>OZ024933.1:63096254-64346254 GCA_964017235.1 Sabellastarte sp. h YS-2021 | reverse complement strand
CAACTGTAAGCAAAAATATGGCAACTCAAACCTCTTCTTTGAAGCTGTTTTGGGTTTCAGTCTTAGATGTACGTTTACCTGTGACATATGAAATAAGTCCAATAATTTAAAATACATGTGTACTCATTACTTGTATACTATTAGAAATTTTACCCAAATATTGACAGAATTTTCTACATTTTGAATAAATACCCAACCAATGTTGAAAGAATTGTGAAAAATAGCATCAGAGATGCCCGTACCCCACAGCCTGGGAAAATAGTTTTCAACACCATGAGATATAGAAGTAGTGAAACAGTACACAGATTGGGATACTTTCACAGCAGTGTCAGTGTCCAAATAATGTTTAAGTAGAGAAAATAACATCTAAGAGAAATAAATTGCACGTAAAGATTACGTATTAAAACAAGACAATTCAGTAAACTAAAAATTATGAAGCTTTAAGACTTCTCCCATTTTGATTTTCATTTGTATGGCCGAATTATGGTTTGGATATTTTGAATATTACCCATACATACAGATGTAGCAATACATGCTTTTATGTGGAATTGGGGCAAAACCTGTGGCTCACTTGATACAATACCATCTGTTGCAATGGGAAGTTGCAAAAGTAAAACGGTTAATGAATTCTAATATGACTTTAACAGTGCTTAATCTACACCAAAAGACACCCAAAGGTGCAACAACCAAGATTCAAGTAAAAAGATATGAGAGATAAATAGTATCAGATATCCTCGTAGAGACATAAAATAGCATCAGATATGCAAGATCAAAGGTCAAATCCAGGTCACACCATGACGTTTCACACATATAACTCTTGACCAATGTCCCTACCAAATATCAACTTCCTACACCTTATGGTTTCCAAAATATAGCCCAGACAAGGCATTATAGGTCAAGGTCAAGGTCACTATGGCAAGGTCAAATCAAAGTCACACCATGACGTTTTACATCTACACGCCCTAGCCAATGTCCCTACTCAGTATCAATTTCCGACACCTTACGGTTTCCGAGATATACCCCGGACAAGAGTTTATAGGGCAAGGTCAAATCAAGGTCACACCATGACGTTGCACACCTACACTCCCTAATCAATGTCCCTACCAAGTATCAACTTCCTACACCTTACAGTTTCCGAGATATAGCCCGGACAAGATTTTATAGGTCAAGGTCACTATGGCAAGGTCAAAGGTCAAATCAAGGTCAGACCATGACGTTGCACACCTACACCCCCTAACCAATATCCCTACCAAGTATCAACTTCCTACACCTTACGGTTTCCGAGATATAGCCCGGACAAGATTTTATAGGTCAAGGTCACTACGGCAAGGTCAAATCAAGGTCATGCCATGACATTGCACACATACACCCCCCCTAACCAATGTCCCTACCAAGTATCAACTTCCTATACCTTACAGTTTCCGAGATATAGCCCAGAGAAGATTTTATAGGTCAAGGTCAATACGGCAAGGGCAAATCAAGGTCACGCCATGACGTTGCACAACTACACCCCCTAACCAATGTCCCTACCAAGTACCAACTTCCTACACCTTACGGTTTCTGAGATACAGCCCGGAGAAATTTTTTCCCGCCACACACCCACCCGCCCGCCCATCTGGACACCATGGGTGAAAACAATACCCCGACAGCCCTTAAGGGGTGTCTGGTAAAAATTGCCTACTCCATGGTTTTAGTCAGCCTCCAATGGTGTGGTACTTGAACTAATAACTAAGGCAATTACCATTATAACTTTTGAAATACAGGACATTACCCAAAGCAAACACCAAAGTAAGACAAAAGGCCATATTCTTAAAAAAAAAGTTTCATCAGCCTATCCAGCCTAGAGGCTGCAACTGAATTTCAATGGTTTGTTTCAAGACCAAATGATTTGTACTGTGCAACACTATAAAAACATCTAGTGTAAAAGTATTTCAAACACTGCTGTATCAATTCCACAGCATTATCAGTAAGTCTGTGCTGTAATAAATAAAAAATAAAAGAAATACAGTAAGAGTGTGAAATTCACCCCTGTATGTGAAATTCGCCACAAGGCGGAGTTGGGGCGCCCTTTAAACGCAAGACATAATAATAAAGAAATTGGGGTAAATTTTGCATCGATAATAATATTGTCACAAAAATCACAAATGTTTAAAAACAAATTCCCAAAAGTCACAGAGAAGTGGGGATGGGTTTTTCCTCACTGGTAAATATCACATACTTTTGTGAATTTTGCCTTTCTTTTTCCTAAGCGCTGAATGATTTCCCATTTTCATAACGGAACATCTCACACACTTCGAAAAAAATATGAAATCTAGTTTAAAGTAGACTCAAGTGGACACACTGGTAGTAGTAATTTGTTGAAGAAGGATGGATCATCAGTATATTGTCCATATCAGCATCTCCCCAAAGCAAAATTATGCAATCTCGTAGACTTGCTAAAAGATAGTGGAGTTACAGAACATTCTAAAATGGTATGTTGTGCAGTCACATGGACCTGTCTTTTGCGAGATTAAAAATCGTGTATTCAGAACAGCAAACAAAGTAACCCGTTGAATTCTACATACATCATACCTAAGGGTACAAATGTAAACAAACAAGTGGTTGAAAAATTCATAAAATCGTCATTTCTTGCTTGATTTTAACAAATATAATATTGTTTTAAAGCTTACAACAAATTTAAAGCATCTACAGTGAAAATCTATCGATATTTCATAATAAATTCTATGAAAATAGACTAACAAAACCACTTGTTTTCTTTACCCTAGATATCACCATGTATGTTTCATTGATGGAACAGCCAACATGGTCTTGGACTTTTTTTGATTTTTGCACAAGATATACACCTTATTTTGATCAAAATATTTATGCAACCATTTTAGAATAGGAATAAATGACAAATTCTCGTGCTTTATGATGGTTTAAGGCTATCGACTGTCTGTATTGACCCACTAAGCCCTTCGGGCTTCGTGGGTAATACAGCCGATTGACAGTTGTCAACCATCATAATTCTCTCGAATATGTAATTTATTCCTATAATAAAACATGCTTATGAAATTTCCCTAAAAAAAAAAAAGGAAATTTCTTTAGAGAAGGTTGTTATTTCATCAGGTTGACTGTCCATTTTTAATGTTTTAAATTATTTTATGCAAGGGGAATCAAGGCTTATATACTTTGCCTTGGTATTTCAGTTAAATAGGTTTTGATGCGGGAAGACTGCTGCCACTGACCAATCCTTCTTACTGATGAATAGGACAACATACTCCTGTATGTCTCAAGTGCCTGTATCTTTGTTTTCTGTAGTTGTTAGTAGGGGTGCGACGGTACCAGATTTTCTAGTCCGGGATTCCGCCAATGCAAAACCGTCCCGATTCTGGGATACCGAAAAAGTTTGAGTTTCAGCATTTTCCGAATCGAACAGACCTACAAACAGGAAGTGATTTTTCGTAATTCAAAACATGGCAGTTTTTCACAAAGACATTGCTATAAATGCTTTAAAATCTAGCGAAATATGAGATAATAATATACAGTTTCTGCAGATTTAGGTCTGGATTTAATATTTTACATTTCCCAATACTTATATTAGCTGACATTCGAGATTCCGGCTGTTAAAGGTGATGATGGTATTTCAGTAAACATGTCTCGATACCGGTATACCGCCACTACCAACTCACCCCTATTTGTTAGGATAAACCATAACTTCTGTAATAATAGCCCAAGGGTGAGAAACTGAGGCATATGTTACTCAAATTAAAAATGCCAAATAAATATCACAGTTTTTCAGTCTGGATTTGTTGTATCTTTTATAAATATTAACTCTTATGGTTTTACAGTAGTTCAACCAAGTAGTGGTTTTAGTGTTCAACCAAGAATATGCAGTAAAATACCTTACACTTTTGACTTTATCAGCCATGTTTGTTAATCACCTACAGAGAAAAATGAACCTTTGAAAATGCTGAAAGAACAATATAATTCAATTATTCAAAGGTGTATATTTCACAGACTCGAAAATTTTTATACTTCTGCATATAGTTCTAATAAAGGCCCCCTCTTTGAAAAAAATGCATAGCCCCGGGGATACTACTACGGAAATTATGGTATATACACTTCTGTAAAATATCCTGTATTATGATAAATGAGTCTTTGAATTGTTACAATAAAAAGCCAAAAAAATAATTGAATATGTACAGAATCCCTCTGTGTACAGTGCACTTCAAACCAGGAGTGTTATCTTTGACAGAAATTAAGAACTGCATCATTTGAACCATTTTGCTGCCATGTACAACCACTGTTGATGGCCATTAATATTCTGCTGTGCTGTGTCTGTCAACAGCGGTTGTAGACTTTCACATGCACCCATAGATTTCTTCAGTACAAAGAAATAGCATCCTGGTTCATCTCCTACATGTGTGCATTGTGAACAGCAAACAGTTGTATAGAATATGCATTTTATTAGTTCAGGCAACTCAGGACTGACCTTGTATACACCAGGAAGTTCTTCTAAATATATTTGAATTCAATTTGCCGTGTTAGTGTAAGTGTTAAAATAAGATCTCAAATGCACGATCCACTTTAAAACAATGTATCATGGAAAATGGAGAGAGATTGATTTTTATAATAACTATTCAAAGCAGCAAGGGAACAAAATAACAACCTTCTGGTGAATAATTATTAAGTAGTCCTCACTCAGAATGTACAAGTGCATGTCTTCTTTAGTAGGTTCCTCTTATAATGACCAGATTTTGTGGGAATGAGATTAAACAATTCAATATCTCGATTACTTCTTAAAACAAGGGACATCAGAATACAAAGAGTGGTAGTGGTCAAACTATTTTGAAAAAAAAAATTAAAAAAAAAAATGATTTCCTGGGACCTCTAAAAAAATAATGGGTTGTTTTGCAACATCATTGTCCAGTTATGTAGGCATATCAATGGGTGGAGATAAGCAGATCTACAGCACTGTACACCACAAGTAAGCACAAAACACAGACATGTTACTGGGTCTGCATCAGACTTGGAATCTATTACAGGCAATCTATTACTATTACAGTTTAAAATTTTTACTCTATTACTATTACATTTGCAAATTTTCTATCTGTTATTAATACTATTACTTTGGTTTGTACTATTTCTATTACATTCTATTACAATTTGATGGGGACTCCACATAACAAGTGTTCATCAGTTAAACTTGTTCTAAGAGTATTTCGATTATGAAATAAAAGCTATTTATAGTCGTGATATCTCATGTGATGTTTGGAAAATAGCTGCCCTATCAGTAGGTGGAGGAGACTAAAGTTACATGAACACTATCGTAACTGCTCCTAAAGTGATGATTTACTGTAAACAATTTCTGGCTGTTGTTAATGAGTTTGTTATTGTAGATACACATAGCACATGCTATTGTTTAAAACAAATTCAACAACACAGTAAAATAGCAGTAAAATACACTAGAGACATCATCACTATATAAAAATGTTACCTCACAACAAGCACTGCCATAACTCCCCGAAATATTGCCCAGGGTTAAACGCAAATGTCTGGTTAAGTCACTTAACTGCTCGATTTCACTCATTAACTTTACACCATTTGAATGGGAGGGCTTGTATCAATGGTTTCTGAGAATCAAGGCAATTTCATTGAACAACTGCACCAAAATATCATCACTGTAATCACGATTGTTGGCCTATAAAAACGATTGAAAAAATTGACACACTAGAAACGGATACAAAATCTTACGAAACAATAAACCTTTACCGTACATTTTAAATTTTCAACCTTTATAGCATGTTTTGTTTCATGAGTTCTACTTAATATTAGTTTGCCTATTTGATTGCTACAAGACTGGAACACAATTTTTATTAGAATAGCTTAGCATGGGTGATATGGAAGAAAAACGACCAACCCCTCAATTTATACTTTAATACACACATTTTACCTGAGCCTTAGTGAATACTCTGTAGGTTGAATGCAGTGAGTTCACTACTTCCGAGATGACTACTCAGAAAATACTGTACCGTTAGCAGATAGCCACAACTAGACCCAAATCCTGCGGATATTGAAGGTTCTAGTTATACGCGGTCTACTCTATCGATACTCGGGAGCAATATTTCGGAAAATATGGCACATGTTTGGGATCTAGTGAAAACACTGAAATAGCAAGCTACTGACACATTAGAATCAACACTATGCATATACTTGTTGTATTAATACAAAACTATGTAAAGACACAAAAAACAAGTCTCTAAAACTCTGTGATGACAAAGGGTTTCAAAGAAATCAGAAGTCAGTTTCTTTTTTTTTCTCATTTCTTAGCATCTCTTAAATTTATTCTTGATGTATTAGTATTTTTTAGTTTATACAAAGATCGTTAACACCTGGATGCTATTGAAAATACAATTGAACAATTTTTTTTTCAGACGTGTCCATGAATAATATATATGCATATGATTATACACAATAAAAGATATATGATTCCATAAATATCCTTTCAAAATGCAAAAGCCTCATCCAAATTATTCTAGGGATCTGAACAAACACATACGTCAAAAGTATCAGCCGAGAATCAGTGGACTTCAAAGCAAGTCATTCTGCCAAACCTTTTGTCACCATTGAAAGGTTCTCTGCACTCTCAGAATGAAATCAGTTTGGTAAATGACTTTTAAGTAGATTTACAATAAAATCTAAATATCAAGTTAGCATTAAGTTATATTGACCTTTTTGCAAAAGAATTTTTCTCTGTGGATGAAATAATTCACTCTATTCAACAATTTAGTTTTTCACTTATCCATATTCATGAAAAAAATATCATTGACAGTGCAGCATTTCCTGTTTATTATTCAAATATCAAATCACTAACTTGCCATAAATATATTATATAGAAAACACGTAGAAAGCGTTTTATACGAATAATGAAAAACAAACCCAAGATATATAAAGTCAAACCCGTATAGAATCAGCATTTACTTCCATAAACCTAAATGATCTTGACCTGCTGTCATTGACATTTACCCTTTTCTGTTAGGAAATCCTCACGTAAGTAGAACATTTTCATTTGGGAATACCGTAAATGACCTATTTAGCGCACAGTGTGCTAAGTAAAGTCTATTTTTATTCAATATTTGGTGGGAAAAAATTACCCTTTTAGCGCACCCATCATGAAACACTTTCCGGGATGAAGTATAGGTCAATCCGGTAGAAAAACGGTGTTTCGACATTTAGAAATACTCACTTCCTGTAAATATGGCGGTAGATAATTTATTAAGTAAAAATACGTACAATATATGAAAAATATGTGGATACTGTGCACTGTCACCGACGAGATTGCTGGGAAAAAGAGGTAGGGTGCGGTTACAAGGGCGGATGCGCTAAATAGGTTATTTACGGTATATGTTTTTATTTCCTGTATATATTAATGACCTTGACCTTTCCTCTGCTTAATTTCTATCATGAAATTATCAGTGGAGTTTCTGATGGGTTTTTTTCTTCAGTTTATCGCTTACAGAAAGAACAGTGTCAATGACAAAGTATAAAATCATGGAGTCTCATTTTCCAAAAAACTGATTACAAATTTCTGAACCCTGCCATTGAAAGTCTTAATAATCTTGCGTCTGTTGCATGCAGTTTAGACTATTTAGCCTCCAAATATGAAAATCTGAGATACTTGCAAGTCTAAAACAGTTTTTCTTGAATCAGAATTAAATGCCCCTGACCTCCAATTGAAGCACTAATACATCATGTTATAGCACTTGCAAATTGAAAACACATTTTTCTTGCCTATGACTCTGTCCAGCTTTAAAAAAGATCAAGGATTTTTGAGTTGTTACAGAGCTCTCTGTTAATACACATCATAAATATGCAGCTCAATCCCAATGAACAACAAAAGAAAAAAATTTCCATAAAACAGGTAAATCTCAATGGAAAAACCCCTCCCAAAACCACTAATTAACTTCTACATAAAAGATAATTCTACTTAGCCAGAATTCTCCTTGGAAGGGTTTGATTGTATATACAATAAGGGTTCAACTGCCTTCACTTCTATACACAGATACATACAAAAATACATACAAAAAAAACCTCCTATAGATATACAGATAGATGTACATCTGGAAAAGACCCCTATAATATATATATGTTGTATTGAATGTAGATAACTGTTGAATGTATAGATTCAATGGCCCAAGTGTTGAATGTATACATTCAATGGCCTAGGTGTTGAATGTACACATTCAACAGCAAATAGCCATTGAATGTGTACATTCCACAGTTTGGCTGTGGAATGTGTACATTCAACAGTTATGATCATTGAATGTGTATAAGTTCTTTAAATATTATGATTTTTATAAGTAGTCCCTAAACAGTTTAATATTTATGTAAAACTTATTTAGTTTAATATTTATATTGTATAAATTAATGATGCAATGTTAATACTATTATAAAACCTATTTAATTTAATATTATATTGTATGAATTAATGATGCATTTTTACTAATATAAAAGTTAAATGTAGTTATGAGTTTATTAGTATAGTGTATTATAGCCTTAAATATTTTTTCAATATTTATAAAACATGGCTTAATTATTGTTTAAATATTTTGTAAAGGATAAAAAAGAACAAGAAATATTAATCTATTTTCCAATTATATAATCACAATGAACCCCAATGCTCTTGTGTTTCTTGGTGTGGTAAGACTAATTGCAATTGCACCTCTGTGATCCTCTTTCATGGATTAACTGTAAACAATCACACACAAATTTGGAGAGCATTAAAGAGGTACTCAGGTGACAACTTTTTCTGTAATCAGTGATCAAAAGATTACTCAGGCTTGAACTGTCTCTCTTTGTTCTTTGCTTTGATTATCACAGCAATTGTTTTAATGTGTGTAGATTAGGGGGTAAATCGTTTGGCTTTGTGGGTATCGATATTGAATGTAAAAATATTTCAATATCGGGCGATATCGGGGGGTTCATATTGTCTACCAAATAGTCCGAATTCGGGAAACTGAAAACGTTTTATTTTAGTGTTTCTCGAACCGCTAACAGGGAGCGAAATGAATCAAAACAAAACAATGCAGTTTTCATCAAAAACGCATTGAAAACTTCAAAAATGTGAGATAAAAGTGTACAATGTCTTCAGATTTTTGCTTTACTTCGAGTATTAACAGTGTGAGCCATTGAATGTATACATTCAACAGTTTGCCCATTGAATCTATACATTCAACGGTTTGACCCGTTGAATGTATACATTCAACAGTTATCTACATTCAATACAACATATATATTTATACATATATATCTACCGTTGAGGGTTCCATTGGGGGTGCGCTGACCATACTGTGCTGGTTGCTCTCGGGGTGGGGGCGAGATGCTGTTGGTGCCGTTTCTCGGCTGGCCAGTAGCCATCATGGCACCGGTGGCAGCAGCCAGCTGATTGGCTGAGTATTGCTGCGACTGGTGCTGTGTGGCAGCGAAGTTCGTGTAGGCGGCCTGCTGGGGAGCCGCTGCAGCTGCGGTGTAACCAGCTGCGGCAACGGCATTCATGCGGTCGGTGACGTTGAGGGAGGCAGCGGAGCTCTGCACCAGCTGGGCGGTTTGCGTGGCTGCACTAGGGATCATGGCGGGCACGCCCGCAGCCGTGGGCACGGCTGGACTCATGCCTACAAACACAGCACCAAGGAGCCATGAGGAGGGGAAGAAATGAGGCTTGTACAGTGGTAAAAATCATGGATTGCATAAATAGCAGTCTCAACAAGACACAGGAAGGGATGACCAGCTTGTGTAGTGGTAAGAGAATTTGGAAAATCAATACGAGTCTGTGAACGTGGATAGAACTTTTGTACAGTGTTTTAAATTACACACTCTTCAAGTCCTTTTGTGTTAGGTGTTATAGGAGGACAGAATGACTATTTGTACCAAAATTTTGTACTAACAAAGACTTTTTTTTTTCAACAAACAGCAGGTTTCTGACTAATCTGGTGGATTCACAATGGCTTTATGTACGTTAGATTTTTTTGGGAATAAGAAATATAAAGACTTGGAGAAAGTCTACGCTGACTCGTTGAGTAAGGGTACTATAATGTGCACAAAGATTATAAGATATTGGGAGACAGTTAAAAACAAATTTTTAGAAGTGTTTTGTTCAATTTAATGAAGAAACAAAAAGGTCAAACTTGGTCTCAAATATCCCATTAATATTTGATGTCATACTGGAACAAGCTCCTGGTAGGGACTGTCATGGTTTAATTTAAATGTCTATTTGGTACTTCTCAAATGTGACAACTATTCAGTTTATGTCTCCCAGTAGTCAAAATGTCCAAGGTTAAAGATTTCCTGTAAGTTACATTGGGTAAGCCCTCCAATTTCTTCCATAGTGTAACAAGCCAGCTTGGAAGTCACACTTATAGGAGGAGAAATATTTGCCAAAATCTGATTACCACCAGGGACTCAACACTGGACTACAAGGTAGAATACAAGTTCAGATGAAGGTGGTAGAGTCTATGCATGTAATGGCTGCATGTTTGGTCCAAATAATGGAGAAAAGAAAATAATGTAAAAGTATGATGAGGAGTATTTAACTCAGTATTGTCTCATAAAAGTATCATTTTGAACAGGACAAAGACCTGGGGATACTTGGTTGTGAAATGGCTGAAATGTTTTCTGGGTATTTTTTCATTGGAGTTTAAGACAGCACTTAAGCCACATTTCTTCAACACTTCAAATTAACAACTGTTTCTAATTGGACATTTCAGCACAAAGGCTTGATCTCCCAGCTTATTTGTAATATTCATAATTACTAACTTTTAAATGAAACTTTGTACAATTTATCAAACAATGACTTTGGAGACTCAAATGGCGGTAAAAGAAAATGATCATTTTAAATTTCTTAACACTGTGTTCTATAAACCTACCACATTTCTGCTAACACAAATGTCATGGCAGATTAGTAATGTATTTTAAATGCTGTCTTAAGCCCATACTTTTCACATCAATAATATTCACCATTTTTAACTTTTTTTTCTCAAACTCAATGGCTCCTTGGTTGCATGATCCCTTCAACTACATACACTCGAACATCACAAGGACAAAACTCTTTTTAAATTTACAGAAAACAAAATAGTTTAAACAAGGGACAAGACATAGACAAGAATTTAGTATGCCAATAAAATACAAGCAGGCAAATGCACAAACAACTGCCACATTTTGTTTTTGCATTAAAAAAACTAAAAGGGAATTGTACTTGGTGCTGTTTTGCCACAAAAATATTAAAAGACATTCGAGAGCAGATGCGGCCATACTGATGACTACTATGTCTACAGACTGCTACAAACACACAAAGCACACTTGACAGCCAGGCCACTATCCTCACTACATTGTATGTGCAGAGTTTTATGGATACAGGAACAAACCTAGCTCTCACAAATAACTACTGGCACCCAGACCTTAGTGATAGTAAAAACTTGTGGGGAGGAATTTTCTAGAGCTAAATTGAAACACCAGTAAAGTGTTTTGGGATGGGAGGCAAAAATTAATGTTGACAGGCTAAAGTGAACCTTGGGGGACCAAAGTGAAAGTGATACTTTTGGGATTTTCCCCGTTTTTAAACTGAAGTACTAGTGTAGCAGGAAGTATTTTTGAAGCTTTTGAATTTTGGGTGAAATTAAAGCTGAATCATATTTTTTAAAATTTCTAAGTTGCAAAAAACTGCTCAAATTTTTCAACTGTACAAATCTATTCACAAATGAAATTTGTGGAGAAGAATTGATAATTTACTACAATATTTCAAATTAAGAAAAAAGTTTCCTATTAAATTAACTGGATATGCATGTCCACCTATATACTGTGCTATTTTATAGTTAATCAAAATCTATTTGAAATTTACAGAAGAGATTTAAAAGTACTAGAAAATCAATATTCTATTAGACTTTGCCATCGGGGAAAAAAAATGTTTACAACATACACTAGAAAATAATTTGTGGGAATTTTTTCAAATTCAATACAGTTTTCTTGTTTTATAGGATTAATCACTTTTGCTTGAGAAAATGAAATGTAGTATGAAATACTAATGTCCATAGTACAACACAGCAAAAAAGATAATGTTCTACTGACATTGAATCTAGGCTACAAAGTCTATATATTACAGAACTACTGTACAAAAATAACAATATATTACCTAGGTAAAAACAGTGGTATACTGAAAACTAATACTTTATCAGAAAAAAAAACTTATAAATTGGGCATTTACAGAAAAAAAATCAATAGCAGAGGAAACAGTGAAAACACAGGCATAAAACGAGGCTTAAGCTTGGCCATGCAGAACATGTAGACAAGACGCAAAACAACATAGCTTGGACATCTAAGATCCTATAAAGTTTGTAGATAACCTTAAAACCTTATTTAGGCCTATGAACTTAAAAGACTGTCAAAGAACACCCGGTTGTTGTGAGCCGGGGGGGGGGGGGGGGGGGGGGGGGGGATATACTGGCATGAGGCTTTTTTTGTTGAGGATACACCTTGGAAAATGTCATGTGTGAGATAGACAGGCATGTATCATTGGAGTAGTCATATGAACCATGCAACCAATTAGCCACAAAATAGTATATTTTACTCAGAACTAAAACTCAACATATTCAGAACTCTGCTAAGTCAAATACTCTTTGTGATAAACTGACAATTGCTGTATATTGTCACTTAGGTGAGTTTATAAAGGCCCATTCTCAACTTTTTCCTGGAAATTGATAAAACTATGTATATTTCCGAGACCAATCGTCTTACTATATTAGATCAAATGGCCAACTGGCTTCATTACGAAATTTAATATAAATTATAAAGAATTTTAGTCTTATCCTCGCACAGAAGTACTTGTGATAAGATTTCTAACATTGAAAGAATTTACATGTGAAATGGTGATTTTGCACATTTGACGTAACAAAGTTCAGTGATAAATATGATTACATTTAGAAATCCCAGCTGTGGGAATCAGGGCAAGCATATTATACAAAATAAGACACAATACTGGAACTACGAAGGAGTTGCTTTTAATATTCGGACTAACTCTCAACACTGCTGAATGGCTGAAAATAAACAAACACGATGAAGAATCTGTAAAATGTAGAAATATAAGCATTGTAACACACGAAATGTAACAGAGAGAAACATTGAATACATGAAAAAAATCAATAACTTTAATTTGAAGATACGTAATAATAATCGAATGTTCTCAGCTCTAGATGACCCAACTCATCCCGTTTCTGTTTAACCTTGCTTCGGTGAGGAGGCTGAAACTCAATAAAAGTGGTATAAAATTGAAAGAGAAAGACAGTCAGCAAACATACCTTGTAAGGTATGCAGCATTTTATAATTTATTAAATTATTACTGTACAATATTAATATATACACATACAACAAAATATCTTCACATTTTAAAAACAATATGGGAAGAATTAAGTAACTAATCACTTTAAGAGAAATTAGCGATAGTTGTAGCTAACCCAATTTCTTCACAAAAAGAACACGAGGAGGGACGGGAAATATGGGAGCAATCCTATCACCAGATCAAAAAGAATGCACAAGATGTATGTACAAAACCTCCCTCAAATCACAACTACCAACCAAATATCAGCACAGGTACATATCTAAGCATAGCAGATGAAAAAAGCTCGTCATATACAACAACATCCTCACACAAGGTGATCTAAACTCACTATGTCACACTCTGTATTAAAGTATTTAATACATCATCAAGGCCATGGTTTACATGTCACAACACTGTGAGTATAATTAACAACAAATATCACTAAGTATTAACCTCTCTAAATGTTTGCCAGGATTCATGAAGGAAAGTTGCAATGCGTAATTAACCTCTCCAAATGTTTGCAAGGATAAATGAAGGAAAGTTACAATGGGTAATTAACCTCTCCAAATGTTTGCCACGATTCATGAAGGAAGGTTGTAATGTGTAATTAAACTTTCCAGAAATGAATCTTAATGTTAATATTGTAAAATTGATTTATTTGAACACAGTATAGGTTATATCACGACAGGTAGTTTTATTGCCAGCGGTCAGACTGGGATTTGAACTCCGATCTCAGAGGCGGGAGTGTGTTACACTGAACCACCGTGGCCCACCTAATATCGTAAAGGTATTTATGTGTGTTCTAATTATGTTCAAAAAAATCCACAGACTTTTAAAAATTTTATTTATAAATCCAACTATTTTTTATCACGTTTTACTGGTAATTTGTGGTGAATTGTGTATTTGAGCTCCAAAAAAGTATTCTTGAGACAAGAAAGCCTGGCAATATTTCTACGCTGTAAGCATATAATCCAGCCAACTAGTCGACACTTGACAACTTGGGTCTCCTCTCACAAGCAACCAACCAGATCATTCAAAACAAAGCTAAGAGTTTAGAAACACTGTATCGTCTGTAACAATTGGCCCATTTCTAATTGCTACTCGTTTTAGTATAAGATTAAAATAACTTAAGACTATATTACATTCTAAACTTTTGACAGTAAGTTGCCTGTGGTGTACTTTATTAGTAGTAAAATACAATGTATTAGACACAGATATTTATAATACTCTAATGATTACTACAAGATTATAGTTGGTAAAACATAAACAGTGGCTACAATAAAACAACTGACAGACGACAACAAAACAACCTTGGTTTATTTATTTGGGGTTTTACGTCGCTTTCAACACTGTACAGGTCATATCACGACGGGTAGTTGGAAGGGCAGAGGAAACCAGTACATACAGTTCGTTAGGGTTCTGTACTGTAAACTGCCGACCAACGGCAAGCAACTACCAGCTTTCCCACTTGAGGCCGTGCCGGGAATCGAACCCCGGCCTCGGAGGTGGGAGGCGAGAGTGTTACCACTCTGTCACCATGGCCCCCAAAACAACCTTGGTATGACAAGAACATGCCACTGGGCCCATACACAAATTAGTCGTAAAAAAAGTAAATTTGTTGTTTAACATCCCTTTCATTAGCCAGGGTCATATTGTGGCAGGACCAAAACAGTAAGGTAAGAATTTTTTTAGAAATCTTTTTGAAGATGTATCACTCAAAAGGCTTGATGTAGAGAATTCTAGCTGAGAATACAATGTGTACATTATACAAATACACTGTAATTACAATACAACAGACAAGGAAAGTGTTATACAAATATACTACTCAAGTATAAAATTCAAAAGCGAACAAAATAAAAAAAAAGGTTGTTTAGTGAATAAAAGCCGATGTACAAAAGGACCCTGCTAAGTTGAATATCCAAAGGCCACAAAGGTAATACCAGTGTTCACACTTTCTCAATAACCGGTCCAGGTGTACCAAAATCCTGGTACCATATTTATCTCCACCAAGAAGGTTATCCTTTTGGGTGCATTTGTTTGTGTTGTTTATAGTTTATCAATGTTTTTATGTGGGCAGGGCCTGACCAAAGAAAAAAGTCATCAAATTTTGTGAAAAAATGTCGAAAAATTAAAAAAAAAAATTTCTTTCTAAGGTCCTATTTTCAATGCATCTTCTAAGACTTTGGTATTCTGCTGGACATTACTCTATAAGTAATGAGTGGATCTACACGACATATTTTATGCAGATATGGCTAAAATGAATATAGCCAAAGGGAGAAGTGATAATATTTTGGATTGATCCAGATCATATTCTGCTCAAGTCTGGAACTCTAGGATTGCTAATTTATTTTTTCAACACACAGAGGAACAACTCTTATTTGGGATCTATGATAACAGTCGCCCCAAATATTTACAACCATGCAAAGTTCTTCCATTACATCAAATACATTCTTTTTCTTCCACGTGGATTCAACTTAACAGAGTTGTACTTTGGAAGAGCTTTTGACTGTATAAATGAACAAGGGTGGGCAGTGGGTCTGTAAACACACACAAACATATTAGGGCAGAGATGATGCATCAAAATTTCAATATCGATCGATCAAGTTTTCTGGATTTCAATGGCAATACAGAGTCAATTTCAATATATCTTTTCCCCGATATAGTTTTTAGTTCAAAATATCTTTTATTCACACAGAAATTTTCTTCATGTAAGTGACCCATGAGCAGCTGTCAATTGACACATTTCATGGCCGGTTGTAATATACATTTCAACATCCGGTAAGGTACAAAGGCAAACAAGGGTTCGATATCGATATTGAAATTACATTTCAATCCCTACACTAATTTAAACACTGACCCCCTGACCTTGACCTTACCCTGTGGAGACACACCCACTAGACCACGACCAGATATTCTCCCTGAGGCGATAGCCCGTGCAACGGTTGCCGTGGTGTTGCCGAGACTACTGGGGAGATGTCCCAGTGGGACACCCAAGCCTGTGTGTGGCAAACACTGTGCATCAAATTTAAATAAACCCTCTTTATTTGCCTTTTTTTTGTAACAAACTCTTCAGATATCTTGTCAAAATATTTAACATTGATTTATTCTCTTTGCAAAATTGACAAACCAAAGGTTGTGTTGTCATTTATACTTCACAAAATTAAAGTACAGGTTACGACGTTGTAACATGTTTGGCAATTAAGGAGTATTGGAGCACACTTAACACAAGGAGTCATGAACTGTTTGGAGTGAAAAAATGAGGAACATATCACTCTCTGTTAAGGTATTGACAGTTTTAGAGTAAATTTGGTGTAAAACAACTTCTATTATTTTCCAGAGAATTTCTGCTGATTTTTTTATCTATTTTAACCCTCAGGATAACACTTGATAAAGTTGAAAGCAAGGATATATATTTTAGAATTCATATAATAAAGCACAATCTAGTTACTCCAGTTAGACTAGAGCTAGCAGTGAGGACTAGTGGAGTGACTAATCTGTACTTATACAGACACTTAACAGTCCTAACTTATATAATATTACAGTTGATTCCACATAATTCAAACTAACAATGGGCAATAGTGCTATTATTTGGTTGGAGTTACTAATTCTTACAAAATACTGACTTCTCTGATATCGGGACCATTAAAATTGGTTTTACTTTTCTACCTTGTTTGACTTCTACCTTGCTTCAAAGTCACACAAGTTCTTTTCATACATGTTGCAATTTCATTCGGTGCTGAAGTCAAACTACCGCCTTAATTTATTCAATTAGTTTCATTAGTTCTTTTACTTTTACACTGCAACAGTTCAGCTAAAAGGCCAGGAACGACCTGACGGAGAATGAGAGATATTAACAGACTGGTTTAAAATAAGAATCTTTACAAATAATTAAGTGCTGCCCAACAAATATGCCACTTGAGTAAATTAACTGTTAACTGCTTAATTTTTTTTCCAATTTCATTTTTCATTCTTTGACAACCAAAACTGTTGTATGTTCTCATGTACAAAGCAAAACACAAAGAACAGATTAACATACAGTTACATAGAATATATTTTAATAGTTTTCAACACAAACTGTATAAAGAAATTGTTCTCTGAAATACATGGGATTCTTAGCTTTAACTCTCTGCTATGCTTAGACAAACCTGTGATTTACTTGATTAAATATTGCAAGTTACATCATCTTGTAATAAATTATCAAATAATTGCTCTGAAAAAGATTTTAAAAAATTCTTCCTTGTAGCAGCCCAGTTGTCTCTTGTTTCTGATGTGAAGATTCCAGTTTACTGTCTAAAACTTGTCCATATAAATACATAATTCTAACAAAGGTGTTGACATTATACAATTGGATTTTTTTAAAATGTACTTGTCAATGTACAGGTCACTGACATAGCCCATTTAACTTGATACTGATTAAAAATTTTTGATAAAAATAGTTATTATTTATTTTGGTAAAATCCATGAACAATCAGGAGGGAAAAATTGAAATTGTTGATATTCTGTTGTAAACCAAGGGATTATGGTGGGAAAAGTTTGAACCAGTAGAGTAACCATTTGAGAAAATCAATACAGGTTTTCTGGTGCTCTGAAAATGAACAGAATCCAATATTTCATTTGCATACCATTGGCATGTTGACACATAGAAACTCACTCACATGAGTTATAGTTTAAAATCAGATATGCCTTCGGGAGATATGTTGAAGTGATGAGATATGTTGAAATTATGAACACAAAATACGAGATATTTAACCCCATTTTTTTATTATTTTTTTTGATGAATTATCAGCAAAATAAAGAGTTAAAATGTAGACGTTATAAGATCCTTAGAAATGTATGCGGTCTTTCGTTCATTTATAGCTCGACCAAATGACAAGAGGAATTCTGATTCTCCATTTACAACACTTTTCACAAACAGAATAGTTTCAAAACAGACAGAATCGTTTCATAAACTGAATGGTCAAGGATTATTTTTAACTCACAACACGAACCCTTGGCCGTGTTTTAAGTTTTGCCTTGGAATGTGCATTGTTTCTTTACTGGGGGCCACGGTGGCAGAGTGGTAACACTCTCGCCTCCCACCTCTGAGGCCGGGGTTCGATCCCCATCATGGCCTCAAGTGGGAAAGCTGGTAGTTGCTTGCCGTTGGTCGGTAGTTTACAGTACAGAACCCTAGCGGACTGTATGTACTGGTTTCCTCTGCCCTTCCCACTACCCGTCGTGATATGACCTGTACAGTGTTGAAAGCGACGTAAAACCCCAAATAAACAATGTTTCTTTACTGATTTACATGAAAAGCTAGAATATGTGCAACTGTCAATCTGTAAGGTAGGAGACTACTGGCAGACATGGAATATTTAAAGTATATATACACGGGAAAAAGCTCATTTACTTATTGTCAGATTTCATTCAATGTGGCCATGCCCACTATCGGTGATCTAAAAGACGTTCAGCATGTATAGAAATTCCTGTGTACCGAGTCAATATTTAAATGAGAAGCAGTTTGCTTACTCAGTGTGGCTTTTCAAATCAATAAGCCGGGCTAGCTAAAGAAAAGCTTGTTCATAAATTTGAGAAGTTTTAGCCATTGGAGCTGTATCAGGCAATGTATCGCTTTGCATGGACTGAGTAAACAAACCCATCTGGATGTTACAACGGCCATTCAATAATCACCTCGTTAAATCAAGTCTTTGTGTCTTTTTTACCTCATATATTTTTTTTTGGGGGGGGTGGGGGTGGGGTGGGGGGGGGTGATTATCAAACAAACATCGATCTAACACAGAAGGGAATTCTAAAAAAGTGTCAATCTATTTTGAAGTTTTCAATAAATCTCTGACAATAAAATAATGGGAGGATCTCTCAATAAATTTTCATCTCAAAGGATGGCAGGATAAGGGGCACAAAAAAGGCCAGAGCATGTTTAATTAAGAGTATGACGTTGTTCAAACTTCTATCATGAAAGGTTATTTGTCCATATTACAGAAACGAACAGTGTCATCTTTACAATTTCCTCCCAACTCGTTTTACATCAAACATAAAGACCAACTTCCAATCTATAGCTGCAAAATAAGTTTTAAAATATCCCAGGCATCTTTGTTATGACTAGAAATAAAGGTAGATTTGTGATCCTCTTAATTTTGTATGATTCTTGGAAATATATATGTTCATGTGCATAGTTTAAAAAAAGCTATAAACTAAATAAAATGGTCTTCTGTGGCCTTGTAGTTAGGGTGCTGGACATCTGAGCAAAAGGTCTGGGGTTCAATCTTCTGTTGGGTCATAGAGATTGTACGCTTGCCTATGGTGCTTTACATTTGTATCCCAACTTCACCCAGGAGCAGAAACTGAAAGGCAAGTCTAAAATAGACTGGCATTCTATGCAAGGGAGTGCCTTGATGTCACAGAAACAAGAAATAAGCTCCAGTGAGCCATATGATAAACTAGTGACAATGAATGTTTTAAATGTTTAAGATTATTTAACCATAAGGCTTTCATGCGTTCTCTGATAGTTTACACAAATCTCGTACTAACTAGGAAGTCAGGCAGGGTGGGAACAGAGGATATACCCCCCCTTCTTTATATAAGACTGGAGTTAATACCTGGGTAGTAGTAGCCAGGAATGGGGTAGCCTCTCCCTAATGCTGCATACGTTCCTGGGAAAGCCGCCGGTAAATACCCTGTAAATACAAACAACACAGCCATGTTGAAAAGTTAAAAGAACATCTTCATTTTGCTCTTGATAGCCCAAAGGGGAGAAGGGTTTAAAAGGTACTTAAAATCACAAGAGTCTTCTGGTATACATAACTGCTAAAATACATGTCCTAAAGTACACATGCAAAAGGCCAAAATAAATAATCTATACCGTAAATGACCTATTTAGCGCATCTTCCCTTGTAACCGCACCCTACCTCTTTTTCCCGATGACAGTCCACAATATCCACATATTTTTTTATATATTGTACATATTTTTACTTAATAAATTGACATTTTTATCACCACTTTCGAGTTTGTTTTCATCTACCGCCATATTTACAGGAAGTGGGTATTTCTAAATGTCGAAACACCGTTTTCCTACCGGATTGACCGAAACTTCATCCCGGAAAGTGTTTCATGATGGGTGTGCTAAAAGGGACATTTTTTCCCAACAAATATTGAATAAAAATAGACTTTGCTTAGCGCACTGTGCGCTAAATAGGTCATTTACGGTATATCAATCATGCCTTGCCAGCTGTACATAAGTAAAGAGGTTACAGAGGATTTCATTGTCAAACAGATGTTAAACATCTAGAGGAAGTTGGGTTTGTGTTTACCCTTGCAGGTTAACAGCTTTAATTACCCTTGGCCCGAATGGGAAGGGAAAGGGTACTGCAATCACATCCGTTTGTTTATCTATCCATGTTTAGAACTCTCTAAAACACTATCCACTTTATTGAGGGTTATTTTATAACGCAAGGTTGGGTCTATCCTCAGTCTGTTTTAGATGCTCTGCATTCAAAATCCAGTATAGTTTTTGAGTTTTTTCAGCACAACCCTTGAATGAGGGTTTTTGCACCCACAGGAAGTGCCTGGTCAGAATAATTTTTTTTTTGGTGGTGGTGGTGGTGGTGGGGGGACACAGAAGGAAAATTTAAGCCTTAACATTATTTAAATACTCAGCTAAACTATATTTTGTGACTAACTGTTTGGGAAATATGAGCCATAGGGTAAAATTCCATCAGATTTATTTATCACATGTATGGCTGATTGTTAGTGTGGGCACTTCTGGATATATTCTCATTTTATGAATTTTTCTTCCAGTGTTAGGCTAATTCTGTAAAGAGCATCTCCGTTTCTACACAAGAGTGCCTCCCGAAGGCTGGCTACATTAAACAATAAAATAAAACCCTTTTAAGCATAACGTAATAAACTGATTTTATGACAGCCTTGTAGCAGTGCATTTGTGCGAGGGCAAAATTACATAAAGACACAAGTACTAGTCTCGTTACTGAAAACATAAACCAACCTTTAAAGCTGATTACTTAAGTCATATTTATGAAAGGACTAGAGCTTAAACTGGGACAAATGGCTTCAAAAACATTCTCTTTTTTCTGTTATAAAACTACTGTTAAAAGGCCTGTATTTTTGTTTCATTTCGTTCTGCTACAGAAATGACATTTTCTTACAAACATACAAATATTTGAGTTCCAGTTACATAGTTACCTCTGTCAAGATTTATTTCAAATATATTGTACAGAAACATTATTATATGTGACTTAATTAAAATAAACATTACACAACAGAATATCTTAAATTTTAAACAAATCTGACAATAATAAAAATGGTGAGAACAGAACTCTTAACTAACTGCTGTTAAGCACTGACTTTAGCAAAAGCAACTTAATCACTACAAGAAACCTTGCCCTATCCCATTGAATTGGATTTACTTCTTTTCAGTAAATGTTCCCTGGAACAGATATTATTTAAATGTAAAATATTGAAAGGTTACCAAAAACAAAATTACAACTATTCAATTTTTGTTAAAATACTTCTAACTGATTCTGTTTTAGAGAGAGATTTCAATTCACCAGTATAGTTTTTATCAACAAAAGAAACTTTGCTTTGATTTAAATTGTTTTATTCAATTATTTTTCAATATTTTGAAAGTCTTAAAATTTCACCTATTTCAAGAATTTTTAAAAACAAACTTAGCTACAAAATATGAGTAAAGCGTACTGTTACTTTAGCCATGTCAGAAAAAGGGTGAGCTTAATGATGGATCAAATAAAAAGTCTATTCTATGGGCAGTTAATTTTTCAGGACATTCAGTGACATACATGTTTGACTGTGATTGGATCATTTCTCATATTTCATGGGTCAATCTGATTAAAATTGGGTTGATCACAATGGCAAAACATACCCTCAGACCTCAAACTCTTATGCATTCCCCAATTTTAAGCATAGGCTTTATATTATACTTTGAAATCTCTCAGAAAACCTCATTATTAATGCATAAGATCTCCGTACATATACATTTAAACCAGACATGGTGAAAGAAAAGTACCCAATATATGCCAAAATTGGACCATGACTTAAAAAGATCTGCATGAACAATGAAACACATTCTCACATTCTTGTGGGTTTTAGTACTCACCACTACAGCTGTTTTTCCCCCCAGTTTTAGCATGTTCCCTACAGCCTGACATTCTCATATTTCCTCCGAGTAAGTCACTTAATGGTGCCCAAGAGCCAGGCTTTTATCAAATTTGGCCAAATTTGGTTGTTGTTGCTGCTGCCTCTGGCCTTGTTTCAGTACTTTAAGAGTAAGAACTTTGAGATTTGTAGCAGTATGTGAAGCTTGCCCAATGGGAAACAGGGAATGCTTACAAAATCTGTGATTGTCATGATAATCTTAGGGACTAGGTCATTTACATAATCAGCTGTAGAACTTTAAGGAAATTTTGCACATGTTTGTGTATTTTCTTCAAATTTAAGGATACAGTTTCATGCTTCTTACTTTAATTTCTCCCAAGGTGGTTTTTTTTTTTTGCCTTTGTTCTGGTACAACACACAGCCATATAAACACAGTCAATACAACTGGGGGTAATCATTAATCAAGTAAGAGAAATGTATATCGATAACCCAAGCCCTAATTTGGCACCCTTTAAAAATGGTGAGGCTTATTTAAAAACAAGGACAATAAAACAGACACAAGATACTTGGCAACTTAAAAATTAAAGAATTTGCTCGTCTTTGTGAATTAAAAACCCTAAACCACCTGCCCCTCTAAGCTGGTACCATGAGCATTTTTTTTTTAGAAACCCTCTTTACTAAAAACATAGCCTCATTTAATTTTCTATCAGAGTAGGCATGGTCGGCATTGATCCACAGCAACTACAGTCAGAGCTTTTGTCTTCAAGACAAATAGTTTTAAACCTGTTTATTGCATAGAACCTTATGACTACCTTGATGTCTCAATTGGGGATTCAAAACAAAACAGCACAATGTAAAAGCAGCTAAGTTCTTATAAAAATACTTTAGACAACTAGATTTTTTTCAATTTTATCATTATTAATTTGCTTTGGTCTAAGTTTACAAATTTTAATTGCTATGTGGTGAAGCAGTAATTAATGCTGATAAATTGTCTACCTGGGTGCTATACTAATGGTTTCTAAATGCCACAATGCATGGATCCCCTTCCTGATTGGCCACTATGAGACTGAAGATGTACATACTTCTCTTCATTTGTCTGCTACCTCACCACTAAAGACTTCATGGTCTGGGACTACTAAGACAACCCTCACCAATATTTTTAATGTCTAAAAGACTATTTCATTTGCATATTTATCAAATTTGCAGGCGACAAACAGGGATTTGATTTAAGTAATTAGAGAATGGCAAACTAAAATATGTAGAAAAAGAATTAACACAATTATTTGTGATTGTGAATGCTACACAATAGAAGCAATAAATACTTGGGTTTGGATTAGACTTTTTTAACATATAGGCAAAAGGAAATGAATTTAAGAGCTCAACTGACTTATCAAATCAATTGAAAATTTGTTGATTGTTGTAGAGAACACCTCTAACTTGGCGTAAATAGAACCCAACTGGGCTTTCCATCTTTTCCTTTCTAAGTTTGTTACCTTGGCAATCAATTGAATTTTCATATTATTTTAGTTATAATCCATCTGATTTGCTTCTAGCTCACTGTGTCTCTAGTCTACACATAACGAGTCAGCTGTCTGAGACACTGGAGTGAAAAAATAGGAGTAAAGTCATCGACACGTGGGACAAAATATGCGATTGCAAGAATATACCAATAAGCTCCCAGCTGACATCTATCAATTATTTAAACACAAAACTAAAATCACGAAATGTATTGGATGTCCGCAATAATCCTAATATCCCATCACAAAAATTTGCTTCTTACAACACAACATGCAAGGTTTGATGACAAACTATACCATGACTATAACTAAATTTTTGCTTTTATCTATGCAGACTGCACAAAGCCCTGAGCTGGACTGAAACCTACAACTTACTGTATTTATCCTTACAAACACCCATTCCCTATTAAAAGCCCCCCACCTCCCCCTATTGTGAATCTGAGAAAAAAAAAGGTGTATATACCAAGATTCCTCGTTCCTCAAAACATGGCAGTTTTGAGCAAAAACCCATTAAAATCTACAAAAAATACAAGATAAAAGTGTAGATTTTCGTCAGATTTAAGGTTTGTTTCCAATATTTTAAGTTCTCCTCATATTCAACATACAGTTACTTTTCAACAAGAGCTGTTAAAGTAGTTACATATACTGTATCAGTACTCTCTAAGTATAATGAAATAAAACGAATAAATAAAAAAGTGTGTACTGGACCTGTACCTGCCGCCGCCGCTGCCTGCAGGTTCTGAAGATTCTGAAGCATCATCACTTCCTTGGGTTGAGCCTTCTTACATTCCACCTAAAGAGTTTAAAAAAGACACTAAAGTCTCTGTAAAACCTCCAAAGCAGAGAGAATAAAAACAGCACTAAAGACTTTTAGAACTAAACCCACTGAGTGACAACTATACTTAAGTCTCCAAACACTTGACCTGTTTAAAAAGGTCAACATGAAATTGTTCTGGTGAGTAATAATCCTCAAGTCTCCACCTAGTGAGTAAAAATAACACTAAAACCCCCAATGCACAACAAAAATCTAGGTTTAAATATCTCAGCAGTTCAAGCATAAAACTGCTTTCATTCACAATTTAACCTTGTCACATGGAATTCCAAAGCATCAGGTCAAAGGTGGTGTTTTTTTAACATCCACATCCATATTGCCACCTGTTGGAGTGGAACCCACACTAAGGTGATATTCAAGGGATCAGGTAAATACCTGTGCTTTACCTAGGGCAGGGTTAGCAGAAGATCTTCCATTTCAGTATCACACCAGCATGAAACCTTACCAATTCCAGGATACTAGTGCTGTCACTCGCTGGTGCAAATTAACATCGGATATCGCCCACGTTGGCTGACCGAGTACCGACATATGTCGACTTCATAAACTCACCTCAAAACGAAACTATTTAATTAAAATGTAAAATAATATATTGTTTCTCACCAGAATACATCATTTTAGGGTCATATTTGTCCTTTTATTTTGGTTGTTTATGCATTGTCAAACGTAAGAACACTTTGAAAACCGTCAGTATATTAAAACAGTTATCTAATTCCGACTTTATAAAGTGCTGCATAATGGCATTAAAGTATCATGTACACCTCAAATAAATAGAACTACAGTGTTTTTAAAGATTATTTGAAAGCTTTACGTCAATTAAATTGACTTACCAAGTGTGAAAAAAAAATAAAGATGCAATTCCGAAACTACATTCGAGCAATGGTTTAATGCTTTCCTGATAGGTCATGTGACTAGATTTGTACGGACTGTGTTGTCAAAAGGCCGAAAATATATTTTTAAATGCTGAATAATCCTTCACTTTAAAAAGATATTCTATCTTTATTATATAAATATGTGGATATCTTTGCAATCGGATTTGAAAAAACGCATCCGAATATCGCTCATAATAGAACTTGCAAACGATAGTATCGGAAGTAGCGAGTGTCGCGACAGCAATACAGGATACTGAAAAAAATTCTAGCATATCCCCAATCAAATAGGCCAACTAACAGGAAGTAAAAGTCATGAAAACAAAACATGGCAGTTCTTTAAAAAAAAATCGCTATTAAAGTGCTAAAATATTCAAAACAATAAGATAGAAGTTTATCTTTCTTCAGATTTGGGGTTTGTTTCTAATCTTTTATGTTTTCTCACAATATTATGAACTGACACTCGAATTCGGGTTGCAAAGTTTCTTCAAGTGATATGGTCTAGATGCTGAGATACCTGTGTTACAGACCCTGCCCTAACATTACCAAAGTGTATACATATTACATAATGGGTAAATTTTAATGTTTTTTTTTTTTTCAAATTTATCTTCCACTGAACACTTGAATTTTACTTGAGTTCTAAAAAGAAGGTGTCTACTGGTGCTGCGGCGATGTCTGTAGAAGGTTGATAGTTCGCTAATTTACTCTCCCGAATTCAAAGTTCGGTTCAAATGTCTGAAATTTGGACTTTGTATAACATTTTGAAATCACCAACCTCACACCACATCCCAAAGGATAATATTTTCACCCATCTATACCACCTGCGTTTTATTGAAAATATGGCCAATTTTTTTTCAAACTATATATTGATTTTCTATTTTTACCAAAATGACAAGATTTTATATCAGATTTCTTCTGCGTTTTTACTGGTTTTCGACGATTGAATTAGGTCGAAGCTCACTGGCTTGTACAGATATGAAACATCTAACCCAAAATTCTAAATGATTTCACAGCAATTGTGTCTCCTAAAGGTTGTAAATGGAAAACTAACAACCAGTTGTAAACTTTTCAAAACTAGGTGTTGCAATCAATATTATACAATACTCAATTGTTACATTAATGTGAATTTGTATGCAAGTTTTCTTTCAAACTTTCAATGCAATACTAGCTGAGACTATGATTATCCAATGGAACAACATATTATAACCTTCTTAGCTCTAAGTTTTCAATGGCAAAAATTATAATATAGAGTTACCAAATTGATGGAGCTATATGCTTCATCTGTAGTTTTTGAAGAGACCTTTCCATACAGTTTTTAAAAATAGCATCAGAGATGCCCGTACCCACATCCTGGGGAAATAGTTTTCAACACCATGAGATATAGAAGTAGTGAAACAGTACAAAGATCGGGATACTTTCAGAGCAGTGTGAGTTATATTAAGGTCCAAATGATGTTTAAGTAGAGAAAAATTCATAAAATAACATCTAAAAGAAAGAAAATGTATGTAAAGATAAAGTATTAAAACAAGACAATTCAACAGCAAGATGACACATTAATCAGTAAACTGAAAATTACACCTACAACCCCTTAGCAATGCCCCTACCAACTGTCAACTTCCTACACTTTACGGTTTCAGAGATATTGCCTGGACAAAATATTAAAGGTCAAGGTCACTACGGTAAGGTCAAAGGTCAAATCAAAGTCACACCATAATATTGCACTCTTACAACCCCCAACCAATGTCCCTACCAAGTATCAACTTCCTACGCCTTACGATTTCCGAGATATAGTCCTGACAAGATTTTATGGGCCAAGGTCACTATGGCAAAGTCAAAGGTCAAATCAAGGTCAGACCATGATGTTGCACACCTACACCCCCTAACCAATGTCCCGACAAAGTATCAACTTCCTACACCGTATGGTTTCCAAGATATAGCCCAGATACAATTTTATAGGTCAAGGTCACTATGGCAAGGTCAAAGGTTAAATCAAGGTCACACCATGACGTTGCACACCTACACCCCCGAACCAATGTCACTACCAAGGATCAACTTCCTACACCTTACAGTTTCTGAGATACAGCCCGGACAAACTTTTTCCCCCCATCCGGACACCATGGGTGAAAACAATACCCTGACAGCCCTTAAGGGCTGTGGGGTGAAAACCAATTAAAACCTACCGAAAATCTAGTTTCTACTGAAAGATTATATAAATTTGAAATGAAATCTAGAGCTTAACCGATGCCGAATTTTTTATGTTAAAAAAAAGATAATTTTACACATAAGAAAATACTCTGGTGGCGGGTTGTTTTTGAGGAGACCCTCTTGCAGAAAATCTATTGATGTACTACTTCCATTTGGAAAAGTAATCAAAGAAACAAAAAAACAGTCCAGTTTATAGACACATATGTGTAAGTGTTATCACATCCAGAGACCTCTTGCAATAAAACATGTGGAAGTAATTTTGGGCTTGATATTAATGTCATGCTGTTCAGTTATGACGAACAGTATTCTTAATCACACACATAAATACTACCACGTAACACTCACACTCTGGGATTATCACATTCTCTACTAGTCATAGTTTTGCAACCTAAGTTTATAGGAGTAATATAGACAATTTTCAGCAGTCACAATATGATGGTATTGTCTTCTAGAACTACATATTTTAGTTTCTCAATCAAAAACAGAATAGAAGGATGTATCTACAGAAACAGATTCCTTGTGTAACACTTGGTAGAAGCTTTCATACGAGATTGAAAATATTCAAGATATACTGAACCTTTGTAGATAAATACCTTTGGGAATTGGGAAATTTCAAAACGAGTTAATGTTTTCTTTCTTATCCCTAAAGTGAAGTTTTTGGATAAATTATACAGAAATGAAGAATATATAACTGGACCAGCATTTCAAAAATTTAGGGGTGTTGTGGTAGTACCGGTATCATCGGTACGGTAAATAAATTATTGCAAACCGTCGTAAGTTCAGCTACTGTTTTTCCGCTTAAAGTTCAATGTAAAGTAATTTTACTAATCTTACATACAAAATAAATGTCATAATCTGCGTTTCTTTGCTTTTTACTGTAAAACAACAACCATAATGAGCGATAATTCAAAGCAAACCACATAGTTTGTCGATTAGCCAATCAGAATCGCGGACACATCTGTGTCATGTTAGCAGAATTCCTGATTAAAGTATGGAAACTATTTGGTTCTCATGTTTTGTTAAGAGACAGCTAACCGGTAACCGACCGGGAAGTACCAGATGTGAAACCAGAAGGAAAAAATCACTACCGCAACACCCCTACAAAAATTATAAATATTTGGTAAAGTTGTAATTCATGTTGGTAAACAGTGGTTATTGGTTGCATTTAGCAGTAAAATTTTTACAGATATTCACCGAATTGATGAAGCTATTTGCTTTATTTATAGTTCTTGAAGAATATTTTAATAAATTTTTGAAACTGGTATGTAACTGATCGTCTACTATATTCAGGAACCAATGCCCAGTGTAGGAAAATGAGAAACCCACTGCAACTCTGAAGGTATAGTAATTTTGCAGTCACCAGGAACACTCAGTAATGTCACCAGATTGTTACAAGCAGGATTTTAATCAGGATTGCATAGAGCAAATAATCTAAAATTCACCAGAAATCTAAATTTCGCCACCTCTAAAAACATTACTTTGTTCTATGAAAAAAAGAGATGTTTTGTCTTAAACTTGGTATTTTTCAGTTCAAAAAGTCTTAATCTACTACACATTCAACAGATCTTCCCGCAATTTTTTCATTTTATTCATATTTCCAATCGTGGCAAATTTCAGATAAGTGGCAAATTTTAGATTTCTTACTATATATGTGAGAGTCAAACAATAATTTGGCTAACTTAACAACCACCAAGCCTCTAGGACTCATTGTTTAAAACATGTAGTTTTTTTTGTCCTCGCCAAAAACTGAGGGTATTGAAACTTTTTTTCACCATTCCCGTCATTACATTGATCATTCTCGAGTTCAATGAACTGGTCAGCTTTTAAGGAGAGTAGACCCTGAAGTTTACTCTCACCTCAAATATGATCACTAAAATTATAATTGAGGTTCACTCACCATTTTGTTGTTGATTTCATGGAAATGAATGTCACAGACTTTGTCCACTACATCCTCGCTTTCAAAGTTGACAAACGCAAAACCTGAAACAACATAAACAGAGGCTTTCTTACAAACAGGTTTGATATGCATTTCTTTGTAGCTGCAAATCTATTGCGACTTTTCCTAAGGTCACAAGGTTGGACTGACATAAGTAGACTGCAGGTAAGTAAAACCATTTTTGATGTCACAACATCATAAAATACTGTCTTTTTGTCAGTATAAGTGGAAGTGAGCCATTTTGTCAGTATAAGTGGAAGTGAGCCATTAGTGGACCTCAATCTCTTTAATATAGGGAGGAGTTATATTGAGTCCACAAAATTCAACCCCCCAAAGTCCAATGGATATCTATCATTGCACTCACTTTTTTTAAAACGGCAGGAAACCTACTTAAATACTTCAAAATATTACAAGGCTATAGAGTAGGAAATTCACCACAGTATTAAATTCTCCATTGGGATTGCCCTTTACACAAAAAGTAAGACAACCTAATCCATATATTTGTCAATTCTGCATCAAAATTAGGGTCAAATGTAGTTGCAATAATCAGTTAATAGGCTTTTTTCTCATTGGCAATTCACATACTGTGGCAAATTGGGAGGGGGTTTCCTTATTGCCACATTCTTACTGTGGTGAATTTCATATTCCTTTCTCTGTCATTTCACTACTTTATCTGCCACTGTGGCCTAGCGGGTAACACACTCGGCTAGGAACGCACAGAGGGCGTGGGATCAATCCCAGATACAGCCAGATGCAAAGTGGTTCGGATGACCAATGGCGGTCCTCTGTCATTGGGTCCTATCCCCAGTCACAGGTTAAAGAACCTCAAGGACGTTGATAAATGGTCATCCTTGAACCTCTTTCTTTCAGTTAGGGGACTGTCAGTAATTTGAGAGTTGCACTGTACATGTACAGTCGGAAGGGTACATAGCGCTTCAAGTGCTGTAGTACATGGAGATATTGTGTGGAGTATAAATACAAATACAATAAAAATAAAAATTTCTGTCTTGTGGTACCCTATTTTAGAAAAGTAAAATGTGAGGTACTGGTTACCCTGAATGCTATCAACAGCCCAATGTGACAATGAATAAATCCAAAAATCTATTTCATTTGACCACAAAAGTTCCACAGAATGTAAAATAATAGGAAATACAAGTTTGTTTACAAAATACTTGGAAACTCACAGTCTTGTTAGAGATTGCAATGCTATTTCTGCAATAATCAGATAAACAATATTCCTGAAAGTACAGCACGGAAACCACACCCTTTGCTACTGATTTCTACTTTAGCCACATTCCCAGGGTAAACTCAGGCTGGATATATGTATTGAGTATTGCAAACCTTGACTTACAAAATACTTCTTCAATGAAAATTCAATGAGTAACTTGAAGTAATTATACTCCCATTAACTTTGTCAAGGATTTTTTTATACCTGATACGGACGTATCAAGCAAGTATAGGGAAAGAGAGAGACTGACTGGTCTTAAGATTTCACTTTCAGATTTCAGAGAGGAAACGGCTACTTAAAGCTTGTAGGTCAAGTACTACAGAGTATTTTCCTGTTATAACGTAAGGCTATCACCTATTACTGAAAACTCTGATGCGGAGGCTTACATTTGGATACAGATGCCTCAATACTATCCTGGTCAATGCCTTAAAATATTGAAAAATATAAAGCGTCTCCCTCTTTCTTATCCACAAATGCTGACAGCAAACTCGATTCTGGAGTTCTATAACTACATTTGCTATTGCTTTAGGGACACGCAAATCATAACTCTAACTTAATATATGTAATGAGCCTCCTAGGCTTTGAACCCCATGTCTGCTGAAACTTTTCAAAAAAACTCTGAATACAATTATTTTGGCTACTACCTTGTATGCAGAATTAAATCAACCAATCTTATATAGCAAGCCCAATTAGAGGAAGTGGAGGGGGGATTTGGGGCTAAAAAAGAGAGGGGTTAGATTGTGGGCAAAGGATAACACATACAAAGAGGTCCCCCCCACCCATCCCCCTTTTCCATTTTTATTTTTTTATCATTCCAGAGAGGTTGAAAACCTCCCATTTTGCGAGTAGAACTATGCCTCAACCCATCAAACCCCCTGATCCTTTGAAGACTCATTTCAGATGCAATTTACAAATTAGCGGGCCAAGCGAACTCTGGGAAAAAGAATCGAGGAGTACAAGGTGGTCGACAAGAAAGAGGAAGGCAGGCGGAATCAAGGAGAAACGAGACGTTTTAACCTTAATCAAACCAATTTGAGGGTATTCTAGGTAATTTCAAACAGTCCTTTAGATCTCACTAATCAGAGTATGATAACGAGTCTAATGGCTAGAGAGTTGGGAGGGCGAAAGTGCCACAGCAAAGGGGAGGGCTTGGGTAGGGGGATTGCGGTCCTTGTGGAACTATTTTTCTTTGGCCCCCCCGTTTAGGAAGATTTCTTACATTGCTACAGTAAAAAAACATACAATAGGCGGATACCCTTGGATAATGAGATACGTTGCATTCTGTACAATTAAGGAAGAGATTTGGGAATATCTGTGGGACAATAATTACATATTACCTGATGTAATGTTAGAGCAATAAAAATATAGTTATCAACTGCATCTTAGATTTAAAAAAAAAGACTCTAGACTATGTTTTTATCCATGCTTACTGCACGTTATAAGCCATGAAGGAAATTTCACAATACTTTTCCTGGAAAAAGCTACCCTGATTCAACTATAATAAGATTTTATCTATGGGGGCCATGGGGGCACACTGGTAATACACTCGCCTCCCACCTCTGAGATCGGAGTTGAAATCCTGGCCAAGCTTCAAGTGAAAAAGCTGGTAGTTCCCAGTCATTGGTTGGTGGTTTACAGTACAGAACCTTGACCAACTGTATGTACCAGTTTCCTCTACCCTTCTTTAAACCACCCGTCACAATGTAACTGATACAAAGGTACTGGGCGTGATGTAGTTCTAATAATTATGACATATATAGATTACTTTAATTGTTAGTACATCAGATCTATTGCAGAGTCCACAGTTGTTGCATTTCTGATATAAAGAATGTCATACATCATACAGAAGTACTCTGGCCCCTTAATGAAAAGCTATGTCAGCTGAGAAAGCCTAGACTTGATCCAAGTCTTTGTATTTCTTATTCCACCAAATCTGACATACATGGAATCATTATGAATCCATATGATGGGTACAATGTACAAACTTTTGTCAACACCAAATTCTTGAAAAAAAAAAGTCATTCAGTCCTCATATGATACCTAAGACAAAAGGACTTGAAGAAAGTCTGGAGAAAGCCTGGAATGTGCGACATTAAGAACATGTTAAACTAGTCTGTTAACAACTTAACATCCCATTGATTCCCTCAGAAACTCCTTAAGTGTCAGAGGGAGTGTGCTCAGTATGCCCAAGGTGTTACACGTGTCATATACCAGTTACTTTAGCATTGTTGTCCCTGAATTTTGTAGGGACGAACATGTACCTTGAAATGGAAGAAACAACTACAAGGCAATCACACGATTTCAATTTATCAAATACGATAAGAGTGCAAATTTTTGCTGGAAGAACTTTTCAATGATTTACAAATAATAAGAATTTTTTGCTGCATAACCTTAACACCCAAGGAATATTATGCAAAAGTGAGACTGAGTCTATTGGTCAATCCATTCTATTTCTCGAGTTTCATTTGTTGAGTTTCTGGAACATTCAGGGGTAGATTTATGCTTAGGTTACATTTTAAAACAGGAATACATCTTTGAAACTGAGTACAAGTGATGCCAGGACTTTTCCATCGATCCCCCCTGCTTCATTTACAGTGATCAGTCCAGATTTTGATGCTAGATCCCAAACCACTCTGTCATCTTCTGCAAGAGCAGATTCTACCAACATTTGTATTCTGCACAATTTTCATTTGCCAAAGCCAAGGGGATTACCCAGAATAAATAGATCTTAGTTCTTGGATCTCCCAAAGACAAGTGCACGACAACCCCAATGATCCCTCGCTGGCTGCAGATTATCCGAGAAAAGCTGTGTTTATTCATTAATTTTCAAATCACCATATTTTCCTTTGGTAGAAGAGATCGACAACAAAAACGATTTGTGGGCAGTAAAAACCCAATATCGACACTTGGCCAAACTGCTTTCTTTGACAAAAATATGATTCATACAAAAACTTTTATTTAATACTGAAGGTTCTTTAAATTGAAAAAAATTGATTCAGTGACAAAATATCATTTGTCTGTATCACAATGGCTATACTTTTTTATTAGCTTAGGTCATGTAAAACTTACAAATCATCAAATAATAATCAACCAAGAACAGCTCCTGTATGTACAACCATGATAAACTTAACTCTCTTTCAGACTTCAGTTATTTTTCAGTTGAGCTTCAGGCTAAAAGGTTTGATATGAGGTCAGGAAAGTAGTTGAAAACGTTCCTTGAATTAAGCTTATTTCAGCTTTAATTTCTTTTTAAAATTCATCTCCCACCCACCCTCAAAACCTCAATATGAGTCAAACCTCAATATGAAGAAATACAGGTAGCAGAAATGTAACTATACGTTCATTAATCATTATAAACTATTTTTGTCTCATACAAATTCCCAGAACACCATCCAGCACCATCTAGTAACCATTCTAATCTGGGCTTGAAGTTTCAATGTACTTCCACCAGGCCTAGGGCACAAGTCTTAAGGCCATGTAAGACCAGAGCTCTTTCTTTTAAAAAGCCACACATCCTGTGCTGGTATCCTGGGCTGACACCCCAGCCCTCATTAGCCCTCATTTGAATATCCCACACCATAGAGAAGTGAGATTTGTCACAGGATTCTACAGGGGAGGTGCCGCAGAGATAAGTGAGGCTTGGCTATGGAGGATATCATTAAAACTCCCCCCTCTGAACAAGTTAGACCCCTGATCATTTGTCTCAATACAAAGGCTATTATTTGTCCTCTTTAAAATAATGCCACATATCAATGGAGCACTAGTCTCCTTATTTACAGCTCCTTAAAACTAATGCCAGACTCCCCCCACCATTCAAATCACAAGGGTTACGACTGGTGGTCATGGGAGAATATAGACTGTAGAGCAAGTCAATGAAAACCTACTTCACAGTTACAGGTTAGACTTCTGTCACAGTAATTTTTGTCCTTCTCCTTGAATGTAGAAAACCCACTTCTCAGTCACAGGTTACAGTGTATATTTTAGCCTACACAACTTGTGATCTGTCAGGCTGTAGAAAACCCACTTCACAGTCACAGTTTAGTGTATAATTTCAGTATTATTTCACCTACATAACATGTGATCTGTCTGCGACGGTGTTTATTCCCCTTCATCATTTAAAGTAAGACTAAGGTCTGTAGGCTTCAAACTGATCTGATGCAATACACTCTAGAACTCTACAATCTGCAGGTAAAAAAAAAACTTACTGGGCATTTTTAACTGGGGTCTGTCTAGGATATATGCTGCCAATACCAACCAGTCCTATAAATTTTAAGAATATTTCATAAAATCGTTTGAGTTACCAGCTCCAGCTTTACTATCAAAATGTATTGCCTCAGCTTAAATTGACGTTGGTGTTTAAAGGTCTTCACCATTTTCATGTATGCAAATTTAATTTGTAAAAACAACCTAGTGTAAATATTCAATTTGATCCATATTTTGTCAATATTTATTTGAAATTTCTTCTATCATTTTCAATTTCTCTTTTTATGTGCATTTAAATAACAAACGATACACAAAAGTAGAAATAAATGAAGCCTGACAGAAGGATAAGGAAAGAAAACAGAGGGGGGAAAAATCCCAAGGTTCAAGTCTATAGTAACATTGAGAAGCAGAATATGTAAACAGTTGTGGCGTTTAATGAAGCATACATGATCAAATCAGGGAGGTTGCCAACCCACAGCTGCACAGATTGTGAAAAGGCAATCAGAATGAGGTACAATCCATACTTCTTTACACTGAGGACATCAGGCACTATATACATAGGACTTTATTCACAGAACTTAACCTCATCTCCGAGTGTTCCTAGAACAACCAGATAGAGTGAGCAAAGTGAAATTCACTACGAAAGGGCACCTTTTAAAAGTAAAACAAAATAAATTTGTGCCCATTTTGCAAAGGAGTCATCAATGGGTTTTACATCAAGATCTGGTTATCTTAAAACCGGGAAGCTGACTGCCTCATGAATACCAAGATTTGGAGCTGCCAGCAAGGCTAGCTCTCACTTGGAACATCTGTACAAAACCCAAATGTCCCAAAATGCCAAAATTTCAATGAGCTTTAAGAATACACATCGCTCTTTCTTTGGTCTCTCACCCCGCCAAGCTTTATATGCCAGTCTATGAGGGCTATTTAGGACTCCACCCCTTTGCATGCTTCCAACGCAGAGTATCTATGTGATGGCTTTGTCAAATGGTCCCGGGATGAGTTCTGCTCAGTACACCCAGTGTTATCCCATTCTTGCAGATGGCTCATTTTGGTTCAGGTCACAGAGCTATTGGTTTTATCATAGTTTAAAGCATGCAACCAGTCAGCCATATAATCTTCAATGTGACCAGACAGGTCTGTTTCCCATCCTTTCTTTTTTTTTATTTCTATTTTAACTGGGTGACTTGAGACTTTTCCTTAAAAGGAAATTCATCACATGTTTCTACAACTGACCAGGTCTAGTTGTTTCACCATGGATACAGGCAGTTTTTTTGTGTCTCGTGTGTCTTTTTCCCCCATCTTTCACAAAATGATTCATTTCAATAGATGCACTAAAAATGCTATTTCTGAGAAGTGGTACAAAATTATTAAAATTGAATGACTATAATACAAAGTTTTTATTAAGTTTGATAACATTTATTATTATTTCATTAAGTACATGAGTCATGTTTATATAAAATAGAACAGTATTGAAGTTGAACGTCTATATTCTTTCCAAGAAGCCTAGATTATATCAGGACTGAGCATCAGTGAATTGCACACATTCTAATTCTAATAGTATTTTTATAGCGCCTAATCTCTATCCAAAGACAGATTCTAGGCGCACCAAACAGAAGCAAAAAATTGTAATCATAAACCTGAGACATAACTGTAAGATGGATTTAAACCAACAACCAGCCATTTAGGACTCTTACTTGAAACAACCAGAGCTAGTTAAGCAAACTGGAACTTGAAAACCACCTAAGACTGTAATAACAGGAATAATTTTTTACTGGTATTAAAAGTCATAGATGCTCAGTAGTCTACATTACCTGCAGCTTTTCAAGACATCCCAAAATTACCAGCCATCCCCAAAACCAATAACCCCAAAATAAATCTAATAATAATTTCCATTAACAAAAAACCCTATAGAAGCCATTAAACAGTGATTTATCTAAAGGAATCCTGTGATGCTCAACCATGGCCAATATTGTCTTCCATCAGAAAACAAACACTGGTGACATCAACGGGTGGCGTAACATGCACAGAGCTCCCTCTCGGAATCTAGTTAACCCAAGCTCCCCCTGGTGAGAATTGAGGTGAATCGAGACCCGAGACACACAATGGAGAAAGTCTCCCCTCCCCCCCCCCCCCCCCCCCCCCCCCCCCCTCGCTGGATGGTTTCTGGTATAGGGGGGGGGGGGGGGGGGGGGGGGACTATAATTATTGTCAGTTACCCTTGGGAGGATCCACTGCTGATGAAGCCTGACCTGGAGAGCAAACCCACTTTTTTTGGAAATTACAATACACAATCTAGCAGGGCTGCTTAAACAGGAAAACAAGTAGCAGTTTGAAAGAGCAATGGATTATTTATAATTTTGTACAGAATTAGCAAAACATACCATTCAGGTTTTATAGTCTGAAGTCTAAAAATGAATCAAGATTTTACTATATACATACTGTAAAATGGTTGTTCTGCACCAGGTTTTGTACGAAAAATAATCCATTTTAATCAAAGTTATTATAAAAAAACTAAGATTAAGAAGATTGGTAAATTTTTGAATTCTGTTACTCTCACAGTACAAAAGTGTCTTTTTTTTTTAATAAACTATGACTTCGATTGATCTCTTGTACCCAATCTGCTGCTTACATCCACAAAATGCTAAAATTAAAGCAGAAAAAGTACTTGAAATTCTATTCTTTATTATCTCTGTCAAGGAGGTTATGTGATTCAAGTGATTGTGGGAATACTTTTTTTTTGTATGTTAGCAAGATTACAACAAATTACAACACAAATTTCACAGTTGGTGGGTTTAGGTCTAATATAAAACCAATTTAATTTTCTTATAAAATTCTAAGAATAAGACTTTTTGGTATTCACTAAATTCTTATTCTTAGAATATTTTCTTATTCTGATCATGTTATATCAAAAACTATATGCATGCACATGTTTCTGTTACTATTCTTAATTAAGTAGGAAAATTCTTATTCTTAAAAATAATTCTTAACTAAGAATTGCTTTGTGAATACATTTTGTATCTACCGTATTTATTCGTATAAACGCCCCGGGGGCGACTATTACCTATAATAAAAATCAACTCTCGAGTCCAGTGGCAATTAGGGCTGCAACGATTCTTCGGTTACTCGCAAACGAAACGATTCAGTTTAATATTCGAGTCAAGATAACTGAACCAGGTCTTCGAAAACAACTGAAAATAGACATAAAATCTGCTACAAAATTTGATTTTTCTGATGAGCTGAAATGAGATCTTTGGCTACAGAAACTCCACAGATATTTATTTTCTCTTGGGCTGGGACGGGTGCTAAAAACAGCCCCGAGTACCTGCATTCTGACAACCGCTCCGAATTTGAGTAATTGCGACATTTAGTATTTACCATCAGAAATCTTCTATAAACAAATAGAAACAAAACTTTTGAAGAAAAACGTCTTCTATTTGACCAGGTATTATAAAATATGGCGTAAATTATACATTTTTGAGGTAAAACCACAACTTTAATGAATATTATCTGGCAAAAATGTAGAAATGTATCATAATTTACATACACGTTTCATTTCGCCGTTGATAATACAATACGCTGAGTAATCGAATACTTAAAATGGACTCGAGTCCTAGAAATTACCGACTCGTCTAATGAGGCTCGGGTAACCGTTTGCAGCCCTAATTTTCATAATGAAATTTTCTATGTTTATAACCAATTTACCTTTGGCTTTGCTTTGATGTTGACCTTTTTTTGCCACATTCCTTTTAAGTAACCCCTATACCTAAAGATATTTCCCAGCTAATATGTTTATACATGTAACTCTTTCCCAGTTAATGACAGATTCTTAATCTATGTGACAGGGTCCTGAGCTGGAATACTGTCCTGTATACATTGGGCAGGCCCCATCTTACATTATCAGGCAATTACTGTACCATTCCATTGTTGGTAAATGTTACAAATAAAAGGGTGACTTTATGCTTACCAACATGAACATCAATCATTTTTCCCCGGTATGAATACACAAGGAGACTAATACATAAAACAGGGGAATATGGCAGGCGCTGCAATGTAATAGGTATTTGCTCTTGGGAAGAACTTTGTCAGGTTAAACTATAAAAACCCTGCCAACATCTCCCACTCAACTGTGACTGTTACTATGGAAACGAGAAGCTGGGAAAAGCTGTAACTGCAGTAGCACAAAACATCACTCACACAAACAGTGCAGTTTTATAGCCTTTCTGTATGTTGTACTACTTTTTAAATTTTATAGTGGAATATTGCTGAGTCAGATTTTAAAAGCTCAGAAAGATACTTTTAGCTACTTGTGACAGTTCAACTTAAAATAGGAAAAATATATTAGAGATATCTTTTTCATCACAACTCAACAGACTCCTTGATCATGTCTCATTTCATCATGCAACATCATCATGCAAGAAGTATTTTATGGAGTAATTACATAAAAGACTTCTTGCACGATGATTATTCATATTAATCGATTGTTAGATTATCAAACCATTGGTCGATGCCAATATTGCTAAACCGATTAACTGTTTTCTCATGTACATCACCCCTTATGGGATTTTACGTGATTGTGAAAACTTTAAATATTTTGAGTTAAGACCTTAATATGTATCAAATTAAAGCATTTTATATTATGTTATCAGCTAATTACCCACCAATCTAGTGAAGTTTTTGCTTTTCTGCATCTCGCGATCCGCCATTTTGAACAGATTTTTGTTTTTAGTATTTCTAAATATGCTAAACCTTGGAAACAGTTAATCGGTTAGTCGATGGTTAATGCAAGTGACTACACGGGTAGCAAATTTTGCTAATTGTTTCAGCTTTAGTAATTACATCAACAATCGCAGCCTAAAGGGAAATGAAATTTGTTTAAACCAACACAGAGTCAGAAGTACTTGAGGCAAAAATTAGCCAATGGAGAAATCTCCCTATTTAGTTACAGAACAGTTTGAAATTTATAATTTCTGTCATAATTTCAAACCAATCATCATCAGTCATGGAATGCTGAAGTATTACAGATTTACCCCAATGATGAATTTTATATTTTTTAAAATAACTAAGAGACCTACCCTGCCTAATTTTAGTCAGAGGCTAATGCCCACTGTACTTCACAACACTTACTATCACAAGGCAGTGAAATACTGAGCTCATACTCAAAGACTATATCACACACACTTACAAGGGGAAGGGGGGATTCTGTACTAGGTACTCCAAGTCATTCACAAATATATTGCCATCATCAATCTTCTCCTGTAACTTGGATGTGTACCTTATTACCTCCACTAAAAGGTTGCGTTTTTGGGTGCATTCATTTGTCTCTTCATGTGTCTTCAATATAACTCCAAAGGTAATAAACAGATCTTCTAATTTTTTTATGTGGGTAGGGCCTAACCAAAAGAAGTGATTTAAATTTTGGTTAGATCCTATTCTGGTTACAAAAAAATCCCAAAAAATCCCAAATTTCCAAAGGTCCCACTTTTAATGTATTTTTGCCTTTCTGGCTGACATTACTAAAAAAAAATAAAAAATAACTGTAACTCATAAATTTCTGTTATGTGGGCTGGGCCTGGTCAAAGAAAGAAGTGATTTCATTTTCGGAAAAATACACCCCAACCCAAGGTACACCCCTACCGTTTTCTTTCTATAAGATTTGCAGATGACATGTTCTACAGCATCCACTAACTTACTTGGTATTAAGGAAATGCTGAGAGAGCAATCATACCAAGAGATGTCCAGATTAGGAATATTTTTAACTTCTTATTGGGTTTTAGATAACAGAAAATTCACTTGATAAAATGGAAGCAGCATTTTAAGTGTGGATATATAATTGGGAAACTGAATAGTCATACATAAAATTGCCAACTGCATCCTAGGATGTTTTAATGGCCATTTATTTCATATATAGAGTTTAAAAAGTGCCTGTCAACAGAAACTCCAGTTACTGACTGGCAAAAAACCCCCCAGAAAATCTAATTGGAGTTTCTGTTTACATAAACTCAAATCTTCACTAAGATTACATTCAACAAATAAACCATAAATGGTAATGAAAAATCACATTAATTTTACTAAATCTTTAATCACTTTTTGTTGTAAATAATAAAGTCAATAATTTGTTGCAATTTTCTAATGCAATACATCTATAAAGGATCCTAACTAAACTGGCAGTAAATGGGGAGAGGGCCATTTTTTGACAATGTAAACATGTACACAAGCAAATAACTGTGGCTGCCAGAAATCTTGTACACTATCCTATGTATATGCATTCCCCAAATGCTGACACCTAGCTTTATCACTAGTTCTATCAACTTTGTTATATCTTCAGACAATTTGTTACATCATTGTTGTTGTTTTTTGTTTTTTTTCCCACACAAACACTACATGCCCACAACTGATGGGTAATAATAAAATGAGATCTTTTTCCCCACACCTGTGACTGATAAACATTAACCACTATTGCTTTTTATTTTAGAATATAGTAATTATATTGGGTCATATACCGTAGCCGCGCTCCATAACGCTCATGCTTTTGAAAGCGCCCATCCACAATCTTACGTTATCGCTCATATGTCGTTTCGAGGTAAACTGTCTCCATATAAACCCAATAATCGGTGAAATATTTTTAATTTATATCAATTTTCAACAAAAGTTTCCTTATTTTAGCAGTTATGACAACTTTTATTGCATCGAGATTTGTTTACCAACCGCATATTTTACTTCCAGTCGGTGTGTGCTAAAATGCGGTTTCCCTAAATTCGGGTTATTTTTTTCGAAACGCCCGGCTGGTTTTCATTGTCATAAACGCCCATCCCCAACTTTCACAAATATTTGGTCACATTGCCCATGGGCGTTACAGAGCGCGGCTATGGTATAATATACCTGTACTTTAAAAATCTAGTTTTTTTTCCCATGAAACCAACCAGTAAAATCTGACACATGGAACCACTAAAATTGGTGGCCAAGCATCAGCCTTATTTTACATGGAAATACTACCTTATTCAAGTTTTTTTTTTAGCCCAAAAGAAGCAGCCTATTTTTTACATTTGACATGTAATTGATGGCTTCACACAGTTGCACATTATAAACACAGATAACATTCACAGCAATACAGTCTGTATTTGTATCAGCCAGATGAGAATACCATCCCTTTACAAACCATCCAAAGTCATTTGATTTACAAAAACAGATACTCCAAGACACGCTACACTGACCATTTGTAGAAAATCTCTGCAAAACTAACTCAAAGGTAGCTCTTATGAATTGTAGTAAAGTAATTAATCATTACAAATGTACTTACTATAAAACTGGATAAAATTCAAGCTCATATTTTTAAACTCTCTTTTCCAAGGTACCTTTCTTCAAGTGTTTATATTATAAAATGCAAACTTGGTCACTGAATTACTTAAATATTTACACTAAACATTTGCAATCAGAGCTCTCACTTGTATATATAGATTAAAAAAACTCGTGTGTAATTTTTTCTTTTGTGATGAATAGTCGGATTTATTTGAACTACATAAGCAAGTACAGTAGACACCTATTATCCAACCCTATTGGGTGGGTAACACTAAGCCTAACCATCCCACATCAGGTCAGGGAATTAAACCCAGGATCGACCTGGTGGAAACACACACTAACCCTAATCAGTGAGTGTAAACTTGTGATGGATGGTCTTCTGAAGTCTTTCTTTTCTCTATATTTTTCTGGCTTAAATGCATAAACACTACAAGACAAGGTGTGAAGATATATAGGCACTACATCACAAAGACTTTTCATGATAAAGTAGCTCGTCATAACTCTATTGATGAATGTGTCTATGTGTGAGTGTGTGTGCATGCACATGTGTGTCCACCATGAAAAGCTGGGGGCAATAAAAAAAATTACAGATCATAATGTACTCTTATAGGATGTCTCAAAAACGATGAAAGTTTGCATCAAAGTTATTCTACACAACTCCTTCACAAAAATGAGCTGATTCGGGAACTTATATGTAGGTGTACAGAAAATAAAATCAGATTTTTTTCTAGCAATAAAGACATAGTTACAATGTTAAAGATAAGATTACTCAAGCAGAATATTGTCACAAAGAGGTCACTACATTGAATGCTTTTTTTTTTTCAAATAATTCAGAAATACCTTTGCCTTGTCAAAATCCCTTCATACTTAGTTTTATGCCTTCATATTTAGTTTTAAAAAAAACAAAGGATGAACAGATAAGATGAAAACCATTGAGAAAAAAATGGGAATTACCTGATAGATGATGAGAAAGATAGATCAAAACAATATAAACAATAAGCCAGGAAATCCAACCATTAAAAGCCACTTATATAGAAATCTGGTATATTTTAATAAGCTATGAAACCAAACGATTAAAAGCCACTGATGTAGAAATCTGGTATATTTTACTGACGACACGAATTAACACATTATTTTTAACAACCAGGAGTACTTATCAAATCTCAAGACACATAATATTTCATTTAAGGTTGATGAAAGTGTGATTAACAAAGCCGAGTTACACATGCAAAATACACCACTCATCAACTGGGGAATCAAAATGTGTACCAATTTTGCATAAGGGGCCTAATGTAGTCACACATATCACATATGTGTAAACAGTTGCCCCAAAGTCCAGGAAATAGAAAAGGGGTTTCTATACTACTGGTGAATTCCACATACTATGGTCTATTCCACACTTCTTATACCACTCACTCAATTAGGGAAATAAATAAGCTGGAACACTTTACCATCAAACCTGACTTTTTTCCCCCACTGGTTTACAAACCATCAGCTGAACTTCCTGAGTTTTTATCTGAGGCCAACATTACAGCACATTTACTCAAATTCAACGGATACTACTCATAGTTCTGGGGAAAAATGCCCTTACACACTTGCCACTCTCCAGCAGTTTATGTTAGGTTATATTTGTATTTCTTGCAGAAAAAAACCTCTCCCGAGTCCCTATATGTTTTAGAAATGATCATAATCATTGCCTGTTACTTTACATAGAACTGTAATGCAATTTTTTCCCCATCCTCTAAAAACTAAACAGTCACTAATCCTGAAGAATGTTTACACTCCCAAGAAATGCTACAAGAAATTGCTAAATTGGGCCCCATTTAAGCAGGGCAAAAAATAACTTCCATTCAGGGAACGCTTATTTTTTCTCTTAATTTCATCAACCAGTCTTTTTTCCCTCAGTTCATTCCGAATTCATGCAAAAATTTATGCAGCATGCTTAAATACAAATCCATTTTACCACCCATCGCTAATCATCTCTCATTAGGGCTGGCGTAATCCTGGTCTAATGTCACAGCTTACCCACTCAGGTAAGCCTTCTAAATGTTATGTCCCATATGGATGTGCCGCTGAAACAAGCTTAACATTCCCTCATTTAATGCAACTCCATAGCCTTGTTCACAGGCACATATTTTCCACAGGTAAAACCTTAAGTTTTCCTTTGTAAACTACACAGGATGAGAGTGAGGCTAGTCTCTACTGTTTCCAATGTAAAACTATTAGCTGAATTCAAACCTATCACCTCCGACATCACAGCAGAGTAATGGTCATTAGACTAGTCAAATTAGAAACACCCCCCCCCCCCCCCCCCCCCCAAGTTACTTTGATAACACAAATGCCTTTCAAGTGTATAAAATACCATATCTTTAGAGAGTCTTTTATCTCTATGTAATTTACCTTGTCATAAAGAATTCCTGGTTAAATAGAAATATTTTTTCTGATCTCTAGCAATGTACTAAGCATGAGTCAAATGTAGTGTAACAGATATTTCTAACAGCCCAAGCCGTGCTTATGGCTAGTAACACACTCAGAAGATTCCCTTACACAGTTAGAGTAAGAAATCTAAAATTCGCCACATATCTGAAATTCGCCACATGTGAAAATAATAATAAAATAAATGAATTGTGGTGAGATTTGTTGACTGTATAGTAAATTAAGACTTTTTGAACTGAAAAATACCAATTTTTGGACAAAAACATCATTTTCTTCATAAAATTAACTAAGGTTTTATAGGTGGCGAATTTTAGATTCCTGGCGAATTTTAGATTTCTTACTCTATAGCACTTGCTCCATATTTCTCAATCAGGCCCGATTTGGAAAGCATTCAATAGCTATTGCACATCCATTACCAGGGCGGAATGGCTGAGTGAAAAAAAAGTATAACATCACAGCTACAAGAGAGAGGACAAGACAACAAGATAGGCAGATGTGTAAAGTCTAAATAAAGACATACAGCAGAATGGTGTGGATAAAACAACAGTCATGTGATGTGTATGTCACTTATTACATCTGAGAAATGTAAAGTGTTTATAAACACACAAAAATCTCAAGCAAGAGACACCTTTTGGTACAGAAAACAAAGGAAAATGGACAAGATTTCACAGCAATAATGTCACCATGTACAACTTGGAAACTGTTGCATTTTCAATCACTGAAACAAACTCTCTTAAGCATTTTCTAAAAATTGAGGTTCTTATATAAACAGAAAAATATTATTTTTTGCTGTTTGCAAGACTTGAACAATCATTTAAAAAAAATTTTTTTGTTCACATCCCTATCAACACATGGTGCTGTGACATATAAATGGATAGTAAGTTTACACAGTGGATTCATCTCAGAACTTCATCAGCCAAATTATTAACAGTAATAAACACCTAAATCCTGACCAGTACATGAAATGTACATACTACGTAGTACTAAAAATTGTAGGCCATGTGAAAGTTCATGTGGTTTATGGTCTATCAGTCATTAAGTACTTGTTTTGCATCACTTATATCTCCCCTCTAAAATCTCCTTTATACCCTCCAGGTCAAAATGTATCTGGTTCAATGAGGCACCAACTTTATTCCACACACATTATAATATACAAAGTACACACAAGTTTGTTTGAGCAAGCCAAAGAAAGGGACATCAACTCTGCACTGGATCACCTTGTCTATTTTTATCACAACACATCATCACAGTGATCCCATCAATTGAACATTAATCACATCTGTTTGACATCACACCAGGCCAGCTTGTCAAATTCTTTACAGCATGGACGCACCCTCTGGGAAGAGGAAATGACTTCAGTGGACCACCCCTATAACCCCTAGAGAACTATTCCCCAATGCGTAGCACCCATCAGTTCATTGACCCCTTCTCAAAAGTGAGTGTTGGCCAAATTTTTTATGTTATAAATATTTCTTCTTACAATTAACTTCATAGTTTTAAAAGAGTGTTTTAAGAGAGAGTTCATACTAATACATTTAAATACTACAAAGCAATAAATCTTGAGATACAAAAGAATTAGAATAGGGATTAAAATGTAATTCAAATATGGATATCAAATCTCTTATATTACTTTGCATATTTATTCATACTTTAGTATTGTTTTGCAATGTAAAACTTAGTAAACATTTGCTGCCCCTATGTCATATGACATGACATGTAATCCACAGTGACCTTTTTTAGTAGAATGTATCACTTGACAGTAACCAATGCCTCGTGTACTAAACGTACTGCTGCGACGATGTTTGTAGAAGTTCAATAGTTCACTGTTTTACCGCCCCAAATTCAAAGATTGGCTAAAATGTCTGAAATTCGGACTCCACAAAATGTTAAAAAAATCACCAACATCACACCACATCCCAACAGATCCTATTTTTGCCAATTTATAAAACTTGCGTATTACTGAGAATATCATGAAATTTGTGTAATACATCTATGTATTGTATATTTTCTCCATATTTTCAAAGTAACAAGATTTTATGTTACATTTCTGTGTTCTCATTAGTTTTTAAAACGTTTGGTTTGATGATTGAACTACATTGAAGTTCATTAGCTGCTAGATATACCAAACATCGAATCCAAAGATTTAAATGATTTCACAGCACTACTAAAAACCATACAAGATACATAAGCAAGCCCTAAATTTAAGAAAAGTCTGCTGTAACTGTTGTACAATATCTAATAATAATTCTTCTAGCATATGAACACTGATAATTAAAATAAAAAATAGTTATAAAACACATGGTAAATATTGCTTCATGAGGTATTAACACTGATATTGAGATAACTGTTTCGGTATCGTTGTTAAAACAATATATAGACACTGAAATATCAATATATAATGTTTTTCCTAAAGTTCATGTCAAATCTAGGAATTACAGGCATAGCTACCATTCTGTCTGAACAAGTACTGGCGCTGCGCTTTCCGAAGTGAATCTCCATGATCTTACATTATCACTCAAAAATTGGTAATATATTATTTCAATGTAAACTTGCTACACTGAAACACCATAATCGGTCTAATTTGTTTATTTTATATTCATTTTTAACAAAATTTCCCTGACTTTAGCAGCTATTTTACATTTTATTTCACAGAGATTTGTTTACCAACTGTATATTTTACTTCCAGTTGTGTGTGCTAAAATGAGGTTTCTCCAAATTCGGGTTACTTTTTCTAAGCGCCCCGTTTTCATAAACGCCCATCCCCAACTTTTGCAAATATTGGTCACATTGCCCATGGGTGCTTCAGAGAGTGGTCGCGGTACAAATGAATTAGCCTTAACTCTAGCCAAGGGATATATAATGCAATTTTTTGTCAAATAGAGACTGCTGGTTTCTGTGTGTTTTTATTGTAATGTGCTTATTCTTTTGATAGAGAAACTTTCTGAAATGGCTGATTGGGAGAAAAATATGGCCCTGGTTAGCACCTTCACTAGTAACACAGCCACAGCACATTTAAAGCAGACCTTGCATTTCCAGAAAAGCTGTCAAAATTGAGGGCCCAGTTCCTTCCTGTGCAACCTTCCTTAATTGGCACATAGGACAGTGTGTCAGCTACAAGACAAATCATGCTTCCCCTTGATACACTGACGTTCAAAAAAAAACAGAAAAGAAAAATATCTGAAAAGCCTCCTTACATAACCTCAACTTCTACATCACTAAATAGTAAATACCAAGATTAAAAAGGCTCACAAACATCCTGCATATTATACCAATACTGCATTAAGTATTTCAGTTGAACTGCCCTATCAAGTAGAAACACATTTTAGTGCCTTGAAAAGCAGAAGCATTTCCACTTAAATGTTTACACTATCATCCAGAATTCTTGTTTTAAGAAGAAGTATTTTCCTGGCTGCTTGAGATTTAACTTGAATTGAAGATCTGATTGAACTGATTGCATTCATAAACTTAGATATGTTTTGTATCTTGTAGAAACATTCAGAACCACCAGAGATCTCTATATAAGAATCTATCCACTTGCTCACCTATACCAAAGACTTATATCAGAGAAGCAACTCTCACATGAATATCTCCACTGAAAATCCAGTATATAGAGCTCATTCCAAAAATTGGGATTGTGATATAATTCGATCACATGATTACTAAGTCATGATTTGGTATTTATACCTCTTTGAATAGCTAAGGTCATATCAAAACAGAAGCAGAGTGATATCCACTTATTGCCACAAGCTGGATTCAAACCCATGACCACAGTGGTGACAGCCTGATAATTACAGTAAATGTCAAACTTGTTTACCACTTGGTCACAGACATCAGATCAAAATTAGAGTAAGGAATCGAAAATTCGCTGCAGATCTGAAATTTGCCAGATATAAAAATATTCACAAAATCAACAAAATGAGGTCAAATTTGCTGAAAGTCTAGTAAATTGAGGTTTTTCTGAATAAGAATATTTTCATTTATTTATTTGGGGTTTTAAGTCGCTTTCAACACTGTACAGGTCATATCACAACGGGTAGTTGGAAGGGCAGAGGAAACCAGTACATACAGTTGGTCAAGGTTCTGTACTGTAAACTGTCGACCAAGGGCAAGCAACTACCAGCTTTCCCATTTGAGGTTGGACTGGGAACCAAACCCCGGCCTCAGAGGTGGGAGGCAAGAGCGTTACCACTCTGCGACCGTGGCCCCTTTCTGAATAAAGAAATACCAATTTTTAAGACAATACATTACTTTCTTCTGTAAATTTGCTCAGGTTGTATAGGTGGGGAATTTTAGATTTCTTACTCTACCCCCCAAAAACACTGGAAAAAATTTGGTTAACCTTATGATTTCTTAATTACTGAACTTCAGAGCTGACAAAGACCACCATGAAGACATCACTAAAACTGAAGTAAACATCAATATGGTCAATGACTATTAACACTATTAACATCATTAACACCAACTTTAATTATTCATTTTCATTTTTGAAGGGTGCCCTGCCTAGTTGCAAATTTCACACAGCGGCTACTTTAGTATTTCTTGCACTGTAAATATATAGTATTTTGTGCTGTAGAATTGGAGAAAATCTAGCAAAACATGCCTCAACAAAAGCTGTTTTCAGTTACTAGATCTATATGACTATCCTTTTTCACGCCAATGAAAGCATGGGCATCAGTCATTTCTATACTCACTGAAAAGACTCTATTCAAAACTAGTTACAAACCAGTTTGTATCGTAGGCTTGGGAATTGGAATAAAAAAAACTTTCTGCAAATTTGTCAGGTGTCAATATTTGTGCTCAACATATAAAAGCCGACAATATTTATCAAGTACACAGTACCATATAGATGTGTGTTCTTCGGTCTTTTGTTCACCCAGTCATCCAGTTATAGGAGTATCACATACACCAACAAAGTCAAGGGTTTGCTGAGGGAGTAATAAATTAATTAAAGTTGATTTTGGCCCCATGAACAGCCACAATGATTGGAATTAGGCACTGTTTACCCTGCTTAATTTACACAGTTTATCTTAAGACACATCAAACATGAGAACTAGATCCAATGACAAAATGAGAGAAATAATCAATACATGAACATACTTGTATAGATAGACATCCTAAGGTAACAAATGAAAAGTAAAAGATGTTTTCTGAAACTACAAAAGCTGGCCCAGGTTGCCAGTAATGGAATCAATACAACATTCAAAATAGTAGCTAGTCTTTGAAAATGTTCAAACTCAGTAGCATTGAGACAAAGTTTATATGACCTCTCACCTAAATTACTTCAAATGCAAACCAAAACAAGTCTTGGGAACCTGACAATCCAAAAGCATCATTCATAATGGTCTTTGCTATTGCTCAGCTTATTTCCCTTTCAATATCTAATTGCTCAGTGACATAACCTTGTCAATATTCATCATTTTAAAACTTGAGTATTGTGTATTGCCCGCTTTAAAATGCAGAGAACCAAAAGCCAGGCAGAGCAATTAATTTCAATTCTAAATAACTTTAATATTACTTAATATCTACAAACCACAAATTATAACAAATCCAGTAGCAAATGTTGAAAAAAATAACATATCCAGAGTCAGGGAAGGGGTCAAAAACAAAGGAGACACCAAGAAAGAACAGAAACTTAGGTGGATAAGCTTCAGGGTTCGCGAAGTACCTTTGAAAAATCGAGTCCAACGGACTACATGACCTCCTAAAAATGGAGTCCCGATCTTATTTTTCAGAGTCCAGCGTTTGCGTTAGGGTTATGAAACATAGGGTACCTTGTACCTTTGGCACATCAAAAAGGGGGTACCATGGTGTGAAAATGGGGTAGAAGTAATAATTAATCTTCACATATTCCTCAATCAATTCTTTTATAGATAGCTCCAGTTTTTAAATTTTATTTCATAATATGCATCTATGGATATTTATTAGTTTTTAAAATATTAGAAAATCAAAAAGATGAACCCCAGTCATCAAACTTCATTTTGTTGTAATTCTGGTGAAATTTGTTTATTTATTTTTTTATTATATTATTTAAGCTACAAATATGATATTTTTACTGTTTGAAAGACGAATATTTGCAGTTTGTGTGTGACAAAAATTCATCGAGTAGTTCTAGAGGTATAGTGTTTTTCCTGGGGACTTTCCGGGGTTAAAAATATAAAGAATTTCGGAGATTTAGTATAATGCGTCTCCCCAAGAAGCACCGTTCTGGCTTGTCGTTTTGATCGTTTCCGTGCAGAGATTACGTTTTCTTCGATCAGATGTACAACGTTTCGAGTGGATTTGCTAGTGTACAATACTAGCACTCACTGCCATTTCGGAAGCATCTCGCCTGGCTCTCGTCTCACATGAAATCTCGCATAACAATGGTGGATGTAAACAACTCGCTTGGAAATCGCTCGAAACCATGTAATTTTAAAATATAAGGCTTATCTTTAGTGTTATATATGTATATTCTGTGCATATCTACGCTTCCTAGTTGGACAGCCAACCGAAATTTGCTTCTGAAGCAGAAATAAAAATCGCGTCCCGATGGACGCACTGACAACCGAAATTCGCGTCCAAATCTGAAATACCGCGTATATAACATACTCGGACGGCGTAATCGCGAACCCTGAGCTTTGAAGAACAAGTTGGTTTTTAAGTATGATCTGGAAGATGTAAGAGATGTGGCAGAATGAATGTCATCAGGCAACTCAATCAATATTGTTAGGTGCATCAATTAAGGCTTAAATTTAAAATGTTTTAAATGTTTTGTATTTGGGAAAAAACCAGAGGTCCAAACTGTCCATTTCTTTAACTTGACGCAAGTTTATTTCAATATTCCGTGACCTTGAACCTACAGGAAGTCAAAATTCTGTGTGTGCTGTTTTTCTCATACTATTTTTGTCCTGGGACTCCATATGTTTGGTCCTTATTATTAATGCTCATAGGCTTTAGATGAATATTTTGGGGAAAATCTTCAAACAGCCACTTTTATCTGAGTTTATGTCTATGTATAATTTAGTCCATCTTTCCCTGCCCTTATCCTCTACCTATACCCAGGGAATCCAGCCCACATTGTAGTGTCACATTTCATTTATGTGCTCATTACTCACCCCCCACTTGTATGTGGCTTCAGCGCTATGACCATTTGATCCCATTGACAACAATTAACAGCGGATATGCCTCTTCAAACTTTATCAGAAAAGAACTCTTGAGATTGCGGTCACAGGAATATACATACATATCTCTAGGTGTGTATGTGCCAAGGCTTATCGACAGAACACCTGAGCCAATTTATAGTTGGTCATTATGTAAACATCTATATTTTATTTAATTACATTTTTGTCACAAAATATACATGGAACATTTTAACTAAATAACGAGGCTTTATAATATCCTTTTCAACATAACTGAAGCTATATTGTAAAACATAATACAACAACAAAAATTTGCTGCAATTACAGGCATATGACCTTGGTGACAATTATAACAGATCTAATCATTTGTCAGGTGGTAAACAAGTACCCTATACAGTCAAACAAGCTGTACTTAGGTAGTACCGATATAATTTTTTGCTTTTTCATGCAGAATTATTGTAATATTGGTTGCTGTTTTGAGGATACTGCACACTCAAAATAATATTTACATTTAATAATTCTACTAACGGCTGACTTCCAGAAATATTTGTCAAAAAACAACCTTCTTTAAATTTATAAATATTAAAATTGCTGTTATTCATATTTTTTATTATCTCAGTCATAATAAGAGTTACTTGTATTAAGTCCCAAATTTGAGCAATGTGCCATTATTTGGCCTCCATATACTTTACCTATTTGTGGGGGGGAGGGGGGGTTTACAGTTGTCCAATAATATACCACTTTTTCCCAGACAGCTATTTATTCCTTGTGGATTATTTATATGATAATGTGTAGAGGACCAAAATTTGGGTGGCCGGTCAAAAATTGCCTTCCCATGTATTACATATTGGGAGAAAGTTTCAATTAACTGGACAGAAGTATCTGGTTTACTGTCTTTTGGAAGGGGAGATCCTAAGATTAAACAAACTTAATTTATGTAAGTACAGAGATACATTTTAGCGAGACAAGTCAGTGACACAGATGTATTTGCCATCTGTGAACATCATGATTTCTAGGTTTGTTAATTTTCTGTTTATTTATAGTTTTTTTGGTCTTCTATTCTGGTCAACATTCTGTGCTCCCAAAACTACCCAAGCGAATGACAGATCGGAAATAATGCGCCCCAAATGTCTGCGCTGACTCATATTTTTACATTGAGAAAATTGAAACTGTCTTTCCATCCCCCCCCCCCCCCCCCCAACAAATTCCTGTGGACAAAAAAATCAATTTTATCCAATCCAAACATCTCACAAGTTTAGTGATCCCTCATCCCCTCTCAGGGCCCTGTGAACAATTGTATCCAGTGAAATTGGATGAAACGCATTCACTGGATTTCTCCGATATGACAAAAGCCATCACTTTTTCCTATTGATTATTGGGCCAGATTTTGGCAGTGTCATTACAACTCCATCCCAATAACTCGTCCATCAATGTCACCAGTGGAGGTGTAACTTCCCCAAACCCAAGTAAAACCAAGACCTCCCCCCTCCCCATCTAATGGCAGGCTGTCCTGAAAGCCTGGGTGATGTAAAAACTCAACTCCCTTCATTAATAACATAACCTGCTACATAGGATAATACCTCAAATCGAATGCTTTGAATGCTTCCTCCATTTTACCCATTTCAACCATATTTTTAAATGTTTAAAGATATTTTACATCTTATCTTTGCTTAGTAAATTGGAGCACCCTTTTGGCCATTCTGCATTCTGATCTTTGCATAAACCAATCTGATAGGTCACACGGTATATATTATTTCAATGTGCTTTGCTTTGAATTTGATTACAAATATGTAGGGGATATGGTGTAACTAATAAAGGAACTGTGTTGCAATAAAGTTTATATAAAAATCAGCAGAATAATAATAATAAAGATGCCAAACAACGTAGTCTCAGATAAAACAGATGTGAGTCACAGTATGGGCCAGACACAAGACAGACAGGGTGACCAAGCAGGCTCATACAACCAAAAACGATGCAGTCAATGGGACAAATTCAAATGACAAAAAGTATTAGTAGGCCTTTAAACTGACTACTAACTCTGGAGCTTAAATAACTATTTCATGGACCACAGAACAAACTAGCACGGCCACAACTGTGATAAATTAACAATATCCCCATAAATTGAGAACCATGTTCTATGATGCCTACAGCTCTAACCACTGGAAAATAGGATATTTCTCACAAAAATGGCTCTATTATAGAACAGTCAATGTCTATTTTATTACAAATCCCTTAACCAGGGACCCCACAGCCCTGGAATCTTCAATAATATTCAGATGGATACAAACTTAAATGGAACAAGAGAAACCCTTATTAACTGGTTGGAACAACTAGTATACAGAAAGTGAAATTTAAGCTTTATGCCGATGTCAACACTTAGGGTCAGGTAGGTTACTCAAGCCTCGACAGACTAGTCCGTCTTTACCAGGACTCGAGTCCATTTTAACTACTCGAGTACTCACAACATATTGTATTATCGCCTATGAAATGAAAGGTTTGTAAAAAATATATCACATTTCAGCATTTTTGCCACATAATATCAATTAAAGTTGTGGTTTTGGCTAGTGGGTGGACGATTAGACCAACGTTCGATCAATCGTCGGTGTCATGGTACAATTGCGTTCGGTCATTGATAGTTTCTAGAAATCAATTAAATCTCACCCTTCTTTATGTGTCTCAATATCCACATATTTTTTTATATTTTGGTCAGTTTCCAGAACTTTCCTTCAATAAATTAACAGATTTTTCGTGAACTTTGAGTTTGTTTACAACTACCGCCATATTTACCGGAAGTGGGTGCTTTTGGTAGCTTCTATATGTCGGAAACCACGTTATTCTTACTGGATTGAACTATACTTTATCCCGGAACGTGTTTCATGACAGTGGAGTTAAAAAGTCGATTATGGGTCGATCATCGGTCGGAAAAATGGACGAATAATCGACCAATAAAAACTGAAGCAATTCCACTCACTAATTTTGGCTTAAAAATGTATAACTTACTCCATAATCTATAATATCTAGTTAAATAGAAGACATTTTTCTTCAAAAGTTTCACTGCCATTTGTTTCTAAGACTTCTAATGGTAGATACTTTTTCTTGTGATTTCTCGAATTCGGGTCGGTTGTCAAAGTGCGGGTACTCGGGGGCTGTTTTTTAGCACCCGTCCCAGCCCTAATCAGCATTACATGTTCTCATGAGTCAAACCCATGATCACAGGGTTAACACTTAATAGCCTAGTCCAGTTACTGGATGGGATAAGCAGTAGACCACAAGTAGCATGCAGAAGTCAATCTGTGAGACCTAGTGCAACTTCTTTAAAAGCTCCAAAGCTTCCAACTTTTTAAACTATGTCAGCACATATCACTTATCAATATAAAAAAAGCAAGATTATCTGAAGCCTCACATCAACAATTTAAGTTATTTTGCATAAAAACTGGTGGGAGAACACTCAGAAGAGTCGAAGAATAACTGCACATGCAGTTTTTATACAGAAAATAACTTCGGATTCAGTTGAAGAAGTCTTTATTTTGACATTAGAGGTCCAATTATCCAAGGCTGTCCATTAAATGCCCATCCTAAGGACTCTTCCATTGTTGTATATTATCTGGTGTTTTGCATGCAATAAGAGAACAAAGACTCCATCAATTACCTCTCCTAACAAGCGTTGCATACAAGCATAATCCATTACGCAGATTTCCTCCTTATTTGGTGCTAAATTACTCTTTAGTCAGAAAACTCTGCAGAACAATTACTGATTAACCCCCAAATTTAGGAAGTTTAGCGCCCGGGCTGTTTTCTCTATGTCTTTGATAGGTAATGGGATGGGTAAATAACGCACTCATGGAGAGATTAAGTAATAAAAATCATTGTTTACCCACTAAACTGGCTGCCACTTCTAGTTTCAGCCCTGAAACCCAAGAGAAATGTGCTTTTCTGTCTTTTAAAACAATTTAATTACACAGCCAAGACCTTCATTCATACTTAATGCGCAGCCAAAGCAAAAAAGGAAAAAAAAACAATAAATATATTGTAAATTGTTATGGGGTTTTCATTACTTTTTGACAGATTTTAACAACTCCTCCGCCTTTCTGCACAAACTGTGTTCTAAATAAAGTATGAGTGCTATTTTAATACACATAAACACTAATATGAAATAGTACATGGATGGTTGTCACTACACTGTCTGTTGCTCATTATTTATCAGAACTACAGCTGAACAAAACACTTCTGGGAGCTCTGACCTTCCAAGTAAGAAATCTCAGCACTGAGAAAATCGGTCATAAAGTCCCTTGGCATCATCAAACCTTCTAAATTTGAGTATATGCATCACTAAAACAGATAAAGTTGTAGTGATCCAAAGTTGACACAGAATTTAAAAGAATAATTCAAACTCTGAAGAAAACATTTTTCGCTGCGGTGGATGCAGAGACTTTGCTGCGATCAATTCCAAAAAGCAAGAGTTGAGTTTGTTGGCTGAATTCAGATTTCTAAAGCCCAATGTCTTGTGGATCCTCCTGGGATTTTCACCTCACACCCACACAGTTCAAAAAGCACACAGTCTATTTTTGGAGAGAGGCAGAAGTCCAAACACCACTGAGACGGTGATAGGGTTACCCTCAAAACGGTCAGACTTTAATGAAAAAAGTAGCAAACCAGGTACTGAAAAACTATGAGAATATATTGTCCTAATTTAAATCTTTGAATTAACTAGGTAAACCTTGGAACTCACTACTCAGGTTCACCTACCTTGCATTAGTTTTTCATGCAACGTTCCTTATTTTTACTGATATTTAACATTTTAATTTGGATAAATTTGCTTTCATTATCCACCATATTTGCTTTACTGGTATGGTTGGTTTCAAATACTCAGAAACCATGATTTGGGATTCATTCTTGTAAAGGACAAGAAACCAGATTTCAATTTTTATTTTGATATGAAGGGATAAATGTGTATTAATTCTGGCTATGATTTTTTACAAACCATCCAACTTAAATCAATAAATATTAATCAATTATTGACAAGAATAGTAAACTGCATTTCAATGGACATTTTTTTCTATCTTAGGATAACTTGTGGATGTCGAAAAAATATTCAGAAAGATACAAACACTTTGTAAAACTTTGCAAGGAGAGAAAAACATCGCTATCATAAATCACAAGTTGTGCGCATGAAAATGCAGATTAACTTTTCTCAGTGAAAAAAAGGATCATCACACACAAGATGTCAAAGTAAGGTCTGAGTACCAACACCTGAGCCCACAATCCTAGTGTCTGGTAATCTGCTGCAATTACTCATAACTGTATGTCTAGTTTCATTTTAACAATAAGGCTTGAAGTGTTTGAGTGCACAGAAAATAGTAAACAATTTTAGTCAAACTTCATCCAGAACAAAAACTAGGGCTGCAAACGGGTACTCGAGCCTCGATAGACGAGTGATCTTTGCTAGTACTTGAGTCCATTTTAAATACTCAGTTACTTGCAAGGTATTGTATTATCGCCCACGTAATGAAACACTTGTGTAAAATATGCTACATTTCAGCATTTTTGTCGCATAATATCAATTGAAGTTGTTATTTTCACTTGAAAACGTATAATTTACTCCATATTCTATAATATCTGGTCATATAGAAGACGTTTTTCTTCAAAAGTTTCTTTTCGGAACCGACTATTTGTTTACAGAAGTCTTCTAATAGTAGATACTAAATCTCGCGGTTACTCAAATTCGGGCTGGTTGTCAGAGGGCGAGTACACGGCGCCGTTTTTCGGCACCCGTCCCAGCCCTATCAAAAACACTACTGTTAATTTAATCAGTAGTAATATAATAAGCAAGATTACACTTAAAAAGCCGCCAAATGACTAGGAGATAGGAATGTATTTCCTTTTTAAAAAATTCTACTTGTCATAATTCAATAATCAACTGAATAGACCAGTCAGCCAGGAGTAACCAATCAATGGTTATGGATACAGGGAGAATGATAAAGAATGCTTAGTACCTTAAGTACTCCATATTTTATGTATTTGGAGGTACAAAATATATATATAACACGGATGTCGAAGCATGTTTATTCCCTTTATTTTAAAGATTCTCTCAACTGTAATGATGGGGACTCAAAAATTTTTACTTTTTAAATTGTTTAAATTGAATATCCCAGTTGTATCCTCCCTCCAACTCAACAAATTTTCCTCTTTCTTCTGAATTTACTTTTATTGAAAGGAATTCTACGCAAATACTGTAATGTGTGACTGTAATGCTTTTGAGAAAGCCTCGGGGAAGATATATATCAAAGACAGAAATATTACTGTAATGGAGTCCAGTAATCCAATTATGTACAGAACACAATTGACACGAGGACTTTCCCCATGTCAATAGAACGGAAGAGAAATCAGATTATCTGACCAAAAGAAAGTCTGGTCAGTTAGCTTTCAGAGATTGCAATTGATTGCAAAGACTTCTGAAGGATCCTCCGATAATTAAGTTCACAGTAAATTTGCTCTGGCATGAAAATTTGCGTGATTACAGGGCATTTTCAAAGGTGAATTCCCGAGCACCTCACGTCCAGTTAATAAAGAGTGCACAGTACTTACAATGATAGACTGTACAAGATTCTTCTGTATCACATTGATTGTCGGACTTGGAGAGTAAGATTTTGTACAATAGGAGGATGATGTGAATTTGTGATGACAAGTTACTTAGCCCAATAAAATAGAAGAGGAATTTTAGTGTAAAAGAGTCAGCAATACCACCATCTGATACTGACCTCTCCTTATTAAAACTTAATATTTGGTCAAATGTGACGAATATCACACAACATAAAATTTATGGAATCATTGGCAAAAATATCACAGATCTATGTTTAAATGGACAGACCTTTATTTCTGGTTCAATTTCAACAATATTTTTCACCATATTCTCCAGTATGAGGAGGGCTGAATGTATTTTTAACTGGTCGGTTTGGTATATACTAACCTTCAATCTACCACTTTACATGGAGTAAAGATCTAGAGCAGAATCCCTTTGGCACTATCATCTATCAGAAAAAGCCTAAATTATGACATTTTCAATACCCGGTTCAGATATTTCTTGCAGATTTTGTTATATATATATACCACAACCAAACAAAAAAACTGCATACTGGTTTATCATTCACTTATACCCCATCACACTTTTCAACAAGCACCCCGAAGTACCAAAGTTTGAAATGTGTTCTTAAAATCTGAGCCCACGTCAAACATTTTATGCATTGCATGATCAGCTTTCTTGAAAATTCAAAACCAACTCTCATGGTAATCCAAAGATGATTTTAGTTATGTCATGTTTCTAGCCTTTCTCAACACTTCAGGGACCCATCACTGCTCAACGCTGGACCAACTCTAGTGACGTATTCTCTCATGTTAGAACTATAAAAAAATATCTTATGACAAACTTGGAAAAATAGGGACTGTGCATCCACAATTGTGCAGACTTTCATTTTTCTTTCCATCTTCCATAAATTGCATAACTAATATTAAATCGAAAGAATGTGAAACTAGCTTAAGCCATAAAGCTGGGAAAGCTATGGTGATATCGTCAGATAAGAAGACATAAAGGCTCATCAATATATGTACCCATGAAACAGGCTTGTCCATTGACAATCCTTCAGGGAGGTGGAATATGGCCAATACAGTAGCCATCTCTGGGAGCCATAAGAGATGCATATCGGCCCTGACAGGCGGCAATGGAACAACCCATGTACATCTTGTCTTGTTGTGGCAGTCAATGTTAAATTGACTAGACCCTGTGTATATATATACTGCAAACAGATCTGGGGGATGAAAGAGCCATAACTGATTTCTTCACTTTGCTTAAGATATTCAATTTGTTCTTCTAAACTTATATTCCAGTCAGCTTTGCCAATGATGACATACCTTGGAAAAGAGATTACAATAAAAGCTGTTGAAAGAGATTTTAGACCTAGCTTTGACCTTTCACAAATGAAACAAGAACATCATCTATGTGTCTTAAATTGTGGAATTTTTTATTTATCAAAATGATCTAATCTTTGTGTTCAAATTTTAAAAGACTGCTCTCCAAATGGCAGAACAGAAATCATTGTATTACCTTTAAAAAGATAATTGAAAAACATTAAATTCAGTTATTTGCAAAAAAAAAAAAAAAAAAAATCTTTCAAACAGCCACTCATTGAAACCACCAATTCTGTACAAAATCAAATATTGTACATCATTTCCCTGTAAAGGACACTGCAAAGGTTAACTATCTTTACAAAGCAAGGCCAAAAATAGTTTGCATCAAATTCGTCATATTGTAGGCGGTCTGTTACCAAGGGACTTATATTTCCTCTCCTAAATACCCCTCACATGTTGGGACTTAATATAGCCATGTGCCTGCTCGGAAATCCTTCCAGAAAGCTGTCAAAATATAAAGACCAATGTGATTTTCAGGAAGACATTTCAGGATCTCTTAACTTTTGTGTGTTTGACTTGGTTCAAGCAGTTACCAGCTGGGTCCAAATTAAGGTTGATGCAGACTTGAATGCAGGTCTGATGCAATTGACCAAAATATTATTTTAAATTTCCACAAACAGTATAGATGCAGCCTAATTACCAGCCAAATCTGTTACTTAATACTCGTCATTAAGATAAATTTTCCTTATTTTCCTGCATATTTGACATTTTAGAATCAGTATTCTTTACCTGTGCTTACGGTTGGTTCAGACTAAGATACGAGTTCCCTAATTCTGGTCAGTTCTCACAACACAAATACCAAGGCATACTTTTGATCGATAGTCACATCCATACCACCAACAGCCACATTCCGTCTAGTATTTGACCCTAGCTCCATGGAGGACCCACATCTAAATGTAAGGATTTAATTGCCTAGGTTTTTCAATACTACTTTCCTGTGAAAATACCTAACTGAAATCAAGTGATTATATTGGAATTGAAACTTTATCATAAGAAGACTCACTGAACTTAAAGTTCAGCTCAATGACCTGAACAATAACCACAATTATGAAAAATAATCAAAATCAGAAAAGAAATAAGAAAGGTTTGGTCATTTAAAGAGTAACAATTGATTGGGCAGCACTTCAGACAGACACATTTATTAATGTAGAAGTACCTTCCAACAAGACATAAAGAAATCTTTCAAACCAGCAAAAATACTGTCTGGTTCAGAGTTTGCCTTTAGAAAAGCTATTCTTCACAGGAGTGTGATAAATCAGGAGAGATCAGCCCCAAAACAGGGGTATGACGGTGTTGGGTATGAAATTGTCTAACTTTTTGGGGGTTGCTAATCATAAAGCTTTTATTTGTTTACAAGATGACACTCATTGTCAGAACAATGTTTCTTGCATCCAATTTCTTGCCTAGTACAAAGTAAATTTGCCCTTCAGGATGAAGTGTTTTTAATGTTCTTGAACCCACAAATATAATACCCTTACATACAATTTTTATTATATGGTAAAAAAGGAGACAATAGACACTGTAAATCTATACTGAGTAAAGTTACTGCCGGTGATGAAAAGTAAAAAGATGGCACAATTTAAAAAAATAATAATAAAGTAATGCTGAATTTGTGAACTGTGTAAAATTTAATTCTAAAGAAATTAAACTTGATTATAAGTTTAGAATACATGGTCTGAAATTGCTTAAATGGCCAATGATGAAAACTTACCATATCCTTATTACCAACATGTTCAAGTAAGTTAAAGTTGGTAAGGAAATAACAGACTATCTCTCTGACATCTTCACCATTACACAGAACAAAAAATAAGTTCCATGAAAGTAAAAGGCATTTATCAGGCCTCATGCAAGACAGGCTCATTCCATTATATTTCAAGCTATAGTTAGCTGTTCAAACAGGAAATTATACACCAGTGCTCTTCACAAAAGGCAGAAACAGATTAATTGGTACCTGTATGTAACTGACTTTTTTTGTTTTACCTGGTTATTGACTTTGGCCAGTCTGGGTAAGAGAATCCAGAATTTGAGGTCTTGTGTGTGTGTTAAAAACCTTGAGCCATATCAACACAGTTGGCAGTAATCAAATAGAGATTCCTGCATATCAGTAAACATCATTACCAGGCCAAAGATCCGGCCTTTGTGTCTCCAATTTCCAGATAGAAAAAATAGATTCAATTCATTCAAAGCCAAGAAACAGTGAAACCTCACTCTTAAAATTCCAAACAAAAGGCAGTACAACATTTATTGAAATTCTACAAGAGATAAGGCAGACAACCCAAAATACTGGTAACAGTACCAGTAGTCTTAGTGCCCAGGGTTGTTAGAGTACTTAAGTACTTGTGAAAAACTTAAAAAGAGTAATGGAGTAAAGAGTAAGAGTATTCTTTTCCCATGGAACACTGGCATTTTAAAATATCCATATGAAAAGAGACTATTTTTGTTATGTTCAGGGGAAAATGGCACATTTTGTGTCATTTGTCTCTGAAAAAGAGTACTTATTGAAGAATAGAGAGATGGTTAGCATTAGTGCTGTAAGTCGTGAAGAAATACTAGAGTCGACGCGTCGGAACTAATTGGCGACGGTGAACCGACGAAAGTCGTACTAGTGTTGATCAAGGACTTCAGAAGAAATAAACTTTATTAATTAGCCGTTATTAAATAAAAAACGAATTTTTGTAGTTTGATCTTTGACCCTATCCAATAAAGTACTGAATCTCGTGAGAATTTATATTTGCGGTTAAAAAATTGAGGGAAGCAGCCATTGCTGTTTCCACTTGAAAGCTGTGACAACTTAAAAATGTGATTGCTTTCTTTAAAAACAATAGTTATCATAAGATTTTATAAGGTAGGTAATATTTTGGGGTACTATAAAGATTTTGATGAAAAATCGATTTTTATAATGTATGGACCGACGCGTCGTAATTTCAACACTCACGACCGACTATGACCAAGTCGAGCCGCGTCGTTACTGCACTAGTTAGCATTGCCTAAGGCTAAGAATTAAGCAAGGTTAGAATTGGTGAAAGGGTACTGGAGTTACAAAAATCATTTCTAGTGGTAGCCCTATAAGTTAAAGGTGAAGTAAGAGGAAGTTTCCCTCATTTGAAAATTATGTCAACAGCGGATCACAGAAGAAAGTGAACTAATATTACTGTTACTACTAGGGCTGCGAACGAGTACTCGAGCCTCAGTGTATGTGGCGGTCTTAGCTTGTACTCGAGTCCATTTTAAAAACTCGGTTACTCGCGAGGTATTGTATTATCACCCACGTAATCAAACGCTTGTGTAAAATATGCTACATTTCAGCGTTTCCGTCACATAATATCAATTAAAGTTGTTATTTTTGCTTGAAAACATACAATTTACTTCATATTCTATAATATATGGTCAAATAGAAGACGTTTTTCTTCAAAAGTTTCATTTCCGGAACCGAATATTTGTTTACAGAAGACTTCTAATGATAGATACTAAATCTCGCGGTTACTCGAATTCGGGCCGGTTGTCAGAGGGCGAGTACTCAATGCCGTTTTTTAGTACCCGTCACAGCCCTAGTTATTACATTTCAAATGTATATAATAAAAGTTGCAGCCTAACTGCAAGATATCCATGCCTTCACTATAATCAAATGTATAATTCTACAGTCCTTTGGTGTCAGGGATTTATCGCTGCCATTAGGTTGGTCTCGGGCATCTAGATTATTTCATTTTGTGTTAAAATTGCAAGTTTCAGTGACTTTAATCTCCATTCTGCGGAATATTTACTTGTATATAAACAAACCGATATTTTCACCCTCCTGGTTAAAAAATGTTTACTGTCTAAACTTGTTGAAAGTCGGAACTGCAGATTAGATAGAACATTCCAGCCAAACAGTAACATGCCAAATTTTAAACCATTTAAAATCAATATATGAAGTATACTGCTTATAAGAACATTTTTAAAACTACAAATGACGACTATTGAATATCTATTACTAAAGAAAAAGGTTAAGATACATCTCTAAACATCTGGAGAGTCACTGTCCAGCAGTTCTGTTTTCAGTCATAGCACTGACCAACTGCTGGTTTCCTGTGGCCTTATTTTGATCACAAATACCATTACACACAGAATGTTTTGATTCAGAAACAAGTAATTTAATCTTTGCTTGCTTATCTATCCAATAAGAGTGTGGAGCTATAAATTACAACCTAATGGAATTAGAAATGCTAAACCACATACACATAAAACAACAGGTATGTTGAGTGATTTACATTTGGTTGTATTATTTCAAATTGGGTCTGTTTTATTCACCTTCTGTATATCAGTACATAACTCTTGATTTTTGTAACTGATCAAACACCATATAGAAAATCAAATGAAAAAGATACATGAAACACTATATATAAAATTGCCAAATAATTTCTCATTGTAAAGAACAGTCTTGCAGAAATTTCCAAGTGAGATGTATATACATTTTAAACAATCCTGCCTTTCCTGACTATAAATATTTACATTTGTAGTTGTCAGTGTTACTAAAGTTCTTGGCATTTCTGCTAGTTATTATTGGGCTAATAAAATTTCACCTTTTACTCAATTTACAGGGCTGAACTGTTAGAATGAGTGAGGTGCTTGTCAGCTGAATTGATTGGCTATAGATCATAGATCACCAGATCTCTCTCCATTGTGCATCCCATAGCTCTAAGTCTATGTTTCCTTACAGCTGATCACTGACCCAAGTATCTCCATTATTATTTGGATTGGATGCCATTTTAAAAGACTGAGATTGGCAAAACAAGTTTTGGTCAAGTTCAATTAAAACTAAAACTAAGTTTTAACAAAATAAAAAGTCATTAAAATATTGATTATTTGAACAACTGTATTAAAAAAAACATCGTTTCGTTAGTACAAAGTATTAAGAATGTAAAATTGATGGAAATTTAATGGAATAACATTGTAGGTTTTAAAATCATCACAAGTATAATCTCAGGTTTATATTATAAAATATGTGTTTGACTTGTGTTAAATGACTTTGTTTTAATTATGAAGGCAATTTTGTGCACTTTGAATTCAGCCCAGTACTACTTTATGTAGAACCAAAACCATAGTTCTGCTCTTCAATTTATAATATCTTCTTATTTAAAATGAAACTGTCATTTCCAAACATATTTTTTATGATTCTGTCCTTTATTTCCTAAATAAATCCAGTAGGTGACTTTGACACCATTTGTTTATAATTTAAAACTCTGATCTATATTGATGATCTGATGATCTAGTGATCTGTATAGTTGGTGTTGGGTGCAAGAAGTCCACAAGTCAAATAGTATTAGTTAGTGCTGGGACGATGTTTGCAAAGTTCGGTATTATCGCTTGCTGGTTCTTTGCAGAGCAATGATCGGTAAAATTTTAAATCAACCGGGAGTTGCTAAACTCATTTCTTTCAATTCTTTGTAGCCTTTTTGTCACATTTAAAATCTTATTTTGTGAAAATAATTTTCATTCACCAATTAAAATCACAAAACTATGAAATAACAGAAAATACCTTGGGGTTTTCCCACTGTAGTCAAGGTGATCATAAAATCAGCCAGCCACAGGCAAGGATACATACAGCATGGCAGGGAGTGAGGTAGACGTTTGTAAATAGGGTTTAGGTTCTATTATTTTGGTTATATTTGTGGTAATTTGTATCTACTTGCCTTGTTTTTGTTTAATATTTGATTTTTATTATCTGGTTCACACTTTCGATTCTATGATCGGTGACGATCGATCTCGGTTTACACTATTCCGCTTCGAGCATCGAGAGGTCAAACCTTGGCGATCTCCCAGCACTAGTATTAGTCAAAGGGATCAAATTGGCATCAGTGATCAGTAGGGGGTAAATCGTTTCGCTTTGTGGGTATCGATATTGAATGTAAAAATATTTCAATATCGGGTGGTTCATATGGTCTACCAAATAGTCCGAATTCAGGAAACCGAAAATGTTTTATTTTAGTGTTTCCCGAACCGCTAACAGGAAGCAAAATGAATCAAAACAAAACAATGCAGTTTTCATCAAAAATGCATTGAAAACTTCAAAAATGTGAGATAAAAGTTAGTGTTGTTAACGGTTTTCCGGTATGCGGAATATCGTTTCGTTTTTGTAGAAAAAACGAAATCCGCAAAGAATATTTGGGAACCAGTTATTGTAAAAGTTATTATTTTAGGCTTTCTAATGGCTGATACTTCATAGAAACGACAAAAAATATACATATTTTATAAAATATGTCACAATTTTACTTTATATCGAGTAAAAATCATTTTTACGTACTTAATAATATCTCGCGAAAGCCACTTCCATTTACAAGTTATCCCTCATGTACGCCCGCGAATAATATGTTCAATGCACAGAACAAGCATACGAAATACCGGATTTCGTTTCGTTTCAAAGCCCCGGTAACCGGTTTTGACTTCTGTAATCGATGCCACCACTAATAAAAGTGTACAATGTCTTCATATTTTTGTTTTATTTCGAATATTAACAGTGTAAGTTTACAGTTTTACTTAAAATGGTGATATTGAAATACGTGTTTCGATCTCGAAAGTCCAGTTCCAAAACAATAAATATCGGCAATATTGATAAACGATTTACCCACTAGTAATCAGCATAAGGGAAACTCTCGCTTATATCTACAACCATGAAGATTATCGCTGCTATCCACAAGTTCCCATACGATGGAGGTCAAGGGAGAGGGTCTGATTTTTTATCGACTGCAAAGTGTGAGAAAATCTTCCTTATTCTCTACGTGAGGCATGGATGTGTAAAAGTCATTAATCTGTGTCTTTATCATTACTTACTACTTGTATAGAGATAGGACTGGAATTACAAAATATTTATGTGGACACCAGGAAATAAACTCCTCGGCCAAAAAAAGAAGAGATTAGCACTAAAGTGTTCTGTAACAGCCTTAACCTGCTTGGCAGAACAGTTTGATGCAGTGCTAAACTGCACTGTACAGGTCAAACAAATATATTAAATTTACTCATGCAAGCATCAAAGAAAACAAAATCAACTCAAAACTCATCTCTTCTTTTACTGGCTTTGAAACCTAATTAACATAAAAGCTGTATCAAATCTTGATCATTGGCCAAAAAGTTGGGACTCTGCAATGCTGAGTGTTAAAGGTAGCACAAAACTATGTCTTTTCAACCAGGAATTCCAGAATAATAACATTTCCATACAATAGGCTTACTAAGCACATGATATAATTGCTTGTACTAATAAAATAGTGGACCAGAGTTTTATTTTAAGGTATTTTAGAGTAGAGCTGAACAGTTACCCGAGCCTTGATGAGTCGGTCTTTGCTGGAACTGGAGTCCAGTTTAAGTACTCCAGCATTCACGGAGAAGTGTATTACAACCCGCTAAATGAAACGTTTGTGTAAAATATGCTACATTTCTGCATTTCCGCCATATAATATCAATTAAAATTATGAATTTTTCTTTAAAACATATAATTTACTCCATATTCTATAATACCTGGTTAAATAGAAGATGTTTTTCTTCAAAAAATTTCGCTACCATTTGTTTACAGAAAACTTCTAATGGTACTAGATACTAAATCTCATGATTACTCGATTACTCGAATTCGGGTCAGTTGTCAGTGTATGGGTACTCGGGACTGTTTTATAGCACCCATCCAAGCCCTATTTTAGAGTAATTTCTTTCCAGCATTGTTCATGTCTAAAACAACTTCATTAGTTTCCCTTTTATATTTTATTTGGGTAAACTTATTGCAGTTCATCTCAAAGAGGCAATGTACAAGAAAACATCTCTCCCTCATAGATCTAAAGCGATACAAAACTCCAGTGTTTGAATAAAAAATTTCCTGTTTTTTCCCCCCACTATCTCAATTTCATTCATAAATACTAATTTACTTGCAAGCACATTTCTTCTACATTTATTTTCCTTCTGAGATCAGCATAATATCTACGCATAGGTTGTGATCCCCCTCTGCAGCAATTTCTGAACTTGTCCAACTCGTCATCATTAAATATTCTCTAGAATCTCATGCGTGGCTTTTTCCCCCCTCCATCTACTTACACAGGGTTTGGCGAATATTATGGTGACTTAAGTGTCGTAGAAATACTGGTTGAAGGAGAAAGAAGGCATTTAGGTTGAAGAAAAAACATATTACAGTAAGAAATACCAATTTGCCACAGTATATGAAATTTGCCACTGAGAACCCCCCACACCATTTGGAGACACACTCAAATAAATCTGCTTTTTCTTTATCTACAATTTTAGGTCATAGATCTACTTTCTTATTGAATGTCATTAATGAATATTACTTCCTGTTACCTAATGTTTTAAAGACAATGCAACCCAGTGGTGAATTTCACAGTGGTATGGCGAATTGTCACATCTCAACGCAGTCACGTACATAAACTTGCAATGTGGACTTTTTTGTCTCAAGTTTGCCTAATGCTCAATGAAAGAATCCATGCTACAATGATCCATAATCAATGACAGAAGATCAGTCCCTACTGACTGACGTACTTGTGAATGAAGCGAAGCAGGGTTTTCTGGTTTGGGAGCAGAGATGACTGCCTAGCTGTGACTATTAGAGTAAGAAATCTAAAATTCGCCACATATCTGAAATTCGCCACAGGTAAAAATACTAATAAAATAAATGAATTGTGGTGAGATGTGTTGACTGTATAGTAAATTAAGGCTTTTTGAACTGAAAAATACCAATTTTTAGACAAAAACATCATTTTCTTCATAAAATTAACTAAGGTTTTAGAGGTGGCGAATTTTAGATTCCTGGCGAATTTTAGATTTCTTACTCTAACAACAATTTATAGCAATTTGGCAGGAAGCTTCACCATTTCATGGGCAGATCATGATATATTTATAATAGGAACTATTAGTTAATTTTCTCCCAGTTTTATAGCAATTCTGCTTCCTCTCCCTACCGTAATACACCGTTTAATGGAGCCATTTGTCTTTTATGTTTTATACTAACTTATATATATGTGGAATTATACTTTTGTGTATTTAAAACGAGGCAACATCTATGAAAGTGATACAGTATAATTGCACTGGACAAAATGAACATGTCATAATGGGAAATAAATGTAATAGTAGAAGAAAGATGGGTACAAAAAAGTAAATGGAGATTGTAAATTCTTCTTCCCACTTAAATGCTATTCATTTTTGCATCCCTTTCATTCATTTAAAGGATAAAACATCAAAATGCTGGAAACTTTATCACATCTAAAGCACCGAAAATCTGGCATGCAAAGGTAATCCTCAAATACTCTAACACTCTCAAATTGGAGCCAAATTTTTGTTCTTGGTTTCCAACTTGCATAGATTTCTGTTATCATTTTCTTCAAAACTCTTTTTATCTTAAAACTTGTGTTTTCGGCTCTGTGGAGTTCCCAGTTGTAAATCTATGGTAATTCAGTTATTCCCATGCAGTATTTTCTCTTGTTTTTTTCCCAGCCAGTTTTTCTGATTAGCATCCTAAAGATTTACAGGAGGATCTCCCATTGGAGAAATGCTTTGCTTTTCCCACACACACAAGTCCTAATATTTATAATAGCTACTATTAATTTCCAAACTTTTATCCTGGCTCCCTAACTCAAGCAGCCCACATTTGCAACTCTGCAAAAAAGGTTTATGAATGCCCTTGTTTTATCCTAGCCTTGCTGATGGCTCAAGTTCCTTTGCAGTTTGGGAAAGTTTTCAGTTCAGATAATGGAGTTTCAGTTTCTATTATGTACTCATACATGTACTGATCTTAAAAGAAACAAACAGCTAACAGAAAGAGAGCTTGACTTCTTGCTTTGAAATTCTGAATGCGTACCTTATGACTGCCAAATATTTCTGCACCTATTCTGAACATATTATACATATATGGGCCTTACGCAAGGCTAGTTTTATCCCAGTGATATTCTGAAGACTTCACAATCTGCAATATCTTCAGTTGCTAGAGGGTCTTCATGGAAGGAATGTGGACTTTTTTATGCAAGTTTATATAAATCATACACAGAGGATTACTGAAGCAGACTGATTCTGCACAGCATCAAAACAGTACTCTTTGGATGTTTTTTTTTTTATTTAGAAAACAGAGTATCTTTATTTCATAATACCCCAGTTACATATGCAAGTTAGCCTAAGATTAAGCCGACTTATAACCAAAGAGGCTGTTATGTAGTGGGTAAATCGTTTGGCTTAGTTGATATCGATATTAAATGGAAAAAATATTTCAATATCGGCGTTATCAGGAGGCTGAGATTGTCTACTGAATAGTCCAAATCCGGGAAACCAAAAAATGTTATTATTTTAGCATATCCCGAACCCTAATAGGAAGTGAACTTTACAGAATCAAACCACAACAGTTTTCATCAGAAATGACAAAAATGCGAGATAAAAGTGTACACTTTCTTCAGATTTAGGCTTTACTTCAAACAATAGCACTATTAACAGAAGTTGAGGCACCAAAAGGATAAGTCATAGCATCATTAAGATAAGTCATAGCACCATTAAGATAAGTCATAGCACCATTAAGCTGGGTCATATCATCACCATGATAAGTCATGGCATCATAAAGATAAGTTATGACACCATAAAGTTGTAGCACCATTAAGATGAGTCATAGCACCATTAGATAAGTCATAGTAGCATTAAGATAAGTTGTAGCATCATTAAGATAAGTCATGACACCATTAACATAACTCAGGGGACCAAAAAGATAAGTAACAGCACCACAGGGATAAGCTGCAGCACCATCAAGATAAGTCATCACAGCATTAAGAGTGACTACGAGTGCTAAGATTATGCTTCTGGCATTTAAGACTGCAATTATAAGTCACACAACAACATTGTTACCCCTGTGACTACATTATCAGAGCAGTCTGAAGGCAAAATCATAAGAGTGGAACAGAAGTATAACATTTGTTTATTTGTGCAAGGTATTATGATGGATGTCCTATATCTGTTATCAATGCTGAAAGTATTTTGTTTGCCCTTTTTTATCTCCTGTGTAAAAAATTGACTTCTTGGTAGAGTATTCACACACTCAAGCTTTATGAATGAATATTAGGGAAACTGACATCACTCTTACCTATGCTGGCTTTTACATCTGCATACTACCGCTAAGACAGAGATGTCTGATGACCTTATATTTCCTAACATGTACGAGTGCTTTATGAACATCGAAAATCTGTGTACATGTTTCAAATATATGCTATGCTACACAAGAAGCATAAAGTAAGGCTTACAGCTTACAGAGAAGAGAAGAAAGTGTACAGAAACACACATAGATAGAGATATGGTTAGTCCCGTCATTGAACTGTTCAAAGATATGGTTCCTAAAAAGTTCTCGAGTTTTGTGCACAAGTTAAGCAAGTTCAAGGTTTATTAACTATGTAAACATCCATGGCAAAATAGATTGGTAAAAATATGTAAGAAGCCACTTTGATGGCAGTATATAATAAGTACAGCAATTCAGTTCTGGTAACAAAGATCCCAATTTAGTGAATCTATGAATTGGGTCTGTGACTGAATGTGGAAATATTTCTGTCCAAAATAATATGGATAATCATAAGTTTTAAAAGAAAAATCCTTCTGTGGTATCTGTAGTGATACTGAACGTATGAAGTTTTGAAAACATTCCCACACACACTGTGGATAAGTGGGTGATAATATGGGTGAAAGGCTTACCTCTGTGTCTTTGTGTGGCTTTGTCAAACATCAGCATGGCATCTTCAACCTGTAGGAACAAGTACAAAAAACAAACACTCTATCAGCTTATCTTTATCCAGAATACTGTTAAAAATAGGAAGCACAAGTGTACAATTGCCCAATTCAAAATGCCACAACATAAAGCCGATCACTAGCTCTAGAAAAAGTAATTTTGGTAATATCTTTGATGGAAAAACAGTGTAATAGTTGTTTGGTTAACAACTTAAACATGACCTAACAAACAGTCAGAGAGACTTTGATTTTTTTTTTCAGTTATAAGACAAAAGGGATAAGATAGAAGGGATATTTAAAGAGTGGGTGGTAACTTTCTTTCCACAGATACTGACAGGCCATCAGTGGAATGAATGGATCTTAGTTTTAACCATGAGCAGAACTAGAACCTATACCCAGAACTGTGAGAGCTTAGTGATTATTTGAAAAATGTGTTAATGCCTAAGCCACTAAGACCCCTAAAACCTACAGAAGCATTTATTTCACCAGTATCAGCGTAAAGTTGGTGAATTTGTTTAATTACTGTAGAACCTTTATTATCTGACCCTGTTGGGTAACAATTAGGTTGGATAATAGAAAATCAGATAACAGAAAGGCTAAAATAACACACTTAAATGAAATTGGGAGAGTAGGTTTGAAGTAAGATTATTGAAATTTGGAAAAGAGAGTGAGATAATAGATGTTCTACTCTATTATGCTTTAAAACTTATAATTTTTGGGATATATTTAAGGAGAGATACTAGATATTGACTTGTAAGTACATCCGCCATTGTCCAGATTTCAGGATGAGATATTTCTGAGTTAATAAATGAAATAATACTTCAGTGGCTTTGCCAGACAACTGTCACTGCTGTCATTCAGTTTACAGTGCAGACGGCAGCCAATGCCTGACATGAAGGAAACTGGTAGAGATCTCACAAGACATGAAATTGCTGTCAAGGAATACTAGCAGATAGCACAGAAATAATCAAGACTGGAAAAGCATTCGTCTCCTACTTTTCCCAAGGTTGGACAACTATATGCGATAAAGTCAGCAACAAGAACACAAACCATTTTACCACAGAGCAGAAATAACAAACAAGATCAAATGATGAAAAGAAGCTGCCATGATGGAGAGATGTGCAGAAATGGAGTTGACTTCTATGACAAAAAGTTGTAAAAAAAAGGCACATTAGGTTTAGCATGAAACCGATCAGTTTTTGCATGCATATTACAGGAAGAAAAACCTGTCGGTGTAGAGATGCCCTTTTTCAATCCTCCAACCAATTTAGTTTTTTTCTTTCTAACTAAATTAACACAATTGTCTAGTTTTAGGTCTGCTTATAATCTTATGCTTATAAAAAATGTCCATCACAATAGTATTTTACATAGACTAAGTGAGTATTTACACATCACAGTAGTACCCCACTACTAGTGGTGGGATCGCAAGCTTAAATGACAGATCGAGCATCGCTTGTTAGAAGCGAGTTGAACTCGAGTCAAACTCTAGTAATTTTCGGGATAGAGTATTTCGTTTGTTAGCGAAAATATTTTACATAACCGTACATGAGTCAAAACTTTAAACTGGAAATGGGCTTTCGCGATATAATTTAAGTTAAATCTTCATTGATTTAAGTCAGAATAAAGTAAAAATACAATATATTTCTGAAAATTTCAGATATTTCTATTGTTATGGTGAAGTATCAGCCTTAGATGGTTAAAATATGTACGTTTACAAAAAACTCGAGTTTCACTTGCGCCGATCATGTGACCCCCAATTATCGCCCATCGAGTTGTAACTCGAGTTTCCGTCAACTCGTCCCAGCACTACCCACTACCCCCCAAAAATACCAATATCGATTCAATTGATTTCATAGTTTTGTAAAATAATTTCTTTACCCACTGTGTGCAGACATTGGTTGTAATTTACCATCTACATCATGGGGAAAAAAAACCAAAAAAAAACCAAAATGTTCAGTTTGTCAAAAAATATCAAATCTGTTCAGGATAAGAAATTTATACCTTTAAAGCAAAACCAGTATAAATTTAAGTTGTTCGATCCAATGTGTAGAAAAACTAACGTCATCTGGAGATCGAATACAAGCAATCACTATGCTGTTGAATGTTGATATACCCGCTGACACTGAATATAACGTGGGAGAGAGGAGGTATGATTGTGCAGCCTTTTTAGCCAGTAATTTGGGACTGGCACGAAGGATTACTGTGCTTTGGAGGGCTGGTTGTGTTTTATATAGAAGCTCAGCACCATCTCAATCTCGTGACATGCAATACTGGGGCTGCACAACCCCACTATCATACCTCTGCTAACACTCAATGGTTGCTTAAAGTCAAAGTAGACCTTCCTAGACTGTATTTTTTCATTTCACCATTTGAGAAGTCTCACTACACTGTCAATTGTATGTTGTATCGTGGCACCTTTTTTTTTTTTTTTTTTTTTTTTTGAAAACTTACATTATCAATGCAATGGTCAAAAATAGATGTATTTCTTAAAGCTATTGGGTTTTGGTCACTTAAAATTGTACGGGGCTTGAAAAACATGAACAATTTCAGAGGGCACAGCTGTTGGTTCTATTAAGCACTGATCAATTCTGTCCGCAGCATGGATTACATCACAGCTTCATATTGAAATAAAAATCACCAGGCTTTTTTGCCGAATAGCTGTCAATTTTTTCTCCCCCTTTTCATAACTCTCTCTTTTTTTGCAGCGTTCCTTCTATTTTTCTGCATTGACTGGCAAAATATGGCAATTGCAAATCATAGTGCTATGCTTGCTCTCATACTTCAATGAAGATGATATGTAGGGGGCAGCGAATATTAAAATCGGGTTTTAATCGATTCCCCAGCTGTCAGAGGTTCTTCACTCTAGAGAAGAGATTTCAATGAAATATCTATCAGTCAATCCAGTAAAAGATAGACTGCTGTCTTCTCTCTCGTCTGGCCATTTCCAATGGGCTTAGAAAAAATCCTACTATTACACAACATCTGTGTTAGAAGATAATTTGTAAAAGTTAAATTTTACATATACCCCTCACAAAATATTCAAAAAGGGCTAAGATGTACATGGTAACAATAGTGTTGTGGTTGAATGCGAATTTTAGAACCAGTTTCCGAAAGCGGAAATTCAGCCAAAAAAACTGGGTGTGTTTGATTTATTAAATGTGAAGACATAAGTTTTTGAATGTATACATCAACTATAATTTGCATATAAATAAGAATACAATGGTTTTTTTTGAAGAATTATACTAAAAAATAAAAATAATGTGTCACATTGATAAAAAAAAAATACCCTTCCAAAATTCCTGGATCCAAAATTGAATCATCTGTTCCTTGTGCTATTGTCAAATTTCACGGAAATTTCATCAAAAGCCATCTAACTTTTCATGCTGTTTTGCAAACAAACAAACAAACTATACCAAAAGCACGTCCTACTAGACTGGGGTAAAAATCAGAACCATGTCGAGTATTGTGGAAGACATAAAGCTAACTTTCCAACAAAGCAAACCTCTTATGAGAAAATGAGTAGAGCAGTGGGAGGCGGTTGTTGAAGAGATGGAAGACCTGAGAATATGGTAGTTGAAGATTATCGATCTGCAGGATTCCTGTGTAAGCTGATTATTGGGCAGCAGTCTACTCATTGCAAACTGCCTTTTGATTAGGCCAAGAAGGGACCAAGTCAATTTGAAGGCGCGTCTAGATGGCCTTGTGAAAAATAGCAGTGTATCATGCAATATCATAATACAAAAAATAACAACGGGTTAAAAAGACCCCCAAAAACTACTATTTACCCCCCCACCCCCAACAATCCAAAGGACTGACTGCAATAGTCATTTTCAAATGAATCAAAAGAGTTGAAGTTACCGTAATAATCCAGAGAAATATTAATGGATTTCTGACAAGATTGACAAAGGGGCAGGGTTCAAGTTGCTAGTCACTGTAATTTCACATTTTGTAATGTTCTGCTGTCAGCCTATGTTATGTGTGGTGGTATTCAGAACAATCAAACACAATGTCACATTCAAGAAGAGGCAAAATATAAATTCATTCTTGAAAATAATGTGGTCATTTTCAATCTGCAGTACAATCTGGAGGGACTGATTTTACAATGCGATATCAAAATTAAAAAGTTTTTCAGCATTTGGGCAGCCTTTTTAAATTTTTTTTTAAAAACTTTTTTTGTAACACAGGACATTTGGGACTGGGGGAGCAATTTGGCCAGCTTTATATCCAGTGAGCAAACTGTACATATTGAAGAAATAGTATTTCCATGTATTTCTTGTGAAAAGGTTTTAGTTTAGGTTTTTAATTGAGTTCCCATTTTACTAGTGTACTTGCCCAGTTTCTGCTAAGTTTTTGCTGAACAAATAATAAAATTGGAAGGTTCATGCCTAACCATAATCCAGTGTTCTGAGAAATAGTCATTTGTATGTAATAGCTGCTTGGAAAGGAGTTGTCTCTTTAAGATACAAAATACACAAGACACAATATATTTCAAGAGGCAAAGTGGAGCCAAGAAAAACAGTCGACAGGTTTTTTTTTGGAAAATCTGAATGCATAACTTCTCAACGTGGCCAGTAAGATTTTGTGCAACTCTTGACATAACAATAATGTTTAAACCTGTTAAAACCTACAGCACAGAACATTCAGAAAACATACACAAAATAGTTTTTTACGTAAGAAGAGGTAAAAGTTGTACTTGAAAATAAAAAGGATTATAAACTTTATTTTTAAAACAGCAGCTCTGCTCATAGTTACTCTAGCCTCACATATTTATGTCTTAAATTGGGAACATTGAATATAAAAAGTTAACAATTTTAAATGGAATTAATGTGGCATGAATATCCTGAACTCTGATTTGTAAAGATTCTTGATCCCCTGTTTGTGAGTGGGAAGATTTTTTATTATTAAAATCTCTTTGAATACTCGTATAAAGGCAATTAAGCAAAGCTTTTTAATAATGCCTTTTTGTATGACTTTTTAAAATTTAGAGCTTGATTCTCCTTCAAGCTTTACAAACTCACATTAATATTCCATTTTACTTCCTACATATTAAAGTCAAATAAGCCTCTGTGTACCATATTTACAAAAATAGGTGGCTTCACCATTAACTTGATATCATTTAAGGATCAGCAGATCAGGCTTCAGTTTAAAAATGAAAATCTATCGTCCATTTAAAATAATGAAAAAGTATAAAATTTGATATGAAATTGGTCCTTAGTGGCCTTGTGGGTCAGCTCAAGGGCTGTTACCTTTGGGGGGTGTGACGTCTGCAAATGGAAAAGCTGAGGGCCTGTCTCAATATGACCCTGGTTGTTAAACAGGATGTAAAGCCCCAATTTTCACTTGGTAAGTTTTCTACACCAGGCATCAATGTGAGATCAGTCAATATTTAGGTCATTTACAGTAAAATGAAAGAGAAGTTCAGTGCATTAAACCAATAAAAAACCCTGGAGTGGATAAAACTTCTGAAGTGGATACAATCTGACAAAACACAATGACTGTAGGGGAAGTTAATACAGAAAATGCTTTTTTTACACAAGGTCTGTTTTTTTCTTCAAAAATAACTTTATGCAAATTGCTCTGTCAATACAGTCAGTGGTAAACATTTACATATAATTCATACAAGTACTGTAGAATGTACATCTGTTCTAGGATATGGTTCTACAGGCTTCCATCTCACACCTAGTACTTGAACTTTATATAAATATAAATGTATATATACCAGTATACAAAAACATGTGAGTTTACTAACATTATATAACCACTTATCAGTTTATCTTTACCTCACCATTTTACTGATATATGGACAGATAATGCATCAACATATATTCTATTTGTTGTAGTAGCATCAGAATAGTATCAGACCTTTGTACTCTAATTTTTATCAGGCATAAACATCATGAACAATATTAAAATATTGTATAAATAAATGTCAAACTAGATCCTACTACTCTAAAATGTAAAGACATGTCAATATTAGATTTGAACTTCTCACTATATTAAAACACTTAGTTTAATAACACAGTTCTTTCATTAACCCAGACATATGTCTACATAAGGTCTGCAACATCTCTCTCTACAGCTATAAGTTAATGATGTCAATAGCTACAAATCAATTAATAAATATGATGCTACATAATCATAAATTAATACATCATTTAATGCACAAAAAGGTACAGCTAATGTGATGACGAGACTTCTTGTGTAAAATATATTATAAGAACTTGGGATACTGTTCCAATTTATCTAGCAATGGCATCCATATCAAGACCACCTCATCACAGCACAGACACGCCCCCCCCCCCCCTTTACTTTTTCCTCATGTCCAAAATCCTCTCTTTAGACACTTGTTTGTGCTAGAATTCATCTAACATTCAGATGGATTTAACACATAGGATCCGATTTTGAAAGCCCAGTAATTTTCTAATGCCCCATTCGCATCACAGGCGGTAACAAGTGTTTGGTGAAACGTCCCTGTCCTTGGATCGCCGTCTGATGTCTGTATGCGACCTTGTGAATAAGTGGCGAACCGTCCATTACCTTGCGATTCCTGCAGTTGTTTCCAAAATTTTTTAATGTTTGCCTCTGGTTTCAGTACTGTGAGCATGCGCTGATTTCTTACTACAGTAAGCAAAGGTCCACAGTGTACATAAGGTTGTGATTCGGTCGTCCTTTGGTGTAATACAGTGACATAAGTCGAGTAAAGGTATTGGGAGGTGAGTTGAGGTTGCTTCACGGTGACCAACGTTTGAAGCACGGTCATTCTACTGTTATTGACAGTTAAAAAAACGTGTCCAATCAGTGGTGGTCCGCTTATAGTTTGAACAACTCGGATGAAATGGAGCGACCTGGAGGCAGGTCCGCTGCCAAGAAAAACTTTTCACTGCGGGGACGTATCGCCTGTAGTGTGAATGGGGTATAATGAACAATTTATTTACGATCATTTTTACTGGGGCCGATTTGACAGGAACCAATTTGGGAAATGGCGGATTTGAATAACATTTTATGAGGTAAAATGTCATGACCACCTGGTGGTGTAGTTTTGAATTTTTTTTATTCACTTACTTTTTTAAAATATCACACAAATAGTTCAAAATGAATAATCGAGATGGCCGGCTGTCTTTTTTTTTTTCAGTTCAAATGAACAAGTTTGCACGAGTTTATAATTCCATACAAAATGGCTCTTAAATCTGTGACAATTTTTTCTACAAAAGTAGCCCTGTGGTTAAAATGCCTGATCCACAAGAAGTATTGTCATTACATGGGTGCACATTAGACTTTCATGAAAACCATCATCTCAAAACAGCCCATACTTGTACATTTCCTTTCAAACATCCTGGAGTTCAATTTACTGATATTCTCATTTCATTTATCTCAAATGATGGAACACTTCGAAACTAAAAATATTTTTGATGAAGAAAAAAGAAAAACTACTAAACAGTACTTATATATGCTTGCAATGGCAACAATTATTTTGAAAGGATTTGCTTGTAAAACAATAAAATACTTTTGTCTTCATTTCAAATATTGTACAAGTTTAACAACTTCTTGAGATGACTAGTGTTTACTGAAAGAATTCTACTACACTTTGCAAAATATCTGAACAAATAATGACTTGTAAATGTGAATGCTGGGAACTAATCTTCTCTATGGAATTACTGTGTTCCTACATGAAACCACCACAGGTACTAGGTAATACACACTAGTAAATGATTATTACTTTATTTTATTTATTTATTTTGGTATTTCCCAGTCAAGATGCGGCAACCTTAATTTGTAGATAACCCTTCATCAAGAAATAGTGAACTTCCTCGGAACTTTAATCTTATATTACCTTGAAACTATAGAAATTATACAAGTCACAGATACAATATACTTTTCAGGTGTTTCAAAAGCAAATTTCTGTCACAATGTGAGTATTTTGGAACAAATAACACTAGATTATTGTTTTGCAAATTGAGAACTTTCACACCCATTTACTAATTTCAAAGTGAGATCTCCAAAGCATGTTAACCACCATGTCACAACAACTGGAATCGAAAATTTGGATATTTTCTGGGGGAAACAATAAAGTCCCTGAACTGGTTGCCTCCAAATGATTGTGAATAAACAACCATCTTTGGTGGTTTCTATAGATCTAAAACAGCCAGAAATCTACAAGCCCATAGCATATGTATAGATTCACATCACAACCAATGACCAAAAGGTTGTCTTAATATACAAAAAATAGCATCAGAGATGCCCGTACCTCACAGCCTGGGGAAATAGTTTTCATCACTATGAGATATAGAAGTAGTGAAATAGTACAGAGATTGGAATAATTTTAGAGCAGTGACAGTTATGTAAAAGGTCCAAATAATGTTTAAGTAGAGAAAATAACTTCTAAGAGAAAGAAAATGTATATAAAGTATTAAAACAAGACAATTCAATAGCAAGACGACAGCATAAATCAGTAAACTAAAAATTATGAAGCTGTAACATTTATAAATTGGAGAATCCATATATCTGTCAAAAGAGAAACATGTCTCAAATATGGCAGGTGAACATACTTTGCTAGAGCCAAAGTTAAAGGTCACACTATGATGCACACCTATACCCTCTAACCAATGTTCTTACCAAGTGTCAACCTTCTACACCTTACAAAATCCAAGAAATAGACCAAGACAAGATTTTAAAACTCATGGTCACTCTGACAAGGTCAAGGTCAAAACAAGATCACACCTGATGTTGCACACCTACAACCCCAACCAATGTCCCTACCACATATCAACTTCCTATACACAACCGTTTCTGGGATGTAACCTGGACAAGATTTTACAGGTCAAAGTCACTACTGCAAGGTCAAAGGTCACACCATGACGTTGCACAGCTACAACCCTGAGATACAGCCCGGATAACTTTTTCCCACCTGTCCCTCGGACACCATGGGTGAAAACAATACCGTGGGTAAAAAAGGAAATATAGTAAAAGAAGTTGTTGAGATGTAAATACTATTTCATTTTAGGAATATTACAAACAAATATGTTTTTACATTCTCCGCTCCCACCTACTATGGATGATTATTAGTGTTACACTTTCATCCAACAAGTGACTATTTTTAACTAAAACTTCATTAATTATGTAAGCTACAAATATATTGTACTCATCATTAGACAGGTATTTAGTTGCTTACAGAGCTTCCACTTATTTTGTTGCTTGCATTAAAATCTATGCAGAGGGGGGGTATATGTTATCCCTGAAGTTTTCCCATTATATTTCCTCTACAGGCTAGCTGATATTAACACACAGGATACCAATACATTGCAGCTGTCTACAACCATCAATGATTATTGATACACTGTTGATCCATAAAGTTAAGCAGGACACCAATGTAACAATGCCCACTAAATATGATTAACATACATCCATATAGCAGAAGGGACAGGGATATGCTACAAGGATAAATGTTTAGATGGGGTAGAGGGGGGAAGACACTGAAATATAGCTTCTAAGTTATGAACTAACCATATTAAAAACCCACCAATTAAACTCTACAGACTTCCAGACGGAATACGAGAAATCTACCTTGAAGTGAATATTTCTGAACATGCTGGAAACTAACCATATGAGTGATAAAGATGGGAAGTAAAAAGTACAGGTCAAAATACCTATTACGCTTGAAAGGCAATATTTTTGGACAGAAAAGCAGGAAATATATTGAAGGAATATCAAGAATTTCAAATTTAATAATTTACAGATTGATGTGGAAACAAGAAAATACTACTCACTGAGGAGAAAGAATATAGCTCAGAATTGACCAATTATAAGCAAAAATGGCAAGATGTGTTTTATCTGAACTGTTTCTACATCTCATGCTCAATGTGGCTCCATCAGATAATTTTGTTCAGACTGCAAAATGTACGAAAAAGATACAGCGTTCTTGTACATAAGTGAAAACAATTCTTGCACAAGTCCAACTAAAAACACAGCAAACTTGGTTCCAAATATAGGGCAATATTTCTCAGAAATTTTGTAAACTAAGTGTGAAAATATGCGATTACAAAAAGAGGAAGTAATGAATCCAGAAGCTATGGTAAAATATACTGGTATTTTTATGAAAATGGTGAATGTTAGATGACCAGTGATTTAAACTACCAATTTAAATGTCAGAGGAAAAACAAAACCTTAATAAATTTTGGTGTCTAAAAATTTGAGTGACATTCAAAACTGATCATAAATATATATACATGTATATGGGGCTGTGCATAGTAACTGATTCCAATGGGATGCCCTATAAAGTTGATGAAAAAAACAACAACTATGGAATAGTGAAGTAATGAATATATATATTAAAATTAGTCTACTCATTCAAAGCAACACTGAACACCATGACTAAGTTTTCCTACATCATAGAAACTACAAATCTAAACCATCAACTGTCTGGTGAACTACACACTAATGTAAGACACCCTCCCACCCTACCAGTTGCTGTGGGAACACTGTTATAGAAAAAAATTCAAACACTTCTTCTTTTTCAGTACTACATGCTATAAGCTTGAAGACAGGTGTAAAAGGCGTATACAATAGGGTTTACCCATATCTTTGGGTCTCAGTACTTACAAGAGTCCCAATATTTTATATGTAAGTACATGTAGGCCGATATCTGCCATAAGCTGAATTCCTGCAGTCAAAACAAGGCATTTGAATTAGTGACAAGCATAGGACAACTTTTGTCAGGTAATACAACAGTATAACCTCTATTACCCAAATCTCAGCAATTTTAATACCTATTTTATGGACTTGAACGGTTAAAATAGGCTTTTAACCCTTTCAACAAATTAAACCTATATCAACACTGGTCCCTTAATGAATCCCCCATGTAGCCATGTGCTCTATTAGAACCCCAAACCACCATTGAAAGCCAAGTAAATAAATGACAAACTGGCAAACCGGTCACTGTGGCATCTCCAATTTCAAATCAATTCTCAATTTACCCTTCTATACCCCGGATGCTAGTGCTATTATCACTGGTGATTTCTGAAGATCGAGGATTGCCTGTTTGAAGTGAGTTGAACTGAGTTGAGTAAATCGAAAAAGAGTATAAATAAAATAACACCCAAATATTGTCCCTTGTTGTGTTTATTGCCCTTTTATTGTGCGGAAATATATTTTGTTGCTGGTTAAATTTTGCAGGTATGCATGTTCACTTCATGGAACAGCCACTGAATAAGGTACCCAAAAAGTGACCATCACTCACTGATTTTGAAGTTTTTATGCTAAGATACATTGCAAAAGTGCTAGTTTGCAACAAGGTTAGTATATCATTTTATATTTCTGAAAAATTCAAATTTACATTGCATAAATCGATGTGATCTCCAAATTTCGCTCACCAAGTTTATGAATTGAGTTGCAGTCCACTCGTTACGGCACTACTGGATGCCTCTTAACAATTTTACTTCATATCAACATCAATAGAAACATCTGCTGCTGTTGGATAATAGAGGTACATAATATCTACATAACAGTACCTCTGCTTAAACAATGTTCCATAGCCTTATTCTCTTTTCTCATGCTCTTCCTAGATATTTTTCAATAGAGTAAGAAATCTAAAATTCGCCACATATCTGAAATTCGCCACATGTGAAAATACTAATAAAATAAATGAATTGTGGTGAGATTTGTTGAATGTATAGTAAATTTTGGCTTTTTGAACTGAAAAATACCAATTTTTAGACAAAGACATCATTTTCTTCATAAAATTAACTAAGGTTTTAGAGCTGGCGAATTTTAGATTCCTGGCAAATTTAAGATTTCTTACTCTATGAGAAAAAAGAGATTAATGATCAATTTACTTCGTTTCCAGTTTAACATACAATAAGGTTTCTATGAGGGCTGTGAACGGTTACTCGAGCCTCGACAGATGAGTCGGTCTTTGCTAGGACTTCCGAGTCCATTTTAACTACTCGATTACTCACAAAGTATTGTATTATCACCCACATAATGAAACGTTTGTATAAAATAAGCTTAATTTCTGCATTTTTCATCACATAATACCAACTGAAGTTGTTGTTTTCATTTAAAAACATATAATTTATTCCATATTCTATAATATCTGGTTAAATAGAAGACGTTTTTCTTCATGAGATTTGTTACCAGAATTGACCATTTGTTTGCAGAAGATTTCTAATGGTAGTTACTAAATCTCGCGGTTACTTGAATTCGGGCTGGTAGCAGAGGGTGAGTACTCGGGGCTGTTTTTTAGCACCCGTTCCAGCCTTAGTTTCTACAAAAAAAAAAAGTTTAATTAAGCACCTGAAAATAAATTGAAATTAAGTCTATTTTACAAAGTATATATAATCTTGATAATGAGGTACATAAGCACATGAAACTGAATACAGACACCTAATTTGTATGAATTATCAAAACAGAGATGTCTGTAAAAGTAAATGGGATATTGTTTCACAGCCAGAAGTGTGAAATTTGACACAAAATATGAAATTTTATATCGAGGCACAACTCCATAAAAGTAAATACGCAAGTGAAATTCAAGGTCCCTCTTTAACAAATTAGATAACTATCCCATAACTGTAAAAAAATCACTTGTTAAATCAAGTTATATGGGGATTGTCCAACATTTTTCACCTCCACCAGGAAGTTATATTTTTGGGTGTGCTCTGTGTCTATGTTCATGAAAGCTATAAAGGTCATGAATGGATCTTTCTGAAATGTTCATTATGACCAAAGCAAAGAAGTGGCTGAATTCTGGGAAATTTCCAGATTATATTCTGAAAACAAAAAACATCCTGAATTTTTTTTAAACCCCCTCCTTGGTGGGAGGTATGCCCTCTACAGTTGCTTTCTAGTTAGCAAAGGGCGTCAGCTACTTTGGTCACAAATACACATACTGCGGTAAATTTCACACTTCTAGAATACCTAAAACAGCTACCTCAATGCATGATATTTTTAACAGATTAATACTATATAGTCATGGTAACGGCCTGCTGTTCCAAGTTTTTTCAACAACACTCTGAAAGAAATTCTAAAAGAAATGTAATTTAATGTCAGGGGAGAAAAACATAAAACTTTTCATTTCAAAACTCCCTATAGTAAGACTACTGGATGACCATGCATTGCAAAGTGACTCATAAATGCTTAAGCATTGCAGTGATCCATTATTCATGTCTAAAATTGCCCCTATTTACTGCCTGTGTCACTTGTATTTAAATTCATGTAATCCAACTCGTTATGTGCAAAGCTATTAATAATAAATAATCTATGTCCTCCATAGAATAGTACACTGAAGACCTGGAAATAAGTTGGTTGCTCTGATATATGATCATTAAGGCCAATATGGACAAATGGCGATACAAGACATTACAATCTGATAAACTTGCAAATCCTATGACTTGTATGTTCACAATGACAACAAAAGGAGCAGATATAAATTAATACCGGGGTATTTGAAGAATTATTCAACTGTTATTGTGTTGGTAGGTATCAGTAGCATGTAACACAGGACCCCATTGAAACAAAACAAGGGATGGCTGGTAGCATATTTTCCATTTTGGTAACCTACCAGTGTAACACCTTTCTGATTCCCACATAAGGGAAAAGCTTTTGCATGCTGACATATCCCCAATCAAATGGGCCTGCTAACAAGGCAGTGAACTTCATTAACAAAACATGGTAGTATGGCTCAAAGAAAACAAATGCACAAAAATATGGGACAAAAGCCTACAATATCTTCAAATTTAATATTTGCTTCTCTAATACAGGTATTTTTAAGTTTTCCTTCAATCAAGATGCGAGTTGTAAGGTGTTCAGTAAAAGTTTCAGTAAAATAGTCTTGATATTGAGACACCAGTGCAACCAAATTGCACCAATCCATCCCTAATTAAACTAACCAGAACTTCCATGTTTTCTCACCAATTTTGATAATTACTGGCGGTGCTATCGATTGCATAGACAAAAAATGGCTTCTGGGTTATGAAAAGAAGTCCATAAATGCAGAAGAGAACGTCAAATATTTTAAAACTAAAATACGTCATATTTACCCATTTGAAAGTATTTTATGAAATATTTAATAATGTTTCCCGATATTTCTTGTATCGTCAAGCAATGTGAGCCCTGCATTGTGGATAAACAGATGTATAAATACCGGTTCATTTGATAGCCGCTCTCGCTATTTTAGTCCCAAGCGAAATGAAATGCGGTTATACTGGTATTATGTTAACAATACTAATAATCATTTTATAATTTTTTTTTTCTAGTTTTATGAGGTGTATCATAACATCCCTATTTAAGTGCTTAACTTTAATAAAAAAACGGTTTCCTTACTCCAAACTTGCAAAAAATATTTCACAGTCAAAATCATCAGCAGTTTTCAGCTGAGAAAAGTGCTATATTTTGACTTGAACTAATGACTTTTCATTTAGTCTAGCTCATCCAAAATGATATATTATTTTCATCTTAATGGCTTTTGTACATCCCAAAGACCTGCCTTACTTTCCCATTCTAATCTAAACTGTGGTATACAAACCTCCCATCACCATATCTTTCTGCTTTTTATTGCTTCATATCACAGAAACTACTTCTGTATAATGGCAACAATATCTTGGTCAGAAGTCCAAAAGTGTTTTCAAACAAAGTATGTGGACATCCTTGGATTTTGAATGAACTATGGTATCGATACACTGAATATAGTGACCATACCAACCACTATTTTATTGATACACATTATTTATGGAACAGTTTAATATAAAAGGCGTGGGATGGGTCATCAGTATTTCCCATCTATTGAATTTTCATATCCTTGCCTTCATAATTGGCCAAACTGGGGATAGGCCATCCATATTTCTCCTACATTAATATGTCTAAAGGACAACATACATGAAACCGATCTGAAACACTCAAGATATAAGACCATTTCACACTGAACAAAACAGTGAAACAAACTGTTACAAAATTCAACCCTGTATATTGTACTATATTAGCGTTTGTGAACAAGAAACCAGTATGTGATTTTTCGGTTGATTCTGGTATAAATAACAGAATTGGCAAAAAATAGTTGGGACCCAGTTATTGAAAACATCATTTTAGGCTTTCCAATGGCTGATACTTCATAAAAACAACAAAAATATACATATTCAGTTAAATATGTCACGTTTTTACTTTATTGAGCAAAAATGATGCTTACACACTTACTGTACGGTATCTTGCAAAAGCCATTTCCAGTTGCAAGTTATGGCTCATGTATGCCTGTGATTAATTTTCACTGCACAGTAACTAGCAAGATTCTTAACTACTATAATCTAATATAGATCATACCATCACCCTCTCTACACCTGTACTGGAATGAACTGTCAACCTCCCTCTAAGAAACCTCATAGTCCTACACCTCTAGGCTATGTTTCCATTACCACATACGTAACCTCTTTCACTAAGTATGAATTGTGACAATGTCGCCTCAAACAAATCAGCTAAAAACAGCATTTCAATGTAACTGACATCATCTCTCATCAGTATTTATTTGTTGCTTTTTCTGCCCCACTTTTACACAAAAAGGTATTTGCAATGGCGCAAGATATAATTCAATACTGGACATCAGGAATGAAACTCCAACTGCAGGCAGTGGGCTACAACCCTGCCCACTTGAACCCAAGGGCCTACAATCTTCACAGCTGATTGCAGAATATCGACAAACACGTTTGATGGATGGCCAGTCAAAAAGACTCCATGGGATTACAGATCTCAAGGCATCATTCCAAATCCCTATTCCCAAAGTGGTGGGGGAAAAATCTCCTACAAGGGATATATATGGTTTGACCTTTAGCATTCAATTTTTGTCCTTTCAAGTAAGCTTTACAGCTATGAGAACCAGATTGGTCAATAAAAATTTGTACTTTAAAACTGACTTTGATATTTATTTTCAGATAAATAACTAGAAAATATGGCACTGCCAAAAAGTGAATGCATGTTTGAGTATAATATAAATGCAAACCTAAGGCTCAAGAATGTTATATTACAAGAACTCTCATGACATAAAATCAAATTTGTCTTGTCTCTATTTAAAAATGAGAAGCTGTTTTTAGAAGAAGCTTTGACTTCATTAACCTGTTCTATATGAGTATTTTTACTGATTGTACTAATTTGTGAAAGCTATAAAAGTCTAAAAGAACAAAATATTGCATTTTAATACTTCAAACGTACTTATTCCCATTATAAATTGGACCTAAATTTATAACAATAATCACACAAAAGCTAGACAAAGAAGGTTTATTTGCAATGATGATATAAAAAATCTATTTGATCTGATTTGCTAAGGACTACCAGTGGACTCATAACAGAGCCTAAATATAAAACAGGGCCATGCCATGCATCAAATCCAAATCAAATTTTGCCAGTGATTTCTGGCAACTCATGGCACCAGAGGATGATCTCCAGACCTTGTTAAGCCCACTGCTGGATTATCAGGCCATGGCCAATGGTCTTAAAGATAAAGTAAAAATCTCCACACAAGAAAACAGATGGGATTCTCATTATCAAGAGGAAAAAAAAGCAGAAAAAGAGGGAAATACACAAAAACGAAAACCCACAAAACATTATAAGTGGAAACACTAATATTATCGGGATATATCCCTACATCTTGTTTTATAGCAAAAAATCTGACTCCTTTGACTGAAAGATTTCCTTGGAAATGAAAAGATCCATGTCTTTTGTACATGGGATTATTTTACAGATGTCTGCCATTCACATAGCTCACATATTCCTATCTGGGCTTTTTCAGAAATACTAGTTTTAAGTTTTAACTGTTATTTTTTTAAACGATGTATTCTTGCACAGCAGAATGTAAGCTGTGAAAATGGTTGTCTACTTAAAATAAATTTAAAAATAAAATTTATGTACACAAGACATCACCCTTATCATCCATGGTCACAATGCCAATAAGTTTAGAGGAGTTTTAGAATGGAGAAAAACATAGCTGCCACCCTGTACAGCTGACAACCGACCCGAATTCGAGTAACCGTGCGATTTAGTACCTACCATTAGAAGTCTTCTGTAAACGAATGGTAAAGAAACACTTGATGAAAAATGTCTTCTATTTAACTGGGTATTATAGAATATGGAGTAAATTATATGTTTATAAGCCAAAATCACAACTTTAATTGATATTATGTAGTGGAAATGAAGAAATGTAGTTATATTTTACATAAACGTTTCATTTCGCGGGCAATAATACAATACGCTTTGAGTAATTAAAATGGACTTGAGTACTAGCAATAACCGACTCTATCGAGGCTCGAATAACCGTTTGCAGCCCTAATTTTATCCTGAACAAGATTGCGTCGACTTGATGCCAAAGTATCCCAGGCAGGCCATTTCTTTCATCTGGGGATATAATAAAGGTATAATCTGAGCTGTTTCATCAAATTCTTAAGATTTTATCGTTTTGGTGAAATATTTGCCCCCCAAAAAGTTCAAAATATTGACCTGTCAAAAACTGGTTCAAATACGTTTGGTCTTGTAGTCTTGCCTTGGTTGCATTGTGACAGGTAATTAGACGGGCAGAGAAACTAGTACATACAGATGGTCAAGGTTCTGTATTGTAAACCGCCAACCCACAGCAAGCATCTATCAGCTTTCCCACTTGAGGTTGGGTTGGGATTCAAACTCCAATCTCAGAGGTAGGAGGCGAGTTTGTTACCACTGACTGGTCCCCAGAACTGGTTCTAAATATTAATATTCATGTACTTTTTTGTGATTTTAGCTGACCATGCCTGTCTGAGGCCAATATAAATTGAAATGTACTTCTTTTTTATGCCTGTACTTGTTCAAAAATTATGCTCAACAGTAGACTGACTTCAACAGTTTTCATTAGTTCATTAGGTTTAGTTATGGCAGGGTCTGTAACACCTAGAGAGACCATTTCACTTAAATACCATGCCCACTGACCATGTATTACAACCAGCATATCAAGTGTCAGCACTTAAACTATCTGAAATATACCCTAAAGTTATTATAACTTTGCTCTGGTTTGTTTGTGGATTTTCACACTTCTACAGTGATTTATTTTTGGAAAAAAACTACCCTTTTTGTTTTCATTAACTTCACCTTCTGTTTGTGGGCCGACTGACAGTAAATAGAACACAATATTTCAATATCCTGGAATCAGAACTGACTTGAACTGGTGGGATAAAAGGGAAAATCTGCTAACCTATCTAATCCTGATACAAATATTGCCATAAAATAGCTAATGAACTTGGTAAACAATAATTTTTGAAGGGACTATTTGATTTCTCTTCTATTCTTCAAAAGTAGAAATTCTATTATCTGACCTTATATTATAATCCAAATATTCATTTTATGAACACAGATACTCAACATTTTAACTAATTTATATACCTTTCGTTATACAAACAAAACTTCACTTTCTCAGTATATTGGATAATGGAGACTCCACTCTATCTCAGTCATTATTTATCACAGACATTTGTGCTTCCTTCCCTCTTTGTGCAGGATGTTGCTTTTCCCATTTCAAGGCAAACAAGGAACTGGTGAGGTTTATCATGTGTAAGTACAGTATAGGTTTGTTGTACCAGTGGATAGCAGGACTTTATCTCCAATGCAAGAAGCTGTTTTTTCTCCCTTATCTTGCACACTATCTCTGATATTCTACACCTGGGCTAGATTAACTTTCATTTTATAAATGGCTTGAATATTCCTTCTGGCTCAAGTGAACACAGCACACACTGAGGAGCACTGCCACTCAACCAACTACAGGATTAGGCTTGAAAAGTCTCTTCTTCACTTGTTTGTGAAAATATGAGCAGATATTTACCATTGTAAAATATCAGGAAGAAAAGGGTCGTGCAATTAACTCTGAAGAAGAAAGCCAGTCTTGTGCGCAGTTCAAATGACGTTAAGACAGTAACAATATCTTACATCTTGCAAAACTGTTTCAAATTCTGAAATTTAATATCATAAGCTAAGCAATTCTGGACTAAATACAGTGTACAAGAATTAGTTAATTACCATCGCAAACATCCATTTTTTGCAAGTCAAGTTTCTTCGGTTCTACTTTGCGATTATAAAAAATAATATGCATCACTGAAGCTTTTAAGGTTTCATGACCCGGCAAAGCTACCTCATCATCACAAAATCCACTAACCTAAACTTTGCTTCCCCATTGATCCCCATCCAGGAAAATCCCACTTGATGTACAAAATAAATAAATGTACCACTGAATCTCTGTTTGAAAAATACATCAAAGCAAATACAACACAAATATATGTATTGCACAAAGCAAAGTAAGTTCCTCTTCTGCTTACAGTTTGAGTGGAATATCACTTTCATTTTGATATATACAGTTTTAGTTTGTTGAACCCTAAAGTAGTGCTGTGAAATCATTTAAAATTTTGGGTTCCATGATTAGCATTTCTGGCAGCTAGTAAACTTTGATGAAAGTTCGATCATCACACCAACATTTTCAAAACCAGTAAAAACACAGAAATCCAATGTCAAATCTTTTCACTTTGCAGAAAATTTCGAGAACATACAAAATCCATAGATTTCACTATATTCAATAAAACGCAGGTTTTATAGATGGGCAAAAATAGGACCCATTGGGATGCGGTATGATGTTGATGATTTCTAAACGATGTACGGAGTCCGAATTTCAGATGTTTGCGGCGAAGTTCGAATTCGGGACAGTAAAGGAGTGAACTATTGAACTTCTGCAAACATATTCGCAGCACTACCCTAAACTTAGGGATGGGTTGGTAGGTTTGTATCTCAGTAGAGAGCATTTTAGTGAAATACCGTGACGAGATTTTAAAACTGCCACTTCACTTGTCAACACATATAATGGAAGGAAGAATTAAAATTTTAGAAACAAACCCAAAATCTGAAGAAATTATCAGCTTTTATCCCCATATTTTCGTCCATTTGCAGACTTATAGCAATATGTTGAGCAGAACTGCCATGTTTTGGTTACGACACGTTATAACCTCAATCTCGCTTGTCAACTTATATAAATGAAAAAAAAACCTTAAAATATTGGACAAAAACCAGGAATATGAAGATATAATACGCTGTGATCACATATTTTGTGCATTTGGGGACTTTTATTGTGATTTCGTTGTGAGGACCGTCCATGTTTGTTTGGGGTGTACTAAAACACGGAGTCCTGAAATCGGTACGGTTTTGCATTGGCGACTTCCCGATGTACATATTTTTCATACCGACCCATCCCTACCTAAAGTTGTCAAAATAAATCTCAAATGAAAAGGGGGAAAGCTCTACTTCAGCAGGAATTCATAGTAACAGAGCTGTGTGGATCTCATTCTTATTTATGAAGTTTACTCAGTTTTGTACTTGGCTGGGTTGGACTGTATATGGCACAATTTATTTAAAATTCAGGACCCATTTCAAATCGACACTGACCAGTCAAGTACTAATTCAAAGTAATAAGTATCCAGGCAACATGATATTTAGTAATAACTGGTTAGACTGGGCAAAAAAAAACAAAAACTGGTTTCTAGGAATGTGTTACAGATGAAATACATGTACAACTGATGTAGTGAAACCAGACGTACATGAACCATAATATAATATAGGAAATGTATTATGGGAGTTATCTTGACTCCATTTCTACACAATATAAACTAAACTTGATGTTTCACCAAATTTAGACATTTGATTGTTTCAATTGAGTATCAGTCATTCAAAAACCTAAAAGAAAATGTTTTCAACAAGCAGTTCTTCCTTATTTTTTGGGGATTTTGTCCTATCTGTTACAAGATGACAAGCAGCATACCATTTTACCATTCATATCACTTGGTAGAATGAAGACAGAGCTCATCCATATGACTGGAGTGAGTTACAGGTTGTGGCAAAAAATGGCATCACTGTCAATTACTGATAACTTAATAGAGCAAGCAGGGGCAAAGCAAATATTACTACTATTTATATTAAGTTACCAGGACATTAGTATGGGTTAGAGGCAGCAAAACGTAACAACAAAGTGAGAGGGAGAGGGGAGGAAAAGATGTGACTGAGCCATGGAGTCCCTGCACCTCCATTTACCCATTGTGGCACGGATACATCCCAGGTGGGTAATACTCCAAATAGCCTCTTAATTTTCCAGCCAAAAACAAAACAATAGTGGTCTTTTGAGTAAGGAATAAAAAAACACCACCCAGGTTGCTCTATAGAATGGCAATCTCCTCGCTCACATTTTTGCTCTCTCTCTCTCTGTGTTTTTGTGCCGTTCAACTCATCATTTCTATTCAGTGCATCTTCCTACTGATGAGCGCCGGAAGAGGCACTAGTTTTTGAGGGGCCAATAGTGGTTTCATTTTTTTTAAAAACAATTGCCTTTCCTTTGTTAAATGACAAGCACACACACATGATAAAATTAAAGCATCACACATCCCAATTAAACCGTGATTATCTGTTAATACCGTCTGGAATAAAAATTGTTTTGATTGCTTTTAATTTTTTATCCATTTCTTAACTATTTTCTAGTTATCCTTTTTTGATAAAGGTGACGACAGCACGCACCAAATAACAGATGGTATAGCAACAGAGACTTTTGTAAATTTGTCAATTATTTGTGAATTAAGTATTTTCATTACATTACAGAACTGTACCTTCTGCCGATAACCTTAATGAAAAGATGTGTTCTAGATACCCACACTGTTGACAAATCAATGACCTACATGCAGAGAAAGCTTCCCTGGCCAACAGAAAATTGTGTTTTGAGATTTTCCCCAGGAAACTTATTACACTTCCTTCATCTAATTTGGGAGCAAAGTTTCACTGCCAAATATAGTATCTGACCTGAGAAAAGGTCAATAAACATTACCATATCTGCATCTGAGTAGAAAGAAACTACTCAGCCATAATGAAGCTATAGTTTTCTTAAAAGCCTTCCACAAATGTAAAAGTGAGACAACTGGTCTAGATTTAGGGAGTGGCCTGCCTGACCCTGCTGTTATAGATTGGGGGGTGGGTAAACTCTGTATAAATCTGGCTGGCCCTGTAACAAAACTGGTTTCTCCCTCTCAAAGACAAATTCAATTTGGTTAATGTATTAATTGTATTACTTGTCATCTGTCACAAGATTAACCTCCCTTTTTTGTTCCCCTTTATATTTTTTTCCTGTCAAACTTCAGAAAAATCAATTACCATAAACATGTTAAACAACGACAAGTTTATTTTTCGCTGCACCTTTGAGATGTCCAGTGCTAAATTCATTTTGTTTCTGCATCATGGCGACAAAATGTTTTCAATAACTGAATGGGAGATCCACTGTCTAATGTTACTGTTAAAGCTAGTCAGGTTAAACATTTTGATTAAACAGTAATACATACATCAGGAACTGACAACAGATCATATTACTTCAATTCAACCCACTCTATACAACAACCAACATGCCTGTATCTTTCCCAAAAACCCCCATATTTTTCTAAATCTAGCCACAAAGAACAAACTCTCAAAGTGCCAGAAAGACCATGTGTTTTGAAATGTAAATATGAAATCTCAAATTAAGCGTAAAGAAATTTTCTTATGTATGTTATTAAAAGAATAAATTAAAATATATTTACAGTCCTTTAACATAGGAGATTGTCTAAAAACCCTATATCTGGAGGCCTATCATAAAAATTACATTCAAAATCAGTCATGTGAATTCAGTTTTCAAACAGACATCATTTTACTTGACAAATAAGGCCAGTCACCACGCCGCATTTTCACTCACTGGCAATAATGAAAAGACATTCTAGCTGATTTAATTCTTGTGGGCAGTTTTTACTCCTTTGGTGAATACAGAGAAACCATACCTAGCTCAGCTAGCTGTTATCTAAAAATACATGTATATTTTTTATACAAAGGTTCTGTGGACATGTTTCCATGTATACAAATGTCAATTTGTGATTTGCCCTATTTTCTCTCTAGGTACTAAGGAATTATATCAGGAGTTTTGTAAGGATTAATTTACAAATTTTAAGATCAAACTCTATTTGCACTTTGCATTTCAATTGAATTAAATCATCATTTACCACAAAATACACAAGCTTTTGAAGAAAGTTCAGGACAACAAACGTTATTGAAGTTAACATTATGGTATATCAATATGGAAATCCAGGTACCTTTAATGAGCTTACTGATATACGATACATTCACTAGTAGAATGCTTATTTTCTGTGCTTAAATTGCAGGATGACCAAAGATTTTTGTGTTCTTGTACATCTGCCAATGTTAATTTATTGAACAGTAATTTACCATTTAAAGCTGTAAACTCTGTGAACATGAAATAAAAATTCCAATCCACTTTAGTAAATCACAGAATGTAAACATGGAAACACAAACTGAGTATTTTCAACCTTGTCATTACTGAGCAGCTATGTCTATCAATATATCTCCTACAATATACTTGAAATAAATCAAACTTTGTCAAGACGAAGTAAATACTGAAGACAGGAAATGGGGTCTTGTCAAACCTGTTTGCATAATATAAAACGCTGAGGCAAATATCCCTTTGAATGCTAATTTCCCCCCTACATGCCTACAAACGTTTAAGACTTGAGGCCACTTCAAGAGGGCTTTGTCCCCTGATCTGAATGGTGTACAAACCCCTAACATTGCACAAGTTACACTACAAAAGGACTTGGAGTTTTGATAAGGTTTGGCTTTCATTACAACATGCACAAATTTGTCACCAGTTTAAAAACACCCTATTTTTTGACTGGGAAGTTTGAAAATATTTCAAAGACATTTTCTTGTCAAAATCAAACTGTAGCTTTTATTAGAGTAGAACCTAGATTATCCAGACAAACTGAGGAGATATAATCTCAGATGAGAGAATGCCGATTAACTGAAAGTAACTGAATGCCAACATATCCTCAGACAGGCCAGCTCTCATGCCACAGGCATTCACTGGGTATCTTTGTAGCACCCATTTTGTGTGATTCACAATTATGATAATTATTTTTCAATTTCATTTCAATTTTTTTTTTTTGTTTTTTGTTAGGTCAAACCAGTTTTTTCATTTTTTTTTTTTGGTCAATTTAAAAAAAAACTCTTCTGAGTACTCGTATGGGTAGACTGTTCCTTGACTTTTGGCACGTATTAGTGGTCGGATCGGTTCTGAAAGTAAAAACCGGTTTTCGGGGCCTTGAACCCGAACAAAATCCAGGATTTCGAAAGTTTACAGAGATATGATAAAAAAAATTTACGCGAGCATACATGAGCTACATTCTCAATAGGAAATATGCATTCGTGAGATATTTTGACGTTTGTAAACTTCATTTACCATGAATCTTAAGCGAAAATGTAAGTTATTTCCTCAAATATATATGTTCTGTATAGTTTTGACAAAATATTAACCAGTAGAAAGCCTGATATGATGACGTTTTCAATAACCGGTACTTAAATATTCTTTGTGGATTTCATCATTTCTACCTAAACGAAACGAAATGCGGTACACCGGTTTACCGTTCACACCACTAGCACATATACACAAATACCTATTAATATAATCCCAGATGAGATTTCAGCTCAATCAGTCAAATAGTGTGACAGCTCTAGGGCTTAAAAGTGGTAAAAAGTCCATAAATTGGGTCTCTTAAAGTGACCTTGAAATTAAAGCTACCAGACTTTTATACAAATATTGCTCATAGAAGTTATATATAATACAGTTTGAGACTTGTCAGACTTAACAATTCCAAGTTACAGGACAAAATATGCGAAAAATGTCAAAAAATGGTCACTCGGATGGGTGTATATGGTCCTCGTAAACTGGTTAAATGTCTATTAAAGGCCTGCATTTTTGGGCACATGTAAAAAGAACATATTAATATATTCTGAGATGAGATTGCAGCTCTATCAGTCACATAGTTTGACAGTTATAGGACTTAAAAGTGGTAAAAGTCCATAAATTGGGTCTCTGTGGGCATTTTACAGATCATAAGGTGACCTCAAACTTAAACCTACAGACTTAAACAATATTCACAGAAATGAATATTCAGAAAACAAAAGCTCATGCCACAGAGGTTCTGTAGCGCTCCATGCTCAATACACAGGTGGAAATAAATTCAACCCAATCATTATTACATACTTCTTGAGCGTTCTTAAATCCTGACAAAATCTCCATTGATGAAGGATGTGTGGTTTGATTGGGACATGAATTCTAGTTGGCAGCATCATTTTAACTAATGAAAACCAATACATTCGAGTGATTCGACATACTTAAAGGATAAATTTTTATCTACTATACATTATTACACTCTAATTATTATTTATCTTTTAAGGCTGTTTTTTCTTTAGAGAATACAAAAGATGTTTAAAACCATTTAACAATTGTCAGTGCATATTTCAACATTAGTAAAAATCTCGCACAAAACACTGAAACTTGTGAATCTTCTGTTACAATTTCAATGGCATTTTTCTTCTTCTAACGTGCCCAAATCTCGCTTCTGATTTCATTCACTTGATATTTGAAGTTACAGTATTTTCATTTCTAAATATGAATATGCACATTACTCAATAAAACCTATCTTTGGAAACAAGGGTTAAGACACGATTTAAAGACCCTAAAAATATGTAAACATCCAGAACAAAATTGAACTGTCAAGGCTTAAAGACTGAAAATTAACGAGGTGACACAAGAGGCTTGGAATTCTTCATGATTACAAACAGGAAGTTTAGAAGGGGCTTATGTTATTTTTACAATTTAATGAAAATATCTAACAATTTTTTTAAAATCAGAAATACCATACTTCAGCTATGGCTTTCAAATTACAAGTTTTCATGCTTTACTTATCATCAAACCATCTATTCTTTATAATGTAAGCTACTTTATTGCATTACAAAACCACAGATTGTCCAGACCTATAAAAAATTCCTTCATTCTACCAAAAAGAAGGGATTACAGACTACAAAACTTCCTTTTAAGCAAGTTTTTCTCTCCAGTTGAAACTTAAAGCCTGCCTTTCAGTATCATTAGCCCCATTCTCCGGGCTCTAGGCTAATACACACATGTGAAGAGGGTTAAATATTGACCTAGCCTATGAGAAAATGGCCATCTTTTCACGATTTGCAAACGTTCCCGAAACTTGTCCCTAGCAAACTCAGTTTTAAAAGGAGGGCTGTGTATAGGCACCCTTGCTCTTTGTATGAGCTATTGATTTCAGGCCCTTTCGGCAAACAATACTCTCCTTTTTTGAGAGCCCATTCTATATCCTCCCCTCCCTCCCCCCATGCAATCCTCCCCTCCTTAAGTGGCGTTTCCTTCATTTTGATCATACACTAACGTACCAAGTAACCAAAAACTAATCTTCAATGTGATAAAAAATTTACTTTATAAAAGGTTAATTTTTGAAGGCCCAATTTTGTTACTTCCCAACAGTTCCCAACATGAGGATTCCTTCATGTATCTCTCTTTATTGTGATAAGGCTCAATTCTGATAACAAAACTTATTGCATAATAACATCATTAAAAGACAGAATTTATTAAACATTTGTCCTTAATTTGACCACCTTAATTTCAGATACATGTGAGTAAAACTAGGATCGGCAGAAGCCAACTCTTTCAATAAAATAACCGAGTGACAAAATCAGCTATCAGTGGGAACAGCCACTAATGTAACCCAAATATCCCCTCCCCTATTCAATTCTCCCGGAGGCTCTTGCCATTCAGTATTGTGCATAGGTGCATTATGAAACTTGTATATTTTTTATTCTGGCCATGAAAGTGACTTCTCTTGCATCTGAAATCTTTGGGAATAAAATCTCAGGCCATTAAAACTGGTGTAGTAAGTGGATTAATTTGATAATTTTACATGGGAATCAATCCATCATTCCTAGCCTTTTTCAAAGTAGCATTTTCGGTCAGCTATTATATATTAATAAATTTACACAAAGCTCACAGGACAGTAGAACATTTTTTTACTAATTGCTCCAAGATTTTGTTAAATTTTGGGGAAAATATTCACACAAGAAAACTTGCAAAAATATTCCCAATCACATCATCTCGTAAGGTAACACAGGTTTATTCAAAGGTCATATTCTCCCACTGTTGATTTTTAGCCAGGATCACTCATGGAGAGGCCATGAGTTTAAAATCATTACCATTGATTGTGAATATGGCACATCAACATTACCACATTATTGTACAATGAATCCCATTCTAACAAATCCAGCTAAACTATCACCATTATTTTAGTGAACACTCGTACACAAAAATGAAGGAATATATGATGAAAGTTTAGTAATTTACCAAGATTAGCATTTATTTCAAAAACAGTTCTTCACTGATTGTAGAGTGAGTTTTAGAACAACTAAACCCTCACATTTACGGTACAGGTTGAAAAAAGTTCACGTAAATGTTTACTGCTCACTACTCCCTGTCCTGTAATACAATGAGGATATTCTCTATTAACATAATTCATTCACTCAGCAATTACCATATAAAAAATTTTTTTAAAAAAATTCAGAAAGCAAACCTTCATTTAATAGCAATTTGAACTGTTTATCAATGCAAACATTTAAACATGGTTAATTAACATTTCATATGAAATTCACAGTATGTGAAATTTGACACACAAGAAACTCCCTTAATTTGCTTTAAATTTCGAGATCAAACACTTTTATTTTGGAGGACTTGTAGCCTATGTATCTTATCCACCATAGAAAGTCTGTACAAATTTTACTTCCTTTTACATGCCCTGGCAAAATTCAGATTTTTTATAGTGATAGTCATTCAGGTTACACATGCTTGGCTTCCAATGGCGCTTTAGAGGCCCATGATCCAAAACACAATTTACAAAAATTAAAATCCTGTATTTATTATCATGTGGAGTTGTGTTGATATTGTTTATCGATACTGAAATATATATCATTTCAGGCTGAATATGCAAATATCGATACCATAGGGTAGAATATCAATGTTGGAACACGTGTCAAAATAATTCCCCAGAGATGAAACTCTGCTGTTTTTCCAGTACAATAAAATCAAAAATTTTAAAGACTATATCCGTTTTTCTTAACTTTCACTCACTGTTACACATTACTGCCATATTTACATCATAACGTCATTAATTTATGTTTCAGGGAAGCTACTAAGGATCGTAAAAACATTAAAACGTCTCTGCAGGAAAACTATGGGAAACACTCAGGATCGTAAAAACGTTAGAATGTTTCTGTTGGAAAACTATCATTGTTTGATATTTCAATATCGATTAATAACACACGTCCTAAAAACAGATGATATCGATATACATATTGCTATTAAATAACAACACTAATATCGAGATACCTGTCAAAGAATTGAGACCCATATTTTTCAGATAACAGAAAAATGTTCATGTCTTTGAAAAACTCTATCGACCAAAATTGTCAAAAAATTACTTAAGCCGTCTTACCTTGCCAAAATGTTCAAAATACGCCTTCACATCTTCCTTGGTTGTTGAGGCAGATAAACCACCAACAAAGATTTTTTTAGTTCTGTTCACCTGAAAACACCAGACAAATACATATCATTAGGTATGGTACAGAAAAAGATACAGGAAAAACTGAAAGGAATATTCAAAAGGCAAGGAGCCCAGAAAGCTCATGAAAAAGGGGCTTAACAACTAGCCTGCAAATAAACAAATGAAATACTAGAAAATCTTCATTTCAAAGCACCAGAAACTGGCTTTGACTTTATATGATGTTGAACTAAACATTGGTTTTAAAATTAATGTGATACTGTGTGAGATCACTTTGAAAAAAAAATTGGTAATATTTTGATACCACTTTTTGAATCAGGAAGATCTAGTATGAGGTCAGAAACACAATTTAAACGTTGCCATAAAAGTCTTAAACAATGCATATCAATCAATATTATAAAATATAATTTCATGCTGTAAAATGCATCAACCAGAGACATCTCACCATACAATGTTATGTAGAAATGTTATCAGCAAGACTACACAAAAATAAACAAGACTACACAAAAATGAAGAAAGTCTTCTAAAAATCCTTATATTCACAGCAGTATTGCAGATTTAATATGTATACTAATTAATTGCAACTATGGAAAAGGAGTGATTTTAACAGACAAATTTAATCATTTTAGTAAGTTATTAACACTGTATTTCTGGGAGCAGTCAAGGAAGGAAAAGTAGTTTATGCAATGACTTGTTTGCAAAAATTTTAATGCACTAAATATAAACATCCATATCTTGGTAAAACACATGTGTAACAGGAGTAGGTATACTTCTATGACCATTTTTTTACTATTTTTTTAACTGTTTCAGCATATGGTGTGGTAAGCCTATCACTTCATTTATATAGTATCAGGTTTAAAACCAGCTAAACTTAAACCTGGAGCTTAAGGTTAAGGAAGTGTGCATGTCTGGTCTTTATGTGGCTTTAACCAAAGTCTCAGTGTGATAGGCCATTAATTTTCACATTTTGTCATCAGCTAGATTTGAACACAAAACCAAAGTGCTGTGAACAAAGTGACCTAATGATTAAAGGCTCACCCTGGCCAACTTTAAAGTTAGGGACCTCTTTCATCAATACACTGGAAGAAAAACCACTACATTCCACAAATCGCAAAAAATACTATATTATGTGACATAGAACAAACATGGAACAAATGAAGATAAAATATAGTAAAACAATTAGTGAGGTTAAATTAGTCTTCATATGTCACCAAATCAAATATCCAAAAACTGCAGCTTTCCTTTTGTGATATAAACATATATTTGTCCACGAACATCCTGTCTTTTACTGGTTTTAATTTTCACAAAGTGTTTGCTTTGTTTGTTAATTATGTTTTTTAGAAGCACAGATTCATATTTTGTTGTAGTGCAAGGGAATCTAGATTTTTTGATTAATATAAAGATTTCAGAGGATAACCTAGGATAACAAAGGGTGGTATTATTTTCTCAGTTAAATGAAAACAATGTTATGAATGTACCAAATCAAAGCACTTTTCCCCTGAAGAAAGAAATATGACTAACATGACCATTTATTGTCACATATATGACTCTACAGATCAATATGTACCACACATGTAGATATTGAAATCTCCCCCCCCCCCCTCCCCCCCTTCTAAGATAGTCCAAAACAAGAACAAAAACTCTGACAGGGTCAAAAGTCAAGTGTACACCCTCCCCCCCCCCCCCCCCCCCCCCCCCCCCCCCCCCCCCCTATACACTTAAAGTTTCCCCAGTGTGTGTATATGTAGTACTTCCTTGCTCTAAAGTACCTGTACTTGTGTAATGGTGGTCATAAAAACTTAACAGGGCAAGACTGGAGTGTGCAGTCCACTAAAGATAGGTGTCTGTTAATCAAACTGATAATATAAATCAATGGTCTTTCAAGGTGCAATTACCAGTCATTTCTCTCCACTCTAGGCTTAGTAGAAGGCTCCTCTCTCAGACTCTTTCCAAGTATATTATTAAACTAAATCCACATTGGGAATATTTGTGGAATTTCCAAGGCTGTTTTTCAATATTTCTTGAAAGTATAGCAGCTACCAACATATGGTAGAGCTGAAAGGGATATTCACATTATTCGTTTTCCAGTCCGCATTTTCCGGTAAGGCTGCAACGATTCTTCGGTTACTCGGAAACGAAACGATTCAGTTCAATACTCGAGGCAAGAAAAGTGAACCGGGTCTTCGAAAACAACTAAACATAGACGTAAAATCTACTACAAAATTCTATTTTTTCTTTAAATATATGAATATATTTATATATTTTACTTATATAAAATATTTCCGTTTCAATATTTTATATTTTAGTATTTGCAAACTTTAATTCTTTGTGTAGCAACGTTTTATAAGACGGCATTTTATTATAACGTATTTCGAAGACGCCTCAAATCTAAGTTTCTTATATTTTGCATTATAAATGCGTCTTTATCCCAAAATTCAATAAATTATCAAAATTCTTTCCTGCTGTGTGGTTTGTAACCATTTTATAAGGCGTGATATGTCAAAACATGAAGCAGTTTATTTCGTGGGTGATAATCAAGCGATTAACCGAGTCCGAGTCGATTCTTCTAAAACGAGGAATCGAGGCGCATTTTCGGGCTCGCTTGCAGCCCTATTTTCCGGATTCGACTTTCATCATAAGCAAACAAATATTCAGTATGAATATGGAAATTAGGCTTGGTATATGTAAATATTGCAAATAACACTCATTTTGTCTAATGTTTTACTAAATAATTGAGCAAAAAGTGAACTTACTTCTTTTTCTTCCAGTGGTTGACTGGAAACCTAAATGTCCGTGATTTTACGTAAATTTTGGAACACACTAAAACTATAAAACGAATTTCCGGAAAATATCGGAAAATATGTAACGAATATTCGACCGCAATTTTGGTCTCCTCTTTCAGCTCTAGTAATCTTCATAGTTACCTTCGCTGTATATTAAGAAAAAAAGAACTCAGATCAACTGTTTTCTGCGGTTTGCTTTCTGCACAGACTTTCATAACATTACCCTATCCATTCAGAATTCTTTATAATTGCCTGGACGTGCAATAACCATAAAGCAGTTTATACTTTAACGCCCAGCATCAAGGCAACTTAAGCAACAAATGATATCTTGCCATGCAAGGACTGTGTGAAGCAATAAAGAAACAACTGGAATTTCTTCCCTTTTTTTCAATTCATTCACAGAAGCCCTACAGATTTTTTTTCTTTCTTTATTCAAAAACAAATCTGTTCTTTGTATTTTTACCATTTCCTTATACTCAAATCACAAATCTGCCTAATATACTGTAGCCACAGAGTTGGATTTATTTTCTTTACAAATAATATGCACAAAACTTCTGTTATTGCAAGTAGCAAAACAGTTTAGATGTGTTTTTCTGACCGAAACAAACCACAATAAAATCATTCTCCTCTCCTGACTTTGGACGTTTTATATGTTATAGGTCATCATTTCACCTTTTCCAATTGGAAGCTCCATGGACAGAACTTCCAATTCTTGTGTTTCATTAGTTTGGAGGGATTTGAGATTCTGTTGACAGCTCTGAAACTTCGCCATGTTAATAATTATCAAAACTGTAGCCGAATAACTCATTTCAACAAAACACTGAAATCCTGGCCTTTTTCAAGATATAGATGTCCCATTTTTTTTTAATTTACGAAAATAAAACGCCTTCCATTCAGGCATTTATTGTCTGATTGATCAGAAAATCCTTTCTGACATGCAGATTTAGTTCTAGAATTGACCTGCAACATTTTATAGCACTAATGCAAGTTGTTTTGTTTCGAAACGTGATGAGTGAGAGCTTTTGAAATATGCTTACAGTTACCTTAATTGAAGTTTAAGGTCTCCTCAAAGTATCCCAAATTTTGTCCGCCACTATAGTTTGAAAGAAAGAGAGGAAGGAAAAAAATTCAAAACCAAAGAAGCTGCTAGGAGAGACCACAATCCGGTGGCGGTGTTGATCAGTTGAACCTATGTGAAAGCAAGTAAGCGCCCCTAACGGGCCACTTAATTACTCTTTCCTCACTATACTTACATGCTTTGCCAATTTCATGTACAAAATATTTTTAGAAAAAATAGATTAAACTACTGATTTAATAATACAAGCTATTGTTATATCAAAAGAGATTTCCAATGAAACTCAATAATAACTTTTTCCTCTCGAAAGACTGTAGTATTAAAAAAGTGACATAAAAGGTATCAGGTGTCAACGGTAGTAATCAAAGAAAGCCGCCAATACTGTCAACACGGAATTCAATAGCGCAAAATCAATGGAATTTAGTTGAGAACTCAAAAAGTGCCCAAGTGAACACTGATGAAACTGATATTGATTTACGACTAACCTGGGTATACTATTTCAATATGGCGCTCCATTTATTTATAGGAGAGTGTTTTATAGCTGATTAACTGGCTGAGGGAGTAAAAGATTGTATAAAGCATGTTAACAAGATAGAAAATTTAATACATTGAGACCCTTCTCTCTGGAACAGTTAAACTGCCATAAAGCGGCAATCAGCCAGACCAACTAATGTGCTAAATTGTTAATCTCAACTTCTAGTGCTGGAAAAAAAAATTGATTTATCATTTTTCTTGAAATTTTAAAGAATGATTCTCATTAAATCAAATTCCCTCTTAAGTAGATTTCAAAGGATTTATATTTTTAAAAATATTTTTCCCCCATTTTAGCACTTTATTATATATTTTTCTATTTCATATGAGCTTAAACCACATTATTCAGAATTTACCATGAAAAAAATGTTATAAAATCCACAAAGGTGCAATTCTTATTTATTGAGAAACTGTACAGGTTTCAAACCAGATCCAGTGATAACTTGAAAAGTTAGTTTGAAGTTTCTCTGAAGCGAGTTTTTTACCCCATATCTCAGTATATTACAAAACTAGATTGGGCCAACTCGGCGCCAACATATCCCCAGACAGGTCATCACTCACGCCACAGGTTTTGATCGGGAATTTTTTAAAGCATAATTACCCATTATTATATGAACTTCAGCACATCAATCTACTCTGTTTGTATCTTCCCAAGAAGATGTGTATCCCCAGACGCCGAATACATAACTCAAATTATATTTTCAATCTTCCTGCAATGATAACTCTAAACCTATTTTCAAAGTATTTATTAATAAATGATTGATGATTGAATGTCCATTCTAAAATAATAATCCCAAAAGAGCATATCTCTTTCTATATTTGTTGACAAATAAAATATTATTTTTAACTCAACATCATACTTTTCAATCTTCCTGCAATGATAACTCTTAACCTAATTTCAAAGTATTTAAATGATTGATGATTGAATGTCCATTCTAAAATTCATAATCCCAAAAGCGCATATCTGTTTCTATATTTGTTCACAAATAAAATATTATTTAAAAAAAAATTATTTATATTATTATTTTATTATATTATTTATAGAATTTGTAAATTGTTTTCAGTTATTCATTTCCTCTATTCCTATATATGTGGTCCATATACTAGTATATGCAACCTAAATATGTGACACAATCTCAGTTCTGACTCCCCTTTGTGTTATATGATGAAGCCCACCACCTCCTACCCCACCCCTCTCCCCTTCTCCACACCTCTCTCACTATTACACAAGATCTGCAACCCCATTGAGTTCTTTGTTTCTCATTTGATATCACTAAATACCTTTGTTTATTTAGTGTCACTCAATATAGCTGGAGGTCCCAGAGGTGGGTGGGGGATGTGGGTTGGGACTACAGCATAAATGGTAAACAAACAATCTGATATATATCAAAGGGGTAATCAAATACAAAAAGAATTGAGAATTTTAAGTATGTGATTATCAACTGAAATGAGTTCATAACTGTAGGAGCTGTGTCAAAATTAACTGAGGCAAGTTGAATAAAACTGGGCTAGTTGAGGGTTAAAAATCCCCTAGTTTTACTACATAAGGATATACTTTTATTAATATTGGGACTTAAAGCTCACCAGAAAATAACAGTGTCCATTTTGCCTACTTGAATATGTTTAACCAGTTTCATTTTAAAGAGTTAAAAACTCAGCAAGCAGAGGTACAACACACAAAAATAAGTTCTTAAAAGACTAAGATAGCCATAACATCATTAATATTCAAAATTTAAAGAGACAGGCACTTCCTTTTAAAAATTCAAAGATTTCAGCTCTATGACCCACATAGTTTGACAGTTACAGGGCTTTAAAGTGGCATAATGTCCATAAATTGGGTTTCTGTGGGCATTTTACAATTGTTAAGAGACCTTAGCAATTAAACTACAGATCTGAAACTTTTTGGGGGACATACATAACAAACAAAAATTAGATATAATACAGTTTAAGACTTGTCACACTAAGCATTTCCAAATTACAGGGCAAAATACAGTAGAAAATGTCAAAAAAGGTCACTTGGATGAGTGTCTATGGTCGTCATACACAGGTTCAATGTCTACTACAGGCCTTGATGTTCGGTACATGGAAAAAGAAGACGCTTAATAATGTATTCCTAGTTGAGATTTCAGCCCTGTCAGTCACATAGTTTAACAGTCACAGGGCTGAAAAGTGGCAAAAAGTCCAAATATTGGGTCTCTGTGGGCCTTTTAGAGACCTCAATGTGACCTTCAAATTGAAGCTTCAGACTTAAAATCTTTCACAATCAGAGATTATACATAGAATGTATATCTAATATAGTTTGAAACTTCTCAGACTTACCATTCCAAGTTACAAGGCAAAATATGTAAAAAATGTCTAAAAAGGGTCACTCGGGTGAGTATCTATGGTCGTCATACACAGGTTAAATATCTACTAAAGGCCTTGATGTTCAGCACATGTAAAAATGACATAATGATATATTCCCAGGTGAGATTTCAGCTCTATCAGTAACATAGTTTAACAGTCACAGGGCTTAAAAGTGGCAAAAAGGCAAAATATCGGGTCTCTGTGGGCCTTTTAGAGACCTCAATGTGACCTTCAAATCAAAGCTTCAGACTAAAAATCTTTCACATTCAAAGGTTACACATAGAATGTATATCTAATACAGTTTGAAACTTCTCAGACTTACCATTTCCAAGTTACAGGGAAAAATATGTGAAAAATGTCTTATAAGGGTCACTCGGGTGGGTGTTTATGGTCCTCACATACAGGTTAAATGTCTATTAAAGGCCTAAATTTTGGGGCAGATATAAGAAAACACATAGATATATTCTCAGATGATATTTAACTTAGATGAGAGACATAGTTTGAAAGCTACAGTGCTCGAAAGTGGCAAAAAGTGCATAAATTGGGTCTCTGTGGGCACTTTTGAGACCTTAAGTCGACCCCTTTGGGTAAACCTACAGCCCTAAAATTTTCTACAGACAAGGATTACATATCAAAGTTATACCTAGTGCAGTTTGAGACTCATCAGAGTTACCACTTCCAAATTATAGGGCAAAATATGTGAAAAATATAGCAAAAAACCCCTAAGTGGGGGTCTTTATGGGCCTCAAACACAATTTTCTCCTCAACTTAAAGTCGTGATTTTCGGCACATGTACTAAGAACATATTAATGTGTTCTCAGGTGAAATTTCAGCCAGCTGAGCATCATAGTTTGTGACCTAGAGGGCTCTTAGTGGCCAAAAGTGCAATTTCTGACCTTAAGGTGGCCATAAGTTCTCTTTTATTGGGAGTTTAAGGTCACCTTAAAATAGGGATCTTCCTTTGGACACCCTTAACATGTGTACCAAGTTTGAAAAAAAAATATTAATTTGTTTTTGAGTTATCGCGTCCACAAGGAAATTTCTACGGCGGCGGCGGCGGCGGCGGCGGCGGCGGCGGCGGCGGCGGCGGCGGCGCGACGGACCTGAATCCAATATATCCCCGACTTTCGTCTGGGGATATAATAAATTTGATGTTCTTTGTGGCCTGGTCTTGTCTCACGCCAGCATGAAAAGACCTTAAAAATCATGGTTGTCGTGGTAAAACAATCTCCCAGCAGCTTTTACTGCCCTGGTTTATACAGTGCAGCGGGCATATTTTTGCAGTGTGAAAGCATTTCCATAACTGCCTTCTCCGCAGCAATCATTAGGGCCTTGGCTAATATTTTCTTACCGTTGAATGGGTCTTTTTTATTAATTTTATCAAAGTCACAAACCAATTTGCAATACTTCAATTGTGCTGCGAACGCTTTATGGATTATTTGCACATTATAAAAATACTTTTATGTGTCATCCAAGTAAAGTGTAATTACACACAGACCTTGTTGGCAATTCCTATTTGTCACCCTATGTCCTTTGAAAACACAAACACACCTCCATTACAATATACAAGACAACATACTTGAAGACAATATATTCCCATTCACATGTCCCTCCTTAAATATATCAATCCAGATCCACAGATTCTGTAGTTTATAGTTTAAAAACTAACATCTGGTAATAACCTTATGTAGTTGTGATTGTGAAAGAGACATATCACCTGCTATTTGAAACATTAAAACCAAAGTATACCGCATTGTTCCAAAAATATAGCCTGGGTATTATTTTCAAACCTAAAACAGCAGGTTTTAATTAGAATTTAGAACCAGGTGAATATTTGGAATTATGTCAAGTATTACTGATAAAAATTACAATCAGGGTGATCTGTATTAGGCGTTTATGTGAACAGGGCACATATTTAAGCCCAGACTTGGGATAATTTATGGAGTACGATTTATATCTGTTATGTGTATCAGCCATAGGATGACCTAACCTTCTTGATGGCAGTACTAGGCCAACATGTGAAAATTATACCCCAATCTTAATCTTTAAAAGGCCGCCACTGGTCCTCAAGTGGAAGGCAATAGGCTCTGAAGTCTTACCCATACATACCCACAGACCAAATTTAAAAGGTCTACCTAAAATATTTTGTATGTTATTCCGTCTGAAAGAAAATCTCTGCAGTAGTGGCATCGACATGACCGTGCTAAAACCGAAGTATCCCCGACTTTCGTACTGTGATACAATTACTTACTCATAGTAGTGCTGTGAAATCGCTTTGAATATCGGGTTCAATGTTTGGTATCTGTACAAGCTAGCGAACTTCGGTCTAGTTCGATCTTCGAAACAATGTTTTCAAAACCAGTTAAAACGCAGAAATCTCACATAAAATCTTGTCACTTTATTGAAAATATAGCAAAAATATAAAATCCATATATTTTTAAAATAAATTCCGCCATATTTCCAACAAAAGAAACAAGTTTTATAGATGGGTGAAAATAGGACCTGTTGGGATGAGGTGTGATGTTGGGGATTTCTAAATGTTTTGCAAAGTCCGAATTTCAGACGTTTTGAACCGAACTTCGAAATCAGGGCAGTAAACGTGTGAACTATCGAACTTCTTCAAACATCGTCGCAGCACTAACTCATAGTCATAGGTATAAAGAGTTTGGCCTGAGGCAGGGTCAGTAGCAGATTTTCTGTTTCAGTATTCAGCCAGTGTGAAACTAAATGTGATACTGTACTGACTTCAGGATACCAAAAGAAATTGCGTTCTAGCATATTCCCAATCGAATGGGCCCTACCAATAGGAAGGAAAATTAATGAAAACAAAACATGGCAGTTCTTCAAAAAGAAATTGCTATAGAAGTACTAAAATATGCCAAAATATGAGGTAAAAGTTTTTTATTTCATAAGATTTGGGGTTTCATTCTGCTAATATTTTATGTTTTCTCACAATATTATATACTGATCAAAATACCGGTTGTAAAGTGTCGTCCCAGTATTTAAGTGAATTGGTCTCGATACCAATGTTACCGGCCCGGCCCTACTTTGGTCCATAGATTACACTGTTTATTACATGAAGTGGTTTTTGGGGAGGAATAAATCTCACATTTTGTAGGCCAGATGTCCAAATTATGCAAACCATGGGACAGAATTTAGGGTGTGTTCTGAACCCTGACTGACCCCATAGAGATAAGATTATATCTATACCCATTATACACTCATATCACTAAGCTAGTCAGAAGCATTGGTGCAGCTTCATTTGCATTCAATTTACTAAATGCCTTTCCATCTGAGGTTATGTGTGTGGTAATATCTTGAATATATGACTATGTGATTACCTTGAAACTGGAAGAGTGGAGTGGAGGGGGCACATTTACTAAGAGACTGAGGACAAATAACCTGGGCACAACTTAGTGCATGAGGAGTAACGTTTGCTACTAAAAATGTCATTAAAAAGTACTTTAAGTGGGATGAAAAGTTAAATTTATTTCAAACTGGACTGGTATTTGCCAATGGGTAAATTAATTATTGAATGTAAAATTATTTCAATATTAGACAATATTGGGCCGATAATATTGTCTACTAACCAGTCCCAATCAGGGATACCAAAAAAGTTTATTTTCGCATATCCCCATTCGAATGGAAGCCATAACAGGAAGTAGGAACGTCACGACTCCAAATATTTCATGTCGGCTAATCGCTTGGTACTATTCGTGTCGACACTGAATAACCGTCATATTTATAAAACAACCAAATATCTTAAGTTTCATATTGTAAAAAGCACTGAAAACAATAAATATGTGAAATAAAATTAAAATATATGTATATAATCTATAAAGTTTAATAAATTTGCCGTTTTCCTGCAACTTCTGCTTCATTTATTTCAGACAGGAAGTGGGCAATATAAGAGGTATATGGTACTTTCGGTTTTACGTGAATGCATAAACAATGCAAAAAACGTGGTTGTTTTTGGATTTTAGCTTATTTTATGTGATAATATGGACATATTTTATAAATGGATTCAAACCTTCTGCCATCTTTTACACTACATTGAGTGATTATTCCGACTTTAAAATATGAACCAGTAAATGGCACTATTCTAACCGTTGTCAATTAGTCGGCTAGTTATGACGGCCCTAACAGGAAGTGAAGTTTATCAAAACAAAACACACCAGTTCTGATCAAAAATGCATCAAACTCTACAAAAACATAAAAAAAAGTTTAGAATTTCTTCAGATTAGAGTGTATTTCGAATATATTACGTTTAAGTTTTATATTGTACATAATGAGCAATACTGATATACGCGTTTCTAGGTCGATATTGACAACCCTCTTCCAAAGCAATGAATATTGCCATTTTTGATAAACTATTTACCCACCAATATTTCCTTAACCACAGATATCAGACACAATAAAGAGGTTCTGTATTACCAAGTATATACGGTACTCATATTGTATCGTCTACATTGCAATTTACTTTGTAGCATTCCTTAAGTTATATAATGCATTAGCTGTACAAATCATGAAATTTACACTTATTCACACAAATCTTTCATCTGTAAATGTTATTATTAGTTCTGTACTTTCATGCACTTCTTCCAGAGAGAAAAAAAGATGGTGCTGCCCTTGTTATTGCACAAAAATTACAGCAGATATTTCCTGTGGAATTCTTAAACACAAAATTCTTTATCTGAGTAATATGAAACAGACTTGCAAGTCTTTGACAATAAATTTCAGACTTGAGGTAATCTGGAATTGTGTATTTTTATTACCACATGATATCTCTTACAAATACCTACTTCAGTGGAAAGAAATACTTACTGAAATGTGAATTACAACTTTCCAGCTGATCTCAAAACTGAGTATATACTATGCTGTGGTAGTACCATTAGTACAAAGACTGAAGTATACAAGAGTTTTTTTTTCTGGCAAATCAAAAGCAGCCAAAAGGATGTTATCTGATTTATCAGAACTTGCAAATTGCCAACGCTGAAAAAATAACCCAGTAATATCTTCACTGTAGATGTTCTGGGAACAGAAGTTATATTTTGATAACCTGGAAACATGTACATTGAAAATCTTGTCAGATTTTACTTGGCAATTATTTCATGTCGGCAATATTACATCTATCCAGATGAAAAAAAACTGAGTAGTTGAAGAATGTCTTAGCATCAACTTTTATTTCAGAATTTTTTTCCATATAATTATTGTCCATCCAAAAGGGATAAGAAGGGCATTTAAATGTTGCCAAGTCATCATCTGAAAATCATTTACAACCCTTATTTTCAACTTGCCCAAATAAAATAACAGCCATATATTTGATAATGCAAAATTTTACAGTATTTATTTAGTTACAGTTACAACTACGAGATCTAAAAATAATGCCTTGGCTCCTGGTCTGGCCATTTTTTTTTCTATTGCTTTCAGAATGTGGAGACTAGTAAATAGTACTCCAGTGATTTAACATTGGCTAACATACATCACAAAATCCCCAGTACTGGAGTGTGCCACGAATATGAAGCCACTAAGAGAAAATGGCCCTGACCTTTGCATATTTTTTGTATTGATTGATTTGGATGTCTTTGAAGTTTTTTTTTTTTTCTTCTTCCTGCCTGGCTCATTACAATATCATTTGCATTCCATTAGAGTGGATATTATGAGGAATTCACTTGACAAATCAGTGCTGCTGGCAAATGATATAGATACCATGCTGTTAATCCAAGACTTGGGTTACTTTGAGCACTACTATTTTCACAGACTGGAAGTCTTTATATCAACAAAGCACAGAATTCTAAGGAACCTGTATGTATGGCTAGGGTAGCAACAACAATGCCAAAGTTGGCACAATCATTGACCTGAAAATTCACAAGAAATTTTCTTACATTAACTGTCCATTTATATTAGAGAAAAATCAATAATTCAACCTCTTTAGAATAAATTCATCAGAAAAAAAGGACAATAAATTGATGATACACTAAAAATATAGATGCTGACATGTCGTGAAGGAATTTCATATAAAATATGTACATACCCATCAAATCACTTAATGAAAAATCTAATTGTGTAAAAGTGGTTATAGTGGGGACAAAACTGGGAAATGAGTGTGGAAAAGGTTTGCCTTTCAGTACATAAGCAAGAAAAATGTATGTGTGGGAAGAAGGGAGGTCGGAGTGGCTGCGAGGGACACATAGCTGTACACAGTGAAGCAGGTTTTTAATGAACAAGGGTCATCAATCAAAGGTCGGATACAGAGGTTGACAAACAGCACATACTTTGTTCGACAAGATTACAGTGCTTATTGGAAATGGACATGTATCAGAAAAGTCTGGTAAAAAGCAACAGGAGAGGGGGGGGGGGGGGGGGAGTGCGGCCACTTGCACTACAGTACTAGTATTCACAGAATTTCTCCCCCCTGAAGGCAATGCGACAGCTTAATTGATGAAATCACCTCAAAATCTGTGACCAACCAGAATTACAGCAATGCCACAACATAGTGATTTTAGTAATTCACAAGTACCAAGATACCAATCATACAAATAATCTCAATTACCTGGCCACATTATTCTGAGGTTTCTGACTAAGGGCAAATATCAAAATGTTCTGAGTTTTATATACAAGCACATTTGTTTTTAACCGTTTAGTTGGATTTTGAAAAATTGAGATGTATAGAACCATTAAGGACTGCAACAATGTCAGCCCTGTATTTACTCAAAAATCTGTATTTTTTGTACTCTTTATTTTGCAAAGGGTATGGGGTAATTTGAGTTTATTACATGTACAAAGATTTCCCCAATTCTTACAAGCCTTATTGAGCTAAATATTATTATTGCTAGAATCCACAGCAGATACACAATATTGATAAGCATTTAAAACCCTGTTTTCTACAATTTCAATATTTGTAAGATTATACATGATGTATAACTATAATATGTAAATTATCACCGAGAAACGCTCCAACATGACTTGAAGCGTTTTTCACACTGTACTGATTTTTATACTAGGCCTAATGCAATCTCAAGATCTGAGCTCTTTTCAATAGAAAGGGGCTAAAGTTTAGATCTATACAGTTTAAATTAAATATTACTGAGGTTCAAAAATATCTATGATGCCTTCTCTGGCAATTTGAGAGTCTCTGAACAAAAGGACAATCTCTGACACTGGGTAAATAATGCATGTCAATATATCTGCAATTTCCCCAAGAAATATCCTCAGATTTCTCTTTGTTCCCTTAATCAAACTATATGCTTTTGCTACCAAACAAGTATACATACAATACTTAGTATATCGACCATCCAAAATCCCAAAGGCAACTGTATTTACTGAAGGTGACGTTTGAACGAAAAATCTGAAAAGATGAAAAACCTTTGTTGATGACAAAGGATTAGCTATGCAAAGACACCTTTGGTTATCCAATACATCTATAGGTTTCTTTTTCCGTCTGAAGAACTTTGACAAGAGATACAGATTTCAAAACCTCAGATTATTGCATATTGGTGTCTGTAAAAGAACGACATAATTCCCACTACATAATTCTGTCTCTGTTTTGTGATGAGCAGACTTATCTTTTAACCTCCAACAAGAGGATATGTGTAACTGGCGGAGTGCATTTGTTCGTTTGTCCATGGCCTTCTCTATGAGATCTGCTCTCTCTGGGTGCTTATCTCGTTACCTGTGTCACAGTTTTTACAGAATGTAGTTCATTCTGTGGAAACCATTGATAAGCTTTAACGCCCCTGTTCCACCAAAGGATTAATCCCTGATTGGTCCTGGGAACCTTAATCCTTGAGAGTCTGCGAAAAAAAATCTGAAAAATGGGCGGGAAAATGGAATCTTGATCCAGGTGTGGGATCAAGCACAGATTGTCCTCAGGAAGCCTTAGACGGCCTCAGACAAGTCATGATCATTCCCTGACTATGAGGCGATTTAGCTAAATTTATGATCGGTTTCAACACCGATCCTGTCGGGGATATACCGACAGGGTATCAGACTGGTCTGAGGCTTCCTCAGGCCTCCTGGTACTAATAACAGATTTCCTAAGACAGCAATGGGCGATTTATGTTGAGGTCTAGGACTAAGTTAAGAGTAGCAGCAAGCATCAGACAACATAGGATTGTGCCTACTCAGGAAGCCTGAGACTGGGGAATTCGTGGGTAGGGGCCAAAGTGGATCAGTTACAGTCGTAAAAAATATCAAACATGTTTGATATTTATAGAGACCACAGCAGATCCAAACAAACTCAGACTGTCCGGGACTCTGAGTCCGATCCACAAAAACCCTTAATCCGGAGACTTTGTCTTGTGGTGGAGCAGGGGCATAAGTAAGGCTGTGACTTTGTTATAAAAGCAACACCAGGTATTCGCCTTGAAAGAACCAATCCAAATTTAGGTAAATGTTTTAGTTGTCACCTAGTGGAAGTAGCAGAAAAGCAAACATGGCGGATGATGCAAACAAAAAGTTAGGAAAAATAATGTTAAATATCTGTATAAAGAAGGAAAATTATGTGAAAAACAAATATCAGTTAAAGAAATCTGACAGAATACTAAGCTTTATCCAAGTGTTTCATTGATTTACGCTATATATGATATTTTTTCGGCTTTTTAAGTTTGTATTCAGCTTCTTACGGAATTCGGACCGTTTTCGGGTAACTGGGTAACTAGTGGGTAAATCGTTTATCGATATTGCCGATATTTGTTGCTTTGGGACTGGGCTCCCGATATTGAGGTCTAAACACGTGTTTCAATATCACCATTTTAAGTAAAACTGTAAACTTACCCTGCATATATTATGAATAAAGCTTAAATCTGAAGAAATTAGGGGTGAGACGGGGACAATATTTTGACTCCGGTTAATCCGCGGGAAATAACCGGACCGTAACCGGAGATCGTGAACATCCAAAAGCTTAATATTAGACCATTTCCTTGCAGTTTGCTTCATTTTTTAAGGCAAAAATGATCCTTTTGTCAAAAAAGCAACACAAAATACAGTTAAACTGGATACTAGCAAAAAAGAGAGTACTTACCTGCAGACAGGAAATGAACTATGGTTGCTATGGAGATACAGTAAAGTCATAAAATGTTGCCCGTGACTAGTAGTAGTCTGGTACTGAAGCTCAAGTTGTGATAAAATATGATAGATAATGGAGTTCTAGGGTAAGTAAAACACTTTTTATTGTTATATTTATTTTATTCAACACAATTTGTACCTTTTCTGTAAAGGAAGTATAGATTTTCGGTTTCCACGAACGTTAAAATATACCCGGTAGTTTCATAGATTGTCACCGTCTTTCGGTGACCGGGCACCCTGTCACACCCCTAGAAGAAATTGTATACTTTTATCTCACAGTTTTGAAGTTTTCAATGCGTTTTTTTATGAAAACTGCAATGTTTTGGTTTAATAAATTTCACTGTTAGCAGTTCAGGATATACTAAAATAAAACATTTTCAGTTTCCCAAATTCGTACTATTTGGTAGACAATATCAACCCCCCGATATCACCCGCTATTGAAATATTTTACATTTAATATCAATATCCACACACCCAAACGATTTACCCACTACGGATAACCTATCACAGCCTTACCTTTAAACGAAAATGATAAACGATTTCTGTTAACCAGCGCACTGAGTTCCCCTTTATGGGGAAGATATTGGGCCAGCAAAGCAGTAGATTAGATTAGATATATTACCTTTAAGTAAAATTGCCTGTTCAGTATAGCAGCACATACCTGATCCTTTAGGGGCCAGTTACACTTTCACAGATGGGGGTGGGTCATGTAAAAGATAGGGGTGGGACGAGTACAAATAATTCGGGTCGATTACTCGCGGATCAAAAATCGACTCGACATCGAGCACTCGCGAAGTTTAGTATCCACCATTACAGGAACCAACATCCAATATGGCGGCTCCCGTAAACAATAAAAATATAGAGATAAAAGCTTTGAATCACTTGAATTAGCTGATGTCATCATATAATATACTTAATATTATGTTAAAAATGGTGGATTATGCGATTTAATGCTAGCAAGGTATGTTATTTATTTTTTATTTCCTAAAAAACGTAACCGCTTCAATAGGTTGTTATGTACTTGTATACACACGAGTAGTCGACTCTTAAAATTGGGATCGAATTTTCGTGAAATTTGCCTCGCTCGGCGAGTGTCGACTGCTCGGTCGCACCCCTAGTAAAAGATTTACGGATCTGCTACGGTTCTCCTATGGAGCGCTACAATGACCCAAGGACAGGTTTGCGGATGAAAAAACTGCACAAAGGATTGGTCTTTTGACTTTTTTTTTAATCCGCAAACCCTTTCTGTGTCATTCCGTAGCAGATCTGGTTAGATCCAGCTATGTTTTGGGCGATATTTGTTGGCACGGAAGCATCACGGATGAAAGGGTTGCCACAAGGACATCCAGGATGGGTTTACGGACAATAAGGACACTCACGGATGAGATACGGAGGAGCTACGGATACCGCGTCCGTAGGGCTTACCCGGAAAAATCTAGCATGTTTGATTTTTCCGTAATTAATGTAATGGCCTAGGGATCTTATCTGATTTTTGGCATGCCGCTACGGATCGCAGCATGCTGTTATGGGTCTCACAAGGACATTATGGATGTTACAGATGCTCTAACGGACGGAAAATATGATCTGTAAATCACTCAACATTTCTCAACATTTACAAAATTAGGTAACCTGCCGTGATCCAGCGGCACATCCCGCTATGTGTAACTGGGGTCTTAAGTCCCTTTTACATTGAAATTTATCAGATATTTTCTGGATTTCCTGGTTAGGTTAATATGTATGTCTTTGGTCATAGTTATGATATTTACCTGACAGTGTTGATGTTGAATTATGAATAAAACAAATAAAATGAATAAGCAGAAGAAAGGTGTAAATATATTAACAGTTCAAGCAGGATTCCCCCCCCCCCCCCCCCCCCCCTCAACCATGTTTGAATTTCAACTACAGTTGTACTTTTAAAACAGATTTACTGAAATAATAACATTTCTATATATGGTGCAAGTAACATGGAAACAAAGCATTTTTGGTACCTCTTAATATGCATTTTCCCAGGTTATTATGGCCTCAGGAAACAGAACCCGTCAAAAGGGACTGGTGTTAAAATTATTTACTTTGTGCAGACAAAAATTGATACATATATTGAAGCCAGAGTACATAGTACAGCAAATGGCTATACAAGTCCTGTTTACTGATATAATAAGCATCAATTACTCGAGTAAACATTATATTCAGCTTGTGCTTGTTTTTCAGATAATTGGATATACTTTACCCTTTTATTTTACATTTTTTTAATAAAAAAGGGAATTAATATGACAACTTCAAAAGACTTAAACCAAAGTATTTGGGGTATAACCAACAACCATGTATTAACCTGCGAGATACATTTTGGCGAAAACGTCACAGTCGTCCAAAATTGGACAGAGGCTGTTTTTAATACTATTCAAGTACCTTGCCCTGTGTATGGGTGTTTCCATTTTTTGTACCCAATTCCAAAAGTGCAAATTCAAGGAAAATCAGTGTTCAAAATTAACACCTAGCCCCCTGTCCAAGACTTGATTCAATGCTCATAGCTCTAATAGATGATCCAGTGAAAATCAATTTTGCAACAATGCAGGTAACTTTACCATAAAATGCCTCCCAGGATAAAATATTTATCTTGGTTTATATGAATAACTAGTCTGATAAGTATAAAAATAAATGAACACCTACGCCATGTTTAGAGACAATACAGCAATTTTCTTCTTAGGATCAGTCAGACCAATAGGTTCTGCTTTTTGGCAGACCACAACCCTTGTGTTAATCTAATCGCATCCTATCTGTGACCTCCAGTTGCCAACCAACAATCTCAAAACAGCCTTTCTTTGTTTGACCAAACCTAATCAGTTTCCTTACACACTAATCTGACTTATCAAAATATTTGCTTGCTAAAATACCAGTTACCATAACCTGTGTTCTTAACACAAATTCCCTTGTTTTCTAAGTGATACAACATTATTTTTAACAAGTCTGTTGGGTTTCAGCATAATTCGAAAGTTATACATCATCCATAAGCCGTGGATCTAAAAATACCAAAGATAGTCAGAACCATATGGCTGTACCTACAGTACTTAACTACCAGGAATTCTTTTGATATACATTTACTATCCCAGTAAAAAAGGTTAACAGACCATCAAAAACAACATTAAGTATTCCTTTGATGACTCCACAGAGTTCATGTAATCACTCAGTTCTAACCAAGCTATCAATCATCGCTGAAGTGTGACGAAATAATAAAATCATACAAACCTCGGGGAAAGGTTGAAAAATGCAGAAACCATTTTCAAGCCACGATTGATAACCTGAATCAGTCAGGTGTGGCAACAAGAAGTATTAATAGCTGTAATTTAATCATCTGTGACATGGGAAAAGTGACACATTTAATGTCAACCCTGCACGCACATCCACAGATAAGTTAAGCTGGTTCTGCACTACCAGAATGCAATCAACATGCATAATACCTGAATCTTTTTTGAGGTTGGAAAGGTTTTAACTGTAGTAATAAGCCTTTATATTTTACAAACTAGCAAAACAAATGCTGACATTCATTTTCAAAATTTCAACAACAGTTAACTGCTACAAGAGACAATTGTTATTGTAGTATATTAAATACTGTTAAAATGCCATGTTTAAGAATCTGTTTGAGACCATCTTATTCTTTTTTTTTTTCTAAAAGTTAAAAGAGGAAACAGGAACTACCAGCCAGAGCACAAATGACCAAAAGTGTGTTGATGATTACATTGTGTACACGAGTACATTGCCATGTCGATAGAAATAAGTTGTCATCCTATTATAAAGAACTAGTATCTTATAAATTTGAATACAAGGTAACTGCTATTATGGAAACGATGAAGCTTGCATTTAGCATGAGTTTAGCTTTTTATAGTTAATCAGTAAATAACTGGGGTGCTTCAAGCAGCCAACTATAAAATTAATTGAACAACATTTTATATAAATTAGGAGTGGGTGAATAACCGTGACTACCTTGTGTCAAATGAGCATTCTATCAATAGAAACAAAATCATGACTATGGGCATAACAAACATCAAGCCAACAGATATATTTTTGGTGATGCCTTGCAATACAACATAGGCATACTCTCTTTAATGTGCCTTACAATTTTCACACTGTACAAATGTACAAATGTACCATGACATTAGTGGGTAAATCTTTGGCTTTGTGGGTATCGATTAAGGCTGTGACTTCATCAGAAAAACATCACCGGGTATTCGCCTCGAAAGAACCAATCCGAATTCGGGTAACCGTGTTTAGTTGTCACTAGTGGTGGGATCGCCAGCGTAAATGGCAGATCGAGCATCACATGTTAGAAGCGAGTTGAACTCGAGTTAAACTCGAGTAATTTTCGGTATAAAGTATTTCGTTTGTTAGCCATTAATATGGCGAAAATATTTTACATAACCGTACATGAGGCAAAACTTTTACCTGGAAATGGGCTTTCGCGATATAACTTAAGTTAAATCTTCATTGATTTAAGCTAGAATAAACTAAAAAGCAATATATTTTTGAAAATTTCAGATATTTCCATTATTTTGGTGAAGTGTCAGCCTTAGATGGTGAAAATATTGACGTTTTCAAAAACTCGAGTTTCACTTGCGCAGATCGATGTCACCCCAATTATCGCCCATCGAGTTGTAACTCGAGTTTCCGTCAACTCGTCCCAGCACTAGTTGTCACCCAGTGGTAGTAGCAGAGAAGCAAACATGGCGGATGATGTAAACAAACCGTTACGAAAAATAATGTTAAATATCAGTATAAATAAGGAAAATTATATGCAAAAACTAATGTTAGTTGAAGAAATCTGACAGAATACTAAGGTTTATAAAAGTATTTCATTGATTTACGCTATATTTAATATTTATTCGGTTACCCCCTTCGCCAGTTTGTACTCTGTTTCCCAAAGAATTTGGACCAGTTTCAGGTAACCGGGTAACCTATCACACAGCCTTAGTATCAATACTGAATGCAAAAATATCTCAATATCGGTCGATATCGGAAGGCTGCCATTTTCTCCCAAATAGTCTTAATCCAGGTTACCAAAAACGTTTTTTGTTCTAGCATATCCCTAACCACTAACAGGAAGTGAACTTTACCAAATCGAAATATGACAGTTTTCATCAAAAATGGAAAAAAAGTGAGATAAAAGTGTCAGTTTCTTCAGATTTAGACTTTATTTTAAACATTTGCAGTGCAAGTTTACAGTTCTACTTAATATGGCAATAGACATTATTTTCAGATATATAGCAGCAACCCTGTCCCAAAATAATAAATATTGCTAGTATCAATAAACGACATACCCACTATTTAAAGTATTAGAAAAAGTAGTTGAAATATTACATTTGCATTTGATAAAAATTAGGGATGGGACGATATAAAAATATGTACATTGGTAGGTCGCCAATGCAAAACCGTACCGATTCCGGAATTCCATGTTTTAGTACACCCAAAACAAACATGGACGTTTCCTCTTTCCTCTTCACGACATCGCAATAAAAGTGGCTAAATGCACAAAATATGAGATAAAAACTTAAAATATCTTCAGATTTCTTGTTTGTTCCCTAGATTTTAAGTTTTTCTTCAATTATATGGGCTGACAAGCAAGATTGAGGTTATAAATTGTTGTAACCAAAACATGGTACTACTCAACGTAATCGCTATTACTATATAAAGTCTGCAAATGCATGTAAATTGGGGATGAAACCTTATAATTTCTTCAGATTTCGGGTATGTTTCTAATATTTTAACTCTTCCTTCCATTATATGTGCTGACAAGCAAAGTGGCGGTTGTAAAATCTCATCACGGTATTTCAGTAAAATGGTCTCGATACCGAAATACCGGAACTACCGTCCCATCCCTCATAAAAATAGAAGTATTTGCATCTATATTTGAAAAATTGAAAGGTTTTACTTTTGAAAGTATTTGATCCCATGTCTACGAAAGAGGAAGGGTCGGTCCAATTGTTACGATCAGGACACATAGGTTGGGATTAAACTGAAACTAAATATACACTAATTGAGTCCCTCCAATCTCCAGATAACTAGATGACACTGTCAGAAGTACCTTGATTACTGCAGGTGACAATTATCATTACCCATTCATATTGATCATCAATGTACCCTTGAGGACAAGTCTTGCCAGACTTTTGTACACCAGCACAAAAGCACAGATAAAGAAGGAATGTTATTCAGTAAGAGCTTATTTAGTTACTAAGTTATTGGGGAAAGCATTTAAGTGTCAAATACTCCAAATCATATCTTACGAATATTCTACGATCAAGAATAACTTTTTATTTATGACAAAAGACCAAAGATAAGTTTTTAAAATTAAATTCTTTTGGAGGTTGACATTTAATCTCTTCAACAAGGGGCACCATTTAAAAATCATTACATCTCTGATCCTGGCAAAAACTAGACTTCCATCCATACATTTATCTCCCATTCAGAATCAGGCTCTTGGCCAAAAATGTCCTTCTTTCCTCAAAAAGAAAAATATGACAAAAATTGGAGGTGCTAATCAGACACGCATGTCAGTGCTTATTTTAAAAAGCTCCGGTTGAAAAAGCCCTGGTTGGTTCCAAAATGATGTATGCAGTACCATGCACCTGGCCTTGCTTTCAGCTCAACTATATTCAAAAAGTTAACATTGGGGTTTTACTTTTCTGTTTAAAAGTCAGGGTCATATTGGGACAGGCCCTCAGCATTGTCACTTGTGGGGGCTGAAGCCATACAGAGGTGAAAGGCTGTGATGAGATGCCAAACTTGCTGATCATCCAGGCCACTGAAGTCGTCCCAAACGATCTATGAAAAGACAATTCATATGAGTGGTGGGTTTTCACATCATTTTAATACTTCTGATGATACTTAAGCAAATCATCCGCATTTCTCACATCTGTGGAAAAAAGTTTGAAGTAAGCCAAAGTTTAAAAGTGCAGTAAATCCTCAATAAGCCACATAATTCTTTAATAGTTTGGATCTAATTATGGCTAAATTCATCTAATACCTTCCAAATATTGCAATATTTTCTGGTGCTGTAGCTTCAGAATAAGTTTATCTCTGTACTGTCATTCAATGGATATTGGTTCCACTCATATGGATAAAAAGTCAAACTCGGTGCTTTACATTCCCTCTCTGTAGTAGTCCAGCGTCATATTGGGACAGGTCCTCAGCATTACCACTTGTGGAAGTCAAACTCCACTTATACAACGTATACTGCACATGAATACATTGTTTCACTGTGAACATTGTTCACTTTTACATTTGTAAAAGGTTTGAACATGTTATAAATCAAATATGTGGGAAAACATCTGAATCTGTTGCCAGGCTAGAAGTGAGAGGCTGTCATTATCAGAAATCTAAGTCAATGAATCTGATGAGCTATTAACATGTCACAGAAAACAACATTGGAGAACAACAGGAGAGAAGGATATATTATTAAACTTCAATAGAGGCCCTGCATAGCTTCAAGACTTCAATCACGTCTTTCATACAATAAGGCATGTGAATGAATAACAAATCAGTAGTACTTAAAAACCTGGTGGTAAACCTCTAAATTATATAATCTATTACTATTAGGACCGAGTAATGCATGCAAAGGTATAATATACATTTCACACGGATTTGAAGATGCAACAATTGTTTGTGATACATGTTTATGATACAATAGCATAAACGCAAATGTTATTTCAACCTAATTAATAAACAAGCAATCAGTGCCCGTGAACAGACTCTGTGTCAGCTGTGTGTTTTGAGTTTCAGGGTAGAAGTGACAGAAGAAAAGGACACAAAAGTTGTGCCCTGGCAATGGTGTTCAGAAGCAAAGTAAGAAGGTAACTGTTAAGGTGTAAAAAGTAAGTTAAAAACATATTTAAAGAAAATATTGCAAATGCAATAGTTTTAATGTTACTATGTTATAGCTGACCCTAAAATAGGTGAATAACATACTGAAACTAAATAACCTAAATGCAAAACTTTTCAAGTTATAAGTGATTTACTCACCAGTGATAACCTAAAAGTAGCTTTTGTTAAAATATGTTATTCAGCTACTCAGCTCTGCTATGAGCTACAGGTCTGAAATTTTACTATGTTATAGCTGACCCAAAAGTAGCTGAATAACATATTTACACAAAATTCTCTAAATGCAATACTTTTCAAGTTGCAAGTGATTTTACTCATGATGGAAGTTACTGAAAACTCCAAAAGTAGGTATTACTCACTTAGCTATTGAGATAGACACCCAAGTTACTCACCATGTTGTAGCTACGGAAAAAGTAGCTGAATAACATATTTTAACAAAATGCTCTAAATGCAATACTTTTCAAGTTATAATTGATTTAGTGCATGATTTCATCAATTTTAATGTATTAAAAATTCATAAAAAACTAGAGGAATGCTTTTGCTAACAAAAGCGAAGCATCCCTGAAAGTTTAAAATGCTTTGTGGTTTTAAAAAGCATGCTGTATAGCTAAGAATGCACAAAGCTGCGCCGTATGCTTTCCCAATACCTCTTAATACATTCTGAAGCTATAAAAGCAACAATAAAGGAGATATAAGGCAAAAACTCAAAATCAGCTATTTTATGACCCCAGTTTGACCCATAAGGGGGTGCCGTGGGGCAAAACTGACCGGCTATTTACACTCTCCAAATTATGGTTTCCTATTACTCCCAGTACATTTTATGGCTCTAAATGCAATACTTAAGAAGATAATAGGGGGGCTGACCTAAATTCAAGGCTTTCAGATTGGAAGATGTCAGGAAATCACTCATAAATGAGACATTTTTCAAGGGATTGCTCCCAAAATCAAATCAGCTCGCGTTTTCGATAGTATGAACTGGTGTGTCAAATTATAAGGCTGTGTAGCAAGTAGTTTTTCCTGAACTGCGATGACGGGGGGGGATGTACTTCAAAAAAATTGTTTTTGATCATGTGACCTTCATAAAGGTCAAATTTAAGCATGCAGAAAAATTTTCCCACGCCTAAGGTATATAACTGCCATATATGGTTTGAAACCTTCTAATAATAAGGGAGATATTCAAGGGAGACCATAATGCGGCGGCAGCAGCGAGGAAACTGAGGCGAAATAATTAAGAAAGATCCAGGTCTCACTCTCACACAAGGGAATCTACTTGTGACCTAGTACATATGTGCAAGATATTAGAGAAATCCCTGCAATAGTCACTGAGAAAATTGTGATAAAGTGTTAAAATTTTCATATTTAGGGTGGGGGGGGGGGGGGGGGTACCTCACTTATAATGGCTCTAGCAAAGACACGAACAAACAGATCTGCATGCCTTGAACATTTTTCATGCTAGGTAGATAAGCTATCTTTTAAAAAAATATGCATGTCTCTGGGCCTTGTAGTTTCGGACGAGAAGTCGCTCACGCGTATGTCCACACCGTAGAGTGATGCCATAATATCAGCTGACAAGTCAGCTGACATAAAAAATTAAGAAGCGTCATCATAACTTTGATAAGATTACAAGAGTTTGAATATATTATGTTAACAATGGGAAATGTGTCCCAGATGATAGTGTCACAGATCAGTCAGTGTGGTTATTAATATTGAGACTCAGATTCAAGAGTATAAATTATTCAGACAAAAGTTACAAGAACCAGTTTAACGAACAACATTAGGATTTATACATTAAAATTTGGGTTCAAAAAGCCAGGAATTGATCTTGCATACATAAAAACATAAAAATTATATATGTACTGATATATCGGTATATCCTCTGGATTGGTCCATCTTGTTCCGACTACTGTACAATTTCAAAATATCAGCCAACTTCAAATAAATTAATTGTTAAAGCGCTTAATTTTGATGTGTATCAAACTGTAAGGCACAATAAAACGCAAGGGGTAGAGAAATTATCATAAGTCTAATGTTCTTTTTACTATATTATATATTCAAAGGGATGCCTGATCTCAAGTTAGGCTTTGGAACTAATGCACAAGAGGCAGTGTGTAAGCTACAAGTCCAAAACTTTTATTAAGGAGGGGTGACGTGAAACTGTAGACCCCACAGAATGACATGAAGTATTTACAGATTTGAAATAAGTCCTTTCAAAATGTGAATTTTACAATGAAAACTTTTTAATTTATCTATACACAAGGCTCAAGTATACATGCTTAATATAGACAGACAAACCAGGTTTTTTGCCTTATTCATTGCTTTCATCTGCACAAGTATATATTATGTGTACACTCTCTGTTCAATCAGCCGCCAGCCCACAGGGGGCACCTTTTTTCAATGTCATTTTGAATTTGTCTCACACTGTGGCCATTGTAAAGGAAATCGCTCCAAAGGGTTGGCCTTAAAGAGAAGAGATGCTATTGTTGTTAGTGGGGTAATATGATCAGAAGCAAGATTACTGCCATGTTGAGGAACAAGGGGGGCTTATTTTTCTAAACCACAGAGCTAACAAGAAATTTGTCTTTTTTTAAGGAGTGTATTTCCACAAAAAAATAGACCTTTCTACAAAGAAATAGGTGGAGACTGGAGAATTTATACAAATATGCCAGATTATATATACTCATTGGTAAAAAAGTATATCCTGTTCAATGTGCTGTGTACTTTTGGGGTACAATGTACTACTATACAAGAATACATTTGTGTTTTTGTTGGAAGAGTAGAATCTGAACAATATTCAAAACAGTTTAAGACTGATTGGAGGCTGTTTACAACTAGAAACAAATCATTTATTACACAGTATGCTATATTATAATATTGAACATTTTCTCATATTTCAAATTCAGTATCAGACACTTTGATTTTGTTTTCCTGTAAATCCCATAGTTTGTTGGTTTGGGATTAAAGTCATTTTACCAAATTGCAGAGGTCATATCGCAATGTGCAAGCTCAGAGATTTTAAGTGCATACTTGATGTCAATATTCTTCAGTAAAAAGTCTAATAACCATCATGCACCTTCTAACACAAAACTTTTGGAGGGACTGAGGTTTAGCCAGCAGTCAAAATGCTGTAATTTATGACATAAAGCAAGACATCCACATGAAGCAAAAATTGCAGTTGGATATATAAAATTGCATTTCAATCTGGATACTCATTGGAAATGCTCTGCAATGGAATTATAAGTAGGATATATACATGTATTACTTCCCCTCCATTAATGCCATGCTTCTTGCACATTGAAGTTTTGTCTTGTGGCTCTATTTATAGTTTACCCACAGTATCATGACTACAATGTTAGTTTGAAATTTGGTACAACAATACAAAATATAACAATAAACACTCACTTTGGGCTGACTTGTATTGGGTTTTCTTGGGAATGCTGGTTTGGGGTCAATCTGGAAAACAAAATGCAAATACATTCATTACCAAGTTTATCAAAGATAGGCAAAGTAAAATTTGTACATCCTATAAATAAGTATACAATACAGTGTGTTCATTTATTTATTTATTTTTGTTGTTTTAAAGTTTCACCCCTGTCAAGAAGTTAAAACTGTAATTACATACGTGATGTCATTAACAAATTGATCCCCACTTAACAGGGGGTCACGGAATATTGGCATTCTATTCAAAATATTGACAAAAGGGTGAAAGCAGATGTAGAGGTATTATGGCTTAGAAGTATAATCACAATAATATCAATTTTTAAGGATCTACACACATGGCAAAGAATATAATCTCTATTGATCTGTCTCTGATCATTGGAACACCTCCTTCCCCCCCTCGTCCCCTCCAACAATTCCATGTGGCACATTTTGCCACATCAATGGACCTCAATACCCCAGTAATGATGCAATGGCCTCTGTCGTTTTTCTTAATTGCACAGATTTTTTTCTAATCACAATATGCTCCATTCATTGACAAATCATAATTGTTTACATGTCAATCATTGGAGGAAAATTATCCCTAATCAAGCAGGGCAAGCAGGGGAAAGCTATTGAGCTTAAGGCTTGCCACAAAGCTTTATACAAGTCATGCTGTAAGCGATGGGTATGGGCTGTGTCTGTGATGCCAAGATTTGGCAGCTTTTGGGGTAAAAATGCTGGAAAACCTGGACATTTATCCTTAAATCCTGCTTGCTTTACAAAACACTAACTAGCCTGCAGAGACAAATACATGGAGCCCAGGATAAATGACATTGTGAATTTGTGATTAAAACTACATATCATGAAAAGCAAAATAATCTTGATCATGAAACCTAGTGTTTGACACGACATGCAATCTTGAATCTTGATGTACATACGCATCTGGTACAAGAATTAACAAGAACTTTTTAATATTCCTTCTATTGCCAAATTGCTTCTACTTGCTCAGAAATCTGTATAAACTTTCATTCTTCTAGATAAAAGTTAGGGTTATACTTTGCTAAGGTCATATCAGGACAGGAACTTATTGATGTCACTACAGAATATTATGAGGTCACTAGCTAAAGTAGAGATGTTGTCATGACAAATTCAAAACCATTATATCATGGACAAACAAAATATTGGGAATTTAAGGGAAGCCAGCATTATATCTAACATTATTTCACAAAATCTCTTTGAAATCTCTGTACATATGATGTTAAAATGCTTTATATGTCTTTGCTTAATTTTTAAAGCAATCGTACAGAGATCCTGTATGGAAAATATAATACTTCCCGATAGGTTCATGAGTAAAGCACTTGGGAGTCCATCAGTAACAGTTTACGAGAATTTCTGACTGCCTTGATATTATCCCCAACGTTTCCTGATTCTTATCAGATTTAAGACATCATAAATTCAGTGTATTGTCATCTTTTTAATCTTACAGTCATCCTGAATCTACCTGACACTTGTACAGCAATCTTTTCCATCTTATAGCAATCATAAACCTATCTGTTTCATATTAAGTCCATCATAAACCAATCGGATGGATCGGGGAAACTATCAGATACCTTTCGGAAGATTTTTTGAGGCAAAGCCAATGCCAATCGGGAAGCTATCAGAAAAATATCTTGTGCATGAGGAACATAGCTTAAACCTCAGCGTAAACTATACCCTGACTTGTGGATTTTCATATTACTTCAAATCTTAAACTTGTCATTAACCAGACTCACACAAATGGAAGAGTTCTCTATTCTATACACATTTAGAATGATGATTTTCAAAATTTAATAATCACACAATTGAAATTTAAACACCCCCGAAATTAAACATATTGCTCAAAACATGAATGATTACTCAAAGTTACGTTTTAGATTACTGTACATGTATTGCAATTTGCAATGATGAATGCAATTAATTGGACTACCTAGTACACATGTCCAAGGTTTAAAAAATACAGGTCACTGCGGGGTCCTACCGTCCTAGTTGTATCAATTTGCTAATAACTTGCTTGCTGATTATGTATTGTTGACTAAGGTATTATTAGTATGGCTTTGAAATCAAGCTTTTGTGCATATTTCCATCTGTACTTGTATATCAAAGGCAAGCTGTTATGTCAAAGCTTATTTCTGCAATCAAGTCCAGCTAAAATAGTACTCAAACAAAACAAAAAAAAACACTTATGGGGGCCTCCATGAGAGATTCTGAGTACTAAACTGTGTGAGAGGGCTTAATTAATGCTAGACACTCAGCAAGGTTGCTTCAAAGTAGTGGCACCACCCTTGCTGAAATTATAGGGGCCAGATTATGGATTACTGGCAAATCTGGCTTTTCACTTGCTGTGAAATGCTGCTGAGAATCCAATACTATTTTAATGTTATTGATATAACACTGGCCAACCCGCTGGGTGTGCCTGTTCAAGTTTAGTGAAACACTACAAACCCCTGAGAGAGGAAAAATATGTCACATGAGATTTTGTATTAATGGTTCAGAGGATTTTCCCAGTTTTCTCATTGATTTATGTAAAGAGATATATACTAATAGGTATATTAACCTCCCTTTAGTTATGCAATTTACTGATGAAGTTCAATCTGACAATGCTATGTTGGTCATTAGTGAAATGAAATCTTTCGTGGCTTTATTTTTGCAGAACACACATATAAAAATATATATAGTTGCATATAATAAACATTATCTTTCAAGGTATTCTCAGGTTATATTATAACCATCTGCTTTACTAGTAATTTTCACTACAATACTTTCCAAATATTGAAAAATTATCACATAAATATGATTAGAAAATAATTTGACTGACGGGAATATCAGCAAAATATAGAACACCCTCTATTATCTGAACAGGCTGAGTTTGCATTTTGCTCTTAAAAAAAGAAGAAATACTTCTAACATAAAACATAAATTTTTAGTATAACTATACTCTTGAAATCATACGTTTGGATTTAGGAAGTTCAGATAATAAAGTATCATAAGCTGGTGACTTTCTATCAGCAAGCACAGTGCAGTAAAGTCCTGTTGGAACAAGAACATCTAATAGGAAGTCCTTGACTCATACTACAGGGACTGTGTTTTCATCATCCTTGGGAAATTTTCATGAATTTCCAGCCTAGATTGGAGTATATATATGATTAATTAAGCCAAGACTTCTTGCCACAGGAAGCTTTCTGGCACATTGTACCAATTGGACATTTCAGCCAGCCTGATGCATTAATGTGAATGAGGAGAGAAACTGACATCCAAGCCAGGCTTAGACGTTCTTTTATCGGTGAAGTTTTGTTTCACAAAGAGGGGATATACAAAAATAATTTGCAAGGCGGTCCTTTCAAAGTATAGTGATACAGTATTAAAACAGTTTCCAAAGAAACCTATATTAACATATCTTAACCACAGGAACCAAACACTTGATCAATTTCTGTACAACAAAAATACATTCTCTGATTGATAATCATGTGATGTGGCCCAAATTCTATATGCTGCAAGCCTGCAACACAGTCTCATTTTGTGCCAAATCTAATTTGAATCAACTACATGGAAAACGAGCTGGAATATCAATACGTCTTCAAATACACAACTTAAACAGGGCCGCCAGTAAGACTATGTTATAGATATAGTGATGTTTATTGTAGAGTTGAAGACTCAGCCTACAATGTCCAAGGTCAAGCTGTTCAAATATAAATGCAAGGCATTTTTACCTCAGATTATTCAGAAAGCTTTCAAGAGGCCTATCAACTGTACTTTTATATACAAGAACAAATTGACATGTGGTCTAATTTCCTAAGTAGTTGTGTTCAAATAAATGCTGTCAATAACCAGAAGACCGCTGTAATTTATACATCATCAAAAGATTCAAGACATTGTCACCCAGACCTTGAATGTGTTTTTTTTCTTCTCAAAACAATCAATCCATATTTTATATAAATGGAGTTCTCTGACATGAAAAATGTCCTTCTCTGATTTATCAAGGGGTGTTATTCCAATCAAAATCATCAAATTCATCTGAAAAGATCTGATATTGTTCTAGCCTAAATCTTCCTGATGAGCACACAAACCAAGAGATGCCTTGGAAAAATAAAAGCTTGAAGCTAGGGCTGCCACGAGTAGCAAATTTTGTACTCGAGTACTCTCTCACCATTACTCTACTCTAAAACGAGTACTCTTTTTAGTGATAAATACAACAAAATGTACCAATTTCCCCTAAAAATTAACAGAAATTTACCCAGTTTATGTCACTTTTATCAAGAATGGTTTATAAAAGGGCACTATTTGAGTGTAAAAGAGTACTCTTTTGTTCATTTTGTACTCCAAATAATTTAGTAATCTAATCTTTAACGAGTACTCGAGTACTCTTTAACAGCCCTACTTGAAGCATTTGAAAAGGTGAGCAAGTTAATTTTTCCAAGAACAAATCATAGACATTTTGACAATATATGCTGCAGAATAATTAGATGAATGATAAATCAAAGCCTGATGTACATACTCGAAAAGTCTAGTGCCTCTGCAAATAAGCTTAGTCAGCAATGCAGTTTCTGGAGCAAGGAAAATGCCCCAAAGTGATCCATTGCATTGCAGCTATGAAACAAGGACTTTCCCAGTGTAATTACTGATAACAAAAACCTGATCAATGGCTGCACAATTCAATGCTAATCAAATGGTGCACTGTGTGTGTGTGGCCAGATTCTGTGACTAATTTTAGACAAGGATGGATGGGGATTACCCTCTTTAAACAAGCACCAGCAGTATTATTTTCTTTTCTCTTGGTGTAGGACAACACAATGCAAACCTAAATCGTCTAACAGGACTGTCAAAGGTCCACTACTGAACACAGAAATAGTGGTTAAGGTTTTAAATGTCTCCCATGTTTGGTATTTAGGAGCAAATAGCATACCAAATTTCAATACTCCAAATATTTTAGCCATTATTTTAATTGACAGTACTTAGAAACTTGTCTTTTTTAGCATTGTGGAGTACTGAAGGGTCTATATATAATATATATTGTGGTCAGATCAGCAATACTGTGCAAAGCCAATGCTTTCCACAATTTTATTCAAGCTTAATACACAAGCAGATGTTGTAGGTACCTGCTGACTGAAAATTATTCATGCCAAAAATCACTTCAAAAATGTTTCTGCATTCCAAAATTTGACCAATGACAAGGGTAAATACAAGAGAAAAAGCAATTCTTATGAATGAACATATAATATGTATGCATCATGTGCATCTAAAATAACAAAATGGAACACTTTTAAATTAAGTGTAGATTGACAAATATTGTAAATATGAATAAAGCCTCCCTGTCTAGTTACAGACATACCTGACCTTTTCAAAAAAAAATACAACATTTTCACAGACTAAATGCAACCTCTCACTCCACACAAATCTAGGGCTGCGAACGAGTACTCGAGCCTCGGTGTATGAGGCGATCTTGGCTTGTACTCGAGTCCATCTTAAGTACTCGGTTACTCGCGACGTATTGTATTATCGCCCACGTAATGAAACGTTTGTGTAAAATATGCTGCATTTCAGCATTTCCGTCACGTAACATCAATTAAAGTTGTTGTTTTCGCTTGAAAACCTATAATTTACTCCATAATCTATAATATCTGGTTAATTAGGGGACGTTTTTCTTCAAAAGTTTCGTTTCCGGAACCGACTATTTGTTTACAGAAGACTTCTAATGGTGGGAACTAAATCTCGCGGTTACTCGAATTCGGGCCGGTTTTCAGAGGGCGAGTACTCGATGCCGTTTTTTTGTATCCGTCACAGCCCTACACATATCTACAAAACTTTCGATTACGGATGGAAAGGGAACCTAATCCTATTAATAATTACAAAGCAAATGCCTAATTCTATAGTGAGTATATTTCCACGAATTCAGGAGAAAAAGGAAATGTCTTGCTAGATGTGCTGTATAAATTTAGCAAACCATTTGAAAAACCTGTAAATACATCATAACTCTCCATCAATGATATTGATTTGTTTGGGCTTCTTCAACAGTAATACCTACAACATCAAGGCTGAGCTATATAATATCGGCCATCAATCACACGTGTGTATAGATCGCCAGGAATCCATATTGAAAGAATACTTGGTGTAGAATCGCATATTTCATATGAACCAGTAAGTAGGCCTTAGATATTAGTGGTCATTAGGCACTCCTCCCAAAGTTCCCTGTGTCTGTATACTGGACATAGCTGGCTGCCTTGAGGATGATAAACCATCATTACAGTTAGAGTTTTGGCATTTGTTTACTACAACCAGGTCCATCTATCATAACACTGGGATGTCTGGAGGAGAGGTAAGAATGCCCCTTTATCATGCTTACTGATACATCGGTTTTGACTACTATGAGCAATATTTTATGCTGTGTTATGCTAGCTATACGCACACATAAATGATGCTGGAAGATATTTGCATTTGGACTTAGCTCATGTTTCCACAAGTGTAACCAATGCCACGGTTTCTTCGACCATGACAGCTGATTCCCAACCAGTAAATAAGAGAGTTGTAGTTCAGAAAAGAAACTGTTTATACACCCAACAGCTTAAGACACAATACTGCTTTTAATGATTTAAATCTATTACTTATACAGAGACGAGCAATACATGAGGTATACACTAGTGTCTTTGACATCAGCGATTAGCAATCAGTGATTGGGACAATGGACACACCAACTTAAAATGCACACTGTCAAAACATTTTTTCTCCGCCTTTTTTTTATCTCACCCTGGCACTGGATATTAGTTTGTAGGAAAAACAAGTCAATGGAGTACCTAATTTTAAAACCTGCAAGATGGGGAAGAAGATTATGGTTTCCTGTCTTAACTGTGTTTTAATGCAAGATTGTGGTGTGAACTAGCTTCATTTATAAATGTTAAAATCTCCATACATGTACTGCTCAAATGTATGTTTTCTGTTGAACTCCCTTAAGAAAACATTAGATACTAGTAATTAGTATTTCTTTGTAATTTTATGACAGTTTATAACAAATCAATGTAATAACTATAATCTAAAGGATCTCAACACCTCAATACAAAATAGATGTACAAATATTTATAAACATCTTAATCTACTACTTTCAAAATCCCCAAAAATATGAGACAGATACTACTCAAAAATATCAATGGTGAATCATTGGTGGTCATGTTATATTTCTAAGATTAATCACACAGGGGTGGTTCAAAAATTGTCATTTCACTACCGAGGGCAGAAAATCTGCAATACAAGCCTGTGTACTCTACAAAGAGATGTAAAAAGCAGAATAAGACGTCATCACAAGCACAGTGGTGGTTACTACTGGCAAGTTACTGTGATATACATAACCAGCGAATTCCTTCAAGCAACCAATCAATAGCAAATAGTCCCTGTATGTTCCTTTTGGATGGATTGTAATGAACAGCATTATTGACATATTGGGTTTCACATGTGCTCTGAAGTAGGGCTGCAAATAACAAGAAGTCCCCAGCCACCTAGACTGTGGTCTTCTATCTTCTAGCTTCATATACAGACAGAATACTGCTTTTTTTTTGGCTTTTTGTGAGATCTGAAGACTTTTTAAGACTGGCATACAGTCAATTACCCAGTCCAGTAGGGCTATTAAAAGACGAAGGGGGAGGGGGGTGGGGGTGGAGAGAGACTTGCAAAAAAATGTTATACCTCAAATGCCTCACATTCTATTAATTCACCATCTGCTACTTCATCACAACTGATTTAATGTGGATGTTTTGTTCAGTGTGACCTCTTTTGTAGAAAGTGAAATTTTTGCACACTTTGACGAGCTAAAATAAAAAGCTGCCAATCCCTCCCCAGCTAACTCTTCCAGTTCCACTCCACTCAATGTGTGCAGTTATTTTCATTGTAATTAAATCCCCTTCAATGACATTCAAATGAATTTCGAGTATCACACAGTTTGTGCAAAATTAGACATTTTAAGAGGTATTCATCTAGTAGACTCAGCCCTTGGGGAGCAAATAACCACAACTAAAAGAATATATCTTACTTTTAAAAATAAGTTAAACAAGAATGGGTTCTTAGGGAGAATTAAATTTTTACCCTATGTATAACTACTTCACACCAAATAAAAAAAAATGATTTGTTTGTTCAGACATCTTTGATCCGTAATAACATACAAAAGATATATTGTAACCTGAATACAATAAACTTGGTATTCCAATGAAATGAGTCACATTTTTTTCAACAAAGGATAAAACCTCTGTGGAATATCAATTTATCAAATATATAAGTAAAATCAATACCTTAAGACTTGTTACTGGCTTTTGAATTGTATATATATGGTACTGAAGGCAAAGGGGAAAAAAATTTTGAAAAATAAAATGAAACCAGGCACTTACAATCTTAGAATCCAATTCATGAGGTCCATTTGCAAGCACTTTGTCAACACTATCAATGTTTGTGAAGGTTATGAAACCAAATCCCCTGAAAATGGCAATAAGCAAATATATATATAAGGGAAATAATAAATAAAAGTCATGCCTAAGTACTGGTATATCAACATGCGATACTTATGCCAAGATCTGTCAAGCGAAAATTAATATAAAAATTGAAATTACATTATAAGTACACTTGTCTCCTAATATATAAAATCAGGCGACTATAAAAGTTTGCAACACATGATTAGCCTCATTGGTTTAAGCCCCTTAGTTTGCCAATCAGCTGGAAATCCAGTGACTGAAGATTTATAGCAGTGAGTCTATTTACTCAAATGACACACAATTATGTAAATAAATAACACTTGTATCTTAGACACACAGGAAAATGCGTAATAATGATGTTTTTTGCAATAACGAGCATTGCAAATGTAGGTATTATGCTTAGACAAAAGGTCTTTTTTGATCTGTTGTTTGTATTTAGTCAGCAACATGAAAGACATACCTTGAACGCTTGGTGATGGGATCCCTCATAACCATACATTCTTTCACTTCCCCAAATTTACTGAAGTAGTCTCGTAGGTTTTCTGTATTTTGAATGCAAACAAAAACAATTTTGACGGCTCCAAAGAAGTGATAAAGTGTAGCCATATATGGCACTATGAAGTTTGTTTACACACAGTTCAGTACCCAAAATACTGCCCAAATACTGAACATGCAAATCTTATTACACCACTATCTCTGTCTCTCCAGTACAGGATGTAAACAATGATTAATCACCAACTTAACAAGCACATTGTTAAAAGTACACTATAAAAAACATTGTCATTGAAGATCAAATATTAAGAAGACATAAACATGAATAGGAGGATAAAGATATTCTTCTCACCTGGGGTAGTTTGCCATGACAGTCCTCCAATAAACATTTTCCTAAAGAGAAAAAAAGAAGATATCAAAGGTAAATTGAATTGTTCTCCCAATAATTTACTGACGAAAACGCCATGAATTTGGAGTGCATGAAAATGACTTGCATCTATAAATCATTGTGAGCCTATAAATACATACATCTGAGGTGTGGAGAATATACATAAATATATCTTGAAACAAAGAGAGGGGAAAAAGATATTGAGTCACAAGTAGAGAATACACACATCAATTTCCACTCCCTTACCTGTCATTAGATGCTTCCTCACCATTCAAAGCTCCATTCTGTTGAGTATTAGGATCCATTTTCATGATCTACACAACTAAAATCTACAAACTAAAATAATGATAAAAGCCTAAAAAATAAAAAAAAATAAAAAGGCTTGAAGAAAGAGTAGTATATAAGTGAAGAAACTGAACACACGTGTTTATATCCTTGCTAAAAATGCTCTAAGACCTGTGTGGTTTGTACTGAAAACTACTGCACTTTGTTGAGGAGGTTTTTTCGCGCCGAGTACTTACGCGCCACTCGGGGAATTGATTGATGGCTCACCGAGTGATCTGATTGGCCGAGGGCGGGGGTTGCCACGAGTGTGTTTGATTGGTTTCTAGATGACGCACTGATTTACTTGAGATAGACCACGCCCACCAGCACAATATGGAGATATTCCCACACATAATATGTAAACAAAATGTTTACATACAGAAAAATACTAATGCTGGACGTGCTGTGGCCTCAGTTGAGTGTGTATTGATCGTATGGGGGAAAATAGAGATATGGCGATACAAACAGGAGGTCTCCCCAACACATGCATATAAAATACAAGGGAATTTATAAATAGAGGGGGAGATACTATATGAGAAGTGTTCATATTTGTCATATTGCATTCACCTGAATTAATTTGTTCACAATTATGGCTATTTACTGCACGCGGTGTTGATTTCAGCTGTAAAATGCTTTCTTAATTATCGGGTTGTGACATTCTTGTTCCCGAAATGAGAGAACTTCAGTGTGCAGTCGTGTGGGTTGAAATCGTGTTTTGATCGTCTAGATTTTTGTCCCAGAAAAAAAAGAAGTCTGGATAAAAAAGCCATGCATTCACCACTCGCATTGACAACTCAAGATAAATTATCTTCTTCCTACGAGAAGTTTTACAAAATAAGTACGTTGACCTTTTTTCATCAAATATCATTTTTAGCAAGGTGTTTGTGTGGATATAGCTGAGAATTTGTAATTGGAAAGGTTTTGCACGTGTGCCATAGACTATTTGTTATGAAACCTCTCGCATGCGAGTTCATAACGCCCCCTTTAATGATTTGTAGGGGAAAAAAACCAGGCATCTCTCCGCCATTCTTCTCGAACGATCATATTCACAGATTCTTTAACAGTTGGCCACACTTTATATAAAGGTACTTAAAATCAACAGTGCGTGAATTTCATCTACTGGACACGGGGGCGGGGGTTACCAGTGACCAAGGCATTAAATTCGTGACCATTTAATTATTATTATAATTATTTTTTTAAGCAGGATTGCTCAAATACTGCACCTGTGTTGTGAACTGGGACACCCATACACAAAAGCAATGGACAAAATAATCGCACCACCCATGTATCAATAATAATAACAAGATGCACTCAGAGAGAGCAAAACGCTCGACTCCATATGACCAGTCTCTAAAGTGATATAAAGTATTGTAAGGAAGACAATAAAATAAAACCAAACATGTAAATTAATTTTCGAAGAAATATCAAGTAGAAAGCCAAATTCATTAAAAATACATTGAAATTGGACCTCTGGATATTCTTGATTTTTTTTTGTATCCAAAATAAGATCCAGATCTTTCTTTTAGTAACTTCTTCCGTTGGCCAGGTCCTACCCACAAAACTTTTTAAATAAAGATCTGTTCATTAATTCTTGAGTAATCTAAACACCAAAAAACAGACAGACAGACAAATAGACAAACAATTTGCACCCAAAAAACATAAACTGCTGGTGGAGGTAAAATATAGCTTAAAAGTCACTTCTTGGTGAAAGTCACCCATGGTAATTTTTTTGTGATGGACTGTCAAGGAATTGAAAGAAAAAAAGAGAAAATAAAAACAGAAATAATAATTAATAAAAATGATGAATATACCACTCCCCTCTTTATTATCTTTGTGTCAATTTCAAGACATAAAATGAGAAGAAATATTTTTACTTAAAGACAGCAAGTACCACAAGCTAGGTTTGTGACCTCACAATGACAGTTGCATTGTGACATCACTGAGTAATGACATCATCAGAAAGCAAAATATTGATTTTTTACGTATGTGATGAAGAGAAGCAGTTTCACTGTGTATTCCCAATTAAAAATAAGAAAAACTCTCTCCTGGCTTTAATTTTCAAACAAATCAGACAAAATTTGGAAGAACCCGTCTGTACCCCATGAAATACCTTCCCACCAAATTTGAGATTGATTGAGGTTATAGTTTTTGAGTTACAAGGGCAAAACAGTGCACAGACAGAGAAGCAGATTTCACTGTAAAAGCCCAATTAAAAATAAGAAAAACTCTCTCCTGGCTTTAATTTTCACACAAATTATACCAAATTTGGAAGAATCCGTCTGTACCCCATAAAATACCTGCCCACCAAATTTGAGCTCGATTGGTGTTATAGTTTTTTAATTATAAGGGTGAAATGGTGCACAGACAGACAGACAGAAACAAACTGATCACAATATAACCCTCTCCTATCGTCGAGCGTTAATAAGTGTATTTGTTATAAACCTACCAAAATAATTTTTTTTTTTATATTACTCCTGAGATGATAGAGTCACAGTTGTAAGATGTCAGCCATTACAGATACACAATGCCATTGCTGAAATCAATGTCCCTTGTGCACGACTTATATCCTTATTATCTGGTGTCATGTTCTGTTTTATATGACATAGTAGATGTTATAAAAAACATCAATAAGCACAGGATAAAATGAAAATCACTTTTATCTTTGATTTAAGGAAATATAACATCTTTTAAAAGTGTCCTGGGTTTAAAATAGAATGAAAATCCCAGGAATACATCTTTGTTGTTGTTTAGTTGACAAGGAGACGTTTTATACATTGTAATTTTCAGTGACTGTTAGCCAGCTACTGCTCTTCTCATGTCATAAGGATAAGCAGATATTCTGTTATTCTTTGTTGTGTCTTTACACTATTTGTTGAAAAAGTGTCCCGAGTTCACAACACGGGTGTAGGTACCCTGGTCGAATCTTCATGAAAAAAAAATGAGAAAATGGGTCTTGGTCCAACTTAGATCCCATTTAATTTTGAATGTGATCCAGATCACAAACCTTGGATACACACAAAAAAAGATTTCCCCATAAAGTTATTATTCAGCCATAAAAAAAAAATAATAAAATAATTCACACATGCCTTGATGGAGGTATAGACTCTCCAAGTGCTCTTGTGTACACTTACGTCTGTGTTTATGGGGATTCGTAGCAGCATATGAGCACCTAGCCTGACCTTCCAGGTTGTCTGAACTATTATGCAAACATAAAATATTTTTGCCATAATGCACACTGTATAGGAGGTCCTGTCTACAGCCTGTCAGGCGTTCTCCTCAGCTAGCTAAGCTACATAAATACATGAGAACATTATGTAAAATAATTTATTTATTTGGGGTTTTATGTCGCTTTCAACACTGTACAGGTCATATCACGACGGGTAGTTGGAAGGGCAGAGGAAACCACTACATACAGTTGGTCAAGGTTCTGTACTGTAAACAGCCGACCAATGGCAAGTAACTACCAGCTTTCCCACTTGAGGTAGGGCCGTGAACCGAACCCCGGCCTCAGAGGTGGGAGGCGAGAGGGTTACCACTGTAAAATAATTACAAATTCTTTTGGCAAGGCTACTGAACACCACATACTGCGGCCATTTCTTTACATACTTCAACCACTTAGAGTGACGTAAAAACGATTGACCTTTACACGCCTAACTTTGCACGGTTTGAAAGGTGAAAGGATGAACATGAATGGTTTGAAAAGAAAAAGAAAAAATAACATTGGAAAATCTTAGCCCATGTACGTTTCAAAATTCATTACACCTTGAATGCAATTTAATTGAGTTAGATGAAGTGAGCAAGTATTTAAAATGCTTCCTGAAAGTTTATGTTAGCCTAGCACAAGTCTCAAATTTGTATCAGTTGTATCTTTTTCAAACACGTTCACAGATACTTGGTGTTCACAAAATACTCGTACATGAAAGGAGATATAAGCTCTTCAGACATCTCTGTCATCGCAATATGCTGATGTAAAAAGCCAGTATATATATGAGTACATAAAATAAAATTGAAACTTCATTATCTAAACTGTAAGTTTACTCTATTTACAAAGAAACTTGAGCCTATAGCAAGGCTAGATTAACTGACGCCTCTTGGTTTACAGTGCAGTGCAATTATGATCTACCAATTAATATGTAAACCCCACTTGCAGGTTTTCACTATTGACTGATGTGTCCAATATTAATCAGTACTGGACACTTTCTCTCAGTGACCATTTTGGGGGAATTAATTTATTCCTGTAAAAGAGAAATTACAGAATTTGGGGACAGAGTATAATATATCTTAAGACCAGGCATCAAATAGGATGTAGAGTGGGGTTTACAACAGCTAAACTCCTCAAAGGTGGCAAATGCCAGAAAATATTGGAAATCTCGGCCCTATCGGGCCTCGCTCTCCAATATTTTCTGGTATTGGCCACTTTTTCGGAGTTTAACTGTATTAGTATTGCTTTTCCTCCACCCTTGCAACTTACGCCTCCTGACATGACCTGTTCAGTGTTTTAAAAGCAAAATATAATGAAAGTAGACCCCCCCAAAAAACAGCAAAAGATGGATGTATATCTATGGATTTGTGCTTGCCTGTGATTTTATTTCTTGCTTGAATGATTGACTCGTGTCACTGAAACCAATGCAAATGTAAAACCTTTGCATGTAACATGTTCAATCAGGGGGTTAAAAGATCAAAATTATGAAACATTGTTTGGTAGTGGGAAATCCACTATATTATTGCAGCTTATGTGTCAAGGTTTTTCAAATGGGAAAACTCTCGGGGTTAAACAATCCTTTTAATAAGATTGGCTGTTTCAACTAGAACAAAGGAGCTGTCACCAAAGTCTAACTCTCGTAGGGATTAACATTAAGCTGATTAAGACCAACAAGCAACCAACAGTGGGAGGTTTAAGTGGCAGCTTTCAATAACCTACTTTTTTGTGACCTTCTTAATGCGTTTCTGACTGACAAGAGGCAGTGGTTAAGACACTCACCTCTCACCTCTGAGGTTGACTGTTCGAATCCAGGACCTTCCCTTCTGTGGGAAAATTGGTAGTTACTTTCAGATGTCCCACAGATGACAGTGCAGAGTCTTAATCATTTGGTATGTACTGGTTCTGTTACTAATGTTCTTCCGGTAAAAAATACCTGTCCTGATAGGACCTATACAATGTGTTAAAAGGGATATAAAACCAAAATGAATAAAATTCTTAAATCTGGCTGGACATCTTACTGTTAAGAGTATGACTTGTATATATGTTTGATGAAATGGAGTACATCTAACTGAAAGCTCTTTGAAGGTTGTATTAACATTTAAGTTCCTGTCACATTTATAAATTGGATCTGGTATAAATGAGACTACCAAGTGCCCATACCATATTCACAATTTTCTGAGTAGTGACTGGTGTACGTGCAATCCATTTTTCAAACCACTTTTCTATATCCATATCTTTACCTGAACATATGTTCTATAAAGTGCAAAACAGCTCAATATAGTGACCTTTTGTGAAAGTAACCCTGAATATTTTCAACTGAATTTATTTTCAATTTGTATACCACGTCACCTTCTTCCCAGTTATGTAGGCAGTAACTACACAGCTGTAAATTTGTCTCAAAGTAAAATGCTTTTGCAGTCATAAATTAATGAAGTATGCAAAATATAATTCCACGTAAAACCACAATTGCTATACGTTTTACTTTGATCAAATAATGCTCGAGACATTGAGACGGAAATAAGAATATAGTGCATACATGTAAAAATTGAATGTTGAATAAAGAAAATTTGTTTAACGCTTAAAATATTGAAGATGAGACTCATTTTATTGCAACAAGCAATGATTTAAAAAGCACAAACCTTCACCCCGTGAATAAGACCCTAGACTTGCTCCAAGTCTTTGTATTTCTCATTCCACCAAGTCCAACATACATTGAATCATTATGAATCCACCTGATGAGTGGGGAACCTTATTTCTGATGAAATGCAAACATACTTTTTGTCAGCACCAAATTCTGGCAAAAAGTCATTCAGTCCTCATATAATACCTTAGACCAAAAGGGCTTGAAAAAGTCTATCAAGACCCAGATCCACTCCACTGTGAGCAGGACCAAGCCACGGTTGAACCCTACTCTGTGTGAAAAATATGAGCCAGACCCATTGTATAGTTTTGGAGTTATGCACATGCAATGGCAAAAAGGCATGTTTACAATACCCCCATCCCTCCCGACACTCACTGTGGCATTTGAAGGTAGCTCCTGCATAGAGCGCTCCACAGATGCAAGAATTTAGCAGAGGCTTCTGACTTGACTTGCTCCAAGTCTTTGTACTGGTACTCATGATATTGATTTAACCAGTTGAATTTAAATTGGAAACTTACAAGAGTTCATTATAGCACCAGCATTCCAGAGTATGGGGGGTAGTTTCTAAAAATACAATTCTTTTGTCAGGGCTATTTGTTCCTCCAAAAGTCATGCTACACTACACAAAAGGCAAAACGACTTAGTGAAACTCTAGTTTCAGACGGGCAGACTTGTTCTATTTATTAATATGAATACAGTACATATGAAATCCCAAGGTTTAATTTGTATAACGCCATTGAAAACAACTTCCAGATTTCAAAACATATCAGATAAACATAAACTTATATTTTTGTATTTATATGAAAATGAATTTGCATCATAAGATTAAATCTGTGTGTTGTTTAATACCAGGACAATCCCTTCTCTTCTCATGTCATCTCAATGTGCAAATCCCTTTACTACCATAATAAGGGCTAGCGAAGAGTTCATAGGTATCTGAACTTCAATACTGCTGTTGAAGTGGTAAATGCACTTGTCAGTTTTAGACTGAACAAGGCCACTGCTGCAGCGGTTATCTCCCGCCTTAGAATCAGTAATAATGGAGAACTAAAGGAGACATAAGGCCTTTGTAGTAAGATAACCCACTTGACATTGAAGAAGGGGTCAAAGGTAAAAGTCAGCAATTGGAAAATAGTCTCAGGCCTTGACTTTGTATAAGTCGTTTTCACATTTGGAACCCCTAGTAGCAATGATAAGGGATATAAGGCCTTTTTAATAGGATAATCCCATTTAACATGTGATATGACGGCCATTTTGTTTTTAAAACTAGGCTAAATTACTATCAGGCTAACTTTCCTAGCCATATATATGTTGCGCATATTTGATTAACCTAGCTGCAATATTTCAAGTTTTGGAGCATCTTAATGATTTTTAAATAATTGGTTATGGTAGCCATGGTGGCTATTGGCTATTTGTTTTTCAAAATAAGGCCAAAATTTTTCACAGGCAAAACATGTGAAGGCCAGGACTTTGATGGTCTGTCTTTATATTCTGCAGCCAGATCAGCACCAATAATAAGGGAGAAATAATGATGTTTTAGTGTGATTACCTCATTTAACCTTGAAGCAGGGGTCAAAGGTCAAATTCAACACTCAGAAAAGATTCCCAGGCCATGACTTCCTACAAGTTGTTTTCACATTCCAAACCTCTAGGAGCAATATTTGGGGAGATATAAGGCCTTTTTAATAGGATAACCCTGTTTGACATTAAACATGTGATATGGCGTCCATTTTGTTTTTTGAACTAGGCCAAAATTACTATCAGGCTAGCTTTTCTAGCCATATAGCTTTTGTGCAAATTTGATGAAGCTAGCTGGAATATTTCAAGATTTAGAGCACCTTTATGATTTTCAAACAATTAGCTATGGCAGCCATTTTGTTTTTCAAAATGAGGCTAAAATTTTGCAGAGACAGGTTTTCATAGCCATAAACATTCCCTGCAAATTTGGTGAAGATAAAATTTGGTTCAGCCGCAGGCGGGAGATAATTATAACAATTACCCACAATACAATGGTGTCAGTCAAACAAATATACATAAGCTCTATAAATTACAGAATGCCCTATGGCACAGTGCTTTTAGGCTAAATAAGTTCTCCCGTATCTCTCCATGCTCAGAGAAGCTATACTGGCTCCCCATAAAATAACGAATCTGGTTCAAATACAACTTTTGGTATACAAGTCCATAAACTTCAATGTACCTTCCTACTTATCATTTTTAATAATGGGGGTGTTCCACTGGAACTGACCCTGTAACCGACTCTATGATTCCAGGGTTGGTTTTAAAAGTAGTGGAATCGGGCACGAAAACCACATAAAAGTGCGTGAAAATGCTGGATTGGTTATATCTTCCCAACAAGACGTAGACCATAACCGGCTTATCTGGATCCAGATCCCGACCTGACTTGTGATTAGAATCATTTTCTTGATAACAAGATGGGAAACTACCACGACAAGCTGTAAATCCCTCACAGACAAGCCGTAGCAATCCCCCCAAAAAGCCATACTGTCAAACCAACAGGACTGGAGCATTTTCCAGACTCATCCGGACTGGACTGATTAAATCCTGGAGTCGGGATCCAGAGTCGGGATCGAACAAAAATTATATAAACCCTCTCTGGCTGGCAAAAAAACATCATTTGTCGCTGCAAAGATGCCACATACATCAGCTTAGGGTACTTTGGGTTTTTATTGAGTTTAATATTTTGATTTGCATCTTGATGGGAAGACAAAGAAGGACACATTTGAATCCAGCACCAGCACCTGCCCTACAGCCACAGGCACAGCGTCAGCCCCAGCCAGCCCTCAAGATAAGAAGAAAGCCACCAAATCCCTGGATCATACCCTAGATCCTTCAAAGACAAGAAAGGGATGCTACAGCAACCTCCTGGGCGACCTCATACACACCAACATCCCAGAATTTTGTTAGGTTGCCGCCTGCATTTTTTACCTCATCAAAGAATGTATACACCACTGCATCAAGAAGTTGGTCACCAATTTCAGGAAGCCATTGGAAGTTGGACTGAAACTTGCAATAACCCTGAGACACCTGGCCACAGGAGATACCTACACCTCCTTGCAGTACCACTTACTGGTTGACCACACCACCATCTGCAAATTTGTCCCCAAGGTCTGCCAAGCCATCCTTACTGAATTCCAGTATGAATATTTGTGCTGCCCTGGTAGCCCTGAGGAGTGGAAAAGGGGGGAATAGAAGTTCAGAACCAGATGGAATGTCCCCCATGCTGTAGGTGCCCTAGAGGGGAAGCATATTGCCATGAAAAAGTCAAAGAAGTCAGGCAGTGACTATTACAACTACAAGTGCTTTTTTCCCTGGTTCTCCTGGCCTTGGGTGACAAAGAATACAGATTCCTGTGGATAGACTGGGTCAAGTGGTTCTTGTTCAGATGCACAACAGAAGTGATTTGAGGGAAAAGATCGAGGATGGCAGCTTGGGGCTTCCTGCACCTGAACCCCTGGGGGAGGGAGGCCCAGACTACATTACTTCTTGCTGGGTGACGATGCCTTTGATTTGATGCCATGGATGGTGAAACCCTACAGCAGAAGGCAACTGACAAGGGAAGAAAGAATAGCCAACTACAGGATCTCCAGAGGTAGGAGCGTGGTTGAAAACGCCTTTGGAATCTTAGTGCGTTGCTTTAGGGTACTACTGGGCAGCATTGAGCAAAGGCGAAGGGTTGTGAGGGATATTGTGTTTACATGTGTGGTGTTGCACAACATGCTGAGGACACACCAGGTCAGGGCACCAACCCCAGAAAATGTTGTGGCGGCCCAACAGAATGAACAGGCAGTGTATGTGCAAAATGAGAACTACAGGAGTCCTTTAAGGGAGGCCAAACATCAATGAGAACTACTGAAAGACTTCTTCAATCACGTGGGGACATTGACTAGGCAGGAGGACAGGATCTGAGATGTGTCAACCAACATCCCTAGGGGCAGAAGCTGGCATCTATAATTCCTTTTCAGGAATAATATCAGTGCTTTTCAGGACTAACAAATTATTCCAAGAACATTTAAGCTGGTGTTACTAAAACTTCCAACAAATTTCAAACTAAATCAAATTCATTTACAACAATTTTCCAAACTATTTTAAACAAAAAAAAAAAACAACAAAAAAAACCCAAGTCCCCCGTTTAAAACACTCTACTCAAGTTATGTCCAAATGGACAAATGTCAAAAAAATGTCAAAATTTCTAAACGTTTTTAAAGTACTTTTGTTCAAAGTTGAAAAATATTTTAAACTTGCAAATCTGCAAAATGTCTTAGGGAAAACTAAAAAGTTAAAGGAGTCAAAGGTGACAAGGTCGAATCCAAATGTCAAATTACTTCCCCCAAATGTCAGACATTTTTTTTAAAGCCAAAGGTTTTTTTTAATTGTTTATATTTGGGGCGGGCCAAAATCTCATTGCCTTCGCCCCATTTTTTTGGCCAAAGTTTTTTAAAATTCAGTATAATTTTTTTCTCACTTATTATTTTTTTTTAAATATTTTTTGTTCAAACTTGTTAGAGATTTTTTTTTTCCAAACTTGGATTTTTGTTCTAAGTTCCACATATTTTAAGATAATTTTTTTAAAGTGTTGTTTTGTAAAACTTCAAACTTTTTCGAAGTGTTTTGTGTGGGGTGGTTTAATGCTTCTTATTTGGGATTGTTTGTTGAACAGTGGCTGATTAATTGTTTTTGGAAGATTCGGGTGGTCCTGAAAAATACCATGAAATTGATTACACCAGTGGTCCTGAAAGGACCGATTGGAGGCTTGGCAGGTGTTCTACTGCGACTGCTGTTTGATGTCGACTGACTGCAGAGGGGGCAGAGGCTGGGCTGGTGGCTGATGAGTTGCAGAAGGCTGTACATTTTATTGTCTCCTGCGCTTGCCTGAGGAATGATGACAGCACGCTTCTCATCTGTGTGAACTGGTCCATGACCTGCTGGTCGACTGAAGAGCACCCAGAAACCCAGTGGGGCTCTGTTGACCACATGCCGATCTCCATACTGTCTGTGTCAGCCAAAGCTCTGGAGATGTTGTGTACTGAAGCACTGGCTCCTCAGGCCTGGGACTTGAAGCGTGAAATTTGCTGAGTCCCTTGCGTCAGATGTGAGACTTCAGGAATCCAAGCTTGTCCTGTATCCAATTCTGATATTCCATCATCTCCTTTGGGGCCAGACTTCGATTGCATCGGCTTCCCATAACATGTCATTTGCGAGTCAAACTAGGTCTTGCACACCTTGACAGACAGCTTGCAGAGACACTCCTTCCTTGCTTTGTCCTTGAAATTTTCATTCTTCTTGTTGTACAACTCCTTGTGGTCCTTCAAAAAGTCCACAATAGCCTCCTCATCTGAGTCGGTGAGATAGATGTTGGGCATGTACCCCCTTTTTGTATTGCAACTTTGAGGGTCTCGCCTCCCCTCCAGCCTCTGTATCAGTGTCAGTTTTCGTTGTTCTGGCCCTTTTTATGCAACTCCCTTCTCTTGCAAGTGTGTTTCCTCCACTCTTGCCTCCTCCCCCCTGGCCTCCTCCCTCTGTTTCTGTTGTGCCTCTTCCTTCTCTCATGCCTCCCTCTCCTGCCTCCTCCGCTGGATATCTGATGCTGTGTCCCCCAGCTCAAATTCAGGAACACTGTCCGTCAGAACTTTTATCTTCCTCACTCTTCTGCCTTTCTTCGGACACATTGTCAAATAATATTCAGCAGCGTTTTTGTAAAAAATAAAATCCTAAAGTATATAAAGTCAGCCAACTTCAACTCAAAATTGCCCTAGATAATTGTGAAAAAAACTCCTATTCTTGAAACGCTGCCAGATGTAGATGCTAGATTCCAAATGATGCATTACAAAAGCTAACTTGTCTTATATAGACAGAGATTGCATCAGCAGACAAGCCCTGGTTCGTAAACATGAAGCCGGCTTGTCCTACACAGTTCCCAGCCTGGTTTTGTGTTTACGGCTTGTCTGTATGTGTTCCCGGCTTGTCCTGCTGAGAGGTTACTGACTGGGAGACTTCCTGTCTTGACAGGAAGTGACCAAGTCAGATCGGTTATGTTTACAATAGGCCAGTTTGCTTTTCAAGTACGTTCAGTTAGTGTTCACAGACTGTCTGGAGGTGGAGTCCTGGTACTGAAGCAGGACAGGATGGGAAGCTTTTGAGTCAAGATGGTAAAAGTATAGGACAAGGTGGAAGTGTATAGGAAGTGCAACCGACAACCTGTAGAACTCCATGAAAGGATGGTTTCCAGGTGGGCAGAGCCAAAGTCTGGATACAGAGTCATCAAGGGTCAGTGAAATATCAAACATGTTTGATATTTTACCGATCCAACACGACAAGCCGGGAAACTACAACCGATTCTATCCAACATAGTTACTGACAGGTCAGCCCCAGTGGAACACCCCCATAAACCAGGTTATCTTATTCATGGAAAACGACTTCTCATACTCTCCACTAAACTAAAAGCAGCACCATCTAAAAGGAATTAATGACCTTGAACCGTCATCTCCAGACCAATGGGGCTAAAAGCAACTTTCTGGTTTTCTTTTCATGTATTTTTACACCTATCAAAATAAAAAAATATCAATAAAATATTCTATTTTACCACATGGATAACTGTTGTCAAATACCTTATGATGCATTCCACCTTATGAGGCATTCCAGTCGACCTTAACTAACCCTAGCTAACTCAGGAAACCAAGCAGTGAATCAGGGCCAGTGTGGAAACTGATGGCTTGGTTGAACCTCTACAACAAGAAATAGTACATCCTGGACTCTCTTGGATTCCCCTCCCAACCTTAATTCAGATCAGTCTATTTTTCGCAATGACCAAACATGGAAGTATAAGGACAAGCTATAGAGGCCAAACTAAGAAGTCGTAGCTAATCACAATTAGCCGTAGTGACAACCGAATAAAACTGGAGCACTGTTCAGACTCATTATGACTAGACTGATTAATTTATGCAGGCAGGATTGCCTCCATATGTAAATTTGTTCGTATTGTCTGCAGGGTCATCTTTGTATTGAATCAAAATCCGGGAAAAGTTTTTGACATGGCCTACCAGTCCTGAAGAATGGAGACAGATCAAGGAGAAATTCAGAAACAAATGGAATGTCCTCCAAGCTGTTGGCTCGACAGGTGGAAAACATATCGTCATGAAGGAGCCTACTAGATCTGGGAGTGAATTTTACAATTACAAGGGCTTTTCTCTGGTTCTGCTGGCCCTGATGGACGCTGAATATAGATTCCTTTAGATGTTGAGTCTTGTAGATCTTCATCAGATGCACACATTTTTAACTGCTGCAAGTTGGAGAAAGAGGGGATGGCACCTGAGCCCCTATGGGAGGGAGGCCCTCCTTTGAACCATTTATTGCTGGGTGATGATGCTTTCGCCCCTTCAGGACCTGGCTGAGCTTGCCGTATCAAGTCCTTTGGGACTCAAACCATATCTGGTTGATCTGGACAAAGACCTTGGAAAACCTTTCCCAAAGGCTATCCTTCCTTGACTTGTTTTGAAGAGCTATTTTGGTCTTGTCATACAGTTCCTCATCCTCATAGTCCTTCACATAATCAACTATCAGCTCCTCATCAGAATCAGTTAGGAGAATTTTGGTCATCATACCCCAGCAGGCACAGGTCCAATTCTTGACATCATGTTTTGGTCATGTTAGTATATGACATCAAGTAACTATCACTCGGACATGATTTAAGGTGGTCACGTCATCTGACACAAATCTGACATCCAGTTTATGTGACATGACATGACTTTATGTCAATAACATACCTACAATATCAACTAGATGACAAAATGATAACCAGACCTAATGTGATTGTATTATCCTATTCAATGACATAAAATTGACACCATCCCAACATGACTTTTTGTAGTCATGTCAAATGATGAAAATATGATGTTCGAATAATATGATGTGACCTGATATTCTACTCGGGCATTGTTTCTGACATCTTAATGATATTAATATGATGTCACTTTGTTAAAACATTAATTCAAGTGGAGTATCATCATATCATTTGAGATCGGATTAACATCAGTATTCTATAAAATTATATCATTTTTAGGAATATTACAAATGTAATATCATCCTGTACACCAGCCAGGGTCATATTAGGACAGGCCCTCAGCTTTTTCACATGAGTAGGGTCAAACCTAGGCAGAGGTGACAACCTTTGATTAGATGCTGAACCTACTAACTTGGCCTCTAGTCTCTGTGATGTTGCTTTGACAAAAATAATTAAGTTTTGGTACAGACAAAACAATTATGTTTAAAACTGTAACTAAAATGCTGTGTGACAGCAAAAATTTACAAGAAATATGTTGTTTTGTAAACAAATGTATACTTTAGTGTTTGCAACCAAGCCAAAGATTGAATAAATAAAGATAAAAGATCAGAAAAAGGGCTTCTAATATTCAAACTTTTGTACCCATAATTTGTATCTTTACAAATGGTATAAATTTTTGAACTGGTTCCCACTGAACATTAATTACTGTGTCAGGTAAGTGTACACAAATGGTAGTTAAAGCAATGTAATGTGATATTAACTGTGAAAACAAAATGTTATTAACCAATATTTTTATTACTGAAAATTAGTTTCAGCACTTGTGAAATTATGTCAATCAGATTTTTATATCAGTACATCAAATTGATGTCAGTTTCTGATGTCATATAGACATGAAGTCCGTCCAAATTGGGCGATCATATTGATGTCTTATGCTGATATCAAATTTATATCGGCTACTAGATGTCATTTTTATGGCTTTTGGAGATGTCAAATAGACTAGGCTACTAAAGATCTGTTTGATATTTAACATATGATGTCATTTCGAATTTCAAATAAGCATCAGTTTCTGATGTCTTGCCCAGTGTCTTTTTGATTTCTTTTTGATATCCTATTGCCTGCTGGGACCGTTCTTGTTTTTGGAATGACCATACAACAGAGAGTAAGTTGTGAATGGTTTCCCCTCCAGTTTCCGCTCACTGTTCCCTCTCCACTCTCCTCCTCTAGATGTCAGCAGTTGTATCCTCGACCCCAAATGTGTAGGTGTCTGTGGGGATTTTTATCTTCCTGGAATTATTTCTTACTTTCTTAGGAGCCATCATAAAGCATGTTATAGCAAATTATCGGATTGAGCCAAACTCAACATGAGATGTAGAAACAGTTTCAACAAAACAGATCTTATCATTTTTGCTTTTAATTTGTCAATTCTGAGCTATATTCTTTCTGTTCGGTGAGTACTATTTTCTTATTTAAAGATCAATGTTAATTTGAAATTTTTTTTCTTCATTTACAACTGCATGCATGGATGCATACATATTCTTGCGTGTTCCAACACAAGTTGGGGGTAAATAAGTTATGTGACAAAGTACTCACTAAATGCAAATAACATATAATTTTTAAAATGAATTCAATTTATTTTACAAATTATGTGTTCATATATTTTCTAGTACTTTATGCTTACACCTATATACATCGTTTAGATTGTTACAATTTGATGAACAGGTAATTTACATTATCCGTCAAAAAGATTTTTGCCACTGGAGCTAATCAGTCATCATGACAACCAATTGTTTGTGTGCCAATTGTGTACACATATAAGTTGCTAATTTCATTTCCTAAAGAAAAATAACTCCTTCATTTTCCCTTTTGTGTGTTTACCTTTTTCTTTCTTTTTTTTAATATTTTTTTATTTGATAGATATACACTGATGACAATTGACAAAACACAAAATAGGACAGTTGAATAACACTACACAGAAAAAAAACACAAGTACAATAGACATTACATTTTCAACAATGATAGACTTTTAAATGGACCGGTGTGACAAGACAAATGAATATAAACTAATTTTACTACTAAAGTGTGCATAAGACAGACTACATTACACCAAAGACAGCTGATCAAATTAATTTCTCAATGAGTATAATAAACTCTGATATATTAATGTTATCCTTCAGTATCAGTTTACACACATGGAATCATTAAGTAATCAAAAGGTTAGTTTACTTTTAGAGAAAAAAATAATAGATTTTATTATTGCATTTGTTTCTACAATGATGATTCAACTGATCACACACAAATAGATTAGACTAAACACATACGAGAAGCATAAGCTTATGTCTTTGTGAGTTAATGTTAGACTTTAATATTAGATTTCTTGGAACAGAATTTTCCAAGCTGACCATTTTTTTGTAAATTCTTTATCAGTACTGTTTAACTTAGAAAGACATTCCTGTTCTAGATACCTATTTTTCATTATTTGTTGCAGATGGTATATATTTAGGTCCCCAAGGAGCCTTGCTCTGGTAAATATATAATATCTCGTAATTAATAAAATAAAATTCAAGGGCCAGAAACAAGGAAGAGGCTCCAGACATCCTAAAATTTTCATATTTTTGGTTATTATGACCGTTTCTTTAGTTTGTGATTTAATCCATGATGCCACATTTTCCCAAAGATCACTCGATGTTTTGCATTCAGAAAAGAGATGAGCTATTGATTCTGCATGTTCATTACACAGCCTACAGTCTGAATGATCTGACACTTTAGTTTTAAATAACCATTCTTGAACACCAATTATTCTTTGAAGTACTCTATATTGGAACCATATGTAATTATTATCATCTACAGAATAAAAACAGTTTTTATAAATCACCCTCCAAAAACTATAACTTGGTTCTGTATGCAAAATTGATTCCCACTTAGCAATACTTTTAATTTTTGGGATGCATGATTCCTGTAGCCTAAGATATATTGATTTACTTCCAGTGTAGTGACCTATAAGAGCATTTATATGAAATGGTATATATGGTCTTCTAAAATATTTGGCCAAATTTAGCTCAGTCTTTGTCACAAATTTTTGTACAATTTTTTTAACTGTGTAGTAATTCAAAATATTTAGAGGGAATTTATATTTTGCTCTTATTTGCTCAAAAGTCATTAGCTTACCCTCAAAATCTCCAATATCTCCAATAATATGTATACCATTTTTGTACCAATCAAAGAAGAATATTTTTTCGGTTCCAAATTTTGTATTATACCAATTGCTACTAGTTAATATATCTTCAGGTGTTTTGAAAGTCAAATGTTGAACATAGTCTTTATAATACATAAAAACTGCTTTCCAAAATGGATTTAGTTTGTATAATAAAGATTCACAATATTCACTACCAACTGAGGCTAATTTTTTAAGATCTATATCTTGCAATAAAAGAGATAACCAATGCTTACATATGTCCGTGATTACTATTTTTAGCCATTTCATTTTAATAGATTTTTCAAAGTTAAAAATATTTGTCATTTTAAGTCCTCCTAACAAATAGGTTGAACATATTTGTTCTCTTTTTATTTTATCTGGCTTACTATCCCAGAGGTAATTAAAAAGCATTTTATTTATATCATTAAGGATGCCTTCATATGCTGGTAAGGTACCGAACAAATGTGTGATTTTTGACAATATTAAGGATTTAATGACTGTAATTTTTCCAATTGGAGTTAAGCACCTGAATTTCCATGAATTCAATGTCCACTTTGCTCTACCTAATGCCTGTGAATAGTTTAAATCTGGCACTTCATTCAAGTTACATGAAAAGGTTATGCCCAACAAATCGAATCGTAACTCACCCCAATGTAGCTTTTGGGAAACACTTAACTTTTCCTTGTTCCAGTTTTACTTCCAATCCAAATCAATTTTGTTTTTTCACTGTTCATTTTTAGTCCTGAAATTTCACCAAATATCTCCAAAATATTAAGTGTTGCTTGTAATGACTTGGAAGTACCATCTAAAATTATAGTAGTATCATCTGCAAATTGTGTGAGCTTATACATATTATTACCAATTTTCAATCAAACATCCTAAGACTTCCGCAACGATTAAGAAGAGATATGGGGCAATGGGTTCTCCCTGTCTACATCCCCTTTCTATTGGTATAGGGTTTGACAAAAAACCACATTGTGTCACAAATGCTTTTATTTCATTGTTAAAAAGTTTAATCCACTTAATGAAGTTATCATCAAACCCAAACCTTTGAAGTACAGTATACAGGAAGTCCCAAGAAACAGGATCAAAAGCCTTCTGAAAATCGATTTGCATTAAAAGTCCTGGTATTTTATTCTTACGAGTGTAAAACATTAGATCATATATAAATCATGTGCAATCACTAATTGATCTACCAGATATAAAGCCCGACTGGTGTGTTGAGATAACATTTTTCAAAATGGGTTTCAGTCTTTCTGCTATTACTGCAGAGGCCATTTTATAAACTACTGTCAATAATGAAATTGGGCACCAATTTTTTATAAGCTTACGGTCTTTATTGCCCTTTGGTAAACAGGTAATAATGCTTTGTCTCATTGAGACAGTAAGAATACCTTTAGTATAGCATCTATTAATAGCATTGGTGATGAAAAATTTAAGTTTATGCCAAAACACTTTTATAAAATCAGCTGATATACCATCAATACCCGGAGATTTATTGTTTTTCATTTTCTTTAGCACTTGTCCAAGTTCCTGATTCGATATTAAATCCCCTAGTTCTAGTTTGGAAGTATGGAGTAATATAGCTTGAGAAATTTTGTCATAAACATAGGACTTTTCAGTTATATTTGCTTTCTTTTTAAAAAGGTTGCCATAAAATTTTTCAACCTCGGCCAGAATTTGCTTTTGATCAGTTAGAATAGCACCATTGTTTATTTGTAATTTTCTAATAGTCTTCTTTGTGAACTGCTTACTTTCAAGCTTACAGAAATAGGATGTGGATTTTTCACCCTCATTCAGCCATTGCATCCTAGATCGAGTCATAAAGTCTTTAATTTTGATATTTCTAATATTTTCAAGTTCGTTTTTTTTATCTTCAAGCAAAGACAGATTTGTACTGCTAGCACTGTTCTCCAAGTGACGGATATCGGCTAATAGGGCCTTTTCTTGTTGGTTTTGAGTCTTTTTTAAATGTGTAGCAAATCGAATTGTTTCACCACGGAATCTCATAAACAACATTTCTAAAAAAGTATCATCGTCAATACAAAATTTAATATTATTATAGTTTTCCTTTATATAGCTCAAAGAATATACAGGTAGGGAATATTTGAGTTTCTCATCTTCTATTACAGCATTAATCATATTCAGGTAGTCTGGGTTTTTTAGAAGGCTATTGTTTAGTTTCCAAGTGCCACGACCAATAGCAAAATTGCTGATGGATATGGTCAGCTCTAATATAGAATGATCAGATCTATAACTAGGTTGAATTGAGCAAGAACCAGTTAAATCAGTCATTGATCTAGATGTCAAAAAATAGTCAAGCCTTGCTTGCTTTATTGGATTCTTTCTCCGCCATGTAAACCTCCTCTTCTCAGGATTAAGTTCACGAAACATGTCAATCAAATCAAGTTCAGACATAATTTGTAAGACTTTTGTCCTAGCATGAGGATTATTTACATTTGAATAATTGTAAGAATCCTTGTTAGGATCTAAGACCAAGTTGAAATCGCCACATATCAATAGATGGGTGGCAATTTCATTTTGAGCTAATTCTAGTATTTTTTCAAAAAAATTAGGATTGTCTCTATTTGGAGCATAAATATTAATGAGGTTTAACGTGAGTGAGTTGCACTTTATTATTAGTTGCAAAATATTTCCTTCTTTGTCTTGATAGACATCTAGTATTTCATGCTCAAAATTATTATTTAATAAAACGGCTACACCACGAGAATTTGTCTTTTTTCCGGCTAGATAGCCTTTGGGCCAAATTTGGTTAATGGAAGGCATATCAGATTCTAGCAGGTGGGTGTCTTGCAGACAAACGATGGAAGCACTGGTATCCTTGAGATAGCTTAGGACATCCACCTGTTTTTGATGGTTTTGTAGCCCTTGACAATTTGCAGATATTAGCTTAATGTTATTAGAAGTACAATTTTTTTTCTGAAGTATATTATCCATGTTTATCAGACAAACATTCTATCTGGTAAGCAGACACTGAACACATTAATACACTTAACTGTCATAATTTCACAATTTTGAAGCACAGCTTCAAAGAAACTTAAAAGTGAAATATAGCTGTCAGTGAAGACAATTTGGCTTTTTGTAAATTCTTTTGTCACATACATATAGTTAACAGTCAGCATTTTGAAGACAATACAACACACATATACATAAACATGTATTACATATATACAAAAAATCTTAGGCATAATTCAGAGACGTGAAACTGGAGTATCCATTATTTAAATTGAGAACCATAATCTGTGCATTTTGTATGTATGACTAATGTCAACCACAGGGAAAATATGGGTACAGATAACCATAAACATGGGGGTGAACAGAGGTCATCTCAATAATGCAACAAATGTCACAATAATTCCCTAGTAGGTCTTGAAAACCTCTAACTTGAATTAGTACTTTAAATTTATAATTTCAGAATAAATTTACATTATATATGGCATAAAACAAATACAGTGGATTTAGTCCAAGTGGAACTTGAAAAAAGTCAGCCACCCACTTCTAGTTATGACAACCTCCAGCTGTACAGACTAACCAATGTTGCCATTAGTAAATCACAAAAGAAAAGAAAAGTATATTTGTGTTTACCTTTTTATACCAAATAAGTAAATAAATAATAAAAAAAAAACATTATTTTTCCTCTGGCGTCTCTGTGGTTAATATTTGTGAGATATTATTTCAACTCTTCTTTGTCTTGCCAGTGATGTTGAATAAATAACCAATAGAGCATACTGAACAAGAAACAATTTGGTGATAAGACATTTTAATTCACAAATTTTAATAAAGTAACCAAAATTATTTTTTATTGATCGTTAGTGTTTGCTTAAGAGAATTAAAAATTAAAACTTTACTTGGAATCAAATTTCACCCTCCAGTCTCATTAGCTAAAATGGTAAAACAAACACAAACAAAAAACATTAACAAACAAACTATACTTTTTGAAAATGTACACTGAAACAGTATGTAAATACCAGTATATTTGTAGTGGAATAACAGATGTTATTAAATAGTTATATTTAAGTTGGATATGGTGATTTGTATGAAATTATTAATTTTCTGTTATTTCTGATTAAGCTTCCCTGAGTTGTCCACCTAACAATGTCTCCTATTGACCAATAGTCTATTTTTGCTTTTCTTTCCCAGTAAACATTAGAAATGTTTTAAAATAGTTTAAACGTTAACAAAACGTTTTAAAAATCTATTTAAACCCTATCTTATGGTTTCTTAATGTTTCCAAGTAAAAGTTTATGCTGCAATGTTTAAAAAATATTTTATAAACATTCTCTACAAACGTTTTTACTGAAAAAGTTTATCAAATAACTCAAGAGCCAGATTTGACTAGAAACGTTTTTTAAACATTTATAAAAAAAACTGAAGAAATGAAGATTATGCTGGGAATGTTTTTCAAACATTCATCATGAAATGGTTGATAAACATTACACATAAAATGTTTAAACAACATTGTTGATCAAATGTATTTAAACATTCTATCAAAAACGTTTTAAAACCCATATTTTCAGAATGCTTATTAATCCTTCACCTTCAAACCTGTCCAAACAAAGATGGCGGTGAGCAATAATAGAGGATTTTAGAGGACTTTTTACAGGACAATTGTCACACATCCAATCTCTAAAATTAAGAATTGAATGGGGGCACAAATTTTAAGCCACTATCTTTCAATTTTAGACATAAAAATAATATTTTCATTAGTGTGCACCTTAAAAAGATATTGAATTTGACCTCTGATCCCATTATTACTTAGACACTGTTATGTTCATTTGTAACATTTTTCTAACATTTGCCATTAAATGTTTAAGAAACGGTATACATAAAACATTTTAAAAACATTCTATTATAAATGGTTTTCATACCAATCATTTTTTACCTTTGCCAAACATTTCCTATCAAAACACTGCAAAACCCAAAAAAGTTTACTGGGTTTGTATTTTATCAGCAATAATATGGGTACAATAATCACTGTCATATTCACTATTTCGTTCCGACAAAGATTCACTGCAGATATCTGAATATTCTACAAAGGATAATTAGATAACATGTCATGTGAACTAGCACCTGGCGACTTTCTGATAAGATTACATCATGGGTGGATCTTAGAGGGGATTGATGAAAATAGCCCATAATTGCCCGTTATGTGGAAGAAATGGTTTGCTTAATCGGGGCTGTTGAGGGATTTCCATAAATATAAAACAAAGTATACCAGTTTGCTTGTGGTTTGGTTGAGGTGTGGATATTCCTGCTCAAATAGCATCATGAGAGGAGTCCACGGAACCAGAAGCGACAGTGGAATGAAAGATAGCAGTTTTAACTCAATTATTTTCATGGTAAATCATGCTGTCTTTTTAAACACTTTCTCATATAAACAGGTACATCATTTTAGCCTCCATCAATTTCGTCCCCATCAGTTTGGCTCCCAAAATATTTTGGGCATCAATTTTGCTTTTGCCCCCATTGCAAAGTAGGATATTTTGCCACCAAAATATTTTATATTGAGACATGAATATTTTTGCAAATTAAGAACACCTGTTTTGTCCTCTTTTGTGGTGGATTTTCCAATAAGGGCTGAGATATCTGTGTTGACACACGGGCACTATCCTGCTGGAGGGACTTAATCAAATGCCAAACAAATGGATGACTGTGACCAACTAGATTTTAAATTTAAATTTTCAGGCCTCAACAATGATTGTTTGTTCTTGGGTCATCGTCAATGGTGGTTTGGTGTGCATCTTGTACTTCACTGTAACATAAGTTGTGTCAAAGCAGTCTAGGAGTTCAGCGACTTCAAAAGGGTTGCATGCCTTTTTAACTATGTCCAGTGGAAGAAGGGCAAGGTAGACTAGACTGCCACAGAATTCACGGAATACTTCACCTTTCCTGTAATGTACCATAAGACCCATCTGTAATTTTCTCCAAGTGCTTTGGCAAAGGTGATTTAAACATCCTTGGCCATCTGCTTCCAGTATTGACTTATTGGCCTGGTTCACAGGGAATTCAATGTCTACAACCACCTTCACAGGTCAGTGAATAGGTCCAATTCCCTGCACTTTGCCAGGATAATGTTTAAGAGCTCTTTGTGTGTCTGTTGGGTCTTTTTCTCCAACAGATCATACACAGTTGAGATGGTAGACTCCCCAAGTGGGACACAAATCACATAAAGCTGTAAAAAGAGCCTTGGAGCTAAGTGAAAGCATCCATCCATGAACCAGATAAATGTCTTGGCTAATTGTTGCAAACCATCCATTGTAACAAATACAACTATCTGTTCACAACGGTATTTCCCATTGTCATGGAGAAGAAAGCTTTCTGGTTCTGGACTTGTTGTTGTTGCCCATTCACCCTCAATAACAAGATCCTTCAAGGAGTCTGGTGCTTAGGTACAGCTTTCCAGCGGGCATTTCGCAAGGCATATTTCACAGTTCCTCTATGGCTATGGTTTCCTTTATTATGGTATCCAGTTCCATCACAGCTGCAGCAAAGATCTGGCATGGCTTGTCCTTAGTGGAAATGGCTTTTGTTTCATATGATTCTTGGCCTTAGTTGCATTACCTTCAATTACATTTCCTCAACGACAGTGTGAAACACCTAGCTCAAATGTCTTCATTTCAAAGTCAGTAAATGCAGTTCATTTATAGTTATGGCTGGTCCTCTTAACACATTCCCATCTAATGGAATTTTTGTTGACTTTTTTCTTTGCGTACCCGTGTCCCTCACAACAAAGTTTCAGTGCTCTCTTATTTCTCTTTATAAATTCCATGCTTGCTTTTTATAGACACAAACACCAAATAGTAAAACTAATGTAATTTCAAGGGTTTATATACTTGTTTGATATTAGATTAGAATTGCAACCATTTAAAAATTCCTGAGCACTTACATAACCCTTAGATGTTTTGATCTTTCGAAAAGAAGAAGGCAATTGAGCCACTAGCCTGAGTAGGTTTTTTTATTGTTAACAGTTAATTTCAATTGATTGTGAGCTGAATTTTGGAAAGAATCTATAGCTGTAGTAATCAATTCCAAATAGAGGTAACTTGAATTAGGGCGGAGGGCGGAGGCAAATATTCTCAATCCTATCTTTTATCTGAAATAATCTATATGTAAACAAGTGACTTCATTTTGGGGGTTTTGTTGCATCCACCTTAAGCTCTACATGCTTGTCAAAGAAGCCATTCTCTTTGCTTCACTTCATTGTCATTTAACTTATTATTGTGTCATGCATCACAATTAAGTAATTTGTTATTTTAAAATTTTAAAATAAAGAAATACCCTATCCATGATAAATAAAAAAAATGTCCTACTTTAAAATGGGGGCAAAATTGATGTTGGCGAAACTGATTTGCAATTTTTTTGTGGGGCAAAACTGATGGGGGCGAAATTGAAGTAAATTATGTTTGTGTATGTGTGTATGTTGGGGACTGACTGGTCACCAGTTCACTTTATTCATGAGTAGTGTCCCTCCAGAAACTTTCCAATTTGTGACAGTCGCCTCAAATGACAACAAAGATGCAGAATACATGTGCTTTAGTTATAAAAATATGTTAAATACAGTGTTTTAATACTCTGGATTTTGTAAATAACCTCATATGAAAATGTAACAAATGAAATATACAGCTTTTACATGGTGGAGATTACTTTTATTTCCTTGTCTTTGTCATTTGTGTTTGTTTACATCCACACATAAACACATAGGCTGTGAAAAACCAAAGAACAGTTAGAGTTTCCCAGTGGTAGTTACCAACTCACGAGTGGTGCCATCTGCTCCAGCTCACCATTTACCTATGAACGCAGCATTGTTCCAAGGTTTGGTTTTGTAAATGTTTTAAAATAAACGTTTAGCAAAGGTTAAAAAAATGATGGGTATGAAAACCATTTGTAATAAAATTGTTCAAAATGTTTATGTATACCGTTTATTTAACATTTAATGATAAATGTTAGAAAAACTGTTTCCAATTCATACAATAATGTCTCAAAAATTTGGAGTCAGAGGCCAAATTCAATAGCGAATTAAGGTTGCTCACTGATGAAAATATTATTTTTATGTCTAAAATTATAAGATAGTGGCTTAGAAATTGTGCCCTCATTCAGTTCTTACTTTTAGGGATTGTGTTTGGGGCAATTTTTGACAAAGTCCTCTAAAATCCCCTATTATTGCTCACCGTCATCTTTGTTTGGACATGTTTGAAGGTAAACATTTAATAAGCATTCTGAAAATATGAGTTTAAAAATGTTTTACAGAATGTTTTTAAAACATTTGATAGAAATCATTTCAAAAACGTTTTAAAATGATGGGTATGAAAAAGTTGCTGTTAAACATTTGTAAAACATTTTTGGCGCAAACATTTACAAAGCACTATTCAGAAATATTGCTTAAACATTTTATGTGCACTGTTTATTAAACATTTAATGAATGTTTATAAAACACTTCCACATTAACCTTCATTTCTTTAGCTATTTTATAAATGTTTAAAAACATTTCCAGTCAAAACTAGTTTCTTGAGTTATTTTATAAATGTTTCATAAATGTTTTCAGTAAAAACCTTTGTATAGAGAATGTTTATAAAACTTTTTTAAACATTACATGGTAAACGTTTACTTTGAAACGTTTAGAAAACCATAAAATAGGGTTTAAATAGGTTTTTAAAATATCAATATAAACATATAAATAATCCAAAAGCAAGAATCGCTACTTTAAAAATAATTGATAATTTTGGCTTAGTGTATATTTATAGGCACATGCATCTAAATACACAATGATTTACCTGGAGAAAAGAAATCCCTTAAAGCATGCACGATTGGACTTCTTCCTAATATCTGAAACACTTGTAGACAAAATAAGCAAATGTGATATTACACCTGGATACAGGCCTGACCTAACTAGAACAATAAATAGCTTCAAAATTGGTAAATTTGGAAATTTAAAAACAGCTTACTAAAAATCAAGACTATTTGAGTTTAATTAATAAAATTATTAAAGAAGAAGGAATAAAATATGCTCTACCAGTTTGTAATTTGGCATATCTTGATGAAAATTATAACGAGGTTACCTTTACAACTGATAATGATATATTTCTCGAAGTTGTTTTTTTAAGAATACGAAGACAAAGCATAAAATTTTTAACCATAACAAAAAAGAAAAGTAAGTCAAAATAACTGGAATTGAGAAAAGATATAGAATACTTAGAATAGCAAAATGATGCTGTCTGATAAAAAGGTAGAGCTTGAAATTTTAAGAGAAAATAAGGTGAAAGGAGAACAAATAAGTTCTAGTATACAGTGGCTAAGTGAGGGACAAAAACCATTATTGAAAATACCATTTATTGAAAATACAATACAAAAGCTTCATAATAATAATGGTCAATATATTTATGATCAAAAAGAACTGCTACACCAAGTAAAACTCTATTATACTCATTTATTTAAAAACTGGGAAAACAATCTCAACACAGAAACCTAGGAATCTCTAAGAAATATAAAAGTACCAAAGGTTACAGATGACAATCTAGGTGATCATATAGAATGAATTCAGCTTTGAAAAAAATGAAGCATAATAAAACACTTTGAATAGATGGTATAACGGTTGAATATCTAAAAGTCTTTTGGGGAAGCGTGAATTACTATTTTCGTAATGCTATTAACTGCTGTTTTGATCAAGGAATAATGGCAGCTTATATATGCCAGTGTATAATAGTTTGTCTGTCAAAAGGAAGTAAGGACAGAAATGTACTTAAGAATTGGAGGCCAATATCTTTATTATCTCTAGTATCTAAGCTAGCTTCAAGTGTGATCGCAGAACCATTAAAAAGAAACTTTGATACAATTATTTCAAAATCACAAACAGGATTTGTCCCTGGTAGGCATATGAGTGACAGCACAAAATTATGATGTAATGTTTCATGCTCAAAGGGAGAATAAAAACAGACTTCTATTATTAATTGATTTTGAAAAGGCTTTTGATTCCATTTCTTGGCCCTTTCTTTATAATATTCTTGAGAAATTTGGTTTCAGTGAAAACTTTGTAAAATGGGTTAAACTTTTCTACAAGGACATAAAAGCATATTTATCACAATGTGTTTTTTTCTGAAGGGTTAAAGATGAACATGGAGAAAACAAAAGTAATATGGATTGGCAGAAAATGCTACTCTAAAGAAAAGTTAAGTGTGAATTACAAGCTTCAATGGGGCAACACACACTTTTCCATGCTTGGATTAAAATTTCCCACAAATTTAATAAAATGTCAAACAAAATTGATGCAGGAACCCTAGAAAAAATTAGGAAAGAGATGGGAAAGTAGAAATGCAGACATCTGACACCTTTTGGTAGAATTGCATTGATATAAGCAATGTTTCTTTCTAAATTAACACACTTGTTCATGGGTCTTCCTGCTCCAGCTAATACCCTACAAGAAGTTAATAAACTTTGTTTAGTTTTCTTTGGAATAATAAGCCGGATAAAATGAAAAGAAATACTATATGTGGAGATTATTTACATGGAGGTCTGAAAATGATAAATATTTTTAACTTCGAGGCCTTATAATTGAATTGGATACGAAAAATTGTACACCAAACAGAGTCATCCTGGAGACTAGTCCTACTAGAGTCTGGATACAAATTAAGCTATATAACCTCAACAGGGAGTAATTTTCCATTAAAGTCACAGGCACCTGTAAACAACTTCTGGCATAGTGTTTTTGAATATTGGAAAGAATTTTGCCAAAAAAATCAGCCCAAATGTAATGAAGATATTTCACTGTCTTCCCTATGACATAATCATCAGTTATCAAAATACTCTCTTTTCCTACCTTATTGGTATTATAAAGGAATACGGCTTGTGAGAGACATGCTACAGGCGGATAAGTCCATAATCACCCACACAGAACTAAATAATAGATACAATATTTGACTACCAAAGGACAAAACTTTGTATAAAGAAATTTATAAAAACATATGGAACAAAAACTCAACTTTTCCATATGAAAGAAAAAAATATCCCCTTCCATTTAAAAAATTTATTTAGATCCAAAAATGGTAGTAAAGATTTTTACAAAATTTTTACAGATAATGAAACTCAAGAACCCAACTGTAAATTAATACGGAAATGGAAAATTACCTTTATGGCAAAAGATGATATTTGGAGGTCTATTTTCAAAGGGAGTTTTAAGACAATAGTAAACAATTATCTAACTTGGTTCCAGTATAAAGTATTGTACAATGATACCAATGATTACTTATTTAAAATTAAAGCAAGTGACTCAAACTTGTGTAGATTGTGTAAACTATATCCAGAAACAATTCATCATCTATTTGTGCAATGCAGCCAAGTAACAAACCTATGGAGTAACATAATACAGTGGATTTGAAATAAACTCTTCATTCAGATTGATCTGAATGACTCAAGGAAGATTTTAGGATATGAAAAGTATGATTAATATTACTGGCCCCTTAATATTCTATTGCTTATATCAAGACAGTACATCTTTTCATGTACCAAAAATAATTTTAAGCCAAACATATACTTTCTCCCCCCAAAAATGTGATCACAAATATTATGAACAAAAATATCTATCTGTAATAGATCAATTTGATGCAAAGTTTAATAGAAGATGGGAGCTTTGGAAAAATCTGTTAAAATAAATTATAACATAGACAGTATATCAGTTATATCAGTGTGCACCTGATCCCAGTTGTGTATTTATCTGGTGTAACAGTTAGATTTGTAAAACTCCTTAATCATAGCAGATGCTAATCTTACTGTAATTTTTTTATGGTGTGCCAATAGTATTATGTACAAATGTTATATGGTTTTACAATAAAAAAGCCTTCGGATCCTGTGGCTCTTCAAACAGAATTTTATAAACCTTTTTGCTTTTTCCTTGTTAGATAAGACAAAAAGATAGATATAAGTATTTGAAGTTGTTGAAACTGAACAGGCAGTTTGATATTTTGAGAAGGGCCACAGTGATGCAGTGATAACACACTCGCCTCCCACCTCTGAGGTCGGTGGTTTAAACCTCAAACCTTATGTGGGAAAGATGGTAGTTTCTTACAGATGGTTGGCAGTTTACAGTACAGAACCTTGATCAACTGTATGTACTGGTTTCCTCTGCCCATAAAACTACCCATTGTGATATGACCTATACAGTGTTGAAAGCGACGTTAAACCCCCCCCAAAAACTTTATATTTTGAGCTGATATATATTTACTGATTAGCAATTTAAGCTAATAATTCTCCAGGAAATTGTTGTGTACTGTATTTTGTCCAAATAGGTCTTATCAAGGAATTTGCAGTTAAATTACACTAGGAACACATTCTACTGCTTTTCTGAACCATATTGGAAAAAACAGCTTTCCGTTAGAAATGTTTTATGGTGTTACAATAGCTTACCATGTGGAATGCTATCTTGGGAGGCTGCAGGCCCAGCCAACATCCAAGAAAAACAAACGTTTATTACTGTCTGATGCCTCACAGGAAGGTGAACCCCATTGTGAAATATCGCTTAATCCCCCTTCTTTCTCGTGGGCTGCGTGATAAGGAAGCGTCTGTTTTTGCTCACTGATATATTACTCATTTTCTCTAGATATACATATTGTTGTATGTTTTTATTTAGCCAGTGTCTTTATTAATTGTCATAGATTATTCTGTAAATTTTATTTGGTGACAGACAAGTATTTTTCATATATTTTACTGATTAGAGTTTTGGTTTGGCTTTCTTCAGACAACAGCACATTATCCCACCAACTCAACACTAACAAACCCAGAGCTTTGAAATGGCGTCATTTCTGCTATTCCTTCGACCTGCATAATTATTGCCCCACCTGCAGAGAGGCAGGTAAGGGAGATGACCCTTGTGTCCCCCATGAGAAGCAATGTCAAATATACCATTCATTTTCTAAAGAGCAGAATATGAAGATCAAAAACCGAAGGAGATATGCTCGGAAACATAAATTAGATTTGTCTAAAGACAATTTGGATCTTCAGGGGGATCCAGAAAAGGAGGACACATTCTAAGGCTCTCTTGAGGACCTGGAAAATGCTGCTAAACAGCTATATTCTTCACCTCCACGCCCCCAACCTTTATGTTTTGAAGCATTATCTCTGAAAATGCTGTAAACTGTCCCACCCACTCCGGCCACAGCCAACTCCAGCAAAAAATGGGGATTTTCCAGGCTTCAATAATGGAAACACTGCAGTCTCTTAGAGATGAAATAAAATCTGTCAAAAAACAAAACTCCAAAGAGGGGATGGATCAGATCTCTGCTTCGGATCTGAAACCTGGTCCTAGCAAACAGCCAACATCCTCGAATACTCAACCAAACAATAATCAACTGAACACTCGAACTTCAGATTACCCATGGAGACAGAGTTTTGTGGGCCTTCTTTACAACCACAGTTCGGTCAGAGGTTTCAGTCCGAGTTCGGATCAGATCCGAACTACAAACCATCTGAGCGTGTTTCTTTGGTTCAACCAAAGAAACACTTGGATAAGAGAAAACATAAGGTTCAGGCCAAATATATTATTTCATCTTCTTCCTCAGGGGAATCTGAGGCCTCTGTGCAAGTCAAAAAGTCTTCTAAGCCCAAAGGGGTTTCTTCTGAACAAGACAAACAACAAACAGACTCAGATCCTGTTTTTAGAGGGAAGTAGACACGTCTGACTTGCCCTCACAATATACAGAAAACATTGAAATGTTTAGGCATATTTTAAATCTCCCTGACCCCAGGGACACTATGCCTGGGTCCTCTACCACAATCTTGGCTCTGGTGATGCTAAAGGCTAACAGGAGCTTAGGCCACAGGGCCTTCAGCTATCCTCCCAATAAGTCCTTACCTAAAAGATGCTTTTGAAAAATTTGAACAGGACTTTCAGGCTGCTAATTTACCTGTGGATAAATATATAAAACCCCTACTTCCACCTCTAAGTGGTACAAAGTGGGACAACCTTGTTTTGAGGACAAATTACAGGAATTGAACACAGATTTTGCAAAAATCTGCATCTCCCCTAAACCCTCTGGGGCCCCTATGGGCAAGGTTACCCTACAGGTAGTCAAAGAGTCAGGCCAGGCTAAACCTCTGCACTCTTAATTTTTCGGCTACCTCTGAGGCTACATCTGACTGCATACCATAATGGAAAAATCTAGGACAGTATCAAGGCTACTGTCAAAAGAATCAAAAGCCAAATTTAAAAGGGTGCCAATCCTGAAAAAGCAGACAGACGTGGTTATGAAAAGACCTGTGACTATCTTGATATCCTGAATAAGAGGATTCTCATTCATCACAGAGCCTTAGTCTGTCAAAGTAAGGTCTTAACCCACTTTCTCCAGGGGGAGTTGTACACAATGGGTAATTCAATCCTTATCAGACATGAAGCTGAAATGACCAATCTTCAACGTCATTTGGGGGATTCTAGATGTCAGGAACTTAGGAGCTCCTGCTTTTGGCCCACCCCTTTGTTCTGGTCTCAACTGGTTAAGGACTGAAAAAAAATCCTCCTTAAAAGGCACCCCTAAAGACACTCAGGGTTTTGGACCCTATCAAAACAAGCCCTTTCATGGAGGCTCCTACAGGAAACGTCCCAATGGGGGACAATCCAGTCTAAGCAGTAACCAATCATTTTCCTCAGGTAGGGGGAAATTGAATAACAGAGGCTCCAGAGGTCATTTTCAACTTCACTCAAGGGGACGAGGGTGTGGAAACCCTTCCTCCCAATGACTCCTTAAAAGTCTCCCTCAGTCCACCAGTAGGAGGTTGTCTCTGTTCTTTCAGATGAGACTGGCAAACAAACAAATGCTCAAACAATGTATTAAACATTATTATCAATGGTTACATTCTACCATTCATCACAAAACCAAAATTAGTTCCCCTGATTCACTCAGGATACAAGGCCCATCAAAAAGCTCTGGCCTCTTGTATCCAGTCTCTTCTGTCAAAAACACAATAGAAAGGGTGGAAAATGTAAAATCTCTCGGGTTTTACAGTCTCATGTTTCTAGTCCCCAAGCCTCACCAAAGGTGGAGGCAAGTGATAGTCCTAAGCTCAACACCTTCCTAATTCTAATTCTAATAGTACTTTTATAGCACTTAATCTCTATCTATTGACAGACTCTAAGACGCATAAAGCCAAAAATCAGAGATCGTAATCGTTAAATCAGAAGACATTGCAGGGGTCGGCACCACGGAGAAAGACGAAATGAAAACTGAGGAAAAAACTAGGGTGGGTAGGCTTTTTCAAAGAGGTAAGTTTTCAACTTCTTCCTGAATGAGGAGAGAGATTTAGCTGAGCGTACATCATCAGGGAGATCATTCCAAATCATCGGAGCATCATATGCAAAGCTAAGGCCAAAATGCTTTTTTGACTTCTGTATTGATGCAAAATGTGGGACCTCAAGCAAAACACCCTGAGATTGACTTCTATGCATTCTGTACATACTGTGTCTAGGTTTAAGGAAAGGTTCGAAGTATTTTGGATGGCCACTATGTAGAAACTTGTACACCAAAAGGGCCACCTTGAAAATAGAGCGATGCATGATAGGCAACCAATGAAGACTCTTTCTTACAGGAGTGATATGTGAGTACTTGGTGGTATTCGCCACAATTCTAGCTAGAGTGTTCTGAACACATTGGAGCCTACGAAGGTCAAGAGCAGAGAGAATTCTGAATAGAGATTTACAGTAGTCAAGCCGACTTCCAACCAAGGCATTTGCAGCCAAGAGAGCAGCTTCATGTGTAAGATACCCTCTGAGTCGCTTTATATATCCCTGATATGAACAAAACAAGCCTTACAGATATTCCTGACATGGCAAGAGAAGGAAAAATCAGAATCAAACCAGACACCAAGGTTCCTAATTGCCTCAGCAGGTGACAGGAGGGTACCAAGTATATTAACTGGGAAAAATTTGCCAAGTTTTGTACGGACATTTTTTGAACTGAACATAATAAACTCTGTCTTATCAGGATTAAGTTTAAGCTTATTTACTGAGAGCCACTTTCTAACATCATCCAAGCAGTTTTTCAGCCTTTCAAAGGCCAGAGTGGCATGCTTGTGTGTGAGATGAACGTATAACTGCGTGTCATCTGCATAAAAATGGAAACATATGCCAGGATGATTCTGAATAACATTACTTAGGGGTGTAGTGTATAATGAGAAAAGGATCGGCCCCAAGACAGAGCCCTGGGGCACACCATACAATAGCCTTTTAGCATCAGATAAAACAGAACCAATCTTGATGCACTGATAGCGGTCAGAAAGGTACGACCTGAACCAGTCCAGAACCACACCTCCAACACCAAACCAGGAACTCAAATATTCAATGAGCGTACTATGATCAATGGTGTTGAACGCTGCTGATTGGTCCAAGAGAACAACAGCAGTAGCTTCACCTCTAACAAGAGCAAGGTGGACTTTGTTTTTAATAGACAGTAGTGCGGTTTCGGTCGAATGACCTTGCTTATAGGCAGACTGACTAACATTTTCAAGACCATTGGAGGTGACATGGTCATTTAACTGAGAAGCCACTTTTATTCATCAGGTGGTGAAGACTTTTTAATCAAAGGAGAGACTATGGCCTTTTTGAAACCAGCAGGGACACCACCTTCAGTTAGAGAACAGTTGACAAGCATAGTAATTGAGGGCAGGAGAATATCCAAGCATTCCTTCACTAGAAAAGTAGGCCATGGATCAAGCAGGCAAGATTTAGTTGGTGACTTGGTAATTACTTTCCGTACTTCATCCTCAGAAACAGACTTAAAAAGGTCAAATTTGGGTACATCAGAAGGAGCAGGAAGAGTGAATGAGTCAGTGTTTGTAAAGGAGTCCCTGATTTTACTTATTTTATCAGAGAAAAAGGTGACAAAATGGTTGGCAAGACCTATGTGAGAGGTGTGAGAGGGGAGTACCTTGTCGGGAACAGAGTGTAGTAGTGAGCGTAGTACCTGCCACAGTTTCTTAGAGTCATTAGCATTGTCACTGATAAGGTTTCTATAATAAGTAGACTTGTCCCTGGTGATTAGGGTATTGCACCTAGCCATCTGTTTACGAAGTCTTGCCTGATTCAGTGGAGACTTGTCTTTCTGCCAGAACCTCTCAAATTGACGCCTGACAGCTTTAGCCTGTAAGTAGGTGTCTGATAGCCAACCTGCGGCCCCTTTGGTAAAGGTTCAGGTGACCGTAGGAGCATGTTTGTCCAGCAAGCCATTAAAATCTCTTATGTATTGCTCATAAAGGGCACTAACTGTACTGCCAGGACTTGCGACAAATGAACAATTTGCGAGATCACACATCAGACTCTGCATGTTTATCTTGTGATACCTCCGAAAGGTAACTGTGTTTGATTTAGGTGCAGAGGGACTAAGCAAATCAAGCTGACCATGAACAATGGCGTGATCAGAAAAAAATCCACCAACTCGAACATTGGAAACAACAGTAGGCTCAGTTGGTGTGAGGACAAGGTCAAGGATATGACCATGAAGGTGTGCAAACATGCTGAGTAATATTGCATGAATGAAGATAATTCAAAAATTTAGTACTGTCACTAGAAGTAGTGTCAACATGAATATTGAAATCCCCGCACATAAAAAATGAGGAACTAACAGAAGACAGATACTCAAAAAGATTGAGAAATTGGTAAAAAAATTCATCTGAACATGAGCCTGGAGGTCGATAAACACAAGCTATCGTAAAAGGACTAGTGGAAGAGCCAATACCAATAACAATGTTTTCAAAGGATGTATAGGTAGGACTGTCAAGAATTTTGAACCTGATATTTTCATTGAGAAAAAAGCCAACTCCACCACCGAAGCCATGAGAATGAAGTCTATGACACAATTTAAAACCAGCAGGAGTGATGGAGTGAAGAAAACTCTCATTGTCAGTTGGACGAATGTGTCTCTCTGTCATGGCCAGTAGACTGAGAGAGTGTGTGGACATGATGTCCGAAATACTGGGTCCCTTGTTTCTGACTGATCGACAGTTGACAATGCTAAATGAAATAGGGCCTGGGTTTAGGGAAATATCACCACACAGCAGCAGCAAAGCTGACAGACCTCTAAACTTAGTTAAACAAGGAAAGTAATGTACATTTCTGCTCCAGCTTGCCTGCCTAAAGAATCTAGGGAGACGGCTTGAGTGGACCCAGAGACAAATAACTCGGTGCCATTTCATGAAACATTCACGAGGAAAAACAACAAAAAGGCAAGACAACAAGGGCATACATCCCTGAGCATAAGGAATAGTGATACTCCAGTAACCTTAAGCTGTGAGTAAAAGAAAAGGGACCGTGGAGAGTCTACCCAGTTAAAATTGCTTAATGCTCAGTCATCTAAGCGTCAAGCAGTCAAGCTCCTAAGTCGTTTGTCCCGTGGGCGACTCACGGGCACCCTATACTCCCCACTCAGCCAGCTGAAAAACTTAAAACTTCTAAGCAGACATATACACCCAAAAAGCTAAAAGGGGGACCTACAAGCTGAGTAGTAGTAGTAGTAGTTGAAAGGTTCAAAATGAAAACTCCAGAGTACATCAGGGCCTTTCTGATTCCAGGGGAATGGGTGTTACTGATAAACCTGAAAGACGCCAATATTCCCATCCACAAAAATTCAAGGAAGTATATACGGTTTTGCCACAATTCACAGGTGTTCCAGTTTACCTCCTTCCATTTCAGTCTAGCCATGACCCCACAGGTCTTTACAATGATTGTAAAGGAAGTGAAGCTGATTGCCCTCACAACTGGAGTCAGATTTCACCAATGCCTGGACGACTGGCTTATCTGGGCTCCATCTCAGGAAGAAGCACAAGTGAACCTTGGTAGACCTGACACATCGCTTAGGGTGGATAATAAATCAAGTTAAGTCTGAACTCAAACATACTCAGGTTTTTTTGTTCATGGGCTATGAATACCACCTAGATTCAGCCCTTGTAAAACCCACTCAAGAGAGATGGCTCAATCTTCAGGATTTGATCCTACGTTTAAATTCAAAACATGTTTTGACTGCAAAATGTTTGAAGTCCATAATTGGGTTGCTTGCCTTAACGGAGAAGATGGTCCCGGAGGGATGCTCTCACATGAGGTCCTTCCAGTTTCACTTCAAGGAGCACTGGAGATATCCATTGGACAACCTCCTTTTTTTGTCAGAGATCATTTCAGCTCACCTAGTGTGACGGCGAAATCCCTCAAATGTGATGAAGGGCACAGACCTTCACCCCAAAGACCACAGTATCCAAATATTTACAGACACCTCAAACGAAGGTTGGGGTGCTCACTTAGAGCAAGTCTCTCCAAAAGGTCTGTGGTCAGACAGAGAACAAAGGCTACACATAAATGTTCTAGAGTTGAAAGCGATATCTCTTGGCCCTCAAAAGGTTCAAGGACCAGTGCCAAAACCAAACAGTGTTGGTTACTACAGACAACTTAACAGTAGTAGCCTACATAAACAACAAGGAGGAGCCAGATAACTCTAAGAGCCAGGCACATTCAAGGTTGCATGAATGTGATGGCCGACCTTCTGTCCAGGTCAAACCAAGTCCAATCAACAGAATGGTCACTGCATCCGCAGGTGTTCAAACTGGTGTGTCACAAGTGGTTCACTCCTCATGTTGATCTATTTGCCACTCGTCTGAACCACAAAGTTCTATTGTATGTCTCCCCAGTCCCAGACCAACATGCTTGGGACATTGATGCTCTGAACATAAACTGGTCGGGTCTCACTGCTTATGCTTACCCTCCCACAGCTCTCCACAAAGTGATCCAAAAAATCAGGCAATGCAACTGCCTCATCATGGTAATAGCTCCAGGCTGGCCAGGGATGCCCTGGTTTTGGGACCTAGTGCAGCTCTCAACAGAGATCCCTGTCCAGTTATCAGTGCCAACAACACTTCTCAAACAGTCCCACAAATATGTGTTCACAGCAATCCTCAACATCTCATCCTCCACGCCTGGTGTCTACAAGCGGATATCTCCAAGAACAAGGCTTCTCTGTGGAAGTGGCAGAGAGAATTGCTGCCCCTCAAAGGTCATCAACAAGGACCATCTACAAGTCAAAGTGGGCCCTTTTTGAGAAATGGTGCAGAGAAAATTTGGTGGATTTCTAAACTCCCTCTGTGAAACAAGTCTCAGACTTCTTCATGTATCTGTACCAAGATCTGAACAGGCGCCTGCTAACCATTGATGGCTACAGAATGGCCATTGTTGACACCTTGGGCCCAGCGGAGCTCCATATTTCTCAAAGCTCTGACCTCAACAAGTTACTTTCTAGCTTTCACAGGGATCACACAAGCACCCTTTGAGCCTCTGAAAGACACAAACCTCAAACATCTTACACTCAAAACTGCTTTGTTGCTAGCTTTGGTCTCCGGCAAGAGCCACAGTGAAATTCATGCCTGGGTTGCAAACAAAGTATATTTAATCGAGGCCAATGGGAAAAGCTAGCTTTGTTCTGCTCTTCAGATTTTATAGCCAAAAACCAACTAGCAAGAGGTTCTCAAAGAGTGTCTCCGTTGACTATCCCTGCTTTGACTACCATCGTGGATAGACAGTTCAAAGAAGACAGGATCCTGTCTCCAGTACGGGCCTTGAGGTACTTTTTGGATCGAACCAAAGACCTGAGAGGGCCTCAATCCCTACTCTTTATTTCCTTCAAGATAGGACATATCTCAGACATCAGACCCGCTACTCTCTCTTCTTGGCTTAAACAAACTATCCTATAAACTATAGCTACAAACAAGCAGACCAACAGTTCTTGGACTTGGTCCAAGTTAAAGCGCATGACATTAGAGCCTTTGCTGCCTCTAAGGCCTTTTACGGTTGGGTTTTAGTAGACCAAATCATGTAAGCTTGTCATTGGAAAGCTCACAACACATTTACAAATTTTTACCTAAAAGACCATACTTGGTCAGATAACGACAACTATATGTATCTGGGTCCAGTAGTAACAGCTCAGCATGTCCTAAACCCTTCCCCTCAGACTAGTCACCCACATAAGGAAAAGAAGTTGGGCACATCTGCTGCAGCCAAGTCTTCAGGAGTCTAAATCCCTGGGTCTAGGTATACAACTACCTCCTCAGGATGTTGGTAAGGCCTTTTATCTTTTATTTCAGTTACATTATTTAACATGTATAATATATTAAGTAATTATTCATTATCTCATCATAAGGGTGGCAATTTCATAAGATTTTCAAGTCCAAGGCTTTTTTTCATTCATGGTGAACCCTTGGGGCTATACTTCGTTTAAGTGAGCATGGCTGCACTTCCTCTGTCAAGCTAGACATCCAGACAGCATCAGTTCATTCAAGTATTCTGGTTTTTGGCTTCTTACAGGCCCAGTTCCCAGAACCAGGGCTCTGTAAGCGGGACTCAGACTGGCTTTTCTAAAACATTCATTTTAATCTAATTAATTCAATATCCAAGAAAACTGACAAATACCTCCAGCCTCAGCTGTAATCCCTCCACCAAGTGGTTAGATTCAGCATTCAGTTCCACATGGTAAGCTATTGTAGTGCAATAAAATTGAAAATTTTAATTACTTAAGGCCATCGAGGTCCTCCCTAAGAGTTTCAAAACCTTATACATAAATTTCCAGGAAATACAATCAAAATCATTTTCAATGAGTTTATTATCATTAAAAACCCAGGCTCTTGTTTATTTTCTAGGTATTCTATAATGTCATATATCAATCTTTTGAATTTACCCATGTATTTACCTTTGATAAAGCCAGTCTTGGTATGGGAGATTAGTTGATATAAACAGTTTTAGTATGGTTAGCTATTGTCCCAGATACAAATTTATACAGTACACTTAAAACTGAGATAGATGCCAACTTTTTGTTATAAATTAGAGAGCTGAATAGCAAAAAAATGTTATATTGTTAAGATTGTTAATGCTATAACAGTTCCAAATATCTTACGGCAAAGTACAGTCATGTAACAACTGCTAAGCAAATTTAGGGAGAGGTGTAATAAAATGCGTATATGCTGGCCAGGGATGTGTGTTATCAGGAAAATTAGTTGTGGGTGTGCTTGTTTTGTCAATTTGAGTGTATTTAAATTTGTACAAAATTTGATTAAAAGTGAGATTTCAATGCCTAACCCCTTTAAGCAACTGCTGTAAGGCAAAGAGTCGATTGATTACAGTAATTATATACTCATGTCTGGTCAACCCTGATTGACAGGGTGCCATTACAAAGGGTGTTCAGCCAATCTCCTTCAAGTTACCTGTTGCACAGGATTAAAATTTTACATTTCAACCAGGATTGGAAGTGTTCATTCCTAATCTTTTAGCTACTTCAGTCTGTATCAACCAAAGTAAATTTACTAGTCAGCATCTTTAAAAAAACTTGCTTTTATATTTATATCAACAGAAAGTATACAACGCATAAGATTTATTGAAACTGTCTCATTTCAAATGATTAAGGGCAAAAGAAACATAAGTAAATAATATTTCTTCAGTGTCAATATTTTGATATGTTATATCTTTGTTGGTAGTCATATCAATGCATACAATTAAAAATATTCAAAAATTTAAGTAGTATAATTACAATATCTACTTTTTATCATCTGGCATATTTAAATATACACATTTAAAATATATATTTATCTTAGATATCCTAATTATAGAAAAGAATAAATGTTAATGATAATGCCTTTTTTGTAAGATTAGCATTTATTTTATGTGGGTTAAGATGGAAGCCTAGAACCTGAGGTGTAATTACAATTGAGTTCTGACAATATGGATAATTAGCAATAGCATTTCATCATCAACCATTAGAAGTTTCCCCAAGCTGGTTTTCCATCCATTGCTATCTTTAATTTTGTATCATCTGAGATGAAACTAAAGGAACACAATTGGGCATGATATTTGTACGATTCTGTAATATTTTTTTATTGGATCACACTGTTATCATAATGTTTTCATTATGCTGTGATATAGGCAAGCCAAACAAGTTTTGTTTTTAAATTGTGAAGTTCTAAAATGTGGTAAAATGTGGACTCTATTGATTAATATTTTCACTGATACAAGAGCAAGATATAGACAGATTTTAAGTGCTAAAGATCAAATTAATTAACCTTTTATAGTGTTTTAAGGGGTGATGATATAATTTCTGCTTGAAATCAGTGCCCCAACTTGGCACCATTTTTATACTAAAATTCCTGAAAGGTAGGGGTGGGACGGGTGGTTGAAAGTGTCCTCAAATAATCATCTTTGTAAACTTTACTCATGTTGAGTATCCGTTGATTAAAAGAAAATGCTTGAAACTGAAACTGTTCATTGAAAGTAAAATAATACAGCTTCCTTGCCCATAAATGTTTTCTACTTTATTCAATTTGTCTTTTATTCTGGTTGTTTATGCAGTGCCAAAGATAGGAACTCTTTGAAAATTATCAATATATGAATTAAGTGACCATTTCTGAATGGTGAAAAATGTTGTATAAGTTCTATATTATGATACGTTCACTGCACAGAAATGTAACTACAACTAATTAGCACAGTATTTTAAATTTTTAAACCAATATAATTCATTTCACAGACTAAAAAAAGTTGTAATTCTGAAATTACATTCAAGCAATGCTTTTACCTGCTACATTATGTAACTCTATTTCTATGGACTGGGATGTCATAATGCCAAATAAATATGGGTACTCGATGATGAAGTTTTCTCTCAACCGAAGCCATTAACCATCTTTTCTATCGAGGTTGGAGTAACCATTCCCACCAGTACCAAAAAATCATGTCTGTCATAGCTTTAGCTGTTAGAATGATAGAATGCATGTGTTGATGACATCCAATTGCCAATAAAACACTCTTGTTTGCACCCAGTTGAGTTGTATTCCAAGTTAAGACGCCCAGTTTGACTTCCAGTGAAACCTGGGTGGTTCTAAACTACCATGCATACTATAATTCTGCATGAATAAATATTTTATTTCCAAAAACAAGAATTAATATACACATAATATGAATATGAGTCTACAAATATGTAATAATTACATATAAACATGTCCAAAACTATTATCCAGAACTTTGATATTTGATAACATTTATTGTAAAGTACATAGTATCCCAGATAGCATTCCGCCGTCGGACCGACGTTGGCTATTGGTCGCATGGTCGGCAGATTTTGCCGACGTTGGGCCGACGTTGGGCCGACGTTGGCTTGCCAGCCAACACTCTGGTTGGATGTCTCTATATTTTGCCGACGTTGGGCCGACATTGGGCCAACGTTGGGCCGACGTTGGCTTGCCAACCAGCACTCAGGTTAGATGTCTATATTTTGCCAACGTTGGGCCAACGTTGGGCCAACGGCGGATTTTTATTCAAGATGGCGGCGAGCAATAATAGGGGATTTGGGGAAACTTAGAAAAAAATATTTATTATGGTATGCCTAAAAATCATATTTCAGTGAGCCCAAAAATTTTAACTAACCATTTAATAAATTTAGACATAAAAATAATATTCTCATTAAAAATTCACACTACAAAAGTTATCAATGAACATCATCTGATTGGCTGATGCTATACATAGAATATAATTTTTACCGGTGGCTTGCCGACGTTGGGCCAACGTTGGCCCGACGGTCAAAAAGCCGTTGGCCCAACGTCGGCAGCCAACGTCAGACCGACGGATGTGCCGACGTTGGGCCAACGTCGGTCCGACGGCGGAATGCTATCTGGGATGTGTATAAAAACTATTTAATTTGACATATGTATCCTGAAAATATTATGTTTCCAATACCGTTTTGTTAAATTTCTTTTTACTCTACTTATTATACACATATTTTTGTACAAATTACTTCTTATATGATCTATATGTTTATTCTAGATAATTTTTGTCAATTGATTCTCCAAGGAATTTAGTAATTATAATTCTAATTGGACTTTTATAGTGCTTAATCTCCCCTATTCAAAGGGGACTCTAAGGCCCAACAAAACCAAAACAGTATGTTTTAGTAAAATCCAATTAGTGATAGATTATTACTATTATTTGAACAGCTTAAAGTAAATTGATTTGCAACATTGTCATGATTAATTGTTATAATCTGTACAACCACAAAAATCCCATGAACGCCTTTATACCTAATCGTGTATGTAGCCACTGACATTTTTTTTTCACACCCGCTGTACTTTGTTCTTGGTATTTTGTGAAGGATAACAAAGTAGGGTCTATGACATTGGTATAATACTTCATGCTTTAATATCTTTGATTATGTCAATATTGTCGTTTTAGTTGTCATTGTGTTTACTTGTTGTTAGCAAGGATTTACTGATAGGGTGTGAGGTTTGATTTACTGAGTACAGTACTACTACAACCCGTCACAATTCTGTTCATGTCATAATTCCGTGCGTCAATATTGAGCAAACTAACTGTGAAATCTAAACATTCATAGGACAGAAAATAAAGAACTGGAGCATAAATAACGATAAATTAAATGAAAATTCAATAAAATATCACAAACTAAAAGCCTGTGTATTGCTGGATAGATTTCTAAACAAAAACACAGTATTATGACATGCACGGAATTGTGACAACCTGTGTACTGAGTAGTCGTGGTTGTGATGATCCATGGGTAGATGTGGTTACCTCGGCTCTACTTGCATGTAGTTAGTAGAGTCAAGGTAACCACGTCTAATCCATGGGGTTTTCATTAGTGGTGGGATCGCCAGCTAAAATGGCAGATTGAGCATCAACTGTTAGAAGCGAGTTGAACTCGAGTTAAACTCGAGTAATTTTCGGATAAAGTATTTCGTTCGTTAACCAATAATATTGAAAATATTTTACAAAACCGTACATGAGCTGAAACTTTGACCTGGAAATGGCTTTCCTGATATAATTTAAGTTAAATCTTTACTTATTTAAGCTAGAATAAAGTAAAAATGCAATATATTTTTGAAAATTTTGGATATGTCTGTTGTTTTGGTGAAGTGTCAGCCTTAGATGGTGAAAATATTGACGTTTTCGAAAACTCGAGTTTCACTTGCGCAGATCGATATCACCCCTTATTATCGCCCATCGAGTTACAACCCGAGTTTCAGTCAACTCGTCCCAGCACTAGTTTTCATGCTAATTAAAATATCTGCTGGTTGTAAACATTTTTTACCAATAAACTGTCAATGTGAATTGTATTTAATTAACGCAGTGGTTAAATCACGGGACATCCCGATATGTAACTTACTGGCTAAATGTCGGGAAATAATTTCATTGGTTGATTTTTTAAAATTTATTGTATGTTTTCTATATTGTTAGAAAACCTGGGAAATCTGTGACCCTATATCTTCTCATGAATATTAATGAGTTGGTGCTACTGCCGTGAGTTCTCAAGTTTAAAGTATCTGATCTTTGAGCTTCCGTTTCATAAAAGAAAACCCCTAGGGAAATCTGTGACCTCATATCTTCTCATGAATATTAATGAGTTGGTGCTACTGCCGCGAGTTCTCAAGTTTAAAGTATCTGATCTTTGAGCTTCCGTTTTATAAAAGAAAACCCTAGGGAAATCTGTGACCTCATATCTTCTCATGAATATTAGTGAGTTGGTGCTACTGCTGCGAGTTCTCAAGTTTAAGGTATTTGATCTTCATTGAAGCTTCCATTTTATAAAATATTGTTAGAAAAACCTGGGAAATCCCTAGATGAAGCACTTCCCGGTTCTCACAATTTAGCACTTCCCGACATACAGCCATTATGTTACATATCGGGACGTCCCGGGACATAACCTTGCCGTTTAATTAATGCATATTTTTAAATATTTGAATCCTACTGCTCAGCTACCCAAGTTCGTCACCTACATTTTTGGACAATATTTAAACCTATTAGAAATTGGCTTTCTTGGTGGAGTAATACATCAGCATTATAAGTACTTGTTCTGCTTGTTTCAGTATCAATATTGCTTGTCCTTTTCAGTTTTTAAGGCAGGTGACAAACATGGGTAGGCGATGAACTTGGGTAGCTGAGCAGTACAGAATAGAAAAGTTTCTCAATATTTTAATTCCTATTTTCACCCCATAAAAGAATATACAAAAGACAATAAAAAAGTTAGTGTTGAGTTTTCGTGTCATATGCTAATGAACCAGTGTGCATGGGCTTTGTATTGAAAATATTTAAAATATGTGTCATCAAAATACAACTTTAAAATTTAAATATGTTGATATATATCCCAAGGCCATTTTGTCATGGGACAGCAACAAAAATATTATTTTCTCAGTTAATTCTATGCATCTCCAGTCCTCAATAAAATCGATTTTCAATTACATTTTCACTAAAACATCAATTGCTTTTAAAAAGAAAGGTTAATCCAAGCAAAAACTTAGAATATTGCAGTATAATTTATTTGCAACCCTTCAGAAAATAACATGCATGAAAACTGCAATGACACGAAAACACCACAGACGACCATACTGTACCTCGACTCTACTTGATGTGGAGCTGTGGTACGACCCCAGATTTTCCTATTGAATTAAACTAGATATATGGTTCAATTTGACTTGCCCTTTGACTTTATGCTGTTTAAATCAGTTGATTTTGATGAGGATACGGAGATTATGATATATATACATACAGTAAGCCATTTCAGACAACTTTTACAGTGAAGGAACATTTTCAATATTTTGGAAAAATCTTCCAAAAATTGTTGAAAATGGGTAAATGCCATTTATTTGGAATCAGTTATGTTTGCTTGTTGAAGCAGAGTATAACAATGTAGTTGTGAAAATACTTGGGTGAATACATTTTTAGGTATTTAATTGTGTATTTGAAGCAAATCTCTAATTGTATGTGGGTCCGATATAGGTTTAACAGAATTCCTGGAAAAGTATAGTAGATGATCGTAATGTCGACACATGCTCATTAAGTTGATCAGTTGGCCTTGACAACTTACCTACAGTCTCTTGCGACCTTATTCTGATGGACAGTAATATGATAAATCACCAGCACAACCTTTATCATATGATACAGAAGTTTCTGTATTATAATATAATAAAGGTTGTGCTCGAGATTTCACATTTCACAATTGATCTTCTTTAAGTCTCCATTAAGTGATCGACATTATGATCATCCACTATACAATTTTTGACGATAAGAATGGGAAATGTTTCGTTGTTTTTATGTTGCGATATAGCATGAGATAGCTTGCATCTATGCACGGAAGAACAAAGGAGAAGCCTGAGTGCTTCCAGCCCTTTCACCATGGTATCTTAATGGTCTGAAATTTGGGTGGCACAAAAGAGTGTATGGGGTGCATGGAAGTGTATGGGATCATAAACTGGATAATTGGGTACATGTTCCCTCGACTGATTTATATCTTCAATCAGTATATTTATGTCATCACTCTGCGGCGTGGGCGTACCCGTCCGCGTGAACAACTTCTCCTCCAAAACTACAAGGCCCAGAGACATGCTGTTTTTATGTCAGCTGACTTGTCAGTCAGCTGATATTAGGCATCTGCATCCACGTCTGCGTGAACGACTTCTCCTCCAAAACTACAAGGCCCAGAGACATGCTGTTTTTTTAAAAAGATAGCTTATCTATCTAGGATTAAAATTTGTTCAAGGCATGCAGATCTGTTTGTTTGTCTGTTTGCTAGAGCCATTATAAGTGAGGTACTCCCCACCCTAAGTGTGAAAATTTCAACACTTTATCACAATTTTCTCATTGACTATTGCAGGGATTTCTCTCATGTGAGTATCAGACTTGGATCTTTCTTAATTATTTTTTTATGAATTTTTAAACTAATTTTTAATGCATTAAAATTCATGAAATCATGCACTAAATCACTTATAACTTGAAAATTACTGCATTTAGAGCATTTTGTTAAAATAGGTTATTCAGCTACTTTTTCTATAGCTACAACATGGTGAGTAAATTGGGAGTCTATCTCTATAGCCCAGGGTTGGCAGGTTTTTTGACAGACCTGGTTAAAACCTATGGTTTAAACCTGTTTAAATCGTCATATCAAAAACAGGTTTTTGACGCCCAAATGTCAAAAATGTCAAAATCTCCCCAAAGGAATAATGTCAAAAACTGGATAATGAGTCCTAAACTCAGTTTTCTGAATATTTTTACAGATTAAAATAGTATGTTTAGTTTCTAAGACAATTATACATCTTCAAATGTTATAAACAATCTTACAGCTACCTTAAAATGCTTCCTCTTAAGTTATTTTTTTATCTAATTTCAGTGAGGCTATATGTATGCATTGACATATACTACCAGTGAAAAAATTTGTCATAAACTTTGACTTCTGAGTATATTAACATAATTAGACATACTGTAAAATTAAATTAAACATAGAGGTTTATAACAATGTTTATGTGGACTCATTTATTGACTTGAAACTATTGCATTTAGGATATTTTCTTCAAATATGTTGTTCACCTACTTTTGGGGTAAGCTATATCATAGTAAAATTGCAGACCTGTAGCTCATTGCATAGCTGAGTAATAGCTACTTTGAGGTTATCACTGTTGAGTAAATCAGTTGTAACTTGAAAACTATTACATTTACAGTATTTTGTTTAAATATATTATTCACCTACTTTTGCGTCAACTATAACATAGCAAAACTACAGACTTGTTACTCATTGCATAGCTGATCAATAGTACTTTCAGGTTCTCACTGTTGAGTAAATCAGTTTTAACTAGAAAACTATTGCATTTAGAGTATTTTGTTTAAATGTGTTATTCACCTACTTTTGGGTCAGCTATAACTTAGTAAAACTGCAGATCTGTAGCTCCTTGCACAGCTGAGCAGTAGCTATTTTCAGGTTTTCACTGTTAGTAAATCAGTTATAACTTGAAAACTATTGCATTTTGAGAATTTCCTTGAAATATGTTATTCATCTACTTTTGGGTCAAGTATAACATAGTAAAGTTGCAGACCTGTAGCTAGTAGCATAGCTGAGGGATAGCTACTTTGAGGCTCTTACTGTTGAGTAAATCAGTTGTAACTTGAAAACTATTGCATTTACAGTTTTTTGTTTATATATGTTATTCATGTACTTATCAGTTAGCTATAACATAGTGGAATTGCATCAGTAGCTCATTGCATAGAATGCAGAGAATTAGGTCCACCCCATATTTTGGTGAAGATAGGTCTATAGCTAACTAAGTAATAGCTACTTAGCTACTTTTGTGTACTTCTTTTGTTTCCGGGCATTTTAAGGGAAAATATTTGACATATCTTTACCAAATCTAGTATGAGCATTACTTAGGTCGATAGCTTGCTTGGGATTGGTTTTAGTAATAATAGCTATATAACTGACTGAGTAATAGCTACTTAGCTACATTGCCAAAAATGGAAAACACAAATTTGCTTTCGAATTTTTGCCAAAAATGGCAAAACACAAATTTGCTTCTATGTCCTTAACCGTGCGAGATAGAGTGATTTCGTCGAAATTTTCGACCCACAGGGTATCTGAGCAATGTACTCTTGGCAATTTTCAAAAAATTTTCCCCGCCCCAAAAATGGCGGCCATTTTGAATTTTCAAATTTTTGCCAAAAATGGCAAACACAAATTATTTGTATCTCCTTAACCGTGCAAGATAGAGCGATTTCGTCGAAATTTTCGACTCACAGGGTATCTGAGAAATGTACCCTTTGCAATTTTCAAAAAAATTTTCCCTCCCCAAAAATGGCGGCCATTTTGAATTTTCAAATTTTTGCCAAAAATGGCAAACACAAATTTACTTGTATCTCCTTAACCGTGCAAGATAGAGCGATTTCGTCGAAATTTTCGACTCACAGGGTATCTGAGAAATGTACCCTTTGCAATTTTCAAAAAAATTTTCCCTCCCCAAAAATGGCGGCCATTTTGTATTTTCGAATTTTTGCCCAAAAATGGAAAAACACAAATTTGCTACTATCTCTTTTTTTTTTTTTTTTTTTTTTTTTTTTTTTAAAATTTAACAGTTTTATTAATGATCATGTGATATCAGAAAACAGGAGTTTCTTTCATCTGGACATCACAATAAGCTCTATTTACACCACTCTAAGCAAAACATATCACATTGTTATTGTCAAGTTCATACATTCTATTCACAGAATCTCCAATCAATCAACTGTTAAGTATTATCTTTAGTCACTAAAAGATGCAATTCTGGCAGAGCCGGTGTAGCGCGAGATAATGACTCCCCTAGATCACTGACTGGGGGGTCAGTATCTTGCAAGGGGGGTTGAAATATTCTGACCCCCCTGCAAGATTATGACTCCCCCTTTACCCCCCCCCCCCCCCCCCCCCCCCCCTACTTCCCACTTAATTGAGAGTCATTAAAGCACATATTGGTGGGGTTGTGTACTCGTGTGTTTTGAGCAATAAGTTATTAATATTATTTATTCATTTACTATAGTGACATACACCAACAATACCCAGCCCATATGGGCTTATAAGTCACTTTTAATACTATCTCCTTAACCGTGCGAGATAGAGCGATTTCGTCGAAATTTTCGATCCATAGGGTATCTGAGAAATGTACTCTTGGCAATTTTGAAAAGATTTTCCTATTCCCACATATGGCGACCATTTTGAATTTTCGAAATTTTGTCAAAATTGGGAAAAAAACAAATTTGCTTCTATCTCCTTAACGGTGCGAAATAGAGCGATTTCGTCGAAATTTTCGACCCACAGGATATCTAGACAATGTACTCTTGGCAATTTTCAAAAAATTATCCTCTTCCCAAAAATGGTGGCCATTTTGAATTTTCGAATTTTTGCCAAAAATTGAAAAACAGAAATTTGCTTCTATCTCCTTAACCGTGCAAGATAGAGTGATTTCGTCGAAATTTTTGACCCAACCAATGCAAAAAGGCATGAAGCTGAAATAATTTACATGTACACTAATAAATATTTAAGCATCATTGATATATTTTACAAATGAAACAGGGTCTTGTAAGACTACTGTACAATTTTTGCAAAAGGTTCATGGGGTGGACATTACACATGATAATGTGTGTTCTTCTATTCTATCCTGTTTCTATTCGTATGTCGCAGCTACTATCAACAGGGCGTCCTATTTCTAGTTATTAATTGTAGTGCATATCATTTGATAGTCCGGTTCAAGAATATTTTAAATAAAGCTGCTAATAGAACTTAAAATCAAAATATTAATCACATCATAGATGTTGTCTGTTAGAATGCCACTAGTTAAAGTGATAAAAAGTATGAATCTTTCACAATATGTGTATCGGCTATACTGTTAGACAGTATATATATTACATTAAAACAATTCAAACAATTATTGAAATAAAATAAAACACCAATATTAAAAACTTGAGTTTTAGAAAGCTTGCAAGCTGAGAAAAAACATCTGTTGGTCATACTGAGTGTACTGGCCATAACTGCTTGGCAATCAGTTTATTCCACCAAATTAAGCCATACAGTATATTGCATAAACTACCAATAATACCTATTGATTAATTAATCTGAAATGTTTTTAAACAACACAAAATAATAACACTGAAATTATGAAAATATAATGGTTAAGGGCTATTTACAGTCACATACACCTACACTCCATATGCCTTCATACGCACCCATAGGCTTCCATGCACTCCATATGCCCAGTACTCTTTTTAGTGACACCTCTAAAATCCTGTGTAGATGCACGCTTTTTCATGCTGTATCACTATTCTAACATGACGTATATCACAAGTTTTTTTGAATTACAATTTTTAACCCCAGCCCATAAAGGCTGGGGTTATAGTCGTTCCCTTCGCCGTCCAGGCGCCGGCGCCGGCATAAAGCTAGTGGGTGTTCCACAGCCTAAACCCCTGCACGGATTTTCACCAAATTTTTAGGGGATGTTTTCCCCAAGAGGATCTAGAGCTGATTATGTTTCGGGGGGTATCCGGTAACAACTGTTGCCATGGCAACACTTTTAAGATTTTTGGGTCTTAAAGTTTGTTGGTGTTCCACAGACTAAACCCCTGCACGGATTTTCACCAAATTTTCAGGGGATGTTTACCCCAAGGGGATCTAGAGCTGATTAGGTTTTGGGGGGTATCTGGTAACAACTTTTGCCATGGCAACACTTTTAAGATTTTCAGGTCTTAAAATTTGTGGGTGTTCCACAGCACGGATTTTCACCAAATTTTCAGGGAATGTTTAACCCAAGAGGTTCTAGAGCTGATTAGCTTTTGGGGGGTATTCAGTTACAACTGTTGCCATGACAACACTTTTAAAATTTTCGGGTCTTAAAGTTTGTGGGTGTTCCACAGCCTTAACCCCTGCATGGATTTTCATCAAATTTTCAGGATATGTTTACCCCAAGAGAATCTAGAGCTGACTAGGTTTTTGGGGGTATCTGGCAGCAACTGTTGCCATGGCAACACTTAAAATTTTGGGGTCTTAAAGTTTGTTCTAAAATCTTTACTATTTTCTGTAACCTAAAATATTGCAGCTAGCTTCATCAGATTTGCACAAAATGTAAATGGACAGGAAAGCTTGTGTCAGAGTAATCAAGCGTCTCTTGCGGGACACTTTTTTTGATATGGGAGAAAATCAGTCTCCGCCGGCTCTGCGTTTCGTTTTCCTTATAACTGTGTGACCATTGGGTGGATTCTTTTCAAATTTGGCAGATGTATGTAGTAGCCTTGGGGAATTTTTTTAATATGTTGCAGTGACATTTCGACCAATCAGAGAGGTCACATGACCAAAAATGTCTTTTTCCGATGGGTAAGCTTGTCCGGATGATAACTTGAAAGATATTTTATCAATTCACCTGAAACTTGGCAAATACATTCATTCTATTAAAATCTGGAAATTATTAGATTTTGGCATTGATTGGTTAAGAAATGGCCGAGTAATTAATGATTAATTAATCATTACAAATTTTCCAAATAAGGAAAACACAAAAAATGCTTCTATCTTGAAAACCGTGCAAGATAGAGCGTTTTTGACCCGCAGGGTATCTCTGCAGAGTAGCCATCCCAATTTTCAAAAAATTTTTGTCTCGCCAAAACTGGCGGCCATTTTGAATTTTCAAATTTTTCGCAAAAATTGCAAAACACAAAAATGCTTATATCTCAAAAACCGTGCTAGATAAAGCGATTTTGACGAAATTTTTGATCCGCAGGTATCTCTGCAGAGTAGCCATCCTAATTTTCAAAAAAATTCGCCCCGCCCAAAATGGCCGCCATTTTGAATTTTTCGCAAAAATTGCAATACACAAAAATGCTTATATCTCAAAAACCGTGCTAGATAGAGTGATTTTGATGAATTTTTTTACCCATAGGGTATCTCTGCAGAGCAGCCATCCTAATTTTCAAAAAAATTCGCCCCGCCCAAAATGGCCGCCATTTTGAATTTTCGAATTTTTCGCAAAAATTGCAAAACACAAAAATGCTTATATCTCAAAAACCATACTAGATAGAGCGATTTTGATGAATATTTTGACCCACAGGGTACTGCAGAGCAGCCATCCTTATTTTCAAAGAAATTTGCCTCGCCCAAAATGGCGGCCATTTTGAATTTTCGAATTTTTCACAAAAATTGCAAAACACAAAAATGCTTATACAGTAGACTCTCGATTATCCGAACCTGTTGGGAGACATCATTGAAGTTCGGATAATCGGGAGGTTCGGATAGCCGAGAGTGAGGTCTGCATGCATTAGCGGTACCACCAATGGTCGATAATAGAGTGATTTTGTCAATATTGCTTATATCTACATAAAAATAAAATAAAAGATGCAAACACCTATGTTATTCTGTTTTTAATAAATAATCCATAATTTTAGTTCACTGAAATACATCAATATGTGCTTTATATCACAAGATTTCATGAAGACTGTACAGTAGAAAAAAAACGTAAGTTTTTGGAGATTTCTAAAATTGAAATTACTGGAGAATCAAAGAGGCATCTGGTAGTCCCGAAAATTTGCAAGATTTATAACTTTTACTTGTTATTTTTTTACATATTTTGACACCTTATAAGTTCACTTAATGGCTTGTTTTTGTAGATGAATGCCTAAAATTATTTGACACAACCCCTATTAAATAAAACAGTGCAACATCTCAGTCTGTTTTTGTACATGTACTGACAATATATTTTAGCAGCCAAACAAACAGTCTTTTTATTAAATTAATGGATTATGAATGTTTCAAGGGCCATCAAACACTATTGTTATGATCAAAGGCCAAGTTACTGGTTTTATTTGTGAAGACTTTTCTTTCTTTCTAGCCTATAGCTAGAACAATGCATCTGAACCGTTTTTTTTTTTTGTTGATTTCCTAACACCATATCCACCAATTAAAGACACTACCTTTTCAATAACAACAAATTCAGTGGATATTGTCATTCTATTGTGTACAGGGGGCTTAATTCCTAATTAAATGGCTCACTTTGTAAACCAAGCTGATCACCCAAACACTGGGTCCCCTTTGTTTTGAATTTAGAAGACGCCTTAATTGCACTTAAGACCTATCATTGAGGAAGGGCTCAGCATGGTGGGATTACTGGGTGTTATGTTAAACAAAAGGTGGCAGATCAAGGAACTGGGTTAAATAGATGTGTGTACTGGCTTTCATGATTTCTGGGTAAGTAAATAGGAAGATTTTATTAAAATCACCTATTATCGCCCATCGGACTCGGTAAACAACGAAACCGAAATATGGGAGACACAATAAAAGTTCGGTTAAGCCGGATTTTCGGATAAACGGGGTTCGGATAAGCGAGATTGTACTGTATCTGGAAAACCGTATAGGATAGAGCGATTTCGACGAAATTTTTGACTTACAAGGGTATCTCTGCAGAGTAGCTATCCCAGTTTTTAAAAAATGTTTGTCTCGCCCAAAATAGCGGCCATTTTGAATTTTCAAATTTTTCGCAAAAATTGCAAAACACAAAAATGCTTATATCTCGAAAACCGTGCTAGATAGAGCGATTTTGACAAAATTTTTGAAACGCAGGGTATCTCTGCAGAGTAGCCATCCCAATTTTCAAAAAATTTTTGTCTTGCCAGTTTGAATTTTCGAATTTTTCACAAAAATGCTTATATCTCGAAAACCGTGCTAAATAGAGCGATTTTGACGAAATTTTTGATCCACAGGGTATCTCTGCAGAGTAGCCATCCCAATTTTCAAAACAAATTTGTCTCGCCCAAAATGGCGGCCATTTTGAATTTTCAAATTTTTCGCAAAAATTGCTTATATCCCGAAAACTGAGCTAGATAGAGCGATTTCGACGAAATTTTTGACCCATAGGGTAACAGAGTAGCCATCCCAATTTTCGAAAAATTTTTTTCTCGCAAAAAATGGCGGCCAGTTTGAATTTTCGAATTTTTTGCAAAATTGCAAAGCACAGAAATGCTTATATCTCGTAAAACTGCTAGATAGAGCGATTGTGATAAAATTTTTGACCCGCAGGTTATCTCTGCAAAGTAGCCATTTCAATTTTCAAAACATTTTTGTCTTGCCAAAAATGGCGGCCATTTTGAATTATCTAATTATCTCCCGCCGGCCGGGCGGGAGATTATTAAACGCATTCCGTGCGTGTGTTTGTGTGTTATTGAGTGTGTGTCACGCTTTTATAAAGGGCTGTACATCACACTGGTTGTTTCTCCTTGGCCTTTTCAATGTTTTTTATGACCTTATTGCTTATGTCCTTTCATTTGATGCTGTTATTTCACACCTAGGACCATAGCTAAGTGAGTAATAGCAATGGTGGCTACTTTGAGTTAAAGTGCTCATAACTCCACAACGACTGCATTTAGAGTGTTTCTGTAAAATACGTTGGTCAGCTACTTTCTCCATGCCTACAAGATGGTACCATTTTTAGGGTTCTATCTTCATAGCTAAGTGAGTAATAGCTATTTTCTGTTATTAACAATGAGCAAAATGAGTAAATTGATTTTGTCTTTGTAACTGTTACTTACAATATTGGCCTGAAATATGTTGTTCAACAACTCCTTCATGTACTATATCATGGTGAGGTGTCCAAGGTGTAGCACCATAGCTAACTGAGTAATAGCTATACTAAGTTTAACATTTGACCATTGAGCAAGTCACTTATAACTCAAAAGCTATTGAATATAGAGGATTTTTGTCGAATATGTTGTTCACCTATCTTTTGGATATACTGTATTGTGAATTTTCACAGCTGTAACTCCATAGCTAACTGAGTAATAGCTACTTTGATGATAACCATAATGAGTAAATGGCTTATATCTTCAAAAGTATTGCAGCTACACAATTTTGTTTCAATATGTTGTTCAGCTACTATCTCCACAGCTACAACATGGTCACTAGTTTGGAAGTGTATCTCCATAGCTAAGTGAGTAATAGCTACTTTGTCAATTTTTATTTTTCACAAAAAATGCAAAACACAAAAATGCTAGATGAGCAGACTACGCAGACTTGGGTTGACACAACAGTATAAGGCTAGAAACAGAGCATTTTTTTATATCCTTTTCAGGACGCTTTGTTTTTGCTGTGCAAAAGCATTATCTTTTTTGCAAGCGATCCTCCTTGTTTTGGAAACAAATTGGCCGAACATCTTGTGGGTCCTCTATACTTCTTACAACGGACGTTGTTCCTAAAATTTTCCCAAATCTCAATGTCATTGGCCATTTACCTGTACCTGCGGGCTGGGGTTCTTGCCTGCCGAGTAGTGTTAGGAATCGGTCAGAAAAATCAGAATCGATTAATCGGTCATTCTTAGCGATCGATTATCGATTATAATCGCCTTTCTGCTTGTTTTTCAAGAAAGACAAGGAATTCTTTATTTTTTCTCAAATATCAGAATACAGCAGTTTTTCTATCAATTAAGTCTAAAATAATAGTTTATAACCTTAATAGTTAAAATTTTTCATTTATTTCCATCAACCCTTTTCAGCTTAAAAATCATTTATGGTGTTTGAATGTAACTTCAGCAGATTGAAAAACAACCAAGAATGCTGAAAGTTAAAATAAACATATTTTCAACCACTTTTATTCAACATTACTCCATGCTTCTTTTTTTATAACACATAATCATATCTCCTGCCTTATATTTTACTCCAAGCTGTAAATATCTCTAACATCTCTAACTTCAAACAGTCTCCTGTAATCCTTTCTCTGAGTTTAGGTTACTGTAAAGTATTGGCCTATTGTACTATTAAATTTCTGTCATCCTGAAAAAAAATATTCCATGAATTTTGCTTTTTAAGACGATCTACATGATCTATTCATTTTATATAATTATAATTTCTTAAATACTGTACAATTCAGAGTATGATAATGTACTAAACATTTAACTTTTATTATTCAACAAAAGTTGTCAAAAACATTCATGGCAAATTGCTGAAGTGTTACAGTGAATGAGGCCTGTTCTTTCCACTTGATTGATGGCCAATGTTGTTATTCCCCATTTGCAGGGAGTATGCATGGCGTTTATGATGCAGTGAAAGTTAAATTTAATTTAGGTTACACTTAGTTTATTGTCTTAAAAGATCTTTTAAACGTATACAAAAATCTCGAGTTTTTAGTCTTATGGAAATCCCAGGAAGTATATTGCTTGAATATTTAAATAACAGAATAACATCAGGTCATTACTGGGACTCATGCCCTCTACTAATGTTAAGTTATTGTGAGTGACATTTTTTAGACAAGTTTTTTTTTTATTATGTCAGCTGACTTGTCAGTCAGTTTGAGTAAAATCACTTGTAACTCAAAAACTATTGCATTTAATGAATTTTGTATAAATATGTTACTCCGCTGCTTTTGGGTCAGCTATAACATAGTAAAATTTTAGACCTGTAGCTCATTGCATAGCTGAGTAATAGCTACTTTGAGGTTGTCACTCTTGAGTAAATTGCTTGTATCTTCAAAACTATTGCATTTAGAGTATTTTGTTTAAATATATTTTTCATGTACTTTTGGGTCAGCTATAACATAGTAAAATTGCAGACCCGTAGCTCATGGCATAGCTGAGCAATAGCTACTTTCAGGTTCTCACTGTTGAGTAAATCAGTTGTAACTTAAAAAATATTGCATTTAGAGTATTTTGTTGTAATATGTTGTTCGCCTACTTTTGGGTCAGCTATAAAATAGTAACATTGCAGACCTGTAGGTTATGGCATAGCTCAGCAAGAGCTACTTTCAGGTTCTCACTGGTGAGTAAATCAGATGTAACTTGAAAAATATTGCATTTAGAGTATTCTGTTTAAATATGTTGTTCATATACTTATGGGTCAGCTATAACATAGTAAAATTGTAGACCTGTGGCTCATGGCATAGCTGAGCAATAGCTACTTTTAGATTTTCACTGTTCAGTTAATCAGTTGTAACTTGAAAACTATTGCATTTATAGTATTTTGTTTCAATAAGTTATTAAACCTACTTTTGGGTCAGCTATAAAATAGTAAAATTGCAGACCTGTAGCCCCTTGGATAGCTGAGTTATAGCTACTTTCAGGTTCTCACTGTTGGGTAAATCAGTTTTAACTTGAAAACTATTTCATTTACAGTATTTCTTTAAATATGTTATTCACCTACTTTTGCATGAACTATACCATATTAAAATTGCAGCCCTTTAACTGATTGGATAGCTGAGCAAAAGCTACTTTGAGACTCTCACTGTGAAACTCAAAACACACAGTCAGCTGACACAGAGCCCGTTCACGGGCACTGATTGCTTGTTTCTTTATGTTTTAGAAAAACCATGAGTGATCACTTTGATTACATCATTATTGGTGGAGGGGTAGTTGGTTTGTGTACAGCATATAACTTGACCAAAGTTGGGATTAAGCCACTGATCATAGAGCAAGTAAGATAAAATATATACTTTTATTACGCTACAGGGGCCACGGTGGCAGAGTGGTAACACTCTCGCCTCCCACCTCTGCGGCCGGGGTTCGATCCCCGTCATGGCCGTAAGTGGGAAAGCTGGTAGTTGCTTGCCGTTGGTCGGCAGTTTACAGCACAGAACCCTAGCGAACTATATGTACTGGTTTCCTCTGCCCTTCCAACTACCCGTCGTGATATGACCTGTACAGTGTTGAAAGCGACGTAAAACCCCAAAATAAAAAAAATAAAAAAATTTATTACGCTACAATAGCTTACCATGTGGGACTCAATGCTGTTCTCGGATGGCCACAAGGCATCATGGCCAACGTCTAAGAAAAATAGACATTTATAGTTGGCCGTAGCCTCTCGTCGTCGTCACGTGATAACTTCTGACCAATCGCCCTACTTTCTCGTTGGCCACGTTGAACTGGTAGCTGTTTGTAAACATACAGACATTTTCATTTATTTCTCGGCTTTTACTTATTGTTGGAGGTTCTTTTTTGACTATTTCTTTTATTATATAACATGGATCATTCTATAAAATTTTTATTTTGACAGGATAAGTATATTTCTTGTTTTGCGTGTTTTGAGTTTTCCTCGGTTCAGGCCCTTTATTATCTCCCGCCGGCTGATAGGCCCGGTACGGGAGATTATAAAATGCCCTGTGTCCGTGTGTGCGTGCGTGCGTCCGTTCGTCACGTTTTTACAAAAGCCTTTCTATCTCTAAAACTATTATAGCTAGAGCTTCCAAATTTGCAGGATACATTCATCATTGGAAAAACTTGCCAGGGAATCTTTTTCTCCTGATTCTGAAAAACAAGATGGCTGCCACGGGTGTTAACAAGATGGCTGCCGTGGATTTTTTTTCTACTTTGAGTAAAGGACTCATAGCTCAAAATTATAGCTAGAGCTTCCAGATTTTCAGGATACATTCATCATTGGAAAAACTTGCCAGGGAATCTTTTTCTCCTGATTCTGAAAAACAAGATGGCTGCCACGGGTGTTAACAAGATGGCTGCCGTGGATTTTTTTTCTTTGAGTAAAGAACTCATAGCTCAAAAAAGTATTGCAGTTACAGTTTTTTCGTGAAATATGTTGTTCAGCTACTTTGTCCTTAGCTATAAGATGGTACATAGTTTGGGGTTCTATTGCATGCCATAAGTGAGTAATAGCTATTTTCTCATTTGTAGCTAAATAACAGAAGAAGTAAATGTCGAATATCTTCAAAAGTATTAAAGTTAGGGAAATCTTTTCAAATATGTTGTACATCTACTTTTTGGTAAGCTATCACATAGTAAAAAACAAGATGGCTGCCACGGGTGTTAACAAGATGGCTGCCGTGGATTTTTTTTCTACTTTGAGTAAAGGACTCATAACTCAAAAAGTATTGCAGTTACAGTTTTTTCATGAAATATGTTGTTCAGCTACTTTGTCCTTAGCTATAAGATGGTACATAGTTTGGGGTTCTATTGCATGCCATAAGTGAGTAATAGCTATTTTCTCATTTGTAGCTAAATAACAGAAGAAGTAAATGTCAAATATCTTCAAAAGTATTAAAGTTAGGGAAATCTTTTCAAATATGTTGTACATCTACTTTTTGGTAAGCTATCACATAGTAAAGTTTCAGACCTGTTGCACCTTGGATAGCTGAGTAATCGCTACTTTGAAATTCTGACTGTTGAGTAAAGCCATTGTAACTCCAAGACTATTGCAGTTAGAGTATTTTCCTAAAATATGTTGTTCAGCTACTTTGTCCTTAGCTATAACATGGTACATAGTTTGGGGCTCTATTGCATGCCATAAGTGAGTAATAGCTATTTTCTCATTTGTAGCTAAATAACAGAAGAAGTAAATGTCAAATATCTTCAAAAGTATTAAAGTTAGGGAAATCTTTTCAAATATGTTATCCATCTACTTTTTGGTAAGCTATCACATAGTAAAGTTTCAGACCTGTTGCACCTCGGATAGCTGAGTAATAGCTACTTTGAAATTTTGACTGTTCAGTAAAGCCATTGTAACTCCAAAACTATTGCAGTTAGAGTATTTTCCTAAAATATGTTGTTCAGCTACTTTGTCCTTAGCTATAACATGGTACATAGTTTAGGGTTCTGTTGCATGCCATAAGTGAGTAATAGCCATTTTGTTATTTCTAGCAAAATAATGAAAGAGTTAAAATGTGAAATATCTTCAAAAGTGTTAAAGTTATGTCCCCTTTAATGCTCGGCGGGAGATACACACCGCGGCAGTGGTCTTGTTTTCTACGTCTTTTATTGCGTTTAAAATGTCCATCCATCAAACAAATAAAGACAGACCGAGAGCACAAAAATGCCGCCATTTTTGTTTCTCCTTTGATTTACACAACTATTGCCCTACCTGTAGGGAGGCTGGCAAGGGTGATGACCCCTGTGTCACCTTTGAAACGCCCTGTGATATCTGTGCATCTTTTACAGATGACCAGATGAAAAAAATTCAGCACAGGAAACGCTACCTTAAGAAACAAAAGGCGGACACTAATACAAAAGATGATGAACTTGACCTCTTGGGCGAAGGCGACGGGGATTCTTTCACTGGTTCAAATGCAGACCTTGAGAGTGCTGCTGACAATCTTTTTACCTCACCCCCCCCATCCTCAGCCCCTACCCTTCAGTTCTTTATCACTTAAAACACCAGCCAAATCTGTCCCACCCACCCCAGGTACTGCCTTGCAACAAAAAATTGAAACAAATCTAGAAAAATCCCTGGGAAATTCTTTAAATATTCATTTACAGCAACAAATGGGTTCCTTCCAGGCATCCATGTTGGAAGCTTTTCAGTCGCTCCGAGAGGAGTTGACTGCTAAAAGGCAAACAGAGGTGGATCAGACCTTGTTTCCTGCTTCCAAACCTGGTACATCCAGTACTGCTGTCAATCTGGACCTACCCCGTCCGAGACATAAAACTAACATACAAACCGAGGATATGGATGTGGACTACGGTCCAGCACTCCCTCCTCGTCTCGTACTTGACCCTCATGATACATCGGATCAGTATGTTACTACATCTGAGTTACCTCCGAAGAAGGTCTTGGATAAACCCAAAAAGCATAGCCACTCTCGCAGTAGGCATGAAGTTGAATCCAGGTCTGCCTCGGATCAATCTAATGAGGAATCCGATGAACCTCGGATCCCATCTACTAAACCTAAAAAGCACTCTGATAAGAGTAAACACAAATCAAGGTCCAGATATGTGTCATCTTCCTCAGGGGAGGATCAGTCCTCTGTTGCCAGACACAGGTCTTCTAAGCCCTCTGGGGCTCAGCCCTCAGGGGCTGTTTCTGATCAAGACCTCCCTCAACATGATCCAGACCCCCCTTATTATAGGGAAGTAGCTCTGTCTGACATTCCCTCACAGTACGCTGAAGAGGTGGACACTTTTAGGCGCATTCTTTCCCTTCCTGACCCCAGAGAGTCTATGCCTAGGTCCTCAACTTCAGTCATGGGTCTGGACGATGAGAAAGGCCGTCAAGAGCTCAGACCTAGAGGTCCTTCCTCTATTCTTCCACTTAGCTCAGTTATCAAGGACGCCTTTGATAAATTTCAACATGACTTTGAGGCTGCTAATTTACCTGAGGGTAAATATGTCAAGCCTCCTCCATCCACTTCTAAGTGGTACAGGGTGGGACAGCCCTGTTATCAGGACAAATATCAGGAGTTGAATACGGATTTCGCCAAAATCTGTATTACTCCTAAACCCTCTGGGGGCCCCTATGGGCAAGGTCCCCCTACCAATTCTTAAAGAATTGGAGCATCAGGCTAGGCAAAATATCTCCACCTTCAATTTCACCGCTGCCTTTGCTAAAACTTCTTCTTCTTGCAATGCTTCCCTTGAGAAGTGTCAACATAGCATTAAGTCAACTGTCAAGAAGATTAAGACACAGATCCAAAAAGGTGCCAATCCTGAAAAAGCAGCAAAGCGTGGATATGAGGAAGTCTGTGAGTACATGGATTTTTGGAATAAGACAGTTCTTATTCAACACAGGGCCCTTACATGCCTCAGCAAATCCCTAGCCCATATACTCCAGAGGGAATTATATTCTATGGCTAATACCGGCTTGCTTAGGCGCGAAGCCGAAATGACCCTCTTACAATCACAATTGGGGGAAACGAGATGCCAAGAACTCAGGAACTTGTCCTTTTGGGACCCTCCCTTGTTCCAGTCTCAACTTGTGAAGGAAGGTGAAGACTTCCTCCTCCAAAAAAGGCACCTCTAAAGCAGGGTACGAAACTAAGCCAATATAGTTTCGGGACCACAGGACTGACAACTTGCGGAAGTTACTGGTCCGTCAGAAAGTTCATCAGTCCGATATGCAAACATGAGAATAAAAAATTGCTACACGGTTATTAAAATATATATTATACAGGGCAGTAATTATCACACACTGTAAGTGATGATATTTACATTAATGCAACATCTATGACAATATATCTTTAGTGACAACATCAGAGCACTAGCGGATCCAGGGGGGGTTCAGGGGGTTCGAACCCCCCCTTGAAAAATAATGTAAAGGGGTTCAACCCAAAGTACAAAATTATTTCTTGAGAGTGGTGTTAAATTTACAGGAAATGCACTATATTTTTACCAAAAATTAATTTTTTTCCCGGGGGGCATTCCCCCCCCCGACCCCCTTAGTTATGGTATGTCTGATGTAAACCCCCACCTTACTATGATGTGAACCCCCACCTTACTTAAAGGCTGGATCCACCCCTGCAGAGGTCAACGAAACTTTCATGGAAGATTATTTGTACAAATGCTAGGCTGCAAACATGTTTGTAAACACTTTTCACATCTTTAACCTATGAAATGCTAGAAAGGAAGTGAAATGCTCCCTAGACGTATGTTACAGTAATTGTGAAGCACCTCTGAAGCGAGAGTCCATGGCACTACATGACCTCCAAAAAATGGAGTCCCAGTAATTTTTTTCCTATGTCCTATGTTACAGATCGCAAGATTTTGGCATTTTAAGTAAGGTAGAACCTCTATTATCCTACCTTCTATTATTAGAATTTTCAATTCTCAACCACAGAACCACTTTTACAACAAAATTTAAACCTGTTGTTTTAGCTCTTCTATTATCTGACCTAACTGTTGCTCCCCCAATAGGGTCGGATAATAGAGGTCCTACTATATTGTATTATTCTATTTATGCTGTATTATTATATCACTGTATTGTTTATTACATTGTCTGAAAACAAAATTATGATTTTTATATATTTTAGCATTCTTTGACTGTATTACCATTTCTGTATGTCAGGTAATATTCAAAACATCCAAACCATAATTCGACTATGCAAGGCGCTTATAATTGTACTGGGGACATTTGCATTATGACAGTTTGCCACTTTGGTATGTTCTGATAATATTCAAACCATCCAACCCATAATTGGGGCAGGCACAGGTCATATAACCTTCCTGGTCTATGGGGCTGGCTGGGTCTGAATACTTATCAGTCCACAAGCTTTTCTGTCAGTCATGGACTGGCGGACCGGCGTTAGTTTTGAACCCTGCTCTAAAGACTCTCAGGGTTTTGCACCCTATCAAAATAAGCCCTTTCGTGGTTCCCACAACAAGAGAAGAGGCTTCTACAGGAAACGCCCCTATGGGGGCAACTCCTCACAAAGCAGTAACCAATCGGTTTCCTCAGGAAGGGGGAAACCGAACTTCAGAGGCTCCAGGGGTCGTTTTCGACCCCATAATAGGGGAAGAGGGCGTGGAAACCCCTCTTCCCAATGACTCCTCCAAAGCCTCACTCAGTCCACCAGTAGGAGGTCGCTTCCGTTCTTTCAGAAGAGACTGGCAAACAAATGTTCTCCAAACGTGTTAAACATTATCACCAATGGCTACGTACTGCCATTCCTTTCAAAGCCAAATTTGGTCAGATTCCCTCTGATCCGGTCAGAGTACAAGGCCCAGCAAAAAGACCAAGCCCTGGCCACTTGTATCCAGTCTCTTCTGTCAAAGAACGCAATCGAAAGGGTGGAAAATGTAAAATCTCTTGGGTTTTACAGTCGCCTGTTCCTAGTACCCAAGCCTCACCAAAGGTGGAGGCCAGTCATAGACCTAAGGAGGCTCAACACTTTTCTACATGTAGAAAAGTTCAAAATGGAAACTCCAGAGTCCATCAGGACCTCCCTGATTCCAGGGGAGTGGGTATCGTCGATAGATCTGTCGGATGCTTACCTACACATCCCCATCCATCCAAACTCAAGGAAATACCTAAGGTTTTGCTACAAGTCACAGGTGTTCCAGTTCACCTCCCTCCCATTCGCACTAGCCACAGCCCCCCAGGTCTTTACAATGATTGTAAAGTAAGTGAAACTAATGGCCCTCTCCAGAGGACTCAGAGTTCACCAATACCTGGACGACTGGCTGATCAGGTCCCAGTCTCAGGAGGAAGCCCAAGTGAACACTCAGGCGGTGGTAGACCTAACTCAGTCCTTGGGTTGGATAATAAATCAGGAAAAATCAGAACTGAAACCTACTCAGGTGTTTTCGTTCGTGGGCTACGAATACCATCTAGATTCAGCCCTTGTAAAACCCACTCAAGAGAGATGGCTCAAACTTCAGGATTTGATCCTAAGACTCAAGTCAAAACATGTTTTGACTGCAAGATGTTTGATATCACTAATTGGGTTGCTTGCCTCAACGGAGAAAATGGTCCCGGAGGGACGCCTTCACATGAAACCTTTTCAGTTTCATCTCAAGGAGCACTGGAGATATCCTCAGTCGCTGGACAGCCTCCTTCCTTGGACAGAAGCCATTGCAGCCCACCTAGACTGGTGGCAAAATCCCTCAAACGTGATGAAAGGTGCAGACCTTCATCCCAAAGACCACAGTATCCAACTCTTTACCGACGCCTCAAACGAAGGTTGGGGCGCTCACTTAGATCAAAATTCTACAAAGGGTCTGTGGTCAGATCGGGAAAAAGGCTACACATAAACGTCCTAGAATTGAAGGCGGTCTCACTGGCCCTTCGAGACTTCAAGGACCAGTGCCAGAACCAAACAGTGCTAGTTGCGACGGACAACTCAACAGTGGTAGCCTACATCAACAAACAAGGAGGAACTCACTCAGCAAAGATGTGTGCTCTCCTGTGGAAGATTATGACCTGGTGCCATCACTATCACATAACATTGAAAGCCAGACACATTCCAGGGTGCCTGAATGTGATGGCCGACCTTCTGTCCAGGTCAAACCAAGTGCAGTCAACAGAATGGTCACTGCATCCGCAGGTGTTCAAACAGATCTGCCAAAAGTGGTTCACACTTCATGTAGACTTATTTGCCACTCATCTGAACCACAAACTTCCACTGTACGTATCTCCTGTCCCAGACCCAAAGGCTTGGGACATAGATGCTCTGAACATAAACTGGACGAGTCTCACTGCCTATGCTTACCCTCCTACGGCTCTCCTTCACAAGGTGATCCAAAAGATCGAGCAATGTCATTGCCTGATCATCGTAATAGCCCCAGGCTGGCCAGGGATGCCCTGGTTTTGGGACCTAGTGCAGCTCTCAACAGAGATCCCACTACAACTCCCAGTGTCAACAACCCTACTCAAACAGTCCCACAGGTATGTGTTCCACAACAACCCACAACAGCTCAACCTCCACGCCTGGTGTCTAGGAGCGGACAACTCCAAGAACAAGGCTTCTCTGTGGAGGTGGCAGAGAGAATTGCTGCTCCTCCGCGGTCATCAACAAGGACCATCTACAAGTCAAAGGTGGGCCCTATTTGAAAAATGGTGCAGAGAAAATTCGGTGGATTTCTCCAATCCATCTGTGAAACAAATCTCAGATTTTTTCATGTACCTGTACCAAGACCTAAACAGGCGCCCCTCGACCATTGATGGTTACAGGACTGCAATCGTTGACACTTTGGGCCCAACGGCCCACCATATTGCACACAATGCAGACCTTCATAGATTACTCTTCAGTTTCCACAGGGATCGTCCAAAAAGTTCCAGAAATCTTCCTAAGTGGAACCTTTCTGTTGTTCTCAATGAGCTCACAAAAGCACCCTTTGAGCCTATGAAAGACACAGACCTCAAACATCTTACCCTCAAAACTGCTTTCTTGCTAGCTTTGGCCTCCGGCAAACGCCGCAGCGAAATCCATGCCTGGGTCGCAAACAAAGTATCTAGGCCAATGGGAAAAGGTCGCCTTGTTCCCTTCTTCTGATTTCATAGCCAAAAACCAACTAGCAAGAGAAGGTTCTCAAAGTGTGTCTCCGGTGACTATTCCTGCTTTGACTACCATTGTAGATAGACAATTCAAAGAAGACAGGACCCTGTGTCCGGTGCGGGCCCTGAGGTACTAGTTGGATCGAACCAAAGACCTGAGAGGGTCTCGTACCCTCTTTTTCATCTCGTTCAAGAAAGGACATACCTCAGACATCAGACCCGCTACTCTCTCTTCCTGGTTGAAACAAACCATCCTACTTTGTTATAAACAAGCAGACCAACAAGCCTTGGACTTGGTCCAAGTTAAAGCGCATGACTTCCGGGCCTTCGCGGCCTCTAAGGCCTTTTACGGTGGGGTATCGGTGGACCAAATCATGCAAGCCTGTCACTGGAAAGCTCACAACACATTTACAAATTTTTACTTACTTGGTCAGACAACAACAACAATATGTATCTGGGACCCGTGGTTGCAGCACAACAAGTCCTAGATCCTTCCCCTAAGACCAGTTGTCCTCAGAAAGAAAAAAAGGGGGGGGGGGGGCACATCCGCTACAACCAAGTCTTCAGGAGTCTAATCCCAGGATCTAGGTATTCTTTTACCTTTAAGATGTTACGGGTAAGGTCATTTTTGTTTTTTAGTTTATCAAAGTAATTTGTATTAAGGACTTATTAAGTTGTCATTAATCTCATATTCAGGTGGCAAAAAATTTTATGAGAATTCCAACCATTGGGCTGGTCTGTCACTCGTGAAGGGCCCCTAGGGACCCTTAGACCTCTAAGTGAGCACTGCTGCACTTCCGTCCTACAATCAAAACATCTTGACAGTTTTAGCACTGTCTTCCATTCTATATAGGTTTTTGGCTCTTTACAGGCCCAGTCTTCGGGATTGGGGCACTGTAAATGGGACTCAGACTGGTATTTCTAACACAATTCTAATGTATATATTACTTCAAATCTAAGAAAAATTGACATTCCTTCCAGTCTCAGCTGTAATCCCGCCACCGGGCGGTTGGATTCAGCATTGAGTCCCACATGGTAAGCTATTGTAGCGTAATAAAATTGAAAATTTTAATTACTTAAGCTACAAGCTTACCATGTGGGACTCAGAAGAGTCCCACCCTGCCTCCCCGCTGTTTACAGCTGAGGGGTAGGTTTTAGGAAATTTCAACGAGAAAGTAGGGCGATTGGTCAGAAGTTATCACGTGACGACAACGAGAGGCTACGGCCAACTATAAATGTCTATTTTGCTTAGACGTTGGCCATGATGCCCTGTGGCCAACCGAGAACAGCATTGAGTCCCACATGGTAAGCTTGTAGCTTATAAAAGCTACATTTAAGTAATTAAAATTTTCAATTTTATTTGCAACAGTACATTAAATAATTTGTAATATTGGAAAGAATATAGGCGCAATTGCAAAGACAGACTAACTCTCGTACAGTATATTTCTTGTGACTTGTAGTTCCATTTACCACACACCAGAGGGAGTTCACATGGACAGAGCCGACTGTTAAGAACAGCCCACCTTGAGGATTCCTATACTGCTTTGTGTGTTGAGTCATATAAAGGATGGCAAAACATAGAGGAAGAAGGAGAAAAACAGTTGATAATGTGAGTAATTATAAGTTTGTATTAAACTTCAAGTTCAAAATTTCAATCAATGTACTTCTTTAAGTTTACTTAGTTGTCTATATTTACCCCACAGCCCTGAAGTGCTGTCGGGGTATTGTTTTCACCCATGATGTCCGGACGGGCGGGTGGGTGTGCGGCGGGAAAAAGTTTGTCCGGGCTGTATCTCAGAAACCGTAAGGTGTATGAAGTTGATACTTGGTAGGGACATTGGTGAGGAGGTGTAGGTGTGCAACGTCATGGTCTGACCTTGATTTGACCTTTGACCTTGCCGTAGTGACCTTGAGTTTGAAAATCTTGTCCGGGCTATATCTCGGAAACTGTAAGGTGTAGAAAGTTGATACTTGGTAGGGACATTGGTTAGGGGGTGTAGGTGTGCAACGTCATGGTCTGACCTTGATTTGACCTTTGACCTTGCCGTAGTGACCTTGACCTCTAAAATCTTGTCCGGGCTATATCTCGGAAACCGTAAGGTGTAGGAAGTTGATACTTGGTAGGGATATTGGCTAGGGGGTGTAGGTGTGCAACGTCATGGTCTGACCTTGATTTGACCTTTGACCTTGCCGTAGTGACCTTCACCTATAAAATCTTGTCCGGGCTATATCTCGGATACTGTAAGGTGTAGGAAGTTGATACTTGGTAGGGACATTGGTTAGGGGGTGTAGGTGTGCAGCGTCATGGCATGACCTTGATTTGCCCTTTGACCTTGCTGTAGTGACCTTGACCTATAAAATCTTGTCCGGGGTATATCTTGAAAACCGTAAGGCGTAGGAAGTTGATACTGAGTAGGGACATTGGCTAGGGTGTGTAGATGTAAAACGTCATGGTGTGACCTTGATTTGACCTTTGACCTTGCCGTAGTGACCTTGACCTATAATGCCTTGTCTGGGCTATATTTTGGAAACCATAAGGGGTAGGAAGTTGGCAGGGACATTGGTCAAGGGTTATATGTGTGCGACGTCATGGTGTGACCTGGATTTGACTCTTTCCTTTTGATCAGTCTTATTTTTCTCTAAATCAACCACTTTTCCAGGCTTAGAAGTTCCTTCATGAGGCCAGATACTTACTTTCTGTCACTCATTCATTTTGGGATCTTCTTATTCTAAGTTTTGTAGGTTGGGTAATTACCCAATTTTCCTTCTAAAACTTAGTTTTGCCAGGTACAAAATCCTCCTCAGGGGGTTTTTTGGGTTGACTTGCTCAGGTTTCCGGACCTGGGATCTAGCCTGATGGGGTTCTTAAGACCTTCTCTTCCCTAGGTAGAGTTCCTCTGCTATTAGGGGAGATCTGAGATGGGCCTTAGGGTCCTTATTTCTGTGGGATTTTTTCCTTCAGTCCTGTTTTGTTGATCACTTATTCAAGTTGATTGACAAGGCAATACTTTCTCAGTGGTCTTTTTCATCCACCATTCTTTGGACATCTGTTCAATGGGTCTTCTAGCTCCATTTTAGCTGGTTGATCTATGGCCTTTTTTCAGCCATCTTTGCACTTTATTTTGAGAGATTTCTTCATCCATTTCCCTCACTTGTGCTTAGTCACTTAGTAGGGTAAATTGGTCCTATTTTGGTCTTATGCTGTTTCTTGTGGTGTCTCTGTTGGGAGACCATTTCTTCTCACATATAACAGTATAAGCAGAAGCTTTTCATGTGGCTCTTACTCAAGGTGCCTCTTTTAAGCTATCTGCATTAGCCTCTTGAGGCACACCAATTAAGACCTTTTTTCCTCCCATCCAGGGAGTTTTTCTCTCTAACTTAGTGCTTTAAGGATGTGGTTCCTTTCCAGGTTCCAACATTCTGATGGTGGAATGCCTTCCAGAGGTAGAGGCTCAGCCTCAACCTCTATTATGGTGTCCTTCAGGAGATAAGAGTGTTGTTTTACTCAAATTTTCACTCTTACTTCCAGATCCCTCCACTTGCCAGTGGGAGGTCATCTGATTCCAGTGGTCTCTCAGATTCCACTTTCCTGATTCTTTCAGCTCTTCTCCACAGAAGAATGCTGTTCTTTGTCATTCAGTCTCGCACTGTCTGTTCACATGAGCAGTTCAAGTATCTTGAGCTCCTGTTTTCCTGATTTTTCAGGGCATTATCCTTGACAAAGACAGAGTTGCTTCTAGGATGCGTTTTCTGCGATATCTTGCATTAATTTGCTTTTGCTCGCGGATTTCATCGAAGTATGCGGGGACAAGATTGTAAAAGAACGCATTCAGCACAAGGCAATGCGGGATATATATACGAAGCGAAAAGACGAGAGATCAAAGAAATCGAAAAGATGCGTGGAGCGAGAGTTTGTCGAGGTTTTGATTTTTCCGTCGAAACGTTCTTCGAATAATGCCTGTAGACGATTTTGGTTTCGTGATCGTTTACAAACTCAAATATATTATGAGGTACAGACAGTATTTGGACATATTATACCCAAAAATATAAAATTAAGCTGAAAGTGGATGATTATATAAAAAATGGCTGCAAGAAAAACGAAACTTACAGTAGACTGGATTGTTACCACAACAGGCCATGGCAGTGAAATAAGCCGGTGGTGACCCTATTGGCGTAGTGGCTTTCTACCAGTAAACGCCCGTGTTTAAGATAACTTTTAGCATTTATCTTATATTTGGAGGTTTAGTTTATGTTCTGCTTCAACCAAATTATCCAATGACATTCAAGATAATTAATGATTTAAATATGCTGGGGAACATTTCTTTGAAAGTGATGTAATTTGACAATATATCTCTATTATCGACCGTGTTTACCGCTAACCGGAAATACCAGTGAACGCCCAATTTGTTTGCAAATAGAAGCATTTGTCCTTGACCTCTAATAAAGATATATTAGGCGGGCGTTCACTGGTAGGCGGGCGTTCACTGGTAGAAAGCTACTACGTATCTGTCGGAATTCCCTAGAAAAATATTTTACTGGATCAAAATTCACGGACAACTCATTAATATTAATGAGGTCACAGATTTTCGTGGTGGTTTTAATTCTTAATATTTTCTGATTTAAGATCAAATACTAGAAGGACTACAGAGCTCATGTATGCGTAAAAAATATTTGACGATTCCATTGGATTTTTTAGCAATATTTTACTTGAAGAATTTGTGGACTACTCATTACTCATGGTATTCTGTGGGGTTTTCCAACATATTTGTATGAATTGATGGTGTAATGACTGAATTTGTGATGCCATGACTTCAGATAAACCATAATGCCATGACAGGAGCCACTTTGATGTAAATAACCATTTTCAGTATTTTTTTTAAATTCTATCACTAGCCTTGAAGTTTATTTTTATTGGGCAAGACAATAAAAATTGACCACTAATTAATAGAAGTCCACTGTTAAAAATGCCTAAATAAACTGAAAATGTATTTTTTATTAGTTTAAACTTATCATAAAGTCGTCCCCCAGAATTTTTAGCCCCTCCCCCACATTTTGTGTAGTGGTGGGGGATCGCCCCCACTTTTTGAAATTCCTAGAATCAACACTGCAAAGATATACTGGAAACCACTATTAGATTTATATCTTTTCCTGGTTTTCCAGACTATCAGGATGCAACTTATCAGTTGATCATTTTCTCAATTGGCCAGTGGACCACTTCTCTTCCTCAATTTGCCTCCTTTCTCTCCTTTGGCTCCTTTGGTTCACTCTTGCTCATAGTTTTGCTTTTGGGCAAGGTGTACCACTTTGTGGCAATGCTCTTTGGTCTAGCCACTAGCCTTTCAGGATTTACTTCCTTAGTCAAGGAAGTAAGGAAAGTTGGCTTTGAGGTTGGGCATCTCAGTGCACATGTGACTACAAATTGGCTCATTAGAGCCAATAGTTGTCAGAGGCTCATTTACCAACTCTATTAGAGTTGACTTTGGGCTTCCACTTGGAAGCCGCTTCTTCAAGGTCCCTGCACATGACACTTCTTCTGTGTCATCTAAGGACACTTGATTTTCCTTCTCAAAGGTGCTCTGGATTTTCCATTTCTTGATCCTTCTATGAAGGTTCATTCAAGATGGTACTATCCTGGGAACTATGTCTTTGCATACCTCCCTTTAATTCCCTAGTTTTTACATCTACTTTCATGGATGTTTCACTGCAGGGTTTGGGAGTGCTTTGTGGACCACCTAGGGTCTATTTTTGATGTAGCAGTCCAGTCTGTGCATCAGTTCTAGAGCTCATAGCTGTCCTTTTTGCTCAGACATTTGTTCCTGTATTATCCTTTCATCAAAGGATCATCCTTTCAGCCTCAAACAACTCAGATGTCTTGTTCTCAAGACATTTGTTCCTCATTTGTCCTTTTTTAAAGGGATTCTTCAGACAGTCCAGGTAACACTGTTGTCTGGGCTTTCTTTATATCAAGACAGCTTCCACTCTTGGGACATGTGTATTTTGGCATCTTTTGCCATTATTTTTACAAGAACAAGTCTGTTCTTCCACCTACTCATGTTCCAGGGGCATGAGTCCTTGGCAGACCATCTCTGGAGGTCTTTTCTCACCTTTCATATAAGGTGGCCCCTCAATTCTTGGATCTTCAGATGGTAGTCTCATACTTCTCATCTTATTTAGATCTCTTTTGCCATGTGATTCAATCACAAGCTGCTCTTACATGTGCCTCCTGTGCTAGATCCTTAGGCTCTGGCAACAGATGCCCTGGAGTGTTTTGGTCCGGAGTACTTGTTTTACTCCTTCCCTCCTTCAGCTCCTTGTCCTCTATGGCCACGAAGTTAATCAACTTTCAGAGCTGTATCATTCTTCTTGTAGCCTTTCCTGGTAATTGCCAGGTTTGGCCTCAAGATTTCCTTTAAGAAAGCCATTGGCTCTTCCTCTTATTCTTCTATAACAACCTCATCTAGAGTTTTGTTATTTATTTTTATGGAGTTCCTTTCTTCAAGCTTTCTGGCTGAAGTCTCCTTTAAGAAGAATTTTCACAGGAGGGGTCTTGGAGGATTTTTATCCTCCATAACTGTCTATGAAGCAATGTGGAACTGCTTCAAAAACTTGTGAGAAACATGGCCACTCTGCCATGCTTCAACTGTCCCATTTATTGCTGTTTGTTCCTTTTAAGGAATTATTTTTCAGACAATAAGGGATACAGGTCAGCTCTCTCCAGGTACTACTTGGAGTTGGGTTCTTATAGGGAGCTTGGAAGTCTCTTTTAGAGCTTCTTTAAGTCCACAGTAAGGGTAGTCGTCACCTACCTTTTGGTACTTAAACCTTGGTTCTGCAGGCTCTTACCAAGGCTCCTCTTGAACCCTCTTTACTTGCTGAGCCAAGTTTTTCACATATTAGACAGTCTTTCTTACTCCCTTTCTTTGGGAAGGAGAAGGAGTGATTTTGATTCCTTTATTTAAAGGTTTTCTCTCACTCTCTAGGGATGGCCAAGTCATCCTTAAGTCAGATCTTACTTTCCTAGCTTAAGCCAGTTATCTTCAGAAGGCTCTTCCTGCTTTGACTTTTTGTCTTTGGTCAGGATGACTTAGAAGACCTCTCCTTTTTTACAGTCAGATTCCTAAGATACTTTCTATCTAGCTATTCTGACTTAGAAGGATTTCTTCTTGGTCTTTCTTCTGAAGTCCAAGAGGGTGATATTGCTGCTCAGACAATATCTTTTTGGATAGCATTTTATCCTTTATTCCCTCAATCTCTGTTCCACAGTGAATGCATCTCTTCATGGTGTCAGGGCTCATCATGTCAGGGCACAGGCTGCTTCCTGGTCCTTTAGGGGTGGAATCCCACTCCTAGTCAACATGAGATCCTGCACGTGGAAGAGCCATTCCACTTTTACATCCTTCTATTTTAGGAATGTAGCTCACAAGAAGGGGGATTCCTCTTGGAATCCTTGCACTTCACTTATTTGCCTTCAGAGATGTTGTTCTTAAGAATCTCTTATGATTTCTTAAGTGGAGTGGACATCCTTTTCCACTCAGCCTTTTCTCTCCTACTTAATTTCCTCAATTTAAGTCCATCTGAAACTTTTAGTCACCCTTTTAGTTTCAGAAAAAGGGGGGTGGCATTTCCCTTTTAGGGAATCTATTCTTCATCTCTATTTTCAGAACCGTGCTTCTTAGTGCCTCTGGGCATGTTGCCATTCTGAGCACAGGGCATACTTATGCCTTCTCCTTTGAGCTAACCTAATAGGGTGTAGACAGCAGTGTTGAAGTTAGTGCAGTGGTTAATGCTACTCACTTAACTCACTCGAGTTATTGCTTCAGCACAGAGGTTTTGGGTTCAATTGCATTGCACTAGGAAGTATCCTTTTGTAGCAATTTAACCTTAGGGTGGTTTTCCTCAGGCTGTCTTTTTCCCACCATCCTTCCATGTGGGCATTCAACCCAAGTGTTTTTATATGGTATAGTATATTTACATTTTTATGAAATAAAATTTCATATTTTTAAATGTAAAATGCATTTTTATGAATAAAAATGTATATACTTACCATATGAAAACAGCAAATCACCCTCCCGCCTGCCCCGCTTTTAAAGACCTTTTTCCAGTATTTATGTTTATTCACAAAAAGAATGAACTATTTCTGTATTACTGTGCATGGCAGAGTGAATTAGGTCACCAGGGGTCAAAGGTAGCAAGTATATAGGTTTAAAGAGGGTCTCCCCTCATATATTTAAATTCTATGTACGGTGTACGTGGCGGTCACCGAACGCCAAGCCACACCTACCCAAGTGTTTTCATATGGTAAGTATATACATTTTTATTCATAAAAATGCATTTTACATTTAAAAATATGAAAATTTAGTTCAACAATCCATATATGAAATCACAGTATCATTTCCAGCAACTCACAGGCAGTTATTATGTCCACCCCACTGGTGGACATATTATTGTATCCCCGGACGAAAGTCGGGGATACTTGGGATTCAGTACGGTCACGCCGCCGCCGCCGCAGAGATTTCCTTTTGGACGCGATAACTTAAAAAATATTTTAGTTAGAACTTTCAAATATGGTATGTGGGTATATATGGGCAATGCCAGGAACGCTATTGTTTTGTGACCTTGACCTTCAATCTCAAGGTCACTGGTGGCCTCTTAAAGGTCAGATTTTGGCCATTTTTTCACTTTTTGGCCCAGTTCTCCTATACAGAAAGTCAGATCATCCTATGGCTGGTATATATAATACATATATATGTCCTCTGTAAGCATGCAGAAATTTGACCTTGAAGCTCTTCATTGAAGGTCATCCACTGACCGCCAAAGTACCTGACCGAGGGTCATTTTTGGCCTTTTTGGAGATATTTTCACACTTAATGCTGACTATATTGTATGGAAACTATTGAAAATGGCTTTGGAGGTTCAGTACATGATGGACTTCTACCATCCAGGCTTACTGGTTACAGATCTTCATTTAAGGTCATCCACTGACCGCCAAAGTACCTGACCAAGGGTCATTTTTGGCAAATTTGGAGATATTTTCACACTTAATGCTGACTACATTGCATGGAAACTATTGACAATGGCTTTGGAGGTTGAGTACATGATGGAGTACCAGCATCCAGGCTTACCGGTTACAGATCTTCATTTAAGGTCATCCACTGACCGCCAAAGTACCTGACCGAGGGTCATTTTTGGCCCTCTATTTGTTTGTTTGTTTGTGAACAAGATAACTCAAAAACTGACAGATGGATTTTGATAAAATTTTCAGGATATGTCCAAAATGGTAAAAGGAAGATATGATTAAATTTTGGGAGTGATCCGGATCACTGTCTGGATCTTCTGGATCCATGAAATTTAATTTTTAAAGACAGATAACTCAAAAACTTATGGGTGCATTTTGATGAAATTTTCAGGAAATGTCCTTAATGGGATGAGGAACAAGTGATTAGATTTTGGGAGTGATCTGGATCACTGTCTGGATCATCCGGATCCAGGCTGCCAGATGTGTTTGTGTACAATATAGCTCAAAAACTTATGGACGGATTTTGATGAAATTTTTAGGATATGTCTGAAAAGGTAAAAGGATGAAATGATTGAATTTTGGAAGTGATCTGGATCACTATATGGATCTTCTGGATCCATGAAATGTAATTTTTAAAGACAGATACTGCAAAAAGTTATGGATGGATTGTTTCCGCAAATGGCCTAAATGGTACAAGGAACAAGTGATTAAATTTTTGGAGTGATCTGGATCACTGTCTGGATCATCTGGATCCAGGCTGCCACATAATCTTGGGATGGACTTTGATAATTTTAGGATATGTTGCAAATGGTAAAAGGAAGAAGTGGTAAAAGGAAGAAATGATTCAATTTTGCGAGTGATCTGGACCACTATCTGGATCTTCTGGATCCAAGAAATGTAATTTTTAAAGACAAATAGCTCAAAAAGTCATGGATGGATTTTTATGAAAATTTCAGGAAATGTCTTAAATCGGACAAAGAACAAGTGATTAGTTTTTGGGAGTAATCTAGATCACTGTCTGGATCATGTGGATCCAGGCTGCCAGATGTGTTTGTGTACAAGACAACTAAAAAACTTATAGACGGATTTTGATGAAATTTTTAGAATATGTCTGGAAAGGTAAAAGGATGAAATGATTGAATTTTGAAAGTGATCCGGATCACTATATGGATCTTCTGGATCCATGAAATGTAATTTTTAAAGACAGATATAAGTGAAAGAACTAGTGATTAGCTTTTGGAGTAATCTGGTACTATGGAGAATCCTGACCTGGTGCTCCAGGAAACAGGCTCAAGACCGACATATTCACGCCTTAACTATGTCCCGTCCGGGGATACACTGCGTCGAGACGCAATCTCTAGTTTTTGCTTTTTCCGGCGTCCGGCGTCCCGGCGTCCCACTTGGTTTCCAGACAGTTTAGGCAACAGTTCTTATCCTATCTTTACCAAATTTGGCATGCAGGTTTATTGGGTTAATAGCTTGTATGGGATTGCTTTTGGTGATGATAGCTCTATAGCTAACTGAGTAATAGCTACTTTGCTGCTTTTGAGTATCTCTTTGGTTTCCAGACATTTTAAGGAATGCTATTAAGCCTAGCTTTCTGAAATTTGGTATGGAGGTTCATTGGGTTAATAGCTTGTATGGGATTGCTTTTGGGGGGGAAGTGCTTCATAGATGAGTGAGTAATTAATTAAATAAATGAATAATTGGCTATTTTGAATACTGAAATACTCATATCTCCTAAACCGTGCGAGATAGAGCGATTTCGTCGAAATTTTCGACCCACAGGGTATCTAAGGAATGTACTCTTTGCAATTTTCAAAAAAATTTCCCCTCCCCCAAAATGGCGGCCATTTTGAATTTTCGAATTTTTGCCAAAAATGGGAAAACACAAATTTGCTTCTATCTCCTTAACCGTGCGAGATAGAGCGATTTCGTCGAAATTTTCGACCCACAGGGTATCTGAGGAATGTAATCTTTGCAATTTTCAAAAAATTTTCCCCTCCCCAAAAATGGCAGCCATTTTGAATTTTCGAATATTTGCCAAAAATGGCAAACCACAAATTTGCTTCTATCTCCTTAACCATGCGAGATAAGAGCGATTTCATTGAAATTATCAAGCAACAGGGTATCTGACCAATGTACTCTTGGCAATTTCAAAAAGTTTTCCCCTCCCCACATATGGCGGCCATTTTGAATTTTTGCCCAAAATGGAAAAACACAAATTTGCCTTAACCGTGCAAAATAGAGTTATTTTGCTGAAATTTTCGACCCATAGGGTATCTAAGAAATGTACTCTTGGCAATTTTCAAAAAATTTTCCTCTTCCCAAAAATGGCGGCCATTTTGAATTTTCGAATTTTTGCCAAAAATAGAAAAAAAAAAGAAATTTGCTTCTATCTTTTTAACTGTGCAAGATAGAGTGATTTCGTCAAAATTTTTGACCCAACCAATGCAAAAAGGCATGAAGCTGAAATAATTTACATGTACACTAATAAATATTTAAGCATCATTGATATATTTTACAAATGAAACAGGGTCTTGTAAGACTACTGTACAATTTTGGCAAAAGGTTCATGGGGTGGACATTACACATGATAATCTGTGTTCTTCTATGCTATCCTGTTTCTATTCATATGTCGCAGCTACTATCAACAGGGCGTCCTATTTCTAGTTTTGAAAAATGGTGTTCCCGCATCACAGTGTTTAAAATTTTAATGGTCAAAGCATTGGAAGATTTTTTTCTGAGATGATTTATGAAAATTAATGTTTAGAGTAAGAAAACTAAAATTCGTCACATATCTGAAACTCGCCACATGTTGAAATACTAATAAAATAAATTAATTGAGGTGAGATTTGTTGAATGTACAGTAAATTAAGGCTTTTTGAACTGAAAAATACCAATTTTAAGACAAAATATCATTTTCTTTGTAAAATTAACTGAGGTTTTAGAGATGGCGAATTTTAGATTCCTGGCGAATTTTACATTTCTTACTCTATAGCTTAACTTGTCTTTAATGTAAGATCAGTTTAAGGTCCACCCTGCTGCGGGACTGAACATATTATTTTTGCTTTTTTATATCTTTTTGGTAACTGGGGGATTAGTACCTGTCAAAAAATGCTATATTTTTTATGCTGTGAAGCAATGTTTAAATTTTTATCGATATGCAGAAAGAGTTTGCAATGGAAATTTAAAGAAAATTTCCACCCTAACACTAGTTTTGAATTGTACATATCCAAACTTATTATAATATACACAGATTGTGTGAAGTTTGAAAATATGTAACATGCTGGCTTTGTTGTAGTGCAACAGAACTATTGTTGATACAAGATAATTATGGTGAAAGTCTGAGGACTACACAGAAAACCATGGAGAGACTGTCATTACCTCACGAATGGATAGATGGGAAAGAACTACGACGGCGGTATCCTATGCTGAGGTATAAATGGGTTTTTGGGCTTATGATCTGGGAAAAACACTACAAAAAAATCAGTTCTCGAAGAATTAAAAAGCCCTTGCTAAAGCTTGTAAAGTAGATTTATTATTTATTTTATTTTTTTTTAAGTTGCTTTCAACACTGTGTAGGTCATACCACAATGAGTAGTTTGGGCAGAAGAAACCAGTACATATAGTTGGTCAAGGTTCTGTACTGTAAACTGGCAACCATCAATAAGCAACTATCATCTTTCCCACATAGGGTCCAGGGTTTGAACTGCAGACCTCAGAAATGGGAGTGTGTTATCACTACACCACTGTGGTCCCTCTTTTATAGTACAACTTATGTTATCTGCATTTTCATTTTGAGGTGCTGTGTACTCACCTAAGTATGTATATCCATATTCTTTTGTACCAATATGTCTTGTACATTTTATGATCCCCCAAAACTAGAACTCACCTAGCATCAGAGTTGTAGTTGGCTTTAATTCCCAAAACTGATTATGGGTTTAACATTTCAGAAAAAAGTTGTAGTCTTTTTAGATATTTAATAAAATCTACAAAGTACAAATGAAGGATATAGCTTAAATAGTTCAATTAGATATAGGAAATCGTAATTTTTATTGCGTTAATACATCCTATCCAATGGATAATTGCTAATCCGGTCGACGCAGACTGGCCCACCAAACGACAGAAAAAGCCGTCCTGTGTTTCCATCAGCTGGGCCAGCCTAGTACTGTGCATTGGCCAGATGGTGCATCGTACTTCCTTCCTGTCTAGACAGCGTGACATCATAGCATCTTTTTCGTTTGGCACGTGTACTGTGCAGATTTTTGTGAGCTTCAGTTTTTTTGACGATATGAGAATTCCTTACTTTTGTGATTGAATTTTGTGTGAACAGATAATTGGGAGTGTATAGATCATTATGGCTTCACCTGGTCAGAAGGGTGGAGGATGTGGCCACTTAATGGCTGGGTTTGACACCCATAACTACTGTGCATGTTGTCACGCCAAAGGGAAAGGACTGGACCCTTGTGTGAAGATTCAGACTGTAAGTTCTGTAATGGTCTAACCTCTGACCAGAAATCCCAGCTTTCTACTCCATCTTACAAGATTTAAAAGGAAAAGCGGGAATCTAAGAAAACTGCCACTCCCAGCAAAGAACCTAATTCAGACACTCTCAGTCCCACCCTTGTGGACCCGGCACCTGTGTCTGTAGTGGGGGTCCGTGAATGGCCAGGGCACTGTACAGTCCACTGGTTTGAGTGCACCAGCTGAGAAGAGGAAGAAAGTGGAAAAGGATAAGGTTTCAACTTCAAAGTCGGTTAAGTCTACAGAGAAACCGGCCAAGTCATCAGAGCACCAACCGACCAAAACCTCCACTGATGCCAGATTTGAGGAACTTGATCAGGGGGGGTTGGACTGGTTTAACCGGTTGGAGGCGCTACTTTTGGCCAGAACACTAGACAAACCTCAGGAACCGACCTTCCAGACCGTCAAGGTGGCAACCTCCCACTCTCCACCGACCGACGTGGCCAAGACTAAGCAGCCTTTCATCAGACCCACTACTCCACCTCTTCTCAAGCCAATTGACCGACCAACCACCGACCCTGCTACTAGCAAGCAACGGGCTGCCAGCTCATCTCAGCAAGACCGACCTCAGAAATATGACCGGCCAAAACACTCTGCATCTACTGACACCGACCCTCCTGTATTAAAGAAACAGTCGGCTAGTAAGTCTGTGGAACCAACTAGAATGGACAGTTTTTCGAGCTCAGACTTTGACTTTTTTCATCTGACTGGCCAGCTGTAGATATTTTTGTTGAGGAAGGGAAACTGTCGGATGACTAGGATGTGACATTTTCCGACCCAGACCAATCCCTTTTTGAGGAACAAATCTACAGAGAGACCATGAGGGGGATTCGGTGTTATATGGGCTGGAATCATATTCCAGACATAGACACTAACACTAGCAATTTTGATGACAACCCTTTCGCCTGTCCAAAAGTGCAGACTCCAGGGAAGGTCTCAGTACAGATGTGTGCGGATGACTGGCTGTGCAGAAAACTGAGTAAGCTGAACATCACTTTGGTCGAGGGTTATCCCTCCTGTAGTTGAGAAGCCGGTGAGTTTGTTAAAGGACCAGTTTGTGCCAGCAGCGAAGTCCCAAGCCAGATTGTATGGGCTGTATTCTGACCACAAGGGAGACTCTACTGCTGTGTCATCTAGCTGCATCCAGACTGAATAGTACTTACCTAAGAATTGCAAAGCGGGCCTGCATCGCCTCAAACCCACCCCAGTCGCGCCCTATCTCCCAGGAGAGTCTGCGAGAGTGGGAAAAGTCTGTCATAGAAGCCTCGATCATCTGTAACCAAGCAGCCAGATTTAACTGTTGTCTGTTCAGGGTATGCAGACACAACTGAAGGCGATACAGTCAGAAGGCAAAGGAAAGTCTGCTTCCAGAGTTGCTACATCCACGGATGAACTGTAGTATCTTGTGGATTTTAATGCCAGTATAAGTCAAGTCATGGCCAAGACAATGGAGCACCTCAGTGACTTTGTGTTCGTTTCTATTGCCAACCTGACTCTCATAAGAAGGGACGCTTATCTGTCACATGTGAGATCTGAGATCAAGCCGGATACGTTAGCAGCGCTGAGAACTGCACCCCTGCAACTTACCACCCTCTTCCTGGACAGTGTGCTTAAGAGGGTGGAAGAGGATATTTCAAAATATGACAGTAAAGGTCATTCAGGGTCTAGTTACAGGAAAGGTCGGTACCATGCCTATGAACACACATAGAAGAAATCAGACAATAGAACATCCGATCAACAAACCTGGAAAAACATAAGCACACACAACAAGGGCAAGAGAAGAAAAGGTAAGTCTTAATTCTACTCATCCCGACTGGCCAAGACCCAGCAGTCTCGTAAATGACAATTACTGTGTAAACATGTTGAGTGTGGGACTGCTGGCCGGAAGCAAGAGAACTTCGAGTATTGTTCAGTCACCACCGACATCAGGAAAGATATTAGACTCTCAGATACCAAAGACATTTGTAAACTCTTTTGTTGTAAATCCTATACTTTCTGCACCCAGGCCATCACAAAAGAAATATATAAGTCCTGGGGCCGGTTTCATGAAAAGTCTCAGTTTGAGACCAGTTTTGGGCTGAGTCTGGGTCTCAAATCTGAGACTTTTGTCTCGGCTGAGTTTTTGGCTCAAATTGATTTCACAAAAGGTGACTCAGCTGAGACTGGTCTCAAGTCATAGTCTCAACTTTTAAATTTCATTTAAGATGCTTCCTTGGTTTGTTTTTTATGCAAGTGCATTTATTTCATCATCATTATCGATTTAAATTGCATTAACACTGATAACACATGAAAAAAATTGATATAATATTATTGGTAACAAGCCAATTGTTTGAGACTCAACTGAGACTGAGTTAAGCTTTGAGTCCACTCTTGAGACTAGTCACTTGACAACGACTAAAAAAGCATGTCAATTCCATTGACTTTTCTTATTATGAATATTGAATATGTAGTTGTAATTAGTAAGCAAATAAAAATATAATATTTCAAGATTCAACAAATTTATTTTTATGCAAATTATATTGGTTTATACACAAGTATTGGATGACAAACTTTGGACTCAAAATTTGAGACACCTCCTTGGTGGGCTCAAAATTGAGCCCATGACTGAGCCAAATCTCAAGTTGAGCCTGTTTGTGAAATGCTTTGAGTCTGAGTCCACAGACTCAGCAAAATATTTACAATATTTGAGCCCAAAGTCTCAGATTTGAGCCTGAGACCAGACTTAAGTCCTTTCATGAAACCGGCCCCTGGTGTTGCAGAGTGTTATCAAGAAAGCAAATTAAAATATGTGAAAGATGTTTTCTGTGTCGATCAATTGTCTTTTGTCAAACCTGTAACAAATGTCCAACATGCTGTCTCAACTCTACCTGTAGTTTCCCAAAACTTTTGGGAAGCTTTGGAAACTCTGGGTGCTGCTCCGAAAGTGTTACAAATGATAAAACAAGGCTACATCCTCCCCTTTCTGATCCGGCCCAACTTGACAAGGTCACCAACAATGATAAGCTGTTATGCCAATCCTCACAGGAACCTCTACCTGCTGGAGGCATTGCATCAGCCTATGAACAAAAACACAGTAGAGCTGGTCAAAAATCAAGAATCTCTGGGGTTTTACAACCTACTTTTTTGGTTCCAAAGCCCAACAATAAGTGCAGACCTATATTAAATCTGAGGAACCTGAATCAATTCCTCAAGGTGCAAAAATTCAAAATGGAGACACCAGAAACCGTCAGAACCTCCCTCCAACACAGGGAGTTAACTCAATAGATTTCAAGGATGCCTACTTCATGGTCCAGGAAGTACATGAGATTTCACATCAGGGCAGGTCACATCACTGCAAGGCACTGCCATTGACTGTCCACAGCCTCCATGGAGTTTACCATGATAGCCAAGGAGGTAAAACTGATGGCCTTACACAAGGGTATAAGGATCCACTAGTACCTAGATGACTGGTTGGTGACAGCCAGATCCCACCAAACTTGTCTCCAGCACACACAGGAACTAGTAAAAATGTGTCAGGAACTACGTTGGCTGGTGAATTTAGAGAAATCAGGACCCCAAACAAGTATTCGACTTCGTAGGTTAACATATCGCCCAAATATATGGCCGGGTCCGGCCCACACCGGACCGGTGGCAGACCCTCCAACAGAAAATACCGGACCTGATCTCCCGACCAACCTGTCCGGTCTGGCAGTTTATGTCGTTGATAGGTCTGCTGACAGCTACAGAGAAACAAGTTCACCTTGGCCGACTACACATGAGACCAATTCAATGGCACCTCAAAAACAACTGGAGAGTACCAGAATCACTAGAAAAGGTGATCCCTATCCCCAAGTCCTTGCACCCCCATCTGAGATGGTGGCTGGAAGAAGACAATGTGCTTCTAGGTCAGCCATTACACCCACTAAAACATGCTCTGCAAGTCTTTACAGACGCATCAAAAGAAGGGTGGGGCGCTCACTTAAACAAACACATGGCAAAGGGAAGCTGGTCCCTTCCAGAAAGCAAGCTGCATATGAACTACCTGGAACTGAAGACTGTTTTCTTAGCCCTAAAAGAGTTCCAAGACCTCTGCTCAGAAAAAAATAGTTCTGATAGCAACCGACAACACATCAGTGGTGTCATACATAAACAAGGAAGGAGGCATGAGGTCGGGCCTACTCTGTGCCCTGCTATGGAGAATCTTGACCTGGTGTGCCAGGAAACAAGTAACTCTCAAAGCCCGACATATTTCAGGCCGGCTGAATGTGGTAGCAGACAAGCTATCCAGGCTAGACCAGACCATCCAGATGGAGTGGTCTCTCCTTCCAGAGGTTTTCCAATCGATATACAGCAGGTGGCACCAACCTCAAATAGATCTGTTTGCCACGAGGTTCAAAAACAAGTTATCTCTGTTTGTGTCACCGGTACCGGATCCCTTGGCCTCAGCAGTGGATGCACTCAGCCTGTCATGGGAGGATCTGGATGCATATGCCTTCCCACCAGCTGCCATATTGGGCAAAATGGTGGAGAAGTTGCAGGACTGCCCTTGTAAGAGGATCATTCTGATTGCCCCAGGGTGGCCCAACATGCCCTGGTTCTGGGGGTCTAGTGACCATGTCCAGCCAGATACTTCTGAGCCTGCCCAGCCTGCCCAACCTGTTAACACAGCCCTTCAATCAGATCCCTCACAGGAATCTGGCAAACCTATATCTCAATGCATGGCTCCTAGAGCCTCAGCAATCAAGGAGCAGGGCTTCTCTGAAGCAGTGACAGCACGAATTGAGGCTCCGCAGAGAGGATCAACCAGATCAGTCTCTGAGGCAAAGTGGACCATTTTTACAAAGTGGTGCAGCAATCAGGTGGACTTCAGGACACCCTTATAAAGTTGGTAGCTGACTTCATTATGTACCTGTTTCAGGATAGGAAGTTAGAGCCCATTACCATTGATGGATACAGGTCAGCCATTGCTGATAAACTGGGAAATTCACCCATTAATGTCAACAAAGATGAAAATCTTGTCTCCTGGATAATTTCCATAGAGACAGACCCAAAGGACAGAGGGGAATCCCATCTTGGAACCTCTCCCTGGTTTTGCACTAGCTGACAAAGACTCCATTCGAACCAATTAAAGAGGCCACTTTGAAGCATTTGACCTTCAAGATAGTTTTCCTCTTGGCCCTAGGGTAGGGCAAACGCAGAAGTGAGATACTTGCTTGGCAAAACAGAAACATTAGATACCAGTCTGACTGGTCAAAGGTGTCCCTGTACCCATCACCCAGCTTTCTTTCCAAGAATCAGCTGGCCAAAAGGGTCCAGACAGTGTGGCCCCAGTGGTTACACCAGTCCTGGCCCCAACTCTGGATAAGTCCTCAAGTCTGACAGTTCAATTTGTCCTGTCAGAGCATTGCGCTGCTATTTGGACAGGACCTCAAACCTCAGGCAGAACAAGGAACTAGTCTTTGTCTCCTTTAAGAAAGGCTTTGACAAGGACATGTCACCTGCCACTATCTCCTCATGGATCAAGCAGACTACGATCCTATGTTATGAGCTCTCGGATCAGGAGGCCCTCACCTTAGATCAGGTTAAAGCCCATGATGTCAGGGCCTTTGCTGCCTCTATGGTCTTCCAGTCAGGAGTCTCCCTAGAGCAGATTTTGTCAGCCTGCCATTGGAAGTCGCATAATACCTTCATGCAATTCTACCTTAAGAATGAGGCTTGCGCTGATTCAGAGCTCACCTGGGACCTGTAGTGGCTGCTCAGCAGATCCACCAGTAGCCTATGGTTTGAGGAGACTTGTACATATGTAAATAGTTGTATATGTATGAATGCAAAAAAAAAAAAAAAAAACCAGAAAAAAAGCCAAAAAAAGTTACTTGCTTCCTTCGGGAGGTTTTATTTCTTCTTCTTATGGGATTGAACTCATCCCACTCTTCCCCTACCTCAGAGCAGGTCTGTTGGGGGGGGCAACCTCAGTATAGCCCCGGATAACCAGCTGCTGGTAAACGATCATGGCGTTACAGGGTTTCCTGACCTCAAGGTTGACCCAGGCCTGAAGGAAATTTGTTAGTTAAGCGTCCCGCAAGGGACGCTTGTTTGTGTATGGGAGAGCTTCCGGCTCCGCCGGCTCCACATTTTGTTTTCCTTATAACTCTCTAACCGTTAGGCGGATTCTTTTCAAATTTGGCAGGTTTAGGCAGTAGCCTTGGGGAATTTTTTTGAATATGCTGCAGTGACATTTCAACCAATCAGAGAGGTCACATGACCAAAAATGTCTTTTTTCGATGGGGAAGCTTGTCCGGATGATAACTTGAAAGGAATTTTATCAATTCACCTGAAACTTGGCAAATACATTCATTCTATTAAAATCTGGAAATCATTAGATTTTGGCATTGATTGGTCAAGAAATGGCCGAGTAATTAATGATTAATTAATCATTACGAATTTTCCAAATAAGGAAAACACAAAAATGCTTATATCTCGAAAACCGTGCTAGATAGAGCAATTTCGACGAAATTTTTGACCCGCAGGGTATCTCTGCAGAGTAGTTATCCCAATTTTCAAAAAAATTTCGTCTCGCCAAAAATGGCGGCCATTTTGAATTTTCGAATTTTTCGCAAAAATTGCAAAACATAAAAATGCTTATATCTCGAAAACCCTGCTAGATAGAGCGATTTCGACGAAATTTTTGACCCACAGGGTATATCTGCAGAGTAGCCATCCCAATTTTCAAAAAAATTTTGTCTCGCCAAAAATGGTGGCCATTTTGAATTTTCGAATTTTTCGCAAAAATTGCAAAACACAAAAATGCTTATATCTCGAAAACCCTGCTAGATAGAGCGATTTCGACGAAATTTTTGACCCGCAGGGTATCTCTGCAGAGTAGCCATGCCAATTTTCAAACAAAAAATTTCTGGCAAAAAATGGCGGCCATTTTGAATTTTCGAATTTTTCACAAAATTGCAAAACACAAAAATGCTTATATCTTGAAAACCGTGCTAGATAGAGCGATTTCGATGAAATTTTTGACCCACAGGGTATCTCTGCAGAGTAGCCATGCCAATTTTCAAAAAAATTTTCTCTTGCCAAAAATGGCGGCCATTTTGAATTTTCGAATTTTTGCGCAAAAATAGCAAAACACAAAAATGCTAATATTTCGAAAACCGTGCTACATAGAGCGATTTCGACGAAATTTTTTATCTTCAGGGTATCTCTGCAGAGCAGCTATCCCAAAGAGCTTTCACTTGGTGAAGTTTCCGACCCATAGCTAATTGCTCACCTACTCAAAAAGAGTAAATGCGAATTACCTCTAAAAGTATTGCAGATGGCCAATTTTTCTCAAATAACTCATTCACCTACTTTTGGAAGAGCTTTCACTTGGTGAAGTTTCAGACCCGTAGCTAATTACTCACATACTCAAAATGAGTAAATGCTAATTATCTCTAAAACTATTGCGGATACCCAATTTTTATCAAATAACTCATTCATGTACTTTTGGGAGAGCTTTCACATGGTGAAGTTTCAGACCCGTAGATAATTACTCACCTACTCAAAATGAGTAAATGCGAATTATCTCTTAAAAGTATTGCAGATAGCCAATTTTTCTCAAATAACTCATTCACCTACTTTTGGAAGAGCTTTCACATGGTAAAGTTTCAGACCCATAGCCAATTACTCACCTACTCAAAATGAGTAAATGTGAATTATCTCTAAAAGTATTGCAGATAGCCAATTTTTCTCAAATAACTCATTCACCTACTTTTGGGAGAGCTTTCACATGGTGAAGTTTCAGACCCATAGCTAATTATTTACCTACTCAAAATGAGTAAATGCTAATTATCTCTAAAAGTATGCGGATACCCAATTTTTATCAAATAACTCATTCATCTACTTGTGGGAGAGCTTTCACATGGTGAAGTTTCAGACCCATAGCTAATTACTCACCTACTCAAAATGAGTAAATGTGAATTATCTCTAAAAGTATTGCAGATAGCCAATTTTTCTCAAATAAATCATTCACCTACTTTTGGGAGAGCTTTCACTTGGTGAAGTTTCAGACCCATAGCTAATTACTCACCTACTCAAAATGAGTAAATGTGAATTATCTCTAAAAGTATTGCAGATAGCCAATTTTTCTCAAATAAATCATTCACCTACTTTTGGGAGAGCTTTCACTTGGTGAAGTTTCAGACCCATAGCTAATTACTCACCTACTCAAAATGAGTAAATGTGAATTATCTCTAAAAGTATTGCAGATAGCCAATTTTTCTCAAATAACTCATTCACCTACTTTTGGGAGAGCTTTCACTTGGTGAAGTTTCAGACCCATAGCTAATTACTCACCTACTCAAAATGAGTAAATGCCAATTATCTCTAAAAGTATTGCAGATAGCCAATTTTTGTCAAATTAATCATTCACCTACTTTTGGGAGAGCTTTCACTTGGTGAAGTTTCAGACCCATAGCTAATTACTCACCTCAAAATGAGTAAATGCGAATTATCTCTAAAAGTATTGCAGATAGCCAATTTTTCTCAAATAACTCATTCACCTACTTTTGGCAGAGCTTTCACTTGGTGAAGTTTCAGACCCATAGCTAATTACTCACCTACTCAAAATGAGTAAATGTGAATTATCTCTAAAAGTATTGCAGATAGCCAATTTTTCTCAAATAACTCATTCACCTACTTTTGGCAGAGCTTTCACTTGGTGAAGTTTCAGACCCATAGCTAATTACTCACCTACTCAAAATGAGTAAATGCGAATTATCTCTAAAAGTATTGCAGATAGCCAATTTTTCTCAAATAACTCATTCACCTACTTTTGGGAGAGCTTTCACTCTGTGAAGTTTCAGACCCATAGCTAATTACTCACCTACTCAAAATGAGTAAATGCGAATTATCTCTAAAAGTATTGCAGATAGCCAATTTTTCTCAAATTAATCATTCACCTACTTTTGGGAGAGCTTTCACTTGGTGAAGTTTCAGACCCATAGCTAATTACTCACCTACTCAAAATGAGTAAATGCGAATTATCTCTAAAAGTATTGCAGTTAGCCAATTTTTCTCAAATAACTCATTCACCTACTTTTGGGAGAGCTTTCACTTGGTGAAGTTTCAGACCCATAGCTAATTACTCACCTACTCAAAATTAGTAAATGCGAATTATCTCTAAAAGTATTGCAGATAGCCAATTTTTCTCAAATAACTCATTCACCTACTTTTGGGAGAGCTTTCACTTGGTGAAGTTTCAGACCCATAGCTAATTACTCGCCTACTCAAAATGAGTAAATGTGAATTATCTCTAAAAGTATTGCAGATAGCCAATTCTTCTCAAATAACTCAATCACCTTCTTTTGGGAGAGCTTTCACTTGGTGAAGTTTCAGACCCATAGCTAATTACTCACCTACTCAAAATGAGTAAATGTGAATTATCTCTAAAAGTATTGCAGATAGCCAATTTTTCTCAAATAACTCATTCACCTACTTTTGGCAGAGCTTTCACTTGGTGAAGTTTCAGACCCATAGCTAATTATTCACCTACTCAAAATGAGTAAATATGAATTATCTCTAAAAGTATTGCAGATAGCCAATTTTTCTCAAATAACTCATTCACCTTCTTTTGGGAGAGCTTTTACTCTGTGAAGTTTCAGACCCATAGCTATTTATTCACCTACTCAAAATGAGTAAATGCTAATTATCTGTAAAAGTATTGCGGATACCCAATTTTTATCAAATACTCATTCATCTACTTGTGGGACAGCTTTCACATGGTGAAGTTTCAGACCCATAGCTAATTACTCACCTACTCAAAATGAGTAAATGCAAATTATCTCTAAAAGTATTGCAGATAGCCAATTTTTCTCAAATAACTCATTCACCTACTTCTGGGAGAGCTTTCACCTGGTGAAGTTTCAGACCCATAGATAATTATTCACCTACTCAAAATGAGTAAATGTGAATTATCTCTTAATAGTATTGCAGATAGCCAATTTTTCTCAAATAACTCATTCACCTACTTTTGGAAGACCTTTCACACACGAAAATGAAAAATTGTGAATATCTCGGAAAAGCTATTTCTTCTGCTTTAATGCTTGGCGGGAGATACACACTGTGGCAGTGGTCTTGATAAAAATTTTTGTCTCCCCAAAAATGGTGGCCATTTTGAATTTTCAAAGTTTTTGCAAAACACAAAAATGCTTATATCTCGAAAACCGTGCTATATGGAGCGAACTCAACAAAATTTTGGACCTGCTGGGTATCTGCAGAGTAGCCATGCCAATTTTCAAAATATTTTTGTCTCGCCAAATATAGCGGACATTTTTAATTTTTTTTAATTTTTGCAAAACACAAAAATGCTTATATCTTGAAAACTGTGCTAGATAGAGCAGACTGCGCTGACTTTGGTTGCCACAACAGTATAAGGCTAGAAACGAAGCATTTTCTTAATACTTTAGCACTCACCTTTATATCCTTTTCGGGACGCTTTGTTTTTGCTATGCAAAAACATTATCTTTTTTTTTTTGCGAGCGATCCTCTAGTTTATTTTTATCAGTCCCTAGTAACTTAACCACTACCCAAGCAGTAGTTATTCAGCAATTGTCCATTGCATAGGATGTATTAATGCAATAAAAGTGCAAATTTAATAACTAAATTAAATTTTTATAAGTTAATACCCTATCCAATGGACACACAAGGCCCTTCCATCTGGCCCCACTATCAGCTTACTAGGGGCTAATAGGTTTAGACAATCAAAAAGATGCTATGACATCTAGCTGTCTAGACAGGAAGGAAGTACGATGCGCCACCTGGCACAGTATTAGGCCGGCCCGGCCGGTGGAAACACAGGGCGGCTTTTTTTGTCATTTGGCGGGCCGGTCTGCGGCGACCGGATTAGCAATTGTCCATTGCATGACTGCCTTAACTTGGTAACTGTTTTGGCAGCTATTCCTGGTGTATGCATTAGGTGTTGTTGATGTAATGCCAGTATTCCGCATTTAGATTTGCTTAGAACTAAAAAGGCGACAGCCGCTATCAATTGATGAGAATGAGTATTGAAAAACCTATGTATTTTTCCACAATGCATGACTCTAATTGCTTGACAATATTAAAGACATCATTTATATCGTTAAATATTGAGCAAAATATCTTCATAGTAGTTACATATGATGTATTCAGCTTTAGAATATGATAAAATAAACCAACAAATAACTGTGTATAATTTCGATTTCCATGGAAAATGCTGATGATAGCACCATTGCCTTACACATTCAAAATATTGTCAAAAGCCATGTACAAAAACATATGGTGTGGCCTAGTGGGTAACATACTGTCCTAGGAACAAAGAGGATCTGGGTTTGGTCCAAGTTTGGCAACAGGTCACCTGATTCATACCTCTATGACAGGGGGTTCACGTACAGCTCATGGATATGCCTGGCGAAATCCTTCTCAGTGTGACCCTGTATATATTAAAAGGGGACCAAAGTACGGCTTTAACTTTGTACTAATCAAGCAGCCCGTCAGGGGCACTTATTTGTTTTCATGTAAGTTCGACTGATCACCGCTGCCTCCGCCGGATTATGGTCTCCCTTTCAAATTTTTCTTTCCTTCTTATCTTTCATTAAAACTATAGGGGCGGGAAAATTTTGGGGATACTTTGCAGAGACCTGGAGCTCTACTTAAGGTAACCTTAAGCATTTTTCAAAAACACCTCGTAATTGCGTTTCAGGAAAAACCACACAAATCTGTGCTATAAAATTTATCAGGTACATTCTAGACCTAAATCCGCAGGTCGGAAAGGATTTTCTGATCAATCGGACCATAGATGCCTAGATGGGAGGTGTGTCATTTTTGTAAATTTTTTCTAAAAATGGATACTTTGTCTGTATTTCAAAAACAGTCAGGATTTCGGCGTTTTGTTGGAATAACTTATGAAGCTACTTTTAACCCCACAGCCCTTAAGGGCTGGGAAAAAGTGTGTCCGGCCTGTATCTCAGAAACCGTAAGGTGTAGGAAGTTGATACTTGGTAGGGACATTGGTTAGTGGGTGTAGGTGTGCAACGTCATGGTGTGACCTTGATTTGACCTTGCTGTAGTGACCTTGAGTTTGAAAATCTTGTCCGGGCCATATCTCAGAAACCGTAAGGTGTAGGAAGTTGATACTTGGTAGTGACATTAGTTAGGGGGGTATAGGTGTGCAACGTCATGGTGTGACCTTGACTTGACCATTGACCTTGCCATAGTGACCTTGACATATAAAATCTTGTCCGGGCTATATCTTAGAAACCATAAGGTGTAGGAAGTTGATACTTGGTAGGGACATTGGTTAGGGGTTGTAGGTGTGCAACGTCATGGTGTGACCTTGTTTTGACCTTTGACCTTGCTGTAGTGACCTTGACCTATAAAATCTTGTCCGGGCTATATCTCGGCAACCATAAGGTGTAGGAAGTTGATACTTGGTAGGCACATTGGTTAGGCAGTGTAGGTGTGCAACGCCATAGCGTGACCTTGATTTGACCTTTGACCTTGTCGTAGTGACCTTGACCTATAAAATCTGGTCCGAGCTATGTCTCAGAAACCATAAGGTGTATGAAGTTGATACTTGGGACATTGGCTAGGGTGTGTAGATGTAAAACGTCATGGTGTGACCTTGATTTGACCTTGCCATAGTGGGTCAATAGTTTGGCCAGGATAGCTTTTGGTCGATGATAGCTTTGTAGCTATCTGAGTAATAGCTACTTTGCTACTTTGAGCGATTTCATCGAAATTTTCGACCCACAGGGTATCTAAGCAATGTACTCTTGGCAATTTTCAAAAAACTTTCCTCTTCCCAAAAATGGCCATTTTGAATTTTCGATTTAAAAAAAATTTTTCTGTCCCCAAAAATGGTGGCCATTTTTAATTTTCAAATTTTTGCCAAAAATGGGAAAACACAAATTTGCTTCTATCTCCTTAACCGTGCAAGATAGAGCAATTTCGTCGAAATTTTCGACCCACAGGGTATCTGAGATGTGTACTATTGGCAATTTTCAAAAAAATTTCCTCTCCCCAAAAATGGCGGCCATTTTGAATTTTCGAATTTTTCCCCAAAATTCAAAAACACAAATTTGCTTCTATTTGGTGGTTACACAAAAAAAAAAAAAAAAAAAAAAAAAAAAAAAAAAAAAAAACCCTTCAAGTCTGCATATATATGTTTTAACCATTAATCCGAATCTTCAGATAAAATCATAAAATAAGAATGAAAAAGCCTCCAATTAATTATACTTGCAAGATAAAATACTACATCTGTTTGACATATTATTTTCTTTAGACTTTATGACAGTTAAAAGTTGTCATTTTGGTGTTTTAGACCCAGTAGCCTAAATAAAATGGAATTTGATAAAAAAAAAAAAAAAAAAAAAATTTGCTTCTATCTGCTTAACCGTGCGAGATGAGCAATTTGGTTGAAGTTTTTTCGACCAGAGGGTATCTGAGCAATGTACTCTTGGCAATTTTCAAAAAATTTTCCTCTCCCCAAAAATGGCGGCCATTTTGAATTTTCGAATTTTTGCCCAAAATGGAAAAACACAAATTTGCTTCTATCTCCTTAACTGTGTGAGATAGAGCGATTTTGTCGAAACTTTCGATCCACAGGGTATGTCATCAAACTAGTCTTTGCAATTTTCAAAAAAATTTCCTCTCCCCCCAAAAATGGCGGCCATTTTGAATTTTCAAATTTTTGCCGAAAATGGAAAAACACAAATTTGCTTCTATCTCCTTAACTGTGCGAGATAGAGTGATTTTTCGTTGAAATTTTCGACCCACATGGTATCTCAGCAATCTACTCTTGCCAATTTCGTCCAAGTTTTAGAGCAAAACTCATGATTCCCTTTGGGTGGACATTACGCATGCCAATGCGTCCTATTTCTAGTTGTGTTGTTTTAATACTTAATCTTTACATACAGTGCTCTGAAAGTATCCCAATCTGTGTACTGTTTCACTACTTCTATATGTCATGATGTTAAAAAATATTTCCCCAGGCTGTGGGTACGGGCATCTCTGATGCTATTTTTAATGCTTTCAAATTCCTGAAATCATGCACGAAATCACTTATAACTTGAAAAGTATTGAAAATGTAGAGCATTTTGTTAAAACATGTTATTCACTCGTAAGACAAATATGACCAGCAGTGAGTGCTATTGTGTATTACACAATGTGTGTGCACACTGAGTGAAAAGGTTGATAAGGGATATCAAGATTCATTCATTTCTTTTCATTAAGGGATATGCTTACAAGTAAGTCTTTTTGGTGGTAAACAATTTAAACAAGGACATTTATCTATAGGTTCATGGAAGTGGATCCTTATGGAAGTAATATTTTGTGGAAAGAATGTCTTGTCTGTTTTGAGAGAATGGAAAAATTCTTAAATTAAATATCTCCTGGAAACAATTTACGATTCTACATTTACAGCTACCGTTTCTATTCAGTCAACCTCTAGCAAAAATGATTCGTAAAATATACTACTTTACGAAACACAATAAAGCTCACATCCTGCTTACAGTTTAATACTGCAACTGCTACAGTTGTTTTCACCCATGGTGTCCGGATGGGCGGGCGGTCGGCGGGAAAAAGTTTGTCCAGGCTGTATCTCAGAAGCCATAAGGTGTAGGAAGTTGATACTTGGTAGGGACATTGGTTAGGATGTGTAGGTGTGCAACGTCATAATCTGACCTTGATTTGACCTTTGACCTTGCCATAGTGACCTTGAGTTTGAAAATCTTGTCCGGGCTATATCTCGGAACCGTAAGGTGTAGGAAGTTGATACTTGGTAAGGACATTGGTTAGGGGGTGTAGGTGTGCAACATCATGGTTTGACCTTGATTTGACCTTTGACCTTGCCTTAGTGACCTTGACCTATAAAATCTTGTCCGGTCTATATCTCGGAAACCGTAAGGTGTAGGAAGTTGATACTTGGTAGGGACGTTGGTTATGGGGTGTAGGTGTGCAACGTCAAGGTCTGACAAGGATTAGACCTTTGACCTTGCCATAGTGACCTTGACCTATAAAATCTTGTCTGGCCTATATCTCAGAAACGTGAGGTGTAGGAAGTTGATACTTGGTAAGGACATTGGTTAGGGGGTGTAGGTGTGCAACGTCATGGTGTGACCTTGATTTGACCTTTGACCTTGCCTTAGTGAACTTGACGTATAAAATCTGGTCCGGGCTATATCTCGAAAACCGTAAGGTGTAGGAAGTTGATGCTTGGTAGGGACATTGGTTAGGGGTTTTAGGTGTGCAGCATCATGGTTTGACCTTGATTTGACCTTTGACCTTGTCGTAGTGACCTTGACCTTTAAAATCTTGTTGCACCTTTGGGTCTGTCTTTTGATGTAGATTAAGCACTGTTAAAGTCATATTAGAATTCATTAAGAGTTTTACTTTTACAAGTTCGAATTTTAAGAGATGGAATTTCATCAAGTGAGCCACAGATTTTGCTCCAACACCACACATAAGCATTCATTGAATGTATTACCACTTCTGTATGCATGGTAATATTCAAAACATCTAAACCATAATTCGGCCATGCCAGATGTAGATAAAAAGTACATGTATTATCTTTCTCTTAGACTTTATTTTCTCTATTTAAACATTGTTTGGACCTTAAAATAACTGACAGTGCTCTGAAAGTATCCTGAACTTTGTACTGATACAGTACTTCTATATCTCATGGTGTTAAAAATATTTCCCTAGGCTTGTAGGGTACGGGCATCTCTGATGCTATTTTAAATAATCCACTTTTTGATCAGATACAAAACACAGTAAAGCTTACGCTCTGCTTACAGCCTCATATTGCAACTACTACAGCTCTCCATCGGGCCGCTCGTTTTTGTTAGCAAAAATCTTTTTCTAGTTTAGAGTAGGAAATGTAAAATTGACACAAGTATGTGACAGTGGCCAGTAAGAACACTGACTTGTATTTCCTCGACTATTGTGAAATTCTTTATACATTCATGATTTTGATGACTAAGCTGGGCCTCTATTCTTCTCTGATCCAAAATGACACAAATGTTGGTTATTATATCCCCGGACGAAAGTCCATATACATATATATGTCCTCTGTAAGCATGCAGAAATTTGACCTTGAAGCTCTTCATTGAAGGTCATCCACTGACCGCCAAAGTACCTGACCGAGGGTCATTTTTGGCCTTTTTGGAGATATTTTCACACTTAATGCTGACTATATTGCATGGAAACTATTGAAAATGGCTTTAGAGGTTGAGTACATGATGGACTTCTACCATCCAGGCTTACTGGTTACAGATCTTCATTTAAGGTCATCCACTGACCGCCAAAGTACCTGACCAAGGGTCATTTTTGGCCCTCTGTTTGTTTGTTTGTGAACAAGATAACTCAAAAACTGACAGATGGATTTTGATAAAATTTTCAGGATATGTCCAAAATGGTAAAAGGAAGATATGATTAAATTTTGGGAGTGATCCGGATCACTGTCTGGATCTTCTGGATCCATGAAATTTAATTTTTAAAGACAGATAACTCAAAAACTTATGGGTGCATTTTGATGAAATTTTCAGGAAATGTCCTTAATGGGACGAGGAACAAGTGATTAGATTTTGGGAGTGATCTGGATCACTGTCTGGATCATGCGGATCCAGGCTGCCAGATATGTTTGTGTACAATATAGCTCAAAAACTTATGGATGGATTTTGATGTCTGAAAAGGTAAAAGGATGAAATGGTTAAATTTTGGAAGTGATCCGGATCACTATATGGATCTTCTGGATCCATGAAATGTAATTTTTAAAGACAGATACCTCAAAAAGTTATGGATGGATTGTGATGACATTTTCAGCAAATGACCTAAATGGAACAAGTGATTACATTTTTGGAGTGATCTGGATCACTGTCTGGATCATCTGGATCCAGGTTGCAACATAATTTTAGGATGAATTTTGATGATATTTTTAGGATATGTTACAAATGGTAAAAGGAAGAAGTGGTAAAAGGAAGAAATGGTTCAATTTTGTGAGTGATCTGAAACCACTATCTGGATCTTCTGGATCCATGAAATATAATTTTTAAAGACAAATAGCTCAAAAAGTCATGGGTGGATTTTGATGAAATTTTCAGGAAATGTCTTAAATGGGACAAGGAACAAGTGATTAGATTTTGGGAGTGATCTGGATCATCTGGATCTAGGCTGCCAGATGTGTTTGTGTACAAGATAAATCAAAAACTTATGGATGGATTTTGATGAAATTTTCAGGATATGTCTGAAAAGGTAAAAGGATGACATGATTGAATTTTGGAAGTGATCCGGATCACTATATGGATCTTCTGGATCCATGAAATGTAATTTTTAAAGACAGATATAAGTGAAAGAACTAGTGATTAGCTTTTGGGAGTAATCTGGTACTATGGAGAATCCTGACCTGGTGCTCCAGGAAACAGGCTCAAGACCGACATATTCACGCCTTAACTATGTCCCGTCCGGGGATACACTGCGTCGAGACGCAATCTCTAGTTCTGTCTTACCTTTACAGGGTGCCGACCAAAAGTGTAAGTTTCATGTGCTCTGCTGACTTTCTTGACTCTATGAGACAAGAATGGACCATAAAAGTATGACAGAAGTATTGACATGCAATATCAGTTTCATAGTATGTTTTTTCAGGGAGAATATAACCGGAGAATCTTTTGTTGTGTTTCAGGTATTCTGAAAGTTACGGTGGAGTTCTAGACAAGACAGGATCCCTTATTCTGGCAGATAAAGCACTGCATGTGTTACGTGTAAGTGAGGCTTCTGGGGTAAAATTAAGGCTGCTACAGTAAAATTAACTGGTTGTAATTTACCGTAAATGACCTATTTAGCGCACAGTGCGCTAAGCAAAGTCTATTTTTATTCAATATTTGTTGGGAAAAAATGTCCCTTTTAGCGCACCCATCATGAAACACTTTCCGGGATGAAATTTCGGTCAATCCGGTAGAGAAACGGTGTTTCGACATTTAGAAATACCCACTTCCTGTATAGATGAAAACAGACTCGAAAGTCGTGACAAAAAATTCAATTTATTAAGTAAAAATACGTACAATATATGAAAAATATGTGGATATTGTGCACTGTCACCGACGAGATTGCTGGGAAAAAGAGGTAGGGTGCGGTTACAAGGGCGGATGCGCTAAATAGGTCATTTACGGAATATATATGTAGATTTTAAACAAAATGCAGAGACACTATTTAATTATTTGATCCTCATACTTGGCAATATTTTCAAATACTTGGTTACTCTTTATGGTAACTATGTAGCTTAAGTTGGTCATATGATCCCCCACAATAACTTCTGATCACATAATTGGGATGTTACAGAGGCACATTTGTAATAGTGGAACAGGAGTATAAGTACCTGTCAGTGTATAAAATGATAAACTGAAGACCTATTTACTGACTGAAACACACTGATACAGCTTCTTTCCATTTGAAAGTAACATTAACCGGTCTCCTGACATATTCACTATTTCAAAATAAGTTTATCAAAATACTCAACAATAAAAATATTTCACAATATTTTATTATATTCTATGAGGGTATTGGCCATTTAGTTGAAAAATGTCTTCTAGCGCGAGCGCAAAGCTAACAGAGACATGAGTAGTGCACTAGAATTTATGAAAGTCTGGTGATGCAAAGAAATTCCAACTCAGACACATCCCACAGCTGGTCTAGAACTCAGATGGTCACCCATCCAAGTACTAACGTAACCCATTGCCGCTTAACTTCAGTGAGCAGACAAATACTTATCACACTGCGCCACAATTCATGAAAGTCTGGAGACAGAGAAAACAAGGCCAAAAGGTGTTTTGGTTCACTAGTGCGACATGTGTCCTTTTAGCTATTGGAGAGCAAGAGAGAGAAATTAAGAATGCACAGGTAATGTGGGTGTTTCACCACACGACTAAGGCTCCCGATTAAGGGTTTTTGAGGGTCGGTTTGAAATATTTGCTTAGTCCCAGACCTTCTGTAAGGGTCGGTTGTGGTCGGTTGAGGCCGTGAGGAAAATCAAACATGTTTGATATTTCTCACGACTCCAACCGATTCATATTTCCCGCCTCCTCAGACCCAATTTTACACAGTTGTGTGTTGTCCCAGGCCGCCTGCGACCCTTAGTCCCAGACCTCCGTAGCTTAGTCCCAAGAGGCCGGTTGTTAGTCCCCGACTCATATATGATGCGTATGAATTTCATGCGTGTGAAAGTGAATCGGTTCCATTAGTCCCCGGAAGCCTCAGACCGTCTGCGGTGTCCTGGGACCCAAAAATCAAGGTCTGGGAGTAAGCCCCGGCTTAGTCCCAAGAGGCCGGTTGTTAGTCCCCGACTCATATATGATGCGTATGAATTTCATGCGTGTGAAAGTGAATCGGTTCCATTAGTCCCCGGAAGCCTCAGACCGTCTGCGGTGTCCTGGGACCCAAAAATCAAGGTCTGGGAGTAAGCCCCGACTAAGGGTAACCGACCTAACTGATCCAAGCCGGCGTCCTCAGGCAACCTGGGACAGCACAAATTTAGTCTGTGACTGTCTGAGGACGCCCCAGGAGGCCTGGGACTAACAACCAATTAAGAACCGACTCTTTTCCGCGCGTCTGAAATTAAAACGAGGCAATGAGGAGGTCTGGGACTATATAAGCGACCGCGCACAGATTTTCATTGTTACTGACTGTTTGGCTACTGAGAGACGTGTGTCACTGTTTTGTAGGGGTTTTCAGTTTTTTTAAATATTATATAATACTTGAGCTTAAGGCAAATTTCACAGTTAGGAGACACATTTTACTATTTTTTCATTATTTTGTCGACTGGATTATGAGGAAAGAGAAAGGAGGGAAGAGAGGAAGGAAAAAGATGGATGAGAGAGAGAAGGAAAGTGAAGAACAGGAAAGGATTGAACTTGCAGAGGAAGGGATTGAGAGGAGAGAGGAGGAGGAGGAGGAGATTGAGGAACGTCCAGAAGCTATTGAGGAAGCTGTAGAAGAAGAAGAGAGGTGTGAAGAAGATATAGAGTGCCATTCATCAGCCAAGCGAGCCAGGGTGTGTGCAACTTTTACTGACAGTCAGGAAATTTCCATTGTGGAATTTGTAAAGCAGCACCCAGAACTGTATGACAAGGACTATCCATGGTTCCACGACAGGAACAGAAGAGAGGCTCTCTGGGCAGAAATATCTGCAGAACTGAAGCTCCAGCCCTTTGATGTCAGACGTTGGTTCGAATCCCAGCGAACGCGTTATGGCAAGCTGTCCAAGCTCCAATCTGGCCAAGCCCCGAGGGAGATGACCAAGAGACAGTCCTGGGTCTACCAACAGATGGGTTTCCTTAAAACCCACATCAGACGAAAGGGGGCCCTCAGAAGTTCAGGGTTTGAGGCCAGTCCAAATACCAGCAAGCAGGACGAATCTCGTGGCTCTACTACTGATACAGAACACCTTGAGTCCAGTGTCCTGAGGGAGAAGAGTCAGTCCATCCTTACATCTACACCCGTTTCAACAGACTCCAAGATTCTCGAGCACTTTGACCAGATGAGGACATTGATCTCAGGTTTTCTGCAGCAGAAGTCAGACAGGCAGCCCTTCTTTGACTACGTGGCATCAGAGGCCGAAAAGATGACCCAAGAAAAATTTGAAGACCTAAAGGGCAGGATATTTAGAGACATTGAAAGTATTAAGAGCAACCGTAGACATCAGTCACTGCCCAGAAGATCAGCCACTATTACCACGGAGTCCCAGAAGGTCGGGATACTGCCACCAACCACTCCACAGGCATCTAGTTCCACTCAAGCAGCAGCTGGCAGCAGTTTTGTGTACTATACACCAAGTCCCATTGGCTTGGGTAACCCTACATCAGTCCTAACTGTACAGGACAAAAGGAGCAGACACAACCTAAGTGGAATATTAAGCCAGCTCCCAGATCTAACATCAACACAGATCGTCGAGCAGCCTCAGCAGCAGCAACCGCAGCAGCAGCTCTTTACTATCACCACTTCAGCACCGCCTCAACAGCAGCAGCCTCCTCAGTAGCCATCCAGTCAGGGTGGGTCTTTGACCTGCCAGGGCCTTTTCAGGGCCACCAAATCTTCCAAAAACAATTATTCAGCTGCAAGTTATTCCAATTCCACTCCCAAAACAAAAAACAACAACAAAACAGTACAAATACTTATCACAAGAAAAAAAAAAAAGAAAAAAAAAAGCCCAACACTTACACCAGCCCAAACATAAAATAACCCGTGGTAATACACTTAACAAAAATAAGGCCACATATAAAAAAATATTGATAAATGAACTCCAATTATGGCCAATAATATGCCTATTTGTAACTTAAAATCCATGGGATTGTTTTAACTTTGTAAAAAAAAGTCCAACACTCACACCATCCCTAGAGTTAAAGATTTTTGGCTATCACATAGCCACCAACCCCAAAACAGACAAACCCACTAGTAAACATAACCACCAACCAAGGAACGGACACACAAATTTGGAAACAGAATTATCCCACGCCCCAAAAAAATTCCACAAACACATGAACTGCACCCTCAACACATCCATTTGGGTGATGATATTTTATAATATTTTTTAAGCAAGGAAACAGATTTTATTGGGACATTTGTAATATTTTAAAAGATATCATAAAAATTCTCTCTTACTTTCAGTTATTTGTCTATAATTGATTCTAAATTTAAGGCAAATTTTGGGTGTAGTTTTTAAAGATTTGAGAGTTATGTTTAGCATGGGGTTTGTCTGTTTGTCTGTCTGTACAAGTTATGTTTGGCATGGGGTTTGTCAGTTTGTCCGTCTGTACAAGTTATGTTTGGCATGGGGTTTGTCTGTTTGTCCGTCTGTACAAGTTATGTTTGGCATGGGGTTTGTCTGTTTGTCCGTCTGTACAAGTTATGTTTGGCATGGGCTTTGTCTGAAGCAAGCATAGCTCATTAATTGTTTTTGGAATAATTGGTAGTCCTGAAAAGGACTGTTATAGTTAGTCCTGAAAAGGACTGGTTACTGCAACAGGACTTATATTCTGCCATATTGCCAGGCCACTGCTCCCTCATTATTGAAGTAGTCCTTCAGGTAATCCCTCTGTCTTTTGGCTTCTCTAGCAGGGTTTCTGTCTTGGCCTCCACCAGCAGCACCACCAATCAATCCACAATCACCAGGCACATCATCATCATCATCCTCCCCAGGCTGCTGTCCGGAGACAAAAAAAAAAGTGATCTGTAGTCATCTGTGATCTGTAGAAGCACGAGCTCTAGCGAGGCTCGCACTTAAAAAAAAGTGATTCCTAGAAGCGCGAGGTCTATCGAGGCTCGCGGTTAAAAAGCACATTGCGGTTCATATTTATATACAAATTATATACCATGTAGGAATTTGATCATTTATGTCTTTGTGGTTGCTAAATCAAACATACCCTTTTTTATCCAATTTCTGCTTTTGGGAACTGGTTCTAAAATATGCAGTCAAGCACAACAATACTACCTGTGTTTAAGCCTGATCTGCAAAGGGAGATGTCCCTTTATAAAAGTAATGGATAAGTGGTCTTAATTTTGTGCAAAACATTTTTGCAGAGGCTTGTGGAAAAAGCTGGTTCTGAGATAAGAGATGGGGAGAAAGTGTTGGGTATTAAACCTGGCCAGGTAGTTACCATAGAAACCAGCAAAGCCAAGTACACTTGCAACAAGCTATTCATTGCCACTGGACCGTGGTCTAAAGAGATGACCGATAGTCTGGGACTAAACTTGCCGCTTTCTGTAAGTACCTCAGTTACATCTGTGTGCTTGTGTTTAAATTGAAACAGAGTATAATTTAAACTGAATTTAAGTTTTAAATTAAACTAACGTTAAGTTGTAACTTCCATAGATTTGTTTCTAATGATGTCAAGTCCCTTAGAAGATTTTTTATCATGATGCTATGTAGGTAAATCAATCTGTAATGATATTGTTGTTAACAATCATTAGTATTATTTTGGACCTCAAGCAAAGTATATATCTAGTTATTGTATAGGATGTCATACATCTAATTATGTACAAACTTTTTTTATTTCTTATTGCCTCTCAGATGGGAGATTTTAAAATTTCTCTTGTGTGTGACTGTGTGTGCATGTGTGTATCATGCAGTTTTCTGTAAAGTGGAGGGCTGTGGAGTCTTTTGCCAAAATAGTTTTGCTTAGTTTTTTATAATTATGATCCTATATATTTTCACAGCTTGTGTAGATCTAGGTCCATATCTGAGTGAGGAATAGCACTAGTAGCTACTTTGAGCACTTTCTCCATACCTATGAGATGGTATCTGTTTCAGAGTTCTATCTTTATGGCTAAGTGAGTAATAGCTTTTCACCCGCAACCCGTAATGGCCCTTTCACACTACAGGCGGTACGTCCCGTGGTTAGCATTTTTTTTCAGTGGCGAAACCGCCCCAAGTCACCCCATTTTGTCGGAGTTGTTCACACTAAAGGTGGATGACCACTGAATGGACATGTTTTTTTAACTGTCAATAACAGTCGGATGACAGTACAACAATTTCACAAACGTTGGTCACCGAGAAGCAACCTCAACTCACCTTCGGGAGCCGTTGGACGAACACTTGGCGAAACGAGCAATACCTTAACTCACCTTAAGCTGCCGTATTACACTGAAGACGACTAAGTCACAGCCTTATGTACACTGTGGACCACACCTTTAGTTACCGTAATCAGAAATTGATATGCGCATGCATAATATGGTCTGCACATGCTCACAATACCAAAAGAAGAAGTGGAAATTTTAAACGGTTTAAAAATTCCATAGGACGTGCAAGGTAATGGACGGCTTGCCACTGACTTACAAGTTCGCACAGACTTCAGACGGCGATCCAAGGACAGGGACATTTCCCCAAACACTGGTTACCGTGGGTGATACAGCCTGTAGTGTGAAAGGCGTATTAGGGCTGTCAGGGTATTGTTTTCACCTGAGGTGTCCAGATGAGCAGGTGGGCTGACGGGCGTCGAGAAAAAGTTTTTCCGGGCTGTATCTCAGAAACCATAAGGTGTAGGAAGTTGAAACTGGGTTGAGACATTGGTTAGGAAGTGTAGGTGTGCAACTTCATGGTCTGACCTTGATTTGACCTTTGACCTTGCTCTAGTGACCTTGACCTTTAAAATCTTGTTCAAGATATATCTCAGAAACTGTAAGGTGTAGGAAGTTGAAACTTTGTATGGACATCAGTTACAGAGTGTAGGTGTGCAACTTCATGGTGTGATCTTGATTTGACCTTGCTGGAGTTACCTTGACCATTGAACTCTTTTCCAGACTATATCTCGCAATCTGTAGAGTGTAAAAGGTTTATTTTTATGGCAATTGGAGGTTCGGGTATACAATGTCATGGTGCTACCTTGATTTGACCTTTGCCATAGTGACCTTGATCTTAAAAATCTTGTCCAGGCTATATCTCGGAAACAATAAGGTACAGGAACATTGGTAGGGATATTGGTTTGTGTGTAGGTGTGCAACGACCTTGATTTAACCTTGTTGTAGTAATCTTGACCTTAATATCTTGTCTGGGCCATATCTCAGAAAATGTATGGTGTAGAAAGTTGATTCTTGGCTAGGTCATTGTTTGGGGGAGTAGAGGTATACAAAATCATGGTGTGACCTTTAACTTTGGCTCTACCGAAGTGTGTTCACCTGCCATATTTGAGACATGTTTTTAGATTACTGATTAATGCTGTCATCATGCTATTGAATTGTCTTGTTTTATTACTTTATCTTTACATACGTTTTCTTTCTCTTAGACGTTATTTTCTCTACTTAAAGATTATTCAGACCTTTATATAACCAAAACTGCTCTGAAAGTATTTCAATCTTTGTACTGTTTTACTACTTCTATATCTCATGGTGTTGAAAACTGTTTCCTAGTCTGTGGGATATGGGCATCTCTGATGCTATTTCAGTATGATTAGGTATGAGTCGGTAGCATATTTTCTGTTTAGGTATCCTGCCAACGCAAAACTGTTTCACTTCTGGAATTCAAGGAAAAAGAGATGTGTTTTAGTACATCCCCAATCAAATGGGCCCACTAAGCGAAACTGAAGCTCAGGAAAACAAAACATGGCAGTTCCATTCCTGAAATTCTCTACAAAAAGTCTTGAAATCTACAAAAATATGGGATAAAAGTTTATAATTTCCTCACATGTGGAGTTTGTTTCTAATATTTTAGTTCTCAAACATTTATAAATAAATTATTATGTGCTGACAATTGAGATGCCATTTGTATAGTGTCATCACGGTATTTTACTGATATGATTTCGATATAAAGACACTAGTGGGTATATCGTTTATCAATATTAGCAAAATTTATTGTTTTCGGACAGGGTTGCTGATATTGATGTCTGAAGATGTACATCGATACCGCTATTTTAGGTAAAACTGTAAACTTACACTGCAAATGTTTGAAATAAAGCCTAAATCTGAAGAAATTGTACTCTCACATTTTGCCATTTTTGATGAAAACTGTCAAGTCTTTGATTTGGTAAAGTTCACTTCCTGTTGGCGGTTGGGGATATGCTAGAACAAAAATGTTTTCGATATCCCGGATTAAGACTTATTTAGTAGACAATCTCTGCCTCCTGATATCGGCTGATATTGAAATATTTTTGCATTCAATATTGATATCCACAAAGCCAAATGATTAACCCACTACAACACACTATTGGCATTGACCCATTGCTAATTGTGATGGTATGATGTGGATAATTTTGTAATATTGTGTAATATTATTATCTCCTGCCTGCGGCCGAAGGCCAAGGTCGGGAGATTATAAAACGCCTTCCGTCCGTCCGTTCGTCACGTTTTTGCATAAACCTTAATATCTCATTCATTTATAAAGATATCTTCACCGAATTTGCAGGGAATGCTTATGGCTATGAAAACCTGTCTCTGCAAAATTTTAGCCTCATTTTGAAAAACAAAATGGCCGCCATAGCCAATTGTTTGAAAATCATAAAGGTGATCTAAATCTTGAAATATTCCAGCTAGCTTTATCAAATTTGCACAAAAGCTATATGGCTAGAAAAGCTAGCCTGATAGTAATTTTGGCACTAGTTCAAAAAACAAAATGGCCGCCATATCACATGTTTAAAGTTCGTCACGTTTTTGCATAAACCTTACTATCTCATTCATTTATAAAGATATCTTCACCAAATTTGCAGGGGATGTTTATGGCTATGAAAACCTGTCTCTGTAAAATTTTAGCCTCATTTTGAAAAACAAAATGGCCGCCATAGCTAAATGTTTGAAAATCATAAAGGTGCTCTAAATCTTGAAATATTCCAGCTAGCTTCATCAAATTTTCTCAAAAGCTATATGGGCTATGAAAACTTGTCTCTGCAAAATTTTAGCCACATTTTGAAAAACAAAATGGCCACAATAGCTAATTCTTTGAAAATCATAAAGGTGCTCTAAATCTTGAAATATTCCAGCTAGCTTCTTCAAATTTGCACAAAAGCTATATGGCTAGAAAAGCTACCCTGATAGTAATTTTGGCACTAGTTCAAAAAACAAAATGGCAGCCATATCACATGTTTAAAGTTCGTCACGTTTTTGCATAAACCTTAATATCTCATTATATCCCCAGACGAAAGTCGGGGATATATTGGATTCAGGTCCGTCGCGCCGCCGTCGCCGCCGCCGCCGTAGAAATTTCCTTGTGGACGCGATAACTCAAAAACAAATTAATATTTTTTTTTTAAACTTGGTACACATGTTAAGGGTGTCCAAAGGAAGATCCCTATTTTAAGGTGACCTTAAACTCCCAATAAAAGAGAACTTATGGCCACCTTAAGGTCAGAAATTGCACTTTTGGCCACTAAGAGCCCTCTAGGTCACAAACTATGATGCTCAGCTGGCTGAAATTTCACCTGAGAACACATTAATATGTTCTTAGTACATGTGCCGAAAATCACGACTTTAAGTTGAGGAGAAAATTGTGTTTGAGGCCCATAAAGACCCCCACTTAGGGATTTTTTGCTATATTTTTCACATATTTTGCCCTATAATTTGGAAGTGGTAACTCTGATGAGTCTCAAACTGCACTAGGTATAACTTTGATATGTAATCCTTGTCTGGAGAAAATTTTAGGGCTGTAGGTTTACCCAAAGGGGTCGACTTAAGGTCTCAAAAGTGCCCACAGAGACCCAATTTATGCACTTTTTGCCACTTTCGAGCACTGTAGCTTTCAAACTATGTCTCTCATCTAAGTTAAATATCATCTGAGAATATATCTATGTGTTTTCTTATATCTGCCCCAAAATTTAGGCCTTTAATAGACATTTAACCTGTGTGTGAGGACCATAAACACCCACCCGAGTGACCCTTATAAGACATTTTTCACATATTTTTCCCTGTAACTTGGAAATGGTAAGTCTGAGAAGTTTCAAACTGTATTAGATATACATTCTATGTGTAACCTTTGAATGTGAAAGATTTTTAGTCTGAAGCTTTGATTTGAAGGTCACATTGAGGTCTCTAAAAGGCCCACAGAGACCCGATATTTTGCCTTTTTGCCACTTTTAAGCCCTGTGACTGTTAAACTATGTTACTGATAGAGCTGAAATCTCACCTGGGAATATATCATTATGTCATTTTTACATGTGCCAGAAATAAAGGCTTTAAGTAGACATTTAACCTGTGTGTGAGGACCATAACACCCACCCGAGTGACCCTTTTTAGACATTTTTCACATATTTTTCCCTGTAACTTGGAAATGGTAAGTCTTGAGAAGTTTCAAACTGTATTAGATATACATTCTATGTGTAACCTTTGATTGTGAAAGATTTTAAATCTGAAGCTTTGATTTAAAGTTCACATTGAGGTCTCTAAAAGGCCCACAGAGACCAGTGTATGAACTACCCTACGAAACCAGATGGCCAGCAGGGCCATTAACTTTTCACTTTTGATGGCCCGTATGAAATTTAAATAGCCCAATAAAATTAAATTTAAATCTCCTTATTTTCTGTAATAATTACCATTTTTAAACCAATCATCAAGTGGTTTAGAAATTCAGATAGGAAATAAAATAAAAATAGGGAAATATTTTTGCCAAATTTTTTTTAAAAAAAAGTCAAAGCAATTATCACTGCGCTGGAATAACGGACCATGCATGTATTTAGCAAATTTATCCCCTGAAAATTTTGAGCTTTGTGCCTTATTTTTAAAGCAAGTGGGCCATAGACAGAACGACAAGGTCTGCAATACCTTTTTTTTTCAACATTACTGTAGAGTATATGTACTGAGTACATAAAGTCAGTACCACTACTGATCAAAAATTAAACATTGTTATATTGCCCAACTCCTACAAAAAAAAACAAAAAACGAAGAAATCTTTAAAACAAAATCACACAGGTCTTGACTTTGCTTTCAAAGGCTACATATTGATAAAAATCTTATTTCCAAATCTTTAAAAACGAAGACGTCCCACGTACCAGTGTGTTTGCATTCAAAACGTTACCATCAGAAAGCAGAAATTCAGTGATGTTCTCTCGATTATAAAACGTTTCGAGTATTGTGACTGGTTGTCATACAATATTTTTCCTCGTGTTTAATCAGGAACCAGAGCGAATTTGCATTCAAAACGTTATCATCAGGAAGCAGAAATTCTATGAAGTTCTCTCGATTTTAAAACGTTTCGAGTATTTCGACTGGTTGTCGTACAATATTTTTCTTCGCGTTTAATCAGGAACCAGAGAGAATTTGCATTCAAAACGTTATCATCGGGAAGCAGAAATTCTGCGAAGTTCTCGCGATTTTAAAACGTTTTCAGTGTTTCGACTGGTTGTCATACAATATTTTTCTTCCCATTTAATCAGGAACCAAAGCATTAAATGGCCAGCCGGGCTACGCATTTGCGAAAAGAGATGGCCCGGAGCAAAACTTGGTAGTTCCTGGCCACCGGGCCCGCGCAGTTTCGAACACTGACAGAGACCCAATATTTGGACTTTTTGCCACTTTTAAGCCCTGTGACTGTTAAACTATGTGACTGATAGAGCTGAAATCTCATCTGGGAATATATTATTATGTTCTTTTTACATGTGCTGAACATCAAGGCCTTTAGTAGATATTTAACCTGTGTATGACGACCATAGATACTCACCCGAGTGACCCTTTTTAGACATTTTTTACATATTTTGCCTTGTAACTTGGAATGGTAAGTCTGAGAAGTTTCAAACTATATTAGATATACATTCTATGTATAATCTCTGATTGTGAAAGATTTTAAGTCTGAAGCTTCAATTTGAAGGTCACATTGAGGTCTCTAAAAGGCCCACAGAGACCCAATATTTGGACTTTTTGCCACTTTTCAGCCCTGTGACTGTTAAACTATGTGACTGACAGGGCTGAAATCTCAACTAGGAATACATTATTAAGCGTCTTCTTTTTCCATGTACCGAACATCAAGGCCTGTAGTAGACATTGAACCTGTGTATGACGACCATAGACACTCATCCAAGTGACCTTTTTTGACATTTTCTACTGTATTTTGCTTAAACTGTATTATATCTAATTTTTGTTTGTTATGTATGTCCCCCAAAAAGTTTCAGATCTGTAGTTTAATTGCTAAGGTCTCTTTAACAATTGTAAAATGCCCACAGAAACCCAATGTATGGACATTATGCCACTTTAAAGCCCTGTAACTGTCAAACTATGTGGGCCATAGAGCTGAAATCTTTGAATTTTTAAAAGGAAGTGCCTGTCTCTTTAAATTTTGAATATTAATAATGTTATGGCTATCTTAGTCTTTTAAGAACTTATTTTTGTGTGTTGTACCTCTGCTTGCTGAGTTTTTAACTCTTTAAAATGAAACTGGTTAAACATATTCAAGTAGGCAAAATGGACACTGTTATTTTCTGGTGAGCTTTAAGTCCCAATATTAATAAAAGTATATCCTTATGTAGTAAAACTAGGGGATTTTTAACCCTCAACTAGCCCAGTTTTATTCAACTTGCCTCAGTTAATTTTGACACAGCTCCTACAGTTATGAACTCATTTCAGTTGATAATCACATACTTAAAATTCTCAATTCTTTTTGTATTTGATTACCCCTTTGATATATATCAGATTGTTTGTTTACCATTTATGCTGTAGTCCCAACCCACATCCCCCACCCACCTCTGGGACCTCCAGCTATATTGAGTGACACTAAATAAACAAAGGTATTTAGTGATATCAAATGAGAAACAAAGAACTCAATGGGGTTGCAGATCTTGTGTAATAGTGAGAGAGGTGTGGAGAAGGGGAGAGGGGTGGGGTAGGAGGTGGTGGGCTTCATCATATAACACAAAGGGGAGTCAGAACTGAGATTGTGTCACATATTTAGGTTGCATATATATGGACCACATATATAGGAATAGAGGAAATGAATAACTGAAAACAATTTACAAATTCTATAAATAATATAATAAAATAATAATATAAATAATTTTTTTTTGAATAATATTTTATTTGTGAACAAATATAGAAACAGATATGCGCTTTTGGGATTATGAATTTTAGAATGGACATTCAATCATCAATCATTTAAATACTTTGAAATTAGGTTAAGAGTTATCATTGCAGGAAGATTGAAAAGTATGATGTTGAGTTAAAAATAATATTTTATTTGTCAACAAATATAGAAAGAGATATGCTCTTTTGGGATTATTATTTTAGAATGGACATTCAATCATCAATCATTTATTAATAAATACTTTGAAAATAGGTTTAGAGTTATCATTGCAGGAAGATTGAAAATATAATTTGAGTTATGTATTCGGCGTCTGGGGATACACCATCTTCTTGGGAAGATACAAACAGAGTAGATTGATGTGCTGAAGTTCATATAATAATGGGTAATTATGCTTTAAAAAATTCCCGATCAAAACCTGTGGCGTGAGTGATGACCTGTCTGGGGATATGTTGGCGCCGAGTTGGCCCAATCTAGTTCATTTATAAAGATATCTTCACCAAATTTGCAGGGGATATTTGTGGCTATGAAAACCTGTCTCTGCAAAATTTTAGCCTCATTTTGAAAAACAAAATGGCCGCCATAGCTAATTGTTTGAAAATCATAAAGGTGATCTAAATCTTGAAATATTCCAGCTAGCTTCATCAAATTTGCACAAAAGCTATATGGCTGGAAAAACTAGCCTGATAGTAATTTTGGCCTAGTTCAAAAAACAATATGGCCGCCATATCACATGTTTAATGACAGGTTATCCTATTATTTTTATAAAGATCTGTACATTAGTTCTGGAGTAATCTAAACACCAAAAAAAAGTAAGTATCACAAGCTAGGTTTGTGACCTCACAATGACAACTCCATTGTGACATCATAATCTCCCGCCGGCTGATAGGCCCGGTATGGGAGATTATAAAATGCCCTGTGTCCGTGCGTGCGTGCATGCGTCCGTTCGTCACGTTTTTACAAAAGCCTTTCTATCTCTTAAAATATTATAGCTAGAGCTTACAAATTTGCAGGATCCATTCATCATTGGAAAAACTTGCCTGGGAATCTTTTTCGGCTGATTTGGAAAAACAAGATGGCCACCACGGGTGTCAACAAGATGGCTGCCATGGTTTTTATGTCAGCTGACTTGTCAGTCAGCTGACATTATGTCGTCACTCTGCGGCGTGGGCGTACGCGTCCGCGTGAACAACTTCTTCTCCAAAACTACAAGGCCTAGAGACGTGCTGTTTTTTTAAAAGATACCTTATCTATCGAGGATGAAAAATTGTTCAAGGCATGCAAATCTGTCTGTTCGTCTGTTTGCTAGAGACATTACAAGGGGGGTACCCCCACCAAAAGTGTGAAAATTTCAACACTTAATCACAATTTTCTCAGTGACTATTGCAGGGATTTCTCTCATATCTTGCATATATGTACTAGGCCAGAGGTAGATTCTCTTGTGTGAGTATGAGACCTGGATCTGTCTTACTTTTTTTTTAATAAATTTTTTTAATAATTTTTAATGCATTAAAATTCATGAAATCATGCACAAAATCATTTATAACTTGAAAAGTGTTGCATTTAGAGCATTTTGTTAAAATATGTTATTCAGCTACTTTTTTCATAGCTACAATATGGTGAGTAAGTTGGGTGCCTGTCTCAATAGCTAAGTGAGTAATAGCTACTTTTGGGCTTTTCAGTAACTTCCATCATGAGTAAAATCACTTGTAACTTAAAAACTATTGCATTTAGAGAATTTCGTATAAATATGTTATTCAGCTACTTTTGGGTCAGCTATAACATAGTAAAATTTTAGACCTGTAGCTCATGGCATAGCTGAGTAATAGCTACTTTTAGGTTATCACTGTTGAGTAAATCGCTTATAACTTCAAAACTATTGCATTTAGAGAATTTCGTATAAATATGTTATTCACCTACTTTTGGGTCAGCTATAACATAGTAAAATTGCAGACCTGTAGCTCATGGCATAGCTGAGTAATAGCTACTTTTAGGTTATCACTGTTGAGTAAATCGCTTATAACTTGGAAACTATTGCAGTTACAGTATTTTGTTTCAATATGTTATTCACCTATTTTGGGATCAGCTATAACATAGTGAAGTTTCAGATCTGTGGCTCATTGCATAGCTGAGTAATAGCTACTTTGAAGTTCTCACTATTGAGTAAATCACTTGTAACTTAAAACCTATTGCATTTAGAGAATTTCGTATAAACATGTTATTCAGCTACTTTTGGGCCAGCTATAACATAGTGAAATTTCAGATCTGTAGGTCATGGCATAGCTGAGTAATAGCTACTTTAAAGTTCTCACTATTGAGTAAATCAGTTGTAATTGGAAAACTATTGCATTTAGAGTATTTTGTATAAATATGTTATTCAGCTACTTTTGGGTCAGCTATAACATAGTAAAATTTCAGACCTGTAGCTCATGGCATAGCTGAGTAATAGCTACTTTTAGGTCATCACTATTGAGTAAATCAGTTGTAACTTGAAAACTATTGCATGTACAGTATTTTGCTTAAATATGTTGTTCACCTACTTTTGGGTCAGCTATAACATAGTAAAATTTCAGACCTGTAGCTCATGGCATAGCTGAGTAATAGCTACTTTGAGGTTATCACTGTTGAGTAAATCGCTTATAACTTGGAAATTATTGCATTTAGAGTATTTTGTTTCAATATGTTATTCACCTATTTTGGGGTTAGCTATAACATAGTGAAGTTCCAGACCTATGACACATTGCATAGCTGAGTAATAGCTACTTTGAAGTTCTCAATGTTGAGCAAATCACTTATAATTTGAAAACTGTTGCATGTACAGTATTTTGCTTAAATATGTTGTTCACCTACTTTTGGGTCAGCTATAACATAGTAAAATTTCAGACCTGTAGCTCATGGCATAGCTGAGTAATAGCTACTTTGAGGTTATCACTGTTGAGTAAATCGCTTATAACTTGGAAATTATTGCATTTAGAGTATTTTGTTTCAATATGTTATTCACCTATTTTGGGGTTAGCTATAACATAGTGAAGTTCCAGACCTGTGACACATTGCATAGCTGAGTAATAGCTACTTTGAAGTTCTCAATGTTGAGCAAATCACTTATAATTTGAAAACTATTGCATTTAGAGAATTTAGTATAAATATGTTATTCAGCTACTTTTGGGTCACCTATAACATAGTAAAATTTCAGACCTGTAGCTCATGGCATAGCTGAGTAATAGCTACTTTTAGGTTATCACTGTTGAGTAAATCACTTATAACTTGGAAACTATTGCATTTAGAGTATTTTGTTGCAATATGTTATTCACCTATTTGGGGGTCAGCTATAACATAGTGAAGTTCCAGACCTGTGGCTCATTGCATAGCTGAGTAATAGCTACTTTGAAGTTCTCACTGTTGAGTAAATCAGTTGTAATTGGAAAACTATTGCCTTTACAGAAATTTGTGCAAATATGTTATTCAGCTACTTTTGGGTCAGCTATAACATAGTGAAATTACAGACCTGTAGCTCATGGCACAACTGAGCAATAGCTATTCTCAGGCACTGACTGTTGAGTAAATTGGCTATAACTTGAAAAATATTGCATTTGGAGTATTTTGTTAAAATATATTGTTCACCTACTTTTGGGTTAGCTATAACATAGTGAAATTACAGACCTATAGCTCATGGCATAGCGGAGCAATAGCTATTTTCAGGTTCTCACTATTGAGTAAATCAGTTGTAACTTGAAAACTATTGCATTTACAGTATTTTGCTTAAATATGTTGTTCACCTACTTTTAGGTCAGCTATAACAGAGCAAAAATTCAGACATGTAGCTCATTGCATAGCTGAGTAATAGTTACTTTGAGGTTCTCACTCTTGAGTAAATCAGTAGTAACTTGAAAACTATTACATTTAGAGTATTTTGTTAAATATGTTATTCACAGACGTTTTGGTCAGCTATAACATAGTGAAATTGCAGACCTCTATGTCATGGCATAGCTGATCAATAGCTTCTTTCAGGTTCTCACTGTTGAGTAAATCATTGTATCCAACCTGTAGGAAATCATGGGCTGGGAATCTGTTAATATGGTCCGATTTGACCTTGGAACCCTCCTTCAAGGTCAAATGAGGATAGCCAAACATAAAAGTGCTTATAACTCGCTTATTATTGGTCCTAGAGGTTTGGAATGAAAACCAACCTATAGAAAATCATGAGCTGGGAATTTTTTGGTGTGGTCGGATTTGACCTTGGACCCCTCCTTCAAGGTCAAATGAGGATAGCCAAACTTAAAAGTGCTTATAACTCGCTTATTATTGGTCCTAGAGGTTTGGAATGGAAAACCAACCTATAGAAAATCATGGGCTGGGAATCTTTTGGTGTGGTCAGATTTCACCTTAGACCCCTCCTTCCAGGTCAAACGAAGATAGCCAAACTTAAAGTGCTTATAACTCGCGTATTATTGGTCTTGGAGGTTTGGGATGGTAAACCAACATATAGGAAATCATGGGCTGGGATTCTTTTGGTGTGGTCAGATTTGACCTGGGACCCCTCCTTCAAGGTCAATTGAGGATAGCCAAACTTACAATTGCTTAGAACTCCCTTATTATTGGTCCTACAGGTTTGGGATGGTAAACAAGCTACAGGAAATCATGGGCTGGGAATTTTTTTGTGTGGTCGGATTTGACCTTGGACCCCTCCGTCATGGTCAAACAAGGATAGCCAAACTTAAAAAGTGCCTATGACTCACTTATTATTGGTCCGAGAGGTTTCGGATGGTAAACCATCCTAAATTCTTTGGCTGGGAATCTTTTGGTATGGTCAGATTTGACCTTTGGACCCCTTCTTCATGGTCGAACGAGGATATTGCATTTATAGTATTTCTTTAAATATTTTTAACCTACTTTTTACACTTAAACAATTACCTTGTTACTTTATTTCATAATACCATTTGCAGGGCACAACTTTTTTGTCCTTTTTTTCTGTCAGCTTCGGAATATCTTTCGAACATGCTGTTCAGTTACCATTTACTGTATTTCTGTACAGCCCTTTCCCTGATAATTATGCTTTCCTCTCATTATCACCATCACAAATCAAAAACATTCAGTCAGCTGACACAGTGCCCGTTCACGGGCACTCTCCTCTTGTTTTTTCAGGTGTTCTGCCATGGGTTTTTTTTTCGTTGATTTAGATGGCTGCCATAAGTGTGTAGTTGCACTTTTATACAGCCTAAAAATAGCCTGCTTGGTATTTTTCAGACCTAGGTCCATAGCTAAGTGAGTAATAGCAATGGTGGCTACTTTCAGTAAAGTGCTCATAACTCCAAAACGACTGCATTTAGAGCATTTCTGTAAAATATGTTGTTCAGCTACTTTCTCCATGCCTACAAGATGGTACCATTTTTAGGTGTCTATCTTGATAGCTAAGTGAGTAATAGCTATTTTCTGTTTTTAACAATGACCAAAATGAGTAAGTTGCTTTTATCTTTGTAACTGTTATACTATGCAAAAGGGAAAAAATTCAATTTTCGCCACTTTTGGCGGCTATCTTGGATTTTTAGCAGAAAATAAACATTGAAAATATCTTCAAAATGGTAACAGACAGAGCGATTTCGAGCGAATTTTTGACCCATGGGGTAGTACAACAGTATTCTGTGCCTAGGGGAAAAATGTCATCTTGGATTTTAGCGGAAAATGAAAAATTATGAATATCTCGGAAAAGGTATTTCCTCCCCTTTAATGCTCGGCGGGAGATACACACCGCGGCAGTGGTCTTGTTATTATATAATATTGTGTAAAATTTTTTAACATCAAATAAAACATGTGCTGATATGCCTGTCAAAAATGTTTGATATGTCCATTATTTACACTATGTCCTAAATATTTAATGGAAAATGTGTGTGAAACAGAAGAGGTTGTGCAAAGAAATAAGTGTAGAACCTGTATTATCCGACCTTCTTGGGGGAGTAACAATAAGGTCAGATAATTGAAAGTTCAGATAAGAGAAAGCATAAAATAACAGGTTTAAATGGAGTTGGGGGAGTGGTTTTGAGGTCAGGTAATTGAATATTCAGAAAATAGAGGGTCAGATAATAGAGATTCTACTATCTATTTATCCATCTCCTCTCATGGTGGACAATCTCATTTATATGGCAACTGACACACTGTTATAGTATTGTGACATTGGCCTTCCCCTCGACCTCATTGAGCTCACAGCTGTAATACACAAAGATGCTGATTGGTTATTGTGATAGCATAATTATCTGGATCTGTCTTTTCACCTGTTGCTAGAGAGATTCAAAGTGAGCTACCCAATGTTTTTTGTTAAACACTTTTATCTCTCAGAGGTTAACAAATGCACTTGACTGCCAATGCCCTACACCACCAATATTGCTTAAGAGTGCAATGGTAAAATTCCTTCAAAAATACCTTGTCCTTGCTATATCTCTGAAACCGTAAGGTGCAGGAAGCTGATGCTGGGCTGGGACATTAGACAGAGAGTGTAGGTATGCAACATCATGGTGTGACTTGATTTTCCCTTTAACTTTTGCCATATATGATGTTATTTTTACAATTTCTGTTGTTTTTCTTGCCTGCCATATCTGTTTTTCGCCACTATGGCAGTACTCAGATTGTCTGTCCCCCAGTTGTCAGTTTCTTTCAACCTCCGCGTACACCAACCGCCTCTTGCCTACATTTTTTGTTCAAAAAGGATGTCCATATTCCATCGAAACTTCCACCTCTCAGCCTCCTTACACTTCTGCTACTAGCTGGTGATATTAATCCAAACCCCGGTCCTTCTGATTGCATAAATTTCTCCTTTGCCAATGTTAGATCCCTCTCAAACAAATACTCATCCATTCAAAAGTTTATCGTGGACAATAATACAGATGTGTTTGCCATGTCAGAAACCTGGATTCGCCTTGATGCTTCACAGGCGTACCTCAGTGATATCTCCCCACAGGGTCATACCCTTTTTCACCGACCAAGGGAGTCACGACGGGGTGGTGGAGTAGCTTTCCTGGTGAAAAATGAACTGCAAACCAGCCGCATACCTACTGATACTTATTCCTCTTTTGAAAACCTCCTTATTAAAATCTCCTTACAAAATGAATCCTGCCTTTTTCTCAATATATACAAACCCCCATCAACCAGCCCTGCAACCTTCTATGAACAGTTTAATGCACTTCTCGAAAATATTTACCCTACTACAGACAATTTGGTAATCATCGGGGACTTCAACATTCACATGGACACAAATTCCAACGACTCAAAAAAATTTCGTGCTCTTTTAGGGTCTTTTGACCTCCTTCAAAAGGTAAATTTTCCTACCCATATCCTCGGACACACCATTGACTTAATTCTCACCAAATCTAGAAACGACAACATTTCACACGTCCATGCCACCGAGGCCTTCTCCGATCACCTCTCCATCACATTCAAGGTCAATATCACCCCCCAAAGACGAATCTCTGGTGACACCGTCACTTTAGAAAATACCATAAAATCAATATGGAAGCCATGAGAAAGGATCTTCTCTCGTCTGAACTTATTGTTGATCCGAAAAATAATTCTGATGCCTTGTACTCACAGTACCACTCCGCTTTAACAACTCTCATTGACAAACATGCTCCTTCCATCACTAAACACGTCAGGGCCAAATATATCCCTGGGTGGGTAAATGACAGTGTCATTGCGGCAAAAGAAACAAAACGTCTCTTTGAACGCCTTTGGCGCAAAAATAAAACCAGTTTCAACAGATCACAATATATCAAAAAGGTTCATATGTATAATAAAATCTGCATGAAAGCGAAATCTGACTTCCTCAAATCCAGAATTCATGACAACCAGGACAATCCTCAGAAACTTTGGCAAACTCTAAACGATGTACTCCATAGATCTGCTGCAAAAGTACTTCCCTCAGTAAATTCTCCTCAACTTTTAGCTGACAAATTTGTTGAATTTTTCACAGAAAAAATCACAAACATTCGTCAATCCTTCGCCAACTCTAATCCCCCTAAATACACTGACTCTGATCTCACACCTCCTGCTTTCTCAGCTTTTTCCTCTGTTTCAGAAGATCAGGTAGCTAATATCATCAAAAACTCCCCTAGCAAATCTTGCTCCCTTGATCCTTGGCCAACATTTCTTGTAATAGAATTTTTAGATATCCTCATCACCCCTATCACATCAGTAATTAATGCATCACTCCGTGAAGGAAGCTGCCCTAAATTTTTCAAACAGGCCCATGTGACTCCACTCTTAAAAAAATCAACCCTTGATAGAGAAGTCCTTAAAAACTATAGGCCTGTCTCTTATTTAAATTTTGTTTCAAAGGTCTTAGAGAGAGTGGTGTCGTCCCAACTCCTGTCTCACCTGGACGAGTCCTGTCTTTTGACTGGTTTCCAATCTGCCTATAGAAGGTTCCATTCTACGGAAAGTGCCCTCCTAAATATACAGGATGATCTTTTCCTCAATATGTCTGAAGGCAGTACAACAGCCCTAACCCTCCTCGATCTCTCGGCAGCCTTCGACACCATTGACCACTCGATCCTGTTCCACAGATTATATGAATGCTATGGCATCAATGGACTGGCTCTGAGTTGGTTCAAGTCTTACTTGTCGGACAGGACTCAATCAGTCAAGGTAGGCTCTGTACTGTCACATCCCATGGACTTAAAATTTGGTGTCCCTCAAGGCTCGGTCCTGGGGCCACTCCTTTCTCCATGTACACAAATCCACTCGGTTCAATTATTCGATCTCACAGGGGTATCAAACACCACTTTTATGCAGATGACACTCAGTTATACATTACTCTTTCACCATCAAATTTCAGTCAGTCAATGACAGCTCTAGCAGACTGCCTAAATGATATACAAAATTTCATGGCTGCAAATAAACTCAAATTAAACCCAGACAAAACAGAATTCATCCTGATTGGTTCAAAATACAGTCGTAAACAACTTCATTCCCTTTTTCCCACTGATCTTCTTGGGAATAAAGTGGCACCTGCCTCAAATGTCAAAAACCTAGGAGTGGTGTTCGACTCCAACCTGACCTTCACAGATCACATTTCCCAAGTCATTAAGTCCACTCGGTACCATATAAGAGATTTATATAGGATTCGCCATCTCCTTGACCTTAACACAGCAATACTCCTTGCAAATGCTCTCGTCAGTAGCCGAATTGACTACTGTAATTCCCTCTTTGCCTCACTCACTCTTTCTGAGCTAAAGAGGTTGCAGGGTGTTCAGAACTCCCTCTGTCGAGTAGTCACTAGATCCTCGAGGTACACTCATAGATTTAGATTTAGATAGTGACCTTGACCTTTAAAATCTTGACTGGGCTATATCTCCGAAAATGTAAGATGTAGGAAGTTGATACTTGGATGCACATTAGTTGTAGTTGTGCAACACCATGATGGGCCTTGATTTAACCCTTGACCTTCAAAATCTTGTCCAAGCTATGTCCTGGCAGCTGTTAAGTGTAGGAAGGTGATACATGGTAGGGACATTAGTTAGGGGTGTAGGTGTGCAGCTTCATGATGTGGCCTTGATTTGACCTTACCGTAGTTAAATTGACGTTTAAAATCATGTCTGGGCAATATCTCAGAAACTGTTAGCTCTAGGAAGTTGATTCTTGGATGTGTCATTGGTTGGCGAGTGTAGTTATGCTAAAGCATGGCTTGACCTTTAACCTTTGCTCTGCCAAAGTATGTTCACCTGCCATGAAACATATTTCTCTTATCAAAAAGACATATAGATTGCTGCAACAGATTATTGTATCCACCGGATAGCATCCAGTCATAATATGGATTATATACGAGTATGCCGCCGCTGTAGCAGTGTGTAGAAATTTTCTCCTTACCCCTCTAGAAGGAAAGGTATTATAGGTAGAGTTCTCAAATTTGCAAAGGCCTTTTATCTTCAACAGTATATTACAGCTACATACCTTCTTTTGAAGGTGTTGTTCATCTATTTTTTGATGAACATTAGCTTATTGAGGTTTCTGACTCATTGCTCAATGTATAAGTGTGTAATGGCTACTTTTATTATGTCATAGTTGAATAAAATTGCATTTGGCAATGTTTGGCATTATAACCATGGCGACTACGATGCTTTTAGAAAAGAGCTTGAAATGATGCCATGGCACATTATGGAAAATTTTGATATTGATGAATGGGCTGAACTTTGGACAAATGAGTTCCTTAAGATTGCTCAGAACAATATTCCGCATCGGCAGGTTAAAATTTATCCAAAAGACAAGTATTTTATCACAGCAGACATAAAAAAGCTGCTGAAAAAAGAAACCGTTTGTGGAAACAATGGAATCAATCCTGCAGTGCTATTCATTATCAATGTTTCAGTCAAATACGTAAAGAAGTGAAACAGGCTATCATGTTATCAAAGCAAACATTTGAAAGAAAAAAAATTTGAAAAAAATAAATAACCAGCAATGCTGTTCTAGGGATTATTGTCACTTAGTAAAAAGAGTTTATGATGATAAGCATAAGCCCAGTATCCCGTAACAATGATTGAAGAGGGTAATACAATATCATCTGCCATCGATAAGGCAAATTTATTTAATGATCATTTTATCAACAAAGCCAAACTTCCGGATGCTGATAAACTTATATATAAGTATAGAGAAAACTGTAAAGTCATTACATGTAAGGAAAGCAATTGGTCCAGATAATCTCAGTAATCAGCTTCTAAAAGGCAAAGAAAACAAACAGGATAAATGTAATTATCGTCCTATATCTTTATTATCAAATGTGGGAAAACTCTTAGAGTGACTTGTGTTCAAAGCTGTATTCAAGTGTTGTGTTGATCATGGATTATTGACATGGAGAAATTCTGGATACAAGCGCAAAGACTCAACAATAAACTAGCTACTAGAAATAACACATAAAATTTATCAAGCTTTAGAAAATGGACATGATTACTGTTTTGTATCACTGGATGCAACTGCTGCATTTGATTGGGTTTGGCACCAAGGCTCGATTTACAAGTTAAAAAAATTGGTGTTAGCGGTAATCTATTAAAAAGGTTTAAAAATTATTTAAAAGATAGAAAGCAGCGGGTTGTAATTGAAGGTGAAACTTCAGAATACATATCAATCAGTTGTGGGGTTCGTCAGAGCTCCATTCTAGGTCCTTTATTATTCCTCATATATTTTAATGATACAACAGAAGATTTACAAACTGAGAGTTTTCTTTTTGCTGATGATACTGCCCTATGTAAAGCACTGACTAGTGATAATACCGAAACTGATATCAGCGATTTAAATGAGGATCTCAAAGTAATTAATGACTAGGGGAAGCAGTGGTTAGTAAATTTTAATCCGACAAAAACAAAATTAATTTATAATCTTCTCCAAAATATTAGTGAGGCTAACCCACCCAAACTTATATTTAGGTGCAGAAAAATTTCAGAATGTTGACATACTTACACATCTTGGCTTGACATTCAATTCTAGAATGACTTGGAAAAATCATATAAACAAAATTCAAGATAAGGTAATGAAAGTATTGACAAATTTGAAAAGAATTTCTCTCAGATTACCTCGCCTTGTGAAGAGGCAAGTTTATGTGAGTTTTGCTCGTCCTATTTTGGAATATGGGTCTGAAATATTTGACAACTGCTTTGAGGAAGAACGTAAACGGCTTAAAAATATTCAAAGGCAGTTTTGCTTAGTTATTACTTGTAGGTCAAATTTCTGCATGCTTACAGAGGACATATATATGTATTATATATACCAACCATAGGATGATCTAACTTTCTGTATATGAGAACTGGGCCAAAATGTGAGAAAATGACCAAAATCTGACCTTTTAGACCTTATCCTGGCTATATCACAGAAACCATAAGGTGTAGGAAGTTGATACTCACTAGGGACATTGTGGTTAGGGGCTGTAGGTGTGCAACATCATTCTGTGACCTTGATTTGACCTTTGACGTTGTTATAGTGAACTCAACCTCTAAAATCTTGTCTGGGCTATATCTTGGGAACAGTATCATAAGATGTAGGAAGTTGATAGGGACTTTGTGGTTAGGGGGTGTAGGTGTACAACATCATGGTGTGACCTTGATTTGACCTTTGACGTTGTAGTGACTTGAACTTTAAAATCTTCTCCGGGCTATATTGTGGCATCCGTAAAGTAAAGTAAATATATTACCCAGGCTATATCTCAGGAAACATAAGGTTTAGGAAGTTGATACTTAGCATGGCCATTGATAAGGTGGTGTAGGTGCGCAACATCAAGGTGTGACCTTGAGTTGACCTTTGACATTGCTGAAGTAACCTTGACCTTTAAAATCTTGTCTAGGCTATATCACGGAAACATTGGTTAGGGTGTGTAGATGGGCAATGTCATGGGGTTACCTTGATTTGACCTTGCCATAGTGATAATGACCTTTAAAATTTTGTGCAGACCATATCTCAGAATCTGTAAGGTGTAGATAGGGACAGTAGTTGGGTGTGTAGGTGTACATCGTCACGGTACATTTTCTTTTTCTTGAACGTTATTTTCTTTACTTAGACATTATTTTGACCTTTACAAACTTTCCACTTTTTGCTCTGAAAGTCTCCTGATGTTTGTAATAGTTCACTTCTTCTGTATCTTGTGGTGTTGAAAACTAGTTTCTGGGCTGTTAGCTATGGGCATCTCTGATACTATTGTCGGGGTATTGTTTTCACCCATGGGCATTCGGGCGGGCCGTGGGAAAAGTTTGTCTGGGCTGTATCTCAGAAACCGTAAGGCGTAGGAAGTTATGGTGTGACCTTGATTTGACCTTTGACTTTGTTGTAGTGACCTTGACCTATAAAATCTTGTTCTACTGTATCTCCAGAAACCGTAAGGTATAGGAAGTTGATACTTGGTAGGGACATTGGTTATGAGGTGGTTAGGTGTGCAATGTCATGGTGTGACCTTAATTTGACCTTTGGCCTTGCCGGAATGACTCTGAGTTTGAAAATCTTGTCCAGGCTGTATCTCGGAAACTGTAAGGTGTAGGAAGTTGACACATGGTAGGGACATTGGTTAGGGCATTTAGGTATGCAATGCCATGGTGTGACCTTAATTTGACCTTTGGCCTTGCCAGAGTAGCCTCGAGTTTGAAAATCTCGTCCGGGCTGTATTTTGGAAACTGTAAGGTGTAGGAAGTTGAAACTTGGTAGGGTCATTGGTTGGAGTTGTAGGTGTGCCACATCATGGTGTGACCTTGATTTGACCTTTGACCTTGTTGTAGTGACCTTGACCTATAAATTCTTGTCCAGTCTATATCTTGGAAATCATAAGATGTAGGAAGTTGATACTTGGTTGGGATATTGGTTGGGGGTTGTAGGGATGCAACGTCTTGGTGTGACCTTGATTTCAGCATGACATAGTGACCTTGACTTTTAAAATCTTGTCTGGGCTATATTTCAGAAAATGTAAAGTGTAGTAAGTTGATACTTGCTAGGGACATTGCGTAGGGGTTGTAGGTGTGCAAACATCATATGTGATCTTGATTTGACCTTGAGTTTGAAAATCTTGTTCTGACTATTTCTTGGATTCCGTAAGGTGTAGAAGGTTGACACTTAGTAGGGACATTGGTTAGGGTGTGTAGGTGTGCATATTTATGGTGTGACCTTTATCTTTGTCTCTACCAAAGTGTGTTCACTTGCCATATTTGAGACATGTTCCTCGTATGACAAAGATAAATGGATTGCTGCAACTGATTATTATTTTGTACTTATAATTGTGCAATTTCCATTGACAGCTATACCCCAATTAATAAATTTTACAGCTGCGTAATTTTTCGTTTAGTGATTAATGCTGTCATCTTGCTGCTGTTAAAATATCTTGTTTTAAAACTTCATCTTTATATATATTTTCTTTCTCTAAGATGTTATTTTCTCTTCTTAAACATTATTTGGACCTTTATATAACTGACTCTGCTCTGAAAGTATCCCGATCTTCAACTGCTTCAGTACTTCTATATCTCATGGTGTTGAAAACTATTTCCCCAGTATGCGGGATACAGGTATCTTCGATGTTATTTTTTTGCTTTGCTTTTTTTTTTTTTTGGGGGGGGGGGGGGGGGGGGGGGGGGTCTTCAGATTTCATTTGTACATTTAATTACTAGCTTAGTATCCCAGTTTAGAAACTAGTGCATGGAATCCTGCATTAAGTAGTAACCTTCTTATGTGCTTTTTCCCGTTTCCTTTCTCAGGTTCAACAAACAGTGAAGATGTGTTCAATCTATTCTAGATGGGGTGAAGGTGGGTTGAAAAATATTGGTGGAATTAAAAGATTCTGTACAAAATTGGCATTGTTTCAATATATTTAGTCTAAACAAAAAGAACGAAATGGGCAAAAACTTTTCCCATTCATATCCCACCACTAAACAGCTGCTCCCATTCTGTGATACAGGAACGCTTTGATTGGGTAGAGAGGAGGGGGGTGATTTTCCAAGGGAGGTTATACAACTAGCACAAATGACTAATGCTTTGGTTACACCTTTCAGAGCAATCATTTCTGTATGTATTTGATTTCCGTCCCACAACCTCATTTCTGTGGTTCTGAGAAGAGACCTTGTTTATGGCTAGTGCACATTGAAGAATGAACTGTTCCTGTATATCCATCTCCCCCCCCCCCCCCCCCCCCCCACACACACACACACACACACACACACACACACACTCACTTTCATCTCTCTAGCATCTGTACTTTAATTAGCCTTTGAGAGAATGTAAAGGCCTTTTCAAGCATTTTTTTTAGAAAAAAACCGGTCCTCAATGCAAAATGCTTTCTGAGTCATGTTGAATCGACCCAAATATGACCTACCCAAATGTGAATCACACCAAATGCATCCTAACCGAATGAGAGGCTGACCGAAGCACAAGCGAAGCTAGACTAGCCAATTTGTTTGTACTTCGTGATGACCCAACAAGGAAAGCTGTGACCTAGATATTAGCCTTTAAATAACAGGACTCCTGGGCCCAGTTTCACAAAGGCCTACTAAATATAGCAGATGGTATGCTACTAATTGGTCACCTTAGTAGGTTCCTAGTAGGAGCTAACAAGGTGTTCCACTGAGCTCACACTAAGGACCTTCTAAATTTATGAGATAGTAGGACTTGAAGTTGGGAGAGCACAAAAGCAGACAACATTTACTAAAAACACCTACTAAGTTTTCAATAGCCTAAAGGGACTTCTAAATTTAGTAGGGAATTTAGTAGCCACATTAATATAAAATGCCCTTCTGAAACCCCATATTTAGTAGAATACTAGAAAAAGAAGACTGCTAAAAATTTAGTAGTCTACTAAATATTTAAAAGTTTACTTATTTAGAAAACTACTAAGATTGGGTTCTTCTAAATATGTAGTAGAATATTATCTTGGTAAAACAGATACTCAAGACGTATTAGACTACTAGCATTTGGAAGCCTACTAAGTAGATAGTAGTCCTTAGTGAAATTGGGCCCTGAAGTTGTGGTACGATACCACAATTCAGAAGAACCGCTGTTAGCCGACCTGCCATTAACTACCTATTTTATGTTATGATCCTTCCATAATCCAAATACAACCTCCCACTAACATGTTTGGATAGATAGTTTATTTATTCCCAGTAAATATTTAAAATGTTTTAAAATGGTTTAAACTTTTTAAACCCTATTTAAACCCTGTGTTTTGGTTTATTATACATTTGCCACTAAATATTTACAATGTAATGTTTCAAAAATGCCTTATAAACATTCTCTATACAAATATTTTTGCTGAAAACATTTATTAGATGTTTCTAAAATAAGTAAAGAAACTAGGTTTGACTGGAAACATTTTTTTGAACATTTATAAACTAGCTGAAGAAATGAAGGTTATGCTGGAAATGTTTTTCACACATTCATCATGAAATGTTTGATAAACAGTGTTTTGTAAATGTTTGCTCTGAAAATGTTTTACAAATATTTTCCATCAAATTTTCAAAAAAAACATTCTATCACAAATGTTTTTTGTACCCATATTTTCAGAATGTTTATTAAATGTTTACCTTCAAACATTTGCAAACAAAGATGGTGGTGAGCAATAATAGAGAATTTTAGAGGACTTTGTCAAAAATTGCCCCAAATGCAATCCCTAAAACTAAGAATTGTATGGGGCATATTTTGTATCTATCTATTCTATCTTACAATTTTACACATAAAAAAATATTTTAATTGGTGAACAACCTAAAACATATCGAAGTTGACCTTTGACCCCAATTAAAGTTACCATTCTAATATTTTTGGGGGACATTGTTATGTTCATTTGTAACATTTTTCCAAGAGTTGTCATTAAACGTTTAATAAACGGTATATAAATAATTGTATAATTATAAATGGTTTTCATTCCCATCACTTTAACCTTTGTCTATATACATATTATAATCCATATTGCAACATTTTAAAGAAGCCCAGCTCTGCACAGGCTTATAAGTCACTGTTTGACAGAAGGTGTGAAAATTTTAATAAAAGTTGGATGATGGAAGTTCTGCTTGAGACTATAAAGTGTGGAGTCGACGATTTTGCACTCTAAAACTTGTGCATTGTTAGTATATTCTTTAAGGAGTACGTTTCAGTGTACTATCTAGGTCACACCTTTCCTCATTCGAGTCACAAGCTACAACTTAACAGGTTCATCTAATTTCAGTGGTGGTTCCACAAGGTTAAAACCACTTCATAAGCATGACCGACAGTATTTGTAGAGTACAGTCAGACATATTTGTTGGGGTTCACATTTTGTTGAGTGATATTTAACAAAATTTTAAAATCATTTTGCATGTTTGACTGTCGTCAGTAAATATATTTGAAAACCTCACAGTAGCCTTTATGAACTGTACAGAAATATACATGGGTAGAGGGAGTGGGTAGGGGGATAGATATTGATAGATATTCAATATTCAGCATGCACTACCCAAATGCCGGGGTGTCTTTTTGGAGACATTAGGATGAGGTCTTTCAGCAAAAATAAAATACTAACAGATACAGCTGTAAGGAAAGGTATAACCTTATTGTAACACAGTAAAAATAACTTGAATTTTTATGGTTGTTATTTCAAAAATCGCATGAAGTTACTCATTTTAGTAATTCATTGACAATAAAGAATTTTGTGGGAGGAACGGGGAGGTAAAGGAGGCCATGCCTTAAAAAATATATCCTTGAGAATTGTTGTTGTTGACCTTGAAAATCCTTGAAAAGACCTTTAATCCAGTTGTCCAAAGTCTGTGGGAACCCTGATCAAAACAAATCCAAAACCATTTTGGCTGTTACATCAAACATATGTTATATCTTGGTTACAAAACAAAGTATTTTTATACTCTTTTTTTTATGGTATTTGTTATGAACTATTGTGGGAATTTCATTGTAGATGCTTTCAGTTTGCTTTAAATTGAATTTGTAATGTTGTATATACTAAACTTACAGATGATATATTGAGTACACATTTGTACACCAAGGGACAGATTAATAGAATTCAACAGCATAACTTTTTTACCGTTCTACATTTGTGATTTCAGCATTGTGCAAAAGACTCGCTCACTGTCACTGTGCAGTTACCATTTAATTGTTCAAGTATTCATTACAGCACCAATTTAGCAGTATCTATACCCCTGTCTCTAGACCATGGATGGGCTGCATCTTTTCTGGCGTGCACCAACTACAAATCCCTTCGTGCCAGGACGAATCCCTATCATCTATGATGTATTGGCTGATAACAAACCAAGTCCTTACAAACAAGGATTTTTTTCATTGTTACCAACTCATGAATATCCTGGCTTGGTGAAGGTAGATATTTAATTCCTTACTGATGCTATGGCTGTGGTTTTAATTTTGTTGCTTGTGTGCTGGTCAACCTACAGACTAAGCTGAGTTTCACTTGTCTTATTTAGATGACAATTATTAATCTCCTTAATTTCATTACAAACCTGAGTGCTTTGTTTGGTTGTTTGACAATATCAGACAAGTGCAAACTCTATTTGAATTCTCAGTGATTTAGGACTGACACTGTTTCCTCAGTAAACTCCAAGCTTGTTGCTACTGTACGTGAACTTTTCAATGTGTCTTCCCCACCCAATTAAAACTGTCCAGCAATAGAAATGTATCCGTTATCATGGAGAAGTATGACCAGATCCTTTTTGTTATCTTTACACCAAGTCAGCTGACACAGAGCCGGATCACAGGCACTGATTGGTTGTTTTAATTTCTACCGTATCATTTTGAATGACCTTTTCAGACAATGCCTGGTCGTGTTTTGTATTGGAACTGTGAAGACGCTTCATCACATGATCACCAGTTCACCCCTACTCCCGCTGTATTACACACTGTGCACTCAAGTACTGGATACTGCATGGTGTACTCCGTTCCTATGTATGAGTACCCTTCACTGATTAAGGTGTTTGTCCTGATTTATGTTAGTTCAACCACCTTTGACACTCTTCTGTTATGGTGTTTTTACCCCACAGCTAGGGCTGTTGGGGTATTGTTTTCACCCATGGTGTCCGGATTGGCAGGCAGGCATTCGGGCAGGTGGTTGGGCTGGCAGTTGGGCGGGCGGGTGATTTTTAGCAGGAAAAGTTCGTCCGGCCTATATCTCAGAAACCGTAAGTTAAAGGAAGTTGATACTTGGTAGGGGCATTGGTCTCTTGTCTTTTCTGGTACTTCTGGTACTGCTATTCATGTTTGCAGTGGATTTCTGTGTACTTTCTTTGATAATACCTAATAAGCGAGTTATAAGCACTTCTAAGTTTGGCTATCCTCGTTTGACCTTGAAGGAGGGGCCCAAGGACCAATAATAAGCGAGTTATAAGCACTTTTAAGTTTGGCTATCTTTATTTGACCTTGAAGGAGGGGCCCCAAGGTCAAATCCGACCACACCACAAGATTCCCAGCCCATGATTTCCCAAACCTCTAGGAACAATAATAAGCAAGTTATAAGCACTTTTAAGTTTGGCTATCCTCGTTTGACCTTGTGGGGGGTGGGAGTGGGGGGTGGGGTGGGGGCAAGGTCAAATCCGATCACACCAGAAGATTCCCAATCCATGATTTCCTATAGGTTGGTTTACCATCCCAAACCTCTAGGACCAATAATAAGCGAGTTATAAGCACTTTTAATTCCCAGCCCATGATTTCCTATGTGTTGGTTTACCATCACAAACCTCTAGGACCAATAATAAGCGAGTTATAAGCACTTTTAAGCTTGGCTATCCTCGTTTGACCTAGAAGGAGGGGTCCAAGGTCAAATCTGACCACATCAGAAGATTCCCAGCACATGATTTCCTATAGGTTGATTTCACATTGCAAACCTCTAGGACCAATAATAAGGGAGATATAGCACTTTTAAAGTCCACTATGTTGGGTCTTTTGGCACTCTGTGGATGACCTTGAATTAAGAGCTTCAAGGTCAAATGTCTGCAAGGTTGTAGAGAACATGTATATCTGTTATACATATCACCTATGAAGAGATTCAACCTTCTACCTATGAGAAACAGCCAGTAGAAAAATGTAGATAATTTTCAAAGAAATGCCCGCGGCATCCATCTTGTTTTTCAGAATGAGGCTAATTTCAGTCTCAGAGAAGCTTACCCCCAATGAAGATATCCCGCAAATTTGGTGAACTTAGCTGGTGTAGTTTTCCTCTGAGAGCGTTAGCGCCGAAAATCTCTCTACGCTCGGTGGTGGCAGGACGGCGTAGCAAATGCTAAACCAAAGTATCTACTGGATGCCTCCGGTTGATACAATACTCAACATGAGCCTGTAAGTTATACAGCCAATAATAAAGGAGGTATATGGCCTCAGTCTTATATAGGCATATATATCATTTTGAGTCATTTTAGCAGGCCTAGGGTGACCTTGAAAACAATAGCCAAGGTCAACAAACTGGATACTGGTACTCCATGCAATATAGTCAACATTAAGTGTGAAAATATCTCCAAAAAGGCCAAAAATGGCCTTGGTGAGGTACTTTGGTGGTCTGTTCATGACCTTCAAGAGCTTCAAGGTCAAATTTCTGCATGCTTACAGAGGACATATATATGTATTATATATACCAGCTATAGGATGATCTAACTTTCTGTATATGAGAACTGGGCCAAAATGTGAAAAAATGACCAAAATCTGACCTTTTAGACCTTATCCTGGCTATATCACAGAAACCATAAGGTGTAGGGAGTTGATACTCACTAGGGACATTGTGGTTAGGGGATGTAGGTGTACAACATCATGGTGTGACCTTGATTTGACCTTTGACCTTGTAGTGACTTGAACTTTAAAATCTTCTCCGGGCTATATTGTGGCATCTGTAAAGTGTAGGATGTTGATACCTGTTGGGGACTTTGTTTGAAGTGTGTAGGTGTCCAACATCATGTTGTGGCCTTGATTTGACCTTTGACCTTGCTGTTGTGACCTTACCCTTTAATATATTACCCGGGCTATATCTCAGGAAACATAAGGTTTAGGAAGTTGATACTTAGCATGGCCATTGATAAGGTGGTGTAGGTGCGCAACATCAAGGTGTGACCTTGAGTTGACCTTTGACATTGCTGTAGTAACCTTGACCTTTAAAATCTTGTCTAGGCTATATCACGGAAACATTGGTTAGGGTGTGTAGATGGGCAATGTCATGGGGTTACCTTGATTTGACCTTGCCATAGTGATAATGACCTTTAAAATTTTGTGCAGACCATATCTCAGAATCTGTAAGGTGTAGATAGGGACAGTAGTTGGGGGTGTAGGTGTACATCGTCACGGTACATTTTCTTTTTCTTGAACGTTATTTTCTTTACTTAGACATTATTTTGACCTTTACAAACTTTCCACTTTTTGCTCTGAAAGTCTCCTGATGTTTGTAATAGTTCACTTCTTCTGTATCTTGTGGTGTTGAAAACTTGTTTCTGGGCTGTTAGGTATGGGCATCTCTGATACTATTGTCGGGGTATTGTTTTCACCCATGGGCATTCGGGCGGGCCGTGGGAAAAGTTTGTCTGGGCTGTATCTCAGAAAACGTAAGGCGTAGGAAGTTATGGTGTGACCTTGATTTGACCTTTGACTTTGTTGTAGTGACCTTGACCTATAAAATCTTGTTCTGCTGTATCTCCAGAAACCGTAAGGTATAGGAAGTTGATACTTGGTAGGGACATTGGTTATGAGGTGGTTAGGTGTGCAATGTCATGGTGTGACCTTAATTTGACCTTTGGCCTTGCCGGAATGACTTTGAGTTTGAAAATGTTGTCTGGGCTGTATCTCGGAAACCGTAAGGTGTAGGAAGTTGACACATGGTAGGGACATTGGTTAGGGCATTTAGGTATGCAGTGCCATGGTATGACCTTAATTTGACCTTTGGCCTTGCCAGAGTAGCCTTGAGTTTGAAAATCTCGTCCGGGCTGTGTTTCGGAAACTGTAAGGTGTAGGAAGTTGAAACTTGGTAGGGTCATTGGTTGGAGATGTAGGTGTGCCACATCATGGTGTGACCTTGATTTGACCTTTGACCTTGTTGTAGTGACCTTGACCTATAAAATCTTGTCCAGTCTATATCTTGGAAATCATAAGATGTAGGAAGTTGATACTTGGTTGGGATATTGGTTGGGGGTTGTAGGGATGCAACGTCTTGGTGTGACCTTGATTTCAGCATGACATAGTGACCTTGACTTTTAAAATCTTGTCTGGGCTATATTTCAGAAAATGTAAAGTGTAGTAAGTTGATACTTGCTAGGGACATTGCGTAGGGGTTGTAAATGTGCAAACATCATGTGTGATCTTGATTTGACCTTGAGTTTGAAAATCTTGTTCGGACTATTTTTTGGATTCCGTAAGGTGTAGAAGGTTGACACTTAGTAGGGACATTGGTTAGGGTGTGTAGGTGTGCATATTTATGGTGTGACCTTTAACTTTGTCTCTGCCAAAGTGTGTTCACTTGCCATATTTGAGACATGTTTCTTGTATGACAAAGATAAATGGATTGCTGCAACTGATTATTATTTTGTACTTTTGGATAATTGTGCAATTTCCATTGACAGCTATACTCCAATTAATAAATTTTACAGCTGTGTAATTTTTTGTTTAGTGATTAATGCTGTCATCTTGCTGCTGTTAAAATATCTTGTTTTAAAACTTCATCTTTATATATATTTTCTTTCTCTAAGATGTTATTTTTTCTTCTTAAACATTATTTGGACCTTTATATAACTGACTCTGCTCTGAAAGTATCCCGATCTTCAACTACCATATCTCATGGTGTTGAAAACTATTTCCCCAGTATGTGGAATACAGGTATCTTCGATGTTATTTTTTTGCTTTGCTTTTTTGGGGGGTCTTCAGATTTCATTTGTACATTTAATTACTAGCCTAGTATCCCAGTTTAGAAACTAGTGCATGGAATCCCGCATTAAGTAGTAACCTTCTTATGTGCTTTTTCCCGTTTCCTTTCTCAGGTTCAACAAACAGTGAAAATGTGTTCAATCTATTCTAGATGGGGTGAAGGTGGGTTGAAAAATATTGGTGGAATTAAAAGATTCTGTACAAAATTGGCATTGTTTCAATATATTTAGTCTAAACAAAAAGAACGAAATGGGCAAAAACTTTTCCCATTCATATCCCACCACTAAACAGCTGCTCCCATTCTGTGATACAGGAACGCTTTGATTGGGTAGAGAGGAGGGGGGTGATTTTCCAAGGGAGGTTATACAACTAGCACAAATGACTAATGCTTTGGTTACACCTTTCAGAGCAATCATTTCTGTATGTATTTGATTTCCGTCCCACAACCTCATTTCTGTGGTTCTGAGAAGAGACCTCGTTTATGGCTAGTGCACATTGAAGAATGAACTGTTCCTGTATATCCATCTCCCCCCCCCCCCACACACACACACACACACACTCACTTTCATCTCTCTAGCATCTGTACTTTAATTAGCCTTTGAGAGAATGTAAAGGCCTTTTCAAGCATTTTTTTTAGAAAAAAACCGGTCCTCAATGCAAAATGCTTTCTGAGTCATGTTGAATCGACCCAAATATGACCTACCCAAATGTGAATCACACCAAATGCATCCTAACCGAATGAGAGGCTGACCGAAGCACAAGCGAAGCTAGACTAGCCAATTTGTTTGTACTCTGTGATAACCCAACAAGGAAAGTTGTGACCTAGATATTAGCCTTTAAATAACAGGACTCCTGGGCCCAGTTTCACAAAGGCCTACTAAATATAGCAGATGGTATGCTACTAATTGGTCACCTTAGTAGGTTCCTAGTAGGAGCTAACAAGGTGTTCCACTGAGGTCACACTAAGGACCTTCTAAATTTATGAGATAGTAGGACTTGAAGTTGGGAGAGCACAAAAGCAGACAACATTTACTAAAAACACCTACTAAGTTTTCAAAAGCCTAAAGGGACTTCTAAATTTAGTAGGGAATTTAGTAGCCACATTAATATAAAATGCCCTTCTGAAACCCCATATTTAGTAGAATACTAGAAAAAGAAGACTGCTAAAAATTTAGTAGTCTACTAAATATTTAAAAGTTTACTTATTTAGAAAACTACTAAGATTGGGTTCTTCTAAATATGTAGTAGAATATTATCTTGGTAAAACAGATACTCAAGACGTATTAGACTACTAGCATTTGGAAGCCTACTAAGTAGATAGTAGTCCTTAGTGAAATTGGGCCCTGAAGTTGTGGTACGATACCACAATTCAGAAGAACCGCTGTTAGCCGACCTGCCATTAACTACCTATTTTATGTTATGATCCTTCCATAATCCAAATACAACCTCCCACTAACATGTTTGGATAGATAGTTTATTTATTCCCAGTAAATATTTAAAATGTTTTAAAATGGTTTAAACTTTTTAAACCCTATTTAAACCCTGTGTTTTGGTTTATTATACATTTGCCACTAAACATTTACAATGTAATGTTTCAAAAATGCCTTATAAACATTCTCTATACAAATATTTTTGTTGAAAACATTTATTAGATGTTTCTAAAATAAGTAAAGAAACTAGGTTTGACTGGAAACATTTTTTAAACATTTATAAACTAGCTGAAGAAATGAAGGTTATGGTGGAAATGTTTTTCACACATTCATCATGAAATGTTTGATAAACAGTGTTTTGTAAATGTTTGCTCTGAAAATGTTTTACAAATATTTTCCATCAAATTTTCAAAAAAAAAACATTCTATCACAAATGTTTTTTGTACCCATATTTTCAGAATGTTTATTAAATGTTTACTTTCAAACATTTGCAAACAAAGATGGTGGTGAGCAATAATAGAGAATTTTAGAGGACTTTGTCAAAAATTGCCCCAAATGCAGTCCCTAAAACTAAGAATTGAATGGGGCATATTTTGTATCTATCTATTCTATCTTACAATTTTACACATAAAAAAATATTTTAATTGGTGAACAACCTAAAACATATCGAAGTTGACCTTTGACCCCAATTAAAGTTACCATTCTAATATTTTTGGGGGACATTGTTATGTTCATTTGTAACATTTTTCCAAGAGTTGTCATTAAACGTTTAATAAACGGTATATAAATAGAACGTTTTGAAAACCTTCTATAATTATAAATGGTTTTCATTCCCATCACTTTAACCTTTGTCTATATACATATTATAATCCATATTGCAACATTTTAAAGAAGCCCAGCTCTGCACAGGCTTATAAGTCACTGTTTGACAGAAGGTGTGAAAATTTTAATAAAAGTTGGATGCTGGAAGTTCTACTTGAGACTATAAAGTGTGGAGTCGACGATTTTGCACTCTAAAACTTGTGCATTGTTAGTATATTCTTTAAGGAGTACTTTTCAGTGTACTATCTAGGTCACACCTTTCCTCACTCGAGTCACAAGCTACAACTTAACGGGCTCATCTAATTTCAGTGGTGGTTCCACAAGGTTAAATCCACTTCATAAGCATGACCAACAGTATTTGTAGAGTAAAGTCAGACATATTTGTTGGGGTTCGCATTTTGTTGAGTGACATTTAACAAAATTTTAAAATCATTTTGCATGTTTGACTGTCATCAGTAAATATATTTGAAAACCTCACAGTAGCCTTTATGAACTGTACAGAAATATACATGGGTAGAGGGAGTGGGTAGGGGGATAGATATTGATAGATATTCAATATTCAGCATGCACTACCCAAATGCCGGGGTGTCTTTTTGGAGACATTAGGATTAGGTCTTTCAGCAAAAATAAAATACTAACAGATACAGCTGTAAGGAAAGGTATAACCTTATTGTAACACAGTAAAAATAGCTTGAATTTTTATGGTTGTTATTTCAAAAATCGCATGAAGTTACTCATTTTAGTCTTGGAAGTTAATCCGAATATTCGCCAAACTGCTGATATTGCACAAGGAAAAAGTACTCTTCTCATAAATGTATAGCTAATTATAGGAATAAATGGCAAATTTTTATGCTTTAGGAAGTATTAAACTATTGATCGGAGGTATTAAACCCATGAGGGCTTTGGAGTTGCAATGTATAGTTTAAAAGCTTCATAAAGCACAAGAATTTGTCATTTACTCCTATTCGAAAATGGTTGCATTTATATTTTAGTCAAATAAGATGTAATCCTTACCTAAAAATCAATCAGGGTTCCCACATCCTTGAAAATATTTGAAAAAATTGCTTCATTTTCAAGGGCTTGAACGTCTTTCAATTTTGCCAAAATTGAATAAATTCCTTGAAAAGTCCTTGAATTTGTTATTGTTATATCTTGGTTACAAAACAAAGTATTTTTATACTCTTTTTTATGATATTTGTTATGAACTATTGTGGGAATTTCATTGTAGATGCTTTCAGTTTGTTTTAAATTGAATTTGTAATGTTGTATATACTAAACTTACAGATGATATATTGAGTACACATTTGTACACCAAGGGACAAATTAATAGAATTCAACAGCATAACTTTTTTACCGTTCTACATTTGTGATTTCAGCATTGTGCAAAAGACTCGCTCACTGTCACTGTGCAGTTACCATTTAATTGTTCAAGTATTCATTACAGCACCAATTTAGCAGTATCTATACCCCTGTCTCCAGACCATGGATGGGCTGCATCTTTTCTGGCGTGCACCAACTACAAATCCCTTCGTGCCAGGACGAGTCCCTATCATCCATGATGTATTGGCTGATAACAAACCAAGTCCTTACAAACAAGGATTTTTTTTATTGTTACCAACTCATGAATATCCTGGCTTGGTGAAGGTAGATATTTAATTCCTTACTGATGCTATGGCTTTGGTTTTAATTTTGTTGCTTGTGTGCTGGTCAACCTACAGACTAAGCTGAGTTTCACTTGTCTTATTTAGATGACAATTATTAATCTCCTTAATTTCATTACAAACCTGAATGCTTTGTTTGGTTGTTTGACAATATCAGACAGGTGCAAACTCTATTTATTTGAATTCTCAGTGATTTAGGACTGACACTGTTTCCTCAGTAAACTCTAAGCTTGTTGCTACTGTACGTGAACTTTTCAATGTGTCTTCCCCACCCAATTAAAACTGTCCAGCTATAGAAATGTATCTGTTGTCATGGAGAAGTATGACCAGATCCTTTTTGTTATGTCAGCTGACTTGTCAGTCAGCTGACATTATGTCGTCACTCTGCGGCGTGGGCGTCCGCGTCCGCGTGAACAACTTCTCCTCCAAAACTACAAGGCCTAGAGACGTGCTGTTTTTTTTAAAAGATACCTTATCTATCGAGGATGAAAAAGTGTTCAAGGCATGCAAATCTGTCTGTTCGTCTGTTTGCTAGAGACATTACAAGGGGGGTACCCCCACCAAAAGTGTGAAAATTTCAACAGTTAATCACAATTTTCTCAGTGACTATTGCAGGGATTTCTCTCATATCTTGCATATATGTACTAGGCCACAGGTATATTCTCTTGTGTGAGTATGAGACCTGGATCTGTCTTACTTTTTTTTTAATAAATTTTTTTAATAATTTTTAATGCATTAAAATTCATGAAATCATGCACAAAATCATTTATAACTTGAAAAGTGTTGCATTTAGAGCATTTTGTTAAAATATGTTATTCAGCTACTTTTTTCATAGCTACAATATGGTGAGTAAGTTGGGTGCCTGTCTCAATAGCTAAGTGAGTAATAGCTACTTTTGGGCTTTTCAGTAACTTCCATTATGAGTAAAATCACTTGTAACTTAAAAACTATTGCATTTAGAGAATTTCGTATAAATATGTTATTCAGCTACTTTTGGGTCAGCTATAACATAGTAAAATTTTAGACCTGTAGCTCATGGCATAGCTGAGTAATAGCTACTTTTAGGTTATCACTGTTGAGTAAATCGCTTATAACTTGAAAACTATTGCATTTAGAGAATTTCGTATAAATATGTTATTCAGCTACTTTTGGGTCAGCTATAACATAGTAAAATTTCAGACCTGTAGCTCATGGCATAGCTGAGTAATAGCTACTTTTAGGTTATCACTGTTGAGTAAATCGCTTATAACTTGGAAACTATTGCATTTACAGTATTTTGTTTCAATATGTTATTCACCTATTTTGGGATCAGCTATAACATAGTGAAGTTTCAGATCTGTGGCTCATTGCATAGCTGAGTAATAGCTACTTTGAAGTTCTCACTATTGAGTAAATCACTTGTAACTTAAAACCTATTGCATTTAGAGAATTTCGTTTAAATATGTTATTCAGCTACTTTTGGGCCAGCTATAACATAGTGAAATTTCAGATCTGTAGGTCATGGCATAGCTGAGTAATAGCTACTTTAAAGTTCTCACTATTGAGTAAATCAGTTGTAATTGGAAAACTATTGCATTTAGAGTATTTCGTATAAATATGTTATTCAGCTACTTTTGGGTCAGCTATAACATAGTAAAATTTCAGACCTGTAGCTCATGGCATAGCTGAGTAATAGCTACTTTTAGGTCATCACTATTGAGTAAATCAGTTGTAACTTGAAAACTATTGCATTTACAGTATTTTGCTTAAATATGTTGTTCACCTACTTTTGGGTCAGCTATAACATAGTAAAATTTCAGACCTGTAGCTCATGGCATAGCTGAGTAATAACTACTTTGAGGTTCTCACTATTGAGTAAATCAGTTGTAATTGCAAAACTATTGCATTTAGAGAATTTAGTATAAATATGTTATTCAGCTACTTTTGGGTCAGCTATAACATAGTAAAATTTTAGACCTGTAGCTCATGGCATAGCTGAGTAATAGCTACTTTTAGGTCATCACTATTGAGTAAATCAGTTGTAGCTTGAAAACTATTGCATTTAGAGTATTTTGTTTCAATATGTTATTCACCTATTTTGGGGTCAGCTATAACATAGTGAAGTTCCAGACCTGTGACTCATTGCATAGCTGAGTAATAGCTACTTTGAGGTTATCACTGTTGAGTAAATCGCTTATAATTTGAAAACTATTGCATTTAGAGAATTTAGTATAAATACGTTATTCAGCTACTTTTGGGTCAGCTATAACATAGTAAAATTTCAGACCTGTAGCTCATGGCATAGCTGAGTAATAGCTTCTTTTAGGTTATCACTGTTGAGTAAATCACTTATAACTTGGAAACTATTGCATTTAGAGTATTTTGTTGCAATATGTTATTCACCTATTTTGGGGTCAGCTATAACATAGTGAAGTTCCAGACCTGTGGCTCATTGCATAGCTGAGTAATAGCTACTTTGAAGTTCTCACTATTGAGTAAATCAGTTGTAATTGGAAAACTATTGCCTTTACAGTAATTTGTGCAAATATGTTATTCAGCTACTTTTGGGTCAGCTATAACATAGTGAAATTACAGACCTGTAGCTCATGGCACAACTGAGCAATAGCTATTCTCAGGCACTGACTGTTGAGTAAATTGGCTATAACTTGAAAAATATTGCATTTGGAGTATTTTGTTAAAATATATTGTTCACCTACTTTTGGGTTAGCTATAACATAGTGAAATTACAGACCTATAGCTCATGGCATAGTGGAGCAATAGCTATTTTCAGGTTCTCACTATTGAGTAAATCAGTTGTAACTTGAAAACTATTGCATTTACAGTATTTTGCTGAAATATGTTGTTCACCTACTTTTAGGTCAGCTATAACAGAGCAAAAATTCAGACATGTAGCTCATTGCATAGCTGAGTAATAGTTACTTTGAGGTTCTCACTCTTGAGTAAATCAGTAGTAACTTGAAAACTATTACATTTAGAGTATTTTGTTAAATATGTTATTCACAGACGTTTTGGTCAGCTATAACATAGTGAAAGTGCAGACCTCTATGTCATGGCATAGCTGAGCAATAGCTTCTTTCAGGTTCTCACTGTTGAGTAAATCATTGTATCCAACCTGTAGGAAATCATGGGCTGGGAATCTGTTAATATGGTCCGATTTGACCTTGGAACCCTCCTTCAAGGTCAAATGAGGATAGCCAAACATAAAAGTGCCTATAACTCGCTTATTATTGGTCCTAGAGGTTTGGAATGAAAACCAACCTATAGAAAATCATGAGCTGGGAATTTTTTGGTGTGGTCGGATTTCACCTTGGACCCCTCCTTCAAGGTCAAATGAGGATAGCCAAACAAGTGCTTATAACTCGCTTATTATTGGTCCTAGAAGTTTGGAATGGAAAACCAACCTATAGAAAATCATGGGCTGGGAATCTTTTGGTGTGGTCAGATTTCACCTTAGACCCCTCCTTCCAGGTCAAACGAAGATAGCCAAACTTAAAGTGCTTATAACTCGCGTATTATTGGTCTTGGAGGTTTGGGATGGTAAACCAACATATAGGAAATCATGGGCTGGGATTCTTTTGGTGTGGTCAGATTTGACCTGGGACCCCTCCTTCAAGGTCAATTGAGGATAGCCAAACTTACAATTGCTTAGAACTCGCTTATTATTGGTGCTACAGGTTTGGGATGGTAAACAAGCTACAGGAAATCATGGGCTGGGAATTTTTTGTGTGGTCGGATTTGACCTTGGACCCCTCCGTCAAGGTCAAACAAGGATAGCCAAACTTAAAAAGTGCCTATGACTCACTTATTATTGGTCCGAGAGGTTTGGGATGGTAAACCATCCTAAATTCTTTGGCTGGGAATCTTTTGGTATGGTCAGAGTTGACCTTTGGACCCCTTCTTCATGGTCGAACGAGGATATTGCATTTATAGTATTTCTTTAAATATTTTTAACCTACTTTTTACACTTAAACAATTACCTTGTTACTTTATTTCATAATACCATTTGCAGGGCACAACTTTTTTGTCCTTTTTTTCTGTCAGCTTCGGAATATCTTTCGAACATGCTGTTCAGTTACCATTTACTGTATTTCTGTACAGCCCTTTCCCTGATAATTATGCTTTCCTCTCATTATCACCATCACAAATCAAAAACATTCAGTCAGCTGACACAGTGCCCGTTCACGGGCACTCTCCTCTTGTTATCTTTACATGCAGACAATGCCAGGCAGATTTATGTTTTGGGAAGCAGAGCAAACCAGTAACTATGACCCCAAGACCTACCCGTTGGTTGCTGATTTGGTGAACATGGAGAACATGAATGAGGGCCATAGATTTTTTATGATGAAGCCACCCATGAATAAAAGCAAGAGCTCCCTCTTGGTACACAATTTAGTATAATGGTATATGTGTACCCATTCCAACATTGTCATTTTAATTCATTGATTTAGAAAAATATTGGGACAGAAAGGCTTAGCCATATTTTGATCACTGATGCCCACTTAATTGTGGCTTGATCTTGACAACCACATGATTTACACCTGTGGGAGATTCAATTTATCATATAAATATGTAAAAATGTTTCAAAAACTGCATTTTTTTTCTTTTTGTACACAAAAGGGTCATCTGACAAAAACCACTTTTAGTCATTCCCATTCTGGATGCTGTAATGCTTATCCATAATACATAAATTCACTGGCCTTAATTCATTGTAAGACACTACATGATAACATTTGAATCATATGATTAGTGAAGAGAATTTAGCTGGATAATCAAGCATTGGTAATTGTTTATGTAAATATTTGAGATTGTAAAATTCTTTTTCGACTTGCTATTCATAAAAAATTGTGTGCATGGAAATTGGGGTTTAATTTCCTATTGTATTGAAATCTGTACTGCTGGCACCAAGGCATTGTTAATGGCACAGTAAAAGTGGAAATTTTGCATTTTAAATTAGTGGTTTACTTAATTTTGCATTTAAAAATATGTAAGAATCAAATTTTTCCCAGTGGTCATTCTGCTTAAAGATTTTATGTTGATAAAATATTCAACAGTGAATAAGTTTTCACCATGCTTGCTCACTAACAAAAATGTATCACAACTGATGCCCAGTGAACATTTCCATAAATACTGTATTTTACATGTAGTTTTATTGCGTTAATATATCTTACCTAACAGATTATTGCCACAGGTCCAGCACAAGCCTGTCCCGCCAAACATCAGAAAAAGATGTCCCGAGTCTCGTCCAGCCGCACTGTCTCTAAATTCCCCCTCCGATTGCCAGTGGGTAGCTATGACGTAACTTTATCTTTTTCATTTGGCGCATTCCAAACAGATGACTGCCCTGCTTATTGTCCTTTCACCCCTGAACAAGTTCAACAGTTATCTGTACCTGTGTATAAAAATTGCAAGGATAAAAAGAAAGACAAAACAGATAAGTCAGAGAAAGGGTATAAGTTAGTTGATTCATCTATAGTCACTGTTATTAAGCGTCCCGCAAGGGACGCTTGTTTGTGTATGGGAGAGCTTCAGGCTCAGCCGGCTCCGGCAGCTCCGACGGCTCCGCCGGCTCCGCATTTTGTTTTCCTTATAAGTCTGTAACTGTTAGGCGGATTCTTTTCAAATTTGGCAGGTTTAGGCAGTAGCCTTGGGGAATTTTTTTTGAATATGCTGCAGTGACATTTCAACCAATCAGAGAGGTCACATGACCAAAAATGTCTTTTTTCGATGGGGAAGCTTGTCCGGATGATAACTTGAAAGGAATGTTATCAATTCACCTGAAACTTGGCAAATACATTCATTCTATTAAAATCTGGAAATCATTAGATTTTGGCATTGATTGGTCAAGAAATGGCCGAGTAATTAATTAATTAATTAATTAATCATTACGAATTTTCCAAATAAGGAAAACACAAAAATGCTTACATCTCGAAAACCGTGCTAGATAGAGCGATTTCGACGAAATTTTTGACCCACGGGGTATCTCTGCGGAGTAGTTTTCCCAATTTTCAAAAAAATTTTTTCTCGCCCAAAATGGCGGCCATTTTGAATTTTCGAAATTTTCGCAAAAATTGCAAAACACAAAAATGCTTATATCTCAAAAACCGTGCTAGATAGAGCAATTTCGACAAAATTTTTGACTCGCAGGATATATCTGCAGAGTAATTTTCCCAATTTTCAAAAAATTTTTGTCTCGCCAAAAATGGCGGCCATTTTGAATTTTCGAAATTTTCGCAAAAATTGCAAAACACAAAAATGCTTATATCTCGAAAACCGTGCTAGATAGAGCGATTTCGACAAAATTTTTAACCCGCAGGGTATCTCTGCAGAGTAGTTATCCCAATTTTGAAAAAATTTTTGTCTCGCCAAAAATGGCGGCCATTTTGAATTTTCGAATTTTTCGCAAAAATTGCAAAACATAAAAATGCTTATATCTCGAAAACCCTGCAAGATAGAGCGATTTCGACGAAATTTTTGACCCACAGGGTATATCTGCAGAGTAGCCATGCCAATTTTCAAAAAAATTTTATCTCGCCAAAAATGGCGGCCATTTTGAATTTTCGAATTTTTCGCAAAAATTGCAAAACATAAAAATGCTTATATCTCGAAAACCCTGCTAGATAGAGCGATTTCGACGAAATTATTGACCCGCAGGGTATCTCTGCAGAGTAGCCATGCCAATTTTCAAACAAAAAATTTCTTGCAAAAAATGGCGGCCATTTTGAATTTTCGAATTTTTCGCAAAATTGCAAAACACAAAAATGCTAATATTTCGAAAACCGTGCTAGATAGAGCGATTTCGACGAAATTTTTTATCTTCAGGGTATCTCTGCAGAGCAGCTATCCCAAAGAGCTTTCACTTGGTGAAGTTTCAGACCCATAGCTAATTGCTCACCTACTCAAAAAGAGTAAATGCGAATTACCTCTAAAAGTATTGCAGATGGCCAATTTTTCTCAAATAACTCATTCACCTACTTTTGGAAGAGCTTTCACTTGGTGAAGTTTCAGACCCGTAGCTAATTACTCACCTACTCAAAATGAGTAAATGCTAATTATCTCAAAAACTATTGCGGATACCCAATTTTTATCAAATAACTCATTCATGTACTTTTGGGAGAGCTTTCACATGGTGAAGTTTCAGACCCGTAGATAATTACTCACCTACTCAAAATGAGTAAATGCGAATTATCTCTTAAAAGTATTGCAGATAGCCAATTTTTCTCAAATAACTCATTCACCTACTTTTGGAAGAGCTTTCACATGGTGAAGTTTCAGACCCATAGCTAATTACTCACCTACTCAAAATGAGTAAATGCTAATTATCTGTAAAAGTATTGCGGATACCCAATTTTTATCAAATAACTCATTCATCTACTTGTGGGAGAGCTTTCACATGGTGAAGTTTCAGACCCATAGCTAATTACTCACCTACTCAAAATGAGTAAATGCGAATTATCTGTAAAAGTATTGCAGATAGCCAATTTTTCTCAAATAAATCATTCACCTACTTTTGGCAGAGCTTTCACTTGGTGAAGTTTCAGACCCATAGCTAATTACTCACCTACTCAAAATGAGTAAATGCGAATTATCTCTAAAAGTATTGCAGATAGCCAATTTTTCTCAAATAAATCATTCACCTACTTTTGGGAGAGCTTTCACTTGGTGAAGTTTCAGATCCATAGCTAATTACTCACCTACTCAAAATGAGTAAATGTGAATTATCTCTAAAAGTATTGCAGATAGCCAATTTTTCTCAAATTAATCATTCACCGACTTTTGGGAGAGCTTTCACATGGTGAAGTTTCAGACCCATAGCTAATTACTCACATACTCAAAATGAGTAAATGCGAATTATCTCTAAAAGTATTGCAGATAGCCAATTTTTCTCAAATAACTCATTCACCTACTTTTGGGAGAGCTTTCACTCTGTGAAGTTTCAGACCCATAGCTAATTACTCACCTACTCAAAATGAGTAAATGCGAATTATCTCTAAAAGTATTGCAGATAGCCAATTTTTCTCAAATAACTCATTCACCTACTTTTGGCAGAGCTTTCACTTGGTGAAGTTTCAGACCCATAGCTAATTACTCACCTACTCAAAATGAGTAAATGTGAATTATCTCTAAAAGTATTGCAGATAGCCAATTTTTCTCAAATAACTCATTCACCTACTTTTGGGAGAGCTTTCACTTGGTGAAGTTTCAGACCCATACCTAATTACTCACCCACTCAAAATGAGTAAATGCGAATTATCTGCAAAAGTATTGCAGATAGCCAATTTTTCTCAAATCACTCATTCACCTACTTTTGGGAGAGCTTTCACTTGGTGAAGTTTCAGACCCATAGCTAATTACTCACCTACTCAAAATGAGTAAATGCGAATTATCTCTAAAAGTATTGTAGATAGCCGATTTTTCTCAAATAAATCATTCACCTACTTTTGGGAGAGCTTTCACTTGGTGAAGTTTCAGACCCATAGCTAATTACTCACCTACTCAAAATGAGTAAATGTGAATTATCTCTAAAAGTATTGCAGATAGCCAATTTTTCTCAAATAACTCATTCACCTACTTTTGGGAGAGCTTTCACTTGGTGAAGTTTCAGACCCATAGCTAATTACTCACCTACTCAAAATGAGTAAATGCGAATTATCTCTAAAAGTATTGCAGATAGCCAATTTTTCTCAAATTAATCATTCACCTACTTTTGGGAGAGCTTTCACATGGTGAAGTTTCAGACCCATAGCTAATTACTCACCTACTCAAAATGAGTAAATGCGTATTATCTCTAAAAGTATTGCAGATAGCCAATTTTTCTCAAATAACTCATTCACCTACTTTTGGGAGAGCTTTCACTTGGTGAAGTTTCAGACCCATAGCTAATTACTCACCTACTCAAAATGAGTAAATGCGAATTATCTGTAAAAGTATTGCAGATAGCCAATTTTTCTCAAATAACTCATTCACCTACTTTTGGGAGAGCTTTCACTTTGTGAAGTTTCAGACCCATAGCTAATTATTCACCTACTCAAAATGAGTAAATGTGAATTATCTCTAAAGGTATTGCAGATAGCCAATTTTTCTCAAATAACTCATTCACCTAGTTTTGGGAGAGCTTTCACTCTGAAGTTTCAGACCCATAGCTATTTATTCACCTACTCAAAATGACTAAATGCTAATTATCTGTAAAAGTATTGCGGATACCCAATTTTTATCAAATACTCATTCATCTACTTGTGGGAGAGCTTTCACATGGTGAATTTTCAGACCCATAGGTAATTACTCACCTACTCAAAATGAGTAAATGCGAATTATCTCTAAAAGTATTGCAGATAGCCAATATTTCTCAAATAACTCATTCACCTACTTTAGGGAGAGCTTTCACTTGGTGAAGTTTCAGACCCATAGATAATTATTCACCTACTCAAAATGAGTAAATGTGAATTATCTCTTAATAGTATTGCAGATAGCCAATTTTTCTCAAATAACTCATTCACCTACTTTTGGAAGAGCTTTCACACACGAAAATGAAAAATTGTGAATATCTCGGAAAAGCTATTTCTTCTGCTTTAATGCTCGGCGGGAGATACACACCGCGGCAGTGGTCTTGACAAAAATAGTTTGTCCGGGCTGTATCTCAGAAACCGTAAGGTGTAGGAAGTTGATACTTGGTAGGGACATTGGTTAGGAGGTGTAGGTGTGCAACGTCATGGTCTGACCTTGATTTGACCTTGCCGTAGTGACCTTGAGTTTGAAAATCTTGTCCGGGCTATATCTCGGAAACCGTAAGGTGTAGGAAGTTGATACTTGGTAGGGACATTGGTTAGGGGGTGTAGTTGTGCAACGTCATGGTCTGACCTTGATTTGACCTTGCCGTAGTGACCTTGACCTATAAAATCTTGTTCGGGCTATATCTCGGAAACCGTAAGGTGTAGGAAGTTGATACGTGGTAGGACTATTGGTTAGGGGGTGCAGGTGTGCAACGTCATGGTCTGACCTTGATTTGACCTTTGACCTTGCCGTAGTGACCTGGAGTTTGAAAATCTTGTCCGGGCTATATCTCGGAAACCGTAAGGTGTAGGAAATTGATACTTGGTAGGGACATTAGTTGGGGGCTGTAGGTGTGCAACGTCATGGTCTGACCTTGATTTGACCTTTGACCTTGCCGTAGTGACCTTGACCTATAAAACCTTGTCCGGGCTATATCTCGAAACCGTAAGGTGTAGGAAGTTGATACTTGGTAGGACTATTGGTTAGGGGGTGTAGGTGTGCAACATCATGGTCTGACCTTGATTTGACCTTTGACCTTGCCATAGTGACCTTGACCTATAAAATCTGGTCCGGGCTATATCTCGGAAACTGTAAGGTGTAGGAAGTTGATACTTGGTAGGGATATTGGTTTAGGGGGTGTAAGTGTGCAACGTCATGGTGTGACCTTGATTTGACCTTTGACCTTGCCGTAGTGACCTTGACCTATAAAACCTTGTCCGGGCTATATCTCGAAACCGTAAGGTGTAGGAAGTTGATACTTGGTAGGACTATTGGTTAGGGGGTGTAGGTGTGCAACATCATGGTCTGACCTTGATTTGACCTTTGACCTTGCCATAGTGACCTTGACCTATAAAATCTGGTCCGGGCTATATCTCGGAAACTGTAAGGTGTAGGAAGTTGATACTTGGTAGGGATATTGGTTTAGGGGGTGTAAGTGTGCAACGTCATGGTGTGACCTTGATTTGACCTTTGACCTTGCCGTAGTGACCTTGACCTATAAAATCTTGTCCGGGCTATATCTCAGAAACCGTAAGGTGTAGGAAGTTGATACTGTGTAGGGATATTGGTTAGGGGGTGTAGGTGTGCAACATCATAGTCTGACCTTGATTTGACCTTTGACCTTGCCGTAGTGGCCTTGACTTATAAAATCTTGTCCAAGTTATATCTCAGAAACCGTAAGGTGTAGGAAGTTGATACTGTGTAGGGATATTTGTTAGGGGGTGTAGGTGTGCAATGTCATGGTCTGACCTTGATTTGACCTTTGACCTTGCCGTAGTGACCTTGACCTATAAAATGTTGTCTGGGCTATATCTCGGAAACCGTAAGGTGTAGGAAGTTGATACTTGGTAGGGACATTGATTAGGGTGTGTAGGTGTGCAACATCATGGTCTGACCAGGATTTGACCTTGCCGTAGTGACCTTGAGTTCGAAAATCTTGTCCGGGCTATATCTCGGAAACCGTAAGGTGTAGGAAGGTGATACTTGGTAGGGACATTGGTTAGGGGGTGTAGTTGTGCATCGTCATGATCTGACCTTAATTTGACCTTTGACCTTGCCGTAGTGACCTTGACCTATAAAATCTTGTCCGGGCTATATCTTGGAAACCGTAAGGTTGAGGAAGTTGATACTTGGTAGAGACATTGGTTAGGGGCTATAGGTGTGTATTATCATGGTGTCACCTTAATTTGACCTTTGACCTTGTCGTTGTGACCTTGACCTATAAAATCTTGTTGCACCTTTGGGTCTGTCTTTTGATGCAGATTAAGCACTGTTAAAGTCATATTAGAATTTATTAAGAATTTTACTTTCATAACTTCCCATTGTAAGAGATTGAATTTCATCAAGTGAGCCACAGATTTTGCTCCAACACCACACATAAGGATTCATTAAATGTATTACCACTTCTGTATGCATGGTAATATTCAAACCATCTAAACCATAATTCGGCCATGCAGATGTAGATAAAGAGTGTTGAATTTTAGTTTGCTGATTAATGCTGTCATCTTGTTATTGAATTATCTTGTTTTAATACTTCATCTTTATATGCATGATCTTTCTTTTAAACATTATTTCTCCATTTAAACATTGTTTGGACCTTTATATAACTGACAGTGCTCTGAAAGTATCCTGAAGTTTGTACTGGTACAGTACTTCTGTATCTCATGGTGTTGAAAATATTTCCCTAGGCTGTGGGGTACGGGCATCTCTGATGCTATTTTTGTTTTTTGCAAAACACAAAAATGCTTATATCTTGAAAACCGTGCTAGATAGAGCAGACTGCGCTGACTTTGGTTGCCACAACAGTATAAGGCTAGAAACGAAGCATTTTCTTAATACTTTAGCACTCACCTTTATATCCTTTTCGGGACGCTTTGTTTTTGCTATGCAAAAACATTATCTTTTTTTTTGCGAGCGATCCTCTAGTTGGACCTACTGACAGACAACATGGATATCATGGGTGTTTCTCCTGTGAAGTTAAAGGACCAATTGTCCCCACTTCAGCAGACTTGAAGCTGTTTTACCTGCTGTCGGTGCTCTTTCCCCTTCTTGACAACTGCCTGTTTTCTGACTTGTCAAAATTAGAGTTTCTCATCCCCCAAGTGGGGCAGTCTCTTCAGTTTCTTTTTATCTCCCGCCGGGCTTTAGCCCGGGAGGGAGATTATGAAATGATGTCTGTGTGTGCGTGCGTGCGTGCGTGTGTGCGTGCGTTAGTTAGTCACGCAGATTTCTCCAAAACTACTACAGCTACAGATTTTTATGTCAGCTGACTTATCAGTCAGCTGACATTATGTCATCACTCTGCGGTGTGGGCGTACGCGTCCGCGTGAACAACTTCTTCTCCAAAACTACAAGGCCTAGAGAAATGCTGTTTTTTTTTAAAAGATACCTTATCTATCGAGGATGAAAAATTGTTCAAGGCATGCAAATCTGTCTGTTCGTCTGTTTGCTAGAGACATTACAAGGGGGGTACCCCCACCAAAAGTGTGAAAATTTCAACTTTTTATCACAATTTTCTCAGTGACTATTGCAGGGATTTCTCTCATATCTTGCATATATGTACTAGGCCAGAGGTAGATTCTCTTTTGTGAGTATGAGACCTGGATCTGTCTTACTTTTTTTTAATAAATTTTTTTAATAATTTTTAATGCATAAAAATTCATGAAATCATGCACTAAATCACTTATAACTTCAAAAGTGTTGCATTTACAGCATTTTGTTAAAATATGTTGTTCAGCTACTTTTTTCATAGCTACAATATGGTGAGTAAGTTGGGTGTCTGTCTCAATAGCTAAGTGAGTAATAGCTACTTTTGGGCTTTTCAGTAACTTCCATTATGAGTAAAATCACTTGTAACTTAAAAACTATTGCATTTAGAGAATTTCGTATAAATATGTTATTCAGCTACTTTTGGGCCAGCTATAACATAGTGAAATTTCAGACCTGTAGCTCATGGCATAGCTGAGTAATAGCTACTTTTAGGTTATCACTGTTGAGTAAATCGCTTATAACTTGAAAACTATTGCATTTAGAGAATTTCGTATAAATATGTTATTCAGCTACTTTTGGGTCAGCTATAACATAGTAAAATTTCAGACCTGTAGCTCATGGCATAGCTGAGTAATAGCTACTTTTAGGTTATCACTGTTGAGTAAATCACTTATAACTTGAAAAGTGTTGCATTTAGAGCATTTTGTTAAAATATGTTATTCAGCTACTTTTTTCATAGCTACAATATGGTGAGTAAGTTGGGTGTCTGTCTCAATAGCTAAGTGAGTAATAGCTACTTTTGGGCTTTTCAGTAACTTCCATCATGAGTAAAATCATTTGTAACTTAAAAAGTATTGCATTTAGAGAATTTCGTATAAATATGTTATTCAGCTACTTTTGGGCCAGCTATAACATAGTGAAATTTCAGACCTGTAGCTCATGGCATAGCTGAGTAATAGCTACTTTTAGGTTATCACTGTTGAGTAAATCACTTATAACTTGAAAACTATTGCATTTAGAGTATTTTGTTTCAATATGTTATTCACCTATTTTGGGGTCAGCTATAACATAGTGAAGTTTCAGACCTGTGGCTCATTTCATAGCTGAGTAATAGCTACTTTGAAGTTCTCACTGTTGAGTAAATCACTTATAATTGGAAAACTATTGCATTTACAAAAATTTGTGCAAATATGTTATTCAGCTACTTTTGGGTCAGCTATAACATAGTGAAATTATAGACCTATAGCTCATGGCACAACTGAGCAATAGCTATTCTCAGGTACTGACTGTTGAGTAAATCAGCTATAACTTGAAAAATATTGCATTTGGAGTATTTTGTTAAAATATATTGTTCACCTACTTTTGGGTCAGCTATAACATAGTGAAATTACAGACCTATAGCTCATGGCATAGCGGAGCAATAGCTATTTTCAGGTTCTCACTATTGAGTAAATCAGTTGTAGCTTGAAAACTATTGCGTTTACAGTAGTTTGCTTAAATATGTTGTTCACCTACTTTTGGGTTAGCTATAACATAGTAAAATTTCAGACATGTAGCTCATTGCATAGCTGAGTAATAGTTCCTTTGAGGTTCTCACTGTTGAGTAAATCAGTTGTAACTTGAAAACTATTACATTTAGAGTAATTTGTTAAATATGTTATTCACATAATTTTTGGTCAGCTAAAACATAGTGAAATTGCAGACCTCTATGTCATGGCATAGCTGAGCAATAGCTACTTTCAGGTTCTCACTGTTGAGTAAATCATTGTATCCACTGGATAGCCGCAGTGTGTAGAGAGAGATTTCACCATTACTGCTCTGATGAAAAAAAATATTATAGCTAGCTTTCTTAAGTTTGCAGTATATATTAATAACCATAAAATGTTGTCTGGGAATATTTTTGGCCTCATTTTGAGAAACAAGATGGCCGCCACAGGTGTTTTTTGTCAGTCATGAAAAGTGCTTATATCTCCCTTATTATTGATCCTAGAGGTTTGGGATGATAAACCAACCTGTAGGAAATCATGGGGTGGGAATCTTTTGGTGTGGTCAGATTTGACCTTCAATGACCCCTCCTTCAAGGTCAAACAAGGATAGCCAAACTTAAAAGTGCTTATAACTGGCTTATTATTGGTCCCAGAGGTTTGGGATGGTAAACAGACAGGAAATCATGGGCTGTGAATCTGTTGATATGGTCCCATTTGACCTTGGAACCCTCCTTCAAGGTCAAATGAGGATAGCGAAAATTGAAAGTGCCTACAACTCGCTTATTATTGATAACAGAGATTTGGGATGGTAAACCATCCCATAGGAAATCATTGGCTCGGAATCTTTTGGTATGGTCAGATTTGACCTTTGGACCCCTCCTTCAAGGTCAAATGAGGACAGCCAAGCTTAAAAGTGCTTATAACTCATTTATAATTGGTCCTAGAAGTTTGCAATGGTAAACCATAGGAAATCATGGGCTGGGAATGTATTTGTGTGGTTAGATTTGACCTTGGACCCCTTCTTCAAGGTCGAACGAGGATATTGCATTTGTAGTATTTCTTTAAATATGTTTTAACCTATTTTTTACACTTAAACAATTACCTTGTTAATTTCCTTCATAATACCATTTACAGGGCACAACTTTTTTATCCTTTTCTTCTGTCAGCTTCGGAATTTCTTTCGAACTTGCTGTTCAGTTACCATTTACTGTATTTCTGTACAGCCCTTTTCCTGATAATTATTCTGTCCTCCAATCACCTTCACAAATCAAAAACACTCAGTCAGCTGACACAGTGCCCGTTCACGGGCACTCTCCTCTTGTTTGTAAATTAATTGTCCCAATGAATTTTCATGCCCTTGAAAATTTTTTTGGTTTTATTGACTTAGGCCTAAAGATAAGTGAGTAATAGCAATCTTAGCTACTTTGAGTAAAGGGCTCATAACTCAAAAACTATTGCAGTAACAACTTTTTCTTCAAATATGTTGTTCAGCTACTTTGTCCTTAGCTATAAGATGGTACATACTTTGCGGTCCCATTCCATGCCATAAGTGAGTAATAGCTATTTTCTCATTTGTAGCTAAATAACAGAAGAAGTAAATGTCAAATATCTTCAAAAGTATTGAAGTTAGGGAAATCTTTCAAATATGTTGTCCATCCTCTTTTTGGTAAGCTATCACATACTAAAGTTTCAGACCTGTTGCACCTTGGATAGCTGAGTAATAGCTACTTTGAAATCTGACTGTTGAGTAAAGCGATTGTAACTCCAAAACTATTGCAGTTAGAGTATTTTCCTAAAATATGTTGTTCAGCTACTTTGTCCTTAGCTATAAGATGGTACATAGTTTGGGGTTCTATTACATGCCATAAGTGAGTAATAGCTATTTTCTCATTTGTAGCTAAATAACAGAAGAAGTAAATGTCAAATATCTTCAAAAGTATTAAAGTTGGGGAAATCTTTTCAAATATGTTGTCCATCTACTTTTTGGTAAGCTATGACATAGTAAAGTTTCAGACCTGTTGCACCTTGGATAGCTGAGTAATAGCTACTTTGAAATTCTGACTGTTGAGTAAAGCCATTGTAACTCCAAAACTATTGCACTTAGTGTTTTCCTAAAATGTGTTGTTCAGCTACTTTGTTCTTAGCTATAAGATGGTACATAGTTTGGGGTTCTGTTGCATGCCATAAGTGAGTAATAGCTATTTTCTCATTTGTAGCTAAATAACAGAAGAAGTAAATGTCAAATATCTTCAAAAGTATTAAAGTTAGGGAATTCTTTTCAAATATGTTGTCCATCTACTTTTTGGTAAGCTATGACATAGTAAAGTTTCAGACCTGTTGCACCTTGGATAGCTGAGTAATAGCTACTTTGAAATTCTGACTGTTGAGTAAAGCTATTGTAACTAAAAAAGTATTGCAGTTAGAGTGTTTTCCTAAAATATGTTGTTCACCTACTTTGTTCTTAGCTATAAGATGGTACATAGTTTGGGGTTCTATTGCTTCCCATAAGTGAGTAATAGCTATTTCCTCATTTGTAGCTAAATAACAGAAGAAGTAAATGTCAAATATCTTCAAAAGTATTAAAGTTAGGGAAATCTTTTCAAATATGTTGTCCATCTACTTTTTGGTAAGCTATGACATAGTAAAGTTTCAGACCTGTTGCACCTTGGATAGCTGAGTAATAGCTACTTTGAAATTCTGACTGTTGAGTAAATCCATTGTAACTCCAAAACTATTGCAGTTGGAGTATTTTCCTAAAATCTGTTGTTCAGCTATTTTGTTCTTAGCTAGAAGATGGTACATAGTTTGGAGTTCTATTGCTTGCCATAAGTGAGTAATAGCTATTTTCTCATTTGTAGCTAAATAACAGAAGATGTATATGTCAAATATCTTCAAAAGTATTGAAGTTAGGGAAATCTTTTCAAATATGTTGTCCATCTACTTTTTGGTAAGCTATAACATAGTAAAGTTTCAGACCTGTTGCACCTTGGATAGCTGAGTTATAGCTACTTTGAAATTCTGACTGTTGAGTAAAGCCATTGTAACTCCAAAACTATTGCAGTTAGAGTATTTTCCTAAAATATGTTGTTCAGCTACTTTGTCCTTAGCTATAAGATGGTACATAGTTTGGGGTTCTATTGCATGCCATAAGTGAGTAATAGCTATTTTGTTATTTGTAGCAAAATCATGACATAAGTAAATGTCAAATATCTTCAAAAGTATTAAAGTTAGGGAATTCTTTTCAAATATGTTATCCATCTACTTTTTCATAAGCTATCACATAGTAAAGTTTCAGATCTGTTGCACATTGGATAGCTGAGTAATAGCTACTTTGAAATTCTACAGTTGAGTAAATCCATTGTAACTCCAAACCTATTGTAGTTACAATATTTTCGTAAAATATGTTGTTCGCCTACTTTGTCCTTAGCTATAAGATGGTACATAGTATGGGGTTCTATTGCATGCCATAAGTGAGTAATAGCTATTTTCTTATTAGTAGCAAAATAATGACATAAGTAAATGTCAAATATCTTCAGAAGTATTAAAGTTACAGAATTCTTTTCAAATATGTCATTCATCTACTTTTTTGTAAGCTATCACATAGTAAAGTTTCAGACCTGTTGCACATTGCATAGCTAAGTAATAGCTACTTTGAAATTGTGACTGTTGAGTAAATCCATTGTAACTCCAAAACTATTGCAGTTACAGCTTTTCTTCAAATATGTTGTTCAGCTACTTTGTCCTTAACTATAAGATGGTATATATTTTGGGGTTGTATTGCATGCCATAAGTGAGTAATAGCTATTTTCTTATTTGTAGCAAAATAACAACATAAGTAAATGTCAAATATCTTCAAAAGTATTAAAGTTAGGGAAATATTTTCAAATATGTTATTCATCTAGTTTTTGATAACCTATCACATAGTAAAGTTTCAGACCTGTTGCACATTGGATAGCCGAGTAATGCCTACTTTGAAATTGTGACTGTAGGGTAAATGCATATAGTTTGGGGTTCTATTGCATGCCATAAGTGAGTAATAGCTATTTTCTTATTTGTGGCAAAATAATGACATAATTTTTCTCAAATAACTGCTTCATCTACTTTTGGGAGAGCTTTCACATGGTGAAGTTTCAGACCGGCGTAGCTAATTATTCACCTACTCAAAATGAGTAAATGATAATTATCTCTAAAAGTATTGCAGATATCCAATTTTTATCAAATAACTCATTCATCTACTTTTGGGAGAGCTTTCACATGGTGAAGTTCCAGACCCGTAGCTAATTACTCACCTACTCAAAATGAGTAAATGTGAATTATCCCTAAAAGTATTGGGGATATCCAATTTTTCTTAAATAACTCATTCACCTACTTTTGGAAGAGCTTTCACTTGGTGAAGTTTCAGACCCGTAGCTAATTATTCACCTACTCAAAATGAGTAAATGCTAATTATCTCTAAAAGTATTGTGGATATCCAATTTTTATCAAATTACTCGTTCATCTACTTTTGGGAGAGCTTTCACATGGTGAAGTTCCAGACCTGTAGCTAATTACTCACCTACTCAAAATGAGTAAATGTGAATTATCTGTAAAAGTATTGCAGATATCCAATTTTTCTCAAATAAATCATTCACCTACTTTTGGGAGAGCTTTTACTTGGTGAGGTTTCAGACCCGTAGCTAATTATTCACCTACTCAAAATGAGTAAATGTGAATTATCTCTAAAAGTATTGCGGATATCCAATTTTTATCAAATAACTCATTCATCTACTTTTGGGAGGGCTTTCACATGGTGAAGTTCCAGACCCGTAGCTAATTACTCACCTACTGAAAATGAGTAAATGTGAATTATCTCTAAAAGTATTGCAGATAGCCAATTTTTATCAAATAACTCATTCACCTACTTTTGGGAGAGCTTTCACTTGGTGAATTTTCAGAGCCATAGCTAATTATTCACCTCCTCAAAATGAGTAAATGCTAATTATCTCTAAAAGTATTGCGGGTATCCAATTTTTATCAAATTACTCGTTCATCTACTTTTGGGAGAGCTTTCACATGGTGAAGTTCCAGACCTGTAGCTAATTACTCGCCTAATCAAAATGAGTAAATGTGAATTATCTGTAAAAGTATTGCAGATAGCCAATTTTTCTCAAATAACTCATTCACCTACTTTTGGGAGAGCTTTTACTTGGTGAAGTTTCACACCCGTAGTTAATTATTCACCTACTCAAAATGAGTAAATGTGAATTATCTCTACAAGTATTGCAGATAGCCAGTATTTCTGAAATAACTCATTCACATACATTTTGGAGAGCTTTCAATTAGTGAATTTTCAGATCCGTAGCTAATTACTCACCTACTCAAAATGAGTAACTGCCTATTATCACTAAAAGTATTGCAGATAGCCAATATTTCTCAAATAACTCATTCACCTACATTTTGGAGAGCTTTCACATGCTAAATTTTTTTAATGAATTTTTAAAATAATTTTTAATGCATTAAAATTCATGAAATCATGCACTAAATCAATTATAACTTGAAAAGTATTACATTTACAGCACCTTATTAAAATATGTTATCTTTAGTACATCTAATTTATAGGGCGGGAGATAAATGCATGCGTCGGAATGCTTGTTATCTACAACTTGAACCTCTCACAAGTGTAAGTTTGTCAGCTAGCCAAGGGTGCTTCCTCGCTCAATAGTGCCTTCACCAGAATCTCTAAGCCTCTAGCTGGTGTATCATCTCCTTCTCGTCCCATCTCTGAGGAGACCATACGGAAATGCGAAAAATCTCTGAAAGAACCTACATTGGTCTGCAATCAGGCTACAGCATTCATCAAGTGTGTCAGTAAGATCCAGGATGAGATCCAAGACAACCTGAAATTTTTGTTCGGCGTACTAGGCAAAGGAAAGTCTTCCAAGAGGCAAAGAAAGCGCTTCATGACTTGAAAGACCTAACTGCCTTTCAGCAAAATGTTAACTTTGTGCTAGGTTAATCTATACAGCATATGGTGGCCACTATTTTTGTACAGGAATCTAACATGACAAACTTGTGCAGGAATTCTTATTTGGAATACCTCAAGCCCAGAGTCAAGCCAGATATTTGGTGCTCCCTCAGGAACAGCACTCTTCACCACTCAGCCTTATTTCTAGATGCAGTCATTGCAAAGGATGAAGAGGATATCACTAAATCCGAAGCTGATACCAGTCCGCTAAACCTGTTTCAGAATTTGGCAGGGGCGGTCATAACAATGGTCATTTTCAGACTTACCAAGTGAACTAGCCTAAGTGCAAGGCTGGGAAGAATAAAGCAGCCCAGACTCTGGAACAAAACCAGCATACACCCGCATGGCACAGTTTTGGCAATAGGAGCAACTTAACCGCTGGCAGGAACAGGGGATATCAGGTGCCTGCAGACGTAGTGGTGCCTTCAGAGGAAGGTGAAAACAAAACAAATGATAATTAGGTGGGTGGCATGTAACCAACCTGCCTATTAGATTGATGTGTCTGACGTCCGTCTGTGTGTCTGTCTGTCTCTAACTTGAAAACACTTTGTCCAATCGAATTCAAACTTGACAGGGAGATAGATCACCATCATAGCTAAGTTTCATTCAAAATTGGTATAATACCGTCCATTTGTTTATCTGTTTTTTCTCCATTTGTCTGTCAACATTTCCATTCCTGGACTCTAACTCAAAAAACACTTTGTCCAATCAAATTGAAACTTGACAGGGAGATAGATCACCATCATAGCTAAGTTTCTTTCAAGATTAGTGTAATTTCGTCTGTTCATTTGTCCGTTTCTCTGTCCGTCAACATTTCCGTTTCTGGACTCTAACTCGAAAACACTTTATCCAATCCAGTTCAAACTTGACAGGGAGATAGATCACCATCATAGCTAAGTTGCTTTCGAAATTGGTGTAATTCCGTCTGATCGTTTGTCCGTTTGTCTGTCCGTGAACATTTCCGTTTCCGGACTCTAACTCGAAAACGCTTTGTCCAATCGAATTCAAACTTGACAGGGAGATAGATCACCATCATAGCTAAGTTGCTTTCGAAATTGGTGTAATTCAGTCTGTTCGTGTGTCCGTTTTTTGTCCGTCAACATTTCTGTTTTCCGACTCTAACTCGAAAATGCTTTGTCCAATCGAATTCAAACTTGACAGGGACATAGATTACCATCATAGCTAAGTTGCTTTCAAAATTGGTATAATTTCGTGTGTTCGTTTGTCCATTTTATAGCATAGATACAATTATGTAACCTAGATTACCAGTTTTACATTTCTTAGCACATCTAACACATTTACCTTAACTGGGTGACCTAACATTTCTTTCCTTGTTTATAAATTTAATTACAGCAGTTGCTAACCTTATTGCTGCCTGCGCAACCCGCCTTTTGGGGCATCTCTGACCCTCTTGTTAAAGTTTCAGTTAGTTCAATCTCCTGCAAAAACTTCAGAGTGTACTGACTATATTCCCCTTGGTGTTAGTGATAGTGTTCAGATAGTGTTCAGTTCTCAGACTCAAGAGAGACCTTGTAATTTGCATGAACAAAACAAACGTAAATTGCATGTGTGTTTTAATTCATGTACTGTCTTTTCTCAAGGGCATCCGCAAAAGAAAGTAAGCCCTGCAATGGGCAAGGACAGAATAAAGAATGTAACTTGTGCTTCTTTTGTAAATCACTCGTGCTCCTCCTGTAGAAAGTGTTCACAGTGCTGTCAAAATTCTACTTCAGGGGGGACGTCTGGGAAATCTGCGCCTCCATGGGTGCGAGTGGTATCAATCCTGAAAGAAGGTTACAACCTTTCCTTCAACATCAAACCTCCCTTAACCGGAAATCCAATAGTCAAAAGCAGATATGCCAATCCCCTCAGGAACAGCTACCTGCAGGAGTTATTGCATTCGCTTTCAGATGAGCAGGCCACAGAACAGGTCAAGGTTCAATCCTGTCTGACCTTTTACAAGTGCTTCTTCTTGGTTCCCAAACCCAACAACAAGTGGTGTCCTATCTTAGACCTCAGCTCTCTGAACCCCACTGGGGGGTGGACATATTAGTTTTGCTTTGTCTGGCGTCCGTCACACTTGGTTTCCGGTCATTTCAAGGAAAAGTATTTATCCTATCTTTACCAAATTTGGTATGGGTGTTTATTGGGTAAATAGCTTGCATGGGATTGCTTTTGGTGAAGATAGCTCTATAGCTAACTGAGTAATAGCTACTTAGCTACTTTTGTGTACTTCTTTTGTTTCCGGGCATTTTAAGGAAAAATATTTGACATATCTTTACCAAATTTGGTATGCGCAATAGTTAAGTCAATAGCTTGCTTGGGAGTGCTTTTAGTGATAATAGCTATATAACTGACTGAGTAATACCTACTTAGCTACTGTGAGTAGCTTTTTTATTTTAAGCATTTTAAAGGAAAAAGTATTTCACCTATGTTCACAAAATTTGGGATGGAGGATTATTGGATCAGTAGCTTGCTTGGGATTGCTTTTGGTGATAATACCTTTATAACTAACTGAGTAATAGCTACTGTGCTATGTAGCTATTATGCTATTTTGAGTTGATTTTTTTCTGGACATTTTAATGAAACCATGTTTTCTATCTTCACAAAAATGAAGGATAATTAGGTCAATAGTTTGGCCAGGATAGCTTTTGGTCGCTGATAGCTTTGTAGCTATCACTCTGAGTAATAGCTGCTTTGCTACTTTGAGCCTACTCTGAATTGCATTTCTGTTTTCACTCTTTTAAAGGAAACATATTTAACTCATCTTTGTAAAATTTGGTGTGAAGGTTTATAGGGTCAATTTCTTGCTTGATATTGTTGTTGATGGTAATAGCTTTAACCTCCTGAGTAATAGCTACATAGCAAAAAACATGAATATGTCTGTCTCCTTAACTTTGTGAGATAGAGCGATTTCGTCAAAATTTTTGACCCAAAGGGTATTCAAAAAATATACTCATCTCAATTTTCAAAAAAATTTCCTCTTCCCCTAAAATGGTGGCCATTTTGAATTTAAAATTGCTACGAAAAATGCAAAAATACAAATATGCTTCTGTCTCTTTAACCGTGTGAGGTAGAGCGATTTCGTCGAAATTTTCGACCCACAGGGTATCTCAGCAAACTACTCTGCAATTTTCAAAAATATTGCCTCTCCCAAAAATGGCGGCCATTTTGAATTTTTCCCAAAAATGCAAAAACACAAATTTGGTTCTATCCCCTTAACCGTGTGAGATAGAGCAATTTCCTCGAAATTTTCGACCCACAGGGTATCTTAGCAAACTACTTTTAATTTAGCAAAAAATTTCCTCTCCCCAAAAATGGCGCCAATTTTGCATTTTCGAATTTTTGCCAAAAATGCAAAAACACAAATTTGCTTCTATCTCCTTAACCATGCGAGATAGAACAATTTTGTCGAAATTTTAAACTGACAGGGTATCTAAGCAATCCACTCTTGTCAATTTTCAAAAGTTTTTCCTCTCCCTAAAAATGATGGCCATTTTGAATTTTCGTATTTTTGCCGAAAATGGAAAAACACAAATTTGGTTCTATCTCCTTAACAGTGCGAGATAGAGGGATTTCGTCAAAATTTTTGACCCCAAGGGTGTCCAGAGTGTATTGGCGACTTTTCACAAAAATCACTTTCCCGCCACTTTTGGTGGCCATCTTGAATTTCTGGGTGAAACGTAAAAACAAACGGTGCGAGATAGAGTGATTTCAACAAAATTTTTGGTGGCAGGGTATATGAACAGTCTACTGGCAACTTTAAGCAAAAATCGCTTTCCCACCACTTTTGGCAGCCATTTTGAATTTCTGCGTAAAATGCAAAAGAGCATTTATTTCGGAAATGGTGGGAGATAGAGCAATTTTGACGAAATTTTTGGCCCGCAGGGTACATGCAGAGTCTTCTGGCGACTTTTCGCAAAAAAAACGCTTTCCCACCACTTTTAGCGGCTATCTTGAATTTTCGTGTAAAAATCAAAAGCGCATTATTAAATCTTGGAAATGGTGTGAGATAGAGTGATATCGATGAAATTTTGGACTCACAGGTTTTCTGCAGAGTCTACTGGTACTTTTCTCTTTCCCGCCACTTTTGGCAGACGTCTTGAATTTCTGTGTAAAGTGCACAGGCGCATTTATTTCGGAAATGGTGTGAGATAGAGCCATTTCGACAAAAAACATTGGACCCGCAGGGTATTTGCAGAGTGTACGGGTGACATTTTTTATAAAAATCATTCCTGCCAATGAGTGATTTCCACAAAATTTCTGACCTGCAGGTTATCTGCGCTGCAGAGTCTACTGGCGACTTTATACAAAAATCACTTTCCCACCATTTTTGGCGGCCATCTTGAATTTCTGCGTAAAACACATTTATCTTGGAAACGGTTCTAGATAGAGCGATTTTGATGAAATTTTTGACTCGCAGGGTATCTGCTGACTCAGAGTGTACTGGCAACATTTCACAAAAATCGCTTTGCTGCCATTTTGGTGGCCATCTTGAATTTCTGCATAAGATGCAAAAACGCATTTATCTTGGGAATGAGATTTTGGCTGCCATCTTGAATTTTGGCGGAAATTGAAAATATCTTTTATTTCAAAAACCCTTAGAGTTAAAGTGATTTCAAGCAATGTTTGGACCCTTTGGGTACTAGAGACCTAGTGCCTGTGAAAAAAGTTTAATTTCCAGAATTTTGTCTGCCATCTTGAATTTTGGTGGAAATTGAATATGTCATTTATCTCGAAAACCGTAAGGGATAGAGCAATTTCAAGCTAATTTTTGACCATTTGGATATTAGAGATCTTTGGTATATTGCCTCTGAAAAATGTCAAAATTCTCAAATTTTGCCCACCATCTTCAATTTTATCGGAAATCAGAAATGTTGGTTATCTCAAAAACCTTTAGAGATAGAGAGTGATTTTGAGCAAATTTTGAACCAATGCAAAAAGGCGTGAAGCCAAAATAATTTACATGTATACCACTAAGTATTTAAGCATCATTGGTATATTTTACAAGTGAAACAGGGTCTTGTAAGACTACTGTACAATTGTTGCAAAACGTTCATGGGGTGGACATTACACATGATAATGTGTGTTCTTCTATGCTATGCTGTTTCTTTTCATATGTTGCAGCTACTCTTAACAGGGCATCCTATTTCTAGTTCTAGTTCAATTTTCTGGAATTGAAGGCAGTTCTCTTGACCCTGAAATGCTTCAAGCATCTTAGCAGGAACCAGACTGTCCTTATAGCCAGAGAAAACACCACGATTGTTGCCTAGAAAAGGGGGATATGAAATCAGGCTCTCTTTGTGCCCTGCTTTGGAGACTCCTGTTCGGGTTCAACCTGATTAACATTGTATTACAGGCATGTAAAATCCCAGGTTGGTTGCAGACAAGTTTTCTCATCACAATCAAGTGATCTAGACGGAATGCTCCCTTCACCAGGGGATCTTCACCCAATCTGCAAATGGTGGCACACTCTAGATTGGCCTGTTCTCCACCAGGTACAACAAAAGACTTCCCCTGTTTGTGTCCCCAGTCCTGGGCAGGGCTTGTCTGATCAGAATGACAACTCCTACAAAAAAAAATGAAGAAATCTTTAAAACAAAATCACACAGGTCTTGACTTTGCTTTCAAAGGCTACATATTGATAAAAATCTTATTTTCAAATCTTTAAAAACGAAGACGTCCCACGTACCAGTGTGTTTGCATTCAAAATGTTACCATCAGAAATTCAGTGAAGTTCTCTCGATTATAAAATGTTTCGAGTATTGTGACTGGTTGTCGTACAATATTTTTCCTCGCGTTTAACCAGGAACCAGAGCGAATTTGCATTCAAAACGTTATCATCGGGAAGCAGAAATTCTATGAAGTTCTCTCGATTTTAAAACGTTTTGAGTATTTCGACTGGTTGTCGTACAATATTTTTCTTCCCATTTAATCGGGAACCAAAGCATTAAATGGCCAGCCGGGCTACGCATTTGCGAAAAGAGATGGCCCGGAGCAGAACTTGGTATAGTTCCTGGCCACCGGGCCCGTGCAGTTTCGAACACTGGAACCTTACTTGGCTACTGGACAGTTTCCACCGGGATAGGGTGTCTTTTTCTGACGTTTGCCAGGACCAGCTTACGCCGGACCTGTGGCAATAGTCTGTTAGGTAAAATATTAACTTAATTAAAATTTAATTTACTTTTTAAATCTTCTAGTTTGTGGGATCGTCATGGGGATATGGTTTTTACTGCAAAACACCCTCACAGAAACCTCAAGGAATTCTGGGAATTTTACCAGGCAGTAAATTTTATAATTGTATATTAATCTGTTTGTATTAGTCATATATTTATATAAATATATATGGAATATTTATAATACACATACTGTTATTTATATTTATGCATGTTTATTGAAAATTATGTGTAAGTTGGAGTTTGAAGTAAAGTAGTGCGTAGTTCACACAATACGCCATAGACACTTTGGTTTCTGAGAGAGATAGTTTTTTGATTGTGGTTTATAGTGCATGTGAAATTGTCTTGCTCCATCAATTTTTATCTTTCAATGATGCACTGTGAAATATAACCCTTTCACTACTGAGTTACTTGTATTTAAGTAGTTTTATACTTACTGGTGATGAGGTTGCAGTCAGCTGGAATATTAAATATACACTTCAAAGGACTGCAGTCTGTTCACAGTATACTGAAACACTGATAGATGTTGTCTTACGGTCCGGTCACACTTTTCATTATGGTTGTATTTGTTGGTATTTGTTTTCTGCTGGATGACCTCCCAAAAGAGACCCTTGTGTCTTGGTACTACACATTGAAGAATGAGTCTTGCCAAATATCTTCCCCGTCTCCTGCCTGCCCACTTCATGCTTCCTACCGATGTGTTTATACACAGCTTGTGAAGCTCGATCATCAGGGGTATTACAACATTTCAAAAAAAGTGGTCCAATGCAAAATGCTTTCCGGCTTGTCGATTGCAGACGACATCCTACGAAAATGCGAATCCCAGCTAAGGTCTCCTACAAATTGGAAAAAACCACACCCAAAAGCACATAAGCACATTCAGAGGGAACTTATGACTCCAGTAAGAAAAGGTTTGAACTGGGTATAAAATAAGATATACCAATATATTTTCACACGCATACACTTTCGAGGAGTAACAGTAAAAAAGATTAAAACAATTTGACAATTGTAATCTAAAGAATACCAACTGTTTTTTAAAACTTTTTAATCAGTTCTTTATTTTCAGAACCAAATCAGCCTCTAGCTAGTTTTTACCCCACAGCCCTTAAGGGATGTCGGGGTATTGTTTTCTCCCATGGTGTGAGGATGGGTGGTGGGGCGGTGGGAAAAAGTTTGTCCAGGCTGTATCTCAGAAACTGTAAGGTGTAATAAGTTAATACTTGGTAGGCACATTGGTTAGGGGGTGTAGGTGTGCATCGTCATGGTGTGACCTTGATTTGACCATTGACCTTGCCGTAGTGACCTTGACGTATAAAACCTTGTCTGGGCTATATCTCGGAAACCGTAAGGTGTAGGAAGTAGATACTTGGTAGGGACATTGGTTAGGGGTTGTAGGTGGCCTTGATTTGACCTTGTCATAGTGACCATGAATTTTAAAATCTTGTTTGGGCTATTTCTTGGATTCCATAAGGTGTAGAAGGTTGACAGTTGGTAGGGACATTGGTTAGGGGATGTAGGTGTGCATCATGATGTGACCTTTAACTTTGGCTCTGTCAAAATGTTCATCTGCCATATTTGAAACATCTTTCTCTTATGACCAAGACATATGGATTGCTGCAACTGTTTATTATATGCACTTTTACATGATTGCACTTTTTCCATTGACAACCATTCTCCAATTAATAAATTTTACAGCTTCATAATTTTTAGTTTACTGATTAATGCTGTCATCTTGCTATTGAATTGTCTTGTTTTAATACTTTGTCTTTACGTACATTTTCTTTCTCTTAGATGTTATTTTCTCTACTTAAGCATTATTTGGAGCTTTATGGTAACTGGCACTGCTCTGAAAGTATCCACATCTTTGTGTTTTTTCACTGCTTCTATATCTCATGGTGTTGAAAACTATTTCCCCAGGCTGTGGGGTACGGGCATCTCTGATGCTATTTTGTATATTTATAACTTCATCCAGTACAGTATCTTTAGATATGGTATAACCTAGTACAAATGGCCAGGTCTGCTATTGTTGACTGATATGGTAGCAAAAGGGTTAATTACATTGTACATATATTTCCATGCTTCATTGCCGCCTAGCTTGCTTTATGTACATTCCTTTTAATTCTAGAACATGGGTGTAGAAAATAGTTTATCAGTTTATGTGTAAGGAGTGTGAAATTCACCACAGTATTATTTGAAGTTGGCCAGTGAGGAAACCCCCTATACTATTTCCATGACACGATTTGTAAAATTCCTGCTACATTTATACTTTGTGTGATTACATTAGACCCTCTGACGTACCCTATTGCATAATGGGCACAAAATTATGATTATTTTGTCTTACTTTTACAGGGTGCATGCCCCCACCCAGTGGTGAATTTCATATTGTATAGAGTAAGAAATCTAAAATTCGCCAGGAATCTAAAATTCGCCACCTCTAAAACCTTAGTTAATTTTATGAAGAAAATGATGATTTTGTCTAAAAATTGGTATTTTTCAGTTCAAAAAGCCTTAATTTACTATACAGTAAACAAATCTCACCGCAATTCATTTATTTTATTAGTATTTTCACATGTGGCGAATTTCAGATATGTGGCGAATTTTAGATTTCTTACTCTATAATTAGAAAGGTCTTTTTGCAGCACTGCTGTTCCTTTTTCTTGCATAAAAATCCATACAGAAATGGCTGAACAATCGTAAGTTAAAATTCAAGATTTTATATTCATCTGTGCACGTATGTATATGCCAGTCTTTTTTTGCATGTTGTCTTTGATATCAGTTAATTTTACTCAAAAATCGTTAAAATGGTGGATAATAAAAGTAAAACATCCCTCATTAGACATATACAGAAAAGATATATCACTCATGAAGATTAACAACATAATACTCATGCTATGCACACGTATAATATAAGACAAATATTGTTATCTTCATTCGTGTATATGTCATTCATGAAGTTTTCCCTATTATAGACATCATGTTTGTATAAATATTTCTAGAGTAATATATGGCACAGTGATGAAAGATTAACATGGCTATTATTTGGCTATTAACATTAAAAGTATATTAAATTCTGGATAAAAGACTGACCAAATTTAGACACAAAAACTAATCAGTACTTCTACTTGAATTACCCTGAATCAGTATGTAAGTTATTCATTTTACATCCATTGTGTACAATGCTTTAATTGTCTCCCTACATTTAATCATTTTATGACACGTTTCTTTCATTTGTAACATATTGTTAACAATCTGAGGCTTAGTGTAACAAGTGAATTTCATTTATGCTCATGACACACACTGTGAACACCCATATTTCTCTATTGTCAGTCTTTTTAGTTGGGACACTCCACGACTCTTTCATAATGGTATAATTTCAGTGAGAAGGCACTCTTAAAACACAGACTTTGACTGCTGGGAGCAATTCTGAAAATTCAGTTTTATTGTGTTAATACATCCTATCCAATGGACAATTGCTAATCCGGTCGGCGCAGACCGGCCCGCCAAATGCCAGAAAAAGACGTCCTGTGTTTCCACCGGCTGGCCGGTCCCAGTACTGTGCATTCGCCAGGTGGCGCATGGTATTTACTTCCTGTCTAGACAACATGACGTCATATCATCTTTTTCGTTTGGCGCGTGTACTGTGCAGACATGTTTTCAACCATCTCCAAGTTTTTAAGGAAAAGTGTGCATTATGACGGATTTTCAACCTTATTTGCTATAATTTAGTGTAGAAGTGTTATCTACTTTTCATGCACAGATATACATTAAGAAATCTGCTGGAAACGCTCCCTAGTTGATTCACTTTGTGTTGATGATAGGGCAGTAATCGACGAAGAATATGAAGGCAGCCTTTTTGCTAGTTTCCTCCCATTCAACAACTGTGTTGTTAGGGGCAGAGATGTAATGTACTACTTACAAGGTATTTTTATCCGTGTCTTTTGTTTTGAATGTAGCTTCAGTTTTCTTCCACCTACTATCACGGAAAATCTCAGTTTATGCAGTATTTATCATAGACGGAATTCCCCAAGAGATGCATTCTTCAGACCTCTTCAGAGCGCACTGGTACCGACTTCTCTGCTATATAGCATCAGTCACACCAGCCTAGCTCAAGTAATTAGTGTTTTTTCAACAGAAGCAAGAGATACATTCTTCAGATTTCTTCAGAGCGCACTGGTCCAGACATCTTTGCTGTAAAGCATTAGTTGACCAGCAAGCTCCAGTTCTGCCGACCTCTCAAGTATTTACATAGAAGGAACTTCATCTTTGTCACTCTCAGTCCCACCCTTGTGGACCCGGCAAGTGTGTCGGTAATAAGGGCAGTGGATGGCCAGGACACTGGTTTGAGTGCACAGCCGGCTGAGAAGAAGAACCGACTTCAGACCGGCACCGACCAAGATTTTCATCTTCAGAGCGCACTGGTCCAGGCTTCTCTGCTTTTAAAGCATCAGCCGACCGGCCAGCTCAAAGAACGCGACCTCTGACGTCATCTTCTACACGAAGCTGGTCACGTGATTCACCGACTAGGTCACAAAGATAATCACGTGATTCACCGACCAAGAAGGTCGGAAGTGCATTCATTTTGCTCACGTCTCCTGTGAATCCAGTGTTAGTTCCTGAAATTCACCTCCAGAGCGCACTGGTACAGACTTCTCTGCTACAAGCATCAGTCGACCGGCCAGCTCACGTTTACTTTGGTAAAAAAGGAAAGAACGCGACCAGTGACGTCATCTCCCCGAAGCTGGTCACGTGATTCACTGACCGGCAATTCTTTCTACATATTGCTACTGCGTTCTTCACAACTTACGTCTACTGTGATACCAGTCCCTCTCTCATGGACCCGGCCTTTGTTGTCGGTAGTGGGGTTTGTGGATGAGCAGAATACTGCGCATTTGTCTGTTTAAATATCATAAAAGAATGCGACAACTGACGAGCTGGTCACGTGACACACCGACCAACAATTGCTTCTAAAAATAGCTCACAAGGGCTTTCCCAGCAACTGTCAAATCTACAAATAAGACGTGCGCTTAAAAGAAATACTTTAATTAATGAAGGAAACGTGCAGTAAACTGAATTCAACACAAAAGGTAGTTGTAAACTTCCCTCAGCAACTGGTTACAGAGTGTGCCGACCAGGTACCAGCTACACAGCCTTGTACAGTTGTTTCAACAAACTGGTTACAGACTACAGAGTGTACCAACCGGGTACCGGCTACACAGCCTGCACTGAACAGCTTGCTTCATATTAGCCGGTTACAGATTCTTCCTGCCTATTACCAACCAGCACCAAGAATCACCAACCCAAAGGTCTTCTACCAACTGGCCACTCCTCATCAGCAGCCTATTCATCGGCCTAAGACTGATGACAGGCCTAATAATGTATAGTCCCTGACAGGAAGTTTTTTCCTACATAGAAACTGCTTCAACCAGTTACAGAGCTCACCAACCAGTTACCGGCTATACAGTTTTCACTGAGCAGTTTTACTTCACACCAGCTAGTTACAGAGACTACCGACCTACTATCAGGTGCAATTACTGTCTTGCCCCTTTTCAATACTGGTTACAGAGAACCGGAACCGACCAGCAGACCCACCTGGGGATCACCTAGTTAGTAGACCAGTAACTAAATTCAGTGGTCAGCCTAGCCCACCAGTTTGCTGGTTGCAGAGTATCACGGGCTACAGAGATTTACTATGGCCAAAAATTGCTGGTTACAGAGGAAACAAATGGCCCAAAAATTGCTGGTTACAGAGAAAACAAATGGGTTTTTTGAACAGCAAGAGATAAGGTGGTCCACAATCAAACAAGCTTTGATCGTGTCCGGTCAGGGGTCAGCCATCATACAAATGACAATATGTACATTCTCCACCGTACAGGCGACTGGCCCAGGGCCAAGAGTCTATAAAATGTGAAGAGTTGTGTTAGCCCCACCGGACTGGACCACAGCAGTAACAGATGGACTTTTAACTGGTTTTCATTGTTACCAGGCCGGACCAGTGTCCGGAGGGACAGAAAATGTTTGTCAGACTACCAAATATCCCAAATGTGGCACACAGTCTGCCTGTAGGGTCCAGACTAAATCGGTTGTGGGAACTTAGGAAGCCTTGGGGGCTTGACCCTAGGTAGTACAAATGTTGAAGGATGGCTACACTATCAACTGCTATGTACATCCTCACAGGAACCTATATTGGTTAGAGGCATTACATCAGCTTATGGACAAAGATGTAGTCGAGCCAGTTCAAAATCTCTGGGCTTCTTCAACCTTTCTTGGTTCCAAAACACACAACCCTTGGAGACCTAGTCTAGATCTGAGCAACCAAACCTTCCGGAGACCATCAGGTCCACCCTCCAACAAGGGGAGTGGGTTACCTCAATAGATTTCAAGGACACCTGCTTTCATATACCAATACAGGAACAGTCCAGGAAATATCTGAGATTTCATGTCCAGGGTCGGACGTACCAGTTCAAAGCACTGCCTTTAGGTCTGTCCACAGCACCCATGGAGTTCACTGTAGTAGCAGAGGATTTGAAACTGATGGCCATACACAAGGGTATAAGAATCCACCAGTACCTAGCCGACTAGTTGGTGAGAGCCAAATCCCACCAGGCTTGTCTCCAGAATACTCAATATCTAGTGAAAATATGCCCAGAACTAGGTTGGCCGGTGAACTTGGGGAAATTGGAACTGGAATCCTAACAAGTCTTCGACTTTGTAGTTGACCAGTTCGACCTCAGATCTGGCCGGCTCCGACCGACACCGGATCGGTGGCAGAGCCTCTAGGACAAAATACTGAAACTGCTATCCCTACCGGCCTGGCAGTTTATTTCCTTGATAGGTTTACTAACAGCCACAGAAAAGCAAGTTCACCTAGACCGACTTCATATGAAACCCATACAGTGGCATCTCAAAAACAACTGGAAGGTACCACAGTCACTAGAAAAAGTGTTTCCAATACCAAGGTCCTTGCACCCACACCTACAGTGGTGGCTGCAAGAGGATAATGTCCTTACCTGGTCCCTTCCGGAAAGCAGGCTACATATCAATTACCTAGAACTCAAGGCAGTCTTCCTAGCCGTAAAAGAGTTCCAAGACCTCTGCCTACGCAAGATGGTACTTGTACAGTGGTGTCATACATAAACAAGGGAGGAGACATGAGGTCGGGCCTACTTTGTGCTTTACTATGGGGAATCTTGACCTGGTACACCAGAAATCAAGTAACTCTCAAAGCCCGACACATTCCAGGCCGGCTGAATGTGGTAGCAGACAAGCTATCCCCAGGCTAGGCCAGACCATCCAAACAGAGTTGTCTCTCCTTCAGGAGGTCTTGCAAGCAATATGCAGCAGGTGGCACCGGCCTCAACTAGACCTATTTGCCACATGGTTCAATAACAAGTTGCCTTTGTGTCACCAGTACCAGATCCCCTGCACTCAGTCTGCCATGGGAGGTACTGGACGCATATGCCTTCCCACCAGCAGCCATCTTGGGCCAAGTGGTGGAGAAGTTGCAGTACTCTCCATGCAAGAGAATCATTCTGATTGCTCCGGGGTGGCCCAACATGCCTTGGTTTTTGGGACCTAGTGGCAATGTCCAGTCAGATCCCAGTGAGCCTGTCCTTCTTGCCCAACCTGTTAACTAAGCCCTTCAGTCAGATCCCTCACAGAAATCTGACAAACCTAAATCTCCATGCATGGCTCCTAGAGCCACATCAATCAAGAAGGAGGGCTTCTCTGAAGCAGTGGCAGCAAGAATTGAGGCTCCTCAAAGAGGATCAACCGGATCAGTCTGTGAGGCAAAGTGGACCATTTTTACAAGTGGTGCGTCACTAATCAGGTGGACCTCAAGGCACCCCCTGTAAAGTCAGTTGCTGACTTCCTATGTACCTATTGCAGGACAGGAAGCTACAGCCCAGCACCATTGATGGTTACAGGTCACCCATTGCTGATAAACCTTGCAGACAGTTTATTTATTCATCTGTCATATTTGATTCTTCTTAGATGGGATGCCTATTTAGACTTTGCAAAACTGGAGTCAAACAGGACACCATGAATCTCTTGCAAAATACCCCTCTATTTGGGTACGGGTTATTCCCGGATGCTGCTATTGTTACAGCGGAACAAGACATACACAAACATGAAGTGTCGCTCAGAGACCTGGACCGGGTGTTCCTCAGCACACTGGCTGGAGAGGTTCCCACAGGTATCGACCTTATGAACGCAGGGATAAGAAAACCTCTACCTCCTCTGATCAAGCCTCTCAACAACAACAGCCTTGGAGACAATTCAGCAGGAACTGTTCTAGTGGGTGTGGACGGGGTTCCAACCCTCGTTTCTCTAAGTCTCACCAATACAAGCCCTATAAATGACAATTATTGTGTCGGTCCAACCTCTATTCAATTTCCTCAAGTTCAGTTGGACCCAAAAGTTGTGCAAAACAAAGTGTATTCAAAGGTTCAAGGTTTAAACAGTTCACCTATTCCGATTGTCAAGAATCCAGTTGTTTCAAAGACTTTAAAGTTGGATGTGTCTTATCATGTTGTAGATCATGCTCATACTGTACCTTTACGCGGGCCTCCACAAAAGAAAAGATTAAGTCCCCTTCAACCATTGAACAGAATATAGCATGCCAAAGATGTATGTTGTGTAAGTCCATGTCTTTCTGCCCCTCTTGCTCCCAATGTCCCCAATGCTGTCACCGGACAGAGTGTAGGGGGAAGGTTACAAAAGTTTTGGCATATTTAGCAACAAATGGGTGCAAATCCGCGGGTAGTATCAGCCCTGAGAGACGGTTATATCCTCCCCTTCAAACAAAGACCCCTTTTGATGAGGTCCCAAAGTGGTTATGCAAATCCAGTAAAGAACTGGTTCTTAAAAGAAGCCTTGCTCCATCTCATGGACAAGTTGGTAGTAGAAAAGGTGATTGTCAAGTCGTCCCTGGCTTTTTACAACCGGCTTTTTCTTGTACCGAAACCAAACAGAAAATGGAGACCAATCTTGGACCTAAGTCAATTGAACCTATACCTCAGTACCAATACATTCAAAATGGAAACTCCAGAGACAATCCGGTTGTCCTTACAAACAGGGGATTGGTTAACTTCGCTGGACTTCAGCGACGCATATTTCCACATTCCAATCAATCAAAGGTCACGAAAGTATCTGAGGTTCTTCCTGTACAATCAGACCTTCCAATTCACAGCTCTTCCTTTTGGTTTGGCCACAGTTCCCCTAGAGTTTACAAAGGTGGTCAAAGAAGTCAAACTTATGGCACAAGGAAGGGATATCCAAATCCACCAGTACCTAGATGACTGGTTACTGAGAGCCCTGTGCCCGGAAACCTGCCTACAACATACCCAGACCCTCTTGGCCCTTTGCCAACAGGTAGGGTGGGTGGTAAATATGAAAAAAATCTGAATTGACCCCCCAACAGGTCTTCAATTTCGTAGGTTACCGATTCGACCTGTTGACCGGTCAGGTACCACCCACTCAGGACCGGTGGGCAACCCTCCAAGAGAAGTTAAAATTCATCAAACACCGGAAAAGTTGCACAGTCAGACAATTCATGTCTTTGATAGGGCTGCTTACAGCAACAGAGAAACAGGTGTGGTCAGGTCGCCTTCACATGAGGCCCATCCAATGGCACTTGAAGCGACACTGGCATGTCCCCGAGGTTTTGGAAAAAAACATTCTGATTCCCCGGTCACTCCATCCACACCTAGATTGGTGGTTGGACAAGAACAATGTACTACAGGGCCAACCGTTGCACCCCCTTCAACATGCTATTCGGCTGCTTACAGACGCCTCAAACGAAGGCTGGGGCGCACGCTTAGGGGACTCCACTGCAAGAGGCGTTTGGTCAGTCTCAGAAAGTCGCCACCACATAAATTTCTTGGAGTTGAAGGAGTCCTGGCCCTAAAGAGTTTTGAGCATCTTTGCAGGGACCAGATTATTCTTGTAGCAACGGACAACACAACTATAGTCTCCTACATAAACAAACAGGGTGGTATGAGATCAGGCTCTCTCTGTGCCCTCCTTTGGAGACTTCTGTCTTGTTGTCACCAAAGAGGAATAACTTTGAGGGCTCGACACATTCCGGGTCGGTTGAATGTGATAGCAGACCAAGCTCTTCAGACACAACCAGCTGATCCAGACAGAGTGGTCCCTCTCAGCACGTGTTCAATCTCTTGTGTTCGAGATGGGCCCGGCCATAGGTAGACCTGTTTGCAACCCGATTCAACAACAAGCTTCCCAAGTTTGTATCACCAGTACCGGATCAGACAGCCTGGGCAGAAGACGCAATGAGTATGTCATGGGAACAACTGGATGTTTACGCTTTTCCTCCAGTCTCTCTACTCAACCAAGTGATCTCAAAGGTGATGGATCAGGGTTGTCACAGAATGATCCTAATTGCCCCAGGGTGGCCCAACATGCCTTGGTTCTGGGATCTGGTCAACCTTTCAGTTCAGATTCCATTCGAGCTCCCCCGTCAAAGAGGTCTGGTGACACAGCCCTTCAACGGCCTTGTTCACAACAATCTCAACAATCTGAATCTGCATGCCTTGCTCCTAGAGCCTCTGCCATTCAGGCCTGTGAATTTGTTGTTTGTTTATGAATTCATTTAAGTCCCTAGTCCCAACTTACCCGCCGACCAAGCGGTAGTTATTCAGCAATTGTCCATTGGATAGGATGTATTAACACAATAAAATTGCAAATTCAATAAGTAAATTAAATTTTTATAAGTCAATACCCTATCAAATGGACAGACAAGGCCCTCTCAACCAGCCCCACTATTATCTTACTAGGGGTCTAAATAGGATTAGACAACAAAAAAGATGCGATGACGACAGCATGTTTGGACAGGAAGGAAGTATGATGCACCACCTAGCGAATGTACACTCCGTGACCGGTCCTGCCATTATTCTATACAGGATGGCTTTTTCTGTCATTTGGCAGGACCGGTCGCGCCAACCAGTAAAAACAATTGTCCATTGGATAGGGAATTAACTTATAAAAATTTAATGTACTTATTAAATTTGCAAAATGTTTTTGTATCCAGAATATGATCTGACTCTCTCCCAAAATTAAATGACTATACAAATGTCATTGGACAGCAACACCTGTTTGTGGTGAATTTTAGTTCACAGAAGAATTTGAACAGCCAAGGTGCCTTTCTTCAAATATTTTTATTTTATGAAAATGTCATGATTAGACAGTAAGAAATCTAAATTCGCCACATATCTGAAATTTGCCACATGTGGAAATGCTAATAAAATAAATGAATTGAGGTGAGATTTATTGAATGTATACTAAATTAAGGCTTTTTGAACTGAAAAAATACAAGTTTTTAGAAAAAATATCATTTTTTTTAAAGAATTAGCTAAGGTTGTAGAGGTGGCGAATTTTAGATTCCTGGCAAATTTCCTTACTCCACAAACTTTCCCAGCTATTAATTTCAGAGAAAAATATCAGTTACAACTGGAAGTAAAGCTAAGCAATCATTCATGCAGAAATTGTATATAAAGTTTTTAATGTTAGTTGTAGTACCTGTATGGCTTTGTTTTTTGTGTACTTCATATTTATGAAACAGCAAGTTGCTGTTGCACCAGTAATAACACAGCAACAAAATTAAAACTGGATATTTGATGTAAAGAAAATAAATGATATTAGTAATTTTTGTCAGTTTTAACTTTTTTTATTTGCAATACTTAACATGAAGTAAGAGTGAATTTTTTATAATTTTTGCTGGTATTGGTCTTTTTGTTTCCTTTTTTTTGTTCAAAATTTTTTTGGGGTGTCAATTGAGTTACTCCTTAAAATTTAAAGACTGTAACCATTATATAATCAAAATTGTGTATTCATACTGTTTATGAAATACTTTTTATTGTATTTTTCCATATGTTAAATAGGGGTGAGGAAAACTTTTAACCAAAAAAAGGAAACAAAAAAACCCCTATTTGCCCAAAAAGTTATTTTTAAAACAAGGTATTTTTAATCTGATCTTGAGTTCCAGACGAGTAATCTCAAAAATTAACTACAATTCATAAAATATCTCAATAGAAGTCTTTTAAAGTAAGAAAACAAAGAAATATGATATCCACCACAGTAGGTAAAAGTTACCACTAGGGGACTCTCTTTAGACAAAATTATCAAAAGAATTTTCCCACACGTCAAAGAATTCTATATTCTCACTGGTGAATAGAGACTAATTGTGTATTTCACATTTCCTACTGTAATGTACTATTGCTGAGGAATAAAATGTAAGAAACGGATAAATTAACTAGAATATTTTGAAATTTTTGGATTCGAAGTCTGATCTCAGAGGTTTTAGGCTTAAGTGTGTTACCACTGCGCCACCATAGCCCCTTGTTAAGTTGTTGCAGATAATATTAAATGTACCCTGTGATGGTATTGATAGTGAAATTCAGAGGGCCATATTGACCAATATTGAAGTAATGATATATAATCCTGTCCCAGGAGAGGTAAATATTCTCTGGATGTTATGCTGTACTTAAATATTTCTGTAATTTTCCAGACTGCACCAGACAAGAAAACATTCTCTCTGACTCCTAGAAGTATGTAAATTAATCCTTTCACTGTAAATTGATCTTGATTGAGTGGTAACAATTTTAAGATTTATTCTCTACCTCTGACCTTGCATGTATGGCCATATGTGGCAATTGCTATGAGGGCGTCTTGTGGTCTTTAGGTTTGCATGACCCTTACCTTTTTAGATTGTGACCAGGGGGGAGCCCCCTCCTTTTTACTGTCACCCTGATGAGAGGGATAAGTACAGTATGCAGCCAATGGTGGACCTGGTGGCTGACTATATCAAGGAACATTTCCCTGGAGTTCAGACCAAACCAAGTATTGCGGAGCCCTGCATGTACTGTGTAAGTCAATGAAATCCAGTGTTGATTATAATAAGTAGTTAACAAATTTGTTAAGTTATTAAGTTGTTAAGTTATTTAACTGACGTGAAATATCAGATAGTGATGCTCTCTGTTGTTCTAAATGCTTCTCCACCATGCTTTTATTACAGAAATTACAGTAAGTCAAATCAACTGGGCATAATGGCCAAGCCAAGCGGTAGTCAAAGTCTGCATTTATGCACATGTAAATATCATTTGTCACATCTGATGATTTTCAGGTCTGCAGAATAACAGAAAATTGTCAATGTTTGTGGTACAACTACTGCCTTTATATTACAGCAGATCATTGGAACAAATCTTCATACTTAAGGCCAAGTGAAATCTTGAACTGTTCAAATATCTGAGATTTTCAGATGACAATAGATGTGAAAACAATATATTTCTACCTAGCCTAGCAAATGTCAAATATAATGAGGAGGCCAGCACAAAAATAAACACCCACCAGGGAAGAGTTATTATTGTGTTGGCAAGGCAAGTCTGAAAATATGATGCTTTAGTTTCCAAAATGATCCGACAATAGAGGTTCTACTGAAAAAAACTAATTTTGGTAACTTTATTTTTATCTTGTATACCTTACAGCTGACACCAGATAAGAATGGAATAGTGGACAGACATCCAAAGTTTCCCAACATACTGTTTGGGATAGCATTTTCAGGTAATAGTTCTCTTGGGAAAACTCTATTTAGTTGATTATCAAGGAACTAGAAAAATATCTTCACTTAATCAAGAATTTCAGATCTGGGGCCGATTTCATGAAACCTCCTTAAGATAAAGGTCACCTTAAATTCTAGGATTTCCTTGATTTTCTCCCTCCTTTAAGAAATCTCAGTTTCACAAAGCCTCCTTCCTTAAAAGAGTCCTTGAAAACTCCCTTGAATTTCAAGGAAGCTAAGGACCTACCTTAGATTTAAGGAAGTGTCCTTCAAGGAATGTTTATTAACTTTAATGAACATTTTAAGGTGAAGCCACCTAAATATATAGAAGTTGAAACATTATTGTCAAACCTACATCCACAAACAATATTTTGCTGTTTATTTCATACAATTTGGTTGTTTATTTCTTTAAAAATTGATGTTCAAAGTTTTGAAGTGAGAAACATATTCATGGAGTTTCCTTGAACATAAAGGGCCCCTCCCTTATTTTGGGTAAAAAATTGTCATGTGACCTACTGTATTAATTTACAAAATATAATCATAATCAATCTGCAGTTTACAAAATTTATTAAAATATAGTAAAATAGAGATTTACTGACTTTAGTGATCTTTAACAGTGTTACAATAAGGACATTGCCTCCATAAGGTAATTTAGGTACAAAATAAGTGCACAAGTACACATGTACTTAGTATACAGTGAAAGAAAAACATTGGTGTGGTTATAGGTTTTGGAAACAACTCCCAAAAGAAATAAAAATGCAAATAATGTATCTGAAAATTAAAATGTACCTAATGTACCAAGATTAAAATAGTTAAAATGCTAAAATGCAATTTACTCTCTTAATATTTAAAATAAATTGTGTGAAGGTTATATAAGCAATGGAGGGGAAATTCCAAGCAGTGTGGTTATACAGGGAATCACCCTTCCTTTGTTTTAAGGAAAATCTTTGGTAAGGTGGAATACAGGAGGCTTTGTGAAACAGGATTTAAGGAAAGCCTTGCCAAAGGTTAGAAATCCCCCTTCCTTTACTTTAAGGAAGGAAAAAACAAAGGAGGCTTCGTGAAACCGGCCCCAGAGGTTGAATTATATCACTCTGGACATAGGGCCATTTGCACAAAGAGTCTTGGCCTTGGCCAGGTATAAGCTAAGTCCTGGATGTAAAGCTGAAGCTTTTGTCATAGCTAAATGTAGGACCTGGGTTGATTTGAGAAAGGGCGACTTAGCTAAGACCAAGGTTAGACTAATTAAGCCCATTTCTTCTCAGGTGAACTTAATTTTAAACCCAAGACTCGGCACAAACTTAGCTGCTTTGTGAAATCCTCAAAGCCTGAGACCACAGACTAAGCCTAAATCTGAGACAAACGTTTTAACTATAAATCTGAGTTTGGGCTAAATCCACTTGAAAAACTGGACCCAGATATTTACTTCTATTGTTTTCACCCATGGTGTCTAGCTGTGCTTGGGGGGGGGGGGGGGGGGGGGGGGTGTCTGTACTGTATCTCAGACATGTTAAGGTGTAGGAAGTTCATACTTGGTTGCGACATTGGTGGGGGTTGGAAGTGTACTGTGTCATAGTGTTACCTTTGCTTTGACCTGCTGTAGTGACCCTGTTTAAAACTCTTCTCTGGGCTATATCTCTAAAACTGTATGGTGTATGATGTTAATACTGGTACTGGGTAAGCACTTTGGTTGGGGGTGTAGGTGTGTAACTTGATAGCATGGCCTTGAGTTAACTTTGCTGCAGTGATCTTGACCTTCAAAATCTTCTCGAGGCTATATCTTGTAAGGTGTAGAAAGTTGATGTTTGGTAGGCACATTGCATGGTGAATGTAGGTGTGCAATGTTGTGGTATGACTGTGATTAACCTTTGACCTTCCTGTATTGACCTTGACCTATACAAATCTTGTCCAGGCTATATCTCAACTTCATAAGTTTTAGTTTACTAAATTAATGATCTTTCTGTTAAATTACCTTATTATACTTTGTCTTTACATACATTGTTTTCTCTTGTAGCTGTCAAGTTCTAATGCACCTTTAAGCAACTTTGTCTGAATTTCTCTTGATCTTTTTTCTGTTCACCTCTTCTTTTTCTCATGATGTTAAATGCTGTATCCCCAGGCTGTAGGGTATGGGCATCTATGATGCTATTTTACTCATCTGACAAAGCTTTTTAAAATTGGATAAAAGTAATCAAACCCACCATAAAATCTTGTAACTATATTTAAAAATATGGTTAAAAACATAATATACATATATATTTTGGAAAATTTTCACCATTTCGTCAATTGAACATAACTTTAAAGTTGGGCAGAAATAGCATTTTTTGTTAGTGATTTCTGAACATTTTGAAGAGTTTGTATTTCAGATGTTTGAGCCAGAGTTTGTTTTTGCGGCAGTTATCGAGTCAGATATCTAGTTTCTACAAACATTGTCACAAATTGTGTTTCAATTTTGATTGCATTTTAATTTTTTAGGGAAAAATAGATACAGATATTTTCACTCCTGTAACATTTTATAATATAACAATATATGAAGTATATTTGATGATTATATTTGCTAATGAGTTTCAGTCAGGAATCTTGGATCAATACACAAAATTTTCAGTGACCAAGGGTCAGAAATTGAAGCACATGGTACTCATTTGGGAAGTGCCCAGTAGATTTTTTTCAGATTTAAAGTCTGGAGCTTCTCCACATCTGGATTCAACAAAATTTAAAACAAACATGTATAAAGAGTAATACTTATTGTGTTTACAGTAGGTAAACACAAGAATGAGCATGCAGTAAAATACTTAACAATATATCAACTTCTTGGAAATTCTATCTGCCCTACCGATACAGTCAAGAACCCAGGTGTTACTTTTGACTCCGGAAACACCTTTACCAGCCACATAACCAATATGTGTCGCGCCTGTTACTACCACCTTAACGACTTAAGACGCATCCATAAATTCCTCAGTGTGGAGACTGCAGCCTTGCTTGCAAACTCAATGATCAGCAGTCGACTTGACTACTGCAATGCCCTACTTTATGGCGTAAGTAAATACAATATAGCTAAACTCCAAAAGATTCAAAATGCCCTTTGTAGAATTGTTTTTAGACTTGATAGAGCTAGCCATGTCACTCCCTTTCTTCAAAAACTACACTGGCTCCCTATCACATACCGCATCTTGTTTAAGTACAATCTAATTACTTTCAAGGCTATCAAATTCTCTCAACCCATATACCTTTCATCCTTGATCAAAACCAGTTGTTTAACACGTGGAAATCGTCTTTCTCTTTCCTCAGTCTCTCACAAAAAGGCCATTGGTAGGCGAGGTTTTGCAATGGCTTCCCCCACAGAATGGAACAGTCTCCCACAATCAGTACGATCACAACAAATAATAACAGGTTTCCGTAGCCAGCTAAAGACTTATTTGTTTAGACTAGCATATCCTCCACCATAGTACATCTCCCTGGCGGGCACTAATTTTGAATCTCGACCTGATACGTCCCAGGACTTTCCCTTTTTGAGCTCAAGCGCATTAGAGGATGTTACATCAATTTTGCGCTATATAAATGTTTCTATTCTATTCTATTGTGTTAACTTCCCTAAGTAACTCTGAAAACATGAGAAAGCCAAATGAAACACTTCCAGGTAGTTGTTTAATATATTGTTATAAAGAAGCCCCCTTAATTGTAAAACTGAATAGCCATGGGGCATTTAATACAGAAATTGCAGTTTATGGATACTGTAACAAATAATCATCGATTTCAGTCTCTGTTCAAATGCATTTCTAAGGCCAATTAGTTGAGTTTTACTATCCTCATTAATACAGATATCAAAATTCATGGGAGATAATGTTCCCTTTACAAGCCCATTAGCTTAATCACCTAAAAGTTAATGGCAATTATATTTTTGTGAACATGTATTTTTATTGCGTTAATACATCCTATCCAATGGACAACTGCTAATCCGGTCGGTGTAGACCGGCCCGCCAAACGCCAGAAAAAGACGTCCTGTGTTTCCACCGGCTGGCCGGTCCCAGTACTGTGCATTCGCCAGGTGGTGCATGGTATTTACTTCCTGTCTAGACAACATGACATCATATCATCTTTTTCGTTTGGCGCATGTACTGTGCAGACATGTTTTCAACATCTCCAGATATTTTAAGGAAAAGTGTGCATTATGACGGATTTTCTACCTTATTTGCAAATAAATTATTGTAGAAGTGTTACCTACATATCAAGCACGGATATACATGAAGAAATCTGCTGGAAACGCTCCCTAGCTGACTCAATTTAGTGTTGATGATAGGGCAGTAAGACAAGAAATATGAATTATGAAGGCAGCCATTTTGCCAGTTTCCTCCCATTCAACCTTTGTGTTGTTAGGGGCAGATCGACAATATTAAGGAAAATAATGGATATACTACTTACAGGTATTTTTATCCGTGTCTTTTGTTGAATGTACCTTCGGTAACCTTCCAGTTTTAATCACCATAGAAACGTCTTTTCTAGTACTACAAATAAAATCACGGACAACTTCAATCTACGTAGTTTTGAACGCCGTTATAAAGGAATCCCCTTAGAAGAGGTGCATTCTTCAGAGCGCACTGGTACCGACTTCTCTGCTGTAAAGCATCAGTCACACCAGCCTAGCTCGAGTATTTAGTGTTTTTCATCAGAAGCAAGAGATGCATTCTTCAGAAATCTTCAGAGCACACTGGTCCAGACATCTTTGCTGTAAAGCATTAGTCGACCGGCAAGCTCCAGTTCAACCGACCTCTCAATAGAAGGTGATATCAGTCCCTCCCTTGCAGACCCGGCTTTGTTGTCGGTAGTGGGGGTTGTGGATGGCCAGTTCACTGGTTTTATCACGAAAGGAAGAAAGAGTTTTATCTACACATCTACAGTGCGCACTGCTCCAGGCTTCTCTGCTTTTAAAGCATCAGCCGACCGGCCAGCTTAAAGAACGCGACCTCTGACGTCATCTCCACGAATCTGGTCACATGGTTTCACCGACCAAGTCACGAAGCTGATCACGTGACTCACCGACCAGGAAGGTCGGAAGTGCATTCTTCAGAACTCACGTCTACTGTGATTTCCGGCCCTGTTGTCGGTAGTGGGGTTTTGTGGACAGTCAGAATATTGTAAAGTTGCCGGTTAAGCATCACACAAGAACGCGACCACTGACGTCATCTTCAATCAGCCAATCGTGTGTCCTTCCGAACAGCAAGCTGGTCACGTGACACGCCGACCAACAATTGCTTCTAAAAATAGCTCACACGGGCTTTCCCAGCAACTGTCAAATCTACAAATAAGACGTGCATTTAAAAGAAATACTTTAATTAATGAAGGAAACGCTCAGTAAGCAGAATTTCAACACAACATAGTTGTTAACTTGTGTCAGCAACTGGTTACAGAGTGTACCGACCGGGTACCGGCTACACAGCCTTTGTACAGCTTACCCGACCCCCAACTGGTTACAGAGTCAGCCGACCCGGTCTATTCAACCCTGTGTTGAATCTGGGGCAGGTAGACAGCTAGTATCTACAAGATATGGCTTCAACCAACTGGTTACAGAGTCTACCGACCGGCCACACAGCCTGCACTGAACAGCTTGCTTCACATTAACCGGTTACAGAGGCTGCCTATTACCAAACAACCCCAAGAATCACCAACCCAAAGGTCTTCTACCAGCTGGCCACTCCTCATCAGCAGCCTATTCACCGGCCTAAGAATGATGACAGGCCTAATAATGTATAGTCCCTGACAGGAAGTTTTTTCCTACACAGAGACTGCTTCAACCGGTTACAGAACTCACCAACCGGTTACCGGCTATACAGTCTTCACTGAGCAGTTTTGCTTCACACCAGCTGGTTACAGAGTCTACAGATCTGCTATCAGGTGCAATTACTGTCTTGCCCCTTGCTTCAATACCGGTGTCAGAGGACCGACCAGCAGACCCACCTGGGGATCACCTAGTTAGTAGACCATAACCAAATTCAGTGGTCAGCCTAGCCTACCAGCGTTACTGGTTACAGAGTATCACAGGCTACAGAGAATTGCTATGGCCAAAATTGCTGGTTACAGAGAAAACAAATGGGTCTTGTACAGCAAGAGAAAAGGTGGTCCACACTCAAACAAGTTTTTATTGTGTCTGGTCAGGGGTCAGCCATCATACAAATGACAATGTGTACATGCTCCACCTTACAGGCGTCTGGCCCGGGGCCAAGAGTCGGTAAAATGTGAAGAGTTGTTTCAGCCCCACCGGACTGGACCACAGCAAGAACAGATGGACTGTTAACTGTTCATTGTCACCAGGCCGGACCAGTGTCTGGAGAGACAGTAAATGTTTCTTTCAGCCTACTGAATGTCCCAAATGTTACACTAAAGTTTACGTGAAGGGGTCAGACTATATCACCTTTTGGAACTTAGGAAACCTTGGGAGCTGGACCCTAGGTAGTGCAATTTTGAAGGAGGGCTACACCCTCCCTTTCAAGTTCAGACCAGGCGTACAAGGAACCAGAACATCATAAGCTGCTTTGTCAATCCCCACAGGAACCTCTACTGGTCGCAGACATTGCATTTTTGGACAACAAAAAAGAAACAAAAAAAAAACAAAAAAAAAATGGAGACACCGGAAACCATCAGAACCTCACTCCGACAAGGGGAGTGGGTTACCTCTATAGTTTTCAAGGATGCCTACTTCCATATACCACGACAGGAACAGTCCAGGAAATATCTGAGATTTCATGTCCAGGGTCGGACATACCAATTCAAAGCTCTGCTTTTCGGTCTGTCCGCAGCACCCTTGGAGTTCACTGTAATAACAAGGAGGTGAAACTGATGGCCATACACAAGGATATAGGAATCCACCAATACCTAGATGACTGGTGGGTGCGAGCCAGACCCCACCTGGTTAGTCTCCAACACACTCAAGAACTAGTGAAAATATGCCAAGAACTAGGTTGGCTGGTGAATTTAGAAAAATCAGAACTGGAACCAAGGCAGATCTTCGTTTTTTGTAGACTTCCAGTTCGACCTCAGGTCCAACACTGGACCGTTGGCAGAACCTTCAGGACAAAATACTGGATATACTGTCACTACCGTCTTGTCCGGTCCGGCAGTTCATGTTTCTGATAGGTTACTAACAGCCACAGAAAAGCAAGTTCACCTAGGCCTACTGCGCATGAGACCCATACAGTGGCATCTCAAATCTACTGGAGGGTACCAGAGTCACTAAAAAGGGGGATTCCAATTCCCAGGTCCCTGCACCCCCACTTACAATGGTGGCTAAAAGAAGACAATGTTCTCACAGGTCAACCATTACACCCAATAAAACATGCTCTGCAAATATTTACAGACGCATCAAAAGAAGGGTGGGGCGCTCACTTAAACGAACGCGCTGCAAGAGGGTCCTGGTCACCTCCAGAAAGCAGGCTGCATATAAACTATCTGGATCTTAAAGCAGTCTTTCTGACTTTAAAAGAGTTCCAAGACCTTTAATCAAACAAGGTAGTACTTGTAGCAACCAACAACACCACAGTGGTGTCATACATAAACAAGGAAGGAGATATGTCGGGCCCGCTTTGTGCCCTACTATGGAGAATCTTGACCTGGTGTACCAGGAAACAAGTGACTCTAAAGCCCGACACGTTCCAGGCCGGCTGAGCGTGGTAGCAGACAAGCTATCCAGGCTAGGCCAGACCATCCAAACAGTGGTTTCTCCTTCCAGAGGTCTTCCACTCAATATGCAGCAGGTGGCACCGGCCCAAAATAGACTTATTTGCCACAAGGTTCAACAACAAGTTGCCTCTGTTTGTGTCACCGGTACCGGATCTCCTGGCCACAGCAGTGGATGCGCTCAGTCGGCCATGGTAGGATCTGAAAGCATACACCTTCCCACCATCAGCCATATTGGGCAAAGTGGTGGAGAAGTTGCAAGACTCCCTATGCAAGAGAGTCATTCTGATTGCTCCGGGGTGGCCCAACATGCCTTGGTTTTGGGATCTGGTGGTCATGTCCAGCCAAATCCCACTGAGCCTGCCCAATCTGCCCAACCTGTTGACAGCCATTCAATCAGATCCCTCACAGAAATCTGACAAATCTTAATCTCCATGCAGGGCTCCTAGAGCTTCAGCAATCGAGGAGCAGGGCTTGTCTGAGGCAGTGGCAGCAAGAATTGAGGCTCCTCAAAGGGGATCAATCAGATCAGTCTATGAGGCAAGTGGGCCATTTTTACAAGTGATGTATCATTCATCAGGTGGACTTCGGGACACCCCCTGTAAAGTCAGTTGCTGACTTTCTTATGTACCTGTTTCAGGACAGGAAGTTGCAGCCCAGCACCATTGATGGTTACAGGTCAGCCATTGCTGATAGACTGGGAAATTTGCCCATCAATATCAGTAAGGATGAAAATCTCACTCGTCTCCTGGATAGTTTCCACTGAGACAGACCCAAAGGCCGGAAGGGAATCCCCTCCTGGAACCTCTCCGTGGTTTTTGCACCAGCTGACAAGGTTCATATTGAACCAATTAAAGAGGCCTCCTTAAAGCATTTGACCTTCAAGACAGTTTTCCTCTTGGCCCTGGAGTCGGGCAAGCGTAGAAGTGAGATACATGCTTGGCAAAACAGAAATATTATACACCAATCCGACTGGTCAAAGGTGTCTCTGTACCCATCACCCAGCTTTCTCTCCTAGAATCAGCTGGTCAAAGAGGGTCCAGACAGTGTGGCCCCAGCGGTTATAACAGCCCTGGCCCCAACTCTGGGTAGATCCCTCAAGTTTGACAGGTCCCTCTGTCCGGTCAGAGTATTGCGCTACTATTTGGACAGGACCTCAGACCTCAGGCAGAATAAGGAGGTGGTTTTTGTCTCCTTTAAGAAAGGTTTCGACAAAGATATCTCACCTGCCACTATCTCCTCTTGGATCAAGCAGACTGTGATCCTATGTTATGTGCTCTCTGACCAGGAGGCCCACACTTGACATCAGGTTAAAGCCCATGATGTCAAGGCCTTTGATGCTTCTAAGGTCTTCCAGTCGGGAGTTTCCTTAGATCCAGTCTTGTCAGCCTGCCACTGAAGTCACATAATACCTTCACACAGTTCTATCTGAAGGGCGGGGCTTGGGCTGATTCAGAGCTTTACCAATTGGGCTCGGTAGTGGCTGCTCAGCAGATCCACAAGTGGCCCTTAGATTGAGGAGATTTGTATATATGTATAAACAGTTATTCATGTACATAAGAATTAAGTGTGGCGTGCTTCCTTCGGGAGGTTTATTTGCGTTCTGGGACTGAACTCATCCCTCTCTTCCTCAGAGCAGGTCTGCAAAAGGGGGGGGGGCGATGGCGGTATAGCCCCAGGTAACCGGCTGCTGTCAACCGACCATGGTCTTACAGGGTTTCCTGACCTTAAGGTCAACCCAGGCCTGGGCCTATAGGTCTCCTGACGAAGTCAGCCTAGACCGTAGGTTAAAATTTGCTATTACTTGTGAGTTCACATAAGTCTCTAGTAACTTACCCGCCGACCAAGCGGTAGTTATTCAGCAATTGTCCATTGGATAGGATGTATTAACGCAATAAAATTGCAAATTTAATAAATAAATTAAATTTTTATAAGTTAATACCCTATCCAATGGACACACAAGACCCTCCCACCGACCCCGCTATCAGCTTACTAGGGGTCTAATAAGTTTAGACAACGAAAAAGATGATATGACGTCATGTTGTCTAGACAGGAAGTAAATACCATGCGCCACCTGGCGAATGCACAGTACTGGGACCAGCCAGCCGGTGGAAACACAGGACGTCTTTTTCTGGCGTTTGGCATTAGCAATTGTCCATTGGATAGGGTATTAACTTATAAAAATTTAATTTACTTATTAAATTTGCAAATTTCTATAGTATTTACATTGTTATCAGGACTCAGTTGTATTTTTGCAACAGTTATATACTTCCAGTGGCATATGTTTACATAATTTATAACAGGAATATTTACAGTATAAAATGTTTGCCTATTTCAGACTATTTAGGTGCACTAGTTCAGACGTTTAACGTTAAGCCATGTCCGAAGTTATATATCAGTGGAACAGAAAAATATATACTTAGCCAAAAAAAGAAGATATATTCTGATTTATTCTTTATAAAACCTCCCTTTCGTTTTTGGCTTAGTAAAGCTTCAGCAGGACCTCTTTGCCTGAGAAAACACCATCCAAAGACTTGATACATACCTTCTCTCATATCAGTTCCATTTACCAGAATTTGAAAGATGCCCATCCGTTTAATACCCCTGTTTCACTGTGACAGTAGTGAGTTTACTTTGTAATCGATCCAGGTTTGTAGTCAGGAGCAAAGTCATCTCATCACTTGTGAAGGCTTTGTGAAGCCTGTTCATGGTCGCCCATTAGAAATATTTGAAGAGGTTTCAAACCTTTGCCTCATTTCACTCCCAAGAACTTGACTGATTCTTTTCAATCATGTGGCAGTTGCCACCAATCATTTGGATACTACGACTTATCTTTATGGTGTTACAACTTACTTTCTTTACTGTTTGACTATGTTTCAAGTTAAAATGCAAGGGACCAGAAATATTAAATCTTAAGCAGGAATTCTGAATGAAAGTAAAATTGAATGAGAAAAGACCATCTGAAGACCAGGGCCTGTATTTACAAAGATTTTTAAACTTGTATTAAAACTCAAACCTTTTGGCATTATAGATAATTCATACACTTAAACTCACAAACTGATACATAAACCCATTCACTGAGTTTATACTTGATCTCAAAGAGAGCAGTTGACTGCCTTCTTTCCTGGATTTTTTTTTTTGTTTTCCTTGTGTGTATATATTGTATTGAATGTAGATAACCATTGAATGTATACATCCAATGGGTTAGTCATTGAATGTGTAGATTCAATGGCTTGGCCATTAAATGTACACATTCAATAGCAAGCAGCCATTGAATGTGTACATTCAATGGTTTAACTGTGGAATGTGTACATTCAACAGTCAATTTTTATTTATTAGGGGTTTTATGTTGCTTTCAACACTGTATAGGTCATATCACGACGGGTAGTTGGAAGAGCAGAGGAAACCAGTACATACAGTTGGTCAAGGTTCTGTACTGTTAACTGCCGACCAACGGCAAGCAACTACCAGCTTTCCCACTTGAGGTAGGGCCGTGAACCGAACCCTGACCTCAGAGGTGGGAAGCGAGAGTGTTACACTCTGCCACTGTGGCCCGTCATTTAACAGTCAGAGTCATTGAATGTGTATATGAACTTAACAAATCAAATTAACAATTGACACTGCATAAAATGTTACTTATTTTTGTCATTTTCTTAATGTCACATCTGTTGATATCACTTCAAAAATAAACATTTGCAATAAGTTTATTATCTGTAGGCAGTCACAGAGTTGTGCCGTATAACAAACACTGTTATTGTTCTGAAAAATGTTTATCTTAACCTGTTTTCTAAATATACTGTCTAAATGAACCTCTCTAATATAATAGGGGCGCTATTGTGGGACTAATTACAATTAAATCCCCAAATTCCACACATAATTAGATGAATTATTTATGTCACATTTTAGAATCATACACTTAAAGACCATAAAATCACTACTTATGCTTGAACTGTTTCTCTTTTATTCTTTGAGAAGCAAAATATTTTAACATTTGTGGATTAAAATAGAGCTTATTATACAGCTTTCATAATGGCTTTGATCAGAAAGGACTCGTGTGCAGAAATTAGTAAATGTTCTATGCAGTAGCAGAATGATGCCAAACATACTTATTGTGTAATAATAAGTGATTTGCAAAATATAAAGACAGTAAACAAAATAATTTGATGAAAGATATGAAACTTATGTCATGACATTATATGTTTATTGTATCCACCGGAAGCATCCGGTGGATACTTTGGTTTAGCGTCCGCTACGCCGCCGCCGCCGCGCGTAGAGAGATTTTCGGCATTAACGCTCTAAGGGGAAAACAACAGCAGCTAGGTTCACCAAGTTTGCAGCATATCTTCATTGGGGGTAAGCTTCTCTGGGAAGGAAAATAGCCTCATTCTGAAAAACAAGATGGCCGCCACGGGCATTTCTTTGAAAATAATGTACATTTTTCTACTGGCTGTTCCTCATAGGTAGAAGGTTGAATCTCTTCATAGGTGATATGTATGACACATATACATGTCCTCTACAACCTTGCACACATTTGACCTTGAAGCTCCTAATTCAAGGTCATCCACGGAGTGCCGAAGTAACCCACATAGCGGACTTTAAAAGTGCCTATATCTCCCTTATTATTGGTCCTAGAGGTTTGCAATGTGAAGCCAACCTATAGGAAATCATGTGCTGCGAATCTTCTGATGTGGTCAGATTTGACCTTGGACCCCTCCTTCAAGGTCAAACGAGGATAGCAGAACTTAAAAGTGCTTATAACTCGCTTATTATCGATCCTAGAGGTTTGGGATGGTAAACCAACATATAGGAAATCATGGGCTGGGAATCTTCTGGCGTGGTTGGATTTGACCTTGGGGCCCCTCCTTCAAGGTCAAACGAGGACAGCCAAACTTAAAAGTGCTTATAACTCGCTTATTATTGGTCCTAGAGGTTTGGGATGGTAAACCAGCATATAGGAAATCATTGGCTGGGAATCTTCTGGTGTGGTCGGATTTGACCTTGGGCCCCTCCTTCAAGGTCAAACGAGGATAGCCAAAGGTAAAAGTGCCTATAACTCTCTTATTATTGGTCCTAGAGGTTTGGGATGGTAAACCAACATATAGAAAATCATGGGCTGGAAATCTTCTGGTGAGGTCGGATTTGACCTTGGGCCCCTCATTCTAGGTCAAATGAGGACAACCAAACTTAAAAGTGCTTATAACTCGCTTATTATTGGTCCTAGAGGTTTGGGATGGTAAACCAACCTATAGGAAATCATGGGCTGGGAATCTTCTGGCGTGGTCGGATTTGACCTTGGGCCCCTCATTCAAGGTCAAATGAGGACAGCCAAACTTAAAAGTGCTTATAACTCGCTTATTATTGGTCCTAGATGTTTGGGATGGTAAACCAACATATAGGAAATCATGCACTGGGAATCTTCTGGTGTGGTCGGATTTGACCTTGGGCCCCTCCTTCAAGGTCAAACAAGGACAGCCAAACATAAAAGTGCTTATAACTCGCTTATTATTGGTCCTAGAGGTTTGGGATGGTAAACCAACATATAGGAAATCATGGGCTGGGAATCTTCTGGTGTGGTCGGATTTGATCTTGGGATCCTCCTTCAAGGTCAAATGAGGACAGCCAAACTTAGAAGTGCTTATAACTCGCTTATTATTGGTCCTAGAGGTTTGGGATGGTAAACCAACATATAGGAAACCATGGACTGGGAATCTTCTGGTGTGGTCGGATTTGACCTTGGGCCCCTCCTTCAAGGTCAAATGAGGACAGCCAAACTTAGAAGTGCTTATAACTCGCTTATTATTGGTCCTAGAAGTTTGGGATGGTAAACCAACATATAGGAAATCATGGGCTGGGAATCTTCTGGTGTGGTTGGATTTGACCTTGGGCCCCTCCTTCAAGGTCAAATGATTACAGCCAAACCTAAAAGTGCTTATAACTCGCTTATTATTGGTCCTAGAGGTTTGGGATGGTAAACCAACCTATAGGAAATCATGGGCTGGGAATCTTCTGGCGTGGTCGGATTTGACCTTGGGCCCCTCCTTCAAGGTCAAACGAGGATAGCCAAAGGTTAAAGTGCCTATAACTCGCTTATTATTGGTCCTAGAGGTTTGGGATGGTAAACCAACCTATAGGAAATCATGGGCTGGGATTTTTCTGGTGTGGTCGGATTTGACCTTGGACCCCTCATTCAAGGTCCAACGAGGACAACCAAACTTAAAAGTGCTTATAATTCGTTTATTATTGGTCCTAGAGGTTTGGGATGGTAAACCAACATATAGGAAACCATGGGCTGGGAATCTTCTGGTGTGGTCGGATTTGACCTTGGGCCCCTCCTTCAAGGTCAAATGAGGACAGCCAAACTTAAAAGTACTTATAACTCGCTTATTATTGGTCCTAGATGTTTGGGATGGTAAACCAACATATAGGAAATCATGCACTGGGAATCTTCTGGTGTGGTCGGATTTGACCTTGGGCCCCTCCTTCAAGGTCAAACGAGGATAGCCAAAGGTTAAAGTGCCTATAACTCGCTTATTATTGGTCCTAGAGGTTTGGGATGGTAAACCAACCTATAGGAAATCATGGGCTGGGAATCTTCTGGTGTGGTCGGATTTGACCTTGGGCCCCTCCTTCAAGGTCAAATGATTACAGCCAAACCTAAAAGTGCTTATAACTCGCTTATTATTGGTCCTAGAGGTTTGGGATGGTAAACCAACCTATAGGAAATCATGGGCTGGGAATCTTCTGGCGTGGTCGGATTTGACCTTGGGCCCCTCCTTCAAGGTCAAACGAGGATAGCCAAAGGTAAAAGTGCCTATAACTCGCTTATTATTGGTCCTAGAGGTTTGGGATGGTAAACCAACCTATAGGAAATCATGGGCTGGGAATCTTCTGGTGTGGTCGGATTTGACCTTGGGCCCCTCCTTCAAGGTCAAACGAGGATAGCCAAAGGTTAAAGTGCCTATAACTCGCTTATTATTGGTCCTAGAGGTTTGGGATGGTAAACCAACCTATAGGAAATCATGGGCTGGGAATCTTCTGGTGTGGTCGGATTTGACCTTGGGCCCCTCCTTCAAGGTCAAATGATTACAGCCAAACCTAAAAGTGCTTATAACTCGCTTATTATTGGTCCTAGAGGTTTGGGATGGTAAACCAACCTATAGGAAATCATGGGCTGGGAATCTTCTGGCGTGGTCGGATTTGACCTTGGGCCCTCATTCAAGGTCAAATGAGGACAGCCAAACTTAAAAGTGCTTATAACTCGCTTATTATTGGTCCTAGAGGTTTGGGATGGTAAACCAACATATAGGAAATCATGCACTGGGAATCTTCTGGTGTGGTCGGATTTGACCTTGGGCCCCTCCTTCAAGGTCAAACGAGGACAGCCAAACATAAAAGTGCTTATAACTCGCTTATTATTGGTCCTAGAGGTTTGGGATGGTAAACCAACATATAGGAAATCATGGGCTGGGAATCTTCTGGTGTGGTCGGATTTGATCTTGGGATCCTCCTTCAAGGTCAAATGAGGACAGCCAAACTTAAAAGTGCTTATAACTCGCTTATTATTGGTCCTAGAGGTTTGGGATGGTAAACCAACATATAGGAAACCATGGGCTGGGAATCTTCTGGTGTGGTCGGATTTGACCTTGGGCCCCTCCTTCAAGGTCAAATGAGGACAGCCAAACTTAGAAGTGCTTATAACTCGCTTATTATTGGTCCTAGAGGTTTGGGATGGTAAACCAACATATAGGAAATCATGGGCTGGGAATCTTCTGGTGTGGTTGGATTTGACCTTGGGCCCCTCCTTCAAGGTCAAATGATTACAGCCAAACCTAAAAGTGCTTATAACTCGCTTATTATTGGTCCTAGAGGTTTGGGATGGTAAACCAACCTATAGGAAATCATGGGCTGGGAATCTTCTGGCGTGGTCGGATTTGACCTTGGGCCCCTCCTTCAAGGTCAAACGAGGATAGCCAAAGGTTAAAGTGCCTATAACTCACTGATTATTGGTCCTAGAGGTTTGGGATGGTAAACCAACCTATAGGAAATCATGGGCTGGGATTTTTCTGGTGTGGTCAGATTTGACCTTGGGCCCCTCATTCAAGGTCCAACGAGGACAACCAAACTTAAAAGTGCTTATAATTCGTTTATTATTGGTCCTAGAGGTTTGGGATGGTAAACCAACATATAGGAAACCATGGGCTGGGAATCTTCTGGTGTGGTCGGATTTGACCTTGGGCCCCTCCTTCAAGGTCAAATGAGGACAGCCAAACTTAAAAGTACTTATAACTCGCTTATTATTGGTCCTAGAGGTTTGGGATGGTAAACCAACCTATAGGAAATCATGGGCTGGGATTTTTCTGGTGTGGTCAGATTTGACCTTGGGCCCCTCATTCAAGGTCCAACGAGGACAACCAAACTTAAAAGTGCTTATAATTCGTTTATTATTGGTCCTAGAGGTTTGGGATGGTAAACCAACATATAGGAAACCATGGGCTGGGAATCTTCTGGTGTGGTCGGATTTGACCTTGGGCCCCTCCTTCAAGGTCAAATGAGGACAGCCAAACTTAAAAGTGCTTATAACTCGCTTATTATTGGTCCTAGAGGTTTGGGATGGTAAACCAACATATAGGAAACCATGGGCTGGGAATCTTCTGGTGTGGTCGGATTTGACCTTGGGCCCCTCCTTCAAGGTCAAATGAGGACAGCCAAACTTAGAAGTGCTTATAACTCGCTTATTATTGGTCCTAGAGGTTTGGGATGGTAAACCAACATATAGGAAATCATGGGCTGGGAATCTTCTGGTGTGGTTGGATTTGACCTTGGGCCCCTCCTTCAAGGTCAAATGATTACAGCCAAACCTAAAAGTGCTTATAGCTCGCTTATTATTGGTCCTAGAGATTTGGGATGGTAAACCAACCTATAGGAAATCATGGGCTGGGAATCTTCTGGCGTGGTCGGATTTGACCTTGGGCCCCTCCTTCAAGGTCAAACGAGGATAGCCAAAGGTTAAAGTGCCTATAACTCACTGATTATTGGTCCTAGAGGTTTGGGATGGTAAACCAACCTATAGGAAATCATGGGCTGGGATTTTTCTGGTGTGGTCAGATTTGACCTTGGGCCCCTCATTCAAGGTCCAACGAGGACAACCAAACTTAAAAGTGCTTATAATTCGTTTATTATTGGTCCTAGAGGTTTGGGATGGTAAACCAACATATAGGAAACCATGGGCTGGGAATCTTCTGGTGTGGTCGGATTTGACCTTGGGCCCCTCCTTCAAGGTCAAATGAGGACAGCCAAACTTAAAAGTACTTATAACTCGCTTATTATTGGTCCTAGAGGTTTGGGATGGTAAACCAACATATAGGAAATCATGCACTGGGAATCTTCTGGTGTGGTCGGATTTGACCTTGGGCCCCTCCTTCAAGGTCAAACGAGGATAGCCAAAGGTTAAAGTGCCTATAACTCGCTTATTATTGGTCCTAGAGGTTTGGGATGGTAAACCAACCTATAGGAAATCATGGGCTGGGAATCTTCTGATGTGGTCGGATTTGACCTTGGGCCCCTCCTTCAAGGTCAAATGATTACAGCCAAACCTAAAAGTGCTTATAACTCGCTTATTATTGGTCCTAGAGGTTTGGGATGGTAAACCAACCTATAGGAAATCATGGGCTGGGAATCTTCTGGCGTGGTCGGATTTGACCTTGGGCCCCTCCTTCAAGGTCAAACGAGGATAGCCAAAGGTTAAAGTGCCTATAACTCGCTTATTATTGGTCCTAGAGGTTTGGGATGGTAAACCAACCTATAGGAAATCATGGGCTGGGATTCTTCTGGTGTGGTCGGATTTGACCTTGGGCCCCTCATTCAAGGTCCAACGAGGACAACCAAACTTAAAAGTGCTTATAATTCGTTTATTATTGGTCCTAGAGGTTTGGGATGGTAAACCAACATATAGGAAATCATGGGCGGGGAATCTTCTGTCATGGTCAGATTTGACCTTGGGCCCCTCCTTCAAGGTCAAGTGTGAGGACAGCCAAACTAAAAAGTGCTTCTAACTCACTTATTATTGGTCCTAGATGTTTGGGATAGTAAACCAACATATAGGAAATCATGTTCTGGGAATCTTCTGGTGTGGTCGGAATTGACCTTGGGCCCCTCCTTGAAGGTCAAATGAGGACAGCCAAACTTAAAAGTGCTTATAACTCGCTTATTATTGGTCCTAGAGGTTTTGGTGCATTGTCTTTACGGTGGATACAATTTGCATCAGTTCTCCGATGCGCTAGGTCTAGTTAATTTTAATGTTGTAGACTTACCCTTCTTTATGTTAATTCGTGAAATGTACCACCTTTATTCCAGTTAATTGTTTATTATTATGCTAGGAAATATCCAATCTAGGTTATGAATTAAGTCTTTGCAACCTATATCAACATTTCATATTTAATTATTTACACATTCCATGACTTGGGTCATTGATTGTACACATTCAATTATTTTAGCCATTGGATCTACACATTCCACAGCTCAGCCATTTAATGTACACATTCAATAATTTGCCCATTGAATATACACATTCAATAGCTTGACCCATTGAATGTATACTTTTATTGCGCTACAATAGCTTACCATGTGGAACTGAATGCTATCTCGGGAGGTTGCAGGCATCCGGCCAACGTCCAAGAAAAATAGACGTCTTGACCGAATCTCTCTGTCCTGAGAGTGTACCATAGCAGTGTAATTCCGCACATCGTCCTTCTTTTCTCGTTGGCCGCGTGACTAGTAAGTGTTTGAAATAAGCTTACTTTATTCTACTGTTTTCTCAGGATATATGTATTGTTGGATGTTTCTATTCAGCCATTTACTTTATTATTGATCATAGCTTATTCTCTAAAACTTTGATTTTTTCAGGATAAGTATTTCTTAACTTTTTTATTATTGTGAGAGTTCCGGTTCGGACTGCTTGGATTTATTGCTGTAAAAATGTCCTCCCACCAAACGAGTTCTAACAAGCCCAGATCATCAAAATGTTGACACTCTTGCTTCTCTATTGATACACATAACTACTGTCCATCTTGCAGAGAAGCTGGAAAAGGGGATGACCCTTGTGTAACCAATGAAAAGCCGTGCAATATTTGCTCTGCTTTTACTGAAGAACAGCTTATCAATATAAAACACAGACGTAGATATGTTAGGAAGCAAAAAGTGTCCGATACTTGTAACACATCTAAACATTATCACCAATGGTTACGTCCTTCCATTCATCTCAAAACCAAATTCAGCCAGAGTTCCTCTGATTCGATTAGGATACAAGGCCCTTCAAAAAGATCAAGCTCTGGCCTCTTGTATCCAGTCTCTTCTGTCAACGCAAAAGAAAGGGTGGAAACTGTAAAATTTCTCGGGCCTAAGCAGGCTCAACACCTTCCTACTTGTAGAAAGGTTCAAAATGGAAACACCAGAGTCCATCAGGACCTCTCTGATTCCAGGGGAATGGGTGTTGTCGATAGAACTATCAGACGCCTACCTTCACATTCCCATCCACCAAAATTCAAGGAAGTACCTAAGGTTTTGCCTCAGGTCACAGGTGTTCCAGTTCACCTCCCTTCCTTGTGGGCTCCTCACGACCCCACAGGTCTTTACATTGATTGTAAAGGAAGTGAAGCTGATGGCCCTGACAAGGGGAATCAGACTTCACCAGAACCTGGACAACTGGCTTATCAGGGGGCAGTCTCAGAAAGAAGCACAAGTGAACACTCAGACAGTGGTAGACCTGACTCAGTCCTTAGGGTGGATAATAAATCAGGAGAAATCTGAACTAAAACCTACTCAAGTGTTTTCGTTTGTGACCTACAAATATGGTCTAGATTCAGCCCTTGTAAAACCCACTCAAGAGAGATGGCTCAAACTTCAGGATTTGATCCTACAACTCAAGTCAAAACATGTTTTGACTGCAAGATGTTTGATGTGGCTAATTGGGTTGCTTGACTCAATGGAGAAAATGGTCCCAGAGGGACGCCTTCACATGAGGCCCTTTCAGTTTCACCTCAAGGAGCACTGGAGATATCCTCAGTCGTTGGACAGCCTCCTTCCTTGGACAGCAACCATTTCAGCACAAATAGAGTGGTGGCAGAATCCCACAAACATGATGAAAGGTGCAGACCTTCATCCCAAAGACCACAGTATCCAACTCTTTATAGACGCCTCAAACGAAGGCTGGGGCGCTCACTTAGAGCAAACCTCTACAAAAGGTCTGTGGTCAGACAGGAAAAAAAGGCTACACATAAATGTTCTAGAGCTGAAGGCAGTTTCTCTGGCCCTTCAAAGGTTCAAGGACCAGTGTCAAAACCAAACAGTGTTGGTTGCTACGGACAACTCAACAGTAGTAGCCTACATAAACAAACAAGGAGGAACCCACTCGGCGGAGATGTGCGCTATCCTGTGGAAGATCATGACCTGGTGTCATCATTACCAAATAACCTTAAAAGCCAGACACATTCCAGGGTGTCTGAATGTGATGGCCGACCTTCTGTCCAGGTCAAACCAAGTCCAGTCAACAGAATGGTCACTGCATCTGCAGGTGTTCAAACAGATCTGTCAAAAGTGGTTCACTCCTCATGTAGATCTATTTGCCACTCGTGTGAACCACAAAGTTCCACTGTATGTATCTCCAGTCCTGGACCAAAATGCTTGGGGCATAGATGCTCTGAACATAAACTGGCCGGGTCTCACTGCTTATGCTTACCCTCCAGTTGCCTGATCATTGTAATTGCTCCAGGCTGGCCAGGGATGCCCTGGTTTTGAGACCTAGTGCAGCTCTCAACAGAGATCCCACTTCAGCTACCAGTGTCAACAGCACTTCTCAAACAGTCCCACAACTATGTGTTTCACAGCAATCCGCAACATCTCAACCTAAGAGTGGACAACTCCAAGAATAAGGCTTCTCTGTGGAGGTGGCAGAGAGAATTGCTGCCCATCAAAGGTCATCAACAAGGACCATCTACAAGTCAATGTGGGCCCTATTTGAGAAATGGTGCAGAGAAAATTCGGTGGATTTCTCTACTCTCTCTGTGAAGCAAGTCTCGGACTTCTTCATGTACCTGTATCAAGATCTAAACAGGCACCCTTCGACCATTGATGGTTATAGGACGGCCATTGTTGACACCTTGGGCCCAGCAGAGCTCCATATTTCCCAAAGCTCAGACCTTAACAGGTTACTCTCCGGTTTTCACAGGGATCGTCCCAAAAGTTCCAGGAATCTTCCAAAATAGAACTTTTCTGGTGTGCTTAATGAGCTCACAAAAGCACCCTTTGAGCTGTGAAAAGACACAGACCTCAAACATCTTACCTTCAAAACTGCTTTCTTGCTAGCTTTGCCTCCGGCAAGCACCGCAGCGAAATTCATGCCTGGGTTGCAAACAAAGTATCTAGTCTAGGCCAATGGGAAAAGGTTGCTTTGTTCGCTTCTTCAGATTTCATAGCCAAAAACCAACTAGCAAGAGAAGGTTCTAAAAGTGTGTATACGGTTACCATTCCTGCTTTGACTACTATTGTAGATAGACAATTCAAACAAGACAGAACCTTGTGTTCGACATGGGCCCTGAGGTATTATCTGGATCGAACCAAAGACCTAAGGGGGTCTCGATCCTTACTTTTTATTTCCTTCAAGAAAGGACACACCTCAGACATCAGACCCGCTACACTCTCTTCTTGACTAAAACAAACTATCCTACTTTGTTAAAAACAAGCAGACCAACAAGCCTTGGACTTGGTCTAAGTTAAAGCGCATGACATTAGGGCCTTTGCGGCCTCTAAGGCCTTTATGGTGGGGTTTCGGTGTACCAAATCATGCAAGTCTGTCACTGGAAAGCTCACAACACATTTACAAATTTTTGCCTAAAAGACCTTACTTGGTCAGACAATGACAACAATATGTACCTGGGTGCAGTAGTAGCGGCACAACAAGTCCTAGACCCTTCCCCTCAGAACAGCTATCCTCTGAAAGAAAAGAAGCAGGGGGGCACATCTGCTGCAGCCAAGTCTTCAGGAGTCTAATCCCAGGGTCTGGGTATTTGGTTACCTCCTCAGGATGTTATGATAAGGTCTTTTATCTATTATTACTGTATTTAATTGTATAATGTATTAAGTTTTATTCAGGTGTGCCATAATCTCATATTTAGGGTGGCAAGTTAATGAGATTTCAAGCCCAGGGCTTGTATTCATTGCAGTGAAGCCCTTGGGGCTATACCCACATAAGTGAGCACGGCTGGACTTACTCCTTCTATCAAAACATCCAGACAGTATCGGTACTGTATTTCATTAATCTTCTGGTTTTTGGCTCCTTACAGGTCCGATTTCCGGAATTGGGGCTCTGTAAGCAGGACTCAGACTGGTTTTTCAAATATTCATTCTAATTTATTTAATTCAAATCCAAGAAAAAATGACTATACTTCCAGTCTCAGCTGTAATCCCTCCACCTAGCGGTTGGATTCAGCATTCAGTTCCACATGGTAAGCTATTGTAGCGCAATAAAGTTGAAAATTTTAATTACTTAAATGTAGCTTTTATAAGCTACAAGCTTACCATGTGGACCTGAAGAGTCCCACCCTGCCTCCCTGCTGTATTCCAGCTGAAAGGGTATGGTCTAAATTTACGAGAAAAGAAGAACGATGCACGGGATTACACTGCTATGGTACACTCTTAGGACAGAGGGATTCGGTCAATACTAGACGTCTATTTTTCTTGGATGTTGGCCGGATGCCTGCGACCTCCCAAGATAGCATTCAGTTCCAGATGGTAAGCTTGTAGCTTATTAAAGCTACATTTAAGTAATTAAGCGGCCCGTCAGGGGCGCTTATTTGTTTTCACGTAAGTTTGACTGATCACTACCACCGCTGGATTATGGTCTCCCTTGAATAACTTCTTGGGCTTTCAAATTTTTCTTTCCTTCTTATCTTTCTTTAAAACTATAGGGGCGGGAAAAATTTTTGGGATAATTTGCGGAGACCTTAAGCTTGACTTAAGGTAATCTTAAACATTTTTTCAAAACACCCTGTCATTGTGTTTCGGAAAAAAACACACATACCTGTGCTATAAAATTTATCAGGTATATTCTAGGCCTATATCTGCAGGTCAGAAAGGATTTTCTGATCAATCGGACCATAGATGCCTGAATGGGAGGCGTTTTATTTTCATAAATTTTTTTTAAATGGGTACTTGGTCTGTATTTCAAAAATGGTCAGGATTTTGGCGTTTTGTTGGAATAACTTATTCAGCTACTTTTTGTTAATCTTTCACATGCTGAAGTTTTAGCCCTGTATCTCCCATCTTAAGGTCACCTTAATGTCAAAAAAGGGTGTTTTAGCCCTCCAATTCACTTAGTTTTTCACTTTTTTCAACCAAACTTGGCATATATATTAAGATTTACCAAAGGATTATCGTGACTTTATGGTGACCTTAAACTGTTAATATAATTGGAGCTATAGCCTAAAGTCATAAAATTTGGAGTAAATCCATCTGGCCCCTTTCTTTTTCCATATCTAACGTATATTGATATTGAAGTAGATGAAAAGAAGACTCTTACTACCTTATGATTTAAATATTACTGATGTTATGGCCATCTTAAACTTAAAGTGTAGGGTTTTTCAGCCCTAAGCTCAGTTAATTTTTAAAATAAAACTTGGCACATTTATAAAGGTTGGCAGAAAGGGACATTCTCATTTTATGGTCACCTTACAGTGAAAATACCTTACAGTGAAAATAGGAGGTTTTTAGCCTCCAGCTATCTTATTGTTCAACTGACCTCAGCTAGACTTTACGCAGTTATAAAGGATGACAAACGGGACATTCTTATTTTATGGTCACCTTAAAGTCCCAATATGAATGAAGTAATGGCCACCTTGCAGTGAAATTATGGAGTAATTACTCTCTAGCTATCGTATTGTTCAGCTGACCTCAGTTAAATGTTGCAAATTTAATAAAGATGAAAATAGGGACATTCTTATTTTCTTTCCACCTTGGAGTTCCAATACAAGTACAGTCATGGCCACCGTGAAGTAAAAATGAGGGTTTTCAGCTCCCAACCGACTTACTCTTCAATGACATCAGTTCAACTTGACACATTGATTAAGTTTAAGGAAGGCTTTTAATGATCTTTTTCCTTAAAATTCCTTTTTATTGCGTTAATACATCCTATCCAATGGACAATTGCTATTCCGGTCGGCGCAGACCGGCCCGCCAAACGTCAGAAAAAGACGTCCTGTGTTTCCACCGGTCGGCCGGTCCCTAGTACTAGTGCACTCGCCAGATGACGTGTCGTACTTCCTTCCTGTCTAGACAGTGTGACGTCATAGCATCTTTTTCGTTTGGCGCGAACTAGTGCACACGGAAATTTAATTTGAGAAAATTTCTTCAGTTTTTATCAGCCATTTTGATTTATTCGTCAGTTTATTTGTTTTCAACATATATCAGACACATCATGTCTTTTCCTGGCCAACGTAGAGGGAGCTGTGGACACGCTATGGCTAATTTTGACACTCATTCTCATTGTGCCCACTGCAGAGAGAAGGGTAAGGGTACGGATTTTTGTGTAGAAAACCCTCAGTCTTCTGATTGCCAGATATGTAAAACTTTCACCAGTGAGCAACGTCAACAACTGGCTACCCCTTCTTATAGATTGAAAAAGGAAAAACGGGAGGCAAAGAAACTTGAGGCACCCCCTCCCGAAGATAGTGAAGAATTAGTAGACCCGTCTAACGTGTCTGTTATTGGGGCTGTGGACAAGCAGGGATCTGTAAAATCTCCCGTTTCCGCCCCACCTCCTGATAAGAAGCCTAAGAAAGACACTAAGAAAGTCTCCCTCTTCAAAAGCTTCAAAACCACCAAGTCAAACTAGTGCTGACTCTAGAATAGCAGAATTGGACAACAAGTGGTCGGAACGTTTCAGCCGTTTGGAAGCCTTGATTTTGGCCAAGAATTTTGAACCGACCTTCTTTGCTAACGTGAAGGTAACACCGACCTATTCACCTCCATCCACTGTAGAGAATGTGTCTGAGCCGTTTATACGACCTTCTACTTCAGCTACGCTTCCTGGATCTGGCTTCTCTGCTGAAAAGCATCAGCCGACCAGTAAAGCAGTGACTAGCCGACAGACTTCATCTAAGTTTCTTGGTACAGGCTTCTCTGCTAGTAAGCATCAGCTGGCCAGTCAAACTAAAACCAGCCTTCAGACCTCTCAACGACAAAGTTTCCTGGACAGGGCTTCTCTGCTATTGTGCATCAGCCTGCCAGTCAAACTAGAGCCAACCGACCTACACCGGCAGTGGACACTGGTACCGACCCTTCAGCCCAGACACAGTCCACTGGTAAATGGGAAGCTCACCGACCTTCTGCTACCGACCGACCTTTATCATCTGAACCTGCTGACACCGGCTCCCCTGCTCTACACAGGCAAAGAAGGGACAGCATATCTAGCCTCTCCTCAGATGCCGGTAGTGCCATGTCTGACCGACCTCCCTTGGATTTGTACACTGAAGAAGGGGAATTGTCTCAGGATCCAGATCAGACTGTAGCCGACCAGGATCAACCAGTTTCCGAAGAACAAAACTACCGGGAAACAATGCAGGGCATTCGCTCTTATATGGGTTGGTCCCATATTCCAGAGGTAGATAACACAACCGCCACCTCAGACAACAATCCATTCGCCGGACCAAAGACTGTTATTCCAGGCAAGGTGTCAGTTAAAATGCCCACTGAGGAGTGGTTGTGTAAAAAACTGGGGAAGTTGAATTTGACATTAGCTGAGGGTTACCCTTCCCGTGGCTCAGAGGCCGGTGGCCTGGCTAAAGATGTTTTCCTCAGGCCGGCAAGATCACAGACCAAATGGAATGGTCTCCACACCGACCCCAAGACAGATCCATCCAAGGTGCCGACATGGTGTACTGACGCTTCAAAACTTAATAGCAGCTACAGTCGTATTGCTAGATACACTGGACTCTCATCTACCCCCCCCCCCCCCCCCAGCCTCTCGCAGGATATCCCAGGAAACACTGCACAGATGGGAGAGGCCTCTGTCATATGTAACCAGGCAGCCAGCTTCAATCGGTGCCTGTTTAGGGTCCAGCAGAATATGAAAGATCAACTGAAAAGTTTGAAGGCTGAGAGCAAGGGGAAAGGGTCTGCCAAGGGGTCACCGGCTGCTGATGAGTTGCACTACCTGTTAGACTTCAACTCCAGCATCACACAGGCGGCTGCCAAATCTATGGAACACTTATCCGAGTTTGTTTTCATAACAATGGGAAACTTGACCTTAGTCCGCCGGGATGCATACTTAAGTCATCTCAGAACCGGTATCAAACCGGACACACTCACAGCACTGAGGACAGCACCTCTACATCTTTCAGCCTTGTTCCCCGACTCCACCATCAAACGAAGTTTGAAGCAAAGGGACACTCTGGATCTGCTCCCAGTAACGGTCGGTATCGTCCATATGAACGTCCGGACAAGAGGTCGGTCACCAAGGAATCAAGGTCAGACAAGCCAGCCTGGAAAACAATTGGCAGGAAGCAATTCAAGAAAGGGAAAGGTCGCACTGCCTCTTACTCCTCACGACCTGCCAAGGGCCAGCAGTCGTACAAATGACAATTATTGTATGACCAAGTTGCAGACACGACTGCTGGCCGGGAGCACTCCACAAGCACAGACAAGAGATATTTTAACTGTAAAATCTCCTGTTATTCTCACTGCCACTTCTGCGCCCGGGCAATCGCAAAAGAAAGATTTAAGTCCTGGGCCAGCAGATTCTCATTACTTAAAATGCAAATTAAAATCTGTGAAAAGTGTTTCTTGTGTCACTCAATTGTCTTGTGTCAATACTGTTTCAAATGTCAGAAATGCTGCCCTAAATCTACCTGTAGGGGCCAGACATCAAAAATTTTGGCAAACTTGGCTGGATCTGGGGGCCGGTCCCAAAGTGCTTCAAATCTTGAGGGAGGATTATGCCCTTCCATTCCGGAACCAGCCAAAACTCACAAGCTTTCCAACAGTCATAAGTTGTTATGCCAATCCCCACAGGAACCTGTTGGAGGCATTGCATCAGCTTATAGACAAGAACGCAGTGGAGCTGGTACACAACCAAATGTCGCTGGGGTTTTTCAACCGACTATTTTTATTCCCAAAGCCAAACAACAAGTGGAGACCTATACTAGATCTTAGCAAACTAAATCTTTTCCTCAAGGCGGAGAAATTCAAAATGGAGACACCGAAAACCATCAGAACATCCCTCCAGCAGGGGGAGTGGGTTACCTCAATCGACTTCAAGGACGCCTACTTCCATATCCCTATACAGGAACAGTCCAGGAAATATCTGAGATTTCATGTCCAGGGTCAGACACCAATTCATAGCACTGCCCTTTGGTCTGTCCACAGCACCCTTGGAGTTCACTGTAGTGGCAAAGGAGGTGAAACCGATGGCAATACACAAGGGTATAAGGATCCACCAGTACCTAGACGACTGGTTGGTGAGAGCCAGATCCTACCAGGCCTGTCTCCAGCATACACAAATTTTATTAAAAATATGCCAAAAATTAGGCTGGCTAGTGAATTTGGACAAGTTGGAACTGGAACCCAAACAAATCTTCGATTTTGTAAGTTACCAGTTCGACCTCAAGACTGGTCGGATCCGACCGACTCTAGACCGGTGGCAGAGTCTTCAGGACAAGATATTGGAAATCTTGCTACTACCGGCCTGTCCGGTCCGGCAGTTCATGTCCCTGATAGGCTTACTGACAGCCACAGAGAAGCAAATTCACCTAGGCCGGTTACACATGAGGCCCATACAATGGCATCTCAAAAGGCACTGGAGAATACCAGAATCACTAGAAAAGGTGATCCCAATTCCCAGTTCCCTGCACCCTCATTTACAATGGTGGCTACAGGAAGACAACGTCCTTACAGGCCAACCATTACACCCAGTAAAACATGCTCTGCAAATCTTGACAGACGCATCAAAAGAAGGGTGGGGCGCTCACTTAAACGAGCACACTGCAAGAGGGATTTGGTCACTACCAGAAAGCAAGCTGCATATAAACTATTTAGAACTAAAGGCAGTGTTTCTAGCCTTAAAAGGGTTCCAAAGCCTCTGTGCCTACAAGATAGTACTTGTGGCAACCGACAACACTACAGTAGTGTCATACATAAACAAGGAAGGAGGCATGAGATCTGTGGAGGATCTTGACCTGGTGTACCAGACATCAAGTAACTCTCAGAGCCCGACACATTCCAGGCCGGCTGAACGTGGTAGCCGACAAGCTATCCAGGTTAGGCCAGACCATTCAAACAGAATGGTCCCTTCTTCAAGAGGTTTTCCAAACTATATGCAGCAGGTGGCACCAACCTCAGATAGATCTGTTTGCCACGAGGTTCAACAACAAGTTACCTCAGTTTGTGTCACCAGTACCGGACTCCTTGGCAGTAGCAGTGGATGCACTCAGTATGCCATGGGAGGATCTGGACGCATACGCCTTTCCACCAACAGCCATCTTGGGCAAAGTGGTGGAGAAGTTACAGGACTCCCCTTGCAAGAGAATCATTCTGATTGCTCCGGGGTGGCCCAACATGCCTTGGTTTTGGGATCTAGTGACCATGTCCAGTCAGATCCCAGTAACCTGCCCAACCTGCCAAATCTGTTGACACAACCCTTCAATCAGATCCCTCACAGAAATCTGAGAAACTTAAATCTCCATGCATGGCTCCTAGAGCCTCAGCAATCAAAGAGCAGGGCTTCTCTGAAGCAGTGGCAGCAAGGATTGAGGCTCCTCAAAGAGGATCAACCAGATCTGTCTATGAGGCAGAGTGGACCATTTTTACAAAGTGGTGCATCACTAATCAGGTGGACTTCAGGACACCCCCTGTAAAGTCAGTTGCTGACTTCCTTATGTACCTTTTTGAGGACAGGAAGTTACAGCCCAGCACCATTGATGGTTACAGATCGGCCATTGCTGATAAACTGGGAAGTTCAACCCTCAACATCAGCAAAGATGAAAATCTCACTCGTCTCTTGGATAGCTTCCATAGAGACAGACCCAAGGGTAGAAGGGATATCCATTCCTGGAACCTATCTCTGGTTTTACACCAGCTGACAAAGGCTCCTTTTGAGCCAATTAAAGAAGCGTCTTTGAAGCATTTAACCTTCAAGACAGTTTTCCTCTTAGCCCTTGGTTCGGGCAAGCGCAGAAGTGAGATTCATGCTTGGCAAAACAAAAATATCAGACACCAATCTGACTGGTCAAAGGTGTCCCTGTACCCATCACCCAGCTTTCTTTCCAAGAACCAGCTGGCCAAAGAGGGTCCAGACAGTGTGGCCCCAGTGGTTATACCAGCCCTGGCCCCAACTCTGGATAGGTCCCTCAAGTCTGACAGGTCCCTATGTCCGGTCAGAGCATTACGCTACTATTTGGACAGGACCTCAGGCAGAATAAGGAGTTGGTTTTTGTCTCCTTCAAGAAAGGGTTCGACAAGGACATGTCATCTGCCACTATCTCCTCATGGATCAAACAGACTGTGATCCTATGTTATGAGCTGTCAGACCAAGAGGCCCACACCTTGCATCAGGTCAAAGCCCATGATGTCAGGGCCTTTGCTGCTTCCAAGGCCTTCCAGTCGGGAGTCTCCTTGGAACAGATCTTGTCAGCCTGCCATTGGAAGTCACATAATACCTTCACACAATTTTATCTGAAGGATGTGGCATGGGCTGACTCAGAGCTCTACCATCTGGGACCTGTGGTGGCTGCTCAGCAGATCCACAAGTAGCCCAGCAATAGAGGAGATTATGTACATATGTAAATAGTGTAAATATATATAAAAAAAAACAACAAAAAAACCCCCCAAAAAACTGTTTTGCTTCCTTCGGGAGGTTTATTCCTACTTCCTATGGGACTGAACTCACCCCTCTCTTCCCCTACCTCAGAGCAGGTCTGTAAAAAGGGGGGGGGGGGGATCGGTTGGACTGGATGGCCTTAAGGGTTCCTAACCTCAAGGTCGACCCAGGCCTGGAAGAAGTTTTTTGTTAGTTCTGTTATGAGTTCATCTAAGTCCCTAGTAACTTACCCGCCATCCAAGCGGTAGTTATTCAGCAATTGTCCATTTGGATAGGATGTATTAATGCAATAAAATTGCAAATTTAATAAGTAAATTAAATTTTTATAAGTTAATACCCTATCCAATGGACACACAAGACCCTCCCACCGACCCCGCTATCAGTTTACTAGGGGTCTAATAGGTTTAGACAACGAAAAAGATGCTATGACGTCATGCTGTCTAGACAGGAAGAAAGTACGACACGCCACCTGGCGAGTACACTAGTACTAGGGACCGGCCGGCCGGTGGAAACACAGGACGTCTTTTTCTGACGTTTGGCGTGCCAGTCTGCACCGACCGGAATAGCAATTGTCCATTGGATAGGGTATTAACTTATAAAAATTTAATTTACTTATTAAATTTGTAAGTTTTTATGTCAGCTGACATTATGGCATCAATCTGCGGCGTCCGCATGAACAACTTCTCCTCCAAAACTACAAGACCCAGAGACACGCTGTTTTTTTTAAAAAAGATACCTTATCTATTGAGGATGATAATGCGTAAAAACCATCCAGATCTGTCTGTTCGTTTGTTCCCCAGAGCCATTAGAAGAGAGGTACCCCCACCCAAAGTCTGAAAATTTCAACACTTTATCACAATTTTCTCATTGACTATTTCAGGGATTTCTCTCATCTCTTGCATATATGTACTAGGCCACCAGTAGATTCTCTTGTGGGAGTATCAGGCCTGCATCTTTCTTAATTATTTTTTTATATGAATTTTTGATGCATTAAAATTCATGTATTCATGCAATAAATCACTTATAACTTGAAAAGTATTACATTTAGAGCACTTTGTTAAATGTGTTTTTGATGTAGTTTTGTGTCAGTTATAACATAGTAAATTTCAGAACTGTATATAGCCCCTTACATAATTAAGTAATTGCTCTAAAACCTATACATTCTACTGCAGTAAATAATCTTTTTCTCACCTACATTTTATTTCAGTGAGGGGAGTGAGGAAGAGGCAGTCTTTTTCTGCACAGATCTGCCCCCTCCCCACTCTCCTCACTCAATAAAAATGCATGTGAGAAAAGAATTGCCTCTGTGTATGGGGGGATGGGGGGGGAGAGATGGGGAAGTGAGATTATGTGTGTGTTGTAAGTCTCACTTCCCCCCATTCAAAGAGGAGAATATGTGTGCAATGTGTGTATCTTTTCTGTCTTGCAAAAAAAAAAGAAACTGAAAGATAATGGAAAGGTTCACTCTCACTGAGCTTTATCAAGCCTAGCCGTGCATGCTGTTATTCTGCTTACAGTCTAATACTGCAACTGATACAGTTTTTAGATTCACTTTCCCATCAGATACAAAACACAGAAAAGCTTACCTTCTCCTTACAGTCTCATACCACAACCACTACAGCTTTATTAACACAAGTCTCCATCCGGGCCGTGCGTTTTTGTTAGCAAAAACCTTTTTCTAGTTAAAATTTTCAAATTCTATGGTTATCCACATTCAATACAACATATATTTACAAACAATAGTCTCGAAAAAAAGATGACTTTATGACCAGAAGTACAGACTGTGCCATTCACAAACATAAGAGTTTAAGCTTTAAACTCAAAGATTGAGTTTATGCTAAAATTAGATTTTGAAAATACCATTTTTAACATACTGTCTAGTGAGACAAAACTGAGATTATTTGTCTGAGTTTATGTACAAGTTTAATATGTTTGTAAATACTGGACCTGGTATCTACCTTCCCTCAAAAAGGCAATTCCAATTAACAGAATTTAAAAGGGGCTCATCTGTGTCAAGGCAGTTGTCTATTGGAGGCTATATGTTGCAACTGTTGCAACTTAATTTTATGCTACCACAACCTATCCTGCTTACTCTTCTGTGAAAATAGTGCTGAGTAATCTGTAAGAGTTCCCCAATTACTGGAGCTCTAGAATGGTGGGGCTTATTGTTACGAGTTTTCTTTAGGGGTCATAGCAGTCAGAAAAGTGTAAGCTCTATCTTTTCAGTCCAAAAACTTATTTTTTTCACAAGGAACAGTTCACATCATTTGTCACCCATTTTCAACAGGGTCAGTTCTAGTGTTTCAACCTGATTAAGTTTTAGGATAACTCAAAAAGAATGTATTGGGGGTATTAGTGATAATTGCCACCGGTGTAAAGAATTTATGAAGAGAATCCAAATAAAGCCATTACCCAGTGATAATATATCTGGCAAGATTAGCTGAAGAAATACTGTGGAAAGAAGGGGTCATCAGGTTATGAAATTTGTCAAGTTATTGTTAGGTTCTTTTCTCTTTGATTGTGGGTATAAATGCAACTCATGATAGTATGTGGCAAATTCTAATTGGCTGTCCCAATATGACCCTCAGTATTAACTCTTAATGTACTCTTCATTTTTTGGCCCATGTTTACCTGTGTACTGGCAATTTTTACTTGTTTTCAAAAATGATTATGTCACATTTGTCTGCCTTAATAGATGAGAAATTATATTTCAAATGTGCACATGTTATATACCAAATTGAAGGAAATTACAAGTTCTTATGGGATATACTAAATTTCTTAATTACAAGGTGTTTGGGTCACAGAATTATTAAAAAAAATTGTCATTTAAGGGTGACCATGTATATTTTACCCCACAGCCCTTAAGGGACCTTGCGTTTGAAAATCTTGTCCGGGCTATATCTCGAAAACCGTAAGGTATAGGAAGTTGATACTTGGTATGGACATTTGTGGGGTTGTAGGTGTGCCAAGTCATGGTGTGACCTTGATTTGACCCTTGACCTATAAAATCCTGTCTGGGCTATATCTCGGAAACCGTAAGGTGTAGGAAGCTGATACTAGGTAGGGACATCGGTTGGGGGCTGTAGGTGTGCAATGCTATGGTGTGACCTTGATTTGACCTTGCTATAGTGACCTTGACCTATAAAATCTTGTCCAGGCTATACCTCAGAAAGTGTAAGGTGTATGAAGTTGATACTTGGCAGGAACATTGGTGGGGGGGTTGTAGGTATGCAACGTCATGGTGTGACCTTGATTTGACCTTGTCATAGTGACCTTGACCTATCAAATCTTGTCTGGGCGATATCTTTGAAACTGTAAGGTGTAGGAAGTTGATACTTGGTAGGGATATTGGTTAGGGGGTGTAGGTGTGCAACATCACGGTTTGACCTTGATTTGACTTTGCTGTAGTGACCTTGAACTATAAAATCTTGGCCGGGCCATATCTCGGCAACCGTAAGGTGTAGGAAGTTGATATTTGGCAGGGACATTGGTTAGGGGTTGTAGGTGTGCAACATCATGATGTGGCCTTGATTTGACCTTGTCGAGTCCATGAGTTTTAAAATCTTGTCTGGGCTATTTCTTGGAGTCCATAAGGTGTAGAAGGTTGACACTTGGTAGGGACATTGGTTAGGGGATGTAGGTGTGCATTATGGTATTACCTTTAACTTTGGCTCTGCCAAAGTGTGTTCACCTACCATATATGAGACATCTTTCTCTTATGACAAAGATATATGGATTACTGCAACTGATTATTATATACACTTTTTACATAATTGTGCTATTTCTATCAACAGGTATTCTCCAATTAATAAATTTTACAGCTTCATAATTTTTAGTTTACTGATTAATGCTGTCATCTTACTATTGAATTGTCTTGTTTTAATAATTTATCTTTACATACATTTTCTTTCTCTTAGATGTTATTTTCTCCAAATAAACTTTATTTGGACCTTTATATAACTGTCACTGCTATGAAAGTATCCCAATCTTTGCTCTATTTCACTACTTCTATATATCATTGTGTTGAAAATTATTTCCCCTGGTTGTGGGGTATGGACATCTCTGATGCTATTTTTAAATAAAAGCGAGTCATTTCCTGCAGTCCAGTGTAAATTGATGAAATTATAGCCAAAACACACAAATAAATTTTACACAGTGTTTCCAGTGGTAACCACTTTTAAATTTACTTCCTGAGAGAGAGAGAGTTACTTCCTGCAAACCACAAGTGCACTGGCGAAATTGTATCAAAAACACGTTTACAACTAAAAATCGTCTCCCCAGTGAATATTCTTGATATATATCCATTTTATAGGAAGAAAATGGCTTTTATATGGAGGAAATGCTTGTTAAACTCCATTTTTACCACACAACAATAAAAACCGTCTAAAACTTAAAATCACCAAACCTGAATATTTCGGGACTCGCCCATTAAGGGTTAAAAAGGTAAGTTTTGCTAGATTATCGATGATCATTCACTGCTGTAATGTTTTTATGTTTAGGCAGGGGTTACATGTTGGCACCAATAGTTGGGAAAGTGCTCACTGACTTGGCCATGGATCGCAAGCCATCTGTGGATATGTCACCCTTTGCTATTGGACGCTTTGCCCAGAAAAGTAACCTGTAGTGATAAATCAGTTCATTAATTGTTGTGTAATTGTTAAATGTTCATGTTTTTGAAAGAGTGATCTGTAACCTACTTTCTTAATCATTGTGGTTTGATCTGGTGATTTGTTATGATTACAAGAAAAAGGAGAGTGTTTGTTATTGAAAATTGAAATGTGATAATTGGAAATACTAATTAAAGCTTGTTTTTTGCCACAGTTGATTTTTTACCCCACAGTCCTTAAGGGCTGTCGGGGTATTGTTTTCACCCATGGTGTCCATATGGGTAAGCGGGCGGGCGGCGGGAAAATGGCTGTATCTCCGAAACCGTAAGGTGTAGAAAGTTGATACTTGGTAGGGACATTGGTTAGGGGGTGCAGGTGTGCAACGTCATGGTGTGAACTTCATTTGACCTTGCCACAGTGACCTTGAGTTTGAAAATCTTGTCCGGGCTATATCTCAGAAACTGTAAGGTGTAGGAAGTTGATACTTGGTAGGGACATTGGTTAGGGGGTGTAGGTGTGCAACGTCATGGTGTGACCTTGATTTGACCTTTGACCTTGCCATAGTGACCTTGACCTATAAAATCTTGTCCAGGCTATATCTCTGAGAGCGTAAGGTGTAGGAAGTTGATACGTGGTAGGGACATTAGTTAGGGGGTATAGGTGTGCAACGTCATGGTGTGACCTTGATTTGACCTTTGACCTTGCCGTAGTGACCTTGACCTATAAAATCTTGTCCGGGCTATATCTCGGAAACTGTAAGGTGTAGTAGGAAGTTGATACTTGGTAGGTACATTGGTTGGGGGTGTAGGTGTGCACCGTCATGGAGTGACCTTGATTTGACCTTTTACCTTGCTGTAGTGACCTTTACCTATAAAATCTTGATTGGGCTATATCTCGGAAAGCATAAGGTGTAGGAAGTTGACACTTGGCAGGGACATTGGTTGGGGGTGTAGGTGTGCAACGTCCTGGTGTGACCTTGATTTGACCTTTGACCTTGCCGTAGTGACCTTGACCTTTAAAATTTTGTCCAGACAATATCTCTGAAACCGTAAAGTTCAGGAAGTTGATACTTGGTAGGGGCATTGGTCAGGGGTTGTAGGTGTGCATCATAATTTTTAGTTTACTGATTAATGCTGTCATCTTGCTATTGAATTGTCTTGTTTTAATACTTTATCTTTACATACATTTTCCTTCTCTTAGATGTTATTTTCTCTACTTAATCATTTTGACCTTAATATAACTGACACTGCTCTGAAAGTATCCCGATCTTTGTACTGTTTCACTACTTTTATATCTCATGGTGTTGAAAACTATTTCCCCAGGCTGTGGGGTACGGACATCTCTGATGCTATTTTTCAAATTGAGCGATGCAATATTTGGACTACTTTAAACTGAGATTACAGTACTAAATTCCACAACTGACCTGGCTGTTGAATGGGACATAAAACCCTAACTTCAACTTTATACCTATGCTGTCAGCTAGCACTTGACACCAATGATTAATGCTAGGCACTGCTAGCTGATTGTAACATATATGTGTGTTTCGAGTTTTTCATTGTATATGTATTAATTAAGCGTCCCGCAAGGGACACTTGTTTGTATATGGGAGGATATCTGGCTCCGCCGGCTCAGTGTTTTCTTTTCCTCATAACTCTGACCGTTAGGCGGATTCTTTTCAAATTTGGCAGGTGTATGCAGTAGCCCTGGGGAATTTTTTTTAATATGCTGCAGTGACATTTCAGCCAATCAGAGAGGTCACATGACCAAAAATGTCTTTTTTCGATGGGTAAGCTTGTCTGGATGATAACTTGAAAGGGATTTTATCAATTCAACTGAAAGTTGGCAAATACATTCATTCTATTAAAATCTGGAAATCATTAGATTTTGGCATTGATTGGTTAAGAAATTGCCGAGTAATTAATGATTAATTAATCATTATGAAGTTTCCAAATAAGGAAAACACAAAAATGCTTGTATCTCGAAAACTGTGCTAGATAGTGATTTCGCCGAAACTTTTGACCCACAGGGTATCTCTGCATAGTAGCTATCCTAATTTTCAAAAAAAAATTGTCTCACCAAAAATGGCAGTCATTTTGAATTTTCGAATTTTTCGCCAAACTTGCAAAACACAAAAAGGCTTATATCTGGAAAACCATGCTAGATAGAGCAATTTCGACAAATTTTTTTACCCACAGGGTATCTCTGCAGAGTAGCTGTCCCAGTTTTCAAAAAAATTTTGTCTCGCCAAAAAGGGCGGCCATTTTGAATTTTCAAATTTTTCACAAAATTGCAAAACACAAAAATGCTTATATCTCGAAAACCGTGCTAGATAAAGCGATTTCGACGAAATTTTTGACCCACAGGGTATCTCTGCAGAGTAGCTATCCTAATTTTCAAAAAAAAATTGTCTCGCCAAAAATGGCGGTCATTTTGAATTTTCGAATTTTTCGCCAAACTTGCAAAACACAAAAATGCTTATATCTGGAAAACCGTGCTAGATAGAGCGATTTCGACAAAATTTTAGACCCACAGGCTATCTCAGCAGAGTAGCCATCCCAATTTTCAAAAAAAAAAATTGTCACACCAAAAATGCGGCCATTTTTAATTTTTTGCAAACATTGTAAAACACAAAAAGGCTTATATCTTGAAAACCATGCTAGGTAGAGCGATTTCGATGAAATTTTTTACCCACAGGGTATCGCTACAGAGTGGCCATCCCAAGTTTCAAAAAACTTTTGTCTCGCCAAAAATGGCGGCCATTTTGAATTTTCGAATTTTTCCCAAAAATTTCAAAACACAAAAATGCTTAAATATCAAAAACTGTGCTAGATAGAGCAATTTCAACGAAATTTTTTTCGAATTTTTCGCAAAAATTGAAAAACAAAAAAATGCTTATATCTCGAAAAATGTGCTAGATAGAGCCATTTCGACGAAATTTTTGACCCATAGGGTATCTCAGCAGAGTAGCCATCCCAATTTTCAAAAAAAAAATTTTCACGCCAAAATGGCGGCCATTTTTAATTTTTCGCCAAATTGCAAAACCCAAAATTGCTTATATCTCGAAAACCGTGCTAGATAGAGCAATTTCGACAAAATTTTTGACCCGCAGGGTACCTCTCCAGAGTAGCTATCTCAATTTTCAAAAAAAATTTTCTCTCGCCAAAAATGGCGGCCATTTTGAATTTTCAAAACACAAAAATGTTTATATCTTGAAAACCGATAGATAGAGCAGACTACACTGACTTTGGTTGCCACAACAGTATAAGGCTAGAAGCACAGCATTTTCTTAATACTTTAGCACTCACCTTTATATCCAAGCGATCCTCTAGTTTTCTTTTAATACATGCCTTTTTGCAGCAAAACACAAATGAAACAGGATGGTTAATGATGTCAATAGATTTCGGTGGGAGTGGTTATATTTAAACAATTTTTACTTATTGATTATTGTGCATTTATGATATGTGCAAGTGCTTATTGTGTGTGTTGTATATGGCTGTTAATGTATTTATATAATAAGATTTTGGATACGTTAGATGGACTCACGCCAGAGAACTGCTATTAAAGTTGATTAGGGCATGTTCTAGACAATGGATATTGTATGAATTACAAGAATGTCTTTTAATTAAATAATTCTGTTCAATTTGTGTGAGTAAAATGCTTTTAAATAAAAAGAAAAAAAATTATTGGATTTTTAATTGGAGATTACTGATGATGAAACCCAGAAACTAGCATTTGAAGCTCATTTCATAAACAGGAGATTCTGAGAAATTTGAAAGTCATTTTTTTTTTCGAAAATATTATAAAAATTGTTTGTGTTGGTTTTTTATGTCAGCTGACATTATGGCATTATAGTGGAGGTACCCCCACCCGAAGTGTGAAAATTTCAACACTTTATCACAATTTTCTCATTGACTACTGAAGGGAATTCTCTCTTATCTTGCATATATGTACTAGGCCACAGTTAGATTCCTTTGTATATATGTTTCATATGAATTTTTTAATGCATTCAAATTCAGGAAGTAATGCACTAAATCACTTATAAATTGAAAAGTATGGTATTTAGAGCATTTTGCTAAAATATGTTATTCAGCTACTCTTGGGTCAGCTATAACATAGTAAAATTGCAGACCTGTACCTCATTGCATAGCTGAGTAATAGCTACTTTGAGGTTCTCACTGTGAGTAAATTGCTTATAACTTGAAAACTAATGATTTTATTGCACTACAATAGTTTACCATGTGGAACTGAATGCTGATCTTGGGGGCCGCAGGCCCCGGCCAATGTCCAAGAAAATTAGTGTTGCCCGTAGCCTCAGGTTGTACTCTCGTGGAAAGCATTTGATTTTTTACTTCATTTATCTTATATATCTCAATAAATACGTATTGTTGGAGGTTTTTATTTAGCCAGTTTTTGTAATATATGTTATAACATATTCTGTGAAAGTCTCTTTGACAGGATAAGTATTTCTTAACTTTTCAAACTTGTGAGTTTTCAGTTTGGCTTGCACGGTTTTTATTGCTGTAAAAATGTCTCACCAAGCAAACAAAGACAAGCCTAGATCCAGCAAATGTCATTTCTATTTACCCTTTGATTCCCACAATTACTGCCCTGCCTGTAGAGAAGCCAACAAGAAAAGCTGTGTGAAATCCGTTCGGGTTTCTCCGAAGAGCAAATCCTTAAGATTAAAAACAGGCGTAGTTATGTTCAGAAACAGAAGGTAACAGACCCATCGAAAGACAACGACTTGGATCTGTTGGGAGATGAGGATGTGGAATCCTTTTCTGGTTCACACGCAGACCTTGAGGGTGCTGCTGACAATTTATTTGCATCACTCCCACGTCCCCAACCCCTGCGTTTTGAGGCTTTGTCATTAAAAACTCCAGCTAAAACTGTCCCACCATGCCCAGATACGGCTTCACAACAAAAGATCGAGTATAAACTTGAAAAATCCCTGGGTTCTCAATTTAACATCCAACTTTAGCAACAAATGGGGGGCTTTCCAGACTTCTATGCTTGAAGCAATGAAGTCTCAGAGACGAAATGCAGTCCATTAAAAAGTCTGCTAAAAAAGTGGAGTTGGATCAGAGCTCCACTTCTGCTTCAAAGCCTGGCCCCAGTAAACAGTCTGATAATTTGCCCCCGAACACTCCTTCCAAACGTACTGATGAAGCTATGGAGTTGGGCGTGCATGGCCTTTCTCTGCCTCCACGGTTCGGAGATGCTAAGTCCGAATATGGCTGACTCACCACTCAGATATGTCCGAACAGGTGTTCGTCCAGAGCCAAAACATTCGGACAAACGCAAACAAGGTTTGGGCCAAATATATTTCTCAGTCATCCTCGGAGGAGGATCAGTCCTCTGCTCACAAGAAAAGGTCTTCTCAGCCCCCTAGGGCCCCTTCTGAACCAGACCAACCTCAACATGACCCAGATTCCCTCTTCTATAGGGAAGTAGCCATGGCTGACTTACCCTCTCAATCAGTTAAAGAAGTGGAGACCTTCAGGCATATGTTAGATCTCCCTGACCCCAGGGAAACTATGCCTAGGTCTTCCACTTCGGTTCTGGGCCTACATGACCAAAAAGGCCAACAGGAGCTTAGGCCAAAAACCCCTTCAGCTATGCTCCCTCTCAGCTCTCATATTAAAGATGCTTTTGATAAATTTGAGCAAGATTTCCTAGCCTCTAATTTACCTGAGAGGACATAAAACCCCCTCCCTGTACTGCAAAGTGGTACAAGGTGGGACAGCCTTGCTTTGAAGATAAAATGCAAGAATTAAACACAGATTTTTACCAGGGCTGTCGGGGTATTGTTTTCAGCCATGGTCTCCGGATGGGCGGGCGGGCGTATGGCCGGCGGCGGGAAAAAGTTTGTCTGGGCTGTATCTCAGAAACCATAAGGTGTAGGAAGTTGATACTTGGTAGGGACATTGGTTAGGGGGTGTAGGTGTGCAACGTCATGGTGTGACCTTGATTTGACCTTGCCGTAGTGACCTTGACCTATAAAATCTTGTCCGGGCTATATCTCGGAAACGGTAAGGTGTAGGAAGTTGATACTTGGTAGGGACATTGGTTAGGGGGTGTAGGTGTGCAACGTCATGGTGTGACCTTGACCTTTAAACTTTTGTCCAGACAATATCTCTGACACCGTAAAGTATAGGAAGTTGATAGTTGGTAGGGGCATTGGTTAGGGGTTGTAGGTGTGCATCATCGAGGAAATGACCCTCTTACAACCACACTTATTGGATACGATACGTCAAGAACTGAGGAATTCGCCATTTTGGCTTTCTTCATTGTTCAAGTCTCAGCTAGTAAAGGAGGGAGAAGACTTCCTCCTCAAAAAGGGCACCTCTTAAAAAGACTCACAGGGTTTCGCACCCTATCAAAATGAGCCCTTTTGTGGTCCCCACAAGAAAAAGAGGCTCCTACAGGAAACGCCCCTATGGGGGCAATTCCTCACAAAGCAGTAATCAATCATTTTCCTCAGTCAGGGGGAAACCGGACAACAGAGGCTTCAGGGGTTATTTTCGACCTCACCCCAGGGGGTGAGGGCGTGGACACCCCTCCCCCCAATGACTCAATAGCCTCCCTCAGTCCACCAGTAGGAGGTCGCCTCCGTTCTTTCAGAAGAGACTGGCAAATAAACAAATATTCAGACAGCGTATTAAACATTATCACCAATGGCTACGTTCTGCCATTCATCTCAAAACCAAAATTGCTCTAGAGCTCCCCTGATTCATTCAGGCTACAAGGCCCTTCACAAAGAACAAGCTCTGGCCTCTTGCATCCAGTCTCTTCTGTCCAAGAACACAATAGAAAGGGTGGAAAATGTAAAATCTCTCGGGTTTTACAGTTGCCTGTTTCTAGTCCCCAAGCCTCACCAAAGGTGGAGGCCAGTAATAGACCTAAGCAGGCTCAACGCCTTTCTACTTGTAGAAAGGTTCAAAATGGAAACACCAGAGTCCATCAGGGCCTCTCTGATTACAGGGGACTGGGTGTTGTCAATTGACTAATTAGACGCTTACCTTCACATCCCCATCCACCCAAACTCAAGGAAGTACCTACGGTTTTGAAACAGGTGTTCCAGTTCACCTCCCTTCCTTTCGGACTGGCCACAGCTCCACAGGTCTTTACAATGATTGTAAAGGAAGTGAAGCTGATGGCCCTCACAAGGGGAATCAGGCTTCACCAGTACCTGGACGACTGGCTGATCAGGGCCCAGTCTCGGGAAGAAGCACAAGTAAACACTCAGACAGTGGTAGACCTGACCCAATCCTTAGGGTGTATAATAAATCAGGAGAAATCCAAACTAAAACCTGCTCAAGTGTTTTTGTTCGTGGGCTACGAATACCATCTAGATTCAGCCCTTGTAAAACCCACTCAAGAGAGATGGCTCAAACTTCAGGATTTGATCCTACATCTCAAGTCAAAACATGTTTTGACTGCAAGATGTTTGATGTCGCTAATTGGGTTGCTCGCCTCAATGGAGAAAATGGTCCCGGAGGGATGCCTTCACATGAGGCCCTTTCAGTTTCACCTTAAGGAGCACTGGAGATATCCTCAGTCGTTGGACAACTTCCTTGGACAGAAACCATTTCAGCACACCTAGACTGGTGGCAAAATCCCACAAACGTGATGAAAGGCGCAGACCTTCATTCCAAAGACCACAGTATCCAACTCTTTACAGATGCCGAAGGCTGGGGCGCTCACTTAGAGCAAAATTCCACAAAGGGTCTGTGATCAGACAGGGAAAAAAGGCTGCACATATATGTTCTAGAGCTGAAGGCAGTTTCTCTGGGCCTTCAAAGGTTCAGGGACCAGTGTCAAAACCAAACAGTGCTGGTTGCTATGGACAACTCAACAGTAGTAGCCTACATAAATAACAAGGAGGAACCCACTCGGCGGAGATGTGTGCTCTCCTGTGGAAAATCATGACCTGGTGCCATCATTACCACATAACATTAAAAGCCAGACACATTCCAGGGTGTCTGAATGTGATGGCCGACCTACTGTCCAGGTCAAACCAAGTCCAGTCAACAGAATGGTCACTGCATTCGCAGGTGTTCAAACAGATCTGTCACAAGTGGTTCACCCCTTAAGTAGATCTGCCACTCGTCTGAACCACAAAGTTGGAAAAGTTTATAGTAATTTGAATTTTTATTAGAAATACTTACCATTTCCTAACAGTAGTTATTTGTTGGAGCCATCCAACCCAATGGCCAACGCAGAGATGCGATTTTAAGGTTATGTAACAACCTTAACCAAGCCATTAGTCCGCCCTCCCGCCAAAGGTTCAAAGGTTGTTTGGTAAGTGCATGGAATACCAAAGCCAGATCCCAAGAAGGTATAAATCTATTAGCTACTGGTTTGTCTCTATAAAAGCTTGCCAATAATCTATTCAGCTCAAGACTTTTAGAGAACTCCTCACCCTTCAAATCCAGCCCATCTGCAATTGCTGTTCTGTAACCAGCAATAGTAGATGGCTTGAGATTTTTTTCCTTAAACAAGTAGTTGAGAAAATTTGCTACATCTGGAATAGTGGGATCGAAGACGTCCACCTGGCTCTCTTCACACCACTTCCGAAAAATGGACCACCTTGATTCATAGATTCTCCTTGAGGAGTGCCTCTGAAGCTCCATAATTTGCTTCGACACCTCCTCTGAGAATCCTCCTGAATATTCATGGCAGACTCCAGATGCCAAGCATGAAGATTCAAGTAAGCCAGATTGTTGTGAAGTCTGTTGCTGAATGGTTGAGTCAACAGATTCACCCACAAGGGAGGTCTTAGATGAAGTTTTGTGGACAGATCCACCAGATCCCAAAACCAAGACATCCGTGGCCACCCTGGTGCAATCATGATGATTCGGAACCTGTAGGTGGTCAACTTTTGAATCATCTGAGGAATGAGATCCACTGGACAAAACACATAGGCGTCCAGACCCTCCCAAGAGATGTTCAATGCATCTGTTTCCCAAGCCTGACTGTCGGGGACAGGAGACACATACATTGGAAGCTTGCGATTCAACTTTGTTACAAACAAATCGACCACTGGATGATGGCAAATCTGATTGAACACTTGATGATTCAACGCCCATTCAGTCTGAATCACCTCGTCTTTCCTTGACAAGGAATCTGCTAGAACATTGAGATTCCCTGGTATGTGCTTTGCCCGAATCTGGATTCCCCTGACATTTGTCCAAGCCATGATTCTCCAGATTAGGGCACACATGTCCTGAGTGGGTGCCTCCCTGCTTGTTCAGATAGGCAACCACTTAAGAGTTGTCTGTGGAAATCAGCAGATTTGGATTCAGAAGCTGATTTTCAAATTATTTTAAAGATAGAAACACTGCTTTTAGCTCTAGAATATTTGTATCCACCGGATAGCATCTGGTGGATACTATGGATTACGCAGGAGTACGCCGCCGAGATTTTCTCGTTACCCCTCTAGAGGCCAGGGTGTTATAGGTAGACTTCTCAAATTTGCAGGATATATTTATAACCACAAAATCTTCCCTGGGAATATTTTTGGTCTCATTTTGAAAAACAAGATGGCCGCCACAGGCATTTTTCGACTTTCAGCAAGTTTTGTTGGCCCTCTAAAACAAAGAGTATTATAGGTAGAGATCTTTAATTTGCAGGATATGTTCATCATTATGAAATATTGACTAAAAATCTTTGTGCCTCATTTTGAAAAACAAGATGGCCGTCACGGGCGTTTCTTTTTAGCCATGGAAAGTGCTTATATCTCCCTTATTATTGGTCCTAGAGGTTTGCAATGTCAAACCAACCTATAGGAAATCATGGGCTGCGAATCTTTTGGTGTGGTCAGATTTGACCTTGGGCCCCTCCTTCAAGGTCAAACAAGGATAGCCAAACTTAAAAGTGCTTATAACTTGCTTATTATTGGTCCTAGAGGTTTGGGATGGTAAACCAACCTATAGGAAATCATGGGCTGGGAATCTAATGGTGTGGTCGGATTTGACCTTGGGCCCCTCCTTCAAGGTCAAACAAGGATAGCCAAACTTAAAAGTGCTTATAACTTGCTTATTATTGGTCCTAGAGGTTTGGGATGGTAAACCGACCTATAGGAAATCATGGGCTGGGAATCTAATGGTGTGGTCGGATTTGACCTTGGGCCCCTCCTTCAAGGTCAAACAAGGATAGCCAAACTTAAAAGTGCTTATAACTTGCTTATTATTGGTCCTAGAGGTTTGGGATGGTAAACCAACCTATAGGAAATCATGGGCTGGGAATCTAATGGTGTGGTCGGATTTGACCTTGGGCCCCTCCTTCAGGGTCAAACGAGGATAGGCAAACTTAAAAGTACTTCTAACTCGCTTATTATTGGTCCTATAGGTTTGGGATGTGAAACCAAGCTATAGGAATTCATGGGCTGGGATTGTTTTTGTGGTCAGATTTGACCTTGGGGCCCCCCCCCCTTCAAGGTCAAACGAGGATAGCCAAACCTAAAAGTGCTTATAGCTCGCTTCTTATTGGCCCTAGAGGTTTGCAATGTGAAACCAATCTATAGGAAATCATGGGCTGGAAATCTTCTAATGTAGTCAGATTTGACCTTGGGCCCCTCCTTCAAGGTCAAACGAGGATAGCCAAAGTTAACAGTGCTTATAACTCGCTTATTATTGGTCCTACAGATTTGCAATGTTAAACCTACTTGTAGGAACTCATGAGCTGTGAAACTTTTGATGTCTTCATATTTGACTTGGGTTCCTCCTTCAAGGTCAAACAAGGATAGACAAATTTAAAAGTGCTTTTAGCTCGCTTATTATTGGTCCTAGAGGGTTTGCAATATGAAACCAACATATGGGAAACTATAAGCTAGGAATCTTCTGATGTGGTTAGATTTGGCCTTGGGCCCTGTTTAGAGGTATACAGGTATAAGTAGAGATTTGGGAAAGGCTAAGACAGTTGTAAAGTGGAGTATAAAATCCAGATGTTAAATGTATCATTTTATTACGCTACAATAGCTTACCATGTGGGACTCAATGCTGTTCTCGGATGGCCACAGGGCATCACGGCCAACGTCTAAGAAAAATAGACATTTATAGTTGGCCGTAGCCTCTCGTTGTCGTCACATGATAACTTCTGACCTATCTTTCTCGTTGGCCACGTTGAACTGGTAGCTTTTTGTAAATGTACAGACATTTTCATTTATTTCTCAGCTTTTACGTATTGTTGGAGGTTCTTTTTTAACTATTTCTTTTATTATATAACATGGATCATTCTGTAAAATTTTTATTTTGACAGGATAAGTATTTTCCTTGTTTTCGCGTGTTTTGAGTTTTCCTCGGTTCAGGCCCTTTATTTTCTATGTCTTTTATTGCGTTTAAAATGTCCATTCATCAAACGAATAAAGACAAACCAAGAGCACAAAAATGCCACCATTTTTGTTTTTCCTTCGATTTACACAACTATTGCCCTACTTGTAGGGAGGCTGGTAAGGGTGATGACCCCTGTGTCACCTTTGAAGCGCCCTGTGATATCTGTGCATCTTTTACAGATGACCAAATGAAAAAAAATTCAGCACAGGAAACGCTACTTAAAGAAACAAAAGGCGGACACTAATACAAAAGATGATGAACTTGATCTCTTGGGCGAAGGCGACGGGGATTCTTTCACTGGTTCAAATGCAGACCTTGAGAGTTCTGCTGACAATTTTTTTAGCTCACCCCCCGTCCTCAGCCCCTACCCTTCAGTTCTTTATCACTTAAAACACCAGCCAAATCTGTCCCACCCACCCCAGGTACTGCCTTGCAACAAAAAATTGAAACAAATCTAGAAAAATCCCTGGGAAATTCTTTAAATATTCATTTACAGCAACAAATGGGTTCCTTCCAGGCATCCATGTTGGAAGCTTTTCAGTCGCTCCGAGAGGAGTTGACTGCTAAAAGCAAACAGAGGTGGATCAGACCTCGTTTCCTGCTTCCAAACCTGGTACATCCAGTACTGCTGTCATTCTGGACCTACCCCCTCCGAGACATAGAACTAACATTCAAACCGAGGATATGGATGTGAACTACAGTCCAGCACTCCCTCCTCGTCTCGTATCTGACCCTCATGATACATCGGATCAGTATGTTGCTACATCTGAGTTACCTCTGAAGAAGGTCTCGGATAAACCCAAAAAGCATAGCCACTCTCACAGTAGGCATGAAATTGAATCCAGGTCTGCCTCGGATCAATCTAATAAGGAATCCGATGAACCTCGGATCCCATCTACTAAACCTAAAAAGCACTCTGATAAGAGTAAACACAAATCAAGGTCCAGATATGTCATATTCCTCGGGGGAGGATCAGTCCCCTGTAGCCAGACACAGGTCTTCTAAGCCCTCTGGGGCTCGGCCCTCAGGGGCTGTTTCTGATCAAGACCTCCCTCAACATGATCCAGACCCCCCTTATTATAGGGAAGTAGCTCTGTCTGACATTCCCTCATAGTACGCTGAAGAGGTGGACACTTTTAGGCGCATTCTTTCCCTCCCCAGGGAGTCTATGCCTAGGTCCTCAACTTCAGTCATGGGTCTGGACGATGAGAAAGGCCGTCAAGAGCTCAGACCTAGAGGTCCTTCCTCTATTCTTCCACTTAGCTCAGTTATCAAGGACGCCTTTGATAAATTTCAACATGACTTTAAGGCTGCTAATTTACCCGAGGGTAAATACGTCAAGCCTCCTCCAGGGGAGTGGGTATCGTCAATAGATCTGTCGGACGCTTACCTACACATCCCCATCCATCCAAACTCAAGGAAATACCTAAGGTTTTGCTACAAGTCGCAGGTGTTCCAGATCACCTCCCTCCCATTCGGACTAGCCACAGCCCCCCAGGTCTTTACAATGATTGTAAAGGAAGTGAAACTAATGGCCCTCTCCAGAGGACTCACAAATACCTGGACTGGCTGATCAGGTCCCAGTCTCAGGAGGAAGCCCAAGTGAACACTCAGGCGGTGGTAGACCTAACTCGGTCCTTGGGTTGGATAATAAATCAGGAAAAATCAAAACTGAAACCTACTCAGGTGTTTTCGTTCGTGGGCTACTAATACCATCTAGATTGAGCCCTTGTAAAACACACTCAAGAGAGATTGCTCAAACTTCAGGATTTGATCCTAAGACTCAAGTCAAAACATGTTTTGACTGCAAGATGTTTGATGTCGCTAATTGGGTTGCTTGCCTCAACGGAGAAAATGGTCCCGGAGGGACGCCTTCACATGAGACCCTTTCAGTTTCATCTCAAAGAGCACTGGAGATTTCCTCAGTCGCTGGACAACCTCCTTCCTTGGACAGAAGCCATTGCAGCCCACCTAGACTGGTGGCAAAATCCCTCAAACGTGATGAAAGGTGCAGACCTTCATCCCAAAGACCACAGTATCCAACTCTTTACCGACGCCTCAAACGAAGGTTGGGGCGCTCACTTAAGATCAAAATTCTACAAAGGGTCTGTGGTCAGATCGGGAAAAAAGGCTACACATAAACGTCCTAGAATTGAAGGCGGTCTCACTGGCCCTTCGAGACTTCAAGGACCAGTGCCAGAACCAAACAGTGCCAGTTGCAACGGACAACTCAACAGTGGTAGCCTACATAAACAAACAAGGAGGAACTCACTCAGCAGAGATGTGTGCTCTCCTGTGGAAGATTATGACCTGGTGCCATCACTATCACATAACATTGAAAGCCAGGCACATTCCAGGGTGCCTGAATGTGATGGCCGACCTGCTATCCCGGTCAAACCAAGTGCAGTCAACAGAATGGTCACTACATCCGCAGGTATTCAAACAGATCTGCCAAAAGTGGTTCACACCTCATGTAGACTTATTTGCCACTCATCTGAACCACAAACTTCCACTGTATGTATCTCCTGTCCCAGACCCAAAGGCTTGGGACATAGATGCTCTGAACATAAACTGGACGAGTCTCACTGCCTATGCTTACCCTCCTACGGCTCTCCTTCACAAGGTGATCCAAAAGATCAAGCAATGCCATTGCCTGATCATCGTAATAGCCCCAGGCTGGCCAGGGATGCCCTGGTTTTGGGACCTAGTGCAGCTCTCAACAGAGATCCCACTACAACTCCCATTGTCAACGACCCTACTCAAACAGTCCCACAAGTATGTGTTCCACAACAACCCACAACAGCTCAACCTCCACGCCTGTTGTCTAGGAGTGGACAACTCCAAGAACAAGGCTTCTCTGTGGAGGTGGCAGAGAGAATTGCTGCTCCTCAGCGGTCATCAACAAGGACCATCTACAAGTCAAAGTGGGCCCTATTTGAAAAATGGTGCAGAGAAAATTCGGTGGATTTCTCCACTCCATCTGTGAAACAAATCTCAGATTTTTTCATGTACCTGTACCAAGACCTAAACAGGCGCCCCTCGACCATTGATGGTTACAGGACTGCAATCGTTGACACTTTGGGCCCAACGGCCCACCATATTGCAAACAATGCAGATCTTCATAGGTTACTCTCCAGTTTCCACAGAGATCGTCCAAAAAGTTCCAGAAATCTTCCTAAGTGGAACCTTTCTGTTGTTCTCAATGAGCTCACAAAAGCACCCTTTGAGCCTATGAAAGACACAGACCTGAAACATCTTACCCTCAAAACTGCTTTCTTGCTAGATTTGGCTTCCGGCAAACGCCGCAGCGAAATCCATGCCTGGGTCGCAAACAAAGTATCTAATCTAGGCCAATGGGAAAAGGTCGCCTTGTTCCCTTCTTCTGATTTCATGGCCAAAAACCAACTAGCAAGAGAAGGTTCTCAAAGTGTTTCTCCGGTGACTATTCCTGCTTTGACTACCATGGTAGATAGACAATTCAAAGAAGACAGGACCCCGTGTCCAGTGCGGGCCCTGAGGTACTATTTGGATCGAACCAAAGACCTGAGAGGGTCTCGGTCCCTCCTTTTCATCTCCTTCAAGAAAGGACATACCTCAGACATCAGACCCGCTACTCTCTCTTCCTGGTTGAAACAAACCATCCTACTTTGTTATAAACAAGCAGATCAACAAGCCTTGGACTTGGTCCAAGTTAAAGCGCATGACATCCGGGCCTTCGCGGCCTCCAAGGCCTTTTATGGTGGGGTATCAGTGGACCAAATCATGCAAGCCTGTCGCTGGAAAGCTCACAACACATTTACAAATTTATACCTAAAAGACCTTACTTGGTCAGACGACAACAATATGTATCTGGGACCCGTGGTGGCGGCACAACAAGTCCTAGATCCTTCCCCTCAGACCAGTTGTCCTCGTAAAGAAAAAAGGGGGGGGGCACATCCGCTACAACCAAGTCTTCAGGAGTCTAATCCCAGGATCTAGGTATTCTTTTACCTTCAAGATGTTACGGGTAAGGTCATTTTGTTTTTTAGTTTATCAAAGTAATTTGTATTAAGGACTTATTAAGTTGTCATTAATCTCATATTCAGGTGGCAAAAATTTTATGAGAATTCCAACCATTGGGCTGGTCTGTCACTCGTGAAGGGCCCCTAGGGACCCTTAGACCTCTAAGTGAGCTCTGCTGCACTTCGTCCTACAATCAAAACATCTTGACAGTTTTAGCACTGTCTTCCATTCTATACACGTTTTTGGCTCTTTACAGGGCGGTTGGATTCAGCATTGAGTCCCACATGGTAAGCTATTGTAGCGTAATAAAATTGAAAATTTTAATTGCTAAAATGTAGCTTTTATAAGCTACAAGCTTACCATGTGGGAGTCAGAAGAGTCCCACCCTGCCTCCCCGCTGTTTACAGCTGAGGGGTAGGTTTTAGGAAATTTCAACGAGAAAGTAGGGCGATTGGTCAGAAGTTATCACGTGACGACAACGAGAGGCTACGGCCAACTATAAATGTCTATTTTTCTTAGACGTTGGCCATGATGCCCTGTGGCCAACCGAGAACAGCATTGAGTCCCACATGGTAAGCTTGTAGCTTATAAAAGCTACATAAGGTAAACAACACTAGGTAAATCTTGGGAACAAAACCATATACATGTGCCTTTATATATGTGTGTCTGTGATTATACAATAAAATAGACTATAACTATCTTGCCTTATACTTGAAAATATATACATCAGAACTATAATCATGGTGTCAGGTGTGACTATTATAGAGGAATACATCTCATAATAGGATACAAACAGTGACAACAGGATATAATACACAGCACAATCAAAATATTCAGAATGGCTTTTGTTAATATCCCTGTTCCAGCTCTAGTTGAGGTGAAAGGTGACTTACTTAGTAAGTGGACATTTTTCAAAGATCAATGGGAAAATTATGAAGTTGTCACTGGACTAAGGGAGAAATCAAAGAATGTAAGGGTTGCAACTTTAATATCTGTTGTGGGTAGAGATTGTTTTAGAAGAAAAAAGACTGCAAAGATCCAGCAAAGTGCATAAAGTCACCAGAAAGTTATTTCAAACCAACCCAAAATGAGATTTACGAACATGTTCTACTCATGTGATGAAGGGCCCAATGAAACTGAGGATCAATGGGTTAACAGACTGAGACATCTTTCAAAGTCTTGCAACTTTGAAGCAATGACTGACTGTTAAAAGACCGAGTGGTTCTGGGGACAAAAGACAAGGCTGCAAGAGCAAAGATGTTTAGAGAGAAGGCAGTCAATCTAAATGAAGCAATTGACATGCTGCGAGCTAGTGAAGTAGCTGCTCAACACATAAAGGAGATTGACCAAGGGACATCTGAGGAAGTGGTACACCTCAACAAGCGGGAGAAGGCTGACAGAAGTCCAGTAAAAAGTCTCTACTTATAACTGTATACCTCTAAACAGGCCCCTCCTTCAAGGTCAAATGAGGGTAGCCAAACCTAAAGCTGCTTACAACTCACTTATTTTTTTAAAATGCTGTTTATCTTCAAAACCATGTTGTCCTTTTCCGGTGGATACATTTTGCATCTGGCCACAGATGTGTCCTTGGTCTAGTTATGTTAAGTCTTGACTCCACCTGATTCCACAGACCACTGGCTGTGTGATGCTTGAAGTGAGCACCCCAACCCTTTAGGGAAGCATCTGTGAAGAGGAAAAGATTGTGCTCCTTCTGATGAAGTGGGGAACCCCTCCTTAAGTTTGCAAGATTGGTCCACCACCGAAGATGATCCCTGAGAACTCTGGATACAGGTACTGGGATATCCAGAGATTGTTGATATATCAGTGTGTCTTCAGATACCATTGGAGTGGCCTCATATGTAGGCGACCTAATTGTATTGTCTTCTCCATTGAAGCCATGCTTCCAATTAGTGACATGAGCTTCCTTGGAGATGTGCGAGAAGATTCCAACATGGAAACTGTCTTTTCGAGAAGACAATCGAATTTCTTTTGAGTAGGGAATACTAGCCCTACCCTCAGGTCGAATTTGTAACCCAAAATTGCAAATTTAATAAGTAAATTAAATTTTTACAAGTTAATACCCTATCCAATGGACAATTGCTAACTCCGGTCGGCGCAGACCGGCCCGCCAAACCTCAGAGAAAGACGTCCTGTGTTTCCACCGGCCGGCCGGTCCTCACACTGTGCACTCGCCAGATGGCGCATCGTACCTCCTTCCTGTCTAGACAACCTGACGTCATAGCATCTTTTTCGTTGTCCAAACCTATTAAACCCCTAGTAAGCTGATAGCGGGGTCGGTGGAAGAGTCTTGTGTGTCCATTGGATAGGGTATTAACTTAATTTACTTATTAAATTTGCAATTTTATTGCGTTAATACATCCTATCCAATGGACAATTGCTGAATAACTACCGCTTGGTCGGCGGGTAAGTTACTAGGGACTTAGGTGAACTCATAACAGAACTAACAAATTTCTTCCCGACCTGGGTCGACCTTGAGGTCAGGAACCCTAAAGTCGGTTAGAGCGCCCCACCCTTCTTTTGATGCGTCGGTAAAGATCTGCAGAGCATGTCTTGCTGGGTGTAATGGTTGGCCTGTTAGAACATTGTTTTCCACTAGCCACTAACGCAAGTGTGGGTGCAGTGACCTGGGTAGTGGAATGGATTTTTCCAGAGATTCCGGTACCTTCCAATTGTTTTTGAGATGCCACTGAATGGGTCTCATGTGTAGTCGGCCTAGGTGAACCTGTTTTTCTGTGGCTGTTAATAAGGCTATCAATTACATGAACTCTCGGACCGGACAGGCCGGTAGAGATAGAAGCTCCAGTATTTTGTCTTGAAGGCTTTGCCACCGGTCCGGTGTTGGTCGGACCCGACCTGACTGAAGGTCGAACTGGTAGCCTACAAAGTTGAAAACCTGCTTGGGCTCCAATTCTGACTTTTCTAAGTTCACTAGCCATCCCAGTTTCTGGCACATTTCTACCAGAACTTGTGTGTGTTGGAGACAAACCTGGTGGGATGTTGACCTCACCAACCAGTCGTCTAGGTACTGGTGGATTCTTTACCCTTGTGTATGGCCATAAGCTTTACTTCCTTTGCTATCACAGTGAACTCCAAGGGTGCTGTAGACAGTCCGAAAGGCAGAGCCTTGAATTGATAGGTCTGACCTACATGAAACCTCAGATATTTCCTTGACTGTTCCTGTATGGGAATATGGAAGTAAGCATCCTTGAAGTCTATTGAAGTGACCCACTCCCCTTGTTGGAGGGATGTCCTGATGGTTTCCGGTGTCTCCATCTTGAATTTTTCCGCCTTGATTTATTTATTTTTATTTGTTGTTTTATGTCTTGTTCAACAGCCAGGGCCTTGAGGAAGGGGTTCAGATTGCTTAGGTCTAGAATAGGCCTCCACTTGTTGTTGGGTTTTGGGACTAAAAATAGTCGGTTGAAAAACCCTAGGGAGTTTTGCTTGTGTACCAGTTCTATTGCGTTTTTGTCCATAAGCTGATGTAATGCCTCTAACAGGGAGGGATTCCTGTGAGGATTGCCATAGCAGCTTATGACTGTGGGAGTTCTCGATAAGTTCGGCCGGGTCCGGAAGGGGAGGGTGTACCCCTCCTTGAGGATTTGAACTGCTTTCGGACCGGCCCCCAGATCAGCCAATTTTTCCAAAAGCTTTGAAGTCTTGCCCCTACAGGTAGATTTGTGGCAACATTGGGAGCATTTATTACAAGTTTTGCACAAGACAATGGAATGACACAAGAAATCTTTCACAAATTTTAATTTGCTTTGCTTTGATTGACAATCTGCTGCCCTGGGACCTATTTCGTTCTTTTGAGAATGCCCGGGCGCAGAAGGAACAGGATGTACAACATTTAACTTTACAACAGAAAGAGTGTTCATTGGCTCTTGTGGTGAGCTCCCTTGGCTGGTCGGGATGAGTATTGTTGCTTTCCCTTGTTCTTTCTACGTTGAGTCCTGGAAAGATTCTTCCAAGCTGGTCTATCTTGTCCTTTATCCGACCTTGACTCTTGTCTCTTGTACGGGTGATCTCTCTGGCTCTTGTATACTGAGGATGACCGACCCTTATCAAAACCACTGATGTCCTCTTCTGCTCTCTTCACAGTGCTATCTGGAAACAGAGTGTCCAGTTGAAGTGGAGTTGTCCGGAGAGCATTCAGTGTCTGCCTTCACACCGGCCTTAAGGTAGGAGAGATATGAATCCCGTCTCAGTAGGGTAGCATTGGCCATGTTGACAAAAACAAACTCCGTCAAGTGTTCCATAGATTTCGCCATGACCCGACATACACTGGAGTTAAAGTCCAACACGAATTGAAGCTCGTCTACTGCTGTTGCTACCTTGGCCGGTGTCTTCCCTTTCGACTCCACTCTGACAGCCTTAAGCTGGGACTGCATACTTTGTTGGATCTTCAACAGGCATCCGTTGAATCCGGCTGCTTGATTGCAAATCACTGTAGATTCACGTGCAGACCTCTCCCACTTGCAAAGATTTTCTTGAGAAATCGCGCGGGACATGGGAGGAGAACTAGCAATGCCGGCCTGTCTGGCAACCCGTAAGTATGTACTGTTCAATCTTGAGGAGCCGGTGTGCCAGGAAGATACATGATCAGAGTCCTTGGGTTCAGCATGGAACCCGTACCACTTTCCCTGTGATTTGGGTGGCCGCACAAATTGATCCCGGAGCAGTCCTCCTGCCTCTGATGTACGTGAGGGGTATCCCTGTACTAGAGTCAAATTCAATTTGGCCATCTTCTTACACAACCACTCGTCGGTGGGCAAGTATACCGACACTTTGCCCGGCGTGTGTAGCTTGGGACCTGCGAAGGGGTTGTCGTTGGATGTGGTGGCATTGAAGTCAACGTCCGGGATGTGATTCCACCCCATATAAGATCTTATCCCTCTCATAGTTTCACGATATGACTGTTCCTCTGAGAGGGATAGATCATGATCTGACAGATTAGATTCTTGGTCCTCAGAGAGTTCGCCCTCTTCCGGAAAAATGTCCAGGGCTAGTCGGTCCGATGACAAGCTGTCAGCATCAGAATCACTGGGTGACCAAGTTTCCTTCCTAGAAGTGTCAAAGGCACTAGACAACTGTCTGTGAGACGTATGAGCAGTGGCCGGTTCCGGCTGAGATAAAGAGGGAACCTTGGTACAGGTGTGCTGAGAAGGGTCGGAGAGTCAGCAGCAGGTCAGTCGGTGAGGAGTGAAGATTGAGGTTTCAGAAAGGGGTCGGATCTGACCACGTTGGCCGGTGGTGTATGAGTGGGAGCCACCTTCACTGTGCCAAAAGTGGGATCCTGAGGTCGGTCTACAGTCTTTGCTAGAAGAAGTGCCTCCAACCTGTTGAACCTGTCCACCCACTTTTTATCCAGTTCAGATATCCTTGAGTCGGTAGTGGAGGTGGTGGACTTTCCCTAGTTGGGTGAGGCAGCCGGTGGTCAGAAGTACTCCACGTGACAGAGGGTTATTAATACGTTTATAGTTATATGAGTCCATTTCTGGCTCTAAGGTTAAGTTTAGATCACCACATATCACAGTATAGTCTTTGCCACCTTCTTGAATTAGCGCGCTGATTTTACGGAAGAATTCAGGTGAATCCAAATTTGGCGCGTAGATATTGAAGATCCTGAAGGTTGAGTTGTTAATATAGATATCTATCATTAGGAGGTTATTGTCCGTATCTTTGTCGATCCTTTTAATTGAATATTCAAAGTTTTTGTTTAATAAAATTGCCACACCTCTTGCATTGGTTCTGTTTCCATTAATGAAACATTCGCCATCCCAGACATTTTTAATGAATTTTTCATCGTCATTGATCCAATGAGTCTCTTGTAAACAGAGAATGTGTGGGTTTTTATTGCGTAGATAGTTAATGACGTCCACCCTTTTTTTTTGTCCCTAAGGCCTTGACAATTAGCTGACAACACCAGTAAATTGTTCTCAATCATAGGGCCAAACAGTCAGCCCCCACAGCAGCAGCACAAACGCCCAATTAGTTGTAACTGTCCTACTGAATTCTGTTATTCTAAGTTGTATTGTCCGCATAGGGTGACATATGGGAAACAGTGATTTCAACAAACAAACACTATATACAATATATACATTACAATTTCTACCGTTAGCACCAGAAGAAACCATAGGCGACTTGGTCAAAGATTTGGACTTCATTCAAAATACGGATATTACAGTGTTTTTTTTTTACCATAACAAAGTTATTGCTTTCAACTATTACAGCGATTTCAAGTATATTATGTATGGGCACCAATAAGTTGTTGAAATATTTTACAGAGTCAACAGTTTGCAGTTAGATTTACATTACACAGAATCCTCACACAATATTAAATCTGAGTATGACTCTACATATATACTACTTTTATAATAATTGATAGTTTAAAATCTAAGTATGACTTAGTACTTCACTTCTTACACAAGTTTAGGTACTACCCCATCAGTGCAGACTCACTCCCCAACGGCAGAGAGGACACTCTCCGAAGGAAGGAGCGACCCAGCAGTGAGACGGTCACACAGTCTAAACTATTGTGGAGTTGCAGAGAAACTGTTGCTTTTGCAGCAACTAAGTTGAACTTAATAACACGAGCAAGTTAAATTCCTACTTTTGGCAATAGAACAATATGCTAGTATGTGTGTAATAAAAAACTTTATGTGTACTAAATTACACCTCACAAAGTAATGTTGACATGTAATAAAAACTTATGTGCACTAGTCCACTGGTTTACACCTCACCCTCCACACAGTAATTGAGAAATGATTAGAAGTAACTGGTGAAAATCTTGCAGTCTTTGATTTGCACGTACCATCTACCCAGCAATAGTATGTAACTTTATAATAGTTATCAGTTGATGATTGCCCAATAATATATACAGTGAAAGGGTAATGTTTAATCTACATACAGATTTACATTAAGTACTACCTCATCAATGCAGACTCACCAATAAGTTGTTAAAATATTTCACAGAGTCAACTGTTTGCAGTTAGATTTACATTAAATCTGAGTATGACACTACACATACACTTCTTTTATAATAATAGATAGTGTAAAATCTAAGTATGACTTAGTACCTCACTTCTTACACAAGTTTAAGTACTACCTCATCAATGCAGTCTCACTCCCCAACGGCAGAGAGGACATTCTCCGAAGGAAGGAGCGACCCAGCAGTGAGAAGGTTATACAGTCAGAAATATTGTGGAGATGGAGAGAACTTGTTGCTTTGCAGCAGCTAAGTTGAACCTAATAACATGAGCAAGTTAAATTCTTACTTCTGACGACAAAACAATATGCTAGTAAGTCTGTAATAAAAACTTTATGTGTACTAATTTTACACCTCACAAAGTAATGTTGGCGTGTAATAAAAACTTATGTGCAATTGTCCACTAGTTTACACCTCGCCCTCCACCAGTAATTGAACAATGATTAGAAGTAACTGGTGAAAATCTTGCAGTCATTGATTTGCACATATCATCTACCCCGCAATAGTATTCAGCTTTATAATAGTTACCAGTTGATGATTGCCCAATAATATATACAAAGTGTAATGCTAAATCTACATACAGATTCACATTACACGGAATCCTCACACAATATTAAATCTGAGTATGACACTACATATACATTACTTTTATAATAATTGATAGATAGTGTAAAATCTAAGTATGACTTAGTACTTCACTTCTTACACAAGTTTAGGTACTACCTCATCAATTCAGACTCCCCAATAAGTTAAAATATTTTACAGTCAACAGTTTGCAGTTAAGATTTACATTACACAGAATCCTCACACAATATTAAATCTGAGTATGACACTACATATACACTATTTTTATAATAATTGATAGATTGTGTAAATCTAAGTATGACTTAGTACTTCACTTCTTACACAAGTTTAAGTACTACCTCATCAATGCAGACTCACCAATAAGTTGTTGAAATATTTTACAGAGTCAACAGTTTGCAGTTAGATTTACATTACACAGAATCCTCACACAATATTAAAACATGAGTAAGAATCTACATATATACTACTCTTATAATAATTGATAGTGTAAAATCGAAGTATGACTTAGTACCTCACTTCTTACACAAGTTTAAATACTACCTCATCAGTGCAGATTCACTCCCCAACGGCAGAGAGGACACTCCCCGAAGGAAGGAGCGACCCAGCAGTGAGAAGGTTATACAGTCAGAAATATTGTGGAGATGCAGAGAACTTGTTGCTTTGCAGCAGCTAAGTTGAACCTAATAACATGAGCAAGTTAAATTTTTACTTCTCACGACAAAACAATATGCTAGTAAGTGTGTAATAAAATCTTTATGTGTACTAATTTACACCTCACAAAGTAATGTTGGCGTGTAATAAACACTTATGTGCAATTGTCCACTAGTTTACACCTCACCCTCCGCCAGTAATTGAACAATGATTAGAAGTAACTGGTGAAAATCTTGCAGTCATTGATTTTCACATATCATCTACCCAGCAATAGTATTTAGCTTTATAATAGTTACCAGTTGATGATTGCCCAATAATATATACAGTCAAAGTGTAATGTTAAATCTACATACAGATTCACATTACACGGAATCCTCACACAATATTAAATCTGAGTATGACACTACATATACATTACTTTTATAATAATTGATAGATAGTGTAAAATCTAAGTATGACTTAGTACTTCACTTCTTACACAAGTTTAAGTACTACCTCATCAATGCAGACTCACTCCCGGAGGGTCGGAGAGTCAGCAGCAGGTCGGTCGGTGAGGAGTGAAGATTGAGGTTTCAGAAAGGGGTCGGATCTGACCACTTTGGCCGGTGGTGTATGAGTGGGAGCCACCTTCACTGTGCCAAAAGTGGGATCCTGAGGTCGGTCTACAGTCTTTGCTAGAAGAAGTGCCTCCAACCTGTTGAACCTGTCCACCCACTTTTTATCCAGTTCAGATATCCTTGAGTCGGTAGTTTGGAGGTGGTGGACTTTCCCTAGTTGGGTGAGGCAGCCGGTGGTCGGCTAGAGGACGGCTTCACCGACTTTTCTGGCTTGGAAGATGAAGATGATGAAGATTTCTTAACCTCAGACTTCTTAGACTTCTTTTCTGCCGGACCACTGAAACCAGAGGTTGTCTGGCCATCCACGACCCCCACTACCGACACAAGTGCCGGGTCCACAAGGGTGGGACTGAGAGTGTCTGAACTCCGGTCTTTAACAGGTGTAGATGACTTGGCATCTCTCTTCTCCTTTTTAAGCTTATAAGAGGGGGTGGAGAGTTGGTCGAGCTGCTCTGGGGTTAAGGCAAGACAAAGTTTAGTCCTCTGGATTCTCAACACAAGGGTCTGAGCCCTTCTTATCGCGGCAACGCGCACAGACAGAGTGAGGGTCAAACCCCGCCATCATGTGGCCACAACCCCCCCCCTTCGCTGGCTGGGAGAAGACATAATGATCTATAAGGTCTATGGAAGTAAATAATAAAGTTGTAAAACAATAAACTTCCATCGACTCACAATAACTTTTCAAAAAAAATTTCAATCACAAAATAATTCATGCAGGCAGTGCATGCGCCAAACGAAAAAGATGCTATGACGTCAGGTTGTCTAGACAGGAAGTACGATGCGTCATCTGGCGAGTGCACAGTGTGAGGACCGGCCGGCCGGTGGAAACACAGGACGTCTTTTTCTGACGTTTGGCGGGCCGGTCTGCGCCGACCAGAGTTAGCAATTGTCCATTGGATAGGATGTATTAACGCAATAAAACTTCGATTTCTTGAGTTGGGATCAAATCTGATTTTTTATAAATTTATGATCCAACCCATACTCTGGACAAGATGAATCAATATATAGAATGGAAATAGGCGTCGCTGAAATCCAGCGATGTCACCCATTCCCCTTGTTGCAAGGAGATTCAAATTGTCTCTGGGGTCTCCATTTTGAATGTTTTTACGTTCAAAAATTTGTTTAGAGCAGTGAGGTCCAAGATTGACCGCCATTTCTGATTTGGTTTGGGGACAATGAACAATCTGTTGAAGAAGGCTAGAGAGGTCTGAACCCTTACCCTCTCTACTGCCTTTTTTCTGATCAGTGCATGCAAAGCCTCCTGCAGGTAGAGGTTCCTGCGGGGGTTTGCATAACCACTGATTATCAAGGGGTCTCTCACTAGTGGGGGTCTTGTTTTAAACAGGAGAATGTAACCGTCTTTCAAGATGGACACTACTCTCGGGTTTGTACCCAGGAGGGACCATATTTTCCAAAAGTTTTGGAGACGACCTCCCACCAGCCATCATTTGCAGCATTGTGGGCATTGGGAACATTTGGGGCAAAAACGCAGTGATCTACAGAAAAAGTACTTTTCACAAAATTTATTTCTGTTTTCATGCTTGATGAGGGACTTCCGTCTTTCTTTTGTGACTGCCCTCTCACATTTAAGACAAAAAGGTACAGGAGTGACAACAGGACACAATACAGGTTGTTGAACAGACACAGAAAAGTTTTGTCTTTGCACACCTGGAACACCGTCCACTGGCACCGGACTTGCTAAACAGTAATTGTCATTTATACTGTGGTTGATCCTTAGCCGGGCGGGTGCCGCGTCCTGGTTGACCTCACCTGCCTCGACCTCTAGATCTACCCCTATTGCCAAAAGACATCCATGCGGGCATATCCTTGCCAGTTTGCCCACCAGGTCGTGAAGAGTCCTGAGATTGTTTCCAGTTAGCAGGGTAGGGCTGTTGTTGTTGCTTCTTAAAACCACCAGCGAACCCCCCATGGCCCGAACCGGGCTGGAAAGTACGCTTGGTGTTTTCGTATTGAGTGATCTCATCTTCTGCCTTTCCAGAGCGTCTGGAAATAAAGCATATCCATTCAGAGGGCAGTTGCGCAAGGCGGAAAACGTATCATGCTTTACCCCTGGCTTGAAATTCTCTAGATAGGCATCCCTGTGAGCTAATGTCAAGTTGGCCATCTGCACAAATATGAAGTCAGATAAGTGCTGAAGCGACTTCCCCATTGCAAAGCTTACATTTTGATTAAAGGAAGCCAAATAGTGGAGTTCATCCAAAGCAGTTTGTGGTTTAACAGAGGACTTGCCCTTACATAACTCAGTTTGTAAGGCTTTCAGGTTCTCTTGCACACTGTCCTGAATCTTCGTAATGCAACGGTTGAAGCCAGCTGACTGGTTGCACACATAGCTGGTTACCTTGGCTGCTTTCTCCCATTTACGTAAAGTATCTTGCGCAATTGGGCGACCGGGTGGGGGGGGGGGGGGGGGGGGGGGAGAGGCAGCAGCAGGTTTACAAATCCTTGGGAAAGCACTATTAAGTTTCGCCGCATCATTGGGCCAGGTATTAACAGATTTCCCGGGTCTGGTCGGGTCTTTGGGTTCTGCAGGATGGATACCATACCACCTGTTCTGTGACTTGGGTGGATGTAAAAATTGGTCTACATGAAGCCCTCCTGGTTCACTGGACTTGGAGGGATAACCTTCAATCAACACCAGATTTAAATTCTCTAACTTCCTGCACAGCCAATCTTCAGGAGGAAGCAAAGCTGAAACCTTCCCAAACGGTTGAGCTCTATGTCCTACCCATGGATTATCAGTCCTTGAAGCCGGTGAATATTCTAAGTCCGGGATGTGGGTCAATCCCATGAAAGCTCTTACACCCCTGACTGTTTCTCTGTAATTCTGGTCTTCACTAATAACCCTGTCAGAGTCTCCGGCATCTACATCCAGTTGATCTTCCAGGTCTGATAGTTCGCCTTCCTCAGCCGGTTCCGGAGGTATATAACGGACACTGGAGACCGGGAGAGAGTGAGAGAGTCACCATAAGATACCGGACTGGGCTGTGCAAAAACCGGTTCAGTAACATCAACATCAGTATCTGGGTATAGATTCTCCAACGGAGATGTCATTCCCACAGACATAGTAGTAGCAGTAGAAGTAACACAAGTTCTATCCGGACTGGAAGCCGGCCGGCCTGGCCGGAAGGAACTGCAGACAGTAAGAATGGAGCTTGAGAGAAACTGCTGGAGGTCCATGAGTAACCGGAGCTTTAATCGTCTAAGTCTTGTAGGTCTTTCTTAAAAGAAGTTTGAGTGCAACGTTTTGCAATAGTTTGAGAGTTATAAGCCATATAATTATATTAGGTAAAAGTGCTATTACTCACTCAAAAGTAGGTCAAAGTTCAGCAATCCCCTTAGCATAGGACATTGTTGTACCACCCTGTGGGTCAAAAATTCGCTCGAAATTGCTCTATCTCTTACAGTTTGCGAGATATTTGTGATTTTTCACATTTTCACTAAAAGTAGCAATGAAGTAGCCACTACTCACTTGTGCATTGAGCAACAGTTGTGAAACTTCAATATGTTACAGTTCACAAAAAAGTAGATGAACATATTTGAGAGAAATTATGTAGCTGCAATACTTTTGAAGATATAAGCCATTTACTCATTATGGTTATCATTAAAAAGTGACAAAGTAGCTATTACTCACTTGGCTATGGAGATACACTTCCAAACTACTGACCATGTTGTAGCTGTGGAGAAAGTAGCTGAACAACATATTGCAACAAAATACTCTAAATGCAATAGTTTGAGAGTTATAAGCCATATAATTACATTAGGTTGTGAAACTTCAATATGTTACAGTTCACAAAAAAGAAGATGAACAACATATTTGAGAGAAATTACTGACCATGTTGTAGCTGTGGAGAAAGTAGCTGAACAGCATATTGCAACAAAATACTCTAAATGCAATAGTTTGAGAGTTATAAGCCATATAATTACATTAGGTAAAAGTGCTATTACTCACTCCAAAGTAGGCCAAAGTTCATCAATCCCCTTAGCATAGGACATTGTTGTACCACCCTGTGGGTAAAGAAAATTCGCTCAAAATTGCTCTATCTCTTACGGTTTGCGAGATATTTGTGATTTTTCACATTTTCACTAAAAGTAGCAATAAAGTAGCCATTACTCACTTGTACATTGAGCAACAGTTGTGAAACTTCAATATGTTACAGTTCACAAAAAAGTAGATGAACAACATATTTGAGAGAAATTGTGTAGCTGCAATACTTTTGAAGATATAAGCCATTTACTCATTATGGTTATCATTAAAAATTGACAAGTAGCTATTACTCACTTACCTATGGAGATACACTTCCAAACTACTGACCATGTTGTAGCTGTGGAGAAAGTAGCTGAACAACATATTGCAACAAAATACTCTAAATGCAATAGTTTGAGAGTTATAAGCCATATAATTATATTAGGTAAAAGTGCTATTACTCACTCAAAAGTAGGCCAAAGTTCACCAAACCAAAAAAATTTTGAAGAGCGTAAAAATTCATTAGGACAAGTAATTTACGAAAAATGTGTAACTGTAGTAGTTTCAGAGAAAACTGAGTGACCCACGCACGCACACACATGGTGAGCCGGGCGGGAGATAAAAAATGACCTTACCCGTAACATCTTGAGAGGTAAACCTATACCAAGACCCTGGGATTAGACTCCTGAAGACTTGGTTGTAGCCTATGTGCCCCCCCTCCCCCGCCCCGCCCCCTTCTTTTCTTTCCGAGGATAACTGGTCTGAGGGGAAGGATCTAGGACTTGTTGTGTCACCACCACTGGTCCCAGATACATATTGTTGTCGTCTGACCAAGTAAAGTCTTTTAGGTAAAAATTTGTAAATGTGTTGTGAGCTTTCCAGTGACAGGCTTGCATGATTTGGTCCACCGATAGCCCCACCGTAAAAGGCCTTAGAGGCCGCGAAGGCCCGAATGTCATGCGCTTTAACTTGGACCAAGTCCAAGGCTTGCTGGTCTGCTTGTTTATAACAAAGTAGAATGGTTTGTTTCAACCAAGAAGAGAGAGTAGCGGGTCTGATGTCTGAGGTATGTCCTTTCTTGAACGAGATGAAAAGGAGGGATCGAGACCCTCTCAGGTCTTTGGTTCGATCCAAATAGTAGCTCAGGGCCCGTACCAGACACAAGGTCCTGTCTTCTTTGAATTGTCCATCTACAATGGCAGTCAAAGCAGGAATAGTCGCCGGAGACACACTTTGAGAACCTTCTCTTGCTAGTTGGTTTTTGGCTATGAAGTCAGAAGAAGGGAACAAGGCAACCTTTTCCCATTGGCCTAGATTAGATACTTTGTTTGCAAACCAGGCATGGATTTCGCTGCGGCGCTTGCCGGAGGCCAAAGCTAGCAAGAAAGCCGTTTTGAGAGTAAGATGTTTGAGGTCTGTGTCTTTCATAGGCTCAAAAGGCGCTTTTGTGAGCTCATTGAGAACAACAGAAAGGTTCCATTTTGGAAGATTCCTGGAACTTTTTGGACGATCCCTGTGAAAACTGGAGAGTAACCTGTGAAGGTCTGAACTTTGTGCAATGTGGTGGACCGCTGGGCCCAAAGTGTCAACAATGGCCGTCCTGTAACCATCACTGTTCGAGAGGCGCCTGTTTAGATCTTGGTACAGGTACATGAAAAAATCTGAGATATGTTTCACAGATGGAGTGGAGAAATCCACCGAATTTTCTCTGCACCATTTCTCAAATAGGGCCCACTTTGACTTGTAGATGGTCCTTGTTGATGACCTCTGAGGGGCAGCAATTCTCTCTGCCACCTCCACAGAGAAGCCTTGTTCTTGGAGCTGTCCACTCCTAGACACCAGGCATGGAGGTTTAGATGTTGAGGATTGCTGTGAAATACATAATTGTGGGACTGTTTGAGGAGGGTTGTTGACACTGGAAGTTGCAGTGGGATCTCTGTTGAGAGCTGCACTAGGTCCCAAAAGCAGGGCATCCCTGGCCAGCCTGGGGCTATTACGATGATCAGGCAATGGCATTGTCTGATTTTTTGGATCACCCTGTAAAGGAGAGCCGCCGGAGGGTAAGCATAAGCAGTGAGACCCATCCAGTTTATGTTCAGAGCATCTATGTTCCAAGCCTTTGGGTCTGGGACAGGAGATATGTACAGTGTAAGTTTGTGGTTCAGGTGAGTGGCAAATAGATCTACATGAGGAGTGTACCACTTTTGACAGATCTGTTTGAACACCTGCGGATGCAGTGACCATTCTGTTGACTGGACTTGGTTCGACCTGGATAGAAGGTCGGCCATCACATTCAGACACCCTGGAATGTGTCTGGCTTTTAATGTTATGTGATAGTGATGGCACCATCTTCCACAGGAGAGCGCACATCTCTGCTGAGTGAGTTCCTCCTTATTTGTTTATGTAGGCTACCACTGTTGAGTTGTCCGTTGCAACTAGCACTGTTTGGTGTAGCCTTTTTTCCCGGTCTGACCACAGACCCTTTGTAGAACTTTGATCTAAGTGAGCGCCCCAACCTTTGTTTGAGGCGTCTGTAAAGAGTTGGATACTGTGGTCTTTGGGATAAAGGTCTGCACCTCTTATCACGTTTGAGGGATTTTGCCAACAGTCTAAGTGTGCTGCAATGGCTTCTGTCCAAGGAAGGAGGTTGTCCAGCGACTGAGGATATTTCCAGTGCTCCTTGAGGTGAAACTGAAAGGGTCTCATGTGAAGGCGTCCCCCCGGGACCATTTTCTCCATTGAGGCAAGCAACCCAATTACTGACATCAAACATCTTGCAGTCAAGACATGTCTTGACTTGAGTCTGAGGATCAAGTCCTGAAGTTTGAGCCATCTCTCTTGAGTGGGTTTTACAAGGGCTGAATCTAGATGGTATTCGTAGCCCACGAACGAAAACACCCGAGTAGGTTTCAGTTCTGATTTTTCCTGATTTATTATCCAACCCAAGGACTGGGTTAGGTCTACCACTGCCTGAGTGTTCACTCGGGCTTCCTCCAGAGACTGGGACCTGATCAGCCAGTCGTCCAGGTATTGATGAAGTCTGAGTCCTCTGGAGAGGGCCATTAGCTTCACTTCCTTTACAATCATTGTAAAGACCTGGGGGGGGCTGTGACTAGTCCGAATGGGAGGGAGGTGAACTGGAACACCTGGGACCTGTAGCAAAACCTTAGGTATTTCCTTGAGTTTGGATGGATGGGGATGTGAAGGTAGGCGTCTGATAGGTCTATCGACAATACCCACTCCCCTGGAATCGGGGAGGTCCTGATGGACTCTGGAGTTTCCATTTTGAACTTTTCTACGTGTAGAAAAGTGTTGAGCCTGCTTAGGTCTATGACTGGCCTCCACCTTTGGTGAGGCTTGGGTACTAGGAACAGGCGACTGTAAAACCCAAGAGATTTTACATTTTCCACCCTTTCGATTATGTTCTTTGACAGAAGAGACAGGATACAAGTGGCCAGAGCTTGGTCTTTTTGACGGGCCTTGTACTCTGACAGGATCAGAGGGAATCTGACCAAATTTGGTTTTGAAAGGAATGGCAGTACGTAGCCATTGGTGATAATGTGAACACATTGGAAGAACATTTGTTTGTTTGCCAGTCTCTTCTGAAAGAATGGAGGCGACCTCCTACTGGTGGACTGAGGGAGGCTTTTAAGGAGTCATTGGGGAGAGGGGTTTCCACACCCTCGCCCCCTGTGGTGTGGTCGAAAACGACCCCTGGAGCCTCTGAAGTTCGGTTTCCCCCTACCTGAGGAAAACGATTGGTTACTGCTTTGAGGAGTTGCCCCCATAGGGGCGTTTCCTGTAGGAGCCTCTTTTCTTATTGTGGGGACCACGAAAGGGCTTATAGGGTCCGAAACCCTGAGACTCTTTAGAGGTGCCTTTTTTGAGGAGGAAGTCTTCACCTTCCTTCACAAGTTGAGACTGGAACAAGGAGGGGTCCCAAAAGGACGAGTTCCTGAGTTCTTGGCGTTCTTCGCGCCTAACCAAGCTAGTGTTACCCATAGAATATAGTTCCCTCTGGAGTATATGGGCTAGGGATTTGCTGAGGCATGTGAGAGCCCTGTGTTGGATAAGAACGGTCTTATTCCAAAAATCAAAGTACTCACAGGCTTGTTCATATCCGCACTTTGCTGCTTTCTCAGGATTGGCACCTTTCTGGATCTGAGTCTTAACCTTCTTGAAGGTTGACTTAATGCTATGTTGACATTTTTCAAGAGAAGCATTGCAAGAAGATGAAGTCTTGGCAAAGGCAGCAGTAAAGTTGAGCGTGGAGATATTTTGTCTAGCTTGGTGAACCTTGCCCATAGGAGCCCCAGGGGGTTTAGGAGTAATACAGATCTTTGCAAAATCTGTATTCAACTCCTGAAATTTCTCCTGATAACAGGGCTGTCCCACCTTGTACCTCTTTGTAGTGGAAGGAGGTTTGATATATTTACCCTCAGGTAAATTAGCAGCCTGAAAATCATGTTCAAAGTTGAGGACCTAGGCATAGACTCCCTGGGGCCAGGGAGGGAAAGAATGCGCCTAAAAGTGTCCACCTCTTCAGCATACTGGGAGGGAATGTCAGACAGAGCTACTTCCCTATAATAACGGGGGTCTGGATCATGTTGAGGTTGGTCTTGATCAGAGGCCTGAGGCCTGTGTCTGGCTACAGAGGACTGATCCTCCTCCGAGGAAGATGACACGTATCTGGACCTCACCTTATGCTTACTCTTGTCAGCATGTTTTTTGGATTTAGAAGATGCAATCCAAGGTTCATCGGACTCATCATTGAATTGATCCGAGGCAGACCAGGGTTCAACCTCATGCCTACTGTGAGAGAGTGTGTTTTAGGTCTAACCGAAGCCTTCTTGGAAGGCTCCTCGGTTGGACTAGGTTGATCCGATGCCAAATGATGATCAGCACGGAGGTGAGGTGGAAGTGCAGGGTTATAGTCCACTTCCATTTGTTCAACATTTGAGGTGGTCCGAGGTTGTCTCGGAGGGGGTAGGTCCAGATTTACAGCAGCTTAAGAGGTTCCAGGCTTAGAAGCCCAGGTCTGATCCACCTTCACTTGCTTTTTAGAAGTTAGTTCGTCTCGGAGAGACTGGAAAGCTTCTAACATTGAAGCCTGAAAGGAACCCATTTGCTGCTGTAAATGGAAGTGAATTACCCAGGGATTTTTCTAGATTTGTTTCAATTTTGTGCTATAAGGCAGTACCTGGGGTGGGTGGGACAGTTTTGGCTGGAGTTTTGAGAGACAATGAACTGAAGGGTAGGGGCTGAGGACGTGGGGGTGAGGTAAATAAATTGTCTGCAGCACTCTCAAGGTCTGCATTGGAACCAGTGAAAGAATCCCCGTCGCCCTCACCCAAAAGATCAAGTTCATCATCTTTTGTCCCTGAAGCGTCCGCCTTTTGTTTCTTTATATAGCGTTTCCTGTGTTGAATTTTATTAATTTGTTCATCTGAGAAAGATGCAGAGATATCACAGGGCGCTTCAAAAGAGACACAGGGGTCATCACCCTTGCCAGATTCCCTACAGGTAGGGCAATAGTTGTGTATATCAAAAGAAAAACAAAAATGACGGCATTTTCTAGCTCTTGGTTTGTCTTTATTCGTTTGATGGGTGGACATTTTAAACGCAATAAAAGACGTAGATGTAAAGCCTGAACCGAGGAAAACTCAAAACATGCGAAAATAAGAAATATACTTATCCTGTCAAAATGGAAATTTTACAGAATAATCTATGATATATAACAAGAGGAGAGTGCCCGTGAACGGGCACTGTGTCAGCTGACTGAGTGTTTTTGATTTGTGAAGGTGATTAGAGGACAGAATAATTATCAGGAAAAGGGCTGTACAGAAATACAGTAAATGGTAACTGAACAGCAAGTTCGAAAGAAATTCCGAAGCTGACAGAAGAAAAGGATAAAAAAGTTGTGCCCTGTAAATGGTATTATGAAGGAAAATAACAAGGTAATTGTTTAAGTGTAAAAAATAGGTTAAAACATATTTAAAGAAATACTACAAATGCAATATCCTCGTTCGACCTTGAAGAAGGGGTCCAAGGTCAAATCTAACCACACAAATACATTCCCAGCCCATGATTTCCTATGGTTTACCATTCCAAACCTCTAGGACCAATTATAAACTAGAGGATCGCTCGCAAAAAAAAAAGATAATGTTTTTGCATAGCAAAAACAAAGCGCCCCGAAAAGGATATAAAGGTGAGTGCTAAAGTATTAAGAAAATGCTTCGTTTCTAGCCTTATACTGTTGTGGCAACCAAAGTCAGCGCAGTCTGCTCTATCTAGCACGGTTTTCACGATATAAGCATTTTTGTGTTTTGCAAAAAATAAAAAAATTAAAAATGTTGGCGAGACAAAAATATTTTGAAAATTGGCATGGCTACTCTGCAGAGATACCCAGCAGGTCCAAAATTTTGTTGAGTTCGCTCCATATAGCACAGTTTTCGAGATATAAGCATTTTTGTGTTTTGCAAAAACTTTGAAAATTCAAAATGACCACCATTTTTGGGGAGACAAAAATTTTTGTCAAGACCACTGCCGTGGTGTGTATCTCCCACCGAGCATTAAACCAGAAGAAATAGCTTTTCCGAGATATTCACAATTTTTCATTTTCGTGTGTGAAAGGTCTTCCAAAAGTAGGTGAATGAGTTATTTGAGAAAAATTGGCTATCTGCAATACTATTAAGAGATAATTCACATTTACTCATTTTGAGTAGGTGAATAATTATCTATGGGTCTGAAACTTCACCAAGTGAAAGCTCTCCCAAAAGTAGGTGAATGAGTTATTTGAGAAAAATTGGCTATCTGCAATACTTTTACAGATAATTCGCATTTACTCATTTTGAGTAGGTGAGTAATTAGCTATGGGTCTGAAACTTCACCATGTGAAAGCTCTCCCACAAGTAGATGAATGAGTATTTGATAAAAATTGGGTATCCGCAATACTTTTACAGATAATTAGCATTTACTCATTTTGAGTAGGTGAATAAATAGCTATGGGTCTGAAACTTCACAGAGTGAAAGCTCTCCCAAAAGTAGGTGAATGAGTTATTTGAGAAAAATTGGCTATCTGCAATACTTTTAGAGATAATTCACATTTACTCATTTTGAGTAGGTGAATAATTAGCTATGGGTCTGAAACTTCACCAAGTGAAAGCTCTCCCAAAAGTAGGTGAATGAGTTATTTGAGAAAAATTGGCTATCTGCAATACTTTTAGAGATAATTCGCATTTATTCATTTTGAGTAGGTGAGTAATTAGCTATGGGTCTGAAACTTCACCAAGTGAAAGCTCTCCCAAAAGTAGGTGAATGATTAATTTGACAAAAATTGGCTATCTGCAATACTTTATGAGATAATTCGCATTTACTCATTTTGAGTAGGTGAGTAATTAGCTATGGGTCTGAAACTTCACCAAGTGAAAGCTCTCCCAAAAGTAGGTGAATGAGTTATTTGAGAAAAATTGGCTATCTGCAATACTTTTAGAGATAATTCGCATTTACTCATTTTGAGTAGGTGAGTAATTAGCTATGGGTGTGAAACTTCACCATGTGAAAGCTCTCCCACAAGTAGATGAATGAGTTATTTGATAAAAATTGGGTATCCGCAATACTTTTACAGATAATTAGCATTTACTCATTTTGAGTAGGTAAATAATTAGCTATGGGTCTGAAACTTCACCAAGTGAAAGCTCTCCCAAAAGTAGGTGAATGAGTTATTTGAGAAAAATTGGCTATCTGCAATACTTTTATAAATAATTCGCATTTACTCATTTTGAGTAGGTGAGTAATTAGCTATGGGTCTGAAACTTCACCAAGTGAAAGCTCTCCCAAAAGTAGGTGAATGAGTTATTTGAGAAAAATTGGCTATCTGCAATACTTTTAGAGATAATTCGCATTTACTCATTTTGAGTAGGCGAGTAATTAGCTATGGGTCTGAAACTTCACCAAGTGAAAGCTCTCCCAAAAGTAGGTGAATGAGTTATTTGAGAAAAATTGGCTATCTGCAATACTTTTAGAGATAATTCGCATTTACTCATTTTGAGTAGGTGAGTAATTAGCTATGGGTGTGAAACTTCACCATGTGAAAGCTCTCCCACAAGTAGATGAATGAGTTATTTGATAAAAATTGGGTATCCGCAATACTTTTACAGATAATTAGCATTTACTCATTTTGAGTAGGTAAATAATTAGCTATGGGTCTGAAACTTCACCATGTGAAAGCTCTCCCAAAAGTAGGTGAATGAGTTATTTGAGAAAAATTGGCTATCTGCAATACTTTTAGAAATAATTCGCATTTACTCATTTTGAGTAGGTGAATAATTGGCTATGGGTCTGAAACTTCACCGTGTGAAAGCTCTTCCAAAAGTAGGTGAATGAGTTATTTCAGAAAAATTGGCTATCTGCAATACTTTTAGAGATAATTCGCATTTACTCATTTTCAGTAGGTGAGTAATTAGCTATGGGTCTGAAACTTCACAGAGTGAAAGCTCTCCCAAAGGTAGGTGAATGAGTTATTTGAGAAAAATTGGCTATCTGCAATACTTTATGAGATAATTCGCATTTACTCATTTTGAGTAGGTGAGTAATTAGCTATGGGTCTGAAACTTCACCAAGTGAAAGCTCTCCCAAAAGTAGGTGAATGAGTTATTTGAGAAAAATTGGCTATCTGCAATACTTTTAGAGATAATTCGCATTTACTCATTTTGAGTAGGTGAGTAATTAGCTATGGGTCTGAAACTTCACCATGTGAAAGCTCTCCCACAAGTAGATGAATGAGTTATTTGATAAAAATTGGGTATCCGCAATACTTTTACAGATAATTAGCATTTACTCATTTTGAGTAGGTAAATAATTAGCTATGGGTCTGAAACTTCACCAAGTGAAAGCTCTCCCAAAAGTAGGTGAATGAGTTATTTGAGAAAAATTGGCTATCTGCAATACTTTTAGAAATAATTCGCATTTACTCATTTTGAGTAGGCGAGTAATTAGCTATGGGTCTGAAACTTCACCAAGTGAAAGCTCTCCCAAAAGTAGGTGAATGAGTTATTTGAGAAAAATTGGCTATCTGCAATACTTTTAGAGATAATTCGCATTTACTCATTTTGAGTAGGTGAGTAATTAGCTATGGGTGTGAAACTTCACCATGTGAAAGCTCTCCCACAAGTAGATGAATGAGTTATTTGATAAAAATTGGGTATCCGCAATACTTTTACAGATAATTAGCATTTACTCATTTTGAGTAGGTAAATAATTAGCTATGGGTCTGAAACTTCACCATGTGAAAGCTCTCCCAAAAGTAGGTGAATGAGTTATTTGAGAAAAATTGGCTATCTGCAATACTTTTAGAGGTAATTCGCATTTACTCTTTTTGAGTAGGTGAGCAATTAGCTATGGGTCTGAAACTTCACCAAGTGAAAGCTCTTTGGGATAGCTGCTCTGCAGAGATACCCTGAAGATAAAAAATTTCGTCGAAATCGCTCTATGTAGCACGGTTTTCGAAATATAAGTATTTTTGTGTTTTGCAATTTTTGCGCAAAAATTCGAAAATTCAAAATGGCCGCCATTTTTGGCAAGATAAAATTTTTTTGAAAATTGGCATGGCTACTCTGCAGAGATACCCTGTGGGTCAAAAATTTCGTCGAAATCGCTCTATCTAGCACGGTTTACGAGATATAAGCATTTTTGTGTTTTGCAATTTTGCGAAAAATTTGAAAATTCAAAATGGCCGCCATTTTTTGCGAGAAATTTTTGTTTGAAAATTGGCATGGCTACTCTGCAGAGATACCCTGTGGGTCAAAAATTTCATCGAAATCGCTCTATCTAGCAGGGTTTTTGAGATATAAGCATTTTTATGTTTTGCAATTTTTGCGAAAAATTCGAAAATTCAAAATGGCCGCCATTTTTGGCGAGACAAAATTTTTTTTGAAAATTGGCATGGCTACTCTGCAGATATACACTGTGGGTCAAAAATTTCGTCGAAATCGCTCTATCTAGCAGGGTTTTCGAGATATAACCATTTTTATGTTTTGCAATTTTTGCGAAAAATTTGAAAATTCAAAATGGCCGCCATTTTTGGCAAGATAAAATTTTTTTGAAAATTGGCATAGCTACTCTGCAGAGATACCCTGTGGGTCAAAAATTTCGTCGAAATCGCTCTATCTAGCACGGTTTTCGAGATATAAGCATTTTTGTGTTTTGCAATTTTGCGAAAAATTCGAAAATTCAAAATGGCCGCCATTTTTTGCAAGAAATTTTTTGTTTGAAAATTGGCATGGCTACTCTGCAGAGATACCCTGCGGGTCAAAAATTTCGTCGAAATCGCTCTATCTAGCAGGGTTTTTGAGATATAAGCATTTTTATGTTTTGCAATTTTTGCGAAAAATTCGAAAATTCAAAATGGCCGCCATTTTTGGCGAGATAAAATTTTTTTGAAAATTGGCATGGCTACCCTGCAGATATACCCTGTGGGTCAAAAATTTCGTCGAAATCGCTCTATCTAGCAGGGTTTTCGAGATATAACCATTTTTATGTTTTGCAATTTTTGCGAAAAATTCGAAAATTCAAAATGGCCGCCATTTTTTGGCGAGACAAAAATTTTTTGAAAATTGGGAAAAGTACTCCACAGAGATATCCTGCGGGTCAAAAATTTTTTCGAAATTGCTCTATCTAGCACGGTTTTCGAGATATAAGCATTTTTGTGTTTTGCAATTTTTGCGAAAATTTCGAAAATTCAAAATGGCCCCCATTTTGGGCGAGACAAAAATTTTTTGAAAATTGGGAAGACTACTCCGCACAGATACCCTCTGGGTCAAAAATTTCGTCGAAATCGCTCTATCTAGCACGGTTTTCGAGATATAAGCATTTTTGTGTTTTCCTTATTTGGAAAATTCGTAATGATTAATTAATCATTAATTACTCGGCCATTTCTTGACCAATCAATGCCAAAATCTAATGATTTCCAGATTTTAATAGAATGAATGTATTTGCCAAGTTTCAGGTGAATTGATAAAATTCCTTTCAAGTTATCATCCGGACAAGCTTCCCCATCGAAAAAAGACATTTTTGGTCATGTGACCTCTCTGATTGGTTGAAATGTCACTGCAGCATATTCAAAAAAATTCCCCAGGGCTACTGCCTAAACCTGCCAAATTTGAAAAGAATCCGCCTAACGGTTACAGAGTTATAAGGAAAACAAAATGCGGAGCCGGCGGAGCCGGCGGAGCCGGAAGCTCTCCCATACACAAACAAGCATCCCTTGCGGGACGCTTAATGAGCTATAAGCACTTTTAAGCTTGGCTGTCCTCATTTGACCTTGAAGGAGGGGTCCAAAGGTCAAATCTGACCATACCAAAAGATTCCGAGCCAATGATTTCCTATGGGATGGTTTACCATCCCAAATCTCTGTCACCAATAATAAGCGAGTTGTAGGCACTTTCAATTTTCACTATCCTCATTTGACCTTGAAGGAGGGTTCCAAGGTCAAATTGGACCATATCAACAGATTCACAGCCCATGATTTCCTGTCTGTTTACCATCCCAAACCTCTGGGACCAATAATAAGCGAGTTATAAGCACTTTTAAGTTTGGCTATCCTTGTTTGACCTTGAAGGAGGGGTCATTGAAGGTCAAATCTGACCACACCAAAAGATTCCCACCCCATGATTTCCTACAGGTTGGTTTATCATCCCAAACCTCTAGGATCAATAATAAGGGAGATATAAGCACTTTTCATGACTGACAAAAAACACATGTGGCGGCCATCTTGTTTCTCAAAATGAGGCCAAAAATATTCCCAGACAACATTTTATGGTTATTAATATATACTGCAAACTTAAGAAAGCTAGCTATAATATTTTTTTTCATCAGAGCAGTAATGGTGAAATCTCTCTCTACACACTGCGGCTATCCAGTGGATACAATGATTTACTCAACAGTGAGAACCTGAAAGTAGCTATTGCTCAGCTATGCCATGACATAGAGGTCTGCAATTTCACTATGTTATAGCTGACCAAAAATTCTGTGAATAACATATTTAACAAATTACTCTAAATGTAATAGTTTTCAAGTTACAACTGATTTACTCAACAGTGAGAACCTCAAAGGAACTATTACTCAGCTATGCAATGAGCTACATGTCTGAAATTTTACTATGTTATAGCTAACCCAAAAGTAGGTGAACAACATATTTAAGCAAACTACTGTAAATGCAATAGTTTTCAAGCTACAACTGATTTACTCAATAGTGAGAACCTGAAAATAGCTATTGCTCCGCTATGCCATGAGCTATAGGTCTGTAATTTCACTATGTTATAGCTGACCCAAAAGTAGGTGAACAATATATTTTAACAAAATACTCCAAATGCAATATTTTTCAAGTTATAGCTGATTTACTCAACAGTCAGTACCTGAGAATAGCTATTGCTCAGTTGTGCCATGAGCTGTAGGTCTATAATTTCACTATGTTATAGCTGACCCAAAAGTAGCTGAATAACATATTTGCACAAATTTCTGTAAATGCAATAGTTTTCCAATTATAACTGATTTACTCAACAGTGAGAACTTCAAAGTAGCTATTACTCAGCTATGAAATGAGCCAGAGGTCTGAAACTTCACTATGTTATAGCTGACCCCAAAATAGGTGAATAACATATTGAAACAAAATACTCTAAATGCAATAGTTTTCAAGTTATAAGTGATTTACTCAACAGTGATAACCTAAAAGTAGCTATTACTCAGCTATGCCATGAGCTACAGGTCTGAAATTTTACTATGTTATAGCTGGCCCAAAAGTAGCTGAATAACATATTTATACGAAATTCTCTAAATGCAATAGTTTTTAAGTTACAAGTGATTTTACTCATGATGGAAGTTACTGAAAAGCCCAAAAGTAGCTATTACTCACTTAGCTATTGAGACAGACACCCAACTTACTCACCATATTGTAGCTATGAAAAAAGTAGCTGAATAACATATTTTAACAAAATGCTCTAAATGCAACACTTTTCAAGTTTTAAGTGATTTACTCAACAGTGATAACCTAAAAGTAGCTATTACTCAGCTATGCCATGAGCTACAGGTCTGAAATTTTACTATGTTATAGCTGGCCCAAAAGTAGCTGAATAACATATTTATACGAAATTCTCTAAATGCAATAGTTTTTAAGTTACAAGTGATTTTACTCATAATGGAAGTTACTGAAAAGCCCAAAAGTAGCTATTACTCACTTAGCTATTGAGACAGACACCCAACTTACCATATTGTAGCTATGAAAAAAGTAGCTGAACAACATATTTTCACAAAATGCTGTAAATGCAACACTTTTGAAGTTATAAGTGATTTAGTGCATGATTTCATGAATTTTAATGCATTAAAAATTATTAAAAAAATTTATTAAAAAAAAAGTAAGACAGATCCAGGTCTCATACTCACACAAGAGAATCTACCTCTGGCCTAGTACATATATGCAAGATATGAGAGAAATCCCTGCAATAGTCACTGAGAAAATTGTGATAAAAAGTTGAAATTTTCACACTTTTGGTGGGGGTACCCCCCTTGTAATGTCTCTAGCAAACAGACGAACAGACAGATTTGCATGCCTTGAACAATTTTTCATCCTCGATAGATAAGGTATCTTTTAAAAAAAACAGCATGTCTCTAGGCCTTGTAGTTTTGGAGAAGAAGTTGTTCATGCGTACGCCCATGCCGCAGAGTGATGACATAATGTCAGCTGACTGACAAGTCAGCTGACATAATAAATGAAATGACTAAAAATAAACATCCAACAATATGTATGTGCTGAGAAATAGATGAAAATGTCTGTGTAAATGATAAATGCTACATATCCACACGGCCAATGAGAAAGTAGGTCAAAGGTTATCAAGGGACGACAACTGGAGGCTACGACCAACTATAAATGTCTATTTTTCTTAGACGTTGGCCTGATGCCTTGCGGCCATCCGAGAACAGCATTGATTCCCACATGGTAAGCTATTGTAGCGCAATAAAATGGTACATTTTTCGAGTTACAACTGATTTACTCAACAGTGAGAACCTCGAAGTAGCTATTGCTCCAATTTGCAATGAGCTACATGTTTGAAATTTTACTATGTCATAGCTGACCCAAAAGTAGGTGAACAACATATTTAAACAAAATACTCGAATAATAATAGTTTTTCAAGTTACATCTCATAGTAGCTATTGCTCAGCCATGCCATGAGCTAAAGGTCTACAATTTTAGTATGTTGCAGCTGACCCATAAGTAGGTGACCAAAATATTTAAAGAAAATACTCTAAATGCAATAGTTTTCAAGTTACAACCAATTTACTCAACAGCAATACTCTGAAAGTAGCTATAGCTCAGCTATGCAATGAGCTATAGCTCTGCAATTTTACCATGTTATAGCTGACCCAAAAGTAGGTGAACAACATATTCAAACAAAATACTGTAAATGCAATAGTTTTCAAGTTACAACTGAATTATTCAACAATGAGAACCTGAAAATAGCTATTGCTCAGCTATGGGATGAGCTACGGGTCTATAATTTCACAAAGTTATAGCTGACCCAAAAGTAGGTGAACAAAATATTTAAACAAAATACTGTAAATGGAAAAGTTTTCAAGTTACAACTGATTTACTCAACATTGAGAACCTCAAAGTTGCTATTACTCAGCTATGCAATGAGCTACAGGTCTGAAATTTTACTGTTGTAGCTGACCCAAAAGTAGGTGAACAATATATTTAAACAAAATACTATACATGCAATAGTTTTCAAGTTACAACTGATTTACTCAACAGTGAGAACCTGAAAATAGCTATTGCTCAGCTATGCCATGAGCTACAGGTCTGTAATTGTAATGCCTCCAGTGGATACTTTGGTTTAGCGTTCGCTACGCCGCCACGCGTAGAGAGATTTTCGGCGTTAACGCTCTAAGAGGAAAACTACACCAGCTAGGTTCACCAAATTTGCAGGATATCTTCATTGGGGGGTAAGCTTCTCTGGGATTGAAAATAGCCTCATTCTGAAAAACAAAATGGCCGCCGCGGGCATTTCTTTGAAAATAATCTACATTTTTCTACTGGCTGTTTCTCATAGGTAGAAGGTTCAATCTCTTCATAGGTGATATGTATAACAGATATACATGTCCTCTACAACCTTGCACACATTTGACCTTGAAGCTCTTAATTCACGGTCATCCACGGAGTGCGGAAGTAACCCACATAGCAGATTTGCCTATATCTCCCTTATCATTGGTCCTAGAGGTTTGCAATGTGAAACCAACCTGTAGGAAATCATGTGCTGCAAATCTTCTGATGTCAGATTTTACCTTGGACCCCTCCTTCAAGGTCAAACGAGGATAGCCAAAGTTAAAAGTGCTTATAACTGAATGTTATTCTCGGATGGCCGCAGGCATCATGGCCAACGTCTAAGAAAAATAGACATTTATAGTTGGCCATAGCCTCAGGTTGTCCTCTCATGGTACATTACAAGATCTCTTCATACTTTCTTGTTGCAATTTTTAAACCTTATAAACCTTTTAAACCGCTCGGTGGAGCGATTACAGCTGAGACTGGAAGATATGTCAATTTTTCTTAGATTTTGAAGTAATAGATTAGAATGAATGTTAGAAATACCAGTCTGAGTCCCGTTTACAGTGCCCCAATCCCGAAGACCAGGCCTGTAAAGAGCCAAAAACCTGAATAGAAATGAATGACAGTGCTAAAAACTGTCAGGATGTTTTGATTGTAGGAGAGAAGTGCAGCCGTGCTCACTTAAAAAATGTAAGGGTCCTTAGGGACCATCCACGAGTGAAAAACCAGCCCAATGGTTGGAATTCTGATAAATTTTTGCCACCTAACATGAGATTAATGACAACCTTGATAAGTCCTTAATACATATATGCTTGATAAACTAAAAATAAAAAATGACCTTACCCGTAACATCTTGAGAGGTAAACCTATACCTAGACCCTGGGTCAAAGGTCAAAGTTGGGGTTTTACGTCCCGTTCAACAGCCAAGGTCATATTGGGACAGGTCCTCAGAATTGCCACTTGTGGGACTCGAACCCACAGAGGTGAACCTAGACCCTGGGATTAGACTCCTGAAGACTTGGTTGTAGCGGATGTGCCCCCCCCCCTTCTTTTCTTTTCGAGGATAACTGGTCTGAGGGGAAGGATCTAGGACTTGTGCCACCACCACTGGTCCCAGATACATATTGTTGTCGTTGTCTGACCAAGTAAGGTCTTTTAGGTAAAAATTTGTAAATGTGTTGTGAGCTTTCCAGTGACAGGCTTGCTTGATTTGGTCCACCGATACCCCACCGTAAAAGGCCCTAATGTCATGCGCTTTAACTTAGACCAAGTCGAAGGCTTGTTGGTCTGCTTGTTTATAACAAAGTAGAATGGTTTGTTTCAACCAAGAAGAAAGAGTAGCGGGTTTGATGTCTGAGGTGTGTCCTTTCTTGAAGGAGATGAAAAGTAGAGATCGAGACCCTCTCAGGTCTTTGGTTCGATCCAAATAGTACCTCAGGGCCCGCACCGGACACAAGGTCCTGTCTTCCTTGAATTGTCTATCTACAATGGTAGTCAAAGTAGGAATAGTCACCGGAGACACACTTTGAGAACCTTCTCTTGCTAGTTGGTTTTGGGCTATAAAATCTGAAGAGGGGAACAAGGCAACCTTTTCCCATTGGCCTAGATTAGATACTTTGTTTGCAACCCAGACATGGATTTCGCTGCAGCGCTTGCCAGAGGCCAAAGCTAGCAAGAAAGCCATTTTGAGAGTAAGATGTTTGAGGTCTGTGTCTTTCATAGGCTCAAAGGGTGCTTTTGTGAGCTCATTGAGAACAACAGAAAGGTTCCATTTTGGAAGATTCCTGGAACTTTTGGGACGATCCCTGTGAAAACTGGAGAGTAACCTGTGAAGGTCTGAACTTTGTGCAATATGGTGGCCCACTGGGCCCAAAGTGTCAACAATGGCCGTCCTGTAACCATCAATGGTCGAGGGGCGCCTGTTTAGATCTTGGTACAGGTACATGAAAAAGTCTGAGATTTGTTTCAAAGATGGAGTGGATTATTTATTTATTTGGGGTTTAACGTCGCTTTCAACACTGTACAGGTCATATCACGATGGGTAGTTGGAAGGGCAGAGGAAACCAGTACATAGAGTTCGCTAGGGTTGTGTACTGTAAACTGCCGACCAACGGCAAGCAACTACCAGCTTTCCCACTTACGGCTATGACGGGGATCGATCCCCGGCCGCAGAGGTGGGAGGCGAGAGTGTTACCACTCTGCCACCGTGGCCCCTCAAAGATGGAGTGGAGAAATCCACCGAATTTTCTCTGCACCATTTCTCAAATAGGGCCCACTTTGACTTGTAGATGGTCCTTGTTGACCTCTGAGGTGCAGCAATTCTCTCTGCCACCTCCACAGAGAAGTTTGTTCTAGGAGCTGTCCACTCCTAGACACCAGAAGTGGAGGTTGAGATGTTGTGGATTGCTGTGGAACACATATTTGTGGGACTGTTTGAGAAGAGTTATTGACACTGGAAGTTGCAGTGGGATCTCTGTTGAGAGCTGCACTAGGTCCCAAAACCAGGGCATCCCTGGCCAGCCTGGGGCTATTACAATGATCAGGCAATGACATTGCCTGATTTTTTGGATCACCCTGTGAAGGAGAGCTGTCGGAGGGTAAGCATGGGTAGTGAGACCCATCCAGTCTATATTCAGAGCATCTATGTCCCAAGCATTTGGGTCTGGGATTGGAGACACGTACAGTGGAAGTTTGTGGTTGAGATGAGTGGCAAATAGATTTACATGAGGAGTGAACCACTTTTGACAGATCTGTTTGAACACCTGCGGACGCAGTGACCATTCTGTTGACTGCACTTGGTTCGACCTGGACAGGAGGCCAGCCATCACATTCAGACACCCTGGAATGTGTCTGGCTTTTAATGTTATGTGATAGCGATGAGACCATGTCATGATCTTCCACAGGAGAGTGCACATCTCTGCTGAGTGAGTTCCTCCTTTTTTGTTTATGTAGGCTACCACTGTTGAGTTGCCATTGCAACTAGCACTGTTTGGTTCTGGCACTGGTCCTTGAAGCTTCAAGGGGCCAGGGAGACCGCCTTCAACTCTACAATGTTTATGTGTAGCCTTTTTTCCCGGGCTGACCACAGATCCTTTGTAGAAATTTAATCTAAGTGAGCGCCCCAACCTTCGTTTGAGGCATCTGTAAAGAGTTGGATACTGTGGTCTTTGGGATGAAGGTCTGCACCTTTCATCACATTTGTGGGATTTTGCCACCAGTCTAGGTGTACAGAAATGGTTTCTGTCCAATGAAGGAGGCTGTCCAGCGATGGAGGATATCTCCAGTGCTCCTTGAGATGAAACTGAAAGTCCTCATGTGAAGGCGTCTCTCCGGGACCATTTTCTCCATTGAGGCAAGCAACCCAATTAGCTAAAAACAACATCTTGCAGTCAAAACATGTTTTGACTTGAGTCGTAGGATCAAATCCTAAAGTTTGAGCCATCTCTCTTGAGTTGGTTTTACAAGGGCTGAATCGAGATGGTATTCGTAGCCAACGAACGAAAACACCCGAGTTGGTTTTAGTTCTGATTTCTCCTGATTTATTATCCACCCCAAGGACTGGGTTAGGTCTACCACTGCCTGAGTGTTCACTTGGGCTTCTTCCTGAGACTGGGACCTGATCAGCCAGTCATCCAGGTATTGGTGAAGTCTGAGTCCTCTGGAGAGGGCCATTAGCTTCACTTCCTTTACAATCATTGTAAAGACCTGGGGGGCTGTGGCTAGTCCAAATGGGAAGGAGGTGAACTGGAACACCTGCGACCTGTAGCAAAACCTTAGGTATTTCCTTGAGTTTGGGTGGATGGGGATGTGAAGGTAAGGGTCTGATAGGTCTATCGACGATACCCATTCCCCTGAAATCAGGGAGGTCCTGATGGACTCTGGAGTTGCCATTTTGAACTTTTCTACGTGTAGAAAAGTGTTGAGCCTGCTTAAGTCTATGACTGGCTTCCACCTTTGGCGAGGCTTGGGGACTAGAAACAGGCGACTGTAAAACCCGAGAGATTTTACATTTTCCACCCTTTCTATTGTGTTCTTTGACAGAAGAGACTGGATACAAGAGGTCAGAGCTAGTTCTTTTTGAAGGGCCTTGTAACCCGATTGAATCAGTGGGGCTCTGACTAAATTTGGTTTTGAGATGAATGGAAGAACGTAACCATTGGTGATAATGTTTAACACGTTGTTTGAACATTTGTTTGTGAGCCAGTCTCTTCTGAAAGAACGGAGGCAACCTCCTACTGGTGGACTGAGGGAGGCTTGAAAGGAGTCATTTTGAGGAGGGGTTTCCACGCCCTCGTCCCCTTGAGTGGGGTCGAAAACAATCCCTGAAGCCTCTTGAGCTACAGATTTGCTGAGGGAGGCTAAGGCTCTCTGTTGAATAAGAATTCTCTTATTCATGATTTCAAAATAATCACAGGCATTATCATAACCATGTCTGACAGCTCTTTCGGGATCGGCACCCTTTTGAATTTGGCTCTTGACCCTTTTGATTTATTTATTTATTTATTTTTGTTTATTTGGGGTTTTACGTCGCTTTCAACACTGTACAGGTTATATCACGACGGGTAGTTGGAAGGGCAGAGGAAACCAGTACATATAGTTCGCTAGGGTTCTGTACTGTAAACTGCCGACCAAAGGCAAGCAACTACCAGCTTTCCCACTTACGGCCATGACGGGGATCGAACCCTGGCCGCAGAGGTGGGAGGCGAGAGTGTTACCACTCTGCCACCGTGGTCCCTGTTGACCCTTTTGAAGGTAGCCTTGATACTGTGCTGACACTTCACCATAACAGTGTTGCAGGAAGAGGGAGTCCTAGCGAAAGTAGCTGTAAAATTGATGGTAGATAGATTCTGCCTAGCTTGATGTTCAAGTTCCATAAGAAGGGGAGCCTTGCCCACAGGGGCCCCAGAGGGCTTAGGGGAAATACAGTTTGCATTGAGTTCTTGAAGCTTATCTTCCCACCTGGCCCCACCTTGTAGTATTTGGCTGTTGAAGCCGGGGGTTTGATGTATTTACCCTCAGGTAAATTAGAGGCCAAGAAATCTTGTTCAAACTTTTCAAAGGCATCTTTGAGAATGGGGTTTAAAGGGAGCATAGCAGAAGGGCCTCTTGGCCTAAGCTCCTGTTGGGCTTTCTCGGCATCCAGGCCTAGCACAGTGGTAGAGGACATAGGCAAGGTCTCCTTGGGATCAGGGAGATCCATAATTTGCCTAAAAGTTTCCACTTCCTCAGCATATTGTGAAGGGAGGTCAGACATCTCTACCTCCCTGTAGATGACCGGATCTGTGCTATCCTGATGTTCAGGCTCGGGAGGAGCCTGTTGAGATTTTCTACATTTTTAAATTGGGACAGAGGACTCATCTTCCTCTGAAGAAGACGACTGAGAATAATACCCGTGCCTTATGCCTTTTTTGGCTTTTGAACACACCCTTTTAGGTTGTTCTGACTGGGAATGATGATCTGAGTGGGCGGATTCAAGATCTGAGTGCCTGGAAGCATGCTCGGACTGGACACTTTGAGTGGACTTTGGAGAAAGTGGAGGTCCATAATGGTCTGTGTCCATTGTTGGGCATCCGAGTGGTTGGATCCCCATGTCATGGAAATTGAAGTCCGAGTCATAATCGGGTCAGGCTGTTTGCTGGGTCCAGCTTTAGGTATAGAGTCGGATGTCTGAACAACATCCGACTAAGAGGCTTTTTTCATGGAGTGCACTTAGTCTCCGAGAGACTTCACGGCCTCCAGCCTGGACGCCTGAAAAACCCCCACTTGTTGTTGAAGTTGGATGTTAAATGGACTACCCAGGGATTTTTCTAGTCTACTCTCTACTTTGTTCTGCAATGCAGTACCCGAGGTGGGTGGGACAGTTTGTGGAGTCTTTAATCATAAAGATTCGACACATAGGGGTTGGGGACGGGGAGGTGAAGAAAATAAATTTTCAGCAGCACCCTCAAGGTCTGCTTGAGAGCCAGAAAACGCCTCCACATCATCACCCAGTAGGTCCAGATCATCTCCTTGCTAGTATTACAAGGATCCGATGCTTTCTGTTTCCTGACGTACCAATGTCTATGTTTAATTTTAATTTGCTGTTCCTCGGAGAAACTGGCACAAATATTGCATGGAGACTGATTTGTGACACAGGGGTCGTCTCCCTTGCCAGATTCCCTGCATGTGGGGCAATAATTGTGGGTATTGAAAAGGAAACAGAAGTGACGACATTTAGATGATCTGGGTTTTGCACTCGTTTGGTGGAAGACATTTTTACTGCAATAAAATAATCCGAGTCGAAACGCGGAAAACTCACAAAACACAAATATTTAGGAAATACTTATCCTGAGTGGTTCAAACTATATCAGAATAATCTATATATTCTGAGAACACAGTAAAAATATTGAGAGATATGTCAAACGCTTTCCAATATGGCGGCCAACGAGAGAAGGACGAATTACCAAACGACACTACTATGGTACACACTAAAACGCGGACTCGGTCAAATCCAAACGTCCATTTTTCTTGGTCGTTGGCCGGGGTCCTGTCGGCCTCCTGAGTTAGCATTCAGTCCCACATGGTAAGCTATTGTAGCGCAATAAAAGGAATGGTTTTCAAGTTATAACTGATTTACTCAACAGTGAGAACCTGAAAATAGCTATTGCTCAGCTATATAATGAGCTACAGGTATGCAATTTCACTATGTTATAGCTGACCAAAGATTAGGTGAATACAGATTTAAACAAAATACTCTAAATGTAATAGTTTTCAAGTTACAGCTGATTTACTCAACAGTGATAATCTATTATTATAAGAGCTATTACTCAGCTATATAATGAGCAACAGCTCTGAAATTTTACTATGTTGTAGCTGACCCAAAAGTAGCTGAATAACATATTTATACAAAATTCTGTATATGCAATAGTTTTCAAGTTATAGGTGATTTTATTCATTACAGGAGGTACTGAAAAGTCCTAAAGTAGCCATCACTCACTTTGACTTAGCTATTGGGACAGACACTCCAGTTACTCACCATGTTGTAGCTATGGAAAAGTAGCTGAATAACATATTTTAACAAAATGCTCTAAATGCAATACTTTTCAAGTTAGAAGTGATTTAGTGTATGATCATGAATTTTAATGCAATAAAAATTATTTAAAAAATTCATAAAAAAAAAATAATAAGACAGATCCAGGTCTAATACTCACACAAGGTAATCTACCAGTGGCCTAGTACTTATATGCAAGATATGATAAAAATCCCTGCAATAGTCAATGAGAAAATTGTGATAAAGTGCATGATTTCATGAATTTTAATGCATTAAAAACTAGACCAAGGACGCATCTGTGGCCAGATGCAAGATGTATCCACCGGCAAAGGCAAAGTAGCTATTACTCAGCTATGCCACGAGCTAGAGGGCTGAAATTTTACTATGTTATAGCTGACCCAAAAGTAGATGAATAACAGATTTGCACAAAATTCTCTAAATGCAATAGTTTTCAAGTTACAAGTAATTTTACTCATGGTGGAAGTTAGTGAAAAGTCCAAAAATAGCTATTACTCACTTAGCTATTGAGATAGACACTCACGTTACTCACCATGTTGTAGCTATGGAAAAAGTAGCTGAATAACATATTTTAACAAAGTGCTCTAAATGCAATACTTTTCAAGTTATAATTGATTTAGTGCATGATTTTATTAATTTTAATGCATTAAAAATTATTAAAAAAATTCATAAAAAAACTTTAGCATGTGAAAGCTCTCCAAAATGTAGGTGAACGAGTCATTTCAGAAATACTGGCTATATGCAATACTTTCAGTGATAATAGGCATTTACTCATTTTGAGTAGGTAATTAGCTACGGATCTGAAAATTCACTACTTGAAAGCTCTCCAAAATGTAGGTGAATGCGTTATTTGAGAAATAGTGGCTATCTGCAATACTTCTAGAGATAATTCGCATTTACTCATTTTGAGTAGGTGAATAATTAGCTACGGGTCTGAAACTTCAAGTGAAAGCTCTGCCAAAAGTAGATGAATGAGTTATTTGAGAAAAATTGGCTATCTGCAATACTTCTAGAGATAATTCGCATTTAGTCATTTTGAGTAGGTGAGTAATTAGCTACGGGTCTGAAACTTCACCAAGTGAAAGCTCTCCCAAAAGTAGGTGAAGGAGTTATTTGAGAAAAATTGGCTATCCGAAATACTTTTAGAGATAATTCGCATTTAGTCATTTTGAGTAGGTGAGTAATTAGCTACGGGCCTGAAACTTCACCAAGCGAAAGCTCTCCCAAAAGTAGGTGAAGGAGTTATTTGAGAAAAATTGGCTATCCGCAATACTTTTAGAGATAATTCGCATTTACTCATTTTGAGTAGGCGAGTAATTAGCTATGGGTCTGAAACTTCACCATGTGAAAGGTCTTCCAAAAGTAGATGAATGAGTTATTTGATAAAAATTGGGTATCCCCAATACTTTTAGAGATAATTAGCATTTACTCATTTTGAGTAGGAAAAATTAGGTACGGGTCTGAAACTTCACCAAGTGAAAGCTCTCCCAAAAGTAGGTGAATGAACTATTGAAAAGTAGCTATTACTAACTTAGCTATTGAGATAGACACCCAAGTTACTCGCCATGTTGTAGCTATGGAAAAAGTAGCTGAATAACATATTTTAACAAAGTGCTCTAAATGCAATACTTTTCAAGTTATAATTGATTTAGTGCATGATTTCATTAATTTTAATGCATTAAAAGTTATATAAAAAATTCATAAAAATACTTGAGCATGTGAAAGCTCTCCAAAATGTAGGTGAATGAGTTATTTGAGAAATACTGGCTATCTGCAAATACTTTTAAGAGATATTTCGCATTTACTCGTTTTGAGTAGGCGAGTAATTATCTACGGGTCTGAAACTTCACCATGTGAAAGCTCTCCCAAAAGTAGATGAATGAGTTATTTGAGAACAATTGGCTATCTGCAATACTTTTAAGCGATAAGCCACCTGCCAAATATGGAAGAAATGTGGAAAGAAATGTGGACTGTAGGTCGCTAACAAGCAGTATTCCACATTTTAGACATTTTTGTCTACCACAGGCCTAATTTAGACATAAACCCTACCCAAAAGATAGGGTGGAGAGTCCTCTAGCATACCAAGCCACCTGCCAAATATGAAAGAAATCTGGAAAGAAATGTGGACTGTAGGTCGCTAACAAGCAATATTCCACATTTTAGATATTTTTGTGTACCACAGGCCTAATTTAGACATAAAGCCTACCAAAAAGATAGGGTGGCGAGTCCTCCACCATATCAAGCCACCTGCCAAATATGAAAGAAATCTGGAAAGAAATGTGGACTGTAGGTCGCTAACAAGAAATCTCTGCGGACACGGACGATGATGAATCCATAGTATCCCCGCTTCGCGGCGGGGATACAATTATTAAAAAAAAAGCATCAGAGATGCCCGTACCCCACAGCCTGGGGAAATATTTTTAACACCATGAGATATAGAAGTAGTATAACAGTACAAAGTTCAAAATACTTTCAGAGCAGTGTCAGTTATATTAAGGTCCAAATAATGCTTAAGTAGAGAAAATAATATCTAAGGAAAAGAAATGTATGTAAAGATGAAGTATTAAAACAAAACAATTCAATAATAAAATGACAGCACTTATCAGTAAACCAAAAATGGCCGAATTATGGTTTGGATGTTTTGAATATTACCCATGCATACAGAAGTGGCAATACATTCAATGAATGCTTATGTGTGGTGTTGGAGAAAAGCCTGTGACTCACTTGATGAAATTCCATCTGTTACAATGGGAACTTGCAAAAGGAAATTCTTAATGAATTCTAATATGACTTTAACCGTGCTTAATCTGCATCAACAGAAAGACCCAAAGGTGCAACAAGATTTTAAAGGTCAATACAGCAAGGTCAAAGGTCAATCAGTGTCACACCATGACGTGGCACACCTAAAACCCTCAACCAATGTCCCTACTAAGTATAAACTTCCTACACCTTACAGTCTCTGAGATATACCCTGGACAAGATTTTAAAGGTCAAGGTCACTACGGCAAGGTCAAAGGTCAAATCAAGGTCAGACCATGACGTTGCACACCTACAACCCCTAACTAATGTCCCTGCCAAGTATCAACTTCCTACACCTTATGGTTGCTGAGATATAATCCATACAAGATTTTCAAACTCAAGGTCACTACGGCAAGGTCAAAGGTCAAATCAAGGTCAGACCATGACGTTGCACACCTACACCCCCCAACAAATGTCCCTGCCAAGTATGAACTTCCTACACCTTACGGTTTCTGAGATACAGCCCGGACAAACTATTTCCCGCCGCCCACCCGCCCATCCGGACACCATGGGTGAAAACAATACCCCGACAGCCCTTAAGGGCTGTGGGGTAAAAACTAGACATTGCGTCTCGACGCAGTGTATCCCCAGACGGGACATGGTTTAAGCGTGAATGTGTCGGGCTTGAGCCTTTTTCCTGGAGCACCAGGTCAGGATTCTCCATAGTAGGGCACAAAGAGGGCCCGACTTACTCCCCCACTCCTTAAATAGGCAACCACCATGGTGTTGTCTGTAGCTATGGTAGCAATAAGGTTCAAGCAGAGGTCTCGGAACTCCTTTAGGGCCAAAAGACCATCTTGGCTCCAGACACTTTGTGTAACTTGCTTCTGCAAGGGACCAGGTTCCCCTTACAGTGTGTTCCCCTTGTTCCCCTAAGTGAGCACTCGCCCTTCTTGATGCATCTGTAAGGATTTGCAGAGCATATTTAATTAGGTGTAATGGTTGACCTTGATGCATATTTGTCTTCCTACAACCACCATTTTAGATGGGGTGGAGTGAACTGGGATCACCTTTTCTAGTGAGTCTGGTACCCGTCAGCTGTTCTTCAAATTGCCACTGTATCAGCCTCATGTGGAGGCGACCTAGGTGGACTTGCTTCTGTATGGGTGTCAGTAACCCACACAACCCCACTGTGGAAAACACTAATAGCCATTTATGAGAACTGTGACCCCTGGTCTGATTAACAGATAAATTTACCATTGCTTGAGTTGTGAAAACCGGCAAATGGGTTATAATCTTGAGGGGAAGGCTGCATTTGGAAACTCAGGGCCCTGGTGTCAGCTGACACTGCTCACAGGCTTGGTAAAAGGCAAGCTGGGTGGCCAGTCTAGGAGGGTGGAACCTAACTGGAACCTGTAAGAAAAACCCGATGAATCTCCACAGTAACTGATACAGCAGACTTCTTGCTGGCAGTAGGCTGACCAATCCGGTTCAGTTCGGCATCTCACCAGGACCAGTAACTGGCTGGTGTGGGGTCTGATAAGTGACAGGTAGTTGGACAAATCTTGTTGGGGAAAGTCTTCTTATCTATAGTCACTTTCGACCAGCTAGGAGGTCCTGACAGTAGGCTGGCTGATTGGTCTGGTAGGTTGAGACAGTCATGTCACAGAGACCAATGACTGGTATTAGAATTTCTCGGGAACCAATTTTCCTCAGGCACTAACTGGTTGGTCTAACACTTTTGACCAGGTAGGAGGTCCTGACAGTAGGCTGGCTGACTGGTGTGGTAGGTTCAGATAAGTCATCTCACCAAGACCAATGACTGGTATAAGAATTTCTGTGTAACCAATTTCCTCGGGCAGTAACTGGTTGATCTGAGACAGCCACTTGGACCCTTAAAAGGCTACTGACTGGTTGGTCTAACACTTTTGACCAGGTAGGAGGTCCTAACAGTAGGCTGGCTAACTGGTGTGGTAGGTTCAGACGAGTCATCTCACCAAGACCAATGACTGGTATAAGAATTTCTTGTAACCAATTTCCTCGGGCAGTAACTGGTTGATCTGAGACAGCCACTTGGACCCTTAAAAGGCTACTGACTGGTTGGTCTAACACTTTTGACCAGGTAGGAGGTCCTGACAGTAGGCTGGCTGACTGGTGTAGCAGGTTCATACCTTTAAAAGGCTACTGCTGGTCTGTTAGCCAGTGCTGTGGACCTGCCCAGTACCAGGGCCTAACTGGCTATAGGTGAAGCAATCCTCTGTAACCAGTTCCTGTTGGCTCCATAGTTCTGCTATAAACTCATTGGAGCTTATAGGCTTATATGAAACAACTGCCTTCTTCCTGTCCATAACTTGAATCAGCAGATTTTCTCTGTCACCAGTAACTCTGGATACTGGTACTCCATCATGTACTCAACCTCCAAAGCCATTTTCAATAGTTTCAATGCAATATAGACAGCAATAAGTGTGAAAATATCTCCAAAAAGGCCAAAAATGACCTCGGTGAGGACCTGTGGATGACTTTCAATGAAGAGCTTCAAGGTTGGAATTCTCATAAATATTTGTCACCGAACATGAGATTAATGACAACCTTGATAAGTCCTTATTACATCTTATACTTGATAAACTAAAAATAGTTTATGACCTTACCCGTAACATCTTGAAAGGTAAACCTATACCTAGATCCTGGGATTAGACACCTGAAGACTTGGCTGTAGCAGATGTGCCCCCCCCCCCCCCCCCCCCTTTTTTCTTTCCGAGGATGACTGGTCTGAGGGGAAGGGTCTAGGACTTGTTGTGCCGCCACCACTGGTCCCAGAAACATATTGTTGTCGTCTGACCAAGTAAGGTCTTTTAGGTAAAAATTTGTAAACGTGTTGTGAGTTTTCCAGTGACAGGCTTGCTTGATTTGGTCCACCGATACCCCACCGTAAAAAGGCCTTAGAGGCCGCGAAGGCCCAAATGTCATGCGCTTTAATTCTTGGACCAAGTCAAAGGCTTGCTGGTCTGCTTGTTTATAACAAAGTAGAATGGTTTGTTTCAACCAAGAAGAAAGAGTAGCGGGCCTGATGTCTGAGGTGTGTCCTTTCTTGAAGGAGATGAAAGGGAGGGATCGAGACCCTCTCAGGTCTTTGGTTCGGTCCAAATAGTAACTCAGGGCCCGCACGGGACGCAAGGTCCTGTATTCTTTGAATTGTCCGTCTACAATGGTAGTTAGAGCAGGAATAGTCACCGGAGACACACTTTGTGAACCTTCTCTTGCTAGTTGGTTTTTGGCTATAAAATCAGAAGGGAACAAGGCAACCTTTTCCCATTGGCCTAGATTAGATACTTGTTTGCAACCCAGGCATGGATTCCGCTGTGGCGCTTACCGGCGGCCAAAGCTAGCAAGAAAGCAGTTTTGGAAGTAAGATGTTCGAGGTCTGTGTCTTTCATAGGCTCAAAGGGTGCTTTTGTGAGCTCATTGAGAACAACAGAAAGGTTCCATTTTGGAAGATTCCTGGAACTTTTGGGACGATCCCTGTGAAAACTGGAGAGTAACCTGTGAAGGTCTGAACTTTGTGCAATATGGTGGCCCGCTGGGCCCAACGTGTCAACAATGGCCGTCCTGTAACCATCGATGGTCAAGGGGCGCCTGTTTAGATCTTGGTACAGGTACATGAAAAAAAAAATTTGATTTGTTTCACAGATGGAGTGGAGAAATCCACCGAATTTTCTCTGGACCATTTCTGAAATACAGTCCACTTTGACTTGTAGATGGTCCTTGTTGATGACCTCTCGAGGGGCAGCAATTCTCTCTGCCACCTCCACAGAGAAGCCTTGTTCTTGGAGCTGTCCACTCCTAGACACCAAGCATGGAGGTTGAGATGATTGTGGGACTGCTTGAGAAGAGTTGTTGACACCGGGAGTTGCAGTGGGATCTCTGTTGAGAGCCGCACTGGGTCCCAAAACCAGGGCATCCCTGGCCAGCCTGGGGCTATTACGATGATCAGGCAGTGGTATTGCCTGATTTTTGGATCACCCTGTGAAGGAGAGCCGTCGGAGGGTAAGCATAGGCAGTGAGACCCGTCCAGTTTATGTTCAGAGCATCTATGTCCCAAGCATTTGGGTCTGGGACAGGAGATACGTACAGTGGAAGTTTGTGGTTCAGATGAGTGGCAAATAAATCTACATGAGGTGTGAACCACTTTTGGCAGATCTGTTTGAACACCTGCGGATGCAGTGACCATTCTGTTGACTGCACTTGGTTCGACCTGGACAGGTCGGCCATCACATTCAGGCACCCTGGAATGTGTCTGGCTTTCAATGTTATGTGATAGTGATGGCACCAGGTCATGATCTTCCACAGGAGAGCACACATCTCTGCTGAGTGAGTTCCTCCTTGTTTATGTAGGCTACCACTGTTGAGTTGTCCGTTGCAACTAGCACTGTTTGGTTCTGGCACTGGTCCTTGAAGCTTCGAAGGGCCAGGGAGACCGCCTTCAATTCTAGGACGTTTATGTGTAGCCTTTTTTCCCGGTCTGACCACAGACCCTTGTAGAACTTTGATCTAAGTGAGCGCCCCAACCTTCGTTTGAGGCGTCTGTAAAGAGTTTGATACTGTGGTCTTTGGGATGAAGGTCTGCACCTTTCATCACGTTTGAGGGATTTTGCCACCAGTCTAAGTGTGCTGCAATGGCTTCTGTCCAAGGAAGGAGGCTGTCCAGCAACTGAGGATATCTCCAGTGCTCCTTGAGATGAAACTGAAAGGGTCTCATGTGAAGGCGTCCCTCCGGGACCATTTTCTCCATTGAGGCAAGCAACCCAAATAGCGACATCAAACATCTTGCAGTCAAAACATGTTTTGACTCGAGTCTTAGGATCAAATCCTGAAGTTTGAGCCATCTCTCTTGAGTGGGTTTTACAAGGGCTGAATCTAGATGGTATTCGTAACCCACGAACGAAAACACCTGAGTAGGTTTCAGTTCTGATTTTTCCTGATTTATGATCCACCCCAAGGACTGGGTTAAGTCTACCACTGCCCGAGTGTTCACTTGGGCTTCCTCCTGAGACTGGGACCTGATCAGCCAGTCGTCCACGTATTGGTGAAGCCCCAGTCCTCTGGAGAGGGCCATTAGCTTCACTTCCTTTACAATCATCGTAAAGACCTGGGGGGTTGTGGCTAGACCGAAAGGAAGGGAGGTGAACTGGAACACCTGTGACCTGTGGCAAAACCGAAGGTATTTCCTTGAGTTTGGGTGGATGGGGTGTGAAGGTAAGCGTGCGATAGGTCTATCGACGATACCCATTCCCCTGGAGTCAGGGAGGTCCTCATGGACTCTGGAGTTTCCATTTTGAACTTTTCTATGTGTAGAAAAGTGTTGAGCCTGCTTAAGTCTAATACTGGCCTCCACCTTTGGTGAGGCTTGGGGATTAGAAACAGGCGACTGTAAAACCTGAGAGATTTTACATTTTCCACCCTTCCTATTGCGTTCTTTGAGAGAAGAGACTGGATACAAGAGGCCAGAGCTTGGTCTTTTGAAGGGCCTTGACTGAATCAGAGAGAATCTGACCGGACTTGGATTTGAAAAGAATGACAGGATTTGTTTGCCAGTCTTTTCTGAAAGAACAGAGGCAACCTCCTACTGGTGGACTGAGGGAGGCTTTGGAGGAGTCATGGGGGGGGAGGGAAGGGTTTTCATGCCCTCGTCCCCTGGAGTGGGGTCGAAAACGACCTTGGAGCCTCTGCTACTTGATTTCCCCTACCTGAGGAAAATGATGGATACTGCTTGGAATGGAATGACCCCCATTGGGATGGTTCCTGTAGGAGCCTCTAGATTGTGGGGAATGGAAAGGGCTGATTAATAGGGCCTAAACCCTAAGTGTTATTACTGGTGCCTTGATGAGGAACTCCTGTCCCTCCTAAACTAGTTGTGAATGGGGAACTTTAAGATCTAAAGATCCAGTATCTCACCTGAATTCACCATACCCCTTCTGACTACTTATATGCACCATGAAATTGAGTTTGACCTGTCTGGTAGTAGCCTTGCTACTGTCTTAACAGATATCCATAACCAGGTTGTATTCAGAAGAACCTAGTGAAGAGCAGCCTTAAGCTCAACTCTTGATGACCAGAAGGGGGAGGGGGGCTTACCCAAGGAGGCCCCTAGGGAGATAGAGATTTAAAAACTTGTAATTTGTGTTCAAAACAAGGTTGTTCCATTTTAAGGGAAATTAACAGCCTAAGTTCCTGTTGGCCTGGTAAATCATTCAGAGTCCAGACTGTGGAGGATCTAGGCATAAATTCCCTGGGGGCAGGGAGGTTCAAAAACTGCCTAAGTTTCAATGTCCTCAGAAAATGGTTAGGGTTAAGTCAGGCAACCTACTTCCCTAAAAATACAGAGTCAGGACTGAAAGGCTTGAGGACTTGGACTTGCACTGAAGCCTCCAATAAGTGATATTTACTGCCAGGCTTGTGAACTATTAGTCCAAGTGTGTGTTAGGATTGTTCAGAGTTCTGATCTGGAACCATCATCCGAACATCAGATTTAAGATCTGATCATCCAAGGATCAGATCTAGATACAATCATCCGAGCATCGGATTTTAGATTAGATCATCCGAGCATTGGAACTTAGTGTAAACATCCGATCATAGGGTGGTAGCAGCAGACATCCGAACATCGGATCTGATATCCGAGCATCGGGTCTAGATGCAATGAAAATCTGAGTATCAAATCATACTCGGGTGGATAGAAGTTGGGAATAATGCATCCGATTCTCAGGTGAATTAAAAACTCGGATGAACTAAGATCGGATCTGGCTTTAGATTCAAGCAGGGATCTGATCCACCCTGGCTAGAAAGAAGTTGGACATTATAATTTCCATGTAAGCTTTCCTTAAACGGTTCTTTGAAAAGAACTACACAACTGGATTTACGTATGTAAATCAAGAGTGACACAAGGTCATCTGCCCCACCGCCTCACTGCAGGTAGGGCTAGTTGTGAGATAAGGAAAGCTATAATTACCCAGAATTTTATTAAATAACATAGAATCTAAAAAGCAAGTATAATATTTCTTATATTATAAAATTGGATGAATTAAAATAATGCCAAACCAAGGTTACCTTAGTTTGAAGAAACACATACTGTCTAGACGATTTGAGGAAGAATTCTATTCTGTTTATTTAAGTATTAACATTTTAAATGGTCAATAATACTGGAAAGAAAGGATAAAATATTTTATTTAATTTTATAGGTAAACGTACTGTAAGAAACACACGTCTCTCAGCACATGCTGTCTAGACGCGACGTCATCACAGGGGTTTCCCCAAGGATTCCCCAAGTTAGTTTCGTGCTTTATATCATATTTTAACCCTTAAAATGGACAAATACTGTTGAAGAACGGGGATAAACCATGAACAAATTTATCTTATTTGATTTCAACAGGCATATATTCCTGTATATAAACTACCTACACGAGACGTGCATTAGTTGCAAGTAATTGCTGTCTCGACAAAAAAAACGGAAGTTGTTTCCGACGATTTCACTTGACAAGGCTCGTTTGGGCTAAATTTACATATTTTTAAACCCTAAAAATGGTCAAATAATGAAACAGGGGCTAAATATTTTATTTATTTTATTTTACTGTCAGGCATATATATATATATCCTGTATTAGAAACCAGATAAACGAGTCGCTGTTTCTTTACAACGTGAACACGGAAGTGGACTTCAGTTGTAAAATATGCTAAAAAATACTTATCTGAACTACGAAAAGTCACCAAATTATGATTCTATGTAATAAAAACAAAGAAACTGATGTAGTTTCCATATCCAACGACAAGTATATCCTTGTAAAAATGAACAAGACCACTGCCGTGGTATGATCTCCCGCCGCACTACATCGAAAAATAGGTGAACAACATATTTGACCTAGCATGGGGATTAACAACACACAAAACACAGGGTAGTACATACAGCGAAATGGTCGCAGATATGATGAAACCATCAAACTTGAAATGTATTCCTCAAGGACTAATTTACACTATGCTAAGTAGAGCCAAAACAAGTAGGGGAATAAAAATCTGCAATTTTAACCCAAGCCATATAAAAGTAAACGCAGGTGCTCTTGAAGAAATGAAACGGATGGAAGCTGAATCTAAATTACAATGGATTTCTCCAATTGAAAAAATAGCAAGGGAAAATGCCTTTCTTTTGGGTTGCCTAAATATAAGATCTCTGAAAATGCATCTGCAAGGTTTAAAGAGTGATCCATCAGTTAAACTGTTAGATGCTATATGTTTAACGGAAACACATATTTCTAAAATAGCGTCACATAAGAAATTTGAAATGGATAATTACATATTAACGTGTAGTAAGTCAGTTCATGGTACAGGTATTTATGTCAAACGGGACACCAAATGTTGTGAGAAGAAATTCCATGCAATTAACATAGAATGTACGTGTGATAATCGAAGCGAATGAAGTAATCTTTGCTCTAGTGACTGTTTACAGATCTCCTAAAGACAGCATAAAAACTTTTTTGGAAGAAGTTAAAAAGCTTATAGGGCAACTGAAAGAAGAGATGTATGAGATAATCATTTGTGGTGACTTTAACTTTGATTTATATAATCTTAATAAAGCTACATCACTTTTGCAGAGGTATTCTTTGAAGCAATACATAAGTGAACCAAGTCATATATGTGGTGGTATTCTTGACCTTGTGTTTGCAACCGAAAGTTTAAAATTAACAACAAGTCAAATGCCGCTTTACTACAGTGACCACAAATTTATTTTCTTCTCTGTATCTATATAGATGTATATGTATTTTCTTAATATTACACAGTAATCATTTAATGTTGATAGAACGATTGATTTAATGTACAAGCAACATTTACAGTTTCGTTATGTTATAATTAGTTTGAAATGTAATGTCACAAATAAACTAGAGGATCGCTCGCAAAAAAAAAAGATAATGTTTTTGCATAGCAAAAACAAAGCGTCCCGAAAAGGATATTAAGGTGAGTGCTAAAGTATTAAAACAAGAGGAGAGTGCCCGTGAACGGGCACTGTGTCAGCTGACAGAATGTTTTTGATTTGTGATGGTGATAATGAGAGGAAAGCATAATTATCAGGGAAAGGGCTGTACAGAAATACAGTAAATGGTAACTGAACAGCATGTTCGAAAGATATTTCGAAGCTGACAGAAGAAAAGGACAAAAAAGTTGTGCCCTGCAAATGGTATTATGAAATAAAGTAACAAGGTAATTGTTTAAGGGTAAAAAGTAGGTTAAAAATATTTAAAGAAATACTATAAATGCAATATCCTCGTTCGACCATGAAGAAGGGGTCCAAAGGTCAAATCTGACCATACCAAAAGATTCCCAGCCAAAGAATTTAGGATGGTTTACCATCCCAAACCTCTCGGACCAATAATAAGTGAGTCATAGGCACTTTTTAAGTTTGGCTATCCTTGTTTGACCTTGAAGGAGGGGATCCAAGGTCAAATCCGACCACACAAAAAAATTCCCAGCCCATGATTTCCTGTAGCTTGTTTACCATCCCAAACTTGTAGGACCAATAATAAGCGAGTTCTAAGCAATTGTAAGTTTGGCTATCCTCAACTGCCCTTGAAGGAGGGGTCCCAGGTCAAATCTGACCACACCAAAAGAATCCCAGCCCATGATTTCCTATATGTTGGTTTACCATCCCAAACCTCCAAGACCAATAATACGCGAGTAAAAAGCACTTTAAGTTTGGCTATCTTCGTTTGACCTGGAAGGAGGGGTCTAAGGTCAAATCCGACCACACCAAAAGATTCCCAGCCCATGATTTTCTATAGGTTGGTTTTCCATTCGAAACCTCTAGGACCAATAATAAGTGAGTTATAAGCACTTTTAAGTTTGGCTATCCTCATTTGACCTTGAAGGAGGGGTCCATGGTGAAATCCGACCACACCAAAAAATTCCCAGCTCATGATTTTCTATAGGTTGGTTTTCATTCCAACCTCTGGGACCAATAATAAGCAAGTTATAAGCACTTTTATGTTTGGCTATCCTCATTTGACCTTGAAGGAGGGTTCCAAGGTCAAATCGGACCATATTAACAGATTCCCAGCCCATGATTTCCTACAGGTTGGATACAATGATTTACTCAACAGTGAGAACCTGAAAGAAGCTATTGCTCAGCTATCCCATGACATAGAGGTCTGCAATTTCACTATGTTATAGCTGACCAAAACGTCTGTGAATAACATATTTAACAAAATACTCTAAATGTAATAATTTTCAAGTTACAACTGATTTACTCAAGAGTGAGAACCTCAAAGTAACTATTACTCAGCTATGCAATGAGCTACATGTCTGAATTTTTGCTCTGTTATAGCTGACCTAAAAGTAGCTGAACAACATATTTAAGCAAAATACTGTAAATGCAATAGTTTTCAAGTTACAACTGATTTACTCAATAGTGAGAACCAAAATGGAAAATTTAATAAGTAAATTAAATTTTTATAAGTTAATATCTTACCTAGTGGACAGATGCATTTGTCCAGCGCACAGCCGGTCCCGCCAAACGTTAGAGAAAAACGCCTCGAGCTGGGCTCTGGCCCGGACCGGTAGTGTCCTGTTTACTCGCCAGGTGGCTGTATAGCCTCCCTGCCGGTGCACTGCGCGTGCGCGCGCATGCGTACTTCCTCCTTTTGTTTGCACCCTGTTTGAGTCCCCTGGGAATGTTTGTTGCGGGGAAGGCAGGGTGGGAATCCCTCTGTCCACTAGGTAAGATATTAACTTATAAAAATTTAATTTACTTATTAAATTTTCCATTTTATTGTGTTAATATATCTTACCTAGTGGACAGATGCAGAATAACTACCCATTGGATGGAGGGCAGCTAAACTCAACAGGGACTCTTGTCAGAACTCTGGGCCTCCGGCCCAAGGGTTAGGGATCCTTCCCATACCCTACACCATAGTTGGTTCCCCCCCCTCTTTTTTGCCGTCTACCGAGCCACCTGGGCTAGGACTATAGGAGAGAGGAGGTAAGAGTTCAGTCCCAAGGATTCCGAAGGAAGCAGAACAGGATAAAATAGAAATAACTCATACCCCACACCAGCCCTTCCGGTTGAGAACTGCGCGCTGGGGTTACAAAACAAGATAACTAAAAAAGAAGGAGCCAACTAAAACAACCCACTACTCCTTCTAAACGCTTTACACTATATACAAGTTATCCTTTCAAGGATACCAGTTACTCGCGTATGTGCTGGGCTGCGACCACTGGTCCTAAATGGTACAGGTCAGCATCAGCCCATGCTACATCCTTCAAATAAAATTGGGTGAAGGTATTGTGCGACTTCCAGTGGCAGGCTGAGAGGATCTGGTCCAAGGACACACCTCCTTGAAAAGCCTTAGAAGCTGCAAAGGCCCGCACATCATGGGCTCTGACCTGATGTAATTGTTGTGCATCCTCATTGGACAATTGATAGCACAACAAGATGGTTTGTTTAATCCAAGAAGAAATCGTAGCAGGAGCGATGTCCTTATTGAAGTTCTTCTTGAAAGACACAAAGACCAACTGTTTGCCGGAACGGAGGTCTTTGGTCTTGTCCAGGTAATAACGCAAAGCCCGAACTGGACATAAGGTTCTATCCTCCTTGAGAGACTTATCCAACGTAGGGGCCAAGGCCGGAATAATTACCGGAGCTACTGAAGAAGGCCCTTCTTTAGCCAACTGATTTTTGGACAAGAAACAAGGAGAAGGGAATAAAGAAACATTAGCCCAATCTTCCTGATGTCTAATGTTCCTGTGTACCCAGGCATGAATCTCACTCCTTCTTTTGCCCGAGCCCAAAGCCAGGAGAAACACCGTTTTGAAGGTAAGATGTTTCAGAGACGCCTTTCGAAGGGGTTCAAAGGGGGACTGGGTTAATTGATGCAAGACCAGAGACAGATTCCAGCTAGGGACTCCTCGAAGACCCTTGGGTTTATCTCTATGGAAACTGTCTAGCAAGCGGGTAAGGTTTTCGTCTTTACCAAAATTAACCTTGTCACAACCAATTTTGTCGGCTATAGCAGTTCTATAGCCATCTATGGTGCTAGGTTGAAGATTTTTCTCCTTGAAAAGGAATAGGAAAAATTCCGCTACCTGAGTTAAAGAAGGTGACCCGAAGTCCACCTTGTGTGACTCGCACCATTCGACAAATATGGACCACTTCGATTCATAGATGGCTCTGGTTGATTGTCTTTGAGGAGCCTCAATTCGCGTTGCCACTTCGTTAGAGAATCCTTGTGCCTGTATGCTAGAGGCTCTAGGAGCCAGGCGTGGAGGTTGAGCCCTAGGAGATCTCTGTGGGGACACTGATTGAACGGTTGGGTCAGCAGGTTCTCCACGTTTGGAAGGGAGAGAGGAATCTGAACAGACATGCTGACTAGATCCCAGAACCAAGGCATGTTGGGCCACCCTGGAGCAATCAGAACCAACCTGTGAACTCCCTGATCTAGGATCTTGGACACCACCTTGCCCAAAAGAGACACAGGAGGGAACGCGTAGGCATCCATATTCTCCCAATTCAGGCTGAGAGCATCTACTCTCCATGCCTGTGGATCGGGTACTGGGGACACAAACTTGGGTAGTTTGTGATTGTACCTTGTTGCAAAGAGATCCACTCGGGGAGTGTGCCACCTGGCACATAAGTGGTCGAAGACTTCCTGCAGGAGGGACCATTCTGTCTGAATAACCTGAGTGCTCCTGGACAATTTGTCTGCTATCACATTCAGCCTTCCCGGAATGTGCCTGGCCCTTAGAACTATCTGTCTGCGATTGCACCAGGAAAGCAGTCTCCAGAGGAGGGCACAAAGTGAGCCTGATCTCATACCCCCCTCCTTGTTGATGTATGAGACAACCGTTGTGTTGTCCGTGGCTATCAAAATGATCTGGCCCCAACACTGTTGCTCGAACTTCTTGAGGGCCAGAAGGACCGCCTTTAGCTCGAGAAAGTTTATGTGCAACTGGCTTTCTGAGTCCGACCAAACTCCTTTTGCCGTGTGGTCTCCTAAGTGCGCGCCCCAACCTTCGTTTGAGGCGTCGGTAAACAACTGCAGAGCATGTTGTAGAGGATGAAGAGGTTGGCCGCTGAGCACATTGTCTTCGTCCAGCCACCACTGCAGATGAGGGTACAGAGATCTGGGAAGAGGAATCTCCTTCTCTAGTACCTCTGGCACGTGCCAGTGATTCTTCAAGTGCCACTGAATCGGTCTCATGTGAAGGCGCCCCGAAACCACCTGTTTCTCTGTGGCTGTCAACAAACCTATGAGAGACATGAACTCTCGGACCGAACAATGGTCTCTGTTCATTAGCATCTTTATTTTTTGAGTTAGGGTTTGCCACCTCTCCTGAGTCGGCTTCACTAGACCCTTGGAGAGGTCGAAATGATAACCGACAAAGTTGAACTCCTGTTGGGGAACAAGTTCCGACTTTTGCAAATTGACTAACCATCCCAACTGCTGACACAGAGCCATCAGGGTCCGCGTTTGGTTCACACAAGCCTCCCGAAAGGGCGCTCGAAGCAACCAGTCGTCTAGGTACTGGTGGATCCTTATACCCCTGGACTGGGCCATCAATTTCACCTCCTTCACCACCTTTGTGAATTCCAAAGGAGCCGTCGCTAGGCCGAACGGCAGAGCCCTGAACTGGAAGGTTTGACCGTGCAGGTGAAACCGGAGATACTTCCTCGACCTTGGGTTGATGGGAATGTGGAAATAGGCATCGCTGAAATCCAGCGATGTGACCCATTCGCCTTTTTGAAGGGATAGCCGGATGGTCTCCGGAGTTTCCATTTTGAAGGTTTCCGAGTGGAGGAAAAGATTGAGTTTGCTCAAATCCAAGATTGGACGCCATTTGTTGTTTGGTTTGGGAACTATGAACAGCCGGTTGTAAAAGGCCAGAGAAGCCCGAACCACTACTTTTTCTACGGCCTGTTTTGTAATCAGGGACTGCAACGCCTCCTTCAAAAACTTGTTTCTGCGAGGGTTGGCGTATCCGCTGATTATCAGAGGACACCTGGTCAATGGGGGCCTCATCTTGAAAGGGAGGTTGTAACCGTCCTTCAAGATGGAGACTACCCGAGGATTTGAACCCAGGCTGAGCCACGTTTCCCAGAACCTGTGCAACCTGCATCCTACAGGAGGATTTTCTGCAACACTGTGGACATTTGGTACATGAGGGACAGAACGACAAGGAGAGACAAAAGAAGCACTTTTGACATGTTTTATTTCTGTCTGACAAAGATCGGGACTTAGGCCTTTCTTTTGCGGCTGCCCGGGACCGACAACAATAGGAACAGGAATTACAGCAGTTCTTGAGTATACAGTCTTTGAAAGGTTTTGAGGGCTGATGTTTTGACCCACTATCTTTGGAATTATTTGGTTGTGTGGGTTTGTACAATGATTGTCATTTATAATTTTTGCCACCCCGGGCATACTTGGAAAAACGGTGGTTAGTAGAACCACGCCCACGGCCACGACCTCGTGACCCAAACTGTCGCCAAGGTTGTTGAGGAGCAGATGACGGCTGAACCATGGTCTTAGCCTCCTTCTTCTCATACGGTTTATAGCGATACTTGGTCTTCTGTTGGTGCTGGGGACCAACTCGAGACTGGACCGACACATGTTGTGTCTCAAACTTGTTGATATCTTGTTCCGCGACATTCAAGGCCGCGTCGGGAAATAACCCATATCCAAAAAGAGCAGCATTCCTCAGTTCATTCCAAGTGTCCATCTTCATACCGGGACGAACATGATCTACATAGGAGTCCCGACGCATCAGAATGAAGTTCCCCAGCTGCACAAAAAGGCTGCAGGTGCTGTAGAGCTGTCCCAAGAGAGACAGATACATTCTGGTGGAAAGCACATAAATCCCTTAACTCCTTAAGTGCTTCAGACACCTCCTTGGCTGACTTGCCCTTACTGAGATGAGTCTGTAGGAAAGTTATGTGATGTGCCATCTGATCTTGAATCTCGCTAGTGCATCTGCTGAAACCAGCTGCATGGTTCACTGTGTAAGTACCCTCTCGGGCGCACCTTTCCCATCTGCGTAGTACTTCTTGCGATATGGGACGAGACACGGGACCTGTTGCGAGATATGCAGTTGGTTTGACAATTCTTGAGAATTGAGCATTTAGTTTCGCCTCAGAACCATGCCAGTTGAACAGCTTTCTACCTGGTCGCTGGGGACCATCTGTCTTTAACTTATGCATGGGATACCATTTATCCTGTGGTTTAGGGGTGCGTATGAATTGGTCAGTACGCAAACCACCAGCTTCTTGACTTCGGGAAGGGTAACCCTCAGCTACAGTCAGATTAATCCTCTCCAGCTTCTGACAGAGCCAATCGTCTGCTGGCATGGCTACTGACACCTTTGAACTTGTCTTCGGATTTTTTCCACGCCACGGATTGTTGGACTTATCCGGGTCACTGTACTCAAAATCAAAGTCTGGGATAAAGTTCCAGCCCATAAAGGCCCTGATGGAACGAACTGTTTCCCTGTAACTCATTTCTTCATTCTTTTCTGGTTTATCAGTGTCTGATTCAGAAAGCTCACCATCCTCGCTATCCAAAACATCTGTTAAGGGGTGTTCAACATTGGACATATCATCTGAGCCACCAGCAGAAGCAAGGTTTCTAATAAACGGCTCCCCAGCCGGTGCAGCCGGTTCCGGACCGGTAAAAGATCCATCCACAACCGGAACCGGTTCCTTAGGTACAAAGGTGCCAGTTTGGTATGCCCTGACCGGACCGGTCATCTCCCCGACCGGTACCGGTTTAGATTGTTGAAGTGCAGTGTCAGAGGGCTTTTTCTGTACCGGACCGGTATTTTCCTCAACCGGAACCGGTTTTGCTTTGGAAGATTTATGATGAGAAGACTTGTGCTTCTTCTTTGAATCTTTCTTGCCATCTGATCCTGTACTAGCCTGTACTGCCGGAAACCGCACCGGACCGGTGGTTCGGGCAGAGGCAGGATCTATGAATGGCTGATCAGAAACCGGTGGGTTTGAAACCTGAACCGGTACTTTGGGGGTAGCAAATATATTGCCTCTTGATAAGAGTGCTTCAAAACGAGAGAATTTCTCATCTAACTGGTCACTTAATTTGTCAAAATCTTGTTTGGAAACAAAATCTGAAGAACTCACATTATCGCTACCCCCAGGGAGGTCCTGCGCATGCGCACTGTCATCTTCAGAAATCGTCTGCTGAGCATGCGCAGTACTAGCTGGCTGTTGAGAAGAATTAACTGGAGACAGCACAGTTACATCTCGTGGTGACACTAGCAAACCCGCTTTCTTGTCCTTGCGAATTTGATACTGTGGAGTGGCCAGCATATCACGTTGAATTGCTGTAAAATTGTCACAAATCTTGCATATCGCACCTCCCACAATGCAGGGATCTTTACCCAGACCTTTGTCTCGACAACGAGCACACTTCTCATGCATATCAAATCCAGCCATCTTATGGCCGCACGATCCCCGCCTTTGTCCTGGTGAATCCATAGTTATTAAACAACACTTCTACACAAAGAATTTACCAAAATATATCCTGTAACAGATATAAAATAAAATAAAAGTTTCTCCAAAAAACAGACGACCTCTCGTCTTCGCGCCAAACAAAAGGAGGAAGTACGCATGCGCGTGCACGCGCAGTGCACCGGCAGGGAGGCTATACAGCCACCTGGCGAGTAAACAGGACACTACCGGTCCGGGCCAGAGCCCAGCTCGAGGCGTTTTTCTCTAACGTTTGGCGGGACCGGCTGTGCGCCGGACAAATGCATCTGTCCACTAGGTAAGATATATTAACACAATAAAAAATAGCTATTGCTCCGCTATGCCATGAGCTATAGGTCTGTAATTTCACTATGTTATAGCTAACCCAAAAGTAGGTGAACAATATATTTTAACAAAATACTCCAAATGCAATATTTTTCAAGTTATAGCTGATTTACTCAACAGTCAGTGCCTGAGAATAGCTATTGCTCAGTTGTGCCATGAGCTACAGGTCTGTAATTTCACTATGTTATAGCTGACCCAAAAGTAGCTGAATAACATATTTGTACAAATTTCTGTAAAGGCAATAGTTTTCCAATTACAACTGATTTACTCAACAGTGAGAACTTCAAAGTAGCTATTACTCAGCTATGCAATGAGCCACAGGTCTGGAACTTCACGATGTTATAGCTGACCCCAAAATAGGTGAATAACATATTGCAACAAAATACTCTAAATGCAATAGTTTTCAAGTTATAAGTGATTTACTCAACAGTGATAACCTAAAAGTAGCTATTACTCAGCTATGCCATGAGCTACAGGTCTGAAATTTTACTATGTTATAGCTGACCCAAAAGTAGCTGAATAACATATTTATACTAAATTCTCTAAATGCAATAGTTTTCAAATTACAAGTGATTTACTCAACATTGAGAACTTCAAAGTAGCTATTACTCAGCTATGCAATGAGTCACAGGTCTGGAACTTCACTATGTTATAGCTGACCCCAAAATAGGTGAATAACATATTGAAACAAAATACTCTAAATGCAATAATTTCCAAGTTATAAGTGATTTACTCAACAGTGATAACCTAAAAGTAGCTATTACTCAGCTATGCCATGAGCTACAGGTCTGAAATTTTACTATGTTATAGCTGACCCAAAAGTAGGTGAACAACATATTTAAGCAAAATACTCTAAATGCAATAGTTTTCAAGTTACAACTGATTTACTCAATAGTGATGACCTAAAAGTAGCTATTACTCAGCTATGCCATGAGCTACAGGTCTGAAATTTTACTATGTTATAGTTGACCCAAATGTAGCTGAATAACATATTTATACTAAATTATCTAAATGCAATAGTTTTGCAATTACAACTGATTTACTCAATAGTGAGAACCTCAAAGTAGTTATCACTCAGCTATGCAAAAATTTCACTATGTTATAGCTAACCCAAAAGTAGGTGAACAACATATTTAAGCAAAATACTGTAAATGCAATAGTTTTCAAGTTACAACTGCTTTACTCAATAGTGATGACCTAAAGGTAGCTATTACTCAGCTATGCCATGAGCTACAGGTCTGAAATTTTACTATGTTATAGCTGACCCAAAAGTAGGTGAACAACATATTTAAGCAAAATACTGTAAATGCAATAGTTTTCAAGTTACAACTGATTTACTCAATAGTGATGACCTAAAAGTAGCTATTACTCAGCTATGCCATGAGCTACAGGTCTGAAATTTTACTATGTTATAGCTGACTCTAAATGCAATAGTTTTCAAGTTACAACTGATTTACTCAATAGTGATGACCTAAATTATCTAAATGCAATAGTTTTGCAATTACAACTGATTTACTCAATAGTGAGAACCTCAAAGTAGTTATTACTCAGCTATGCAAAAATTTCACTATGTTATAGCTAACCCAAAAGTAGGTGAACAACATATTTAAGCAAAATACTGTAAATGTAAGTGTTTTCAAGTTACAACTGATTTACTCAATAGTGATGACCTAAATTATCTAAATGCAATAGTTTTGCAATTACAACTGATTTACTCAATAGTGAGAACCTCAAAGTAGTTATTACTCAGCTATGCAAAAATTTCACTATGTTATAGCTAACCCAAAAGTAGGTGAACAACATATTTAAGCAAAATACTGTAAATGCAATAGTTTTCAAGTTACAACTGCTTTACTCAATAGTGATGACCTAAAGGTAGCTATTACTCAGCTATGCCATGAGCTACAGGTCTGAAATTTTACTATGTTATAGCTGACCCAAAAGTAGGTGAACAACATATTTAAGCAAAATACTGTAAATGCAATAGTTTTCAAGTTACAACTGATTTACTCAATAGTGATGACCTAAAAGTAGCTATTACTCAGCTATGCCATGAGCTACAGGTCTGAAATTTTACTATGTTATAGCTGACTCTAAATGCAATAGTTTTCAAGTTACAACTGATTTACTCAATAGTGATGACCTAAAAGTAGCTATTACTCAGCTATGCCATGAGCTACAGGTCTGAAATTTTACTATGTTATAGTTGACCCAAATGTAGCTGAATAACATATTTATACTAAATTATCTAAATGCAATAGTTTTGCAATTACAACTGATTTACTCAATAGTGAGAACCTCAAAGTAGTTATTACTCAGCTATGCAAAAATTTCACTATGTTATAGCTAACCCAAAAGTAGGTGAACAACATATTTAAGCAAAATACTGTAAATGCAATAGTTTTCAAGTTACAACTGCTTTACTCAATAGTGATGACCTAAAGGTAGCTATTACTCAGCTATGCCATGAGCTACAGGTCTGAAATTTTACTATGTTATAGCTGACCCAAAAGTAGGTGAACAACATATTTAAGCAAAATACTGTAAATGCAATAGTTTTCAAGTTACAACTGATTTACTCAATAGTGATGACCTAAAAGTAGCTATTACTCAGCTATGCCATGAGCTACAGGTCTGAAATTTTACTATGTTATAGCTGACCCAAAAGTAGCTGAATAACATATTTATACTAAATTCTCTAAATGCAATAGTTTTCCAATTACAACTGATTTACTCAATAGTGAGAACTTCAAAGTAGCTATTACTCAGCTATGCAATGAGCCACAGATCTGAAACTTCACTATGTTATAGCTGATCCCAAAATAGGTGAATAACATATTTGTACAAAATACTCTAAATGCAATAATTTCCAAGTTATAAGTGATTTACTCAACAGTGATAACCTAAAAGTAGCTATTACTCAGCTATGCCATGAGCCACAGGTCTGAAATTTTACTATGTTATAGCTGACCCAAAAGTAGGTGAACAACATATTTAAGCAAAATACTCTAAATGCAATAGTTTTCAAGTTACAACTGATTTACTCAATAGTGATGACCTAAAAGTAGCTATTACTCAGCTATGCCATGAGCTACAGGTCTGAAATTTTACTATGTTATAGTTGACCCAAATGTAGCTGAATAACATATTTATACTAAATTCTCTAAATGCAATAGTTTTGCAATTACAACTGATTTACTCAATAGTGAGAACCTCAAAGTAGTTATTACTCAGCTATGCAATGAGCTACAGGTCTGAAATTTCACTATGTTATAGCTGACCCAAAAGTAGGTGAACAACATATTAAAGCAAAATACTGTAAATGCAATAGTTTTCAAGTTACAACTGATTTACTCAATAGTGATGACCTAAAAGTAGCTATTACTCAGCTATGCCATGAGCTACAGGTCTGAAATTTTACTATGTTATAGCTGACCCAAAAGTAGGTGAACAACATATTTAAGCAAAATATTGTAAATGCAATAGTTTTCAAGTTACAACTGATTTACTCAATAGTGATGACCTAAAAGTAGCTATTACTCAGCTATGCCATGAGCTACAGGTCTGAAATTTTACTATGTTATAGCTGACCCAAAAGTAGCTGAATAACATATTTATACGAAATTCTCTAAATGCAATAGTTTTCCAATTACAACTGATTTACTCAACAGTGAGAACTTCAAAGTAGCTATTACTCAGCTATGCAATGAGCCACAGATCTGAAACTTCACTATGTTTTAGCTGATCCCAAAATAGGTGAATAACATATTGAAACAAAATACTCTAAATGCAATAGTTTCCAAGTTATAAGCCATTTACTCAACAGTGATAACCTAAAAGTAGCTATTACTCAGCTATGCCATGAGCTACAGGTCTGAAATTTTACTATGTTATAGCTGACCCAAAAGTAGCCGAGTAACATATTTATACGAAATTCTCTAAATGCAATAGTTTTGAAGTTATAAGCGATTTACTCAACAGTGATAACGTAAAAGTAGCTATTACTCAGCTATGCCATGAGCTACAGGTCTAAAATTTTACTATGTTATAGCTGACCCAAAAGTAGCTGAATAACATATTTATACGAAATTCTCTAAATGCAATAGTTTTTAAGTTACAAGTGATTCTACTCATGATGGAAGTTACTGAAAAGCCCAAAAGTAGCTATTACTCACTTAGCTATTGAGACAGGCACCCAACTTACTCACCATATTGTAGCTATGAAAAAAGTAGCTGAATAACATATTTTCACAAAATGCTCTAGATGCAACAGTTTTCAAGTTATAAATGATTTTGTGCATGATTTCATGAATGTTAATGCATTAAAAATTATTAAAAAAATTTATTAAAAAAAAAGTAAGACAGATCCAGGTCTCATACTCACACAAGAGAATCTACCTGTGGCCTAGTACATATATGCAAGATATGAGAGAAATCCCTGCAATAGTCACTGAGAAAATTGTGATTAAGTGTTGAAATTTTCACACTTTTGGTGGGGGTACCCCCCTTGTAATGTCTCTAGCAAACAGACGAACAGACAGATTTGCATGCCTTGAACAATTTTTCATCCTCGATAGATAAGGTATCTTTTAAAAAAAACAGCACGTCTCTAGGCCTTGTAGTTTTGGAGGAGAAGTTGTTCACGCAGACGCGTACGCCCACGCCGCAGAGTGACGACATAATGCCAGCTGACTGACAAGTCAGCTGACATAAAAATGCTTCATTTCTAGCCTTATACTGTTGTGGCAACCAAAGTCAGCGCAGTCTGCTCTATCTAGCACGGTTTTCAAGATATAAGCATTTTTGTGTTTTGCAAAAAATAAAAAAATTAAAAATGTCCGCTATATTTGGCGAGACAAAAATATTTTGAAAATTGGCATGGCTACTCTGCAGAGATACCCAGCAGGTCCAAAATTTTGTTGAGTTCGCTCCATATAGCACGGTTTTCGAGATATAAGAATTTTTGTGTTTTGCAAAAACTTTGAAAATTCAAAATGGCCACCATTTTTGGGGAGACAAAATTTTTTGTCAAGACCACTGCCGCGGTGTGTATGCCGCGAGCATTAAAGCAGAAGAAATAGCTTTTCCGAGATATTCACAATTTTTCATTTTCGTGTGTGAAAGCTCTTCCAAAAGTAGGTGAATGAGTTATTTGAGAAAAATTGGCTATCTGCAATACTATTAAGAGATAATTCACATTTACTCATTTTGAGTAGGTGAATAATTATCTATGGGTCTGAAACTTCACCAAGTGAAAGCTCTCCCAAAAGTAGGTGAATGAGTTATTTGAGAAAAATTGGCTATCTGCAATACTTTTAGAGATAATTCGAATTTACTCATTTTGAGTAGGTGAGTAACTAGCTATGGGTCTGAAACTTCACCAATTGAAAGCTCTCCCAAAAGTAGGTGAATGATTAATTTGAGAAAAATTGGCTATCTGCAATACTTTTAGAGATAATTCGCATTTACTCATTTTGAGTAGGTGAGTAATTAGCTATGGGTCGGAAACTTCACCATGTGAAAGCTCTTCCAAAAGTAGGTGAATGAGTTATTTGAGAAAAATTGGCTATCTGCAATACTTTTAAGAGATAATTCGCATTTACTCATTTTGAGTAGGTGAGTAATCATCTACGGGTCTGAAACTTCACCATGTGAAAGCTCTCCCAAAAGTACATGAATGAGTTATTTGATAAAAATTGGGTATCCCCAATAGTTTTTGAGATAATTAGCATTTACTCATTTTGAGTAGGTGAGTAATTAGCTACGGGTGTGAAACTTCACCAAGTGAAAGCTCTCCCAAAAGTAGGTGAATGAGTTATTTGAGAAAAATTGGCCATCTGCAATACTTTTAGAGGTAATTCGCATTTACTCATTTTGAGTAGATGAGTAATTAGCTATGGGTCTGAAACTTCACCAAGTGAAAGCTCTTTGGGATAGCTGCTCTGCAGAGATACCCTGAAGATAAAAAATTTCGTCGAAATCGCTCTATGTAGCACGGTTTTCGAAATATTAGCATTTTTGTGTTTTGCAATTTTTGCGCAAAAATTCGAAAATTCAAAATGGCCGCCATTTTTGGCAAGATAAAATTTTTTTGAAAATTGGCATGGCTACTCTCCAGATATACCCTGTGGGTCAAAAATTTTGTCGAAATCGCTCTATCTAGCACGGTTTTCGAGATACAAGCATTTTTGTGTTTTGCAATTTTGCGAAAAATTCGAAAATTCAAAATGGCCGCTATTTTTTGCGAGAAATTTTTTGTTTGAAAATTGGCATGGCTACTACTCTGCAGAGATACCCTGTGGGTCAAAAATTTCGTCGAAATCGCTCTATCTAGCAATGTTTTCAAGATATAAGCATTTTTATGTTTTGCAATTTTTGCGAAAAATTCAAAAATTCAAAATGGCCGCCATTTTTGGCGAGACAAAATTTTTTGAAAATTGGCATGGCTACTCTGCAGATATACCCTGTGGGTCAAAAATTTCGTCGAAATCGCTCTATCTTGCAGGGTTTTCGAGATATAAGCATTTTTATGTTTTGCAATTTTTGCGAAAATTTCGAAAATTCAAAATGGCCGCCATTTTTGGCGAGACAAAATTTTTTAGAAAATTGGGAAAAGTACTCCGCAGAGATATCCTGCGGGTCAAAAATTTTGTCGAAATTGCTCTATCTAGCACGATTTTTGAGATATAAGCATTTTTGTGTTTTGCAACTTTTGCGAAAATTTCGAAAATTCAAAATGGCCGCCATTGTGGGCGAGACAAAAATTTTTTGAAAATTGGGAAAACTACTCCGCAGAGATCTCCTGCGGGTCAAAAATTTCGTCGAAATCGCTCTATCTAGCACGGTTTTCGAGATATAAGCATTTTTGTGTTTTCCTTATTTGGAAAATTCGTAATGATTAATTAATCATTAATTACTCGGCCACTTCTTAACCAATCAATGCCAAAATCTAATGATTTCCAGATTTTAATAGAATGAATGTATTTGCCAAGTTTCAGGTGAATTGATAAAATTCCTTTCAAGTTATCATCCGGACAAGCTTCCCCATCGAAAAAAGACATTTTTGGTCATGTGACCTCTCTGATTGGTTGAAATGTCACTGCAGCATATTCAAAAAAATTCCCCAAGGCTACTGCCTAAACCTGCCAAATTTGAAAAGAATCCGCCTAACGGTTACAGAGTTATAAGGAAAACAAAATGCGGAGCCGGCAGAGCCGGCGGAGCCTGAAGCTCTCCCATACACAAACAAGCGTCCCTTGTGGGACGCTTAATAATTGTTGACACTATCAATGTTTTGCAGGTTCTATACACGATACAATTAAATATCATCAGTAAAAGCAAATTACAATAAAAGGCAATTAGCAATAGAGAATGAAACTTGTAAAGAGAAGAATCTGTTACGTACACATCAAAGATGTTTGTTATTGAAATTAGAAATGTATTGTTCAGGACAATCATATTAACTTTAAGATGAAATCCAATAACATGAAAAGATTCCCTGCGTATGCTAAATAATGAAGAATAATAATAAATCTAATTATCACGGGCTTCAGCAATAGCTGTATTAAGTAATGTTGTGCATTTCATAAGTTTCTCTTTGTGGTTTAGTACTAATGAAATGGTTGAAAGATAAAAAGGAAATCAGTCAAAGTAATAATGGTTAATGACAGGAACATTTTTGAAATATCAAAACGATGCACTTGATCAATATGTTTGTGCTATTTACTAAAAATTTACATTTCATAGTTGTTTTTAATGTACTAATAAAATGTTGTTTTTTTTTGTACATTGTCTTTCTTTTGTCACAAAGTAATTTATACATTCCATTACTCACAGCATGGAATGTATACATTCAATAGTTCTGGCAACTGAATGTACACATTCAACGGCAAATCATAGCATATACCCATTCAATGATTTGGCCATCGAATGGCCACATTCCAGAGTTAGAGCCACTGAATGTACATATTCCGCAGTTATGTACATGTAACATATGCACTAAAAAGGTTTGGAGATCTTCATTCCACCTCAAAGAAGGGGCCCAAGGTCTTACCCTTACCCTGTGCTTTTCCACAGGTTGTTTGAAGCTCTCCCAAAAGTAGGTGAATGAGTTGAGAAAAATTGGCCATCTGCAATACTTCTAGAGATAATTCGCATATACTCATTTTCAGTAGGAGAGTAATTAGCTATGGGTCTGAAACTTCACTATGTGAAGGCCCTTGCAAAAGTAGGTGAATGAGTTATTTGAGAAAAAATTGGCTATCTGCAATACTTTTCAGAGATAATTCGCATTTACTCATTTTGAGTAGGCGAGTAATTAGCTAGGAGTGTGAAACTTCACCAAGTGAAAGCTCTCCAAAAGTAGGTGAATGAGTTATTTGAGAAAAATTGGCTATCTGCAATACTTTTAGCGATAATTCGCATTTACTCATTTTCAGTAGGTGAGTAATTAGCTATGGGTCTGAAACTTCACCATGTGAAAGCTCTCCCAAAAGTAGGTGAATGAGTTATTTGAGAAAAATTGGCTAAGAACAATACTTTTAAGAGATAATTCGCATTTACTCATTTTGAGTAGGTGAGTAATTATCTAAGGGTCTGAAACTTCACCATGTCAAAGCTCTCCCAAAAGTAGATGAATGAGTTATTTGAGAAAAATTGGCTATCTGCAATACTTTTAGCGATAATTCGTATTTACTCATTTTCAGTAGGTGAGTAATTAGCTATGGGTCTGAAACTTCACCAAGTGAAAGCTCTGCCAAAAGTAGGTGAATGAGTTATTTGAGAAAAATTGGCTATCTGTAATACTTTTAGCGATAATTCGTATTTACTCATTTTGAGTAGGTGAGTAATTAGCTATGGGTGTGAAACTTCACCAAGTGAAAGTTCTCCCAAAAGTAGGTGAATGAGTTATTTGAGAAAAATTGGCTATCTGCAATACTTTTAGCGATAATTCGCATTTACTCATTTTCAGTAGGTGAGTAATTAGCTATGGGTGTGAAACTTCACCAAGTGAAAGTTCTCCCAAAAGTAGGTGAATGAGTTATTTGAGAAAAATTGGCCATCTGCAATACTTTTAGAGATAATTGGCATTTACTCATTTTCAGTAGGTGAGTAATTAGCTATGGGTCTGAAACTTCACCAAGTGAAAGCTCTCCCAAAAGTAGGTGAATGAGTTATTTGAGAAAAATTGGCTATCTGCAATACTTTTAAGAGATAATTCGCATTTACTCATTTTGAGTAGGCGAGTAATCAGCTATGGGTGTGAAACTTCACCATGTGAAAGCTCTTCCAAAAGTAGGTGAATGAGTTATTTGAGAAAAATTGGCTATCTGCAATACTTTTAGAGATAATTCGCATTTACTCATTTTGAGTAGGGGAGTAATTAGCTATGGGTATGAAACTTCAAGTGAAAGCTCTCCCAAAAGTAGGTGAATGAGTTATTTGAGAAAAATTGGCTATCTGCAATACTTTTAGCGATAATTCGCATTTACTCATTTTCAGTAGGTGAGTAATTAGCTATGGGTGTGAAACTTCACCAAGTGAAAGCTCTTCCAAAAGTAGGTGAACGAGTTATTTGAGAAAAATTGGCTATCTGCAATACTTTTAAGAGATAATACGCATTTACTCATTTTGAGTAGGTGAGTAATCATCTACGGGTCTGAAACTTCACCATGTGAAAGCTCTCCCAAAAGTACATGAATGAGTTATTTGATAAAAATTGGGTATCCCCAATAGTTTTTGAGATAATTAGCATTTACTCATTTTGAGTAGGCGAGTAATTAGCTACGGGTCTGAAACTTCAAGTGAAAGCTCTCCCAAAAGTAGGTGAATGAGTTATTTGAGAAAAATTGGCCATCTGCAATACTTTTAGAGGTAATTCGCATTTACTCATTTTGAGTAGATGAGTAATTAGCTATGTGTCTGAAACTTCACCAAGTGAAAGCTCTTTGGGATAGCTGCTCTGCAGAGATACCCTGAAGATAAAAAATTTCGTCGAAATCGCTCTATGTAGCACGGTTTTCGAAATATTAGCATTTTTGTGTTTTGCAATTTTTGCGCAAAAATTCGAAAATTCAAAATGGCCGCCATTTTTGGCAAGACAAAATTTTTTTGAAAATTGGCATGGCTACTCTCCAGATATACCCTGTGGGTCAAAAATTTTGTCGAAATCGCTCTATCTAGCACGGTTTTCGAGATACAAGCACTTTTGTGTTTTGCAATTTTGCGAAAAATTCGAAAATTCAAAATGGCCGCTATTTTTTGCGAGAAATTTTTTGTTTGAAAATTGGCATGGCTACTACTCTGCAGAGATACCCTGTGGGTCAAAAATTTCGTCGAAATCGCTCTATCTAGCAGGGTTTTCAAGATATAAGCATTTTTATGTTTTGCAATTTTTGCGAAAAATTCAAAAATTCAAAATGGCCGCCATTTTTGGCGAGACAAAATTTTTTGAAAATTGGCATGGCTACTCTGCAGATATACCCTGTGGGTCAAAAATTTCGTCGAAATCGCTCTATCTTGCAGGGTTTTCGAGATATAAGCATTTTTATGTTTTGCAATTTTTGCGAAAATTTCGAAAATTCAAAATGGCCGCCATTTTTGGCGAGACAAAATTTTTTTGAAAATTGGGAAAAGTACTCCGCAGAGATATCCTGCGGGTCAAAAATTTTGTCGAAATTGCTCTATCTAGCACGATTTTTGAGATATAAGCATTTTTGTGTTTTGCAACTTTTGCGAAAATTTCGAAAATTCAAAATGGCCGCCATTGTGGGTGAGACAAAAATTTTTTGAAAATTGGGAAAACTACTCCGCAGAGATCTCCTGCGGGTCAAAAATTTCGTCGAAATCGCTCTATCTAGCACGGTTTTCGAGATATAAGCATTTTTGTGTTTTCCTTATTTGGAAAATTCGTAATGATTAATTAATCATTAATTACTCGGCCATTTCTTGACCAATCAATGCCAAAATCTAATGATTTCCAGATTTTAATAGAATGAATGTATTTGCCAAGTTTCAGGTGAATTGATAAAATTCCTTTCAAGTTATCATCCGGACAAGCTTCCCCATCGAAAAAAGACATTTTTGGTCATGTGACCTCTCTGATTGGTTGAAATGTCACTGCAGCATATTCAAAAAAATTCCCCAAGGCTACTGCCTAAACCTGCCAAATTTGAAAAGAATCCGCCTAACGGTTACAGAGTTATAAGGAAAACAAAATGCGGAGCCGGCAGAGCCGGCGGAGCCTGAAGCTCTCCCATACACAAACAAGCGTCCCTTGTGGGACGCTTAATAATTGTTGACACTATCAATGTTTTGCAGGTTCTATACACGATACAATTAAATATCATCAGTAAAAGCAAATTACAATAAAAGGCAATTAGCAATAGAGAATGAAACTTGTAAAGAGAAGAATCTGTTACGTACACATCAAAGATGTTTGTTATTGAAATTAGAAATGTATTGTTCAGGACAATCATATTAACTTTAAGATGAAATCCAATAACATGAAAAGATTCCCTGCGTATGCTAAATAATGAAGAATAATAATAAATCTAATTATCACGGGCTTCAGCAATAGCTGTATTAAGTAATGTTGTGCATTTCATAAGTTTCTCTTTGTGGTTTAGTACTAATGAAATGGTTGAAAGATAAAAAGGAAATCAGTCAAAGTAATAATGGTTAATGACAGGAACATTTTTGAAATATCAAAACGATGCACTTGATCAATATGTTTGTGCTATTTACTAAAAATTTACATTTCATAGTTGTTTTTAATGTACTAATAAAATGTTGTTTTTTTTTGTACATTGTCTTTCTTTTGTCACAAAGTAATTTATACATTCCATTACTCACAGCATGGAATGTATACATTCAATAGTTCTGGCAACTGAATGTACACATTCAACGGCAAATCATAGCATATACCCATTCAATGATTTGGCCATCGAATGGCCACATTCCAGAGTTAGAGCCACTGAATGTACATATTCCGCAGTTATGTACATGTAACATATGCACTAAAAAGGTTTGGAGATCTTCATTCCACCTCAAAGAAGGGGCCCAAGGTCTTACCCTTACCCTGTGCTTTTCCACAGGTTGTTTGAAGCTCTCCCAAAAGTAGGTGAATGAGTTGAGAAAAATTGGCCATCTGCAATACTTCTAGAGATAATTCGCATATACTCATTTTCAGTAGGAGAGTAATTAGCTATGGGTCTGAAACTTCACTATGTGAAGGCCCTTGCAAAAGTAGGTGAATGAGTTATTTGAGAAAAAATTGGCTATCTGCAATACTTTTCAGAGATAATTCGCATTTACTCATTTTGAGTAGGCGAGTAATTAGCTAGGAGTGTGAAACTTCACCAAGTGAAAGCTCTCCAAAAGTAGGTGAATGAGTTATTTGAGAAAAATTGGCTATCTGCAATACTTTTAGCGATAATTCGCATTTACTCATTTTCAGTAGGTGAGTAATTAGCTATGGGTCTGAAACTTCACCATGTGAAAGCTCTCCCAAAAGTAGGTGAATGAGTTATTTGAGAAAAATTGGCTAAGAACAATACTTTTAAGAGATAATTCGCATTTACTCATTTTGAGTAGGTGAGTAATTATCTAAGGGTCTGAAACTTCACCATGTCAAAGCTCTCCCAAAAGTAGATGAATGAGTTATTTGAGAAAAATTGGCTATCTGCAATACTTTTAGCGATAATTCGTATTTACTCATTTTCAGTAGGTGAGTAATTAGCTATGGGTCTGAAACTTCACCAAGTGAAAGCTCTGCCAAAAGTAGGTGAATGAGTTATTTGAGAAAAATTGGCTATCTGTAATACTTTTAGCGATAATTCGTATTTACTCATTTTGAGTAGGTGAGTAATTAGCTATGGGTGTGAAACTTCACCAAGTGAAAGTTCTCCCAAAAGTAGGTGAATGAGTTATTTGAGAAAAATTGGCTATCTGCAATACTTTTAGCGATAATTCGCATTTACTCATTTTCAGTAGGTGAGTAATTAGCTATGGGTGTGAAACTTCACCAAGTGAAAGTTCTCCCAAAAGTAGGTGAATGAGTTATTTGAGAAAAATTGGCCATCTGCAATACTTTTAGAGATAATTGGCATTTACTCATTTTCAGTAGGTGAGTAATTAGCTATGGGTCTGAAACTTCACCAAGTGAAAGCTCTCCCAAAAGTAGGTGAATGAGTTATTTGAGAAAAATTGGCTATCTGCAATACTTTTAAGAGATAATTCGCATTTACTCATTTTGAGTAGGCGAGTAATCAGCTATGGGTGTGAAACTTCACCATGTGAAAGCTCTTCCAAAAGTAGGTGAATGAGTTATTTGAGAAAAATTGGCTATCTGCAATACTTTTAGAGATAATTCGCATTTACTCATTTTGAGTAGGGGAGTAATTAGCTATGGGTATGAAACTTCAAGTGAAAGCTCTCCCAAAAGTAGGTGAATGAGTTATTTGAGAAAAATTGGCTATCTGCAATACTTTTAGCGATAATTCGCATTTACTCATTTTCAGTAGGTGAGTAATTAGCTATGGGTGTGAAACTTCACCAAGTGAAAGCTCTTCCAAAAGTAGGTGAACGAGTTATTTGAGAAAAATTGGCTATCTGCAATACTTTTAAGAGATAATACGCATTTACTCATTTTGAGTAGGTGAGTAATCATCTACGGGTCTGAAACTTCACCATGTGAAAGCTCTCCCAAAAGTACATGAATGAGTTATTTGATAAAAATTGGGTATCCCCAATAGTTTTTGAGATAATTAGCATTTACTCATTTTGAGTAGGCGAGTAATTAGCTACGGGTCTGAAACTTCACCAAGTGAAAGCTCTCCCAAAAGTAGGTGAATGAGTTATTTGAGAAAAATTGGCCATCTGCAATACTTTTAGAGGTAATTCGCATTTACTCATTTTGAGTAGATGAGTAATTAGCTATGTGTCTGAAACTTCACCAAGTGAAAGCTCTTTGGGATAGCTGCTCTGCAGAGATACCCTGAAGATAAAAAATTTCGTCGAAATCGCTCTATGTAGCACGGTTTTCGAAATATTAGCATTTTTGTGTTTTGCAATTTTTGCGCAAAAATTCGAAAATTCAAAATGGCCGCCATTTTTGGCAAGACAAAATTTTTTTGAAAATTGGCATGGCTACTCTCCAGATATACCCTGTGGGTCAAAAATTTTGTCGAAATCGCTCTATCTAGCACGGTTTTCGAGATACAAGCACTTTTGTGTTTTGCAATTTTGCGAAAAATTCGAAAATTCAAAATGGCCGCTATTTTTTGCGAGAAATTTTTTGTTTGAAAATTGGCATGGCTACTACTCTGCAGAGATACCCTGTGGGTCAAAAATTTCGTCGAAATCGCTCTATCTAGCAGGGTTTTCAAGATATAAGCATTTTTATGTTTTGCAATTTTTGCGAAAAATTCAAAAATTCAAAATGGCCGCCATTTTTGGCGAGACAAAATTTTTTGAAAATTGGCATGGCTACTCTGCAGATATACCCTGTGGGTCAAAAATTTCGTCGAAATCGCTCTATCTTGCAGGGTTTTCGAGATATAAGCATTTTTATGTTTTGCAATTTTTGCGAAAATTTCGAAAATTCAAAATGGCCGCCATTTTTGGCGAGACAAAATTTTTTTGAAAATTGGGAAAAGTACTCCGCAGAGATATCCTGCGGGTCAAAAATTTTGTCGAAATTGCTCTATCTAGCACGATTTTTGAGATATAAGCATTTTTGTGTTTTGCAACTTTTGCGAAAATTTCGAAAATTCAAAATGGCCGCCATTGTGGGTGAGACAAAAATTTTTTGAAAATTGGGAAAACTACTCCGCAGAGATCTCCTGCGGGTCAAAAATTTCGTCGAAATCGCTCTATCTAGCACGGTTTTCGAGATATAAGCATTTTTGTGTTTTCCTTATTTGGAAAATTCGTAATGATTAATTAATCATTAATTACTCGGCCATTTCTTGACCAATCAATGCCAAAATCTAATGATTTCCAGATTTTAATAGAATGAATGTATTTGCCAAGTTTCAGGTGAATTGATAAAATTCCTTTCAAGTTATCATCCGGACAAGCTTCCCCATCGAAAAAAGACATTTTTGGTCATGTGACCTCTCTGATTGGTTGAAATGTCACTGCAGCATATTCAAAAAAATTCCCCAAGGCTACTGCCTAAACCTGCCAAATTTGAAAAGAATCCGCCTAACGGTTACAGAGTTATAAGGAAAACAAAATGCGGAGCCGGCAGAGCCGGCGGAGCCTGAAGCTCTCCCATACACAAACAAGCGTCCCTTGTGGGACGCTTAATAATTGTTGACACTATCAATGTTTTGCAGGTTCTATACACGATACAATTAAATATCATCAGTAAAAGCAAATTACAATAAAAGGCAATTAGCAATAGAGAATGAAACTTGTAAAGAGAAGAATCTGTTACGTACACATCAAAGATGTTTGTTATTGAAATTAGAAATGTATTGTTCAGGACAATCATATTAACTTTAAGATGAAATCCAATAACATGAAAAGATTCCCTGCGTATGCTAAATAATGAAGAATAATAATAAATCTAATTATCACGGGCTTCAGCAATAGCTGTATTAAGTAATGTTGTGCATTTCATAAGTTTCTCTTTGTGGTTTAGTACTAATGAAATGGTTGAAAGATAAAAAGGAAATCAGTCAAAGTAATAATGGTTAATGACAGGAACATTTTTGAAATATCAAAACGATGCACTTGATCAATATGTTTGTGCTATTTACTAAAAATTTACATTTCATAGTTGTTTTTAATGTACTAATAAAATGTTGTTTTTTTTTGTACATTGTCTTTCTTTTGTCACAAAGTAATTTATACATTCCATTACTCACAGCATGGAATGTATACATTCAATAGTTCTGGCAACTGAATGTACACATTCAACGGCAAATCATAGCATATACCCATTCAATGATTTGGCCATCGAATGGCCACATTCCAGAGTTAGAGCCACTGAATGTACATATTCCGCAGTTATGTACATGTAACATATGCACTAAAAAGGTTTGGAGATCTTCATTCCACCTCAAAGAAGGGGCCCAAGGTCTTACCCTTACCCTGTGCTTTTCCACAGGTTGTTTGAAGCTCTCCCAAAAGTAGGTGAATGAGTTGAGAAAAATTGGCCATCTGCAATACTTCTAGAGATAATTCGCATATACTCATTTTCAGTAGGAGAGTAATTAGCTATGGGTCTGAAACTTCACTATGTGAAGGCCCTTGCAAAAGTAGGTGAATGAGTTATTTGAGAAAAAATTGGCTATCTGCAATACTTTTCAGAGATAATTCGCATTTACTCATTTTGAGTAGGCGAGTAATTAGCTATGAGTGTGAAACTTCACCAAGTGAAAGCTCTCCAAAAGTAGGTGAATGAGTTATTTGAGAAAAATTGGCTATCTGCAATACTTTTAGCGATAATTCGCATTTACTCATTTTGAGTAGGCGAGTAATTAGCTATGGGTGTTAAACCTCACCAAGTGAAAGTTCTCCCAAAAGTAGGTGAGTTATTTGAGAAAAATTGGCCATTTGCAATACTTTTAGAGATAATTCACATTTACTCATTTTCAGTAGGTGAGTAATTAGCTATGGGTCTGAAACTTCACCATGTGAAAGCTCTTCCAAAAGTAGGTGAACGAGTTATTTGAGAAAAATTGGCTATCTGCAATACTTTTAGCGATAATTCGCATTTACTCATTTTCAGTGAGTAATTATCTATGGGTCTGCAACTTCACCATGTGAAAGCTCTCCCAAAAGTAGATGGAGTTATTTGAGAAAAATTGGCTATCTGTAATACTTTTACAGATAATTTGCATTTGCTCATTTTGAGTAGGTGAGTAATTAGCTATGGGTCTGAAACTTCCAAGTGAAAGCTCTCCCAAAAGTAGGTGAATGAGTTATTTGATAAAAATTGGCTATCTGCAATACTTTTAAAGAGATAATTCGCATTTACTCATTTTGAGTAGGCGAGTAATCAGCTATGGGTGTGAAACTTCACCATATGAAAGCTCTTCCAAAAGTAGGTGAATGAGTTATTTGAGAAAAATTGGCTATCTGCAATACTTTTAGAGATAATTCGCATTTACTCATTTTGAGTAGGGGAGTAATTAGCTATGGGTATGAAACTTCAAGTGAAAGCTTTCCCAAAAGTAGGTGAATGAGTTATTTGAGAAAAATTGGCTATCTGCAATACTTTTAGCGATAATTCGCATTTACTCATTTTGAGTAGGCGAGTAATTAGCTATGGGTCTGAAACTTCACCAAGTGAAAGCTCTCCCAAAAGTAGGTGAATGAGTTATTTGAGAAAAATTGGCTATCTGCAATACTTTTAGAGATAATTCGCATTTACTCATTTTGAGTAGGTGAGTAATCAGCTATGGGTGTGAAACTTCACCATTTGAAAGCTCTTCCAAAAGTAGGTGAATGAGTTATTTGAGAAAAATTGGCTATCTGCAATACTTTTAGCGATAATTCGCATTTACTCATTTTCAGTAGGTGAGTAATTAGCTATGGGTCTGAAACTTCACCATGTGAAAGCTCTCCCAAAAGTAGGTGAATGAGTTATTTGAGAAAAATTGGCTAAGAACAATACTTTTAACAGATAATTCGCATTTACTCATTTTGAGTAGGTGAGTAATTATCTAAGGGTCTGAAACTTCACCATGTCAAAGCTCTCCCAAAAGTAGATGAATGAGTTATTTGAGAAAAATTGGCTATCTGCAATACTTTTAGCGATAATTCGTATTTACTCATTTTCAGTAGGTGAGTAATTAGCTATGGGTCTGAAACTTCAAGTGAAAGCTCTGCCAAAAGTAGGTGAATGAGTTATTTGAGAAAAATTGGCTATCTGTAATACTTTTAGCGATAATTCGTATTTACTCATTTTGAGTAGGTGAGTAATTAGCTATGGGTGTGAAACTTCACCAAGTGAAAGTTCTCCCAAAAGTAGGTGAATGAGTTATTTGAGAAAAATTGGCTATCTGCAATACTTTTAGCGATAATTCGCATTTACTCATTTTCAGTAGGTGAGTAATTAGCTATGGGTGTGAAACTTCACCAAGTGAAAGTTCTCCCAAAAGTAGGTGAATGAGTTATTTGAGAAAAATTGGCCATCTGCAATACTTTTAGAGATAATTGGCATTTACTCATTTTCAGTAGGTGAGTAATTAGCTATGGGTCTGAAACTTCACCATGTGAAAGCTCTTCCAAAAGTAGGTGAACGAGTTATTTGAGAAAAATTGGCTATCTGCAATACTTTTAGCGATAATTCGCATTTACTCATTTTCAGTAGGTGAGTAATTATCAATGGGTCTGAAACTTCACCATGTGAAAGCTCTCCCAAAAGTAGATGAAGGAGTTATTTGAGAAAAATTGGCTATCTGTAATACTTTTACAGATAATTCGCATTTACTCATTTTGAGTAGGTGAGTAATTAGCTATGGGTCTGAAACTTCATCAAGTGAAAGCTCTCCCAAAAGTAGGTGAATGAGTTATTTGAGAAAAATTGGCTATCTGCAATACTTTTAAGAGATAATTCGCATTTACTCATTTTGAGTAGGCGAGTAATCAGCTATGGGTGTGAAACTTCACTATGTGAAAGCTCTTCCAAAAGTAGGTGAATGAGTTATTTGAGAAAAATTGGCTATCTGCAATACTTTGAGAGATAATTCGCATTTACTCATTTTGAGTAGGGGAGTAATTAGCTATGGGTATGAAACTTCAAGTGAAAGCTCTCCCAAAAGTAGGTGAATGAGTTATTTGAGAAAAATTGGCTATCTGCAATACTTTTAGCGATAATTCGCATTTACTCATTTTGAGTAGGTGAGTAATTAGCTATGGGTCTGAAACTTCAAGTGAAAGCTCTCCCAAAAGTAGGTGAATGAGTTATTTGAGAAAAATTGGCTATCTGCAATACTTTTAGAGATAATTCGCATTTACTCATTTTGAGTAGGTGAGTAATCAGCTATGGGGGTGAAACTTCACCATGTGAAAGCTCTTCCAAAAGTAGGTGAATGAGTTATTTGAGAAAAATTGGCTATCTGCAATATTTTTAGCGATAATTCGCATTTACTCATTTTCAGTAGGTGAGTAATTAGCTATGGGTCTGAAACTTCACCATGTGAAAGCTCTCCCAAAAGTAGGTGAATCAGTTATTTGAGAAAAATTGGCTAAGAACAATACTTTTAAGAGATAATTCGCATTTACTCATTTTGAGTAGGCGAGTAATTATCTAAGGGTCTGAAACTTCACCATGTCAAAGCTCTCCCAAAAGTAGGTGAATGAGTTATTTGAGAAAAATTGGCTATCTGCAATACTTTTAGCGATAATTCGTATTTACTCATTTTCAGTAGGTGAGTAATTAGCTATGGGTCTGAAACTTCAAGTGAAAGCTCTGCCAAAAGTAGGTGAATGAGTTATTTGAGAAAAATTGGCTATCTGTAATACTTTTAGCGATAATTCGTATTTACTCATTTTGAGTAGGTGAGTAATTAGCTATGGGTGTGAAACTTCACCAAGTGAAAGTTCTCCCAAAAGTAGGTGAATGAGTTATTTGAGAAAAATTGGCTATCTGCAATACTTTTAGCGATAATTCGCATTTACTCATTTTCAGTAGGTGAGTAATTAGCTATGGGTGTGAAACTTCACCAAGTGAAAGTTCTCCCAAAAGTAGGTGAATGAGTTATTTGAGAAAAATTGGCCATCTGCAATACTTTTAGAGATAATTGGCATTTACTCATTTTCAGTAGGTGAGTAATTAGCTATGGGTCTGAAACTTCACCATGTGAAAGCTCTTCCAAAAGTAGGTGAACGAGTTATTTGAGAAAAATTGGCTATCTGCAATACTTTTAGCGATAATTCGCATTTACTCATTTTCAGTAGGTGAGTAATTATCTATGGGTCTGAAACTTCACCATGTGAAAGCTCTCCCAAAAGTAGATGAAGGAGTTATTTGAGAAAAATTGGCTATCTGTAATACTTTTACAGATAATTCGCATTTACTCATTTTGAGTAGGTGAGTAATTAGCTATGGGTCTGAAACTTCATCAAGTGAAAGCTCTCCCAAAAGTAGGTGAATGAGTTATTTGAGAAAAATTGGCTATCTGCAATACTTTTAAGAGATAATTCGCATTTACTCATTTTGAGTAGGCGAGTAATCAGCTATGGGTGTGAAACTTCACCATGTGAAAGCTCTTCCAAAAGTAGGTGAATGAGTTATTTGAGAAAAATTGGCTATCTGCAATACTTTTAGAGATAATTCGCATTTACTCATTTTGAGTAGGGGAGTAATTAGCTATGGGTATGAAACTTCAAGTGAAAGCTCTCCCAAAAGTAGGTGAATAAGTTATTTGAGAAAAATTGGCTATCTGCAATACTTTTAGCGATAATTCGCATTTACTCATTTTGAGTAGGTGAGTAATTAGCTATGGGTCTGAAACTTCATCAAGTGAAAGCTCTCCCAAAAGTAGGTGAATGAGTTATTTGAGAAAAATTGGCTATCTGCAATACTTTTAGAGATAATTCGCATTTACTCATTTTGAGTAGGTGAGTAATCAGCTATGGGGGTGAAACTTCACCATGTGAAAGCTCTTCCAAAAGTAGGTGAATGAGTTATTTGAGAAAAATTGGCTATCTGCAATACTTTTAGCGATAATTCGCATTTACTCATTTTCAGTAGGTGAGTAATTAGCTATGGGTCTGAAACTTCACCATGTGAAAGCTCTCCCAAAAGTAGGTGAATCAGTTATTTGAGAAAAATTGGCTAAGAACAATACTTTTAAGAGATAATTCGCATTTACTCATTTTGAGTAGGCGAGTAATTATCTAAGGGTCTGAAACTTCACCATGTCAAAGCTCTCCCAAAAGTAGGTGAATGAGTTATTTGAGAAAAATTGGCTATCTGCAATACTTTTAGCGATAATTCGTATTTACTCATTTTCAGTAGGTGAGTAATTAGCTATGGGTCTGAAACTTCACCAAGTGAAAGCTCTCCCAAAAGTAGGTGAATGAGTTATTTGAGAAAAATTGGCCATCTGCAATACTTTTAGAGATAATTCGCATTTACTCATTTTCAGTAGGTGAGTAATTATCTATGGGTCTGAAACTTCACCATGTGAAAGCTCTCCCAAAAGTAGATGAAGGAGTTATTTGAGAAAAATTGGCTATCTGTAATACTTTTACAGATAATTCGCATTTACTCATTTTGAGTAGGTGAGTAATTAGCTATGGGTCTGAAATTTCATCAAGTGAAAGCTCTCCCAAAAGTAGGTGAAAGAGTTATTTGAGAAAAATTGGCTATCTGCAATACTTTTAAGAGATAATTCGCATTTACTCATTTTGAGTAGGTGAGTAATCAGCTATGGGTGTGAAACTTCACCATGTGAAAGCTCTTCCAAAAGTAGGTGAATGAGTTATTTGAGAAAAAATGGCTATCTGCAATACTTTTAGCGATAATTCGCATTTACTCATTTTGAGTAGGTGAGTAATCAGCTATGGGTGTGAAACTTCACCATGTGAAAGCTCTTCCAAAAGTAGGTGAATGAGTTATTTGAGAAAAATTGGCTATCTGCAATACTTTTAGCGATAATTCGCATTTACTCATTTTGAGTAGGTGAGTAATTAGCTATGGGTCTGAAACTTCATCAAGTGAAAGCTCTCCCAAAAGTAGGTGAATGAGTTATTTGAGAAAAATTGGCTATCTGCAATACTTTTAGAGATAATTCGCATTTACTCATTTTGAGTAGGTGAGTAATCAGCTATGGGGGTGAAACTTCACCATGTGAAAGCTCTTCCAAAAGTAGGTGAATGAGTTATTTGAGAAAAATTGGCTATCTGCAATACTTTTAGCGATAATTCGCATTTACTCATTTTCAGTAGGTGAGTAATTAGCTATGGGTCTGAAACTTCACCATGTGAAAGCTCTCCCAAAAGTAGGTGAATCAGTTATTTGAGAAAAATTGGCTAAGAACAATACTTTTAAGAGATAATTCGCATTTACTCATTTTGAGTAGGCGAGTAATTATCTAAGGGTCTGAAACTTCACCATGTCAAAGCTCTCCCAAAAGTAGGTGAATGAGTTATTTGAGAAAAATTGGCTATCTGCAATACTTTTAGCGATAATTCGTATTTACTCATTTTCAGTAGGTGAGTAATTAGCTATGGGTCTGAAACTTCACCAAGTGAAAGCTCTCCCAAAAGTAGGTGAATGAGTTATTTGAGAAAAATTGGCCATCTGCAATACTTTTAGAGATAATTCGCATTTACTCATTTTCAGTAGGTGAGTAATTATCTATGGGTCTGAAACTTCACCATGTGAAAGCTCTCCCAAAAGTAGATGGAGTTATTTGAGAAAAATTGGCTATCTGTAATACTTTTACAGATAATTCGCATTTACTCATTTTGAGTAGGTGAGTAATTAGCTATGGGTCTGAAATTTCATCAAGTGAAAGCTCTCCCAAAAGTAGGTGAAAGAGTTATTTGAGAAAAATTGGCTATCTGCAATACTTTTAAGAGATAATTCGCATTTACTCATTTTGAGTAGGTGAGTAATCAGCTATGGGTGTGAAACTTCACCATGTGAAAGCTCTTCCAAAAGTAGGTGAATGAGTTATTTGAGAAAAAATGGCTATCTGCAATACTTTTAGCGATAATTCGCATTTACTCATTTTCAGTAGGTGAGTAATTAGCTATGGGTCTGAAACTTCACCATGTGAAAGCTCTCCCAAAAGTAGGTGAATGAGTTACTTGAGAAAAATTGGCTAAGAACAATACTTTTAAGAGATAATTCGCATTTACTCATTTTGAGTAGGTGAGTAATTATCTACGGGTCTGAAACTTCACCATGTGAAAGCTCTCCCAAAAGTAGATGAATGAGTTCTTTGAGAAAAATTGGCTATCTGCAATACTTTTAGAGATAATTCGCATTTACTCATTTTCAGTAGGTGAGTAATTAGCTATGGGTATGAAACTTCACCAAGTGAAAGCTCTCCCAAAAGTAGGTGAATGAGTTATTTGAGAAAAATTGGCTATCTGTAATACTTTTAGCGATAATTCGTATTTACTCATTTTGAGTAGGGGAGTAATTAGCTATGGGTGTGAAACTTCAAGTGAAAGTTCTCCCAAAAGTAGGTGAATGAGTTATTTGAGAAAAATTGGCTATCTGCAATACTTTTAGCGATAATTCGCATTTACTCATTTTGAGTAGGTGACTAATCAGCTATGGGTGTGAAACTTCACCAAGTGAAAGTTCTCCCAAAAGTAGGTGAATGAGTTATTTGAGAAAAATTAGCCATCTGCAATACTTTTAGAGATAATTTGCATTTACTCATTTTGAGTAGGTGAGTAATTAGCTATGGGTCTGAAACTTCACCATGTGAAAGCTCTTCCAAAAGTAGGTGAACGAGTTATTTGAGAAAAATTGGCTATCTGCAATACTTTTAGCGATAATTTGCATTTACTCATTTTCAGTAGGTGAGTAATTATCTATGGGTGTGAAACTTCACCATGTGAAAGCTCTCCCAAAAGTAGATGAAGGAGTTAGAGAAAAATTGGCTATCTGCAATACTTTTACAGATAATTCGCATTTACTCATTTTGAGTAGGTGAGTAATTAGCTATGGGTCTGAAACTTCATCAAGTGAAAGCTCTCCCAAAAGTAGGTGAATGAGTTATTTGAGAAAAATTGGCTATCTGCAATACTTTTAAAGAGATAATTCGCATTTACTCATTTTGAGTAGGCGAGTAATCAGCTATGGGTGTGAAACTTCACCATATGAAAGATCTTCCAAAAGTAGGTGAGTTATTTGAGAAAAATTGGCTATCTGCAATACTTTTAGAGATAATTCGCATTTACTCATTTTGAGTAGGGGAGTAATTAGCTATGGGTATGAAACTTCAAGTGAAAGCTCTCCCAAAAGTAGGTGAATGAGTTATTTGAGAAAAATTGGCTATCTGCAATACTTTTAGCGATAATTCGCATTTACTCATTTTGAGTAGGCGAGTAATTAGCTATGGGTCTGAAACTTCACCAAGTGAAAGCTCTCCCAAAAGTAGGTGAATGAGTTATTTGAGAAAAATTGGCTATCTGCAATACTTTTAGAGATAATTCGCATTTACTCATTTTGAGTAGGTGAGTAATCAGCTATGGGTGTGAAACTTCACCATTTGAAAGCTCTTCCAAAAGTAGGTGAATGAGTTATTTGAGAAAAATTGGCTATCTGCAATACTTTTAGCGATAATTCGCATTTACTCATTTTCAGTAGGTGAGTAATTAGCTATGGGTCTGAAACTTCACCATGTGAAAGCTCTCCCAAAAGTAGGTGAATGAGTTATTTGAGAAAAATTCGCTAAGAACAATACTTTTAAGAGATAATTCGCATTTACTCATTTTGAGTAGGTGAGTAATTATCTAAGGGTCTGAAACTTCACCATGTCAAAGCTCTCCCAAAAGTAGATGAATGAGTTATTTGAGAAAAATTGGCTATCTGCAATACTTTTAGCGATAATTCGTATTTACTCATTTTCAGTAGGTGAGTAATTAGCTATGGGTCTGAAACTTCACCAAGTGAAAGCTCTGCCAAAAGTAGGTGAATGAGTTATTTGAGAAAAATTGGCTATCTGTAATACTTTTAGCGATAATTCGTATTTACTCATTTTGAGTAGGGGAGTAATTAGCTATGGGTGTGAAACTTCAAGTGAAAGTTCTCCCAAAAGTAGGTGAATGAGTTATTTGAGAAAAATTGGCTATCTGCAATACTTTTAGCGATAATTCACATTTACTCATTTTGAGTAGGTGACTAATCAGCTATGGGTGTGAAACTTCACCAAGTGAAAGTTCTCCCAAAAGTAGGTGAATGAGTTATTTGAGAAAAATTAGCCATCTGCAATACTTTTAGAGATAATTCGCATTTACTCATTTTGAGTAGGTGAGTAATTAGCTATGGGTCTGAAACTTCACCATGTGAAAGCTCTTCCAAAAGTAGGTGAACGAGTTATTTGAGAAAAATTGGCTATCTGCAATACTTTTAGCGATAATTTGCATTTACTCATTTTCAGTAGGTGAGTAATTATCTATGGGTGTGAAACTTCACCATGTGAAAGCTCTCCCAAAAGTAGATGAAGGAGTTAGAGAAAAATTGGCTATCTGCAATACTTTTACAGATAATTCGCATTTACTCATTTTGAGTAGGTGAGTAATTAGCTATGGGTCTGAAACTTCATCAAGTGAAATCTCTCCCAAAAGTAGGTGAATGAGTTATTTGAGAAAAATTGGCTATCTGCAATACTTTTAAAGAGATAATTCGCATTTACTCATTTTGAGTAGGCGAGTAATCAGCTATGGGTGTGAAACTTCACCATATGAAAGCTCTTCCAAAAGTAGGTGAGTTATTTGAGAAAAATTGGCTATCTGCAATACTTTTAGAGATAATTCGCATTTACTCATTTTGAGTAGGGGAGTAATTAGCTATGGGTATGAAACTTCAAGTGAAAGCTCTCCCAAAAGTAGGTGAATGAGTTATTTGAGAAAAATTGGCTATCTGCAATACTTTTAGCGATAATTCGCATTTACTCATTTTGAGTAGGCGAGTAATTAGCTATGGGTCTGAAACTTCAAGTGAAAGCTCTCCCAAAAGTAGGTGAATGAGTTATTTGAGAAAAATTGGCTATCTGCAATACTTTTAGAGATAATTCGCATTTACTCATTTTGAGTAGGTGAGTAATCAGCTATGGGTGTGAAACTTCACCATTTGAAAGCTCTTCCAAAAGTAGGTGAATGAGTTATTTGAGAAAAATTGGCTATCTGCAATACTTTTAGCGATAATTCGCATTTACTCATTTTCAGTAGGTGAGTAATTAGCTATGGGTCTGAAACTTCACCATGTGAAAGCTCTCCCAAAAGTAGGTGAATGAGTTATTTGAGAAAAATTCGCTAAGAACAATACTTTTAAGAGATAATTCGCATTTACTCATTTTGAGTAGGTGAGTAATTCTCTAAGGGTCTGAAACTTCACCATGTCAAAGCTCTCCCAAAAGTAGATGAATGAGTTATTTGAGAAAAATTGGCTATCTGCAATACTTTTAGCGATAATTCGTATTTACTCATTTTCAGTAGGTGAGTAATTAGCTATGGGTCTGAAACTTCACCAAGTGAAAGCTCTGCCAAAAGTAGGTGAATGAGTTATTTGAGAAAAATTGGCTATCTGTAATACTTTTAGCGATAATTCGTATTTACTCATTTTGAGTAGGTGAGTAATTAGCTATGGGTGTGAAACTTCACCAAGTGAAAGTTCTCCCAAAAGTAGGTGAATGAGTTATTTGAGAAAAATTGGCTATCTGCAATACTTTTAGCGATAATTCGCATTTACTCATTTTCAGTAGGTGAGTAATTAGCTATGGGTGTGAAACTTCACCAAGTGAAAGTTCTCCCAAAAGTAGGTGAATGAGTTATTTGAGAAAAACTGGCCATCTGCAATACTTTTAGAGATAATTGGCATTTACTCATTTTCAGTAGGTGAGTAATTAGCTATGGGTCTGAAACTTCACCATGTGAAAGCTCTTCCAAAAGTAGGTGAACGAGTTATTTGAGAAAAATTGGCTATCTGCAATACTTTTAGCGATAATTCGCATTTACTCATTTTCAGTAGGTGAGTAATTATCTATGGGTCTGAAACTTCACCATGTGAAAGCTCTCCCAAAAGTAGATGAAGGAGTTATTTGAGAAAAATTGGCTATCTGTAATACTTTTACAGATAATTCGCATTTACTCATTTTGAGTAGGTGAGTAATTAGCTATGGGTCTGAAACTTCATCAAGTGAAAGCTCTCCCAAAAGTAGGTGAATGAGTTATTTGAGAAAAATTGGCTATCTGCAATACTTTTAAGAGATAATTCGCATTTACTCATTTGGAGTAGGCGAGTAATCAGCTATGGGTGTGAAACTTCACCATGTGAAAGCTCTTCCAAAAGTAGGTGAATGAGTTATTTGAGAAAAATTGGCTATCTGCAATACTTTTAGAGATAATTCGCATTTACTCATTTTGAGTAGGGGAGTAATTAGCTATGGGTATGAAACTTCAAGTGAAAGCTCTCCCAAAAGTAGGTGAATGAGTTATTTGAGAAAAATTGGCTATCTGCAATACTTTTAGCGATAATTCGCATTTACTCATTTTGAGTAGGTGAGTAATTAGCTATGGGTCTGAAACTTCATCAAGTGAAAGCTCTCCCAAAAGTAGGTGAATGAGTTATTTGAGAAAAATTGGCTATCTGCAATACTTTTAGAGATAATTCGCATTTACTCATTTTGAGTAGGTGAGTAATCAGCTATGGGGGTGAAACTTCACCATGTGAAAGCTCTTCCAAAAGTAGGTGAATGAGTTATTTGAGAAAAATTGGCTAAGAACAATACTTTTAAGAGATAATTCGCATTTACTCATTTTCAGTAGGTGAGTAATTAGCTATGGGTCTGAAACTTCACCATGTGAAAGCTCTCCCAAAAGTAGGTGAATCAGTTATTTGAGAAAAATTGGCTAAGAACAATACTTTTAAGAGATAATTCGCATTTACTCATTTTGAGTAGGCGAGTAATTATCTAAGGGTCTGAAACTTCACCATGTCAAAGCTCTCCCAAAAGTAGGTGAATGAGTTATTTGAGAAAAATTGGCTATCTGCAATACTTTTAGCGATAATTCGTATTTACTCATTTTCAGTAGGTGAGTAATTAGCTATGGGTCTGAAACTTCACCAAGTGAAAGCTCTCCCAAAAGTAGGTGAATGAGTTATTTGAGAAAAATTGGCCATCTGCAATACTTTTAGAGATAATTCGCATTTACTCATTTTCAGTAGGTGAGTAATTAGCTATGGGTCTGAAACTTCACCAAGTGAAAGCTCTTCCAAAAGTAGGTGAATGAGTTATTTGAGAAAAATTGGCTACCTGCAATACTTTTAGCGATAATTCGCATTTACTCATTTTCAGTAGGTGAGTAATTATCTATGGGTCTGAAACTTCATGTGAAAGCTCTCCCAAAAGTAGATGAAGGAGTTATTTGAGAAAAATTGGCTATCTGTAATACTTTTACAGATAATTCGCATTTACTCATTTTGAGTAGGTGAGTAATTAGCTATGGGTCTGAAATTTCATCAAGTGAAAGCTCTCCCAAAAGTAGGTGAAAGAGTTATTTGAGAAAAATTGGCTATCTGCAATACTTTTAAGAGATAATTCGCATTTACTCATTTTGAGTAGGTGAGTAATCAGCTATGGGTGTGAAACTTCACCATGTGAAAGCTCTTCCAAAAGTAGGTGAATGAGTTATTTGAGAAAAATTGGCTATCTGCAATACTTTTAGCGATAATTCGCATTTACTCATTTTCAGTAGGTGAGTAATTAGCTATGGGTCTGAAACTTCACCATGTGAAAGTTCTCCCAAAAGTAGGTGAATGAGTTACTTGAGAAAAATTGGCTAAGAACAATACTTTTAAGAGATAATTCGCATTTACTCATTTTGAGTAGGTGAGTAATTATCTACGGGTCTGAAACTTCACCATGTGAAAGCTCTCCCAAAAGTAGATGAATGAGTTATTTGAGAAAAATTGGCTATCTGCAATACTTTTAAAGATAATTCGCATTTACTCATTTTCAGTAGGTGAGTAATTAGCTATGGGTATGAAACTTCACCAAGTGAAAGCTCTCCCAAAAGTAGGTGAATGAGTTATTTGAGAAAAATTGGCTATCTGTAATACTTTTAGCGATAATTCGTATTTACTCATTTTGAGTAGGGGAGTAATTAGCTATGGGTGTGAAACTTCAAGTGAAAGTTCTCCCAAAAGTAGGTGAATGAGTTATTTGAGAAAAATTGGCTATCTGCAATACTTTTAGCGATAATTCGCATTTACTCATTTTGAGTAGGTGACTAATCAGCTATGGGTGTGAAACTTCACCAAGTGAAAGTTCTCCCAAAAGTAGGTGAATGAGTTATTTGAGAAAAATTAGCCATCTGCAATACTTTTAGAGATAATTCGCATTTACTCATTTTGAGTAGGTGAGTAATTAGCTATGGGTCTGAAACTTCACCATGTGAAAGCTCTTCCAAAAGTAGGTGAACGAGTTATTTGAGAAAAATTGGCTATCTGCAATACTTTTAGCGATAATTTGCATTTACTCATTTTCAGTAGGTGAGTAATTATCTATGGGTGTGAAACTTCACCATGTGAAAGCTCTCCCAAAAGTAGATGAAGGAGTTAGAGAAAAATTGGCTATCTGCAATACTTTTACAGATAATTCGCATTTACTCATTTTGAGTAGGTGAGTAATTAGCTATGGGTCTGAAACTTCATCAAGTGAAAGCTCTCCCAAAAGTAGGTGAATGAGTTATTTGAGAAAAATTGGCTATCTGCAATACTTTTAAAGAGATAATTCGCATTTACTCATTTTGAGTAGGCGAGTAATCAGCTATGGGTGTGAAACTTCACCATATGAAAGCTCTTCCAAAAGTAGGTGAGTTATTTGAGAAAAATTGGCTATCTGCAATACTTTTAGAGATAATTCGCATTTACTCATTTTGAGTAGGGGAGTAATTAGCTATGGGTATGAAACTTCAAGTGAAAGCTCTCCCAAAAGTAGGTGAATGAGTTATTTGAGAAAAATTGGCTATCTGCAATACTTTTAGCGATAATTCGCATTTACTCATTTTGAGTAGGCGAGTAATTAGCTATGGGTCTGAAACTTCACCAAGTGAAAGCTCTCCCAAAAGTAGGTGAATGAGTTATTTGAGAAAAATTGGCTATCTGCAATACTTTTAGAGATAATTCGCATTTACTCATTTTGAGTAGGTGAGTAATCAGCTATGGGTGTGAAACTTCACCATTTGAAAGCTCTTCCAAAAGTAGGTGAATGAGTTATTTGAGAAAAATTGGCTATCTGCAATACTTTTAGCGATAATTCGCATTTACTCATTTTCAGTAGGTGAGTAATTAGCTATGGGTCTGAAACTTCACCATGTGAAAGCTCTCCCAAAAGTAGGTGAATGAGTTACTTGAGAAAAATTGGCTAAGAACAATACTTTTAAGAGATAATTCGCATTTACTCATTTTGAGTAGGTGAGTAATTATCTACGGGTCTGAAACTTCACCATGTGAAAGCTCTCCCAAAAGTAGATGAATGAGTTATTTGAGAAAAATTGGCTATCTGCAATACTTTTAGAGATAATTCGCATTTACTCATTTTCAGTAGGTGAGTAATTAGCTATGGGTATGAAACTTCACCAAGTGAAAGCTCTCCCAAAAGTAGGTGAATGAGTTATTTGAGAAAAATTGGCTATCTGTAATACTTTTAGCGATAATTCGTATTTACTCATTTTGAGTAGGGGAGTAATTAGCTATGGGTGTGAAACTTCAAGTGAAAGTTCTCCCAAAAGTAGGTGAATGAGTTATTTGAGAAAAATTGGCTATCTGCAATACTTTTAGCGATAATTCGCATTTACTCATTTTGAGTAGGTGACTAATCAGCTATGGGTGTGAAACTTCACCAAGTGAAAGTTCTCCCAAAAGTAGGTGAATGAGTTATTTGAGAAAAATTAGCCATCTGCAATACTTTTAGAGATAATTCGCATTTACTCATTTTGAGTAGGTGAGTAATTAGCTATGGGTCTGAAACTTCACCATGTGAAAGCTCTTCCAAAAGTAGGTGAACGAGTTATTTGAGAAAAATTGGCTATCTGCAATACTTTTAGCGATAATTTGCATTTACTCATTTTCAGTAGGTGAGTAATTATCTATGGGTGTGAAACTTCACCATGTGAAAGCTCTCCCAAAAGTAGATGAAGGAGTTAGAGAAAAATTGGCTATCTGCAATACTTTTACAGATAATTCGCATTTACTCATTTTGAGTAGGTGAGTAATTAGCTATGGGTCTGAAACTTCATCAAGTGAAAGCTCTCCCAAAAGTAGGTGAATGAGTTATTTGAGAAAAATTGGCTATCTGCAATACTTTTAAAGAGATAATTCGCATTTACTCATTTTGAGTAGGCGAGTAATCAGCTATGGGTGTGAAACTTCACCATATGAAAGCTCTTCCAAAAGTAGGTGAGTTATTTGAGAAAAATTGGCTATCTGCAATACTTTTAGAGATAATTCGCATTTACTCATTTTGAGTAGGGGAGTAATTAGCTATGGGTATGAAACTTCAAGTGAAAGCTCTCCCAAAAGTAGGTGAATGAGTTATTTGAGAAAAATTGGCTATCTGCAATACTTTTAGCGATAATTCGCATTTACTCATTTTGAGTAGGCGAGTAATTAGCTATGGGTCTGAAACTTCACCAAGTGAAAGCTCTCCCAAAAGTAGGTGAATGAGTTATTTGAGAAAAATTGGCTATCTGCAATACTTTTAGAGATAATTCGCATTTACTCATTTTGAGTAGGTGAGTAATCAGCTATGGGTGTGAAACTTCACCATTTGAAAGCTCTTCCAAAAGTAGGTGAATGAGTTATTTGAGAAAAATTGGCTATCTGCAATACTTTTAGCGATAATTCGCATTTACTCATTTTCAGTAGGTGAGTAATTAGCTATGGGTCTGAAACTTCACCATGTGAAAGCTCTCCCAAAAGTAGGTGAATGAGTTATTTGAGAAAAATTCGCTAAGAACAATACTTTTAAGAGATAATTCGCATTTACTCATTTTGAGTAGGTGAGTAATTATCTAAGGGTCTGAAACTTCACCATGTCAAAGCTCTCCCAAAAGTAGATGAATGAGTTATTTGAGAAAAATTGGCTATCTGCAATACTTTTAGCGATAATTCGTATTTACTCATTTTCAGTAGGTGAGTAATTAGCTATGGGTCTGAAACTTCACCAAGTGAAAGCTCTGCCAAAAGTAGGTGAATGAGTTATTTGAGAAAAATTGGCTATCTGTAATACTTTTAGCGATAATTCGTATTTACTCATTTTGAGTAGGGGAGTAATTAGCTATGGGTGTGAAACTTCAAGTGAAAGTTCTCCCAAAAGTAGGTGAATGAGTTATTTGAGAAAAATTGGCTATCTGCAATACTTTTAGCGATAATTCGCATTTACTCATTTTGAGTAGGTGACTAATCAGCTATGGGTGTGAAACTTCACCAAGTGAAAGTTCTCCCAAAAGTAGGTGAATGAGTTATTTGAGAAAAATTAGCCATCTGCAATACTTTTAGAGATAATTCGCATTTACTCATTTTGAGTAGGTGAGTAATTAGCTATGGGTCTGAAACTTCACCATGTGAAAGCTCTTCCAAAAGTAGGTGAACGAGTTATTTGAGAAAAATTGGCTATCTGCAATACTTTTAGCGATAATTTGCATTTACTCATTTTCAGTAGGTGAGTAATTATCTATGGGTGTGAAACTTCACCATGTGAAAGCTCTCCCAAAAGTAGATGAAGGAGTTAGAGAAAAATTGGCTATCTGCAATACTTTTACAGATAATTCGCATTTACTCATTTTGAGTAGGTGAGTAATTAGCTATGGGTCTGAAACTTCATCAAGTGAAATCTCTCCCAAAAGTAGGTGAATGAGTTATTTGAGAAAAATTGGCTATCTGCAATACTTTTAGAGATAATTCGCATTTACTCATTTTGAGTAGGTGAGTAATCAGCTATGGGTGTGAAACTTCACCATTTGAAAGCTCTTCCAAAAGTAGGTGAATGAGTTATTTGAGAAAAATTGGCTATCTGCAATACTTTTAGCGATAATTCGCATTTACTCATTTTCAGTAGGTGAGTAATTAGCTATGGGTCTGAAACTTCACCATGTGAAAGCTCTCCCAAAAGTAGGTGAATGAGTTACTTGAGAAAAATTGGCTAAGAACAATACTTTTAAGAGATAATTCGCATTTACTCATTTTGAGTAGGTGAGTAATTATCTACGGGTCTGAAACTTCACCATGTGAAAGCTCTCCCAAAAGTAGATGAATGAGTTATTTGAGAAAAATTGGCTATCTGCAATACTTTTAGAGATAATTCGCATTTACTCATTTTCAGTAGGTGAGTAATTAGCTATGGGTATGAAACTTCACCAAGTGAAAGCTCTCCCAAAAGTAGGTGAATGAGTTATTTGAGAAAAATTGGCTATCTGTAATACTTTTAGCGATAATTCGTATTTACTCATTTTGAGTAGGGGAGTAATTAGCTATGGGTGTGAAACTTCAAGTGAAAGTTCTCCCAAAAGTAGGTGAATGAGTTATTTGAGAAAAATTGGCTATCTGCAATACTTTTAGCGATAATTCGCATTTACTCATTTTGAGTAGGTGACTAATCAGCTATGGGTGTGAAACTTCACCAAGTGAAAGTTCTCCCAAAAGTAGGTGAATGAGTTATTTGAGAAAAATTAGCCATCTGCAATACTTTTAGAGATAATTCGCATTTACTCATTTTGAGTAGGTGAGTAATTAGCTATGGGTCTGAAACTTCACCATGTGAAAGCTCTTCCAAAAGTAGGTGAACGAGTTATTTGAGAAAAATTGGCTATCTGCAATACTTTTAGCGATAATTTGCATTTACTCATTTTCAGTAGGTGAGTAATTATCTATGGGTGTGAAACTTCACCATGTGAAAGCTCTCCCAAAAGTAGATGAAGGAGTTAGAGAAAAATTGGCTATCTGCAATACTTTTACAGATAATTCGCATTTACTCATTTTGAGTAGGTGAGTAATTAGCTATGGGTCTGAAACTTCATCAAGTGAAAGCTCTCCCAAAAGTAGGTGAATGAGTTATTTGAGAAAAATTGGCTATCTGCAATACTTTTAAAGAGATAATTCGCATTTACTCATTTTGAGTAGGCGAGTAATCAGCTATGGGTGTGAAACTTCACCATATGAAAGCTCTTCCAAAAGTAGGTGAGTTATTTGAGAAAAATTGGCTATCTGCAATACTTTTAGAGATAATTCGCATTTACTCATTTTGAGTAGGGGAGTAATTAGCTATGGGTATGAAACTTCAAGTGAAAGCTCTCCCAAAAGTAGGTGAATGAGTTATTTGAGAAAAATTGGCTATCTGCAATACTTTTAGCGATAATTCGCATTTACTCATTTTGAGTAGGCGAGTAATTAGCTATGGGTCTGAAACTTCACCAAGTGAAAGCTCTCCCAAAAGTAGGTGAATGAGTTATTTGAGAAAAATTGGCTATCTGCAATACTTTTAGAGATAATTCGCATTTACTCATTTTGAGTAGGTGAGTAATCAGCTATGGGTGTGAAACTTCACCATTTGAAAGCTCTTCCAAAAGTAGGTGAATGAGTTATTTGAGAAAAATTGGCTATCTGCAATACTTTTAGCGATAATTCGCATTTACTCATTTTCAGTAGGTGAGTAATTAGCTATGGGTCTGAAACTTCACCATGTGAAAGCTCTCCCAAAAGTAGGTGAATGAGTTATTTGAGAAAAATTCGCTAAGAACAATACTTTTAAGAGATAATTCGCATTTACTCATTTTGAGTAGGTGAGTAATTATCTAAGGGTCTGAAACTTCACCATGTCAAAGCTCTCCCAAAAGTAGATGAATGAGTTATTTGAGAAAAATTGGCTATCTGCAATACTTTTAGCGATAATTCGTATTTACTCATTTTCAGTAGGTGAGTAATTAGCTATGGGTCTGAAACTTCACCAAGTGAAAGCTCTGCCAAAAGTAGGTGAATGAGTTATTTGAGAAAAATTGGCTATCTGTAATACTTTTAGCGATAATTCGTATTTACTCATTTTGAGTAGGGGAGTAATTAGCTATGGGTGTGAAACTTCAAGTGAAAGTTCTCCCAAAAGTAGGTGAATGAGTTATTTGAGAAAAATTGGCTATCTGCAATACTTTTAGCGATAATTCGCATTTACTCATTTTGAGTAGGTGACTAATCAGCTATGGGTGTGAAACTTCACCAAGTGAAAGTTCTCCCAAAAGTAGGTGAATGAGTTAGTTGAGAAAAATTAGCCATCTGCAATACTTTTAGAGATAATTCGCATTTACTCATTTTGAGTAGGTGAGTAATTAGCTATGGGTCTGAAACTTCACCATGTGAAAGCTCTTCCAAAAGTAGGTGAACGAGTTATTTGAGAAAAATTGGCTATCTGCAATACTTTTAGCGATAATTTGCATTTACTCATTTTCAGTAGGTGAGTAATTATCTATGGGTGTGAAACTTCACCATGTGAAAGCTCTCCCAAAAGTAGATGAAGGAGTTAGAGAAAAATTGGCTATCTGCAATACTTTTACAGATAATTCGCATTTACTCATTTTGAGTAGGTGAGTAATTAGCTATGGGTCTGAAACTTCATCAAGTGAAATCTCTCCCAAAAGTAGGTGAATGAGTTATTTGAGAAAAATTGGCTATCTGCAATACTTTTAAAGAGATAATTCGCATTTACTCATTTTGAGTAGGCGAGTAATCAGCTATGGGTGTGAAACTTCACCATATGAAAGCTCTTCCAAAAGTAGGTGAGTTATTTGAGAAAAATTGGCTATCTGCAATACTTTTAGAGATAATTCGCATTTACTCATTTTGAGTAGGGGAGTAATTAGCTATGGGTATGAAACTTCAAGTGAAAGCTCTCCCAAAAGTAGGTGAATGAGTTATTTAAGAAAAATTGGCTATCTGCAATACTTTTAGCGATAATTCGCATTTACTCATTTTGAGTAGGCGAGTAATTAGCTATGGGTCTGAAACTTCACCAAGTGAAAGCTCTCCCAAAAGTAGGTCAATGAGTTATTTGAGAAAAATTGGCTATCTGCAATACTTTTAGAGATAATTCGCATTTACTCATTTTGAGTAGGTGAGTAATCAGCTATGGGTGTGAAACTTCACCATTTGAAAGCTCTTCCAAAAGTAGGTGAATGAGTTATTTGAGAAAAATTGGCTATCTGCAATACTTTTAGCGATAATTCGCATTTACTCATTTTCAGTAGGTGAGTAATTAGCTATGGGTCTGAAACTTCACCATGTGAAAGCTCTCCCAAAAGTAGGTGAATGAGTTATTTGAGAAAAATTCGCTAAGAACAATACTTTTAAGAGATAATTCGCATTTACTCATTTTGAGTAGGTGAGTAATTATCTAAGGGTCTGAAACTTCACCATGTCAAAGCTCTCCCAAAAGTAGATGAATGAGTTATTTGAGAAAAATTGGCTATCTGCAATACTTTTAGCGATAATTCGTATTTACTCATTTTCAGTAGGTGAGTAATTAGCTATGGGTCTGAAACTTCACCAAGTGAAAGCTCTGCCAAAAGTAGGTGAATGAGTTATTTGAGAAAAATTGGCTATCTGTAATACTTTTAGCGATAATTCGTATTTACTCATTTTGAGTAGGTGAGTAATTAGCTATGGGTGTGAAACTTCACCAAGTGAAAGTTCTCCCAAAAGTAGGTGAATGAGTTATTTGAGAAAAATTGGCTATCTGCAATACTTTTAGCGATAATTCGCATTTACTCATTTTCAGTAGGTGAGTAATTAGCTATGGGTGTGAAACTTCACCAAGTGAAAGTTCTCCCAAAAGTAGGTGAATGAGTTATTTGAGAAAAACTGGCCATCTGCAATACTTTTAGAGATAATTGGCATTTACTCATTTTCAGTAGGTGAGTAATTAGCTATGGGTCTGAAACTTCACCATGTGAAAGCTCTTCCAAAAGTAGGTGAACGAGTTATTTGAGAAAAATTGGCTATCTGCAATACTTTTAGCGATAATTCGCATTTACTCATTTTCAGTAGGTGAGTAATTATCTATGGGTCTGAAACTTCACCATGTGAAAGCTCTCCCAAAAGTAGATGAAGGAGTTATTTGAGAAAAATTGGCTATCTGTAATACTTTTACAGATAATTCGCATTTACTCATTTTGAGTAGGTGAGTAATTAGCTATGGGTCTGAAACTTCATCAAGTGAAAGCTCTCCCAAAAGTAGGTGAATGAGTTATTTGAGAAAAATTGGCTATCTGCAATACTTTTAAGAGATAATTCGCATTTACTCATTTTGAGTAGGCGAGTAATCAGCTATGGGTGTGAAACTTCACCATGTGAAAGCTCTTCCAAAAGTAGGTGAATGAGTTATTTGAGAAAAATTGGCTATCTGCAATACTTTTAGAGATAATTCGCATTTACTCATTTTGAGTAGGGGAGTAATTAGCTATGGGTATGAAACTTCAAGTGAAAGCTCTCCCAAAAGTAGGTGAATGAGTTATTTGAGAAAAATTGGCTATCTGCAATACTTTTAGCGATAATTCGCATTTACTCATTTTGAGTAGGTGAGTAATTAGCTATGGGTGTGAAACTTCACCAAGTGAAAGCTCTCCCAAAAGTAGGTGAATGAGTTATTTGAGAAAAATTGGCTATCTGCAATACTTTTAGAGATAATTCGCATTTACTCATTTTGAGTAGGTGAGTAATCAGCTATGGGGGTGAAACTTCACCATGTGAAAGCTCTTCCAAAAGTAGGTGAATGAGTTATTTGAGAAAAATTGGCTATCTGCAATACTTTTAGCGATAATTCGCATTTACTCATTTTCAGTAGGTGAGTAATTAGCTATGGGTCTGAAACTTCACCATGTGAAAGCTCTCCCAAAAGTAGGTGAATCAGTTATTTGAGAAAAATTGGCTAAGAACAATACTTTTAAGAGATAATTCGCATTTACTCATTTTGAGTAGGCGAGTAATTATCTAAGGGTCTGAAACTTCACCATGTCAAAGCTCTCCCAAAAGTAGGTGAATGAGTTATTTGAGAAAAATTGGCTATCTGCAATACTTTTAGCGATAATTCGTATTTACTCATTTTCAGTAGGTGAGTAATTAGCTATGGGTCTGAAACTTCAAGTGAAAGCTCTCCCAAAAGTAGGTGAATGAGTTATTTGAGAAAAATTGGCCATCTGCAATACTTTTAGAGATAATTCGCATTTACTCATTTTCAGTAGGTGAGTAATTAGCTATGGGTCTGAAACTTCACCAAGTGAAAGCTCTTCCAAAAGTAGGTGAACGAGTTATTTGAGAAAAATTGGCTACCTGCAATACTTTTAGCGATAATTCGCATTTACTCATTTTCAGTAGGTGAGTAATTATCTATGGGTCTGAAACTTCACCATGTGAAAGCTCTCCCAAAAGTAGATGGAGTTATTTGAGAAAAATTGGCTATCTGCAATACTTTTACAGATAATTCGCATTTACTCATTTTGAGTAGGTGAGTAATTAGCTATGGGTCTGAAACTTCATCAAGTGAAAGCTCTCCCAAAAGTAGGTGAAAGAGTTATTTGAGAAAAATTGGCTATCTGCAATACTTTTAAGAGATAATTCGCATTTACTCATTTTGAGTAGGTGAGTAATCAGCTATGGGTGTGAAACTTCACCATGTGAAAGCTCTTCCAAAAGTAGGTGAATGAGTTATTTGAGAAAAATCGGCTATCTGCAATACTTTTAGCGATAATTCGCATTTACTCATTTTCAGTAGGTGAGTAATTAGCTATGGGTCTGAAACTTCACCATGTGAAAGCTCTCCCAAAAGTAGGTGAATGAGTTATTTGAGAAAAATTGGCTAAGAACAATACTTTTAAGAGATAATTCGCATTTACTCATTTTGAGTAGGTGAGTAATTATCTACGGGTCTGAAACTTCACCATGTGAAAGCTCTCCCAAAAGTAGATGAATGAGTTATTTGAGAAAAATTGGCTATCTGCAATACTTTTAGAGATAATTCGCATTTACTCATTTTCAGTAGGTGAGTAATTAGCTATGGGTATGAAACTTCACCAAGTGAAAGCTCTCCCAAAAGTAGGTGAATGAGTTATTTGAGAAAAATTGGCTATCTGTAATACTTTTAGCGATAATTCGTATTTACTCATTTTGAGTAGGGGAGTAATTAGCTATGGGTGTGAAACTTCAAGTGAAAGTTCTCCCAAAAGTAGGTGAATGAGTTATTTGAGAAAAATTGGCTATCTGCAATACTTTTAGCGATAATTCGCATTTACTCATTTTGAGTAGGTGACTAATCAGCTATGGGTGTGAAACTTCACCAAGTGAAAGTTCTGCCAAAAGTAGGTGAATGAGTTATTTGAGAAAAATTGGCCATCTGCAATACTTTTAGAGATAATTCGCATTTACTCATTTTGAGTAGGTGAGTAATTAGCTATGGGTCTGAAACTTCACCATGTGAAAGCTCTTCCAAAAGTAGGTGAACGAGTTATTTGAGAAAAATTGGCTATCTGCAATACTTTTACAGATAATTCGCATTTACTCATTTTGAGTAGGTGAGTAATTAGCTATGGGTCTGAAACTTCATCAAGTGAAAGCTCTCCCAAAAGTAGGTGAATGAGTTATTTGAGAAAAATTGGCTATCTGCAATAGTTTTAGCGATACTTCGCATTTACTCATTTTGAGTAGGTGAGTAATTAGCTATGGGTCTGAAACTTCAAGTGAAAGCTCTCCCAAAAGTAGGTGAATGAGTTATTTGAGAAAAATTGGCTATCTGCAATACTTTCAGAGATAATTCGCATTTACTCATTTTGAGTAGGGGAGTAATTAGCTATGGGTCTGAAACTTCACCAAGTGAAAGCTCTCCCAAAAGTAGGTGAATGAGTTATTTGAGAAAAATTGGCTATCTGCAATACTTTTAGAGATAATTCGCATTTACTCATTTTCAGTAGGTGAGTAATTAGCTACGAGTCTGAAACTTCACCATGTGAAAGCTCTCCCAAAAGTAGATGAATGACTTAAGTAGACGAACAACTTATTTGAGAGAAATTGTGTAGCTGCAATACTTTTGAAGATATAAGGCATTTACTCATTATGGTTATCATTAAAAATTGACAAAGTAGCTATTACGGTTTGTGAGATATTTGTCATTTTTCACATTTTCACCAAAAGTAGCAATAAAGTAGCCATTACTCACTTGTACATTGAGCAACAGTTATGAAACTTAAATATGTTACAGTTCACAAAAAAGTAGATGAACAACTTATTTGAGAGAAATTGTGTAGCTCCAATACTTTTGAAGATATAAGGCATTTACTCATTATGGTTATCATTAAAAATTGACAAAGTAGCTATTACTCACTTAGCTATGAAGATACACTTCCAAACTAGTGACCATGTTGTAGCTGTGGAGATAGTAGCTGAACAACATATTGGAACAAAATTGTGTAGCTGCAATACTTTTGAAGATATAAGCCATTTACTCATTATGGTTATCATCAAAGTAGCTATTACTCAGTTAGCTATGGAGTTACAGCTGTGAAAATGCACAATATAGTATATCCAAAAGATAGGTGAACAACATATTCGACAAAAATCCTGTATATTCAATAGTTTTTGAGTTATAAGTGACTTGCTCAATGGTCAAATGTTAAACTTAGTATAGCTATTACTCAGTTAGCTATGGTGCTACACCTTGGACACCTCACCACGATATAGTACATGAAGGAGTTGTTGAACAACATATTTCAGGCCAATATTGTAAGTAACAGTTACAAAGACAAAATCAATTTACTCATTTTGCTCATTGTTAATAACAGAAAATAGCTATTACTCACTTAGCTATGAAGATAGAACCCTAAAAATGGTACCATCTTGTAGGCATGGAGAAAGTAGCTGAACAACGTATTTTACAGAAACACTCTAAATGCAGTCGTTTTGGAGTTATGAGCACTTTACTCAAAGTAGCCACCATTGCTATTACTCACTTAGCTATGGTCCTAGGTGTGAAATAACAGCATCAAATGAAAGGACATAAGCAATAAGGTCATAAAAAACATTGAAAAGGCCAAGGAGAAACAACCAGTGTGATGTACAGCCCTTTATAAAAGCGTGACACACACTCAATAACACACGAACACACGCACGGAATGCGTTTTATAATCTCCCGCCCAGCCGGCGGGAGATAAAAACTTCTAAAATAAAGCATGTTTAAATCACGCGGCCAACGAGAAAAAGGAGATGAATGTCAGTGTACCACGAGACGACAACCTGAGGCTACGGCCAACTATAAATGTCTATTTTTCTAAGACGTTAGCCACGATGCCTTGCGGCCATCCAAGAACAGCAATCAGTCCCACATGGTAAGCTATTGTAGCGCAATAAAAGTGGCAATACATGCTTTTATGTGGAGTTGGGGCAAAACCTTACTTACCTTACTTGATGCAATATCATCTGTTACAACGGGAAGTTGCAAAAGTAAAATGGTTAATGAATTCTAATATAACTTTAACAGTGTTTAATCTACATCAAAAGACACCAAGATTCAAGTAAAGAGATATCAGAGAGATAAAATAATATCAGATATCCCTGTAGAGATAAAATAGCATCAGATATATAAGCACAAAGGTCAAAGTCAGGTCACACCATGACATTGCACACATATACCCCCCGACCAATGTCCCTACCAAATATCAACTTCCTACACCTTTTGGTTTCCGAAATATAGCCCAGACATGGCATTATAGGTCAAGGTCACTACAGCAAGGTCAAATCAAGGTCAGGCCATGACACTGCACACCTACACCGCCTAACCAATGTCCTTGCCAAGTATCAACTTCCTACACCTTATGGTTGCAGAGATATAGCCCGGACAAGATTTTATAGGTCAAAGTCACTACAGCAAGGTCAAAGGTCAAATCAAGGTTAGGTCATGACCTTGCACACCTACAACCCCTAACCAATGTCCCTTCCAAGTACTAACTTTCTACACCGTACGGTTTCCGAGATATAGCCCAGACAAGATATTATAGGTCAAGGTCACTACAGCAAGGTCAAAAGTCAAATCAAGGTCACAACATGACGTTGCACACCTACACCCCCTAATCAATGTCACTACCAAATTTCAACTTCCTACACCTTACAGTTTCCGAGATATAGCCCGGACAAGATTTTATAGGTCAAGGTCACTACGGAACCATGGGTGAAAACAATACCCGACAGCCCTTAAGGGCTGTGGGGTAAAAAGGTAGTTAATTTTCAAAGAAATGCCCACAGCGGCCATCTTGTTTTTCAGAATGAGGCTAATTTCAGTCCCAGAGAAGCTTACCTTCCAATAAAGATATCCTGCAAATTTGGTGAAACTAGATGGTGTAGTTTTCCTCTGAGAGCGTTAACGCCGAAAATCTCTCTACATGTGGCGGCTAAACGAACGCTAAACCAAACTATCCACCTGATCCCTCCAGTGGATACAATAATGAAGCCAAATGCCAATTAAACGCAACTTATAACATTGTGAATTTACATTTTATTTAAAACCATCACTAGGAGCTTCATCAATGACTATGTTTAGGCAAAATGTCTACAAAAAGTTGCAATGAGTCCACTGAACTTGTTTCTAAGTGCTCAGATGCCTCTCGTCAGTCCTTTGTCCTCAATCCTGTCCTAAATATTTGAAAGTGTTCCTCAGTCCAATGTGTCCTATCCCCCATTAAATTGAATCTGTTGATAATATGCAGGTGATAATCCAGTCCCTGTAATCCATTAAAGTTACTTTGCAATAATTTCTTCCTAATGGTCCAAGTGTACATATACATCCTTTGCTTAAATTGGCCTGAAGTCATTTTATAATGGAAGCAGAAAGTTTCCTATATTCACCTATATCCTTTCCTTAAATTTGAAGTGAGCCGAGATTTTCCTTTGAAATCCTCCAATAGTCGAAAAACATATCCCAATAGATCTATATTGTTCCCAAGATCTGACTTCCTCCTTTACAAATCAAATTTTCCTCTTTCCAATCCCCACTATTCAATGTCATCCTAGAATTTTATTCAAGGGAATTTCTTCATCCCCCAGAAATATATTCTTGCCCGAGAGCGGACTCCAATGAGTAATTTTTGTGACAGCCCCATTCCCACCCTTAGTTTATCTTTGCAATTCATTGTAAGCATACAAAACATTCCTATACATTGAGTATGAATATCCTGCGTGATCAAAATATTCCTCTCCTGATATAACTTACATTCCGGAGTTAGAACTGATCCAGAAAATCCTACATCTTGAATTAAAAAATCCACAATGACCCTAATTAGAAATCCCTCAATTGAGACTCCTCCTATGTCCTGTTTGCTTTAGAATATTGGTCCATGTCTAAATATTTTTCTATTATTTATCAAGAGAAGTGATTTACATTCCGTGAAACTCCCATGTCCTTTCTTAAACTGCTATATGCTGAATAATCCAGAAAATATGTGCCTTTCCACAGAGATCCTAAAAACTGTCCTTGCCCATATATCAGTGTGACTGTAAATTATTTCAAGCCGATTTCTGTCAGGACATTCTTTGGATAATCCCTCACAACTAAATAAACATAGTGATCCTACATGGCGATAGATTACAATTCATCCACAATTTATCCCCTATCAGCAATAACAAAACAGCTTCCAATTTAAAAAAAAAAAAAGTGAATTGTTAATTGTGATCCTATTTCCTGATTTGTGACTGTATCCTATGACTGGGTGTATCCATTTACAATTTCCCCCGAGAAAACCCCGACTGTTTAATGTGATCCTAGATCCTGAAGAATCCAGAAGTCACTCCTATCTCCGGTTAAGGTCTTGTCCACAGATTGTATGCAATATAGCCCATGATGAGATGCCACCACATTTTAGGATATAGATGAAAAGTCTTGTTGGGAAGGATTTTAAATTCCAAAACAAAACAAGTCCCGCAGTAGTTTTATGTCCTGTTAACATTTTCCAATAGAGTTCCAATATGATCAATGTCCTGGTGTATGACATAGAATAGATTTCCATTTCCTAGTTAGATCCATTTCCCGAGGACTTGTTTTATTTAGGATTAAAGATGGATATAAATATGTAAGAATGATCCTTTTAAATGATCCTCCATACCATTGTATCCATTAAAATGTGTACCTTTTAAAAGAAAAAATATTACTTTATTACACAAAAGTCAATACATTCAGCGACTTTACACATATAGAGACTGCATTCAACTAGATGTTTACTACAAGAAACTCCCTATCTTAACCTTAATTGAAAAAAATTGCAAGTAATTATTTACTGATGTATGTTTGAACTTTAAAAAAAAACTAAAACACCTGTATCAGCTCTATTAATTGTAATAACTCTTTAAGCTAAAAAATACAGCAATGTACATTTTTTAGAGGAATTGATTTTGGAAAAAGGTTTTCAGCTATAAAACCTAATATACTATTATGATTACTAAGATTAATTTATCAGTTCAACAAAACTGCGCCTCCACCTTACAAAAATAACATTCAACTTGTTCCTGAACGGAGCTAATTCTCCATGATTGGTGGAATCTAGTTCTACAAAGATTTTTTTAAAAGAACATGCGAATAAGTATGTACAAAAACTGGAATTAGTTTAACAACTTTGATTGTTCTGTGTTTTTACTCTACAAATTCATGATGCAGAACATTTGAAATCATTGATAATTGAGGGAAAACCCCCAGTGAACCTGTACACATCAGAACAGTTTGGAACAATTTATAATAACTAAAATCCATAACTGCAATAAAATATCTTTTTGAGGGTCCCCCCACAAAAAGTCTACCCCATTCTTCAAGACAATAAAATCATTCTTTCACTTTAATATTGACCACGGAAAAAAAACCAGGTAACCACCTCTTTCCTCCATATTGTCCACAGTCCACAATCTGAACACAGAAAATGCATGAGCAGTGCATGCCTCAATGTGAGTGACACTGGCTCCGTCTTGCAATGTAAATACAAAGTCCTTGATAGTCTTCTCATCAAATGCCACAAAGGGAGGACCCCAACTCTTCACTAATAGGGTGATCTTGATCGTGAGCGACGCATTGGGGAGTAGCTGGGTGAATCTCTTCCTCTTACAGGAGGAGAATAACTTCTACTTCTGGATCTTGAATGGGCATTTCGTCCACCGGCACCACGACCTGGGTGGTCTTCCTTCACCCGGACATAAGCAATCTCCCCCTGGTGAGGCACAGAGAGTTAGGAAAAGTTTGACAATAGAATGCATGTTTCAGAATAGATTTCACAGGTAATCAAAAAACGTTTTTATTCTAAGTTCTTATATTGCTATTATTAGAGAAGTGTTATGGCTTAAAAAGGGCTCTAATAAATAAAGACAATACTAATTTCTGGTTACATATTAATAATTTCCAGCTCCAATTAGATACTGTAAAATGAGTTTAAATCATTACATAATCAAAGAAATGTAAAGATATACTTTTTTATTCCTCTTCACTTCTGTAAAAGAATACTTTTTGAAACAGTTGTAAGAACACTCAAGAGCCTAATTCCTACTCAAGAAACTCAAATCAAAGTCTCCAAGTGGCATTGATTAAAGTGTGCCACTTTTATTTTTATAGGTCATGCCATGAGAACCTGGGGAATACTGAAAGAATGCAGTGAACACTATTGGGTTGAGATAAAACACCACCAGGCATCAGAGCAAACAATGACCCAACTTTCCAAGACCTGGGAATCAAACACAAGACCTGCGGGTTAGGATTTATACCTTAGTATGGAAACTACATATACAATATATTTTTTATCAATTTAAAGGGGTTAATTATTGTTCCACGCTTTTTATTTGAACAATATACATTTAGAAAATGTTATCTGCTTTTGTCAAGAAATTTAATTCTGTGAATAGTGTAACATCGGTACACTGAATGACACCGATATACTATTTTCCAGGTATATCTCACCTTTTTGCTGGGATAGAAAATTCCCTTCTAGTTTCATAAAATTTCCCAAAACTAGTCAAAAGTCTAATTTTGTCAAATTCCATCCAAATGACTGAGTGCAGCAGCAATATACATATGCTTTACAACTATTGACCTTCATGCAGGGTGTATCCACTAAATTTCAATATTTTTTCCATGACTTCTCCATGACCAAAGCTTTAAAATCAAGGACCTTTTACATGCTTCGTGGCGTGAAAGAGACATGTACAGAGGATACGAGCTCCCACCACTTTTACCTTTGAGAACCAGGTACAACGTTTCAGTCACAGTACAGGAAGATGTGGGAGACACCAAAATTTGAAATGATTACATAAACATTTCCTTGTGTTGAAATACTGGATGAAAGAAAGGAACAACACCATTTCGCGAGAGGATGCCTTTAAATTTCCATGACTTTTTTTATGAATTTTCCAAAATCTAGAGCCAATTTCCATGACTTTTCCAGGCCTGGAAAAGAAAAATGGAATTCCATGACTTTTCCAGGTTTTCCATGACCGGATACACCCTGTTCATGGCCAATTCGTTTTCAAAAAATACATAAACAGAATGTTCAAATTCTTGAGCAATGCAAATCTAGCAGTTTGCATACTGTACGCATGCAATTGAAAAGACAGAAAATTTCCCTCTCCTGATGGTCAACTTTTATAATTTGCAATTCACTAGAGTCAGAAAAGAGGTTATATTTTAATGAGAGCATAATGTGGATATACAAGCAAGAATAAACTAGAGGATCGCTCGCAAAAAAAAAAGATAATGTTTTTGCATAGCAAAAACAAAGCGTCCGGAAAAGGATATAAAGGTGAGTGCTAAAGTATTAAGAAAATGCTTCGTTTCTAGCCTTATACTGTTCTGGCAACCAAAGTCAGCGCAGTCTGCTTTATGTAGCACGGTTTTCAAGATATAAGCATTTTTGTGTTTTGCAAAAAATTCGAAAATTCAAAATGGGCGCTATATTTGGTGAGACAAAAATATTTTTGAAAATTGGCATGGCTACTCTGCAGAGATACCCAGCAGGTCAAAAATTTTGTTGAGTTCGCTCCATGTAGCACGGTTTTCGAGATATAAGCACTTTTGTGTTTTGCAAAAACTTTGAAAATTCAAAATGGCCACCACTTTGGGGAGACCAAAATTTCTGACAAGACCACTGCCGCGGTGTGCATCTCCCGCCGAGCATTAAAGGAGAAGAAATAGCTTTTCCGAGATATTCACAATTTTTCATTTTCGTGTGTGAAAGCTCTTCCAAAAGTAGGTGAATGAGTTATTTGAGAAAAATTGGCTATCTGCAATACTATTAAGAGATAATTCACATTTACTCATTTTGAGTAGGTGAGTAATTACCTACGGGTCTGGAACTTCAAGTGAAAGTTCTCCCAAAAGTAGATGAATGAGTTATTTGATCAAAATTGGGTATCCGCAATACTTTTAGAGATAATTCGCATTTACTCATTTGGAGTAGGTGAATAATTAGCTATGGGTCTGAAACTTCACCAAGTGAAAGCTCTCCCAAAGTAGGTGAATGAGTTATTTGAGAAAAATTGGCTATCTGCAATACTTTTACAGATAATTCGCATTTACTCATTTTGAGTAGGTGAGTAATTAGCTATGGGTCTGAAACTTCACCATGTGAAAGCTCTCCCACAAGTAGATGAATGAGTATTTGATAAAAATTGGGTATCCGCAATACTTTTACAGATAATTAGCATTTACTCATTTTGAGTAGGTGAATAATTAGCTATGGATCTGAAACTTCACCATGTGAAAGCTCTTCCAAAAGTAGGTGAATGAGTTATTTGAGAAAAATTGGCTATCTGCAATACTTTTAAGAGATAATTCGCATTTACTCATTTTGAGTAGGTGAGTAATTATCTACGGGTCTGAAACTTCACCATGTGAAAGCTCTCCCAAAAGTACATGAATGAGTTATTTGATAAAAATTGGGTATCCACAATAGTTTTTGAGATAATTAGCATTTACTCATTTTGAGTAGGTGAGTAATTAACTACGGGTCTGAAACTTCACCGAGTGAAAGCTCTCCCAGAAGTAGGTGAATGAGTTATTTGAGAAAAATTGGCTATCTGCAATACTTTTAGAGGTAATTCGCATTTACTCATTTTGAGTAGGTGAGTAATTAGCTATGGGTCTGAAACTTCACCATGTGAAAGCTCTTCCAAAAGTAGATGAATGAGTTATTTGAGAAAAATTGGCTATCTGCTTTATTTTTAAGAGATAATTCGCATTTACTCATTTTGAGTAGGAGTAATTATCTACGGGTCTGAAACTTAGTTATTTGATAAAAATTGGGTATCCGCAATAGTTTTTGAGATAATTGGCATTTACTCATTTTGAGTAGGTGAATAATTAGCTACGGGTCTGAAACTTCACCGAGTGAAAGCTCTTTGGGATACCTGCTCTGCAGAGATACCCTGAAGATCAAAAATTTCGTCGAAATCGCTCTATGTAGCACAGTTTTCGAGATATTAGCATTTTTGCGTTTTGCAATTTTTGCGCAAAAATTCGAAAATTCAAAATGGCCGCCATTTTTGGCAAGACAAAATTTTTTTGAAAATTGGCATGGCTACTCTGCAGAGATACCCTGTGGGTCAAAAATTTCGTCGAAATCGCTCTATCTAGCACCGTTTTCGAGATATAAGCATTTTTATGTTTTGCAATTTTTGCAAAAATTCGAAAATTCAAAATGGCCGCCATTTTTTGCGAGAAAATTTTTTTTTTTAAAAATTGGCATGGCTACTCTGCAGAGATACCCTGTGGGTCAAAAATTTCGTCGAAATCGTTCTATCTAGCAGGCTTTTCGAGATTTAAGCATTTTTATGTTTTGCAATTTTTGGCAAAAATTCGAAAATTCGAAATGGCCGCCATTTTTGGCGAGACAAATTTTTTTTGAAAATTGGCATGGCTACTCTGCAGAGATACCCTGTGGTTCAAAAATTTCGTCGAAATCGCTCTATCTAGCACGGTTTTCGAGATATAAGCATTTTTGTGTTTTCCTTATTTGGAAAATTCATAATGATTAATTAATGATTAATTACTCGGCCATTTCTTAACCAATCAATGCCAAAATCTAATGATTTCCAGATTTTAATAGAATTAATGTATTTGCCAAGTTTCAGGTGAATTGATAAAATTCCTTTCAAGTTATCATCCGGACAAGCTTCCCCATCGAAAAAAGACATTTTTGGTCATGTGACCTCTCTGATTGGTTGAAATGTCACTGCAGCATATTCAAAAAAATTCCCCAAGGCTACTGCCTAAACCTGCCAAATTTGAAAAGAATCCGCCGAACGGTTACAGAGTTATAAGGAAAACAAAATGCGGAGCCGCCGGAGCCTGACGGTCTCCCATACACAAACAAATGTCCCTTGCGGGACGCTTAATTATGTCTGAACTCAGAATTTGCTGTCAAAAACTTACACTGTATCCTCAACAATTTTTGCAAACACGCACACAGAAATCATACGAGTGTGAATCTGTGAATAAATCACACTCAGTATCTTGGTTTCTGAGAGGTTTTACAGTGGTGAAATACCAATATGGAAAAGCTCTCAAACCAACCTCATGGGATCTAAATTTGGAATCATCCAGCTTTCTAGCAGCGTATTTCATGTCATCATACCGGAGAAATTCCACGACCCCAGTTCCATCCTTGTATACGTCTGCATAGCACACATCACCCGCTTCACGCATGTGATCCTTTAAATCCTGCCAACTGCCAGTTGGAGGTAACCCTGGTATTGATAAGAATGCAAATTGAAAACTGTTAATGTCAATTATTTTCTCTAATGGTTGAGACCAGGCCATAATATCAAGAGTAGCCACAACTTTATCAGAGTAATAGGCTGACCAAATTAAGAAATTAATAGGAACGTCACGACTCCAGATATTTAATGTTGACTAATCGATAAGTACTATTTGTGCCGACACCGAATAACCGTCAAATTTATAAAACAAACAAAATCTTAAGTTTCATATTGTAAAAAGTAATGAAAATGATACGTGACATAAAATGAAAATATATGTCTGTAATCTGTAAAATGTAGTAAATTTGCCGTTTTTCCAGCGACTTTGTGCTTCGTTTATTTCAGATAGGAAGTGGGCGATATACGAGGTACTTCTGGTTTTACGTGAATGCATAAACACAGTGTTGATTCTAGATATTTTGAAATGTGGGGGTAGTTCCCCCGCATGTCCGAAAAATGTGGGGGCTTGGTCAATAAAAATGGGAACTTGTACCTCTGCCAAAGAGGGATTAACTACACAAATGCTACTGCATGGATCTTTGTGAAAAAAAATAGATGGAACCTGATCCAACTTCGATCCCATTTGTTACTTATCTGGATCACTGCTTTGATAAAAAAATTTCAGAGACCTGGGGACGTATTCTATAACAATACTTTTCCAGCAATATTTTTTAAAAATATATTTTATTTAAATATATTTTTTGAAGCGCCTCGATGAAAGATCAAATGCTTTAAACTCAGGAATTCATGGCCGTAGCACCCAGGTCATTAATATTCATGAGAAGGCATGAGGGCATGGATTCCCATTGGGGTTATCTAGCAATATTTTATAAAATGGAAGCCTCAACGAAGATAGAACACTTTAAACTCGACAACACACAGCCATAGCACCCAACTAATATTCATGAGAAGATTTGAGGTAACAGACATACAATATTGTTAGTATCTTACGTTTGCATCATCCACTTTCAAACTGTAGTATCCGTTTTGTTTTCATACGAAATAACATTTTTCACTGAAAAAATGACCAAATATAGTCTTCATGATGATAAAAATTAAAGGATTCTTGTGAAACGATCGGTGCCCCTCCATTTTGTAAACATGCGGGATCGCGTCTTCTACCGAACGCGCCGAATATACCGAATTGCGGGTTAGTACTAAAACTCGTGAGATATCGCGTATCCTGCGCTCTAGAAGCATCACTGTAAACAGTGCAGAAAACGTGGCTGTTTTTGAATTTTAACTATTTTGTGACAATATGGATACTTTTTTTACGGATTCAGACCTTCTACCATCTTTTACTACATTGAGCGATTATTCCTTCTTTACAATATGAAACTGGTACATAGCACTATTCTAACCATTGTCGATGTGTCGGCTAGTCATGACGGCCCTAGAGATTAACATCCCTCTTCATTACTGCAGTCACACCAGGAGAGGATTTCAGCAGTGGCTGCTGATTCCAAACGTGTCGTCAATTGGTGACAATGCAGTTACAAACATAATCTTGGTAAGATTTTGATAGATTAAGAACTCTGAGAATGTTTCTAATTTCTCATTTCGCAAAATACTTTACCTCAAGAAATAAGACTGTAATCATCATAATCAATAACAATGTGCAAACGTAGGAAGCTATATTAAACAAGAGGAGAGTGCCCGTGAACGGACACTGTGTCAGCTGACTGAATGTTATTGATTTGTGATGGTGATAATGAGAGGAAAGCATAATTATCAGGGAAAGGGCTGTACAGAAATACAGTAAATGGTAACTGAACAGCATGTTCGAAAGATATTCCGAAGCTGACAGAAAAAAAGGACAAAAAAGTTGTGCCCTGCAAATGGCATTATGAAATAAAGTAACAAGGTAATTGTTTAAGTGTAAAAAGTAGGTTAAAAATATTTAAAGAAATACTATAAATGCAATATCCTCGTTCGACCATGAAGAAGGGGTCCAAAGGTCAAATCTGACGATACCAAAAGATTCCCAGCCAAAGAATTTAGGATGGTTTACCATCCCAAACCTCTCGGACCAATAATAAGTGAGTCATAGGCACTTTTTAAGTTTGGCTATCCTTGTTTGACCTTGACGGAGGGGTCCAAGGTCAAATCCGACCACACAAAAAAATTCCCAGCCCATGATTTCCTGTAGCTTGTTTACCATCCCAAACCTGTAGGACCAATAATAAGCGAGTTCTAAGCAATTGTAAGTTTGGCTATCCTCAATTGACCTTGAAGGAGGGGTCCCAGGTCAAATCTGACCACACCAAAAGATTCCCAGCCCATGATTTTCTATAGGTTGGTTTTCCATTCCAAACCTCTAGGACCAATAATAAGCGAGTTATAAGCACTTTTAAGTTTGGCTATCCTCATTTGACCTTGAAGGAGGGGTCCAAGGTGAAATCCGACCACACCAAAAAATTCCCAGCTCATGATTTTCTATAGGTTGGTTTTCATTCCAAACCTCTAGGACCAATAATAAGCGAGTTATAAGCACTTTTATGTTTGGCTATCCTCATTTGACCTTGAAGGAGGGTTCCAAGGTCAAATCGGACCATATTAACAGATTCCCAGCCCATGATTTCCTACAGGTTGGATACAATGATTTACTCAACAGTGAGAACCTGAAAGAAGCTATTGCTCAGCTATGCCATGACATAGAGGTCTGCAATTTCACTATGTTATAGCTGACCAAAACGTCTGTGAAAAACATATTTAACAAAATACTCTAAATGTAATAGTTTTCAAGTTACTACTGATTTACTCAAGAGTGAGAACCTCAAAGTAACTATTACTCAGCTATGCAATGAGCTACATGTCTGAATTTTTGCTCTGTTATAGCTGACCTAAAAGTAGGTGAACAACATATTTAAGCAAAATACTGTAAATGCAATAGTTTTCAAGTTACAACTGATTTACTCAATAGTGAGAACCTGAAAATAGCTATTGCTCCGCTATGCCATGAGCTATAGGTCTGTAATTTCACTATGTTATAGCTAACCCAAAAGTAGGTGAACAATATATTTTAACAAAATACTCCAAATGCAATATTTTTCAAGTTATAGCCAATTTACTCAACAGTCAGTGCCTGAGAATAGCTATTGCTCAGTTGTGCCATGAGCTACAGGTCTGTAATTTCACTGTTATAGCTGACCCAAAAGTAGCTGAATAACATATTTGCACAAATTTCTGTAAAGGCAATAGTTTTCCAATTACAACTGATTTACTCAACAGTGAGAACTTCAAAGTAGCTATTACTCAGCTATGCAATGAGCCACAGGTCTGGAACTTCACTATGTTATAGCTGACCCCAAAATAGGTGAATAACATATTGCAACAAAATACTCTAAATGCAATAGTTTCCAAGTTATAAGTGATTTACTCAACAGTGATAACCTAAAAGTAGCTATTACTCAGCTATGCCATGAGCTACAGGTCTGAAATTTTACTATGTTATAGCTGATCCAAAAGTAGCTGAATAACATATTTATACTAAATTCTCTAAATGCAATAGTTTTCAAATTATAAGTGATTTGCTCAACATTGAGAACTTCAAAGTAGCTATTACTCAGCTATGCAATGAGTCACAGGTCTGGAACTTCACTATGTTATAGCTGACCCCAAAATAGGTGAACAACATATTGAAACAAAATACTCTAAATGCAATAATTTCCAAGTTATAAGCGATTTACTCAACAGTGATAACCTAAAAGTAGCTATTACTCAGCTATGCCATGAGCTACAGGTCTGAAATTTTACTATGTTATAGCTGACCCAAAAGTAGCTGAATAACATATTTATACGAAATTCTGTAAATGCAACAGTTTTCCAATTACAACTGATTTACTCAATAGTGAGAACTTCAAAGTAGCTATTACTCAGCTGTGCCATGACCTACAGATCTGAAATTTCACTATGTTATAGCTGGCCCAAAAGTAGCTGAATAACATATTTATACGAAATTCTCTAAATGCAATAGTTTTGCAATTACAACTGATTTACTCAATAGTGAGTAGGGCTGTGACGGGTGCTGAAAAACGGCATCGAGTACCCGCCCTCTGACAACCGGCCCGAATTCGAGTAACCGGGAGATTTAGTATCTACCATTAGAAGTCTTCTGTAAACTCATAGTCGGTTCCGGAAACAAAACTTTTGAAGAAAAACGTCTTCTATTTGACCATATATTATAGGATATGGAGTAAATTGTATGTTTTCAAGCGAAAATAACAACTTTAATTGATATTATGTGCCGGAAATGCTGAAATGTAGCATATTTTACACAAGCGTTTGATTACGTGGGCGATAATACAATACCTCGCGAGTAACCGTGTTTTTAAAATGGACTCGAGTACAAGCCAGGACCGCCTCGTACACCGAGGCTCGAGTACTCGTTCGCAGCCCTAATAGTGAGAACCTCAAAGTAGTTATTACTCAGCTATGCAATGAGCTACAGGTCTGAAATTTTACTATGTTATAGCTGACCCAAAAGTAGGTGAACAACATATTTAAGCAAAATACTGTAAATGCAATAGTTTTCAAGTTACAACTGATTTACTCAATAGTGATGACCTAAAAGTAGCTATTACTCAGCTATGCCATGAGCTACAGGTCTGAAATTTTACTATGTTATAGCTGACCCAAAAGTAGCTGAATAACATATTTATACGAAATACTCTAAATGCAATAGTTTTCCAATTACAACTGATTTACTCAATAGTGAGAACTTTAAAGTAGCTATTACTCTGCTATGCCATGACCTACAGATCTGAAATTTCACTATGTTATAGCTGGCCCAAAAGTAGCTGAATAACATATTTATACGAAATTCTCTAAATGCAATAGGTTTTAAGTTACAAGTGATTTACTCAATAGTGAGAACTTCAAATTAGCTATTACTCAGCTATGCAATGAGCCACAGATCTGAAACTTCACTATGTTATAGCTGATCCCAAAATAGGTGAATAACATATTGAAACAAAATACTGTAAATGCAATAGTTTCCAAGTTATAAGCGATTTACTCAACAGTGATAACCTAAAAGTAGCTATTACTCAGCTATGCCATGAGCTACAGGTCTGAAATTTTACTGTTATAGCTGACCCAAAAGTAGCTGAATAACATATTTATACGAAATTCTCTAAATGCAATAGTTTTCAAGTTATAAGCGATTTACTCAACAGTGATAACCTAAAAGTAGCTATTACTCAGCTATGCCACGAGCTACAGGTCTAAAATTTTACTATGTTATAGCTGACCCAAAAGTAGCTGAATAACATATTTATACGAAATTCTCTAAATGCAATAGTTTTTAAGTTACAAGTGATTTTACTCATGATGGAAGTTACTGAAAAGCCCAAAAGTAGCTATTACTCACTCAGCTATTGAGACAGGCACCCAACTTACTCACCATATTGTAGCTATGAAAAAAGTAGCTGAATAACGTATTTTAACAAAATGCTCTAAATGCAACACTTTTCAAGTTATAAATGATTTTGTGCATGATTTCATGAATTTTAATGCATTAAAAATTATTAAAAAAATTTATTAAAAAAAAGTAAGACAGATCCAGGTCTCATACTCACACAAGAGAATCTACCTGTGGCCTAGTACATATATGCAAGATATGAGAGAAATCCCTGCAATAGTCACTGAGAAAATTGTGATTAAGTGTTGAAATTTTCACACTTTTGGTGGGGGTACCCCCCTTGTAATGTCTCTAGCAAACAGACGAACAGACAGATTTGCATGCCTTGAACAATTTTTCATCCTCGATAGATAAGGTATCTTTTAAAAAAACAGCACGTCTCTAGGCCTTGTAGTTTTGGAGGAGAAGTTGTTCACGCGGACGCGTACACGTACGCCCACGCCGCAGAGTGACGACATAATGTCAGCTGACTGACAAGTCAGCTGACATAAAAATCACTACCGCCTGGGGTCAAGTACATGATACCAAGTACAAGTACTTTTGTTAAGCTGCAATTACTGCTATCACAGCTATGAACAAGTACTTTGACAAATTCTATGTACTGTACAAGTACTTTTTTTTTAGTGCATCACCCAAAATAATATTATATTAGAATAAAACTTTATATTTAAAACTAGATTGGGAGCATGATTATTTTGAAAACAATTTAAATCCCACTAAAAGAACTTCAGGATTCAACTGACAATATCTTTTTTTTTTCCCCGCCAAAAGAAAAATTCAAACCACAAATGACCAATGCTCAACCACTGCAAGAAATTTGGAATTTATCCCACTTTCATTCTTCCTGCAATGTTAAGCTTGAGCCTATTTATCAGTATTTAATTGATTGTCATTCTAAATTATACTGCAAAGTGCAAAATGCACAAAAACTTGGGATAAAAGATGGCAGTTTTTTTTTTCAAATTTGTGGTTGGTTTTCATTTTTTTTTAATTTTTAGTTTTACTTCCATTATATGTGTTGACAAGCAAGATGGAGGTTATAAAGTGTCGTAACCTATTTACCAAAACACATTGCAGTTCTGCTCAACTAAATTGCTACAAGATTAAAGTCTTCAAAATGCACAAAAATATGGGAAGTGTGTAATTTCTTCAGATTCAAGTTTGTTTCCGACATTTTAAGTTTTCTTATATTATACGTTTTGACAAGTGAAATGGCAGTGGTATAATTTTGTCGCATGTTTCAGTTAATTGCTCTCAATACCATGACACTGGGTCTGCCAGCCCACCTCTAATAAGACTACAAATGTACTTTGAATGTACCTAAAAATTACTTGAAATATTGTTCATCATGTACAAGTACGTTTTAATGTTCAAGTCTCGCACACAAGTTCTCTAAAATGAATAAGCACTTGTACTTGCCCCAGGCCTGTACAGATGCATACTGAACTATCAATATACAATCTCTTTCCTAATTTCCAGAACAGCTGATCTCACCTGACACAAGGCATCTGTATTCCGACCTGCGGGAGGGAGGACCACCTCTGCCACCCCCTCCTCTTCCCCCTCTGCCACCCCCACCCCCACCCCCACGTGATTCATAACGGTCATAGCCACCGCCACCACCTCCACCTCCACCACCCAGACTGCTGCCCCGGGGAGCCTCCACCCTCAGTGTATAACCATCATAGTTGTAGCCATCCCTGGCACGTATGGCATCTTCAGCATCTCTGAAAACAACCAAAAAGTGATCTTAACCTGACAATTCATTTCCCAAAGAGGGAAAACTGTCGCAGTATATCAAGTACGGAAGGATCGACACCAAAAATGTGTAGACGGGGGGGGGGGGGTCACCGATGAAAAGCACCAATTTCAGTGTTTTAGTACACCCCCTCTTAACCTGACAATTCATTTCCCAAAGAGGGAAAACTGTCGCAGTATATCAAGTACGGAAGGATCGACACCAAAAATGTGTAGACGGGGGTGGGGGGCGGGGGGGGGGAACCAATTTCAGTGTTTTAGTACACCCCCACAAACATGGATATTGTAAAGAAAATAAAGTGGTCAGACCGGTTCTGAAAATAAAAACTGGTTTTCAGGGCTTTGAAACCGAATGAAATCCGGGATTTCGAAAGTTTACAGAGATACAATAAAAAGTTTTATGCGAGCATACATGAGCTACATTCTCAAGAGGAAATATGTATTCATGCGATATTTTGAAGTTTGTCAAGTTCATTTACCATGAATATAAAGTAAAAATATAAGATGTTTCCCTCAATGTATATGTTTTTTATTGTTTTGATGAATTATTAATCAGTAGAAAGCCTGATATAACGACGTTTTTAATTAGCGGTACTTGAATATTCTTTGCGGATTTCATCATTTCTACCTAAACGAAATGCGGTATACCGGTTTACTGTTCACACCACTAGCATTTTGTTTTTCAAAATAAGCCCAAAATTTTTCTCGGGCAAAACATTTGAAGGCTGTCTTTATATTCTGAAGCTACAACACCAATAACAAGCATTCTGGCACATGCAATTATCTCCCGCCTTATAAATTAGATGTACTAAAGATAGTGGAACATAAATTATCTTGTGAGATGGAGGCACATGTAGAAGTGACAACAAGCAAGAGGCACTTTAATGTTTGATTGCAATACTTTTAAAGACAAAAAGCATTTACTCATTTTAGTAGCTATTACTCTGCCATCCAAAGAGCTACAGTTCTGCAACTTCACTATGTAGATCAACCCAAAGTAGGTGAAGGACATATTTAGAAGAAATTGCCTATCTGTAACACTTTTAGAGATAAAAGACATTTGCTTATTTTGGTAGCTATTATTCAGCTATCCAAAGAGCTACAGTTCTGCAACTTCACTATGTGGTAGATCGCCCAAAAGTAGGTGAAGGACTTACTTAGAAGAAATTATCTATGTCCAATACTTTTAAAGATAAAAGACATTTACTCATTTTAGTAGCTGTTACTCAGCTATGTAAAGAGCTACAGTTCTGCAACTTCACTATGTGGTAGATCACCCAAAAGTAGGTGAATGACTTATTTAGAAGAAATTGCCTATCTGCAATACTTTTAGAGATAAAAGACATTTACTCATTTTAGTAGCTGTTACTCAGCTATGCAAAGAGCTACAGTTGTTCAACTTCACTATGTGGTAGATGACCCAAAAGTAGGTGAATGACTTATTTAGAAGAAATTGCCTATCTGTAATACTTTCAGAGATAAAAGACATTTACTCATTTTAGCAGGTATATGACTTAGCTATGCAAAGAGCTATAGATGTGCAACTTCACTATGTGGTAGATCACCCAAAATGTGAATGAGTTATTCCGAAGAATTTGGCTTTTTGTAACACTTTTAGAGATAAAAGACATTTAATCATTTTAGTAGCTATTACTTGGCTATCCAAAGAGCTACAGTTCTGCAACTTTACTATGTGATAGATCATGCAAAAGTAGGTGAATGACTTATTTAGAAGAAATTGCCTATCTGTAATACTTTCACAGATAAAGTGTGCTATGCAGCTATGAGTGTGCTATGCAAAAAGGTATAGATCTGCAACTTCACCATGTGGTAGATCAGTCAAAAGTAGGTGAATGACTTATTTAGAAGAAATAGTTTTTGAGTTACAATGCATTTACTCAACAGTCAGAATTTCAAAGTAGCTATTACTCGGCTATCCAATGTGCAACAGGTCTGAAACTTTACTATGTGATAGCTTATCAAAAACTAGATGAATAACAGATTTGAAAAGAATTCCCTCATTTTAATACTTTTGAAGATAATTGACATTTACTTATGTCATTATTTTGCTACAAATAAGAAAACAGCTATTACTCACTTATGGCATGCAATAGAACCACAAACTATGTACCACTTTATAGCTAAGGAGAAAGTAGCTGAACAACATATTTTAGGAAAATTCTCTCTAACTGCAATAGTCTTGGAGTTACAATGGATTTACTCAACAGTCAGAATTTCAAAGTAGCTATTACTCAGCTATGCAATGTGCAACAGGTCTGAAACTTTACTATGTGATAGCTTACCAAAAACTAGATGAATAACATATTGAAAAGATTTCCCTAATTTTAATACTTTTGAAGATATTCGACATTTACTTATGTCATTATTTTGCTACAAATAACAAAATAGCTATTACTCACTTATGGCATGGAATGGGACCCCAAACTATGTACCATCTTATAGCTAAGGACAAAGTAGCTGAACAATATATTTGAAGAAAAAGCCGTAACTGCAATAGTTTTTGAGTTATGAGTCCTTTACTCAAAGTAGATAAAATTGCTATTACTCACTTTTCTTTAGACCTAAGTCCATAAAACCCAAAAAATTTTCAAAGGCGTGAAAAATCATAGGGACAATTACTATGCAAAAAATCTGCAGCTGTAGTAGTTTTGCAGAAATCTGTGTGACTAACGCACGCACACACGCACAGGCATCATTTCATAATCTCCCCCCCCCCCGGACTAAAGCCTGGTGGGAGATAATAAGGGAGAAATAAGGACGTTTTAGTGTGACGACCTCATTTAACCTTGAAGCAGAGGTCAAAGTTCAAATTCAACACCTGGAAAAGATTCCCTGGCCTGACTTCCTACAAGTTGTTTTCACATTCAGAACTCTAGGAGTAATATTTGGGGAGATATAAGGCCTTTTTAATAGGATAACCCTGTTTGACATTTAACATGCCATTTTGTTTTTTGAACTAAGCCAAAATTACTATTACTAGCTTTTCTAGCCATATAGCTTTTGTGCAAATTTGATGAAGCTAGCTGAAATATTTCAAGATTTAGAGCACCTTAATGATTTTCAAACAATTAGCTATGGCGGCCATTTTGTTTTTCAAAATGAGGCTAAAATTTTCCAGAGACAGGTTTTCATAGCCATAAACATTCCCTGCAAATTTGAAGATATCTTTATAAATGAATGAGATATTAAGGTTTATGTAAAAACGTGACGAACGGACAGGCGAACACACGCACATAAGACGTTTTATAATCTCCCGACCACAGCCTTGAGCCACAGACAGGAGATAATAATAAGGGAGTTATAAGCACTTTTAGCTTTGGCTATCTTCGTTTGACCTTGAAGGAGGGGTCCAAGGTCAAATCTGACAACATCAGAAGATTCGTAGCACATGACTTCCTATAGGTTGGTTTCACATTGCAAACCTCCAGGACCAATATATATAAAGTCCTCTATGTGGGTTACTTTGGCACTCCGTGGATGACCCTGAATTAAGAGCTTCAAGGTCAAATGTCTGCAAGGTTGTAGAGGACATGTATATCTGTTATACAAATCAGCTATGAATAGATTCAACCTTCTACCTATGAGAAACAGCCAGTATACAAAATGTAGATAATTTTCAAAGAAATGCCCGTGGTGGCCATCTTGTTTTTCAGAATGAGGCTAATTTCAGTCCCAGAGAAGCTTACCCCCAACGAAGATATCCTGCAAATTTGGTGAACCTAGCTGGTGTAGTTTTCCTCTTAGAGCATTAACGCTGTAAATCTCTACGTGCGGCAGCTAATCCAAAGTATCCACCGGATGCTTCCGGTGTATACAATAATCGATCATTAGAAAATGTCAGTGACCGACCGCGATTCCACACTGCCAATGACGATTAATCGAGCACACATCCAATCGTCCACCCACTAGTGTAGAGCCATGGTACGACCCACATAGAACTGGAGATTTGCATAAAATCTTTTTCTGTTGAATAAAACTTGATAAAATGACTGAAAATGGTTTAATATGGTTAGAAACAGTTGATATTAAGCCAAGGATACAACAAATACTGCTCAGCCAGTGAAGTTTGTCACCACATTGAAGTTTGTCGCCTGTATTTTATGGTAATATTAAAGAGTTTTTCCTGTGAACTTTTGGCATAGTGGTGGTGTACCTATTCACGCCCACCCTCAATTTTCTCAAAGACACATACATTGATAATTTATTGTGTAACTGTAATGGTTTTGGATAAATTTAGGGGTGGGCGTGAATAGGTACGCGGTCGTGAATTGGTCCACCACCACTACATGTACACCTCGTTGCTGAAAGCAGCTATTCAATTTATTTAAATATGAATATTGCCTATCCTTGAGCAATTTTACGGCGGGTGACGAACTTCACTGGGGTGACGAAATTCACTGGCTGAGCAGTACAATATGTGTACAAAACATGTGCTATTTTACACAGCTTTATAATAAAAGAACATTTTTAAATTCGTAGTGGTTAAATCACGGGACATTCCGACATGTAACTTACTGGCTAAATGTCAGGAAATAATTTCATTGGTTGATTTTTTATCGTTAGTTTTTTTATATTGTTAGAAAATCCGGGAAATCTTTGACCTCATATCTTCTCATGAATATTAATGAGTTGGTGCTACTGCCATGAGTTCTCAAGTTTAAAATATATTTGATCTTCTTTGAGGCATTCATTTTATAAAATATTAGAATTACCAAATATTACTACAATCCTAAAACAAGGCATCCCATGATGTAAAGCACTGCCCTAGATGAAGCACTTTCCAGTTCTCACATTTTAGCACTTCCCGACATATTGCCAATATGTTACATATCGGGACGTCTTGGGACATAACCTTGCCGTTTTAAATTTTTAGAGAAATTGTCCAAAAACCCTGGAAAATCAGAAAATGTTATTTATTTTTTGTCAAACGTATTTGCATGATTGTTGAACAAAATAGTTGTGGGAACAGTTCTGTGTTCACATTTGTATATTTGTGCTTCATGCAAATCTCCAGTTCTATGCGAGATCGTGCCATGGCTCTACACACAAGTAAAGCACAGTACTGCTACCCTGCATAAGTTGGCCGCGGCTCATCTACAAGCTCCAGAAAGACAAATAAATTATTGTACACCAATGAAAACTGTTGCTTATAATAAGTTTAACAATAATACATGGTTCCAGAGTGTAGAAGGCCACCCATCTTAAAGCCCTGTGAAGCTGTGGTGAGGGGGGCCAACTTATGACTGCAGCCAACTAATGCAGGGAAGCAGTAGTAGAGCAGAGGTAACCACGTCTAATAAAAGTGTAGCAATTCTTAAAAATTCTTTAGCTTTGTTTCCAATATTCCTTCCACATTATACTGGTATCTGTTCACAAAAAAATACAAAACTTTACCTTGGGTCCTCAAACTCAATAAATGCAAACGGCGGTCCTCTTCTATTCTTAAGATCTATGAAAGTAATTTTTCCGTATTTGTAAAACAGATCTTCTATGTCACGACTTCGGATGTCTGGAGGAAGATTCCCTACATAAATTCTCCCTTCTGATGAACTGAATCCAGACATAATGTTATGGTTGTCTTTTTAACGTTTTCCAATGTTAGCTAAATTACGATACTGTCACGGAGTGCTAACAAGCTTTAATACCGCTTTAATAAACAATATGACAAAAATGGCTGCCAAGCGTGTCTTGGTTAAGAGAAAAGCTCACGTGGGAAGTGACTAAACGAAAATACTTCCCAGCCTGCTACCGAAAAAGAGAAAATCCCGGTTTTCATTGCTTGCTTTTGAAAAAAAAGCACACCTGAAAAACGGTGTTAACAGAAGTTAACATTTTTTTATCCTCACATCTAGGGGCTTTAGTGACACACTTCCCTACTCTCAGATGTGGGTTTGATTGTTCAATTCCTAGTTCAACATGAAGTGGGAAAGATGGTAGATGCTAATTGCAGTGTTCCATGGTTTTCACTGCAGGATCTTCACCAACCAGTAACCATGTCTTTCCTCTATCACTTCCACTAGAAAAACGCAATATGATCTTTAGAGTTGTAGGCATTGTGGTAATGAGACAACTCAAATAACTATGATAATTAATCAATAGCATAATGAAAACTAGTTGTAACAAATACGAGTAATTGTCAGCCTCTATTAGGTTTGTGATTAAATGTTAATAATGCCTAAGAAAATTATGTTTGGTAGTTCCAATTCATGTTTATAATAATTACTATATAATGTTCTGCAACTCTGTTGTATGATGTCAGTATGCTATTTTAACAGTTTATTATAAAAAAGGATAAACATATCCATCTTAAGTAATCTAATTAAGTGTTGTTTGCTTGCATGCCTTGACCAGCATGCACTAGAATAAGTTACTTGATAAGATACCTCGGGAGCCAAAAGAGAAAGCTAGTAACTATACAGTTTTAGCACTTTAAGTTCTATTACTGTATCTAAAAAGGTGTAGCAGTGAATATAATACTGAGGATCTGTCCCAAAATGACCATGACTGTTTAACAGAACGTAAAACCCAACTCTGATCTTTGTAACAGTCAATATTAAAATTACAAATCTATCCATAAAGAAAACAGTATATATGTCAATAGCAAATAGTTATTTGCATGGTTCTGTACGTCTTGTATAAAACTATATCCTTTGACTATTTGTTATCTGTTGTATCTACAGCTATAATCTGTACAAAGTATTAAAGATGATCTTTTAGCCTCTTACTGTAATATCAACCAACTGCTTGTCTCTATTTGACTCTAATATTAATCAACAGGAATTGGCTGAGAATCTACAAGAAATCACTAGTACTCTTGCCATGTTTAGCCAAAAATCTGTCCAAAATTGGAATCTTAATTTCCACCTATAAGAGATAAAGCTCTCAGTGATGGACAAGTTTGGGAATCCCTGGTATTTTACAGGTGTCTCCCTACTTATGGGAACAATATGCCCATATTTGATTTGGTGAGTCAAAGTAGAAACCTACTGTTAGAATGGCAGGAGTTACTTGTTAAGAAAAAAAAATCAGCACCATGGAATAAGAGGTGTGGTATTGTACAGGAATATGTAACACTTGGGAGACAGAGTTTAGTATTAAATAAGAAGAAAGAAACAGCTACTGTGTGTTGGTGTAAACATCTTTGTGCACAGGAACCATTGTCACTGTACTCCACAGTCATGCATGTTAAACCCCAAACAGTCTATCAATAAAGAAATACAGCTTTGTCAAATCACTAAAAAGTATGCATCAGTAAATCTGATCTGCAAACTTCTGGGGAGTGAACAGTATATCATTGTGCAGACCAAGACATTTGAACACACACCTTTTAGGACGATATAATTCCTAAAGTGAAAGAATGGTTCACATTTATTTTGTTGAAATTGACTGACAACATTGTTTACACAGTGAAATTATACAGAGAATATACAGAGTTAAAATATATGACAAAGTGATGGAATATGCCATCAAATAGAACCAAGAGAAAACTTCATAAAAGTGGGGAAAAGGTATCACCAAAAGATAAAAAAAAGTAAAAGTGGAAAGGACAACTTAGAAAATATGGCATCATCATTACAAAGCATTAGTGAGAAAAAGGAGTCAAATGAAGCAAAATATGTGGGAATTACTGTTGAACAGTGGCAAAACTTGATGGACAAAATTGATGAGTAAAAAAAAACCAGAGGATATTCAGTATATTAAACAAAAAATATAGAGGAAATCAGAAAAGACATGGATAATATAAGGAAAGACTGTTGTGACATGGAAAAGTCCCTAACCTTTTACAGCAGTAGACTTGAATCTTAAAACTTGGTTGAGGATCTAGAGAAAATGCAGGACCAAATCAGTCTATTGGAACATGAATTAAAAGCTACTGAAAATGAAAATCAAGTGCTTAAGGAAGATATCTTACGCCAGGAATTATATACAACAAGAGACAATCTAATTTTAGAAGGAATAAAAGAAGAAGCTGACCAAACAACAGAAGCACTATTAAAAAAGTTTCTCTCCTCATTTCTTGGATTGAAGGCTGAAGAATGTCATAACATATTGATTTCTAGGTGTCATAAAATGGGTAAAAAAGATCAACCAAGAGGAATTATAGTGCATTTTGTACTGGATAAAGACAAAAGTAATATCTGGAAAAAAAGATCATTGTTGGAGAATACTTCATATGTGATTCAGGAAGATTATCCTGTTGAAATCACTAACAGAAGGAAATTAATGTACCCACTATTCTAGAAACCAGGAAAAAAGATCCAGAATCAAGCTTGGTGGCTGATAAAGTTATATATAAGAAAAAATCATACTCGTACCAACAGTCACAAGAGCTAGCACAGTTGGTGTCATTTTTTAACAAAGGGGTTCTTAAAGGAAACCGTCACCTAGCATTCCGTGGCCGTACATCAATATACAGCAACTTTTTTCCATGCACTATTAGGATAGGGGGCACCAAATACAACTATACAGAACAAATCTACTAACATGAACAATGCTTGTTCCATGGAGATGCTCAGGCTGCAAGAAGTGTGATGCTTCAACTAGATCCTATTGCAATGAAAGAAATGGTAAAAATGTGGCTTCTCATGATCCAAAAAGACAAAAACAGTGGTTAGAACAGCAGGCAAGGAATGTTATGAAAACAGCAGTGAACCTAAAGTTCAAGCAGAACAGTTTCTTAAATAGTGAGATCAAAAGACCACAGAAACTTTTGTAGAGGTCAATCAATATGATCAAAACTGGGGTGTTGGCCTTCCAATATCAGACAAAAGAGTATTAAATCCAGCAGAGTGGAGGGGGAGTAACTGGCTAGGACAGATTTTAACAGAAGTAAGAGCTGAACTGAAAAAGTAGATCTCTGGTTCAAACCTAACTGTAAAATTTTATTTTACTGACAATATACATGTAGTATCTTACTATTTTGTGTTTCTCCTTCAGTTCAAATCACAAGGTTGTAGACATAATTATGTGAATTTAAATTCTTAGTATCATATATGGAACTATGATACTTAGTTTAAATGGTTACATCAAACTGATTTAGATATTGACGGTATGATAGCTTGCTTCTTCTATTTTTATGTACCATCTGATTACTAGTTAAAATGCAACATGTTGATCCAGATACTGACAGTATAAATTATGATTTCTCATTAATTTACACAGGATAATAATAAATGAAAAGTTACATCATGACTTAGATAATGACAGTATGTTGGTGCTGTTTTTGTATAGTTTCTGTACATGAAAAAAAATATATTGTGAATGCATTTGTGAAAATAAAATCTACTTTTTTTCAACTGATAATTAGCTAAAAGTAAAACACTTGAATTATATGTTGACATTATGTTAGTGCATACAATGTTTTTTAATGCATATGAAAAACTGAAGTTTGAAGTTTATGATCTATGAAATTAAGAACTGCTCCATGCACATACATGGGTTCACCTGTCACCATGCTTAATTAAATCCTTATATAATGGTAAACATGCTTATATTAATCCATAACTAATTAAGCTGATATTTAAAAGTAATACAAGGAAACCTAGATTGTATCAAATCAAAATTTTTGAAATTAGTATATATATATATATTTATGTGCATATGTAAACTTCGTGTATGTGTACATGTATAGGTGTACATATGTACACATGTATATGTGTGTGTGTATATATATACTGACTTATAGTTTTTAATAAACTGTTTTGAAATATTAACCAAAATTTACTATGGACATGTGTGTATAAACCTCAGAACAGTGTTTCTGTAAGAAATAAGGAACTGTTGACAGAATTAGATGGTACCAAAAGTTACTCTGTGATCTATACAGACACATATAGGAGATAAAAGCATAATTAACCATTAATCTGTGCACATTAGGCTAAAACTATCATTCATATTCTAATACAAGTTTCTACAGGTGTTTACACTAATAAAATCTTCTTGCCAAATTTTACCTGAATATGTGGTGACATTATATAGTATATAGCTGATCTTTAAAGTCAGTAAAGGTATTTTTGCTTGAAAATGTTTTACAGCAGTTGATAAATATCAAACTATATTAGTATTCTATTAAATAATTTGTAACATAACTAAACAAAGACTTGAAATGTATAATTACAAATACTTTCCACCATTCTCCTTGTTGCCTTGTGTATCTATGTGCTTCTTTTTGTGTGTCTGTCATTTTGTAATTTGTTTTGAGTGTCATTGTTATTTTGTTCTTAAACTAATCATTACCAACTATTGTATATTTTGTGTCTGTCATTGTATGACTTGTGTTCAATGTCATTGTAATATATTTCTTAACTTAAAAAATGGTGACTTCTTGCAGGCTTTGTTTGCAAATAGAAGTAAAAGTATAATTGGGTATACTAGAAAAGAAAATAAATATCAGCATATTTCCAGAAAAAAATGTGCATTCAAAGATTCTTATGAAACATTGTACAGAGTCAGAATGAAACCAGATAAGATAACACTAAAAATTTTTAACTGTCGGGACCTACACAATAAGAAAAAAGACTGAATATTTACCACTGGCTTAAAACAATTCATTCTGGTATAACTACACTACAAGAGACCCATACCACAAGTAATGATGAACAAATTTGGGAAAAAGAATGTGGAGGGAAAATATTTTTCTCACATGGATGGTCTAATAGCTCTGGGGTAGCCATTTTGATTGCAGATAATCTGTAACCAGATTTTAAAATAAATAATCTTGAAACAGATCAAGATGGTAGTTTGCTTATTTTAGATTTTAGCATTTCTGACAATCCCTTCATTATAAAATGTGTATACTTTCCTACAAAAGATAAAGTTCAACAGCAGCTAGATTACCTCAAAAACTTTGAAAACATGATAAATAAGTACAGTGGTCAAAATCTACTTGTTGGTTGAGACTTCAATACTTGTTTAAATTTAAAATGTGATAAAAAAGGTGAATATGTGAATGTGAAATAAAAAAAATTCCCCTATCAAACACAATAACTATTGTTTAACCCAACATGAAAACAAAACAAAAAATGAATAAAAGCACACAACAAATAAAATAAAAGTTTGAAATACAGGGTAACTTTTAAAGCAAAAGAAAAAAATATATATATAAAGAAAGAAAGAAAGAAAGAAGAAAAAGAAAAAAATAATTAAATTAAGAAAAAAAAAAAGATTAAAAAAAATAATAAAAATAAATTGTAATAAGTATGAATGAAAGATGAAGTTTGCACGGCTAACTTTTCTTAATTCTTTGTACCCTTTGAGGATGGTTCGCTTGCTTGCCCATTGTTTCAAAGCATTGTATCTCAACCCTTTGAGGCTGTCACCACAAAGTGGGGGTGACACATATTTAGTGTACACAAGCCCAAAGATAAGGAATGCAATGTTTGGCATTTTAACAATAGGTGTTTTCTTTTCATTGTGTGACCATTGACCAGTGCCCATTGACCTGTGACCAAAAATTATCTTAAGTAAGTAAACATTGTCCTTCTTGACTAAATAGATAGAGTTATTACTGGTAATATCAGAAATCAGAGAAAATAAACAAAAATAAAACATGTATTCAACAATAACATTGGCTTTATTGCCACAAATATATCAAGAGAAAAAAATAAAGCATCTCATTTTTTTGGCAGTAGTAAAATAAAGAAATTATAATAGAGGCAAAGACAATAATGTATGACATACCAAAAAGCATACAAAAATGGGCATTATACAAATAATACTTGAGCTTTTTTCACCATAAATGTCCATAGTAATACTTTTGTGAAGTTCTTCACAGTCCATGAGGTAGTATATAAATTTGAGCACAGGTGTCATTCATAGATTTTAATTTTTTTATGAAATTTTTTCGTATTAAAGTGCTGCACTGTTTTATTTACATTTAAGAGTCACAGTATCACATTATTTCAAATTCTGTCCATTAGCCAGGGGACCTGTCCCTCATTGATAAAATAGTCTGAGAATATTCCTTTGTGTTTTAGCTGCCTCCAGTGGATTCCTGCCCTCATGTGGAATGTCATTGCCCTCCAGCACTATCGGAGGCTGGCCTTCTCCCCAAAAGTCATCTAGTGGACCTGCGGGGTATCTGATCCTCAGTAGGTTGTGCAGTACAAGGCAGGCAATGACCACCCTGGCCAGCACCGGGGGCTCCTGATGCATCTCCTGGAAGATCCTGAACCAAGATGTGAGGATCTTGAAGGGGTTCTCGACCACCCTTCTTCCCCAGCTGATCCTGAAGTTGAAGGCTCTCTGCACCAAGTCACTCTCAGGTAATGCTGCTTTCCTCTATTATGTGCCTTGATTCAAAGTGCTTGAAAATCTGTCCATTGGAGCTTGACCCGGCTGCCCCCACATCCACCCACAGGAACTTCTCATCTCCATCCACCATGGCCAGTAGTAAAAATTTTGCCTTGATAGATTTGGAAAGGTTAGAAAAGGGTAAATAAAATACATGATAAAAACAAAATATTTTGAAAAAAAAATCTTAAAACAAGAATTGAAACTATCGAAAAATGATAATCTTAGTAATCCTAACCTCTCTGAATGCAATTATCTCAAGGAAATGAAATTTAAACTACAAAATTTAAGAAACAAACACTTTGCGATCAAATAATCTGCTTAGAGGTACAAAATTAATTGCTTTATGAAAAGAAATACTTCTGTCGATCTGAGAAAAGTAATTATATTGACAAACAATAAGGAAACTAAATTACAATTTTGTTCCCTTGCAACATCCAGAAAAGATTTTCCGAATCGAGTTAAGAATTTCTATAAGAAGCTTTTCTCTAATACAGATAGCCTGCCTGGAGGTGTAACATTAGATACTGTAATTGACAAAGAGAAATGAGGCTGGTTTATTAGATGGGCAAATAACTGTGACAGAGGTGAATGAAGCACTTGCCAAAATGAAAAACAATAAACATCAGGTGTAGTTGGCTTCCCAGCTGATTTTTTCAAAGTTTTTAGAACAATTTTAATTAAGAATTTTTATGTTTGGGCTTTAAATGAGAGCTATAAACTTGAAAATTTTAATTACTTAAATGTAGCTCTTATAAGCTACAAGTTTACCATGTGGAACTGAATGCTATCTTGGGAGGTCGCAGGAATCCGGCCAATGTCCAAGAAAAATAGATGTCTAGTGCTGACTGAATTTGCCTGTTTTAAGGTGTACCATAGCAGTATACTCTCGCAATTCGTCCTTCTTTTCTTGTTGAAATTTAGACCATACCCCTCAGCTGTAATACAGCAAATTAATGTTTGCAAACAGTTCTGGAAACAGGACCTGTAAGAAGCCAAAAAATAGAATATTAATGAATGACAGTACTGTCTGGATGTTTTGGTAGGAGTAAGTGCAGCCGTGCTCATTTATGTGGAGTATAGCCCAAGGGCTTCACTGCAAATGAACACAAGCCTTAAGTTTGAGATCTCATTAACTTGCCACCCTAAATATGAGATTATAGGCACACCTGAATAAAAACCTTAAAACATTATACAGTTAAATATGTTAATAATGGATAAAAGACCTTACCATAACATCCTGAGGAGGCAACCAAATACCTAGACATTGGGATTAGACTCCTGAAGACTTGACTGCAGCGGATGTGCCCCCCATTTCTTTCCGAGGATGCATAGTCTGAGGGGAAGTGTCTAGGACTTGTTGAGCTGCTACTGCTGGTCCCAGATACATATTGTTGTCATTGTCTGACCATGTAAGGTCTTTTAGGTAAAAATTTGTCAATGTGTTGTGAGCTTTCCAGTGACAGGCTTGCATGATTTGGTCCACTGATACCCCACCGCAAAAGGCCTTAGAGGCCGCAAAGGCCCTAATGTCATGCGCTTTGGCTTGGATCAAATCCAAGGCTTGTTGATCTGCTTGTTTGTAACAAAGTAGGATAGTTGGTTTTAACCAAGAAGAAAGCGTAGCGGACCTGATGTCTGAGGTATGTCCTTTCTTAAAGAAGATAAAGAGAAGGGATCGAGAACCTCTTAGGTCTTTGGTTCGATCCAAATAATACCTCAGGGCCCGTACCGGACACAAGGTCCTGTCTTCTTTAAATTGTCTATCTACAATGGTAGTTAGAGCAGGAATAGTCACCGGGGACACACTTTGAGAACCTTCTCTTGCTAGTTGGTTTTTGGCTATGAAATCTGAAGAAGGGAACAAGGCAACCTTTTCCCATTGGCCTAGATTAGATAATTTGTTTGCAACCCGGGCATGAATTCTGTTGCAGTGCTTGCCAAAACTAGCAAGAAAGCAGTTTTGAGAGTAAGAAGTTTGAGATCTGTGTCTTTCATAGGTTCAAAGGGTGCTTTTGTGAGCTCATTAAGCACAACAGTAAGTTTCCATTTCGGAAGATTCCTGGAACTTTTGGGACGATCCCTGTGAAGACTGGAGAGTAATCTGTTAAGGACTGTTTAGATCTTGGTACAGGTACATGAAAAAGTCTGAAATTTGTTTCACAGAGGGAGTGGAGAAATTCATCAAATTTTCTCTGCACCATTTCTCAAATAGGGCCCACTTTGACTTGTAGATGGTTCTTGTTGATGGCCTTTGAGGGGCAGCAATTCTCTCTTCCACCTCCACAGAGAAGCCTTGTTCTTGGAGCTGTCCACTCCTAGTCACCAGGCATGGAGGTTGAGATGTTGTCGATTACTGTGAAACACATAGTTGTGGGACTGTTTGAGAAGAGTTCTTGATACTGGTAGTTGAAGTGGGATGTCTATTGAGAGCAGCACCAGGTCCTTAAACCAGGGCATCCCTGACCAGCCTGGGGCTATCACAATGATCAGACAACTGGATTGCCTGATTTTTTGGATCACCCTGTGAAGGGGAACCGTGGGAGGGTAAGCATAAGCAGTGAGACCCGACCAGTTTATGTTCAGAGCATCTATGTCCCAAGCATTTTGAGTGGCAATTAGATCTACATGAGGAGTGAACCAATTTTGACAGATCTGTTTGAACACCTGCGGATGCAGTGACCATTCTGTTGACTGGACTTGGTTCGACCTGGACAGAAGGTCGGCCATCACATTCAGACACCCTGGAATGTGTCTGGCTTTTAAGGTTATCTTGTAATGATGGCACCAGGTCATGATCTTCCACAGGAGAGAGCACAACTCTGCCAAGTGGGTTCCTCCTTGTTTGTTTATGTGGGCTACTACTGTTGAGTTGTCCGTAGCAACCAGCACTGTTTGGTTTTGACACTGGACCTTGAACCTTTGAAGGGCCAGAGAAACCACCTTCAACTCTAGAACATTTATATGTAACCCTTTTTTCCCTTTCTGACCACAGACCCTTTGTAGAGGCTTGCTCTAAGTGAGTGCCCCAGCCTTCGTTTGAAGTGTCTGTAAAGAGTTTGATACTGTGGTCTTTGGGATGAAGGTCTGCACCTTTCATCACATTTGTGGGATTCTGCCAACAGTCTAGGTGTGTTGAAATGGTTTCTGTCCATGGAAGGAGGCTGTCCAATGACTGAGGATATCGCCAGCGCTCTTTGAGGTGAAACTGAAAGGGCCCCATGTGAAGATGTCCCTCCAGGACCATTTTCTCCATTGAGGCAAGCAACCCAATTAGCGACATCAAACATCTTGCAGTCAAAACATGTTTTGACTTGAGACGTAGGATCAAATCCTGAAGTTTGAGCCATCTCTCTTGAGTGGGTTTTACAAGGGCTGAATCTAGATGGTATTCATAGCCCATGAATGAAAACATCTTAGTAGGTTTTAGTTCGGATTTCTCTTAATTTATTATCCACCCTAAAGACTGAGTCAGGTCTACCACTGTCTGAGTGTTCCCTTGTGCTTCTTTCGGAGACTAGGACCTGATAAGCCAGTCGTCCAGGTATTGGTGAAGTCTGATTCCCCTTTTCAGGGCCATCACCTTCATTTCCCTTACAACCATTGTAAAGACCTGTGGTGCTGTGGCTAGGCTGAAAGGAAGTGAGGTGAACTGGAACACCTGTGACCTGATGCAAAACCTTAGGTACTTCCTTGAGTTTGGGTGGATGGGGATGTGAAGGTAGGCGTCTGATAAGTCTATTGACGACACCCATTCCCCTGGAAGCAGAGAGGCCCTGATGGACTCTGGTGTTTCCATTTTGAACCTTTCTACAAGTAGGAAGGTGTTATGCCAGCTTAGGTCTATTACTGGCCTCCACCTTTGGTGAGGCTTGGGGACTAGAAACAGGCGACTGTAAAATCCGAGAGATTTTACATTTTTCACCTTTTCTATTGCGTTCTTTGACAGAAGAGACTGGATACAAGAGTCCAGAGCTTGGTCTTTCTGAAGGGCCTTGTATCCTGAGTAAATTAGGGGAACTCTGGCTAAATTTGGTCTTGAGATGAATGGTGATAATGTTTAACATGTCGTTTGAACATTTGTTTGTTAGCCAGTCTCTTCTGAAACAACGGAGGCGTCCTCCTACTTGTGGACTGATGGTGGCTTTTAAAGAGTCATTGGGGGAGGGGTTTCCACGCCCTCGTCCTCTTGAGTGGGGTCGAAAAAGACCTCTGAAGCCTCTATTCGATTTCCCTCTACCTCAGAAAAACGATTGGGTATTGCTTTGAGAGGAGTTGCCCCCATAGGGGCGTTTCCTGTAGGAGCCTCTTTTTATTGTGGTGGGGACCACAAAAGGGCTTATTTTGATAGGGTCTGAAACCCTTTGATTCTTTAGGGGTTCTTTAGCCTTCTCCCTCCTTGACCGATTGAGACTTGAACAAAGGAGTAGGTCAAAAGGGTGAATTCCTGAGTTCGTGAGGGTCATCTCAGCTTCATGTCTTAGCAGGCCAGTGTTGCCCATGGTTATACAGCTCCCTCTGGAGAATATGGGCTAAGAATTTACTTAGACAGGCTAGAGCTCTCTGCTGAATCAGAATTCATATTCAAAACCTCAAAGTAGTCATAGGCATTTTCATAGCCACGCTTGACTGATTTTTCAGGATTGGCACCCTTCTGAATCTGGCTTTTAACCTTTTTGAAAGTAGATTTAAGACTGTCCTGACACTTCTCCATAGTAGTGTTACAAGCAGAAGCAGTCTTCGCAAAGGTAGCCGCAAAGTGGATTGTAGAGAGATTCTGCTTGGTGCTTAAGTTCCTTAAGAACTTGTAGGGTAACCTTGCCCATAGGGCCCCCAGAGGGCTTTGGAGAGATACAGATCTTGGCAAAATCTGAATTCAACTCCTGTAATTTGTTGGTTGGTCAACATTGTACCATTTTGCTGTAGAAGCAGGGTTTTTCATGTATTTACCTTCATTAGAGGCCAGGATGTCCTGCTCAAACTTCTCAAAGGCATCTTTGAGAAAAGGACTTAGGGGGAGCATAGCTGAAGGGCCTCTTGTCCTGAGCTCCTGTTGGCCTTTTTCATCATCCAGGCCCAGAACAGTAGTAGAGGACCTAGGCATAGTTTCCCTGGGGTCAGGGAGATCAAGTACGTGCCTGAAAATTTCAACTTCCTCTGCATACTGTGAGGGCAAGTTAGACATGTCTACTTCCCTGTATAAGACTGGGTCTGGATAATTTTGTTGTTGGTCTTGCTCAGAAGGAGCCCTTTGGGGCTTAGCAGACTTTTAAATAGGGACAGAGGACTGATCCTCCTCTGAAGATTTAGACTGTGAGATGTATTTTGCCCAAACCTTGTGCTTCTTTTTTGGGCTCTGGAATAACACACCCGTTCAGGTTGCTCTGATTGTTCAGAATGATGATCCGATTTGTTTGCATCTGAGCCATGTTCAGATTGAGCACTTTGTCAGGACCGTGGTGGAAGAGAGGGACCACAAATGTCCATTTCTATAGGTTCCTTATCATCTGAGCGTTCGGATGCCTGAGGGTTCATTTGAGTGTTTGGGTTTGACAATTCAACAGACTGTTTACTAGGTCCAGCTTTTGAAGTTGAAGCAGAGGTCTGATCCACCTCCGCTTCAGAGGCTTTTGTAATTATTTGAAATTCCTCTCTAAGAGATTTCATAGCCTCCAGCATGGATGCTTTAAATTGTCCCATTTGCTGTTGCAGTTGGATGTTGAATTAGGTACCCAGGGATTTTTCTAGTTTACTTTCTATCTTATGTTGTAAAGCTGTGCCTGTGGTGGGTTATGATAGTTTGTGGAGCCCTTAAAGACAAAGACTCTAAACGTAAGGGTTGGGGCATGAAGGAGATGAAAATAAATTTTCTGCAGCACCCTCAAGGTCTGCTTGGGATCCAGAAAATGCCTCCATGTCATCATCCCCCAACAAGTCCAGTTCATCTTTAGATGTATCACAGGTATCGGCCACTTTTTGCTTCCAAACATATCTACGCCTGTGTTTAATCTTAATAAGCTGTTCTTCAGTAAAAGCAGAGCAAATGTTGCACGTCTTTTCATTAGTTACACAAGGGTTATCCCCTTTGCTTCTCTGCAAGATGGACAATAGTTATGTGTATCAAAAGGGAAGCAAAAGTGGCGACATTTTAATGATCTGGGCTTGTTAGAACCTGTCTGGTGGGAGGACATTTTTACAGCAATAAATCTGAGCAGTCCAAACCGGAACACTCACAACAATAAAAAAGTTAAGAAATACTTATCCTGCAGAATTCAAAGTTTTACAGAATATGCTGTGATCAATAATAAAGTAAATGGCTGATTAGAAACATCCAACAATACGTATATCCTGAGAAAACAGTGAAATAAAATAAGCTTATTTCAAATGCTTGCTAGTCACGCGGCCAACGAGAAAAGAAGGATGAATCGCGAGAGTGCACTGCTATGGTACATCTTTAGACAGGGGAATTCGGTCAACACTAGATGTCTTTTTTTCTTGGACGTTGGCCAGATGCCTGCGGCCCCCCAAGATAGCATTCAGTTCCACATGGTAAGCTAATTTAGCAAAAATAAAATGACTCCTTACCTTTAAACCTGAGACAGTTTAATTTTATTTGCATTCCAAAGGGAGATCTAGGTATGATCTAACATCATTGCTTTTCTTTTTAAAAATGACCAGGTCAATTATATTGATTGAATAAGGAGAGAAAATGCACAAAAACAAATATGGCCCCTATAATGGCCCGTAAAACTGGGAAATCTATGCCTTGCCAATTTTTTAACCAAGGCTCTAGTTCTCACACAAGCACACTCAAGACCAGCGGGGTTGAATTCAAACACATCTGTGCCTTTCCCACATAGTGAGATGGAATGTAGAAATAAAAAGAAAGCTCAGGCATGAGTTTTTTGGTACTCATGTCTCAAACATTGCCAGTTTTTGCCGCACATATTGATAAATTTAAAGTTCAACAAGAGTTGCAAGCAAGTACTAGCTCTTGGCTACATTTGTTCAGCCAGGGTAAGGCTTTCACCACAAAAGTAGGCACCAGGTCATATGCACGAGCAGTGGCTGGTTCCAGAAATATCTAAACACAAAGTAATTCTTCAAAAAATTTGAATGAAAACTCTGACCCCTTAGATGTTTCAAATACTAGTCCTGTAACAAACACTAGTCTTGTTAAGGAAGTTGGTCAAGGAAGTTGTCACACATTTCCATAAATATATAGCTACTTCTCTACAGTTATTCTCCTACCAATAACTAAATAACCCATATCTCTGGCCAAAACTCAACTTCTGACATCCCTCTACCAAACACCAGAACCGTCCCATGTCTTTCATCCATCCAGACTTCCCCTCCTTTTCATGTGGACTCCACATCGTTTCTCTATAGAACTCATTCAAATCTAACATATTCATCACAAGGCATTTTGGAACCTAATAAAAAACACCTCAAACCTATGATTCATTCATTTCAACTTGCACTCCCACATCCATTCTTTCCCGTATTAATATCCAGAGGTCTGGAAAATGATCATGCTCATAAACTTTTCATATTCTAAACATAAACAGATGAGCACTTTCACTCTTTTGTATTCTATAATTCACATGTCCTAACTTATTTATCACTAAGTATTGCCCTTTCCAACATCTACCAAACTTTTTTTTTGCCTCTGACAGATAGAATACTAACACCCAGTCACGGTAATTAAAGCTTCATGTTAGAGTATCACTACTATACAACCGTTTTTGTCTTTTGGCACTTTTCCTTAAATGCTTCACTCATAACATCCCACACCTATTGAATGTATTCTCCTTGACAGTATGAATCTTCTGAGCTAGAAGGACAAGCCTCATACATTAAGTCAAATGCTAGCCTAACTTCTCTTCCAAACATGAGTAAATTTGGAGTACACTTAGTACTTTCCTAGACCATAGACCATAGATAGGATAACATAATATAGGGTGAATGTTCATCCCAGTCCATAATATGTTCATCTACAGTAGCCCTAAGCAACTACCTAAGAGTTCTGTTCATATGTTCTACAAGACCATCAAACTGTGGACAATGTTGAGAAGTCCTAGTCCTCATATGTAGTAACTTACAGAGTTCCTTACACAGCACCAACTCATAATTCTGACCCTGATATGTATGAATCACAACTAATTGCCATTACGTTCATTCTTTAATGGCAGAACCAAAGTGTGAACAAACAATCAGTTTGAGCTGTCTGATCTGGAATTCCATATGCCTCAACAAACTTAGAAAAGTAATCTTGAACAACTAGAATATAATTATTGCCATTTTTGCTATGTACTATAGGACCAATTATATTACAAGCTATCCTTTTCAATGGAGCAACTGATAACTGCTGTTTCGATGGAGCCTTCTTTGGATTGTGACCTGACTCAAAACTCTCACAAATCTTGCATTTCTGACACCACCTAACAATATCACATTTGTATCCTTGTCTTATTAACATTTTCACTTCACAACTCTTAAGAGCTGTCGGGGTATTGCTTTCATCCATATTGTTCAGATGGGTGGGCAGTTGGGTGGAAGGGAATGGTGGCGGGAAAAGTTTGTTCAGTCTGTATCTCAGAGACAGTAAGGTGTAAGAAGATGATACTTAGGGGACATTGGCTGAGGGGTGTAGCTGAGCAACATCATGGTGTGACCTTGCTTTAACCTTTGACCATGGCATAGTGACGTTGAGATTGAAAATCTTGTACGGGCTATATCTTGGAAACCATAAATTGTAGGAAGTTTATACTTAGTAGGGACATTGGTTACTAGGTGTAGGTGGCATGGCATGACGTTGATTGACCTTTGACCTTGCCGTAGTGACATTGACCTATAAAATCTTGTCTGGGCTATATCTCAGAGACTGTAAGGTTTATGAAGTTGATTCTTGGTAAGGACATTTGTTGAGGGGTGTAGCTGAGCAACATCATGGTGTGACCTTGCTTTAACCTTTGACCATGGCATAGTGACCCTGAGATTGAAAATCTTGTACGGGCTATATCTTGGAAACCATAAATTGTAGGAAGTTTATACTTAGTAGGGACATTGGTTACTAGGTGTAGGTGGCATGGCATGACGTTGATTGACCTTTGACCTTGCCGTAGTGACATTGACCTATAAAATCTTGTCTGGGCTATATCTCAGAGACTGTAAGGTTTATGAAGTTGATTCTTGGTAAGGACATTTGTTGAGAGTTGTAGGTATGCAACATTATGGTATGACCTTGATTTGACCTTTGACATTGCCATAGTGACCTTGACCTATAAAATCTTGTCCAGGCTATATCTCAGGCATCGTAAGGTGTGGAAGTTGATACTTGGTAGGGACATTGTTTGGGGCTTGTAGGTGTGCAATGTCATGGTGTGGCCTTCATTTGACCTTTGACCTTGCTGTATTGACCTTGACCGATGAAATGTTGGCCGGGCTCTCTCTCAGAAACCATTAGGTGTAGGAAGTTGATACTTGGTAAGGACATTTGTTGGGGGTGTAGGTGTGCATCATCATGGTGTCAACTTGATTTGACCTTTGACCTTGCCATAGTGACCTTGATCTATAAAATTTTGTCTGGGCTATATTGCTGAAACCATAAGATGTCAGAAGTTGATACTTGGTAGGAACATTGGTTTGGGGTTTTAGGTGTGAAACATCATGGTGTAATCTTGATATGACCTTTGACCTTGTTGTATTGACCATGAATTTTAAAATCTCGTCTGGGCTCTTGACTTTTGTAAGGTTTAGAAGGTTGACACTTGGTATGAACATTGGTTAGGGGGTGTAGGTGGGCATCACTAGCTGTGGCTCTGCCACAGTGTGTTCACCTGTCATATTTGAGACAGGTTTCTCCTGTGACAAAGATATATGGACTGCTACAACTGATTATATATATGCACTTTTACATAATTGTGCTATTTCCATTGACATCTATTCTCCAATTAATAAATTTTACAGCATCATAATTTTAGTTTACTGATTAATGCTGTCATCTTGCTATTGAATTGTCTTATTTTAATACTTCATCTCTACATACATTTTCTTTCTCTTAGACATTATTTTCTCTACTTAAATATTATTTGGACCTTTGTATAACTGACATTGCTCTGAAAGTATCCCAATACCTCTATATCTCATAGTGTTGAAAACTACACTGGAAAACCGGGTGGTTGAAAGCACTTAAACTCTTTGAGTACTGCTGACTTGAGTGTCACCTTTGGTAACCAGAACACAAATAATTTCAGTTAATAGTGATGAGTTATGCTAACCTAAACAAAATGGTTGAATGTACTTGAAATTTCTGAGTACAGTAAAAGTCCACACTTATAACCAGTATTCGATATTTCTGGCTACAAAATATTAACCGGGTATTTTTTAAGCAGATATTACATGCAAATCAGAGAAACTGAAAATGATATAAAATGTGATTAATTCACCCACTAAGTTTGTTATTTCCATGTTTTATATGTAGTGTATTATTCACCTGTATGGTGTCAATTTTATAGTTATGATTATATTTCATAATTATAATAGTGATTTTTTTCTGTGCATCTTTTTATTTTGAATAAAACATGGTTAAAATGGGAAATCTTGAGATAGTTTGGATAAAATTTTGCCATAATCTCCAAAAATTCAAGTTTAGCTATAGATAGGCCAAATGGGATCCTTTGGGGTATATGTTGTGGTGATGGTGATTTGTTAACCTCTTGCTGAGTTGAATTTTAAATGTTTAAATCTTAAGTATTAGCTTTCGCGGCTGTAAATGAGTGATAATGTTGTAGTTTCTTTTATTTATTTATTTGTTTGGGCTTTTATCTTTTCTTACAACACGGTACAGGTCATATAACGACAGATAGTATTATGGGCAGAGGAAACCAGTATATACAGTAGGTCAAGGTTCTGTACTGTAAACTGTTGACCAATGGGAAGCAACTACCAGCTTTCCCACTAGAGGTCGGGCCGGGAACTGAACTCCAATCTCAGAGGTGGGAGGCGAGAGTGTTACCACTCTGTCACCATGGCACCTGTTGTAGTTTCAAACATTGTCCAAGCACTTATGGTCACTATTTGAATTTCACAACATTGTTACCATTCAAGAGAATTATTTTTGTATTTTTATATTTGTCACTTAATTTTCAGATACTTAATGTTTTAAAAATAAAATATATGAGGTAATCACTGAATGATTTGTTCTTTTTTATAGGATGAGTGGACAATTAAAGAATTGGGAAAATCTCTGTACATTGGAGAAAAGAAAGGACAGTACCACATTATGATAGAGGACATAAATATTTGTTCTGTGGAAGAAAAATTTGAGGCATACCTCACAATAATGGGATATGGATGTTCAATATCCTTTAGAACAGCTTCACTTTTTAGAGTGTATGCAAGAATATGAAATTGATGCAGGAAGTCAATCAAACAAACTTCAATCTGCAAGAAAGAAACTGATGAAATGCATCTCAAGTGTTGAGTAAAGTTAGACCTAATGCTGCAGTATATGCTTTTCTTTCTTTATTGTTCGACTATGTCAAAATGAGACTTTGTGTGTTAGTTGTTGGGCACTTGTCAGATTAATTTCCTGCATCGATTTCAAACGGGACGTAAAACCCCAACTTGACTTAGTACTGGGCACTTATTTTTTCATATAACAACTGACAATCTTTATTTATATAATTAAGCATCCCATCAGTGTAAAAGCTCGGAATTGATGTAATTTTTTTATACAACTACTGACAATCTTTATTTGTATAATTAAACTTCCCGCCAAAGAAAATGCTGGGAATTGATGTACTAAGAAATTTGATCCATGTCTCTGCTGATGATTTGGGAGTATATATCATCAGCATTTGAATTGACATTTCTCTCCAATATTCCAATATGTTTGTTGATTGTGTATAATAGCAAGTATCAAGACCTTGTTAAATATAACAATATATATGTAAGTATGCACAACTCAAACTTTACACTAACTTAAATATAATGATTACAGGTGACCTAAAAAAATAAAGTGTAATTTGATGCACCCATCGGACTGAAATTCAACGCACTCCATATATTTACTTTGTTTCAATATATGCGTTATTATAACTCAATTATCTTTAAGTTACTTTTACTCAAATTTTTGTTTTATTGCGACATCTTAAGTTGATATGACTTAAAAGAGCAAACTACATAGATATTTTAAGTTGACCTGACAAAAGATGTTTAAGTAGAAACTTTTAAGTTATACAAACTTAATAATTTTGTACTATGACTCCAAAAGTTTATGTAAAATCCATTCAATTGTTTTAGTTTGAAGATAATTTATTAAAAATTTTGACTAAGAATCACTCTTATTCTTAATGAAGAATCTACTAATTTTTGGGGGTGTCTGCTAGGGGCATCAAATTACACTTAATTCTTTTCAGTAAATTGTTGCCAAAAGTTTTACAGTGTATTTCCCCAGGCTGTGGGATACGGGCATTTCTGATGCTATTTTTACTGAGCTAGGGGCATCAATGCTCCTTTGTACTCTATACTGTTATCATTTTTGTGAGTCTTTGTCCTCAAAATTCTGGCATTTCGAGTGCTCACTAATTGTTGTTTTCAGTGAGTTTTGAAAAAGTTTAAGTAAATGGTTGTTTGGTTTCTTGGCCATTTGATCAACTCTTTAATAGAAATTTGTGGACTAATTTCTTTTTTTTGACATGGTAGACATGATTTTACAACAGAACGTTTGAACTCATACCAGCACTGATCTTAATCGGCTCTTAACAGGCTACAGCTAAACGAGCTACAGCTGGCCGCAAACCATAGATTGGCTGTAACCGTAGATTGGCCGCAACCGTAGATAAGCCACAAGCGTAGATTGGCCGTAACCCCGGAAAGTGCAAGTTATGACAATCAAAAATATTTACAGGGGATGCTACAAAATATATCTGTATCTCTGAAACTGGTCAATGGATTTGCTTCAACAGAAAGCAACAGTAAGTGTATGACTTACCTTTAAAGTGGTATCAATATTATATTTGTAGATGAAAGAAAATAATCATAAAATACTTTTAATGAAATTTGAGTAAGACATTGATTGCCAATGGGTCTTTGTTTTCTTGAAATATTTTAAAACTACTTTAACTACACATACATATTATATATCATCAAAAAGGGAATGGAACAGTTCTATATGATCAGTCGTTGGTTTTATAACAAAATACTAATGTTGCACACATATATTGTCGAGATCATGTCATCAAAATGTCATTTGTACATTATGAATCATTAAAAAAACTAGAGACAAGGGAGTTAGAAGAAAGCATGCACCTGTACAAAATTTTAAACTGCTTTTTTACCCATTCAGAATCTGGGATACAACTGTGTGATCTAAGAATACAGATTTCAACTCGCGATTTCACTATTTAGGATTCTCATGCATATTGTTCTGAATTTTTATTTTAGAATAATGTAATTATAGACTATGACAGGCGATTTCACTGAAGATAAATTATTGAACTATATATGCACTCTGATATAGTCATATAGTCTAAATATCGCAGAACTATAACTGTAATGGGCAGAGAGGCCGTAGTAACAAAATAGAGTAGCCGCAACCGTAGATTGACTGCAACCGTAGATTGGCCGTAACCGTAAATTGGCAGTAACCATAGATTGACCGCAACTGCAGATTGGCCATAACTGTAGATTGACCGCAACCGTAGATTGGCCATAATAGTAGATAGGCAGCAACCATAGATTGGCTGTAACCGTATATTGGCCATAACTGTAGATTAGCCGGGACCGTTGATTGGCCGAAACAGAAAATTGGCCGCAACCGTAGATTGGCCTCCAACTGTAGATTGGCTGTAACTGTAGATTGGCTGCAACCGTAGATTAGCTGCAACCGTAGATTGGCTGTAACTGTGGACTGGCCATAACCGTAGACCAGCCATAGCTGCATTGTATGGTGTGTATGCTGTATTTATGCCGTAACCATAGAGCAGTTGTAGCCACATTGGACGGTGTGTGTGCTGTGTTTATCTTCAAGCAACAAGTTGTAAAGTTTGTTCGGTATTTTTGTTTACACAAGTTGCGGCCAGGGCGTAAATACCAAATGCGACCTGGCTGTCAAATTTGCCTATATAAGGCAGAGCATTCCACTATAGAGAAAAGTGTACAATGGGTTTCTGACTTGAGAAGTGAGAACAGAAGAGAACAGAATGGGTTTCTGACTTGAGAAACATAGTGTTGTGAGAACATCTTGTAAATATTTGTACATAAACATGTGTATAATTAAAAGATAGTTAGAAACTTTTAGTCTTTCTTTTGAAACTGTGTTATGTTCTAAGGTGCAAAAGAAGAAACTTTTCACTCGAAGAAAATCCCAACAAATGGTGTAAGAAGTGGGATTTAGGCTTGCACACGTTACTGGAGAAAAAACCCTCTTGTGTTGTTTGTAAACTGTGTTAAGAATAAAGTTGGAACAAAACTCTATATGTAAAAACAAAATGCCGCCTAAGATACTACCAAGTCAAGCACAACAGAACCTTCTGAAGATGAAACTAGTTGCAGAGAACAGCTCAAGACTCTACAGCTTCAGCTTGAAGAGGCACGGGCAGTTGCCTGAGAGGTCCAGGAAAGAGTGCTGACTGCCGGAGAGGATCGTGAACGGATCCTTGAAAGAGCAAGAGAATATGAAGCAACAGCGGAAGATGAAAGAGAGAAAGTAACAGAGTTGTGGCGGAAACTCTTGCAGAACTAGGAGCACATGGATAGGTGTACTCACGACAACGCCCAGCTTTCTGATGAACTACTGGAGAAGTGCACAGAGTCAGTCATTTAATATGTGGAACCAGATACATCAGCAAGGCATCTCCCCTGCTGTGTCTCCAATGATGCATGGAACAACACATGTCCAGCAAGTGCCAAGGGACTCACCTCATAATGTTATCTTGTGGGGCCCCATCTCGGGTTTCCAGTGAAGTCCAATTACCAAGTCAAATGTTTTTCAATGGGAAGTCATCATGGGATGGCTTCATAAAGCCTTTTATTTCGCTCAGTGTTTCCTGTGGGTGGAGCCAAGAGGAAAAGTTATTTCGGCTAACAAATAGCCTCCGTGACGAAGCTTCTGAATATGCATTCGGTTATCTCCCATATGAGGCACTCCAGTCATTTGATGTCTTAGTGGCTCCACTGGAAGTTCAATTCGGACAGGAGTCCTGTGACATCTTATCTGGCTCAATTAGAGGCAAGGAAACTTCAACCATGGGAAAAGGTGTCAGAGTTCTTGGCTGATATAAGACGGATGTTACTGAAGAGCTACGCAACTGCTGACAGTCGGACCAGGGAGACCATTGAGGTGCGCACTTTCTCAAAGGTCTACCAGACCAAAACACAGCTGTTGCATTTGGAATGAAATACCCCCAAACTCTAGAAGAGGCCTGTACTGCTTCTGAAACTTACAGTAGTTTGAGAGATGACCTGGGAAGGCCACCACACGCCCGAGCAGCAGTAGCCATAGAAGACAACAATGTAACCCACCAAGAAATGGCTAAATTTGGAGATCAGCTAACAACTGTATTTGAGGAGAAGCTTGGTAAGATTGAATCCATCCTGAAAGGCATGGGAAAGAAGTCTGGGTAAAATAGAGCAGATGTTGAATGCTACAGCTGTCATGAGAAAGGACATTATGCTCGAGAATGTCCACTGAAGCAAAATGTAGAAAAGTTGGAAAACTAGGGAGGACCGGATGCAGTGGCCCGGGTTCGGTCAAGTCTGATCTGTACATAATTAGAATAGGTAGACAGTCAGTGTTAGGAGGTACATCTGTGTATTTACCCATGTGTATTTGTAAAGTAAAGACTAAATTCGTAATTGACACTGGAGCAGAAGTGACCATCGTGTCACAGAAACTATTAGAGAAACCCAGATAATGCAAGGCCAAACATGGTAAAAACAGAATGTAATGTTAAACTGGAGGTGGCTCACAAAGGTTTTCAGGTGGCCGGGGTAGCCAATATTTCATTTTGTGCAGGAAGTCATATGTACACATGGCATGTTTTCATAGCACCCACAGAAGAGGAAGGTTTGTTTGGAATGGATTTCCTTTTCGCTCACAATGGCAGACAGTCAGTCCAGGGTTCCCTGTGACCCGACAGAGGGTATGTGTTCCGATGGAAAGACAGTTTTGTGTGACTTGCCGTGCGGAGGATGTGATGTGTGTCAGAGCAAACATGAACAGTGGTCATCATTTCATGAAGTGGATGGTGTTGTGCCACTAATGGCCAGGAGAGTTAATATTGACTTGAGAAAATTACAACTGGATGATCCAGATTTAGCCCACTTTAGCCCACTAACAGTTAGGAATCAGTGGTTACAATGGGATCAGCTGGTACTGGATAATGGTGTCTTATATAGAAAGTGGCACAATGTAAAGAAGAAGACTCCTCCATGTCTCCTACTCGTGGTGTCCAAATCACTGCAAGATACAGTACTGAACTCTTTGCACTGTAACTTGATTGCAAGGCACTTGGGTGTGAAAAAGACCAGTTATAAAATCAAGCAGAAGTTTTATTGGTACAGACCTGAAAGACAGTGTTAAACTTTGGATTCGTAATTGAACTGTGAGTGGAGCAAGAGAGTTCAACAGAAGAGTAACTAAGTCTCAGCCACAAAATTATCAAGTTGGTGCCCCCATGGATAGAGTTGCCACTGACATTCTCGGTCAATTTCCCCAATCTGAGTCTGGTAACAGATATGTACTGATAGTGGGTGACTATTTCACAAGGTGCATTGAAGCTTACGCTATTCCTGAGTTATCAGTAAAAACTGTGGCCCAAAAACTTGTCTATAAGTTCTTCTCCAGATTCGGCACCCCTTTGGCCTACATTCAGATCAAGGTCGCAATTATGATTTAAAATTTAAAGAAGTTTGTGAGCTTTTAGAAGTCAATAAAACATGACTATCACCCTATCATCCACAGTCCAATGGTATGATTAATAGGTTCAACAGAAAAAGACTGGATATACTCCAAATTTACTCATGCTTGGGAGAGAGGTCAATCTTCCTATTGAGCTGGTACTTGGTGCAACTGAGAGGTCAAAAGGATGCACAGAGGAAAGCCAATATGTTTTAGAAATGAGAAAAACTTGTGCCATTTTCCAGCTTGTCAGAGAATCTTTTAAAATAAATTCTCCAAAGAAAGACTGTGATCCAAGGATTAGTTTAAAGACATACTAAGTAGGTGACTTAGTTTACTATTGTGGTAATACAGGAACTGTAGGAAAAAGTCCAAAATTAAAGTCACAAATTTGGAAGTTTGAAATATTGTTTGAAATAAAAATATCACTTCAAAGTAAATAAAAAATACTGCATTTTGATAGACTGAAGCCTTACACCAGTGGTATTGTTCCAGAGATGACAGTTAAATTGAAGGAAAACACTGACTCAGATATGAAAAATGTTCTAAAGTTGCCTCAACAGGGTTAAAGAGCTCAACTGTCAAACACTGTAACAGGGATATGAAAGTTTATAAACAGCTGTCAGATAAGCAACTACTAAGGAGAAGTGAAAGACAGAAGCAGAAGCCTGATTTTAGTTCAATTGAATAACTGAGAGGTGGACATTTAAATTTAGTAATTAATTTAAATGCAAGTTTTCTTATTTTTAATGTTTAGCTCAATTAAAAACTGAGAGGTGGACATTTAAATTTAATAATTTAATAAGTTGTTATTTTTGATGTTTTAGTTCAAGTAAAAACTGAGAGGTGGAAATTAAAAATATAATCCAACAGATAATACTTTGAAGCTGGATAGTGTTAAAATGATGATCAAAAAAGTTCAAGTGAATTTGGTCATTGGTTGTTTCAGTTCTTACTATACTTACCTGAAGATACAAGAACATACTTTTTTCTGTTTCATCGTAGCTTCCTAGTAAACAAGTGAGTACTGAAGTGATCAACATATCTCCTCTGATTTCATTGTAAGTCAATGATAAAACAAAGAAAATTGCATATTTTGTTTTAAAATATTGTTGAAAACCATAATAATTTTCTATTATTAAAATATCATTGGAAAACTATGAAAGAAATAAAGCATGTACACATTTCTTATCATTATTTAGAATAAATAAATTGTTCCCTTTGATTAAAAACAGACATAACAGCCTCCAAAATCAACTTAATAAAATTTATCACAGAAAATATATTATCTGCACACAGCTTATATTGAATAGTTTGTGAAACAATTATATGATTTACATAACAATTTGTTACCTATGAAAATACTTTTTGGAATTTGACCTGAATATAAATTTTCTTCTGCATGATTCCTTGTGCCTGAACTGATTGTGCACATCTTACATTCATCTCTGGTGATGGGGTATTTTGCTGTTCGATCCATTTTAAGGCTTTTGCATGAGCTGTCAGAATGACCAAATTCACTTGAACTTTTTTGATCATCATTTTAACACTATCCAGCTTCAAAGTATTATCTGTTGGATTGACTAGGGCAAACTTATCTGTGGCTCTGATTAGGCACAGCTTGATGTGTGTGATTGAGTATGTAGGTCCAAGTACAGTTTTCCCATCATATCAATCATGGGACATTCATGGGCAAGCTCCTTTCTTTTGATATATCCCTCATTGCATTGGTCAAGATAAAAGTTATTTGTGTCTTTTGACTTTGTTTGCTCTCAGTCCCAAAAGTGAGGAGTGTTTCTATGTATCTTTGTAAGGACAGGCGCAATTGGAGGTGGTGACTAAAGTGTCCTTCATCATGTCATGAAGTTTCATGTCTATCTGACTAAACAAAGCATGCAGCCGAAACTTAACTGGAAGGGGGGGCATCTGCAGTGGCAGCCAATGGCTCTCAATCACCATTCACAATTTAAACCTTGAGTCGAATGAAGGTGTTTTTGAAATCTATTTACACTCAGTCAGTCTCAGCTATTTTAAATTCAATGAAATCATCACTGCATGCCCTTTACTGCTATAATTGGTCCATATTCTACCCAACTCCCTTCTTCAACACTGGTCTGAGTGAGTGGCACAGCAAACAAATCCAATTCACAGTTCTTGCACTCACATGAAAGTGGATGAATCAGGGGCATGTTTAAGTGTATATCTCTTTTAGCGCTTTCCTGTGAGGTCAACCTTTCTTCACTGCTCTTGATGAAATTACACCATTTCTTTAGTTGCTGTTCCTTTTATTATTTCCCAAATAATCTTGTGCCAATTCAAAGCCTGCTTTGAGAGCTTTCTGTCCCAAGAATGTTCCCAGTGCAATGGCATCTTTCCTGGTGCTTCATTTTTAATGAAAGGGAAGTGTTATGAATGAATTCCCATCAACAAATGGAATAATTTCATTTGTATCCCCCTTTATATTGATTTCAAAAATCCAAATATCTTTCTCCTCACTGAATAGTAGAACACTTGATTACAGGAGGTGGTGACAATAGGACCCTTTTGGATTGGCACAATTCTCAGGAAGTGCACATTGGTGTTTCCCACGGCCACAGGCTCAGTAAAATCACAATAAACATACAAGTGGTGTATGCCATCAATGTAAGCTGGATACTCTGATTTTCTATCTCCAGCCTCAAACGGTATCCCCCTTATATTGATTTCAAAGATCCAAAAATCTTTCTCCTCACTGGATGGTAGAACACTTGATTACAGGAGGTGGTGACAATAGGACCCTTTTGGATTGGCACAATTCTCAGGAGGTGCACATTGGTGTTTCCCACGGCCACAGGTTCAGTTAAATCACAATAAACATACAAGCTGTGTATGCCATCAATGTAAGCAGGATACTCTGATTTTCTATCTCCAGCCTCAAACGGACCTGATATGAGAAATCCTAACATGTCACTTAAATTTTTGGAAAGATACAGGTATGGTGGTAAGTGCTCTGATGAGTCAATTCTTGTAATTCTAAGTGTCATTTTTTGTGTAGCTTCAATTGTACTGAATTCAACAGTGACCGGTAGGTTTGCACCAAGGTCCTATTCATTATTTTTATTTAAGGTTTTGATTAAATCCTTTATGTCAGCATTAATACCTCCAGGAATGAGTATGGTTGTATTCCCAATTAGAACAAATTTATATGAATGGACATTATACCATGTTCTTACATGTTGAATTTCTATCAGTCCCACATCCCATTCACGACCAGTTCATAAGGTCATAAGATAAAATCGATGGAGCATTGCCTGTGTGCTTTGTATTGCTTGGTTAATAGAGATAAAAGTCCTTCATGGTGTGTCTCTCTCTCGTTATAGTGAGAGAACAGATAGGATGCTTAATTTCCCTTTAATGTACTCTCACATATGTACTTTTTTCTCAGATTCTTTTTGGTTTTCATTCTTGGTCTGATTCCCATTTGGTTCAGATTCTGTTTTGCGTTTCCACACCTCCTTGGTAATTGTGGGCAAAAGTCAAACTGGGTACGATGACCTAGTAACCTCTCCGGAATGTTAGCTTCTTGTAGCTTTTGAGTCAAGTATTCCCAGCCATTTGGGAGTTCTTTTATTTTTCTCTGTGTTTGAATAGTTAATCAAATCTGGTATATGTGATCCACTAATGGGACAATATGTTTTCTGTTAAAATTATGTCTTTGTCATTCCATTGTAATGTCCCTTTTAACTTTTGATACAGGTGCTGCCCTTTACTCCTCAGAGAAGATGGCAGAGTAATGGCCAAGTCATCTTCTAAAGCTTCTTTAGGGTATTAGAAAGGTTCCATGAAATCTGGAAAAGGGTCTACAGGGTTTTGCTTTCGATTATAACTCAACAGACAATTCATTGACTTATTGTACAGCTTCATCAATTCATTTTTCAGTTGGTTCCAATGTGGGGTCTTCTAAGAGTCCACTCATATCCTTTTCTCATCTGGCCATAGCTGTAGCTGTGGCACCTCTTCGAAATGCTGCACAGTCTGGTGTTCAAAAATGACTTGGGCACAGCAATTTTTTTGATTAATTTACTCATCACTGTGACAAAAGCCCAACCAGTTTATTAGCAAGTGGAGGAATAACAGTTCGTAAACTAAGAGCCAATAAAGCAGGCAGGAAGCCACCATCTTGCAAAATCTGTTTCTTTTTCTGTCATAGGTATTTTTTCTTAATGCTGGCAGTTCGTCTTTATACCTTCCCAGTCTTTTCTTTTGTTTCAGCACTAGAGCAATATTTCCCTCTAGAATATTCCGAGTACACTCTACAAAACAGTGAAGGAGTGGCCTATCGACACCACAAATGATATACTTTGTTCATTTTGTGGTCACCTTCAGCTAAAATACTTTTTAATTACGAACGTGTTTTCACCATGAATGTTCATGTTTAAATGATAGGACAGGCTTGAGAGACCATCTATTTATAATACCCAGTGATGTCTGTAGTGATATGTGTGCTATGTTTTAGTGTACACTGGACCGGAATATAAATAAAGCATGTTGTAACCTTTTGTCTATCAGTATATTTGTATCCCTAGATATCCGAGCCCAATCTGGCCATCACACCATTACATGTTGTCAGAAGTTGTTAAATATATTTTGTGTGACTGGATATTTACTGCCGAGAAGAATAACAAACAACAATCATGAGAAATCATGGATAGTTTACCACCCCCTGCTCCACTGTTTTTTACAGGTGTGATAGCCCAGAATTTCAAACAATTTGAACAGGCATATTGAATTTACATGATAGCTACAGGACTGGACAAAAATGAAAACAAAACTAGAGGATCGCTCGCAAAAAAAAAAGATAATGTTTTTGCATAGCAAAAACAAAGCATCCCGAAAAGGATATAAAGGTGAGTGCTAAAGTATTAAGAAAATGCTTTATTTCTAGCCTTATACTGTTGTGGCAACCAAAGTCAGCGTAGTCTGCTCTATCTAGCACGGTTTTCAAGATATAAGCATTTTTGTGTTTTGCAAAAAATAAAAAAATTAAAAATGTCCGCTATATTTGGCGAGACAAAAAAATTTTGAAAATTGGCATGGCTACTCTGCAGAGATACCCAGCAGGTCCAAAATTTTGTTGAGTTCGCTCCATATAGCACGGTTTTCGAGATATAAGCATTTTTGTGTTTTGCAAAAACTTTGAAAATTCAAAATGGCCACCATTTTTGGAGAGACAAAAATTTTTGTCAAGACCACTGCCGTGGCGTGTATCTCCCGCTGAGCATTAAAGCAGAAGAAATAGCTTTTCCGAGATATTCACAATTTTTCATTTTCGTGTGTGAAAGGTCTTCCAAAAGTAGGTGAATGAGTTATTTGAGAAAAATTGGCTATTTGCAAAAATTATTAAGAGATAATTCACATTTACTCATTTTGAGTAGGTGAATAATTATCTATGGGTCTGAAACTTCACCAAGTAAAAGCTCTCCCAAAAGTAGGTGAATGAGTTATTTGAGAAAAATTGGCTATCTGCAATACTTTTAGAGATAATTTGCATTTACTCATTTTGAGTAGGTGAGTAATTAGCTATGGGTCTGAAACTTCACCATGTGAAAGCTCTCCCACAAGTAGATGAATGAGTATTTGATAAAAATTGGGTATCCGCAATACTTTTACAGATAATTAGCATTTACTCATTTTGAGTAGGTGAATAAATAGCTATGGGTCTGAAACTTCACAGAGTGAAAGCTCTCCCAAAAGTAGGTGAATGAGTTATTTGAGAAAAATTGGCTATCTGCAATACTTTTAGAGATAATTCACATTTACTCATTTTGAGTAGGTGAGTAATTAGCTATGAGTCTGAAACTTCATCAAGTGAAAGCTCTCCCAAAAGTAGGTGAATGAGTTATTTGAGAAAAATTGGCTATCTGCAAATCTTTTACAGATAATTCGCATTTACTCATTTTGAGTAGGTGAGTAATTAGCTATGGGTCTGAAACTTCACCAAGTGAAAGCTCTCCCAAAAGTAGGTGAATGAGTTATTTGAGAAAAATTGGCTATCTGCAATACTTTTAGAGATAATTCGCATTTACTCATTTTGAGTAGGTGAGTAATTAGCTATGGGTCTGAAACTTCACAGAGTGAAAGCTCTCCCAAAAGTAGGTGAATGAGTTATTTGAGAAAAATTGGCTATCTGCAATACTTTTAGAGATAATTCGCATTTACTCATTTTGAGTAGGTGAGCTATGGGTCTGAAACTTCACAGAGTGAAAGCTCTCCCAAAAGTAAGTGAATGAGTTATTTGAGAAAAATTGCCTATCTGCAATACTTTTAGAGATAATTCGCATTTACTCATTTTGAGTAGGTGAGTAATTAGCTATGGGTTTGAAACTTCACAGAGTGAAAGCTCTCCCAAAAGTAGGTGAATGAGTTATTTGAGAAAAATTGGCTATCTGCAATACTTTTAGAGATAATTCGCATTTACTCATTTTGAGTAGGTGAGTAATTAGCTATGGGTCTGAAACTTCACCAAGTGAAAGCTCTCCCAAAAGTAGGTGAATGATTAATTTGACAAAAATTGGCTATCTGCAATACTTTTAGAGATAATTCGCATTTACTCATTTTGAGTAGGTGAGTAATTAGCCATGGGTCTGAAACTTCACCATGTGAAAGCTCTTCCAAAAGTAGGTGAATGAGTTATTTGATAAAAATTGGGTATCCGCAATACTTTTACAGATAATTAGCATTTACTCATTTTGAGTAGGTAAATAATTAGCTATGGGTCTGAAACTTCACCATGTGAAAGCTCTCCCAAAAGTAGGTGAATGAGTTATTTGAGAAAAATTGGCTATCTGCAATACTTTTAGAGATAATTCGCATTTACTCATTTTGAGTAGGTGAGTAATTGGCTATGGGTCTGAAACTTCACCATGTGAAAGCTCTTCCAAAAGTAGGTGAATGAGTTATTTGAGAAAAATTGGCTATCTGCAATACTTTTAAGAGATAATTCGCATTTACTCATTTTGAAACTTGGCCATCTGCAATACTTTTAGAGGTAATTCGCATTTACTCTTTTTGAGTAGGTGAGCAATTAGCTATGGGTCTGAAACTTCACCAAGTGAAAGCTCTTTGGGATAGCTGCTCTGCAGAGATACCCTGAAGATAAAACATTTCGTCGAAATCGATCTATGTAGCACGGTTTTCGAAATATTAGCATTTTTGTGTTTTGCAATTTTTGCGCAAAAATTCGAAAATTCAAAATGGCCGCCATTTTTGGTAAGATAAAATTTTTTTGAAAATTGGCATAGCTACTCTGCAGAGTTACCCTGTGGGTCAAAAATTTCGTCGAAATCGCTCTATCTAGCACGGTTTTCGAGATATAAGCATTTTTGTGTTTTGCAATTTTGCGAGAAATTCGAAAATTCAAAATGGCCGCCATTTTTTGCGAGAAATTTTTTGTTTGAAAATTGGCATGGCTACTCTGCAGACCCAGCAGGCAAAATAACATTGATCTAACGTTGAAGCAATGTCATACACTGATGTTGCGCCAACGTTGAATTCTGCACATTGGGTTGACGTCATATTCAGAATGTTGTTTCAACGTCTCATATCTGACGTTGTGTTAACGTCAATATTTTTACGTCAAACCAATGTGCAGATTTCAACGTTGTTTCAATGTTGGAAATTTCAACGTTGTGTTCTAGTCAAATATTGTGACCATCAGTCCAAAGAAGGCCAAGGTAAAGAAAGTCATAAAACAACTTTTTATTTATCTGATTTTTATAATATACACTTTCTATGTCTTCTATGTTGTAAAGACTACATGTGGTTTTTAAACTTTATAGAAACATGTTTGATAGACTTAAGAAGTAAAAGCAAGTTAATTACAACATAGTCTACCTATTTATTCTGCCATTGCACAAAATAACTGAAAAGCATTAGCTCAACATGTATTCCCAGTAAACATTTGAAACATTTTAAAATGGGTTAAACATTTGCAAAACGTTTTAAAACCTATTCAAACTTATCTTACAGTTTTCTAAATATTTTCAAGTAAACATTTACAGTGTAATGGTTTAAAACATTTTTTAACCATTCTATATACAAATGTTTTTTACTTAAAACATTTATTAAATGTTTATAACATAACCCAAGAAGCTAGATTTGACTAGAAACATTTCTTAAACATTTATAAAATAGCTAATGAAGTAAAGGTTATGCTGGAAATGTTTTTCAAAAATTCATTATGAAATGGTTTATAAACAATACACATAAAATGTTTAAAAACATTGTGTATCAAATGTTTTAAAAACATTCTGTCAAAAACGTTTTTTAAACCCATATTTTCAAAATGCTTATTAAACCTTCACCTTCAAACATGTCCACATAAAGATGACGGTGAGCAATAATAGGGGATTTTAGAGGACTTTTTCAAAAATCGTCCTAAAACTGAGAATTGAATTTGGGCACAATTTATTAGCCACTATCTTACAATTCTAGACATAAAAATAATATTTTCATTAGTGAGAAACCTTAAAAATGTATTGAATTTGACCTCTGACCACATTATTATTCAGACATTAATATGTTCATTTATAATTTTTTTTTAAACATTTATCATTAAACGTTTAATAAACAGTATGCATAAAATGTTTTAAAAACATTTTATTATAAATGGTTTTTGTACCCATCATTTTTTAACCTTTTCCAAACATTTGCAAAACTTAAAAATGTTTATTGGGTTATCTTAATTTTGTAGCTACTAGCATTAAACGTCAATTTACTGGTAAGGTGTCTGTAATGTATATAATATCTGTAAAAAAGAAAGAGAATGTCAGAAGTAAACACCCTGAATGTAATTTTTTGCAATCAATGTAGCAAATCACAGGTTTTAGAAAAGTTAAAAAAAATCACACAAATTGTTGCTTTACTTTCAAAAAAGAAATATTTTAAGATAATGCAATTATAAAATGGTTCAAAATCATCCCTTTTGTAGATCCTACCAACACAGAATAATGATAATATAAAATTTAAAAAAATTCCATTTATATGAAAAGGAAAAGTCTGACTAAATGTCATGTTTGGGTCAAGTTATGAAGTAGGTTGATTTGAATTTTCATAATTATATATTACAAACTTGTATAATTAAACTAATGTAAATAACTTTCAGTACAAAGTTACATGTAAGGCAAAATAGTAATTTTGGTGGTCTTACATTATGTTAAATTTAATCATTTAAATACATATTGTGAAATTTTTGACTTGACGTTTCAGCAGGAAATTTCCTTGCTGCAAAGGCATTACAATGTATTCACAAATTACTTTTACTTTTCATTAATGTATTTACTTGTAAATGTGAACATAAAATCTAATTATTCAAGCAGGAGCACTGCTTTGTTATAGTTTTTTTAAATTTCAGAGGTCCTTTTTTCGTCCTTGTACCCCCTTCCTGCCAGGGGCGTATTTTAAGTGGCTGCTCCTCATCTATGATTATTTCAGTGTCTTTGACATCACCATTCCTTTGAAGAGCATCTGAAATGAAATAACAGTAAGTTTAGAGTAAATTTAATTTTGTTGAAGCGTGGTGTATTTTCTTCTTACAATATGTAAGAATATATAAATTATTCTGCAATAATTTAATGTCTTATGCCAGTAAGTTAATAACTAATTCTAATTCTAATTGGACTTTTATAGCGCTTAATCTCTGTCAAAAGACAGACTCTAAGGCGCATCATACAAAAACATAGTTCAATAATCGTAAAACCAGAGACATTGCAGGGGTCAGCACCGCGGAGAAAGAAGGAGAATGGAAAATTTAGGGTGGGTATGCTTTTCCAAAGAGGTATGACTTCAACTTTGACCTGAAAGAGGCAAGTGAGTTTGCAGAGCGGACCACATCAGGAAGGTCATTCCAAATCATAGGTGCACCATACGCAAAACTGAGTCCAAAATGCTTTCGAGACTTGAAAACCGAAGCAAAGTGGGGAACCTCAAGAAATATGCCATCAGATTGACTTCGACGAGTGTTATATGCACTATGTCTGGGTATCAAAAAGGGATCAAAATTCTTGGGGTTACCACTGTGTAGGAACTTGTATACAAGCACGGCAGTCTTAAAGATAGAACCTAAAAACCTAAAACTGCATGCATTAAAATTAGGGGTGTGACGAGTACAAATAATTCGGGTCGATTCCTCGCGGACAAAAACTCGACTCGACATCGAGCACTCGCGAAGTTTAGTATCCACCATTACAGGAAACAACATCCAATATGGCGGCTCCCGTAAACGACAAAAATATAAAGATAAAAGCTTTGAATCGCTTGAATTAGCTGATGTCATCATATAATATACTTAATATTATGTTAGAAATTGTGGATTATGCGATTTAATGCTAGCAAGGTATGTTATTTATTTTTTATTTCCTAATAAACGTAACCGCTATAATAGGTTGTTGTATATCCACGAGTAGTTGACCCTTAAAATTGGGCTCGAATTTTCGTGAAATTGGCCTCGCTCGGCGAGTATCGACTGCTCGGTCGCACCCCTAATTAAAATTGCAAGATCTTGTAAAAAGTAGGCACTAAAGTTGGAGCACATCACTAATACAAGTCAGCTTACTGAACAGATTTACAAGGACCTGAATCATGGGGCCATATTCATAAAAATAGCTTAGGCCAGTTATAGGGCCCTATTTATTGCATGTTATTACTTTTATTACCATCCAGGAAACCTCAGGTTATGGTAAGTGGTCACAATATTTAATAATTCATACTGTTACAAAAATACTCAACAGATCTTACCTAAAATAAACTTTACTTTAACTATTGGAAACTATCTCCAGTTGCTATCTGGCTGTCTTCTACTCTGCAGGGTTTTCTGAGGAATTTTGTAAAATGGTGGCCGACATAGTCTCTTTTCTTCTGTGTTTTCCCACATCGATGGTACAGTTCTGTCATCCTCAGTGCCACCCTCAGTCCACGCTGCACAGGACCAGTTAAAATTTTGGCTCATATCTGAAGTTCAGTTTTAATTGTTAAATTATTAACCTGAACTTAATGGTACACAGACGTTAGAAATCATGCAAGTTATTATTGATGATGCATACATTGTTAAAGTAATGATCAGATGGTTTCTAAGAACTGGGATCAGCAGTGAAAACCATCCCATTTGACTAATGCATGATCAGATATAAAATCACAAATTTTGACATCAACAATAGTATCCTGATCACTGGGGATAGAATGAGTGACTTATGTGACCATGCAAAAATAAAGGTTTAGCTACCGTCAGTACTGCAATGTTGTTCCAACGTCAAAACAACAACATTGTAACAACGTTAAAATATCAACGTTGGATCAACGTTAGTACTGGGTTGTATTAGTGTACATTAATAAGCTGTCCTAAATGTCTACTTCATAAATTTTATACACCAGAAACTAATCAAAGCTAAAAATAAATATTGCTGCATTGACTGACTGGATGGTACTATAATTGTAATAATACATATTAAAAATGCTTGCAGATTTTAACTTATAAAGATTGGGCAGTACAGCAATGTTGTTCCAATGTTAAAACAACAACGTTGTAGCAATGTTATAATATGAACATTGGATCAACGTAATTTTTGCGTTGCATGAACGTAAATATTTCAAAATGATCTTTTCTTTGAACAAAATAGACAAAATTTAAACATTGAATGTGAAATAGTCATTTACAGTCATCATAGACCATAAAAACACTCATATAAAATTATGTACAAGGTGAACATTGAAATTTCATTCTGTTCCACTGCACCAGATTGGTACAAAATAATAGCTGGGAAACATCAGTCCAAGTTTTAGAAGAATAATCAAACATGTGCACCAATAAATTACACTAAAATATGCTATATATGTCTGATACATAGAAAACTATACTAATATACACCGATTGAGAACATACAGAGTGATATTTTAAGATACATATTCAAACTAACCTTAACTGATTTCTATCCAAAATGGCCACAGGAAGTAAACATCACCATGTGACACATGCTATTCTGATCCCCAACAGTTGTGATAAGGTTGTTTCATAGTTGACGACGTCGGCAACGTATTTACAACCGTAAAACAACGTCAGACGAAACATTGTGTGTCTGCTGGGGAGATACCCTGCGGGTCAAAAATTTCGTCGAAATCGCTCTATCTAGCACGGTTTTTGAGATATAAGCATTTTTATGTTTTGCAATTTTTGCGAAAAATTCGAAAATTCAAAATGGCCGCCATTTTTAGCGAGACAAAATTTTTTTGAAAATTGGCATGGCTACTCTACAGATATACCCTGTGGGTCAAAAATTTCGTCGAAATCGCTCTATCTAGCACGGTTTTCGAGATATAAGCATTTTTATGTTTTGCAATTTTTGTGAAAAATTCGAAAATTCAAAATGGCCGCCATTTTGGGCGAGACAAATATTTTTTGAAAATTGGGAAAACTACTACGGAGACATACCCTGCGGGTCAAAAATTTCGTCGAAATCGCTCTATCTAGCACGGTTTTCGAGATATAAGCATTTTTGTGTTTTCCTTATTTGGAAAATTCGTAATGATTAATTATTCATTAATTACTCGGCCATTTCTTGACCAATCAATGCCAAAATCTAATGATTTCCAGATTTTAATAGAATGAATGTATTTGCCAAGTTTCAGGTGAATTGATAAAATTCCTTTCAAGTTATCATCCGGACAAGCTTCCCCATCGAAAAAAGACATTTTTGGTCATGTGACCTCTCTGATTGGTTGAAATGTCACTGCAGCATATTCAAAAAAATTCCCCAAGGCTACTGCCTAAACCTGCCAAATTTGAAAAGAATCCGCCTAACGGTTACAGAGTTATAAGGAAAACAAAATGCGGAGCCGGCGGAGCCGGCAGAGCCGGCGGAGCCTGAAGCTCTCCCATACACAAACAAGCGTCCCTTGCGGGATGCTTAATAAAGGTAAATGTTTTATTGCATATTATTGGGCCAGAAGCTGTCAAGATCTATGATAGTTTCACATGGGCACTAGCTCAACAGGACAGACCAGGTGAGGATAAAAAGAAAATCCAGATGAGATTTTGAAGAAATTTGAAAAATATTGTACTCCATGTAAAAATACCATTTATAAAAGATATTTGTTCAATAATAAGTCACAGCAAAAAAGTGAATATTTTCATCAATTTTATTCGGACTTATGTCAGCTGTCACAGACTTGTGATTTCAACAACATGGGTGATCAAATGATAAAGGACAGAATTGTTGTGGGGATTATACTTCAGGTTTGAGGGAACGATTGCTTAGACTTGAGAGGAATTGACCCTAAATAAAGCAGTGGATGTTTGCCTTGCTTAGGAAGCCACCACCAGTCAAGTAGATTCGTTCAAATTACTCAAGGTCAAATCCTTTCAGAAAATGCAGTATTCCGTGTGATAAATGCAGGTCATAGTGGAGGTCAAGTACTTCAGTACGCAACACATCTGGTCTTGGGATTTCAGGGCAAAATACATTTGATAGAGCAAATCAAACCTGAAACACAGAAATGCATAAAATCAGACATAAAAACCTGAAATGCCAAACAGCAAGTGTAAATGGTATGTTTTTGAGCCCCAGACAAGAGGGTTTGTCCTCAATGTGAAGCAACATGCCTTCAGACATTATATAAATCAGTCTGCCGCAAAAGGACCAAAAAAGTACATTATGTACGGGACAATACACCTTCACAAAGCTATGTGCCAGAGTTCAGTGACTCTACTGATTTCCTTGGATATATCTTACAAGAGACATGGGTGGAGTTTCTTCCTTGACTCCATTGCAGGATGTCACTGTGAAGTTGAATGGCATTCCTACTTCGTTCTGCCTTGACACTGGAGCTCATGTCACAAAAAGCAACAAAGTGATTTTGATGGTCAATTCCAAGATCAACTTATTAGGAAGTCATTATCAAAGTTAAGAGGTCCAGATTTGAATGAAATTAAAACCTGTGGATATTTCAATGCGGAGATCAAACATGGACCCAAAACAGTTCACACTGCAGTGTACATTCTACCAAAGAGTGCGTCGCTTTTGTCAAGGGAAGCATGTGAGAAAGTTGGACCCATAAACTTAAACAGGAACATACAATGCAAATTGGACATATTCAACAGGATGTGTTGGAAAAATATCCTCAGTTGTTTGATGGTTTGAGCAAATTAAACACAGAGTATGACATAAAAATCAGTAAAGATGCTACACCATATGCTGTTCATTCTCCATGTCGCATTTCATTGCCATTACACAAGAAGGTGAAAGCAGACTTAGAAAGGCTACAATCTTCAGGAGTCATAACTCCAGTCACTGAACCAACTCCTTGGTGTGCTCCTATAGTAGTTGTGCCAAAGACAAGTGGAGATGTCAGGATTTGTGTGGATCTCACGAAACTCAATACCACGGTTTGTAGAGTGAGAGGCACATATTGCCCTCAGTTGAAAATGTGTTAGGTCAAATGACAGGTGCCACAATGTTTTCAAAAATTGATGCTACTAGTTGGTTTCATCAAATACCACTGTCTAAAAGAAGTCAACTTTTAACAACTTTCATCACCCCTTTTGAATGCTTTGCATATCAGAAACTTCCTTTTGGAATAACCTCTGACCCGGAGTTATTTGAAGATCTAGACAGTGTTGTTTGCCTGATGGATGATATTGTGGTTACGGATGCAATCAGGTAGAGCACGGTCAAAGACTTGAGGTTGTCTTAGACAAATTAAAGAAATAAGAAATAACCCTAAACAGGGAAGAGTGTATATATTTGTGAACTGGAATTCATTGGTCAGGTGGGGGGAGGAATGGGATATCTGCATCACCAAGAAAGGTCTCTGCCATACATGGAAATGCCACCACCACAAAATATTCATGAACAAAATATTCTGATATGAGGCTTGATCAGATTCGATCACATTAAAAGGAAGATGAAGTCAATCTTTGACCACCGTCATCCTGCAAAGGCATTACCATCTCTAAAGGAGGTCAGGAAGTATTTTTTCCTGGCAGAAATCAAATTGGTACTGTTCAAGGCAAGAAAACTGAGCAGTTATACCTTATTAAGACTACCACTGTAACCTACAGCAGAAATTGTATTCAGTTGAAGCCCATGTCTGTAAGTAACCAATGTACTGCAGGAGAACCACAGGAGGGTCCAGGACCACCATAGGTACAACCTACCAAAATATCAGTGACCCCTACCATTGAGTCCCCAGCAGACATAGATACCAGTGCCAAGACAACCTGATCTGGTTGAATAGTGAAACAGCCACAACATTTTGAAGATTGTGTGTTATAATAAGATTGTAGGTCAAAATATTCATTAAAATATATAAGGGTGTACACCGAACGCTGCCCCTATTATATTGCACTTGGTGAACTGGTAACAATGGACAAGTGGACAAAACATTTTTTTTAGATAAAAGACATATTTTCAGTTTTGTATATGTGTGTATATTTTAAAATTTTTTTTTATAATGGTGAAGTAATGTGTTGTACACTGCATCAAGAACAGTCTGGTACTTAAAACAGTACCAGACTTTTATTGAAGACATAATTTTATTTAGTAATTTTGGGATAAACAGTACGCATTAAATGTTTAAACAACATTGTTTATCAAACGTTTTAAAAACATTCTATAAAAAACGTTTTTTAAACCCATATTTTCAGAATGCTAATTAAACCTTCACCTTCAAACATGTCCAACCAAAGATGGTGATGTGCCATAATAGGGGATTTTAGAGGACTTTGTTAAAAATTGCCCATCATGCAATCTCTTATAGTAAGAACTGAATGGAGGCACAATTTCTAAGCCACTATCTTACAATTTTAGACATAAAAATAATATTGAATTTGACCTTTGACACCCATTATTAATGAGATATTATTATGTTCATTAGTAACGTTTTTCTAACATTTATCATTGAACGTTTAATAAACTGTATACATAAAACATTTTATAACATTATTTTATAATTGATTTTCGTAGCCATTTCAAATGTTTGCAAAGCCCAAAATGGTTATATACTGGGTTCATATGTGACTCTAGGTACTTCCATGTGAGTGAACAGGGTCCTTAATTCCTTCTGGTGGGGAAACGCACTCAGAGAATCATAGTGCACTAAGGAAGGACCTTACACTAGGTCTACTGAATTGGTGGTCTTTGCAGTTTGTTACATTGTAACCTGATATGCAGTATTCAGTAAAATTCTGACATCTCACTTTTTAGTTGAGAAGTTGCTTGCTATAAGTCAGAGAAAAATTTTGACATGTTCATCCACTATTATATACTTTCTTTTGTTGTTGAAAAGATTCTGTAGACATGGCTGCATAAACTATAGGGAGATTTCCTTGACAAATACCTCTTAAACAATTTTCAATAATGAGTGCCTGACAATGGCAACTTGCTACAATCAGATGAAACTAACCCATTCAACTTCACACAAGAAGCATGTGCAACTATATTTTGAAGCAAGGACTCACAATGTCTTATATTTGTATTGTGTAAACTTTCTTCTGTATTGACTGCCTTTCAAAAACATTTTGAGATTTCAAGTTATTCAAAATATAACTCATTGCAATGAGTTAAATAGAAATACCGGAAAATAATTATCAAAATTCCGAAGCAATGAAATTAGAAGAAGCAGCTAATCTTAAGCGAGTTTACAGTACTGGACGATACTGAAGGCATTCACTAAGAAGCACTGTTTTTGACCAATCAGTCGCCATAAAGCCACCAATCAAATTCACTCTCGTAAAAGAACGCGACTTGAGCAAATATTTTGACAGACGAGCCGGCCGGTCAGACCACCGTCTTCAATTTTCCAAGGAACGGACAAGTATTTTTGGCTTAAAGTTGCTTTGTGATAAAAGGTATGTTTATGAATTTTATAATTGCAACGGTTCTTAATTTCTTCGTTAAGGTGTCAGTGGAGTGTTCCAAGAATACACAGTTGCAAACTCGGGTACACAAAAATGATAAAAACTTGATACTACAATTGCAACACCCATGTATCAGTAAATATACATTTGTTATAAACATGTCATGACAATCCCTTTTTTCGATTAATCATCCCTGAGATAATAGAGTCAAACATGCCATGACAATCCCTTTTTTTCAATATTAAGTGTCGAGTTCGCATCACTGGTGTAGTACCACTTGATACCGAACATGAGATCATTACACTGCTTGCCAAGCAATTATGGTCACATACAAAATTATGGACAACCCAATTTTCCATACACCAGTCTTTTATGTTTCGAAATGTATGGTCATCTGTGTTATTTTCGTGTCAATGGTGTTTTCGTGGAAATTCGTGCATCCCTTTTCCATGGGTTTGAACAGTAGTGTACAGTAGTATTCTGAAATTTTGCTCACATTAATATTTCTATTATTATTATTTTATTAAAAATATCTTGGAAAATGATTTTACAGTGAATTGCAGCTTGACACATTAGGCGTATTTCACAACCATAATCCGTCAAATCTAGATTCAGATTTGGATTCTTTGGATTAGCTAGATTTGTGAAATACAATTTTCTGCAGATCTGAATCCAAAATGAAAACATAACATAAACCAACATAAATATCATATATTAATATTATTAATATGCAGTAATATAATATTATCATATTACAGTATAATAAAAATTTCCCAAACTTTAAAATTTCCAGCCACATGTTGCCACCATTATTTTACAAAGAATTTTGGGTAATCCAATGAATCTGAATCTGTTGATCTACCTCAAGAGGTAGATCAACGGATTCATAATCCAGATTCAAGTCACAACACAAGTGAATCTGTTGATCTCAGGAATCTAGATTCGACGGATTACGGTTGTGAAATACGCCTATTCATTTTCATGTGATAAATGGATGCTTTAACTTTTAAATAAGAAAATTGTAGTTTTACTGTTGTCACATATGACTCCATGCCATTCGGATAGTATATTAATGTACATAAAGTCCATTTTAATGAGCAATATTTTTGGATCAAAGATACAATCTAGAGCACCTGCAAATTGACTAACTGGCATGTAACACGAAAACTCCAGTAAATATTTTTGTCTGCCGACTATTCTCATAATATTTTTGGCTTCAAAATATGTTTTAAAACTAAAAATATTTAATTCTGTTCTGTAGTTTTGAAATATATGCAAATTTCTATTAATTAAATATGTCCTATATCTGAAATTACTGTAATTATGTCCACCCACTGGGGGGTGGACATATTGTTTTTGCCTTTTCCGCCGTCCGGCGTCACACTTGGTTTCCAGACATTTTAGGCAACAGTTCTTATCCAATCTTTACCAAATTTGGCATGCAGGTTTATTGGGTTAATAGCTTGTATGGGATTGCTTTTGGTGATGATAGCTCTATAGCTAACTGAGTAATAGCTACTTTGCTACTTTTGAGTATCTCTTTGGTTTCCAGACATTTTAAGGAATGCTATTAATAGTGCTGTCACTCGCTGGTGCAATTTCAATATGTGAAATAAAATGAAAATATATGTAAAAATGAATAAATTTGCTGTTTTCCTGCGACTTTTGCTTCGTTTATTTCAGACAGGAAGTGGGCGATATAAGATATATATGGTAGTTCCGGCTTTACATGAATGCATAAACAGTACAGAAAACGTGGCTGTTTTCGGATTTTAACTTATTTTATGTGACAATATGGATATATTTTATGGATTCAGACCTTCTGCCATCTTTTACTACATTAAGCAATTATTCTTACTTTAAAATATGAAACCGGAAAATATCACTATTCTAACCGTTGTCGATTATTCGGTTAGTCGTGACGCCCCTACTTAGAAATACTAATAAATCACAACGGGGGTTTTGAAATTGCCTCTATCCATATACCGTAAATGACCTATTTAGCGCATCCGCCCTTGTAACCGCACCCTATCTCTTTTCAAAGCAATATACTGGACAACTTCTAGTGGGTGGACGATTGGACAGTGACAGTGTACAATCGCGGTTGGTTACAAATGGGTAATAATGACCGATTATTCAGCTTAAATCTCACCTTTCTCAATTTTCTTTAATATCCACATATTTTTTATATAATTTACGTATTTTTACTTAATAAATTGACATTTTTGCCATGGATTTCGAGTTTGTTTTCATCTACCGCCATATTTACAGGAAGTGGGTTCTTTCGGTAGATTCTAAATGTCGAAACACCGTTATTCTTACCGGATTGACTTATACTTCATCCCGGAAAGTGTTTCATAATGGGTGCGCTAAAAGGAAAATTTTTTCTCACCAAAAATTCAATAAAAATAGACTTTCCTTAGCGCACTGTGCGCTAAATAGGTCATTTACGGTAACTGTTCAATATGGCTTGATATTGCACAGATATTGTGAAAAATTTGACGCGAACGTTCATTGTCAAGAGGAAATACGTGTCGGAGATAGTTTAAAGTTCATAAACATCATTTACCATGAATATAAAGTAAAACTGTAAGGTGTTTCCTTAAATGTATGTGTTCTTTATTGTTTTGATGAAGTATTAACCAGTAGAGAGCCTAATATGATGACGTCCTCATAACTGGTGCTTAAATATTCTTTGTGGATTTCGTTATTTGTACCTAAACGAAACAAAATGCGGTATACCGGTTTACCGTTCACATTCTCAATTCATCATGAAACATAATGATAAAATATAACTCCACATCTTTTTACCAATACTGTGTGCTTTGTATATACTGGGAAAATACTTAAGTATACTATTGACATTGGGAATAAAAACGAGAGAGCAATGATACCAATCAGCAAATATTTGCAACCACTGATTGAATATACTGTACTGGTACTTGTATTCAAAGAAGAAGTGAATAATATTTAACGAGGAGTGATTTGGGGAAGTAAATTCATACTGAAAGATGATTTGAAATCTCATTGCGGTAAATAGCCCGACCCGGTAGATCAATATATCAATATACCTAACAATAGAAAATTAGAAATGAATTTTGACAAGACATTAAACTTCAGAGTTTTAGATATATAAATAATTTAAATAAACTTAGAAAACGCGGGGTGGCCATTATTAGGGGTGCGACCGAGCAGTCGACACTCGCCGAGCGATTTTTTGTCCGCAAGTAATCGACCCGAGTTATTTGTACTCATCACACCCCTAGCCATAATTGGTGTACTGACCATAATTGCCTGGCAAGCAGTATCAGTTCTGGATGCTGTTAGTGACTGTTTTACAGTAGGATTCGATAGAATGATTTAACTAAATCTAGGAAGCAAATCTTGGTGGAAAAATGCCTTGTGGAAGGAAAGCCCCGTATATTTTAGAGAGAATGGGAAACTGCTTTGTAAAAAAAACCTCGAGGTTTTGAAAAAAAAATCAGCATGAAGTAATAAAAGGTGCGATTGCAAGTCTGTAAAGATGGTCAATTATAACTGGTGGGAATAAATGTATCCATAAAAAGTAGTTCTAATATTTAATGTATTTAATTTGACCAAACCAAAATTATCCCTACAGAATTAAGAGGTCCATAGTGGCCTATCGGTAAGCAAGTTTGACATCTGATCACCAGCAGTCCCCTCTGGGTTTGACACATGTTTTGACTACTTTTTGACTGAATACGCCTCTCTTCATTTGACCCTTGAATCCTTGAAAAGTCCTTGAATTTGTTATTGCCCAACTTCTGCATCTGCATTGTCGAGTTTTACGGCTATGGCAGACTCAGACGGTCTAATCTGAACAAAGTTTATGTTAAAATATAATTAGATGTGTTTATAAAATGTTAAAATCATGTGACAAAGATTTTGTGGGAGGAACGGATGACTAGAAGGGGAGGTAAAGGAGGCCGTGCCTTAAAATATATCCTTGAGAATTGTTGTTGTTGACCTTGAAAATCTTGAAAAGACCTTGAATCCAGTTATCAAAAGTGTGTGGGAACCCTAGTTTAGTGGATTGGTTTTTGAAGCTAATTTATAACCTAAAATACAAGTAGACCATATTGCAAGAGTAAAAAGTAATAAGCCAATAAATAACAGTGTTCAAACTTATATATTCTGAAATAATTTCAGAAATAACTTTACGATAGTAATTGACGCTCGACGATAGGAGAGGGTTATTGTAATCAGTTTGTTTCTGTCTGTCTGTCTGTGCACCGTTTTTCCCTTATAGCTCAAAAACTATGACATCAATCTCTCTCAAATTTGGTGGGCAGGTATTTCATGGGGTACAGGCGGATTCTTCCAAATTTGGTGTAATATGTATAAAAATTAAAGTCAGGAGAGAGTTTTTCTTATTTTTAATTGGGAATACACAGTGATCTGTCTTACTTTTTTTTTAATAAATTTTTTTAATAATTTTTAATGCATTAGAATTCATGAAATCATGCACTAAATCACTTATAACTTCAAAAGTGTTGCATTTACAGCATTTTGTTAAAATATGTTTTTCAGCTACTTTTTTCATAGCTACAATATGGTGAGTAAGTTGGGTGTCTGTCTCCATAGCTAAGTGAGTAATAGCTACTTTTGGGCTTTTCAGTAACTTCCATTATGAGTAAAATCACTTGTAACTTAAAAACTATTGCATTTAGAGAATTTCGTATAAATATGTTATTCAGCTACTTTTGGGCCAGCTATAACATAGTGAAATTTCAGACCTGTAGCTCATGGCATAGCTGAGTAATAGCTACTTTTAGGTTATCACTGTTGAGTAAATCGCTTATAACTTGAAAACTATTGCATTTAGAGAATTATGTCCACCCCCCTGGGGGGTGGATATATTATTTTTGCTTTTTTCGCCGTCCGATGTCCGATGTCCGATGTCCGGCGTCCGGCGTCCGGCGTCCGATGTCCGGCGTCACGCATGGTTTCCGCTCATTTAAAGGAAAAGTATTAGAGCTATTGTCACCAAATTTGGTATGCAGGCTTATTGGGTCAGTAGCTTGCTTGGGATTGCTTTTGGCTGTTGTACCTCTTTTGCTTACTGAGTAATACTTAAGTACAGCTATTTTCAGTACCCATTGGTTTCCGTGCATTTAAGCCAAAATAATTAAAGATATTTTACTACAATTTTGAATACAAGATTGTTATGTCCATAGCTCGCTTGGTATTGCATTTGGGACTGATAGCTTTGTCAGTACATGAGTAATAGCCATTTAGGTACTTCATTGTGTATTTTCAGTACTACTTTTGAGTAATTTGCTTCTATCTCCTTAACCGTGCGAGATAGAGCGATTTCGGCAAAATTTTCGACCCGCAGGGTATCTGAGGAGTGTACTCTTTGCAATTTTCAAAAAATTTTCCCCTCCCCAAAAATGGCGGCCATTTTGAATTTTCGAATTTTTGCCAAAAATGGCAAAACACAAATTTGCTTCTATCTCCTTAACCGTGCGAGATAGAGCGATTTCGTCGAAATTTTCGACCCACAGGGTATCTAAGGAATGTAATATTTGCAATTTTCCAAAAATTTTCCCCTCCCCAAAAATGGCGGCCATTTTGAATTTTCGAATTTTTGCCAAAAATGGCAAAACACAAATTTGCTTCTATCTCCTTAACCGTGCGAGATAGAGCGATTTCGTCGAAATTTTCGACCCACAGGGTATCTAAGGAATGTAATATTTGCAATTTTCAAAAAAATTTCCCCTCCCCAAAAATGGCGGCCATTTTGAATTTTCGAATTTTTGCCAAAAATGGCAAAACACAAATTTGCTTCTATCTCCTTAACCGTGCGAGATAGAGCGATTTCGGCAAAATTTTCGACCCACAGGGGATCTAAGGAATGCAATCTTTGCAATTTTCCAAAAATTTTCCCCTCCCCAAAAATGGCGGCCATTTTGAATTTTCGAATTTTTGCCAAAAATGGCAAAACACTAATTTGCTTCTATCTCCTTAACCGTGTGAGATAGAGCGATTTCGGCAAAATTTTCGACACACAGGGTATCTAAGCAATGCAATCTTTGCAATTTTCAAAATATTTTCCCCTCCCCAAAAATGGCGGCCATTTTGAATTTTTGCCAAAAATGGCAAAACACAAATTTGCTTCTATCTCCTTAACCGTGCGAGATAGAGCGATTTCGTCGAAATTTTCGACCCACAGGGTATCTAAGGAATGTAATATTTGCAATTTTCAAAAAATTTTCCCCTCCCCAAAAATGGCGGCCATTTTGAATTTTCGAATTTTTGCCAAAAATGGCAAAACACAAATTTGCTTCTATCTCCTTAACCGTGCGAGATAGAGCGATTTCGTCGAAATTTTCGACCCACAGGGTATCTCAGAAATGCAATCTTTGCAATTTTCCAAAAATTTTCCCCTCCCCAAAAATGGCGGCCATTTTGAATTTTCGAATTTTTGCCAAAAATGGCAAAACACAAATTTGCTTCTATCTCCTTAACCGTGCGAGATAGAGCGATTTCGTCGAAATTTTCGACCCACAGGGTATCTAAGGAATGTAATATTTGCAATTTTCAAAAAAATTTCCCCTCCCCAAAAATGGCGGCCATTTTGAATTTTCGAATTTTTGCCAAAAATGGCAAAACACAAATTTGCTTCTATCTCCTTAACCGTGCGAGATAGAGCGATTTCGGCAAAATTTTCGACCCACAGGGGATCTAAGGAATGCAATCTTTGCAATTTTCCAAAAATTTTCCCCTCCCCAAAAATGGCGGCCATTTTGAATTTTCGAATTTTTGCCAAAAATGGCAAAACACTAATTTGCTTCTATCTCCTTAACCGTGCGAGATAGAGCGATTTCGGCAAAATTTTAGACGCACAGGGTATCTAAGCAATGCAATCTTTGCAATTTTCAAAATATTTTCCCCTCCCCAAAAATGGCGGCCATTTTGAATTTTCGAATTTTTGCCAAAAATGGCAAAACACAAATTTGCTTCTATCTCCTTAACCGTGCGAGATAGAGCGATTTCGTCGAAATTTTCGACCCACAGGGTATCTAAGGAATGCAATCTTTGCAATTTTCAAAAAATTTTCCCCTCCCCAAAAATGGCGGCCATTTTGAATTTTCGAATTTTTGCCAAAAATGGGAAAACACAAATTTGCTTCTATCTCCTTAACCGTGCGAGATAGAGCGATTTCGTCGAAATTTTCGACCCACAGGGTATCTAAGGAATGCAATCTTTGCAATTTTCCAAAAATTTTCCCCTCCCCAAAAATGGCGGCCATTTTGAATTTTCGAATTTTTGCCAAAAATGGCAAAACACAAATTTGCTTCTATCTCCTTAACCGTGCGAGATAGAGCGATTTCATCGAAATTTTCGACCCACAGGGTATCTAAGGAATGTAATATTTGCAATTTTCAAAAAATTTTCCCCTCCCCAAAAATGGCGGCCATTTTGAATTTTCGAATTTTTGCCAAAAATGGCAAAACACAAATTTGCTTCTATCTCCTTAACCGTGCGAGATAGAGCGATTTCGGCAAAATTTTCGACACACAGGGTATCTAACCAATGCAATCTTTGCAATTTTCAAAATATTTTCCCCTCCCCAAAAATGGCGGCCATTTTGAATTTTTGCCAAAAATGGCAAAACACAAATTTGCTTCTATCTCCTTAACCGTGCGAGATAGAGCGATTTCGTCGAAATTTTCGACCCACAGGGTATCTAAGGAATGTAATATTTGCAATTTTCAAAAAATTTTCCCCTCCCCAAAAATGGCGGCCATTTTGAATTTTCGAATTTTTGCCAAAAATGGCAAAACACAAATTTGCTTCTATCTCCTTAACCGTGCGAGATAGAGCGATTTCGTCGAAATTTTCGACCCATAGGGTATCTAAGGAATGCAATCTTTGCAATTTTCCAAAAATTTTCCCCTCCCCAAAAATGGCGGCCATTTTGAATTTTCGAATTTTTGCCAAAAATGGCAAAACACAAATTTGCTTCTATCTCCTTAACCGTGCGAGATAGAGCGATTTCGTCGAAATTTTCGACCCACAGGGTATCTAAGGAATGTAATATTTGCAATTTTCAAAAAAATTTCCCCTCCCCAAAAATGGCGGCCATTTTGAATTTTCGAATTTTTGCCAAAAATGGCAAAACACAAATTTGCTTCTATCTCCTTAACCGTGCGAGATAGAGCGATTTCGGCGAAATTTTCGACCCACAGGGGATCTAAGGAATGCAATCTTTGCAATTTTCCAAAAATTTTCCCCTCCCCAAAAATGGCGGCCATTTTGAATTTTCGAATTTTTGCCAAAAATGGCAAAACACAAATTTGCTTCTATCTCCTTAACCGTGCGAGATAGAGCGATTTCGTCGAAATTTTCGACCCACAGGGTATCTAAGGAATGTAATATTTGCAATTTTCAAAAAAATTTCCCCTCCCCAAAAATGGCGGCCATTTTGAATTTTCGAATTTTTGCCAAAAATGGCAAAACACAAATTTGCTTCTATCTCCTTAACCGTGCGAGATAGAGCGATTTCGGCAAAATTTTCGACCCACAGGGGATCTAAGGAATGCAATCTTTGCAATTTTCCAAAAATTTTCCCCTCCCCAAAAATGGCGGCCATTTTGAATTTTCGAATTTTTGCCAAAAATGGCAAAACACTAATTTGCTTCTATCTCCTTAACCGTGTGAGATAGAGCGATTTCGGCAAAATTTTCGACACACAGGGTATCTAAGCAATGCAATCTTTGCAATTTTCAAAATATTTTCCCCTCCCCAAAAATGGCGGCCATTTTGAATTTTTGCCAAAAATGGCAAAACACAAATTTGCTTCTATCTCCTTAACCGTGCGAGATAGAGCGATTTCGTCGAAATTTTCGACCCACAGGGTATCTAAGGAATGTAATATTTGCAATTTTCAAAAAATTTTCCCCTCCCCAAAAATGGCGGCCATTTTGAATTTTCGAATTTTTGCCAAAAATGGCAAAACACAAATTTGCTTCTATCTCCTTAACCGTGCGAGATAGAGCGATTTCGTCGAAATTTTCGACCCACAGGGTATCTCAGAAATGCAATCTTTGCAATTTTCCAAAAATTTTCCCCTCCCCAAAAATGGCGGCCATTTTGAATTTTCGAATTTTTGCCAAAAATGGCAAAACACAAATTTGCTTCTATCTCCTTAACCGTGCGAGATAGAGCGATTTCGTCGAAATTTTCGACCCACAGGGTATCTAAGGAATGTAATATTTGCAATTTTCAAAAAAATTTCCCCTCCCCAAAAATGGCGGCCATTTTGAATTTTCGAATTTTTGCCAAAAATGGCAAAACACAAATTTGCTTCTATCTCCTTAACCGTGCGAGATAGAGCGATTTCGTCGAAATTTTCGACCCACAGGGTATCTAAGGAATGCAATCTTTGCAATTTTCCAAAAATTTTCCCCTCCCCAAAAATGGCGGCCATTTTGAATTTTCGAATTTTTGCCAAAAATGGCAAAACACAAATTTGCTTCTATCTCCTTAACCGTGCGAGATAGAGCGATTTCGTCGAAATTTTCGACCCACAGGGTATCTAAGGAATGTAATATTTGCAATTTTCAAAAAATTTTCCCCTCCCCAAAAATGGCGGCCATTTTGAATTTTCGAATTTTTGCCAAAAATGGCAAAACACAAATTTGCTTCTATCTCCTTAACCGTGCGAGATAGAGCGATTTCGTCGAAATTTTCGACCCACAGGGTATCTAAGGAATGTAATATTTGCAATTTTCAAAAAAATTTCCCCTCCCCAAAAATGGCGGCCATTTTGAATTTTCGAATTTTTGCCAAAAATGGCAAAACACAAATTTGCTTCTATCTCCTTAACCGTGCGAGATAGAGCGATTTCGGCAAAATTTTCGACCCACAGGGGATCTAAGGAATGCAATCTTTGCAATTTTCCAAAAATTTTCCCCTCCCCAAAAATGGCGGCCATTTTGAATTTTCGAATTTTTGCCAAAAATGGCAAAACACTAATTTGCTTCTATCTCCTTAACCGTGCGAGATAGAGCGATTTCGGCAAAATTTTAGACGCACAGGGTATCTAAGCAATGCAATCTTTGCAATTTTCAAAATATTTTCCCCTCCCCAAAAATGGCGGCCATTTTGAATTTTCGAATTTTTGCCAAAAATGGCAAAACACTAATTTGCTTCTATCTCCTTAACCGTGCGAGATAGAGCGATTTCGGCAAAATTTTAGACGCACAGGGTATCTAAGCAATGCAATCTTTGCAATTTTCAAAATATTTTCCCCTCCCCAAAAATGGCGGCCATTTTGAATTTTCGAATTTTTGCCAAAAATGGCAAAACACAAATTTGCTTCTATCTCCTTAACCGTGCGAGATAGAGCGATTTCGTCGAAATTTTCGACCCACAGGGTATCTAAGGAATGCAATCTTTGCAATTTTCAAAAAATTTTCCCCTCCCCAAAAATGGCGGCCATTTTGAATTTTCGAATTTTTGCCAAAAATGGGAAAACACAAATTTGCTTCTATCTCCTTAACCGTGCGAGATAGAGCGATTTCGTCGAAATTTTCGACCCACAGGGTATCTAAGGAATGCAATCTTTGCAATTTTCCAAAAATTTTCCCCTCCCCAAAAATGGCGGCCATTTTGAATTTTCGAATTTTTGCCAAAAATGGCAAAACACAAATTTGCTTCTATCTCCTTAACCGTGCGAGATAGAGCGATTTCATCGAAATTTTCGACCCACAGGGTATCTAAGGAATGTAATATTTGCAATTTTCAAAAAATTTTCCCCTCCCCAAAAATGGCGGCCATTTTGAATTTTCGAATTTTTGCCAAAAATGGCAAAACACAAATTTGCTTCTATCTCCTTAACCGTGCGAGATAGAGCGATTTCGGCAAAATTTTCGACACACAGGGTATCTAACCAATGCAATCTTTGCAATTTTCAAAATATTTTCCCCTCCCCAAAAATGGCGGCCATTTTGAATTTTTGCCAAAAATGGCAAAACACAAATTTGCTTCTATCTCCTTAACCGTGCGAGATAGAGCGATTTCGTCGAAATTTTCGACCCACAGGGTATCTAAGGAATGTAATATTTGCAATTTTCAAAAAATTTTCCCCTCCCCAAAAATGGCGGCCATTTTGAATTTTCGAATTTTTGCCAAAAATGGCAAAACACAAATTTGCTTCTATCTCCTTAACCGTGCGAGATAGAGCGATTTCGTCGAAATTTTCGACCCACAGGGTATCTAAGGAATGCAATCTTTGCAATTTTCCAAAAATTTTCCCCTCCCCAAAAATGGCGGCCATTTTGAATTTTCGAATTTTTGCCAAAAATGGCAAAACACAAATTTGCTTCTATCTCCTTAACCGTGCGAGATAGAGCGATTTCGTCGAAATTTTCGACCCACAGGGTATCTAAGGAATGTAATATTTGCAATTTTCAAAAAAATTTCCCCTCCCCAAAAATGGCGGCCATTTTGAATTTTCGAATTTTTGCCAAAAATGGCAAAACACAAATTTGCTTCTATCTCCTTAACCGTGCGAGATAGAGCGATTTCGGCAAAATTTTCGACCCACAGGGGATCTAAGGAATGCAATCTTTGCAATTTTCCAAAAATTTTCCCCTCCCCAAAAATGGCGGCCATTTTGAATTTTCGAATTTTTGCCAAAAATGGCAAAACACTAATTTGCTTCTCTCTCCTTAACCGTGCGAGATAGAGCGATTTCGGCAAAATTTTCGACGCACAGGGTATCTAAGCAATGCAATCTTTGCAATTTTCAAAATATTTTCCCCTCCCCAAAAATGGCGGCCATTTTGAATTTTCGAATTTTTGCCAAAAATGGCAAAACACAAATTTGCTTCTATCTCCTTAACCGTGCGAGATAGAGCGATTTCGTCGAAATTTTCGACCCACAGGGTATCTAAGGAATGTAATCTTTGCAATTTTCAAAAAATTTTCCCCTCCCCAAAAATGGCGGCCATTTTGAATTTTCGAATTTTTGCCAAAAATTGCAAAACACAAATTTGCTTCTATCTCCTTAACCGTGCGAGATAGAGCGATTTCGTCGAAATTTTCGACCCACAGGGTATCTAAGGAATGCAATCTTTGCAATTTTCCAAAAATTTTCCCCTCCCCAAAAATGGCGGCCATTTTGAATTTTCGAATTTTTGCCAAAAATGGCAAAACACAAATTTGCTTCTATCTCCTTAACCGTGCGAGATAGAGCGATTTCATCGAAATTTTCGACCCACAGGGTATCTAAGGAATGTAATATTTGCAATTTTCAAAAAATTTTCCCCTCCCCAAAAATGGCGGCCATTTTGAATTTTCGAATTTTTGCCAAAAATGGCAAAACACAAATTTGCTTCTATCTCCTTAACCGTGCGAGATAGAGCGATTTCGTCGAAATTTTCGACCCACAGGGTATATAAGGAATGCAATCTTTGCAATTTTCCAAAAATTTTCCCCTCCCCAAAAATGGCGGCCATTTTGAATTTTCGAATTTTTGCCAAAAATGGCAAAACACAAATTTGCTTCTATCTCCTTAACCGTGCCAGATAGAGTGATTTCGTCAAAATTTTCGACCCACAGGGTATCCATTCCAAAATGGAAAAACACAAACTGGCCTTAACCGTGCAAAATAGAGTTATTTTGTTGAAATTTTCGACCCATAGGGTATCTAAGAAATGTACTCTTGGCAATTTTCAAAAAAATTTCCTTTTCCCAATAATGGCGGCCATTTTGAATTTTCAAATTTTTGCCAAAAATAGAAAAACAGGAATTGGCTTCTATCTTCTTAACCGTGCAAGATAGAGTGATTTCGTCAAAATTTTCAACCCAACCAATGCAAAAAGGCATGAAGCTGAAATAAATTACATCTACACTATCAAATATTTAAGCATCATTGATATATTTTACAAATGAAACAGGGTCTTGTAAGACTACTGTACAATTTGGGCAAAAGGTTCATGGGTGGACATTACACATGATAATGTGTGTTCTTCTATGCTATCCTGTTTCTATTCGCATCTACTATCAACAGGGCGGCCTATTTCTAGTTTCGTATAAATATGTTATTCAGCTACTTTTGGGTCAGCTATAACATAGTAAAATTTCAGACCTGTAGCTCATGGCATAGCTGAGTAATAGCTACTTTTAGGTTATCACTGTTGAGTAAATCACTTATAACTTGAAAAGTGTTGCATTTAGAGCATTTTGTTAAAATATGTTATTCAGCTACTTTTTTCATAGCTACAATATGGTGAGTAAGTTGGGTGTCTGTCTCAATAGCTAAGTGAGTAATAGCTACTTTTGGGCTTTTCAGTAACTTCCATCATGAGTAAAATCTCTTGTAACTTAAAAACTATTGCATTTAGAGAATTTCGTATAAATAGGTTATTCAGCTACTTTTGGGCCAGCTATAACATAGTAAAATTTCAGACCTATAGCTCATGGCATAGCTGAGTAATAGCTACTTTTAGGTTATCACTGTTGAGTAAATCACTTATAACTTGAAAACTATTGCATTTAGAGTATTTTGTTTCAATATGTTATTCACCTATTTTGGGGTCAGCTATAACATAGTGAAGTTTCAGACCTGTGGCTCATTTCATAGCTGAGTAATAGCTACTTTGAAGCTCTCACTGTTGAGTAAATCAGTTATAATTGGAAAACTATTGCATTTACAGAAATTTGTGCAAATATGTTATTCAGCTACTTTTGGGTCAGCTATAACATAGTGAAATTATAGACCTATAGCTCATGGCACAACTGAGCAATAGCTATTCTCAGGTACTGACTGTTGAGTAAATCAGCTATAACTTGAAAAATATTGTATTTGGAGTATTTTGTTAAAATATATTGTTCACCTACTTTTGGGTCAGCTATAACATAGTGAAATTACAGACCTATAGCTCATGGCATTGCGGAGCAATAGCTATTTTCAGGTTCTCACTATTGAGTAAATCAGTTGTAGCTTGAAAACTATTGCATTTACAGTAGTTTGCTTAAATATGTTGTTCACCTACTTTTGGGTTAGCTATAACATAGTAAAATTTCAGACATGTAGCTCATTGCATAGCTGAGTAATAGTTCCTTTGAGGTTCTCACTGTTGAGTAAATCAGTTGTAACTTGAAAACTATTACATTTAGAGTAATTTGTTAAATATGTTATTCACAGAATTTTTGGTCAGCTATAACATAGTGAAATTGCAGACCTCTATGTCATGGCATAGCTGAGCAATAGCTACTTTCAGGTTCTCACTGTTGAGTAAATCATTGTATCCACTGGATAGCCGCAGTGTGTAGAGAGAGATTTCACCATTACTGCTCTGATGAAAAAAATATTATAGCTAGCTTTCTTAAGTTTGCAGTATATATTAATAACCATAAAATGTTGTCTGGGAATATTTTTGGCCTCATTTTGAGAAACAAGATGGCCGCCACAGGTGTTTTTTGTCAGTCATGAAAAGTGCTTATATCTCCCTTATTATTGATCCTAGAGGTTTGGGATGATAAACTAACCTTTAGGAAATCATGGGGTGGGAATCTTTTGGTGTGGTCAGATTTGACCTTCAATGACCCCTCCTTCAAGGTCAAACAAGGATAGCCAAACTTAAAAGTGCTTATAACTCGCTTATTATTGGTCCCAGAGGTTTGGGATGGTAAAAAGACAGGAAATCATGGGCTGTGAATCTGTTGATATGGTCGGATTTGACCTTGGAACCCTCCTTCAAGGTCAAATGAGGATAGCGAAAATTGAAAGTGCCTACAACTCGCTTATTATTGGTGACAGAGATTTGGGATGGTAAACCATCCCATAGGAAATCATTGGCTCGGAATCTTTTGGTATGGTCAGATTTGACCTTTGGACCCCTCCTTCAAGGTCAAATGAGGACAGCCAAGCTTAAAAGTGCTTATAACTCATTTATAATTGGTCCTAGAGGTTTGGAATGGTAATCCATAGGAAATCATGGGCTGGGAATGTATTTGTGTGGTTAGATTTGACCTTGGACCCCTTCTTCAAGGTCGAACGAGGATATTGCATTTGTAGTATTTCTTTAAATATGTTTTAACCTATTTTTTACACTTAAACAATTACCTTGTTATTTTCCTTCATAATACCATTTACAGGGCACAACTTTTTTATCCTTTTCTTCTTTCAGCTTCGGAATTTCTTTCGAACTTGCTGTTCAGTTACCATTTACTGTATTTCTGTACAGCCCTTTTCCTGATAATTATTCTGTCCTCTAATCACCTTCACAAATCAAAAACACTCAGTCAGCTGACACAGTGCCCGTTCACGGGCACTCTCCTCTTGTTATTAATTATTATCTCCCGCCGGGCTTTAGCCCGGGAGGGAGATTATGAAATGATGTGTGTGCGTGCGTGCGTGCGTTAGTTAGTCACGCAGATTTCTCCAAAACTACTACAGCTACAGATTTTTTGTAAATTAATTGTCCCAATGAATTTTCATGCCCTTGAAAATTTTTTTGGTTTTATTGACTTAGGCCTAAAGATAAGTGAGTAATAGCAATCTTAGCTACTTTAAGTAAAGGGCTCATAACTCAAAAACTATTGCAGTAACAACTTTTTCTTCAAATATGTTGTTCAGCTACTTTGTCCTTAGCTATAAGATGGTACATAGTTTGGGGTCCCATTGCATGCCATAAGTGAGTAATAGCCATTTTCTCATTTGTAGCTAAATAACAGAAGAAGTAAATGTCAAATATCTTCAAAAGTATTGAAGTTAGGGAAATCTTTTCAAATATGTTGTCCATCTTCTTTTTGGTAAGCTATCACATACTAAAGTTTCAGACCTGTTGCACCTTGGATAGCTGAGTAATAGCTACTTTGAAATTCTGACTGGTGAGTAAAGCGATTGTAACTCCAAAACTATTGCAGTTAGAGTATTTTCCTAAAATATGTTGTTCAGCTACTTTGTCCTTAGCTATAAGATGGTACATAGTTTGGGGTTCTATTGCATACCATAAGTGAGTAATAGCTATTTTCTCATTTGTAGCTAAATAACAGAAGAAGTAAATGTCAAATATCTTCAAAAGTATTAAAGTTGGGGAAATCTTTTCAAATATGTTGTCCATCTACGTTTTGGTAAGCTATGACATAGTAAAGTTTCAGACCTGTTGCACCTTGGATAGCTGAGTAATAGCTACTTTGAAATTCTGACTGTTGAGTAAAGCTATTGTAACTAAAAAAGTATTGCAGTTAGAGTGTTTTCCTAAAATATGTTGTTCAGCTAGTTTATTCTTAGCTATAAGATGGTACATAGTTTGGGGTTCTATTGCTTACCATAAGTGAGTAATAGCTATTTTCTCATTTGTAGCTAAATAACAGAAGAAGTAAATGTCAAATATCTTCAAAAGTATTGAAGTTAGGGAAATCTTTTCAAATATGTTGTCCATCTACTTTTTGGTAAGCTATAACATAGTAAAGTTTCAGACCTGTTGCACCTTGGATAGCGGAGTTGTAGCTACTTTGAAATTCTGACTGTTGAGTAAAGCCATTGTAACTCCAAAACTATTGCAGTTAGAGTATTTTCCTAAAATATGTTGTTCAGCTACTTTGTCCTTAGCTATAAGATGGTACATAGTTTGGGGTTCTATTGCATGCCATAAGTGAGTAATAGCTATTTTGTTATTTGTAGCAAAATCATGACATAAGTAAATGTCAAATATCTTCAAAAGTATTAAAGTTAGGGAATTCTTTTCAAATATGTTATCCATCTACTTTTTCATAAGCTATCACATAGTAAAGTTTCAGATCTGTTGCACATTGGATAGCTGAGTAATAGCTACTTTGAAATTCTACAGTTGAGTAAATCCATTGTAACTCCAAAACTATTGCAGTTACAATATTTTCGTGAAATATGTTGTTCACCTACTTTGTCCTTAGCTATAAGCTGGCATGTAGTTTGGGGTTCTATTGCATGCCATAAGTGAGTAATAGCTATTTTCTTATTAGTAGCAAAATAATGGCATAAGTAAATGTCAAATATCTTCAGAAGTATTAAAGTTACGGAATTCTTTTCAAATATGTCATTCATCTACTTTTTTGTAAGCTATCACATAGTAAAGTTTCAGACCTGTTGCACATTGCATAGCTAAGTAATAGCTACTTTGAAATTGTGACTGTTGAGTAAATCCATTATAACTCCAAAACTATTGCAGTTCCAGCTTTTTCTTCAAATATGTTGTTCAGCTACTTTGTCCTTAGCTATAAACTGGCATGTAGTTTGGGGTTCTATTGCATGCCATAAGTGAGTAATAGCTATTTTCTTATTAGTAGCAAAATAATGACATAAGTAAATGTCAAATATCTTCAAAAGTATTAAAGTTACGGAATTCTTTTCAAATATGTCATTCATCTACTTTTTTGTAAGCTATCACATAGTAAAGTTTCAGACCTGTTGCACATTGCATAGCTAAGTAATAGCTACTTTGAAATTGTGACTGTTGAGTAAATCCATTGTAACTCCAAAACTATTGCAGTTACAGCTTTTTCTTCAAATATGTTGTTCAGCTACTTTGTCCTTAACTATAAGATGGTATATATTTTGGGGTTGTATTTAGTGCTGGGACGAGTTGACGGAAACTCGAGTTACAACTCGATGGGCGATAATTGGGGTGACATCGATCTGCGCAAGTGAAACTCGAGTTTTTGAAAACGTCAATATTTTCACCATCTAAGGCTGACACTTCACCAAAATAATGGAAATATCTGAAATTTTCAAAAATATATTGCTTTTTAGTTTATTCTAGCTTAAATCAATGAAGATTTAACTTAAGTTATATCGCGAAAGCCCATTTCCAGGTAAAAGTTTTGCCTCATGTACGGTTATGTAAAATATTTTCGCCATATTAATGGCTAACAAACGAAATACTTTATACCGAAAATTACTCGAGTTTAACTCGAGTTCAACTCGCTTCTAACATGTGATGCTCGATCTGCCATTTAGGCTGGCGATCCCACCACTAGTTGTATTGCATGCCATAAGTGAGTAATAGCTATTTTCTTATTTGTAGCAAAATAACAACATAAGTAAATGTCAAATATCTTCAAAAGTATTAAAGTTAGGGAAATATTTTCAAATATGTTATTCATCTAGTTTTTGATAACCTATCACATAGTAAAGTTTCAGACCTGTTGCACATTGGATAGCCGAGTAATACCTACTTTGAAATTCTGACTGTAGGGTAAATGCATATAGTTTGGGGTTCTATTGCATGCCATAAGTGAGTAATAGCTATTTTCTTATTTATGGCAAAATAATGACATAATTTTTCTCAAATAACTGCTTCATCAACTTTTGGGAGAGCTTTCACATGGTGAAGTTCCAGACCCGTAGCTAATTACTCACCTACTCAAAATGAGTAAATGTGAATTATCCCTAAAAGTATTGGGGATATCCAATTTTTCTTAAATAACTCGTTCACCTACTTTTGGAAGAGCTTTCACTTGGTGAAGTTTCAGACCCGTAGCTAATTATTCACCTACTCAAAATGAGTAAATGCTAATTATCTCTAAAAGTATTGTGGATATCCAATTTTTATCAAATTACTCGTTCATCTACTTTTGGGAGAGCTTTCACATGGTGAAGTTCCAGACCCGTAGCTAATTACTCACCTACTCAAAATGAGTAAATGTGAATTATCTGTAAAAGTATTGCAAATATCCAATTTTTCTCAAATAACTCATTCACCTACTTTTGGGAGAGCTTTTACTTGGTGAGGTTTCAGACCCGTAGCTAATATTTCACCTACTCAAAATGAGTAAATGTGAATTATCTCTAAAAGTATTGCGGATATCCAATTTTTATCAAATAACTCATTCATCTACTTTTGGGAGGGCTTTCACATGGTGAAGTTCCAGACCCGTAGCTAATTACTCACCTACTGAAAATGAGTAAATGTGAATTATCTCTAAAAGTATTGCAGATAGCCAATTTTTATCAAATAACTCATTCACCTACTTTTGGGAGAGCTTTCACTTGGTTAATTTTCAGAGCCGTAGCTAATTATTCACCTCCTCAAAATGAGTAAATGCTAATTATCTCTAAAAGTATTGCCGTATCCAATTTCTATCAAATTACTCGTTCATCTACTTTTGGGAGAGCTTTCACATGGTGAAGTTCCAGACCCGTAGCTAATTACTCACCTAATCGAAATGAGTAAATGTGAATTATCTGTAAAAGTATTGCAGATAGCCAATTTTTCTCAACTCATTCACCTACTTTTGGGAGAGCTTTCACTTGCTTTCACACCCGTAGTTAATTATTCACCTACTCAAAATGAGTAAATGCGAATTATCTCTACAAGTATTGTAGATAGCCAGTATTTCTGAAATAACTCATTCACATACATTTTGGAGAGCTTTCAATTAGTGAATTTTCAGATCCGTAGCTAATTACTCACCTACTCAAAATGAGTAACTGCCTATTATCACTAAAAGTATTGCAGATAGCCAATATTTCTCAAATAACTCATTCACCTACATTTTGGAGAGCTTTCACATGCTAAATTTTTTTAATGAATTTTTAAAATAATTTTTAATGCATTAAAATTCATGAAATCATGCACTAAATCAATTATAACTTCAAAAGTATTACATTTAGAGCACCTTGTTAAAATATGTTATCTTTAGTACATCTAATTTATATGGCGGGAGATTAATGCATGCGTCAGAATGCTTGTTATTTCTGTTTTTATTTTCTCCTTTTTCCTTTCAATTCCTTGACAGTCCATCACAAAAATTTACCATGAGTGATTTTCACCAAGAAGTGACTTTTAAGCTATATTTTACCTCCACCAGCAGTTTATGTTTTTGTGTGCAAATTGTCTATTTGTCTGTCTGTCTGTTTTTTGGTGTTTAAATTACTCAAGAATTAATGAACAGATCTTTATTAAAAAATTTTCTGGGTAGGACCTGGCCAAAGGAAGAAGGTACTAAAAGAAAGATCTGGATCTTATTTTGGATACAGAAAAAAATCAAGAATTTTCAGAGGTCCCATTTCAATGTATTTTTAATGAATTTGGCTTTCTACTTGATATTTCTTCGAAAATTAATTTACATGTTTGGTTTTATTTTATTGTCTTCCTTACAATACTTTACATCACTTTAGAGACTGGTCACATGGAGTCGAGCGTTTTGCTCTGAGTGCATCTTGTATTGGTAATAAGATATTAACATTATTTAAGCTGAACCATTAAACCAAAACCAGAAGGCACTGATACCAATGAAGGTTTCCAGACATTTTGACCTTCCAAATGTTTCAACAATCTTTTTCAAAGACAGTTCAGCCCTATTTTCACTAGGGCTGCAATGATTCTTTGGTTACTCAGAAACCATTTTCATATTTTATTTTTAAGCATTTGCAAACATTTAACGTGTGTGATATAATGCTTTTATAAAACGACATTTTAATATAACATTTCGAAGACGCCTTAAATCATGCAATGTAGAAATGGTTAAAGTTTCCTGTATTTTACATTATAAATGTTTCTTTATTCCAAAATTCTATGAAATATCAACATTCTTTCCTGTTGTGTGCATTTTAATCATTTTGTAAAGTGTAATATGTCAAAATATGATGACATTTATTTTGTGGGCGATAATCAAGCGATTAACTGAGTCCGAGTCGGTTCTTCCAAAACGAGGAATCGAGGTGCATTTTCCGGCTCGCTTGCAGCCTTAATTTTCACCCATAAGTAATGGGATTTATAAAATATTACTAGGAAACCCTGTGGAATTCCATGATCTCATATCTTTGCAATCCAGTCAAATCTCATGAGATTTTCAGAAAAGATCATGAGATTCTCAGGTGTCGGATGAACAGGTAGTGATTTTCCAAACTAATAACGGCACCGGTATATTGGTGCTGAAAATCTGTCTTATACAAAAGAATTCACCCTGGTAATTTTTATTGCAGGAATCATGACTGAGAGGAAAGCGGTTATCAAAAATGCTGACATGGCAGAAGATATGCAACAAGATGCCGTGGATAATGCAACAACAGCACTGGAGAAGTATAACATAGAAAAGGATATTGCTGCCTACATCAAGAAGGAATTTGACAAGAAGTACAACCCAACATGGCATTGCATTGTGGGGCGTAACTTTGGCAGCTACGTCACTCACGAAACAAAACACTTCATCTACTTTTACCTTGGACAAGTTGCCATTTTGTTATTCAAGTCTGGTTAAGATTCAGAACCACAGATCAACATTGTGAAAATACTCGTTACTTAAACAGTTGTACACAGATTTCTAACCCAAGATAGAAGCACTGTGTTTTCAGCAAGAAAAAAATCTGAATTTCCTTGTATTATAATAGGTTTTTTTTTTTTTTTTGCAGCACATCAGTTTAACTGTTAATTGTAAAGCAGGTGAGTCCTAATTCAATGATATGGCATCATTGGTGGACAATATTGTACTACTATTTCGGTGTCGCATTTAATGTTGACAAGTATTTACAGAATTGAACAGTTATATATTTTGAGATTATTTGAACACAAATAATTTTAAAGATTTCTCATGGTAAAATCAGTGGTCTCAATGGATGGTTTGAGCAAAGGTTGATTGACTTGTGACAGGATTTTGGTAAAACTGCCAAAGCTATAAGACTTACAGTATTTCCCCTCCAGTTGTTATCTAGTCTTGTATACCTTAAACAGTTTAAATTGTGTGTACTCTTAACTTTAAACAGTTTAAATTGTGTGTACTCTTAACTTTAAACAGTTTAAATTGTGTGTACTCTTAACTTTAAACAGTTTAAATTGTGTGTACTCTTGGAAGTTGTTCAGGATTTTCTGATAAGTTCTAGTCCATGTTTAGATTGACCTGAGAGGTCAAGAGGTTTCACAAAAAAGTATCATTTACTTTTGGCATGGAAATTTTGTAGTTAAGAAATGTACAGATTTTGCTGCCAAGAAATGTCTTTGCCAATTGGGTCATTTTAGGCCTTTCATTACTAGTCTCATTACAAGCTAATTTTGTATGACTTAAGCTAATTTTTTTTTTTTTTGCGTGAACACTGCAAGTTTATTCATTGTTGTAAGTCACCCCGAAGAAAAATTAAATAAAAAAGAACAGAACTGCAATGTTTTAATGTGTTTCATCCGGGGATGTCAGAATCAGAATGATTTTCATTGGTGACCTACCAATGTACATTTTTATTGCGTTAATACATCCTATCCAATGGACAATAGCTTATCCGGTCGGCGCAGACCGGCCCGCCAAACGTCAGAAAAAGACGTCCTGTGTCTCCACTAGCAGGTCGGTCCGTAGCACCAGTGCACTCGCCAGATGGCGTGTCGTACTTCCTTCCTGTCTAGACAGAGTGACGTCATAGCATCTTTTTCGTTTGGCGCGAACCAGTGCACAGTGGAAAATTTTATCTCTGCCAGAAATTGTGTTTTTTTGAAGTTTATTGCTTGGAAATCGTCTTGAATCTTAGTATTCTTAAGTTACATCTCTGTTTTATGAACTATGTCTTCACCTGGCCAGAAGAGGGGGAGTTGTGGCCATGCAATGGCTATTTTCGACGGACATGCCTTCTGTGCACGTTGTAGGGAAAAGGGGAAAGGTGAGGAACCGTGTATTGCTAACAAAGACACTGCAGACTGTACTCTCTGTAATTCGTTCACCCCTGAGCAGCGTGCCCAGATCTCTACTCCATCTTATAAAATCAAGAAAGAGAAAAGGGAGGCAAAACGTTTGGATAATCCCCAACCCACGGACGAACTTGTAGACCCTTCCAGTGTCTCCGTCATTGGGGTTGTTAGTGGGCCTAGTGCTGATAAATCGCCTGCCCCACCTGATAAGAAACTCAAAAAGGAAAAGCCCCCTGCTAAAACAAAGAAATCATCTTCATCTTCAACTGTCTCTTCTGCCACGGAAGAAAAGTTTTCAGCCCTCGAGGACAAATGGGCGGATCGTTTCAATAGGCTAGAAGCTTTACTCTTAGCCAGATCCATAGAACCTACCTTCTCTTCAGATGTCAGGGTCGCTCCAGATCACCCTCCACCAGGAAATGTTTCACGTGACTCTGAACCCTTTTTTCATCCAACTGATAAGTCTCTGGACATCTCTCAGCACACTGGCCCAGACTCTAGTGCTGCCTTGCAGCCGTCGGCCGGTAAGCTACACTCAGAACATGCTTCACAAGGTTCTTCAACTGTAAAGCGCACTGGCCCAGACATTATTGCTTCTCAGCAAAAGTCGGCCGGTAAGCTGAAATCTAAGATTAACACTGCTACACAAGGGCGCACTGGTCCAGACACCGCTTCTCAGAAGCATAAGTCGACCGGTAAGCCTAGCTCAGACTCTCACCGACCTTCAACCCTTCCTGTTGAGACATCCGACCACCCTCCCTCCGACTGACCTTTGAGTTCAACCGGCTCATTTTCACCGACCCCTCATGCGGGCAGAAAAGACAGTATTTCTAGTTTCGACTCGGATACCCAGAGTCAGCTGTCTGACACTCCTCCGGTGGAACTTTTTGTAGAGGGAGATTTGTCCGACGACCAGGAATTTGATCAAGAACTCCCGACGTCAGAAGAGCAAACCTATCGGGAAACTATGAGAGGCATACGTTCCTTCATGGGGTGGTCTCATATTCCTGATATGGACAGCTCAAACCCTTCGGACGACAACCCCTTCGCGGGTCCCAAAGCTCCGGCACCCAGCAAGATTTCAGTACAAATGCCTACAGAGGACTGGCTCTGCCGAAAATTAGCTAAACTCAACCTTAACATGACTGAGGGATACCCCTCCAGAACCACTGAAGCCGGTAGCCTTCCCATGGACCATTTCCTCCGGCCTCCTAAACCACAGACTAAATGGTATGGTCTTTACTCTGACCAGCAGTTAGATCGAGCCACAGTCACCAGTTGGCATACAGGTCCGGCTAAATTGAATAACAGTTTTGGGAGAATAGCCAGGAAAGCCGCCTTGGCAGCTACACCCCCAGCTTCGCGTAGAATTTCTCAAGATACACTTAGGCGCTGGGAGAGGACGGCCAGAGAGGCCTCAGTAGTGTGCAATCAAACGGCCAGCTTCAATCGCTGTTTGTTTAAAGTGCAAGGGGACATGCAAGCACAGTTGAAAGTTATACGTTCAGACAATAAAGGCAAAGTCTCCAAGAAACTATCCGACGCCTCTGAAGAATTACAATTCCTTATGGAATTCAACTCTAGCATCACACAGGCCACAGCCAAGGCAATGGAACACTTGACAGACTTTGTTTTCATTACCATGGGGAACCTTGCCTTGGCCCGTCGGGATTCATATCCATCTTAAGAACGGAGTGAAACCAGACACGTTTGCTGCCCTTAGGACCGGCCCACTCCATATAGCCACCTTGTTTACAGAAACAGTTGTTAAAAAGGCTGAGGAAGAGATTACCCTGTATGATAGCAAGAGTCACCCAACGGCCACCAGTTCGCATACTAGGCAACGTTTCCACCCATATGAACGCCCTGATAAGAAACAGGAGAGTCGGTCGGAGGGAAAACAGGACAGACCCGCCTGGAAGAATATCAACAGGCGACCTTTCAAGCGAGGCAGGGGAAAAGCCTCTAACTTCTCTTCCCGACCTTCCCGCGGTCACCAACACTATTGTAACGTTTCCGGTTGGTGTTAACAACTAGAACGTTAGTTGTATGTTAATGTTAACTGGTTTGTATGGTAGTGTGTTAGTTGTGTTAACTACAACGTTTTGCCTTAAACTCTTCAATCTTGTCCAAGAATCAAATCATCAGGTAAGTTCAAGTCAATCACCCAATCTACACAGTACAGTCAAGATTCTCTGCTTATTATAATCTTAACCAGCTCACCACAGGTAAGATAATTAGTCAAAGTACCTGCTCACCACAGGTAAGATAATTAGTCAAAGTACCTGCTCACCACAGGTAAGGTTGCTCATTTAAGTACCTGCTCACCACAGGTAAGATATCAGTCAATCAAATAAGTTGCAGAGAAACCCTATGCATGTACCTCAATTCGATCATAAGTCAGTCTCACTCATGCATTCCAACAAGATAACTTAAAAAGAATTGCAAAACAAATAACTTTATTTGGCTCATGCCAAACTACGAATTCAATAAATAACAAGTAATTCCTAAAATCAACTACGGTGCACTAATAAAATCAAATGCAACATGCACCTTAAATCTAAACTTCAGTACTGTAAATACAGTAAATACTGTCAATACACTCAACACAGTAAATACAGTTAATTCAGTCACTAATATCAATACAGTCAAACATGTCAATACAGTTAACACTGTCAATACCATAAATACAGTCAGCACAGTCGATACTCAGAGTTTCAAGACTAATATTCACATTTAATAAAAATGTGTGCTATTCATTAGTATTCCACATACTAATAGTCAAAATATACACACCAAATATCATAAGAGCAAAAAGTCACACACTAGTATTCAAAATCATATGACATCCAATCAGACTGTGCAATTCACAAGCATTTGATATGCCAACAGTCAAAAATATGCACATCAAATGTCCAAGTACATCAGTAACAGTATTCAAATATCAATGTGTGACATTCAATCAGACTGTGTGCAATTCATAAGCATTTGATATGCCAACAGTCAAAAATATGCACATCAAATGTCCAAGTACATCAGTAACACACAGTATTCAAATATCAATGTGTGACATTCAATTCTTAATTCAATGTCAATTCAAACACACTGAAAGTACAGTCAAAAATCAGTGTGTAAATACTACAGTAATGCTCAGTGAATTATAAATACACTGAGAAAATAGCACTCAACAAAAGTGCTGTCCTTATCTAAATAATAATCACTCCAATAGGAGATTTATTGAAATTAATCTCAATTTTATAAATCCTCCTGAGTTTTCACAACATTTATTGGAGTTCTTCAGTCATTTATAAGGTGTGCATTTCAAAAGAAAGATTGAATTTTTAAGTTAACAATAAATACAGCTCAGTCCAGTGTAAATATGTTACACTGGAGTCAATGGATTAACTCTATCTCTTCATATATACTACTTCACTACTCTATTTCCAAATATGGAAATGCCAGTGAATGAGTACAACTTCACTACTGTTTTTCCAAATATAGAACTGTCACTGCTGATCAATGGGTTGTAGGAAGGGTTTTCATTGGCAAAGTAAAAGGTCATAGGTCATGATGGAATGAGTTGTGTGAAGGATTTTTATATGCACAAAGACAGACAGGATTGTTGATTATCAGGCAATGTTAGAGAAAGCATGACGTCCTAGTTGTGTGAAGAAATTTCATTGGCTCAGAACCAGACAGTCAAGAAAGTTGGCATTTTGACAAGACACTTGTTAAATTTACATGTGGAAGTTTTCAACTTAATTGTCCTAAAGTATCAAGTGTTATCAAGTACAGAGTGTTAGATATTGAATTTAAACTACTATAGATGCTTTATGCTGTGTTAAACTTTCCCTAAACTGGATATTTTATGATTTAATGTGCGCACATGTGAACTGTCATTTTGTCAATATTTGGCGCACATGAAGATCAATATTGGCTAAAGGCTTAAATTAAACAGCTTCACATCATGGGATATTGAAATTAAGCATGTACAGGTTGTTTTAGCACTGCTAAACGGTGCCTAAATAGGATATATGAAGGTGTGAGGTGCGCATATTGCACCTGATAACTGACCTTAACAGTGAAGTATTATGCGCATATATAAGTCAGTGCTGCGCACGTGCGCTATAAACCAGTGATTGTGCGCACAAATCTTGCGCAGATCGATGTTCACACTTGAGTCTCTCAAAAGAAACTGACTCTACAGCGTTACGTTCGCCCTTATATAGGTTTCCAGAGACCTCTTGGTGTAGGGAGACAATAACAATAACTGACAAAATATTTGCAATAAATGCTGAAATAGTCTGGATATTATTGTCAAATAGTCTTGACACATTAATTGTTAAAGAATTTAACTGTAATATGGATGAAATGTGTTGACATTACCGGCACTATATTTTGTCAAACCCTGGCTCATTACACATAGAATGTAAACAAATGGCGCACGTACGTGAATTTTGACAGTTTAATCTTAAACATTGTGGATATTATGAATAATGAGTGAGGATAATATAAAACCAATATTATAAATTGAATATATGGATGAATAGAAGGATTTACCCAAATTTACAGGTAAGATTTATGTTTCCATTATTTTAATATTTACTGTGCAACTGTGCGCTCTCAGTACAAATTTGACAGGTAAGAGCCAAGTTTTGACAGGATTATTAAGATTTATCAACTCCTGTTAATATGTAAGTACCATGAATAAATTCCAAATAAATCTGGGATACATGAATAATTTATACATACCATTCCAATCTGTTGTGAGTACATGCAAATGAGATAAAATTGAAACTTTACAGCTGAAAATACAGATGCTGCCTTCTCAAAAGGGATAGCCCAAAGGAGGATTTACTGACCACTGACCAATAAGAATTAAAATATGAATAAATTGTTAAACATGAGTATGCCAAAATATTTTACCCAATTGAAGTACTGTAATAAGTTAAAATAGGTATTGTTAAAATATTATTGAATTTAAATTGAATAAAATTTACATTATATCTAATTTGGTTGAATACCCCAATTACTACATTGCCCCCTCCTTAAGAATGCAGCTGCTGCAAATTCTAACCTCAGCCAGACTCATATATTACTACTAATTAAATTGACATATTAAATTGCAAGATTCCACCTGAAATGAAAATATATAGTTATAATTTGATAAAATTAGACTAAATTACTAGAATCAAAATACTCACCAAGCTAGAAATTTATTTAACCAAGCATGCAACCTAAATTTAAATTAAAACTGTTCACTTTCTAAATAAAATGTCACTTCTTATACTGGTGGACGCCAAACTCTCGTAGCAGGTCGTACGGGGTACACATCGGGCAATTGATTCGGACATCTTTCACAAATTCCTTCAGCCCGTTAGGGTGGTGTTTCTCCCGGTTTATCAGCTCTAGGACTGGCAATGGAATGTTGTGTGGGCAGCGCTCACTGGGGTCCTTCTTCTTTGGCTGAGGCTTTGGCCCTCTTGGTATCATCCCTCCAGCACAGCATGTCTTTGCCGATGTCGCTTGGTCCCTTACACTATCTGTAGGCGTGGAGCTGTTGGTACTGGCTTCGGGAAGTTTCGCCTGACCCTCGGGTTCTGAAACTGGTGCCCGGCCCATAACCTCGGGAAGTTTTGCCTGGCCCTTGGGAAGTTGTGCCTGGTCCAGAGGTTCTGAAGCTGGTGGCTGGCCCACAGTTTTGGTCACAGGTATTTGGTTTCCAGCCTCACCAGCTGGAACCAAAACCCTCTCTGTGTTAGCCTTACCAGCTGACACAAGTGGCCCTTCGCACTGAGTGTTGTCTGGGGTACCTTGTTCAGCTGTTGTCATGGGTGAACTCTTGGATGACAATGTCTTGACAATTGTCACCTGCTCCTCTAGAGCCTCTCTTTCTGACATGCTGCCAAGGTTTATGTTTCCCATAATGGACTGGTCTAGCTCATTCACATAATCTTCCTCATCAGCAAGACTGTAGGAGTCCTCCAGCTTCTGTCCTTCGGGGCACTTTTGCACCATAATAATCAGACTTGGGTTCGTGACCACCTCAAATATTTTCTCCCCGTGGTACTTGGCAATGTGCCTGTTTATCAAGTCCCTCTTTCTGGCATTTTTCACAGGACAGAAGGGACACTGAAATTGCTGTTTAGAATTTTCATTGTTGCCACAAATGGCAATGTGGTTTTTAAAATCTGGTTGATGGTTAAATGTGTTCTTGCATTTGTAACAAGTCCAAAATTTTCGTTTGCCTTGTCTTGGGACTCTCACCCGTTTTTCATGGTTTTCTTCATCAAATTTTGTCATTTTCTATAAAGATAAAATAATAAAAAAAAAAAAATTTATGGTTAGGACACTCAAACAGAAATTTTTTTTTTTTTTTTTTTGTTAACTATCCATACCAACGCTTGAGTATGTTAATTAACTACCTCAAGCATTCACGTCAGTCATACAGCTTCATTTGCAGGTTGGTAAAGATCTAAAATTGAGATTATTACTTATTTAATTCCTCCCAAAACAAATGTGTCTCAATGTCCCTCTTTCAAGTTGTTGTTCTGGAATTTTCACCTGACCACACCATTTGGACAGGAATTTTTCACCAATTTCATCATAGAAACTGGAATTTTCACCAGAACCCCCAATCTTTGCCCTAGGGTTATAACTAGGAGCATTACCAACTTCAGGGCAATTGGAATTTTCACCTTACTATTCTCAATAGAAGGAATTTTCACCAGTTTCACCTCAGAAACTGGAATTTTCACCAATAGCCCTTGTCTTCTCATCCAGAGACAAAGAGCACACATTCAATTCACAATATAAATTATAACATTCCTAATGGTCATTAAGGGTATTTGGTTGAGTTTGTTCATTCCCTCTCAACCAATCAGCTACTTTTGGTCCTAAATACTTTTTAATCCTATCAAAATGCACAACCTTGGGAATGGACTTCTCACTTCGCTGTATTCTGTATACAGCATCACTCAGTCTTTCTAGCACTAAATACGGTCCATCCCAAAATTTTTGCAGCTTTGGAGATACCCCAACCTTTTTGATTGGTGTATAAAGCCATACAAAATCTCCAGTTCGGTAAGGTTCACCTGACATTTTTATGTCATAATATTTCTTTTGCCTGTTGGCACTACTCTGCAAATGTCTACGAGCATAGTCATGAGCGATTTCAAGACGCTCTCTTAAGTCACTGACATAGTCATGTTCAGACAATGTTTCAGATTCATTGGGACAACCAACCATCAAATCAACTGGTAAGTTAATTTCGTGTCCAAACATCAACATGTTTGGGCTTACTTGTGTTGACTCTTGAGGGGTAGATCTGTAAGCCATTGTGACTAATGGAACAAATTTGTCCCAATCTCTCTGGTTTGTTTTCACATATAGGCTCAACATAGATTCTAAAGTCCTATTGAATCTCTCTACCAGGCCATCAGACATTGGATGAAATGGTGTGGTTCTGGTTTTGTGAATGCCTAGAATCTTGCAAATTTCGTTTATAACCCTGGACTGAAATTGTGTTCCCTGATCAGTGTGGAGTTCTTGAGGTACCCCAAACCTGCTGACAAACTCATGCACAAAAGTTTCAGCAACTGTTTGTGCTTCTATATTGCGCAAAGGGTAAGCCTCCATCCACTTTGTGAAATAGTCGCCTAAGACTAGCACATATTTGTTTCCTGAGTCACTTCTAGGAAAGGGGCCAACAATGTCAAGAGCGACCCTTTCTAAAGGAGCACCTATAAGGTACTGACCTAAGGGTGCCTTGTTTTTCTTTGCCGGGGGTTTCTTCTGAGCACAATTTGTGCATTGTTGGCAAAATAATTTGACATCATTTTTCATGTCATGCCAAAAATATCTTTGCCGTACTTTTGCCAGTATCTTGTGTTCACCAAGGTGACCACCTGTTGGACTAGCATGTAACTCTTGCAAGATTTGTTTTCGCATCACAAACGGAAGCACCAATTGCCAAACCACTTGCTTTGTTGATTCGGTTTCCCACCTCCTATACAATATTTGATTTCTGACATGTAACTGATCCCAAAGGAACCAGTAAGCTTTCAACTTTGGAGAGTATTTGGATACCTCATTCCAGTTTGGTTTTGCTTGAGCACCATTTTTAAGCCTCAGCATTTGGCCGATGATAGCGTCATCTTCTTGATTTTTCAAGATAGTCTCTGTATTCCAAATTTGTAACCAAGGTTCATCAGATGTTTGCTCATTCTGATTTTCAGTTGTGTTTTTGTCCGTTTCATAAAAATCCTCATCAATTTTCTCATGTTTGGCCTGTGACCTTGTCACTGCTTGTACTTCAACTTGATCTATTCTGCCACATTGTCTACAGGGCAGCCTAGATAATGCATCAGCATTGCTATGGAGCTTTCCAGCCCTGTGCTGGATATCAAACTGATAACTTCCCAGCATTTCTAGCCAACGGGCTATTTGACCTTCAGGCTCTTTAAAACGAAAAAGCCATTTAAGTGATGCATGATCAGTTCGGAGTGGGAAACGTTTGCCATACAAGTAATGTTTGAAATGTTTCACAAAGAAAACTACAGCAAGTAATTCCCTACGGGTTACACAGTAATTTCTCTCTGGCTTTGTAAGGGATTTACTGGCATATGCAATAACTTTCTCTTGACCATCTTGAATTTGTGACAAAACAGCCCCAATAGAGAAGTCTGAAGCATCAGTATCAAGAATAAATTCATCTTGAGCGTTTGGATAAGCCAGTATAGGAGCACTTATTAAATGTTCCTTCAATTTCTGAAATGCTAGAGTGCATTCTTCTGTCCAGTTAAAAACTTTTTGTTTCTTTTCAGTAAGTTTGTGAAGGGGGTTTGCTATTTTAGCAAAATCTTGGATAAATTTCCTATAATAGGAACAAAATCCAACAAAACTGCGTACCTCCCCAACAGTTTTAGGTTGAGGCCAGTCTTTAACTGCAGATAATTTTGAGGGATCTGTTTCTATTCCCTTGTCTGAAACTTTGTGCCCAAGGTAAGTCACCTCTCTTTGAAAGAAAAGGCACTTTTTAGCCTTAAGCTTGAGATTTGATGATCTGAATCGCTGAAAAACAGTTTCTAACCTGGTCAAACCCTCTTCTACACTTTTACTGTATATTATCACGTCATCAATATATATCAGCAAAGTTTTGAACTGCAGTCCGTTTAAGACCTGCTCCATGAGTCTTTCAAAAGTTGACGGTGCTCCCGTCAAACCAAAAGGCATGACGTTAAACTGATATAACCCATGAGTAGGTGTGGTGAATGCAGTTTTTGTTTTGTCATTTTCAGCCATTTCCACCTGGTGAAAACCACTGGCCAAATCACAGGTACTGAACCATTTTGACCCGGACAAATGTTCCAAGGTTGAATCAATTCTTGGTAATGGGTAAGCACAAGTATTTATGGTCAAGTCATTGACACGTGTGTAATCAATGCAAAATCTGAGTGAACCATCCTTCTTTTTGACTAGTACCACTGGAGATGCCCAGGGGCTAGTAGAGGGTTCAATCAAATTTTTGTCAATCATGTCTTGCATGACATTTTCAACTTCATGTTTCAGGTGGATTGGTATCCGCCGGGGATTTTGTTTCACCGGTTTTGCGTCGCCAGTGTCAATTGTATGTTTTACCACGCCTGTCCTCCCTAACTTGCCATCAGTGTCAACAAAAACATCCCTGTACTGATAAAGTAGGTTCATGAACTTTTGCTTTTCACTACTGTTCAAATGTTCAGAACTGTTTTCAGTGAGCTTCTGGAGAGGTTCAGGTAAATCTGAGATCTTAACATCGGGCCGTTCTTCCCCATGGTCAAGACTATTTACTAAAACTGTGTTCAGTTTCTGAACACTTGAACTGTCAATAGGATAACAAGTACCTATAGTTGTACCTTGTTTCAGGTCAATGTCATCATCAGTAGGATTTAACACCCTGACAACTGCATTTTGACTTGTAATGTCTGTTAATGTTCTGGCCACCAGGACTCCATATTTGGACTGAAATAATGGTGAGCCCTCAATAACATTAAATCTGTTTTCACCGCCTCTTTTCATAAATTTTGCTTGTATCAGCTGCTCATGATTACCTGGTACAGTAACATGATCTGCAACTGTAAGTCTACAACAGTTTGGTTTTGCAGAAAATTCATTCCACATGGGTATTTGAGTATTTTCAATCCTTATACAGGATTTGTTCAAGTCCAAAGTGCACTTTTGGGCAGTCAAAAAGTCCATGCCCAAAATAGCTTGTGATTTGATTTCTGCCACAATAACATTGTGACAGGTTTTCACAGGGCCTAGGTCAATTTCAAGTTTGGTTTGACCCTTCACGGATAAACTGGTACCATCAGCAAGTAATACATCATAAGGTACAGGCTCCAGTATTGTATTCTTTTGAAGACTGTCAAAAATATCTGATGCTATTAGTGTAATAGCAGACCCTGTGTCAACCAAAAAGTTTACTTCTTTTGAACAAACCTCTCCAGCAACAGTAAGACCACAAGTTTTTGAGAATGCAGATACAATAACATTAGGCCTTCTTGTTTCACTTAAGACTGTTTCTTGGCCTCCAGGAACAGTCTTATTTAGTTTGACTGTGAGGTATTCTGAGCTGTTGGTTTCTGATGAGAACGGTCTTTGTTCTCAGCAGGCTTTGGGCATTTATATTGGGTGTGACCCAGTTCTCCACAATTCCAGCACTTAAGCTTGGAACGGTCAAAAGGTGTCTTTTCATTGTGGTTGAAAGTTGGTTTCGAAATCTGGGATTTCATTTCAGTTATGACCTTTGTGAGGTTTTCAATTTGTTTCAAAAGTTCACCATTTGGTGAAGTCTTTCGTGGCTCTGTAGCCTTTGTATTGGCACCAGAAATCTGAGCCACATCAACGCTTGACTCACCTGAAGAGATTTCTCTGACAAACCTACGAGAATGCCTTTGTCGCTCAGCCTGTTGGAAGGCCTCCATTTCAATAGCTGCTGCCACTGTCTCATCAAAGGTTTCTGTATGTGCTTGGAAAATCTTAAATCTCAGGTCGCTGTCACCCAAGGCATCAAGGAAGTGGTCTCTGCACAAGACTTCAAATAACTCACCATGGGCCTGTGGAAAAGCCTGCAGAACTAAAAGTCTAATAGATTGGGCTAACTGTGGAATGCCCTCTTTGTCTCTTCTTGTCCTGTTTCGTAATTGAATTCGGAACAATTCAGTGCGGTTACCTGGGTTAAATCGCCTATTGAGAGCGGCCACTAAACCCTGGTAGTTTTGTTTGACCTCTGGGGTCAAAAATCTCATAGCCTGACAAGCCTCACCTCTAAGGCTTACAGCTAAGTATTGAACTTTCTCCCTGGGATGCCACTGATTAAGGTCAGCAACTGTCTCAAAGTGGGCCAAATACTCAGTCCAAGACCCACGGCCGTCAAAAGTGTCAGGCATAACCCTTGGCCTCTGGTTGTGTATTGGTTGTCTTTGTTGTTCTACAGTTGTTCTCATATCCCTAAGTATGTCTTGGATATTGTCTAAGCAGTCATCCCTATCAGGTCTGTTTCTGCTTGGCTGGTACCGGCCACCCACTATGTCTCCATTCTGAAATCTTGAGTCAGAGTACTGGTCGGGTCGGTTGTGTCTGTAACTAGGTACATTTTGCCCCAATAATACCTCAGGTGCAAAGTCAATAGGTCTCTGGCCCATACTAGGTCTCTGTAACTCGATATTCATGTCCAACCTACCAAGGTCGCCAGCCCCAGCACATGCTGGGGAGCTGTTCGCAGGACAGCCTGAGGCTTCACCATGAGTGATGTCATCCGATTGTTCATGAGTTGTCATATTTTTTTTTTTTTTAAATCTCAACAGATTGCAAAGGTTCGTTTCACTGGATTCCACTAAAGGTATGGAATCCCACCGCTGCCACCAAAAATGTAACGTTTCCGGTTGGTGTTAACAACTAGAACGTTAGTTGTATGTTAATGTTAACTGGTTTGTATGGTAGTGTGTTAGTTGTGTTAACTACAACGTTTTGCCTTAAACTCTTCAATCTTGTCCAAGAATCAAATCATCAGGTAAGTTCAAGTCAATCACCCAATCTACACAGTACAGTCAAGATTCTCTGCTTATTGTAATCTTAACCAGCTCACCACAGGTAAGATAATTAGTCAAAGTACCTGCTCACCACAGGTAAGATAATTAGTCAAAGTACCTGCTCACCACAGGTAAGGTTGCTCATTTAAGTACCTGCTCACCACAGGTAAGATATCAGTCAATCAAATAAGTTGCAGAGAAACCCTATGCATGTACCTCAATTCGATCATAAGTCAGTCTCACTCATGCATTCCAACAAGATAACTTAAAAAGAATTGCAAAACAAATAACAACTTTATTTGGCTCATGCCAAACTACGAATTCAATAAATAACAATACAAGTAATTCCTAAAATCAACTACGGTGCACTAATAAAATCAAATGCAACATGCACCTTAAATCTAAACTTCAGTACTGTAAATACAGTAAATACTGTCAATACACTCAACACAGTAAATACAGTTAATTCAGTCACTAATATCAATACAGTCAAACATGTGAATACAGTTAACACTGTCAATACCATAAATACAGTCAGCACAGTCGATACTCAAAGAGTTTCAAGACTAATATTCACATTTAATAAAAATGTGTGCTATTCATTAGTATTCCACATACTAATAGTCAAAATATACACACCAAATATCATAAGAGCAAAAAGTCACACACTAGTATTCAAAATCATATGACATCCAATCAGACTGTGTGCAATTCACAAGCATTTGATATGCCAACAGTCAAAAATATGCACATCAAATGTCCAAGTACATCAGTAACACACAGTATTCAAATATCAATGTGTGACATTCAATCAGACTGTGTGCAATTCATAAGCATTTGATATGCCAACAGTCAAAAATATGCACATCAAATGTCCAAGTACATCAGTAACACACAGTATTCAAATATCAATGTGTGACATTCAATTCTTAATTCAATGTCAATTCAAACACACTGAAAGTACAGTCAAAAATCAGTGTGTAAATACTACAGTAATGCTCAGTGAATTATAAATACACTGAGAAAATAGCACTCAACAAAAGTGCTGTCCTTATCTAAATAATAATCACTCCAATAGGAGATTTATTGAAATTAATCTCAATTTTATAAATCCTCCTGAGTTTTCACAACATTTACTGGAGTTCTTCAGTCATTTATAAGGTGTGCATTTCAAAAGAAAGATTGAATTTTTAAGTTAACAATAAATACAGCTCAGTCCAGTGTAAATATGTTACACTGGAGTCAATGGATTAACTCTATCTCTTCATATATACTACTTCACTACTCTATTTCCAAATATGGAAATGCCAGTGAATGAGTGAGTACAACTTCACTACTGTTTTTCCAAATATAGAACTGTCACTGCTGATCAATGGGTTGTAGGAAGGGTTTTCATTGGCAAAGTAAAAGGTCATAGATCATGATGGAATGAGTTGTGTGAAGGATTTTTATTGGCACAAAGACAGACAGGATTATTGATTATCAGGCAATGTTAGAGAAAGCATGACGTCCTAGTTGTGTGAAGAAATTTCATTGGCTCAGAACCAGACAGTCAAGAAAGTTGGCATTTTGACAAGACACTTGTTAAATTTACATGTGGAAGTTTTCAACTTAATTGTCCTAAAGTATCAAGTGTTATCAAGTACAGAGTGTTAGATATTGAATTTAAACTACTATAGATGCTTTATGCTGTGTTAAACTTTCCCTAAACTGGGTATTTTATGATTTAATGTGCGCACATGTGAACTGTCATTTTGTCAATATTTGGCGCACATGAAGATCAATATTGGCTAAAGGCTTAAATTAAACAGCTTCACGTCATGGGATATTGAAATTAAGCATGTACAGGTTGTTTTAGCACTGCTAAACGGTGCCTAAATAGGATATATGAAGGTGTGAGGTGCGCATATTGCACCTGATAACTGACCTTAACAGTGAAGTATTATGCGCATATATAAGTCAGTGCTGCGCACGTGCGCTATAAACCAGTGATTGTGCGCACAAATCTTGCGCAGATCGATGTTCACACTTGGTTCACCTCTTGGTGTAGGGAGACAATAACAATAACTGACAAAATATTTGCAATAAATGCTGAAATAGTCTGGATATTATTGTCAAATAGTCTTGACACATTAATTGTTAAAGAATTTAACTGTAATATGGATGAAATGTGTTGACATTACCGGCACTATATTTTGTCAAACCCTGGCTCATTACACATAGAATGTAAACAAATGGCGCACGTACGTGAATTTTGACAGTTTAATCTTAAACATTGTGGATATTATGAATAATGAGTGAGGATAATATAAAACCAATATTATAAATTGAATATATGGATGAATAGAAGGATTTACCCAAATTTACAGGTAAGATTTATGTTTCCATTATTTTAATATTTACTGTGCAACTGTGCGCTCTCAGTACAAATTTGACAGGTAAGAGCCAAGTTTTGACAGGATTATTAAGATTTATCAACTCCTGTTAATATGGTAAGTACCATGAATAAATTCCGAATAAATCTGGGATACATGAATAATTTATACATACCATTCCAATCTGTTGTGAGTACATGCAAATGAGATAAAATTGAAACTTTACAGCTGAAAATACAGATGCTGCCTTCTCAAAAGGGATAGCCCAAAGGAGGATTTACTGACCACTGACCAATAAGAATTAAAATATGAATAAATTGTTAAACATGAGTATGCCAAAATATTTTACCCAATTGAAGTACTGTAATAAGTTAAAATAGGTATTGTTAAAATATTATTGAATTTAAATTGAATAAAATTTACATTATATCTAATTTGGTTGAATACCCCAATTACTACACTATAAATGACAATTATTATGCAAACAAGGATACAAGCCAGTTGATGACCGGGACTTTCCACACAGACCATACATTGAACAATTTATTGACTTTAAATGTAAAGCCTCCTGTTGTCAAATTTGTTCCTTCTGCACCCGGGCTTCCACAAAGGAAAGGGATAAGTCCCGGAGTGCCAGAATGTCAAGTAAAAAGGTGTCAATTAAAATCTGTGAAAAGTGTTTCTTGTGTCACTCCATTGTCTTATGCCAATTCTGTTCCAAATGTACCAAATGCTGCCCTCACTCTGCCTGTAGGGGCCAGACTGCAAAATTTTTGGCAGACTTGGCTGGACCGGGGTGCCGGTCCCAAAGTAGTTCAAATCCTGCGAGAGGGCTACACCCTCCCTTTCCGGATCCGACCAAACCTCACAAGAATTCCCACAGTCGTAAGCTGCTATGCCAATCCTCTCAGGAACAGCTACCTGTTAGAGGCATTGCATCAGCTTATCGACAAAAATACTGTGGAACAGGTTTCCCATCAGACCTCGTTGGGGTTTTACGACGGAGTCTTTTTAGTCCCCAAACCCAACAACAAATGGAGACCTATATTGGACCTCGGCCATCTGAACCAATTCCTCAAAGTAGAGAAATTCAAGATGGAAACACCGGAAACCATCAGAACCTCCCTCCTACAAGGGGAATGGGTAATGTCGGTGGACTTCAAGGATGCTTATTTCCACATACCGATACAGAAACAGTTCCGGAAATACCTCAGATTTCAGATCCAGGACCAAACCTACCAGTTCAAAGCTCTTCCCTTTGGTCTATCCACAGCACCCATGGAATTCACTGTAATCACAAAGGAAGTCAAGCTAATGGCCATGCACAAGGGTATAAGAATCCACCAGTACCTAGACGACTGGTTAGTAAGAGCCAAATCCCCCCAGGCTTGTCTCCGACATACTCAGATGCTGGTCAAAATATGCCAGGATCTAGGCTGGTTAGTGAATTTGGAAAAATCAGAGCTGGAACCCAACAAGTCTTCAACTTTGTAGGCTACCAGTTTGACCTCAAGTCCGGTCGGGTCCGACCGACACCGGACCGGTGGCAAAGCCTCCAGGGAAAGATACAAACACTTTTATTGCTACCGGCCTGTCCGGCCCGGCAATTCATGTCCTTGATAGGTCTGTTAACAGCCACAGAGAAGCAAGTTCACTTAGGCCGATTACACATGAGACCCATTCAGTGGCATCTCAAAAACAACTGGAGGGTACCGGAATCCTTAGAAAAGGTCATCCCTCTACCCAGGTCCCTGCACCCACATTTATGCTGGTGGCTGGAAGAAAGCAATGTCCTCCAAGGACAACCGTTACACCCCATGAGGCACGCTCTGCAAATATTTACAGACGCCTCAAAAGAAGGGTGGGGCGCTCACTTAAACAAGTTCACGGCAAGAGGGTCCTGGTCGGTGCCAGAAAGCAAGCTGCACATAAACTACCTAGAACTCAAAGCGGTTCTCCTAGCCCTCAAAGAGTTCCAAAGTCTCTGTGTGGGCAAAATAGTCCTAGTGGCAACCGACAATACTACGGTAGTCGCTTACATAAACAAAGAAGGAGGCATGAGGTCAGGCCCACTCTGTGCCCTCCTGTGGAGAATCTTAACCTGGTGTTCCCACAGACAGGTGACCCTAAAAGCCCGGCATATCCCGGGCCACCTCAATGTGATAGCCGACAAGCTATCCAGACTGGGTCAGACCATCCAAACCGAATGGTCCCTCCTACCAGAAGTGTTTCAACAACTATGCACACAATGGCACCGGCCTCAGATAGACCTATTTGCCACGAGGTTCAACCACAAGTTACCTCAGTTTGTCTCTCCAGTACCGGACACCCTGGCTGTAGCAGTGGATGCACTCACTCTGCCATGGGACGATCTGGATGCATACGCCTTCCCACCGACCGACATATTGGGCAAAGTGGTGGAGAAGCTGCTGGACTCCCCGTGCAAAAGACTCATTCTGATTGCGCCGGGATGGCCCAACATGCCCTGGTTTTGGGACCTAGTGGCCATGTCCAGTCGGGCCCCTCTCAGTCTGCCCAACCTGCCCAATCTGCTAACACAACCCTTCAATCAGATCCCTCACAGAAATCTGACAAATCTGAATCTCCATGCCTGGCTCCTAGAGCCGCAAAAATCAAAGAACAAGGTTTCTCTGAGGCAGTGGCAGCAAGAATTGAGGCTCCTCAAAGAAAATCAACCAGATCAGTCTATGAGGCAAAGTGGACCCTTTTTACAAAGTGGTGCTACACTAATCAGGTGGACTTCAGGTCACCACCTGTAAAGTCGGTGGCTGACTTCCTGATGTACCTCTTTGAGGAAAAGAAGTTGCAGCCCACCACCATCGATGGATACAGGTCTGCCATTGCTGATAAACTAGGTGATACAACACTAAATATCAGCAAAGATCATAATCTCACTCGTCTCTTGGAAAGTTTCCACAGAGACAGACCCAAAGGGCGGAGGGGAATACCTTCCTGGAATCTTTCCCTGGTACTACACCAGCTGACAAAGCCCCCTTTCGAACCTCTTAGGGAAGCATCTCTGAAGCATCTGACCTTCAAAACTGTCTTCCTTTTGGCCCTCGGCTCTGGCAAAAGAAGGAGTGAGATCCATGCATGGCAACATAAGAACATCAGACACCAGTCGGACTGGTCTAAGGTGTCTCTATTTCCATCTCCCAGCTTTCTCTCCAAGAATCAGCTGGCCAAGGAGGGTCCGGAGAGTGTAGCCCCGGTGGTCATACCAGCCCTGGCTCCTACTCTGGATAGATCCCTCAAGTCTGATAGGTCTCTCTGTCCAGTCAGAGCCTTACGCTACTATTTGGACAGAACTTCAGACCTTAGGCAGGACAAACAATTAGTTTTTGTCTCCTTCAAGAAAGGCTTTGACAAAGACATCTCGCCTGCCACTATCTCCTCATGGATCAAACAAACTGTGATCCTATGCTATGAGCTCTCTGATCATCAAGCCCACACTCTGTATCAAGTTAAAGCTCATGATGTAAGGGCTTTCGCTGCTTCTAAGGCCTTCCAGTCGGGAGTTTCCCTAGAGCAGATATTATCAGCCTGCCACTGGAAATCTCATAATACCTTCACCCAATTCTATCTGAAGGACGTGGCTTGGGCTGACTCAGAGCTCTACCATCTCGGACCGGTTGTGGCTGCTCAGCAGATCCACCAACAGACTGGTACCTAGAGGAGATCTGTACATATGTAAATACTTGTACATATTTGTATATACTACACATATTTAAGGAGCAACACAAAAAAAAAAAAAAAAATCTCACGTACTTCCTCCGGGAGACTTAATTTTATGGGACTGAACTCATCCCTCTCTTCCCCCTACCTCAGAGCAGGTCTGTTTTTAAAAAGGGGGGGGGGGGAGAAAGACAAGGTCGACTCTGACGGTTCCAACCGGGTTAACCGGATGATGATATTCGACCATAGCCTTAGGGGTTTTAAACTTCAAGGTTTACCCAGGCTTTAAGAAAGAATTTCCACAAGTTCACACAAGTCCCTAGTAACCTACCTGCCGACCAAGCGGTAGTTATTCAGCTATTGTCCATTGGATAGGATGTATTAACGCAATAAAATTGCAAATTTAATAAGTAAATTAAATTTTTATAAGTTAATACCCTATCCAATGGACACGCGAGACCCTCCCACCGACCCCGCTATCAGCTTACTAGGGGTCTAATAAGTTTAGACAACAAAAAAGATGCTATGACGTCACTCTGTCTAGACAGGAAGGAAGTACGACACGCCATCTGGCGAGTGCACTGGTGCTACGGACCGACCTGCTAGTGGAGACACAGGACGTCTTTTTCTGACGTTTGGCGGGCCGGTCTGCACCGACCGGATAAGCTATTGTCCATTGGATAGGGTATTAACTTATAAAAATTTAATTTACTTATTAAATTTGCAAGTTTGTGATACTGACCCAAACCCTAGATTTTTGGGATATAAAGCCTCAAATTTAACCTTGAATCTCTGATTGTACTTTTGACAATAAGCATAATACTTTGCCATTTAAATGGGGGAGGAAATTGCACAGACACATGTATCAATTCACCAAGTCAATGATTTTCAGGCTGGGTAAACAAAAAAAGCCAAGTTTAATATTAAACTGGATTCCAGGTGAAGATCTGCAATGGCTACAATGCACTAGTACAAATTTTTTACCCCACAGCCTTTAAGGTTGTTCAGTATTGGTTTCCCTAAAGTATCCATGATTTAAATTTAGCGTATTGATCTTGACACTGAAATCTCAATCTGGTCCCAACTGAATCTCAAACTAAGCTTTAGGAAGGTGATACATGTACTTGGTAGGATAATTGGCCAGGGGTGTAGGTGTGCAGTGTCATGGTGTGACTTGGATTTGACCTTGCCACAGTAACCCTGACTTAAAATTTTGTTGGGGGTGGTGGGGTATATCTTAAATTCTGTATGGTGTAGGAAGTTGACACTTGTCGGGGATATGTTGGGGAATGTAGGTGTGAGTTTGACCTTTCAACTCTTCTCTGGGCTACATCTTTGAAATGGTAAGGTGTAGGACATTGGTATATTAGTTGAATGATCTAGGTGTGCCCTTGAACCTGGCTCTGCTAAAATGTTTTCTGCTGCCATGTTTGAGACAAATTTCTGCTGTCATAAAAATCTGAACTGCAGCAACTGCCTGCTATCTCCACTGACCGCTGTCAATTAATAAACCGATCAATTAATAAATTTTACAGCTTCATTTATTTGGGGTTTTTACGTCGCTTTCAACACTGTACAGGTCATATCACGACGGGTAGTTGGAAGGGCAGAGGAAACCAGTACATACAGTTCGTTAGGGTTCTGTAAACTGCTTACCAACGGCAAGCAACTACCAGCTTTCCCACTTGAGGCCATGCCTGGAACCGAACCCTGGCCTCTGAGGTGGGAGGCGAGTTTTTTTTACAGCTTAATAACTACAATTTTATTGCGTTAATACATCCTATCCAATGGACAATTGCTTATCCGGTCGGCGCAGACCGGCCCGCCAAACGCCAGAAAAAGACGTCCTGTGTTGCCACTAGCTGGCCGGTCCGTAGTACTGTGCACTCCCCAGATGGCGCCTCGTACTTCCTTCCTGTCTAGACAACCTGACGTCATAGCATCTTTTTCGTTTGGCGCGTGTACTGTGCGAACGTGTTTTCAACAATCTCCAGATATTTTAAGGAAAAGTGTGCATTATGACGGATTTTTAACCTTATATATGGATATGTTCAGTGTAGAAATGTTACCTACTGATCAAGCACGGATATACATTTAGAAATCTGCTGGAAACGCTCCCTAGTTGACTCAATTTAGTGTTGAGGATAGGGCAGTGATCGACGAGAAATATGAAGGCAGCCATTTTGCTAGTTTCCTCCCTTTAACCTTTGTGTTGTTAGGGGCAGATCGACAATTTTTAAAGAAAATAATGGATATTCTACTTACAAGGTATTTTTATCCGTGTCTTTTAGTTTGAATGTACCTTCAGCTACAATCACCATAGAAACGTCTTCTCTAGTACTACAAATGGAAATCACGGAAAACTTCGTTCTATGTAGTATTTAACACTGTAAATAGAAGGAATTCCGCATACGAAAGGTGCATTCTTCAGAGCGCACTGGTAAAGACTTCTCTGCTGTATAGCATCAGTCACACCAGCCTAGCTCGAGTATTGGTGTTTTTTCATCAGAAGCAAGAGATGAATTCTTCAGATTTCTTCAGAGCGCACTGGTCCAGACATCTTTGCTTTAAAGCATTAGTCGACCGGTAAGCTTATATATATGTACATCAGCAGCAAGAGATGAATTCTTCAGATTTCTTCAGAGCGCACTGGTCCAGACATCTTTGCTTGTAAAGCATTAGTCGACCGGCAAGCTCCAGTTCTTCCAACCTCACAATAGAAGGTGATATCAGTCCCTCCCTTGCAGACCCGGCTTTGTTGTCGGTAGTGAGGGTTGTGGATGGCCAGTTCACTGGTTTTATCACGAAAGAGAGAAGGAATTTCATCTGCACATCTACAGAGCGCACTGGTCCAGGCTTCTCTGCTTTAAAAGCATCAGCCGGCCGGCCAGCTCAAAAGAACGCGACCTCTGATGTCATATCCAGTCAGCCAATCGCGTGTCTTTCCGACCAATCACGAAGCAGGTCACGTGTTTTCACCGACCAGGAAGGTCGGAAGTGCGTTCTTCAGAACTCACGTCTACTGTGACTACAGTCCCTGCTTTACAGACCCGACCTTGTTGTCGGTAGTGGGGTTTTGTGGACTGTAAAGTTGCCAGTAAAGCATCGCACAAAGAACGCGAATACTGATGTCATCTCCAGTTAGCCAATCGCGTGTCCTTCCGACCAAACCACGAAGCTGGTCACGTGTTTTCACCGACCAGGAAGGTCGGAACTGCGTTCTTCACAACTTACATCTACTGCGATACCAGTCCTTCTCTCATGAACCGACCTTCGTTGTCGGTAGTGGGGTTTGTGGATGAGCAGTATACTGCGCATTTGCATGTTTAATTATCACAAAAGAACGCGGCAACTGACGAACTCCAATCAGCCAATCGCGTGTCTTTCCGACCAGCAGGCTGGTCACGTGACACACCGAACACCAAGTGTTTCTAAAAATAGATTACAAGGGCTTTCCCAGCAACTGTCAAATCTTCAAACAAGACGTGCGATTTAAGAAATACTTCAATTAATGGAGGAAACCTACAGCAAGCTGAATTCAACACAGAAGATAGTTGTTAAATTGTTTTCAACAACTGGTTACAGAGTGTACGGCTGGTACTGGCTACACAGCCTTGTACACTTGCTTCAACAACTAGGTACAGAGTGTACCCGCTGGTACTGGCTACACAGCCTTGTACACTTACTTCAACAACTAGGTACAGAGTGTACCCGCTGGTACTGGGTACACAGCCCTGTACACTTGTTTCAACAACTGGTTACAGAGTGTACCGGTCGGTACTGCCTACACAGCCTTCTTCAACAACTGCTTACAGAGTGTACCGACTGGTACTGGCTACACAGCCCTGTACACTTGCTTCAACCACTGGTTACAGAGTGTACCGGCTGGTACTGGCTACACAGCCTTCTTCAACAACTACTTACAGAGTGTACCGACTGGTACTGGCTACACAGCTTTGTACACTTGCTTCAACAACTGGTTACAGAGTGTGCCGGCTGGTACTAGCTACACAGCCTTGTGCACTTGCTTCAACCTACCGGTTACAAAGTATACTAACAGGGTGCTGGCTACCCAGCCTGCCAGTTTTTTTTTGCCGGTTACAGAGAATTACTGGTTACAGTAAAGTACCGGACATGGAGTCCTGGTACCGGACAGAGTTGCCTAAGGTAAATTTGGTTACAGAGAATTCTTAGACCAGTCAGTGGGCTTGGTGATATGACAGTGTCCCAAGCTACTGCCAGGCAACCTTCCCTTATCACACCTCTCAAAAAAAAAAAAAAAAAAAAAACCTGTTATCGGTGCTGGACTTGACTGGAGAGATAATAAATTTTGTCATCATGTCCGGCCAGGGGTCAGACATCTCACAAATGACAATTGCTCTGTAAATGCTGCACCTTGCAGGCTGCCGGCCCGGGGCGAAGAGTCTATTAATGTGAAAAGTTGTGTCAGCCCCACCAGACCACAATAAGAACAGAGAAACTGTTAATCTGGATCATTGTCACCAGACCGGACCAGTGTCCGGAGGGACAGAAAATGTTTGTCAGAATACCCAAATGTCCCAAATGTGGCACACAATCTGCCTATAGGGTCCAGACTAAGCCCTTTTTGGGAACTTAGGAAGCCTTGGGGACTGGACCCTAGATAGTACAAATGTTGAAGGAGGGACATCTACGTCCATATACCTATACAAGAACAATCCAGGAAATGCCTGAGATTTCACATCCAAGGTCGGGCATACCAGTTCAAGGCCCTGCCATTCGGTTTGTCCACAGCACCTTTGGAGTTCACCGTGATACCAAAGCAGGTGAAATTGATGGCCATACACAAGGATTTAAGAAGCCACCAGTACCTAGACGACTGGTTGGTGAGAGCCAGCTCCCACCAGGCTTGTCTCCAACATTCACAGGACCTAGTAAATAATGTGTCAGCAACTAGGTTGGCTGGTGAACTTAGAGAAATCAGAGCTGGAGCCCAAACAAGACTTCGATTTTGTAGGCTACCAGTTCGACTTCAGGTTTGATCGGTTCCGACCGACTCTGGAGTGGTGACAGAACCTTCAAGAGACTGCTATCCCTACCGGCTTGCCCGGTCCGGGAATTCATGTCCTTGATAGGTTACTAACATCTACAGAAAAGTATGTTAATCTAGGCAGACTTCATATGAGACCCATACAGTGGCATCTCAAAAACAACTGGAGGGTATCCAGAATCACTGCAAAAGGTGATCCAAGTCCCCAGGTCCCTGCACCCCCATTTACAATGGCGGCTGAAGGAAGACAATGCACTTACAGGCCAACCATTACACCCAATAAAACATGCTCTGCAAATATTTACAGACGCATCAATAGAAGGGTGGGGCGCTCACTTAGATGAGCACTTGGCAAGAGCAACCTGGTCCCCTCCGGGAAGCCAGTTGTATATAAACTATCTAGAACTTAAAGCAGCCTTTCTGGCTTTAAAAGAGTTCCATGACCTTTGCTCAACAAGATAGTACTTGTAGCAACTGACAACACCACAGTAGTGTCATACATAAAGGAAGGAGGAATGAGGTCGGGCCCACTTTGTGCCCTACTATGGAGAATCTTGACCTGGTGTACCAGGAAACAAGTGACTCTAAAGCACGACACATTCCAGGCCGGCCTAATATGGTAGCAGACAGGCTGTCCAGGCTAGGCCAGACCATCCCAACAGTGGTTTCTCCTTCCAGAGGTCTTCCACTCTATGCAGTAGGTGGCACCGGCCCAAAATAAACTTATTTGCCACGAGGTTCAACAACAAATCGCCTCTGTTTTGTGTCACCGGTACCGGATCCCCTGGCCACAGCAGTGGATGTGCTCAGTCGGCCATGGTAGGATCTAAAAGCATACACCTTCTCACCATCAGGCATATTGGGCAAACCATCAGGCATATTGGGCAAAGTGGTGGAGAAGTTGCAAGACTCCCCATGTAAGAGAATCATTCTGATTGCTCCGGGGTGGCCCAATATGCCTTGGTTTTGGGATCTAGTGGCCATGTCCAGCCACATCCCACTGAGCCTGCCTAATCTGTCCAGCCTGTTCACAGCCATTCGATCAGATCCCTCACAGAAATCTGACAAATCTTAATCTCCATGCAGGGCTCCTAGAGCCTCAGCAATCGAGGAGCAGGACTTGTATGAGGCAGTGGCAGCAAGAATTGAGGCTCCTCAAAGGGGGGTCAATCAGATCAGTCTATGAGGCAAATGGGTCATTTTTTACCAAGTGATGTATCATTCATCAGGTGGACTTCGGGCACCACCTGTTAAGTCAGTTGTTTACTTCCTTAGGTACCTGTTTCAGGACAGGAAGTTGTAGCCCAGTACCATTGATGGTTACAGGTCAGCCATTGCTGATAGTCTAGAATTTGCCCATCAATGTTAGTAAGGATGAAAATCTCACTCGTCTCCTGGATAGCTTCCACTGAGACAGACCCAAAGGCCGGAGGGGAACCCCCTCCTGGAACCTCTCCCTGGTTTTTGCACCAGCTGACAAGGTTCATTTTCAACCAATTAAAGGCCTCCTTGAAGCATTTGACCTTCAAGGCAGTTTTCCTCTTGGCCCTGGGTTCGAGCAAGCGTAGAAGTGAGATACATGCTTGGCAAACAGCCCAGCACCATTGATGGTTATAGGTCACCCATTGTTGATAAACTGGAAATTCACCCTTCAACATCAGTAAGGACGAAAATCTCGCTCGTCTCTTGGATAGTTTCCTCAGAGACAGACCCAGAGGCAGGAGTGGCATACCCTCCTGGAACTTCTTACTGGCCGTGCACCAGCTAAGAAGCCATTTGATCCAATCAAGGAGGCCCCCTTAAAGCATTTGACCTTCAAGACGGTATTCCTCTTGGCCCTTGGGTCGGGCAAGTGCAAAAGTGAGATTCATGCCTGGCAAAACTGATATATTGGACACCAATCCGATTGGTCAAAGGTGTCCCTGTATCCATCACCCAGCTTTCTATCCTAGAATCAGCTGGCCATAGAGTGTCCAGTGTGGCCCCTGGGGTTATAACTGCCCTGGCCCCGAAGTCTGACAGGTCCCTCTGTCTGGTCAGAGCATTGTGCTGCTATTTGGACAGGACCTCAGACATCAGGCAGAATAAGAAAGGTTTCAACAAAGACATCTCACCTGCCACTATCTCCTATTGGATCAAGCAGACTGTGATCCTATGTTATGAGCTCTCTGACCAGGAGTCACACTTTTAACATCAGGTTAAAGCCCATGATGTCAGCGCCTTGGCTGCTTCTAAGGTCTTCCAGTCGGGAGTCTCCTTAGATCCAATCTTGTCAGCCCACCACTGAAGTCACAATACCTTCACACAGTTCTATATGAAGGTCGGGGCTTGGGCTGATTCGGAGCTTTACCAATTGGGCTAGGTAGTGGCTGCTCAGCAGACCCACAAGTGGCCCTTAGATTGAGGAGATTTGTATATGTGCATAACAGTTCTTCATGTACATAAGAATTAAGTGTGGCGTGCTTCCTTCGGGAGGTTTATTTGTATTCTGGGACTGATCCCTCTCTTCCCCTACCTCAGAGCAGGTCTGCAAAAAAAGGGGGGGGGGGGCGACGGCGGTATAGCCCCGGGTAACCGGCTGCTGGCAACCGACCATGGCCTTGCAGGGTTTCCTGACCTTAAAGTCAACCCAGGCCTGGACCTATAGGTCTTCTGACGAAGTCAGCCTAGACCATAGGTTTAAAATTTGCTATTACTTGTGAGTTCACATAAGTCCCTAGTAACTTACCCGCCGACCAAGCGGTAGTTATTCAGCAATTGTCCATTGGATAGGATGTATTAACGCAATAAAATTGCAAATTTAATAAGTAAATTAAATTTTTATAAGTTAATACCCTATCCAATGGACACACAAGACCCTCCCACCGACCCCGCTATCAGCTTAGTAGGGGTCTAATAGGTTTAGACAACGAAAAAGATGCTATGACGTCAGGTTGTCTAGACAGGAAGGAAGTACGAGGCGCCATCTGGGGAGTGCACAGTACTACGGACCGGCCAGCTAGTGGCAACACAGGACGTCTTTTTCTGGCGTTGGGGGGGCCGGTATGCGCCGACCGGATAAGCAATTGTCCATTGGATAGGGTATTAACTTATAAAAATTTAATTTACTTATTAAATTTGCAAATTTATGCTGTAATCTTGCTGTTAAATCGTCTTGCTTGATACTTTGTCTTTACATACATTTGTTTCTGCACCGTAGAATAACTTACTGTTCTGAAAGACTCCTTAACTTGCACTTGTTCTCATGGTGTTCTACGCCATTTGTCCAGGCGGTGGGGAATTAGCATCAGTGATCGGTGTTCTTTATCTCTTGACTTGAGAATGGTAAAAAAAATTTATTGATATTTTAACTTTCACCATAGAAATGTGCACAATCATTTAAATGGCAGAAATTTGTAAAGACTTTTCGTAAAATATGTAGAGACGGCATCAAGGCAACAACTAAACGGGTTAAAACTAGAGTTCAAAAAGGTGCCAATCCTGAAAGGGCAGCCAGCAGTGGCTAGGAAAAGACCTGTGACTATTTGGATATCCTAGATAAGAGGATCCATATTCAACACTGGGCCTTAGCTTAATGCCAAAGTAAGGCTTTATCCCATATGCTCTAGAGGGAATTCTATAGTATGGGTAATTCCATTCTTGTTAGGTGAGAGATGGAAATGACCCACCTTTAAACCCATTCTGGGAGAGACTAGACATGAACAACACAGGAGCGCCCCTGTCTCCACCTTTATTCTACTCAGCTGGTGAAGGATGGAGAAAAGTTCCTCAAAAAAGGCTCCACTAAAAACCCCCCAGGGCTTTAGGCCATATCAAAATCAGTCCTTTCATGGTCTCCACCTCAATAACTAAAGATGCTCCTACAGGAAGTGTCCCTATGGGGGATGCTCCACCCCAAGTAGTAACCAATCGTTTTCCTCGGGCAGGACGGAGTTGTATAACGGGCAACAAAGGTAATTTCCGACCTCATCATAGAGGCAGAGGGCGTAGAAAGTGGAATCCCCTATTATTGACTACCTAGCCTCAATCGGTGCACCAGTAGGAGGCCGCCTCAGTTCTGTTAGAAAAGACTGGCTAAAAGAAAAGTGTTCAAACAATGTGTTAAAAATTATTACAAATGGTTAAGTTCTACCAGTCATCACGAAACCAAAATTAGCCATGCACCCCCGACCAGCTCAGGATACAAGGCCCACCGAAAAGACCTAGCTCTGGCCTCTTGTATCTCTCCCTGACCAAGAACACAATCAAAAGAGTAGAAAAGGTAAGGTGTCTTGGGATTTTACAGTCGCCTGTTTCTAGTTCCAAAGCCTCAACAAAGATGGAGGCCAGTCACAGTCATGGACCTCAAATTTGTTGATAAAGATTTAATTTATTGTTCATGTGTATGTAGCTATAATTGAATGTTTCAAACTGACTTCTGATCAGATCATAAGTGAAGTTGACATTGTGATACCAACAAAATGTTTGGTCTGGGAGGAGTTAACAGTCTGAAACTGCAGTAATCAGTCTCCAAGAAATAGGGAGGTATACATTTGTTATATTCCCAGCAGAAAGTAAGGAATATACTGGTTTCACGTTCTACTGCCACTCTACGTTTTGTGTGCGCGATAACTCGAACACTTTCATGGATTTCATTCCAAATTGGCACAAACATGTATTTGGAGATGAACCGTAACCTAAAGGTTTAAAAGAATGGCAGCAGGGACAAATTTTATGAGCTTGTGTATGACACTCGAAGACCCTGTCCTGGGGACTTTTTTCTGTTTTTACCCCACAGCCCTTGCGGGCTGTTGGGGGTATTGTTTTCACCCATGGTGTCCGGATGGGCAGGTGGGTGGCGGGAAAAACGTCCGGGCTGTATCTCAGAAACTGTAAAGTGTAGGAAGTTGATACTTGGTAGGGACATTGGTTGAGTGTAGGTGTGCAACCTCATGGTGAGACCTTGATTTGACCTTTAACCTCACCGTAGTGACCTTGATCTATAAAATCTTGTCCGGGCTATATCTCAGAAACAACAAGGTGTAGGAAGTTGATACTCGGTAGGGACATTAGTTCGGGGGTGTAGGTGTGCAACATCATGGTGTGACCTTGACCTATAAAATTTTGTCTGGGCTATATCTCAGAAACCGTAAGGTGTAGGAAGTTGATACTTGTAGGGACATTGGTTGGGGGTTGTAGGTATGCAACATCATAGTGTAACCTTGATTTGATCTTAGACCTTGCGGTAGTGACCTTGACCTATAAAATCTGGTCCATGCTATATTGCGGAAACCGTTAAGAGTAGGAAGTTGACACTTGGTAGGGACATTGCTTAGGGGTTATAGGTGTGCAACATCCTGGTGTGATCTTGATTTGACCTTTGGCCTTGTCGCAGTGACACTGAGTTTGAAAATCTTGACCGAGCCATTTCTTGGATTCCGGAAGATGTAGATGGTTGGCACTTGGTAGGGACATTGGTTAGGCTTTGTAAGTGTGCATCATCATTGTGCGACCTTTAGCTTTGGCCGTGGTAAAGTGGGTTCGCCTGCCATATTTGAGACATGTTTCTCTTATGACAAAGATATATGGATTGCAGCAACTGATTATTGTATCCACCGGATAGCATCCAGTGGATACTATGGATTACGCACACATACTCTGCAGCTGAAGTGTGTAGAGATTTTCTCGTTACCCCTCTAGAGGCCAGGGTATTATAGGTAAACTTCTCAAATTTTGCAGGATATATTCATAACCATAAAATCTCTGTCAAAAGACCGACCTTAAGGCGCATCACACCAAAAACATTGTTCGATATTCATAAACCAGAGACATTGCAGGGGTCAGCACTGCGGAGAGAGCAGGAGAAAAATAGAAAATTAGGGTGGATATGCTTTTCCAAAGAGGTATGACTTCAGCTTTGACCTGAAGGAGGCAAGTGAATTTGCAGAGCAGACTTCATCAGGAAGGTTGTTCCAAATCATAGGTGCGTCATACGCAAAACTGAGTCCAAAATGCTTTCGAGACTTGAAAACTGAAGCAAAATGGGGGACCTAAAGAAACATGCCACCAGATTGACTTCGATGAGTGTTATATGCACTATGTCTGGGCATCAGAAAGGGTTTAAAGTATGTGGGGTTACCACTGTGTAGGAACTTATATACAAGCACGGCAGTCTTAAAGATAGAACATTACTTAATCGGCAACCAATGTAGTGCTTTTCTAACTGGAGTGATGTGTGAATACTTGGTGGTGTTGGTTACAATTCTGGCAAGACTGTTCTGAACACATTGAAGCTTGCGCAGATCCAGAGCTGAGAGACCTCTGAACAGAGAGTTACAGTAATCAAGACGACTTCTGACCACAGCATTGGCAGCCATAAGGGCAGCTTCTTGTGTCAGATGTCCTCGTCGCTTAAGAGCCCTGACATGAGCAAAACAAGCCTCATAACATGGCAAGAGAATGAGAAATCTGAATCAAACCAGACACCAAGGTTCCCAACTGCATCTACTGGTGATATAAGATTAACAAGTACATTGACTGGGAAGGAGTGATTAAGTTTTCACGCTGAGACTTAGAGCCAAACAATGAATTCAGTCTTTTCAGGATTTAGCTTTAGCTTATTTGTACAGAGCCATCTCTTAACATCAGGGCCGAGGCAGAATTTTTATGTGTGAGATGCACATACAATTGTGTGTCGTCAGCGTAGAACTGGAAACTAATACCAGGATGATTCTGTATGACTTTACTCAGTGGAGTAGTATAAAGGATTGGCCCCAGGACAGAGCCTCGAGGCACACCATACAAAACTTTTTGCCATCAGATAAAATTGACCCAATCTTAATGCACTGAACACGGTCTGAGAGATGAGACTTGAACCAATCGAGGACTACTCCACCGACTCCAAACCAGGAACTAAGAGAATCAAGGAGCGTATCATGGTCAATAGTATCGAACGCTGCTGAATGATCCAAAAGAACGACAGCCGTAGCCTCACCTTTAGCAAAAGCCAGATGAAGATCATTCTTAATTGAGAGCAATGCAGATTCAGTTGAGTGACCAAGTTTATAAGCGGACTGCCTGACACTCTCTAGTTTGTTCAAACTGACATGGTCATTCAATTAAGCAACAACACGTTCAAAGCCCAGCCCTGAAACAGGCCTGTAGTTTTTTAATTCATTGGGTGGTAGTGATGACTTTTTAAATCAATGGGGTTACAATAGCTTTCTTTAACTCATCTGGTACAACACCTTCTGACAATGAGCAGTTATCAAGCCTGGCAATTGAGGGCAGTAGAATATCTATACATTCCTTAACAAGAAATGTAGGCCATGGATCTAACAAACAAGATTTAGTGGGTGACTTCGTGATAATTTTTTCTAATTTCCTCCTGAGAAACTTGTTTAAAGCAGCTGAAATTAGGCACATCAGGTGGAGGAGGAAGGGTGAATCAGTCACTAGAGGAAAATGAGTTTCTGATTTTAGCTATTTTGTCGCTGAAGAAAGGGACAAACTGGTCAGCAAGATCTTTCTTAGATTCATGAGAAGGGAGTACTGCTTCAGGACTAGAGTGTAGTGCAGAGTGTAAGACCTACCATAGCTTCTTAGAGTCATCAGCATTTCCTCTGACCAGGTTTCTCAAGTAATTTGCTTTATCTTTGTTGACCAGTGAATTTCACCGAGCAATCTGTCTACAAAGTCTAGCATGATTGTAGGCCGATTTATCTTTACGCCAGATTCGTTCCAGTTGTCCAGGACCCAAGGTCAAATCTGACCATGTCAAAAGATTCCTAGCCCAGATGGCCGCCATGGGCATTTTTCACCTTTCAGCATGGAGTTTTGTTGGCCCCCTAGAACAAAGGATATTATAGGTCGAGATCTCAAATTCGCAGTATATGTTCATCATTAAAAATCTTCACTGAAAATATTTTTGGCCTCATTTTGAAAAACAAGATAGCCGCCACGGGTGTTTCTTTTGAGTCATAAAAAGTGCTTATATCTCCCTTATTATTGGTCCTAGAGGTTTGCCATGTGAAGCCAACCTATAGGAAATCATGGGCTGGGAATCTTCTGACGTCAGATTTGACCTTGGGCACCTCATTCAAGGTCAAACAAGGATAGCCAAATTTAAAAGTGCTTATAACTCGCTTATTATTGGTCCTAGAGGTTTGCAGTATGAAACCAACCTATAGGAAATCATGGGCTAAGAATCTTCTGACATGGTCAGATTTGATCTTGGGCCCTTCCTTCAAGGTCAAATGAGAATAGCCAAACTTAAAAGTGCTTATAACTCTCTTATTACTGGTCCTAGAGGTTTGCAGTATGAAACCAATCTATAGGAGATCATGGTCTAGGAACATTCTGATGAGGTCAGATTTGACCTTTGGCGCCTCCTTCAAGGTCAAATAAGGATAGCCAAATTTAAAAGTGCTTATAACTCTCTTATTACTGGTCCTAGAGGTTTGCAATATGAAACCAACCTGTAGGAAACCTTGGGCTAGGGATCTTCTGATGTAGTCAGATTTAACCTTGGGCACCTCATTCAAGGTCAAACAAGGATAGCCAAATTTAAAAGTGCTTATAACTCCCTTATTATTGGTCCTAGGGGTTTGCAGTATGAAACCAACCTAAAGGAAATCATTGGCTAAGAATCTTCTGACATGGTCAGATTTGACCTTGGGCCCTTCCTTCAAGGTCAAATGAAAATAGCCAAACATTAAAGTGCTTATAACTCTCTTATTACTGGTCCTAGAGGTTTGCAATATGAAACCAACCTATAGGAAACCTTGGGCTAGGTATCTTCTGATGTAGTCAGATTTAACCTTGGACCCCTCCTTCAAGGTCAAACAAGGATAGCCAAATTTAAAAGTGCTTATAACTCACTTATTATTGGCCCTAGAGTTTTGCAATGTTAAACCTACTTGTAGGAAATTATGGGCTGGGAATCTTCTGACATGTTCAGATTTGTCTTGGGTTACTCCTTTAAGGGCGAATGAGGATAATTAGGCAAATTTAAAAGTGCTTTTAGCTCGCTTGTCATTGTTCCTAGAGGTTTGAAATATGAGACCAACCTATGGGAAACCATGAGCTAGGAGTCTTCTGATGTTAGATTTAACCTTGGGCCCCTCCTTCAAGGTCAAATAAGGGTAGCCAAACTTAAAATTGCTTATAACTCGCTTATTACTGAAACTTGCAAATTTAATAAGTAAATAAAATTTTTATAAGTTAATACCCTATCCAATGGACAATAGCTAATCCGGTCGGCGCAGACCGGCCCGCCAAACGTCAGAAAAAGACGTCCTGTGTTTCCACCGGCCGGCTGGTCCCTAGTACTAGTGCACTCGCCAGATGGCGTGTCATACTTCCTTCCTGTCTAGACAGCGTGACGTCATAGCATCTTTTTTCGTTGTCTAAACCTATTAGACCCCTAGAAAGCTGATAGCGGGGTCAGTGGGAGGGTCTTGTGTGTCCATTGGATAGGGTATTAACTTATAAAAATTAAATTTACTTATTAAATTTGCAATTTTATTGCGTTAATACATCCTATCCAATGGACAATAGCTGAATAACTACCGCTTGGTCAGCGGGTAAGTTACTAGGGACTTAGGTGAACTCCTAAACAGAACTAACAAAATTTTCCCCAAGCGTGGGTCGACCTTGAGGTCCGGAAACCCTTAAGGCCATAGTCGGTCAACAGAGACCGGTTAAACGGTCCAACCGACTTACCCCCCCCCCCCCTCTTTTTGACAGACCTGCTCTGAGGTAGGGGAAGAGAGGGATGAGTTCAGTCCCATAGAGATATACCTCCCGAAGGAAGCACAACACAGTTCTTTTTTTTTTTTTGCTTATATATATATATATATATATGCTATTTACATATGTACAAAATCTCCTCTATTTCTGGGCTACTTGTGGATCTGCTGACCAGCCACTACAGGTCCCAGGTGATAAAGCTCTGAGTCCGCCCATGCCACATCCTTTAGATAAAATTGTGTGAAGGTATTATGTGACTTCCAATGGCAGGCTGACAAAATCTGCTCCAAGGAGACTCCCGACTGGAAGGCCTTGGAAGCAGCAAAGGCCCTAACATCATGGGCTTTGACCTGATGTAATGTGTGGGCCTCTTGGTCTGAGAGCTCATAACATAGGATCACAGTCTGTTTGATCCATGAGGAGATAGTGGCAGGTGAGATGTCTTTATCGAACCCTTTCTTGAATGAGACAAAGACGAGCTCCTTATTCTGCCTGAGGTCTGAGGTCCTGTCCAAATAGTAGCGCAAAGCCCTGACCGGACAGAGGGACCTGTCAGACTTGAGGGACCTATCTAGAGTTGGGGCCAGGGCTGATATCACCACTGGAGCCACACTGTCCGGACCCTCTTTGGCCAGCTGGTTCTTGGAAAGAAAGCTGGGTGATGGGTACAGAGACACTTTGGACCAGTCAGACTGGTGCCTGATGTTCTTATTTTGCCAAGCATGAATCTCACTTCTACGCTTGCCTGACCCAAGGGCTAGGAGGAAGACTGTCTTGAAGGTCAAATACTTCAACGAAGCCTCCTTGATTGGTTCAAAGGGAGCCTTGGTCAGCTGGTGTAAGACCAGAGATAGGTTCCAAGAAGGGATACCCCTTCTACCCTTGGGCCTGTCTCTATGGAAGCTATCCAAGAGACGAGTGAGATTTTCATCTTTGCTGATACTGAATTGCCCAGTTTATCAGCAATGGCTGACCTGTAACCATCAATGGTGCTGGGCTGTAACTTCCTGTCCTCAAAGAGATACATAAGGAAGTCAGCAACTGACTTTACAGGGGGTGCCCTGAAGTCCACCTGATTAGTGATGCACCACTTTGTGAAAATGGTCCACTTTGCCTCATAGACTGATCCGGTCGATCCTCTTTGAGGAGCCTCAATCCTTACTGCCACCGCCTCAGAGAAGCCCTGCTTCTTGATTGCTGTGGCTCTAGGAGCCATGCATGGAGATTTAGATTTGTCAGATTCCTGTGAGGGATCTGATTGAAGGGCTGTGTTAGCAGGTTGGGCATGTTGGGAAGGCTCAACGGTATCTGACTGGACATGGTCACTAGATCCCAAAACCAAGGCATGTTGGGCCACCCCAGGGCAATCAGAATGATTCTCTTGCAAGGGGAGTCCTGTAGCTTCTCCACCACTTTGCCCAAGATGGCTGCTGGTGGGAAGGCATAAGCGTCTAGGTTCTCCCATGGGAGACTGAGTGCGTCCACTGCTACTGCCAGGGAGTCCGGTACCGGTGACACAAACTGAGGCAACTTGTTGTTGAACCTCGTGGCAAATAGGTCTATCTGAGGCCGGTGCCACCTGCTGCATATAGCTTGGAAAACCTCTTGAAGGAGGGACCATTCTGTTTGAATGGTCTGACCCAGCCGGGATAGCTTGTCTGCTACCACATTCAGCCGGCCCGGAATGTGTCGGGCTTTCAGGGTTACATGGTGCCTGGTACACCAGGTCAAGATCCTCCATAGAAGAGCACAGAGAGTGCCCGACCTCATGCCGCCTTCCTTGTTTATGTATGACACCACTGTAGTGTTGTCGGTAGCTACAAATACTAGCTTGTCGACACAGAGGTCTTGAAACTCTTTCAAGGCTAGGAAGACTGCCTTTAGTTCCAAATAGTTTATATGCAGCTTGCTTTCTGGCAGAGACCAAGTTCCTCTGGCAGTGTGCTCGTTTAAGTGAGTGCCCCAGCCTTCTTTTGATGCGTCTGTAAAAATTTGCAGAGCATGCTTTATTGGGTGTAATGGTTGGCCGGTGAGGACATTGTCTTCCCGTAGCCACCATTGTAAGTGAGGATGCAGGGATCTGGAGATGGGGATCACCTTTTCTAGTGACTCTGGTATCCTCCAATGGGTCTTGAGGTACCACTGTATGGGTCTCATGTGTAGCCGACCTAGGTGAACTTGCTTCTCCGTGGCTGTTAGTAAACCTATCAGGGACATGAACTGCCGGACCGGACAGGTCGGTAGCGATAGAATTTCCCATATTTTGTCTTGGAGGCTCTGCCACCGGTCTGGGGTCGGTCGGACCCGAGGTCGAACTGGTATCCTACAAAATCGACGATCTGTTTTGGATCCAGCTCCGACTTGTCCAAATTCACCAGCCAGCCTAATCTTTGGCATATTTCCACTAGTTTTTGAGTATGCTGGAGACAGGCCTGGTGGGATGTGGCTCTCACCAACCAGTCATCTAGGTACTGGTGGATCCTTATACCCTTGTGTATGGCCATCAGTTTCACCTCTTTTGCTATCACAGTGAACTCCAAGGGTGCTGTGGACAGACCAAAGGGCAGTGCCTTGAACTGGTAGGTCTGCCCTTGGACATGAAATCTCAGATATTTCCTGGACTGTTCCTGTATTGGTATATGGAAGTAGGCGTCTTTGAAATCTATTGAGGTCACCCACTCCCCTTGTTGGAGGGACGTTCTGATGGTTTCCGGTGTCTCCATTTTGAATTTTCTCGTCTTGAGGAAAAGATTCAATTTGCTCAAATCTAGTATGGGTCTCCACTTGTTGGGCTTTGGGACTAAAAATAGTCGGTTGAAAAACCCCAGAGATGCTTGATGCCTTACTAGTTCTACAGCATTTTTGGCTATAAGCTGATGTAATGCCTCTAACAGGTAGCTGTTCCTGTGAGGATTGACATAGCAGCTTACAACTGAGGGAGACCTTGTGAGATTTGGTCGGATCCGAAAGGGAAGGGTGTAACCCTCTTTCAAGATTTATACCACTTTCGGACCGTCACCTAGGTCCAGCCAAGTTTTCCAAAAATTTTGAAGTCTGGCCCCGACAGTTAGATTTGGGACAACATTTGGGGCACATGTTACAGGTTTGACACAAGACAACTGAGTGACACAAGAAGCACTTTTCACAAATTTTAATTCTTGACATTTGTATTGACAATCTGCTGCCCCAGGACTTACTCCTCTCTTTTGGGAATGCCCGGGAGCAGAAGTGACAACTTTGACAACAGGCAAGCTTACAAGTAAAGTTTTTAATGTCTGTTCTTGAGTAGTGCTCTGGGTCAGCAGTCTTCCCCGTAACTGGCTTACACAATGATTGTCATTTGTAAGACTGCTGACCCTTGGCAGGTCGGGAAGAAAAGTTAGCAGACTTCCCCTTGCCTCTCTTGAATTGACGCCTCCCTATGTTTTTCCAAGCAGGTCTATCCTGTCTGACCTCCGACCGACCTTCAAATTTCTTGTCCACTCTTTCATAGGGATGAAAACGATTCTTACCCCGGCCAAAAGAGGCAGAAGGCTGGCTTTTATTGTCGTAATGCGAGATTTCTTCCTCCGCCCTCTTGATAACTGCATCAGGAAACAAGGTCCCAATCTGTAGTGGTGCCGCTCTGAGGGCAGCCAGTGTATCCGTCTTGATACCCCTTTTCAGGTGGCTGAGATAAGAGTCACGTCGGACCAGTGTCGTATTCCCCATGGTGATAAAAACAAAGTCTGTTAGATGTTCCATGGCTTTTGCAGCTGCTTGGGTTATGCTGCTATTGAAGGTCATGAGGAACTGCAGTTCATCAGACGCCTCGGAGATCTTCTTAGATGCTTTGCCCTTAGACTCACCACGGATGGTCTTTAGCTGTGATTGCATTTCCTGCTGAACTTTAAAAAGACAGCGGTTGAAGCTTGCGGCTTGGTTGCATACCACAGACGCCTCTTGTGCACTCTTCTCCCACTTATGTAGGCTATCTTGGGAAATACGGCGTGAAGCTGGCGGAGTAGAGGTCATGCCCGTTTTCCTAGAAATCCTCCCAAAACTGCTATTAAGTTTAGTGGAGCCAGTATGCCAGCTTGAAACTGAAGTAGTATCAGTCTGTTGTCCGGGATAGAGTCCGTACCACTTATTCTATGATCTGGCCGGTTTCAAAAAACTGTCCATAGTCAAGGGCCTCAGCAGTTCTGGATGAGTATCCTTCTACCAGAGTTAAGTTTAGCCTGTTCAACTTTTTACACAGCCACTCCTTTTTGCACTAGTACTAGGGACCGGCCGGCCGGTGGAAACACAGGACGTCTTTTTCAGACGTTTGGCGGGCCGGTCTGCGCCGACCGGATTAGCTATTGTCCATTGGATAGGATGTATTAACGCAATAAAAATACTGTTTATCTTCAAAACCTTGTTACTTGTCCTTTTCTGGTCAGGATACATTTTGCATCTGGCAACAGATGCATCCCTGGGTATAGGGACTTTTACATAATTGTGCTATTTCCATTGACAGCTCTACTCCAATTAATAAATGTTACAGTTTCATAATTCTTAGTTTACTGATTAATGCTTTCATCCTGATACTGAATTGTCTTGTTTTAATACTTTATCTTTACATACATTTTCTTTCTTTTAGACTTTATTTTCTCTACTTAGCCGTTATGGATCTTTATATAACTAATACTGCTATGAAAGTATCCCAGATACTGCTCTGAAAGTATCCCAATCTTTGTACTGTTTCAAGACTTCTTTATCTCATGGTTTGAAAACTATTTCACAAACTCAAGGTCACTACAGCAGGGTCAAAGGTGAAATCAAGGTCACACTATGATGTTGCACACCTACACCTCCTAATCAATGTCCCTACAAAGTATTAACTTCCTCAATCTTATAGTTTCCGAGATATAGCCCGGACAAGATTTTCAAACTCAAAGGTCACTACTGCAAGGTCAAAGGTCAAATCAAGGTCACACCATGACTTTGCACACCTACACCTCCTAACCAATGTCTCTACCAGGTATCAACTTCCTACACCTTACTGTTTCCAAGATATAGCCCGGACAATATTTTATAGGTCAAGATCACAACAGCAAGGTCAAAGGTAAAATCAAGGGCAGACCATGACGTTGCACCTACACCTCCTAACCAATGCCCTGCCACGTATCAACTTCCTACACCTTACGGTTTCTGAGATACAGCCCGGACAAACTTTTTCCTGTCACCCGCTGGCCTATCGGGACACCATGGGTGAAAACAATACCCCGACAGCCCTTAAGGGCTGTGGGGTAAAAAACATGATTAAGAAAGATGCAAGTCCTATACTCACAAGGTAATCTACCTGTAGCCTAGTACATATATGCAAGATAAGACAGAAATTTCTTCAATAGTCAATGAGATAATTGTGGTAAACTTTTGAAATTTTCACACTTTGTGTGGGGGTACATCATTTCTAACAGCTCTGGGGGACAGATGAACATGCATTTTATGATTTATCATCCTTGATAGAGAAGGTATCTTAGTCAGCTGACATAAAAAAGCATGCCTCTTGGCCTTATGCTGTCAGAGAAGTTGTTCTCATGGACGCCAATGTGTATGTGTATGCCACAGTGATGTCAAAATGTCAGCTGACTGAAGGAGGGGTCAAAGGTCAAATCTGACCACATCAAAAGATTCCCAGTCCATGATTTCCTATAGGTTGGCTATAGGTTGGCTTCACATACCAAGCCTCTAGGACCAATAATAAGGGAGATATATGCAATTTTCATGACTGACAAAGAAACACCCATGGCGGCCATCTTGTTTTTCAAAATGAGGCCAAAAATATTCCCAGTCAAGATTTTGTATTGAGGAATCATAAATATGCCTGTGGCGGCCATCTTGTTTTTCAAAATGAGGCCAAAAATATTCCCAGGCAAGATTTTATGGTTATGAATATACCCTGCAAATTTGAGAAGGCTAGCTATAATATTTTTTTCATTAGAGTGGTAACAGTGAAATCTCTCTACACACTGCGGCAACAGCGTCGGCGTAACAAAGCGAAACCATAGTATCCACCAGATGCTATCCGGTGGATACAATTATGTTAACTTTCCAAGAAATATAAAAACATATATCCATCTCATCCAACTGGAGTGAAGTTTTTTTTTTTTCCAAATATTTCTTGGAATTTATATGCCAATTAGAAAACGTGAAGTCACTGAACTGTTGTGGATTTCCAAGCAATATTTTATTTATTTAATTATTATTATTATTTAATGTCTCTTTCAACACTGTAAAGGTCATATCACGACCAGCAGTTTATGGGCAGAGGAAACCAGTACATACAGTTGGTCCAATTTTTGTACTTATAAAATGTAAACTTCCGACCATTGGTAAGAAACTAACAACTTTCCCATATAGGGTCTGTGGCTTGAACATCTGACCTCAGAGTTGAGAGAACAATGTGCTACCACTGCGACACCATGGCCCCCCAAGCAATATTTTAAAACAAGGGTGCAGTGGCTCGCTTTCTGCCAAAGACGGAGTCAAATCTTTGGACAGCACTGGGAATTAAGATCTTTAAACTATCGCCCATTTGCAAAACATTTGCAAAGATGGTTACAGACATAATTGTTATATGGATATTTGAAATTGCGTCCTATGCAGTCTTCATCAATATTTCTCATGGCCATAATATTTAACATTTATAAATATTTTATAAAGTGAAATAAAATTACCTTATTCTCAAAAGAAATATAGGTTTCTAAATATAGGTTTCTAAATACAGGAGATTATCTGTAACTATGCAATTTGAATTTGGATTTCGAAGGAAGAAGACATATTTTAGGTTTGAAGCGTACACAGCGGATGAGCAAACTAGTATCTCATAGTTCATTTATTAAATATAAAATCTATTTGGATTTTATAAAATATTGTTATACAGATATTTTACACAACCAAACTAAGTATTTTGATAAAATATTCAACAATTTCATTTAAAATAAGAAAATCAATTGCCTTCCTTCATGCTTTCGTGGTCTGTACATACATGTAGCAGCCATTTCATTTGTTTTATACTGCTAGAAGACAGTAGGTGAGGTGACAGTAAATTATTGCTGGATCATATATTTGCAAATTATTGCTGGAAACCTAGTTCTGTATATCCTTGTGTACAACTACCAGCATTTGATATTTTATTTGTTTTTCATTGCGAGAAGACTTCAACAGTAGGTTACAGTAAAATACTGCTGGAAACCCATCGTGGCCTCATATTCCCTTCACTCTGTGAGTGTACATATACTTCTATGTAGTTCATTTAATAAATATCAAACCTATTTGGATTTTATAAAATACTGTTACACGGATATTTCACACAAGCAAACTGTAAGTATTTTTATCAAATATTCAACAATTTCATTTAAAATAAGAAAATCAATTGCCTTAATGTTTTCGTGGTCTGTACAATACATGTGGCAGTCAGTACTTTTTGTGTAGCGTCCTGTGCAGTCTTCATCCATATATTTCTCGTGGCCGCAGTATTTAACATTTATAACTATTTTAAAGTGAAATAAAATAAAACATATATCTGTAAAGACGTTTGCGAGATGTGGTTATTTGAAATATCGTCTTGACTATGGCCTGTATTCACAAAGATTCTTATTCTTAGAATTTTTCTTAGAATTGTCATTTTTCTTAGAAAAATTCTAAGAATAAGAATTTTTCTATTCACAAAGATACTTATTCTTAGAATCATACTTATTCTTAGAATTTTTCTAAGAATGGCTTTTATTCTTAGAATTTTTCTAAGAATATGAAATTGCTATATGCACAAAACTCTTATTCTTGACACCAGAATTGCATCCAAATACAGAAAGTCACTTCTAGGCCTGTATTCACAAAGATTCTTAGAATTTTTCTTTAAATTACACTTTGTCTAACTGGTGCACAAATTTCTTTTTACTTCTATTCTTAGAATTATTCTTAGCTAAGAATTGTTCGTGAAAATGTTTTTATTCTAAGAATAAGAAAATTCTTAGCAAAGAATTTTTCTTAGACTTAAGTGTAATTCTAAGAAAAATTCTAAGAATCTTTGTGAATACAGGCCCAGAAACCTGTATCTGTTACTTTATAAATCTGTAAGCTATTCTATTATCGCTCCATTTGCAAAAACACTTGCAAAGACCTTGTTTACAAATCTGTGAGGCGAGATGTGAGGAATTATTGCACTGACCAGAAACGTGACGTGAAAGGTTTATAAATAGCGGGGTCAGTATCTGTAAACTGCGCATTTTAATCTGGATTTCGAAGGCAGAACACGTGTTTGAAGTGTGGATACGTGTAAAATAAGATTAGGAAACTAGTTCATACAATATAAAAGCAATTTGGATTTTATAAAATATTGTTACACAGATATTTAACACAAGCAAACTGTAAGTATTTTTATCAAATATTCAACAATTTCATTTAAAACTAGACCTATGCATCGGAGAACCGATGCAAATCTGTATCCACCGGAAAGAGAACTCACCAAAGCCAGTGAACCATCGTTTGACCTTGAAGGACGGGCCAAAGGTCAAATCTTACATCAGAAGATTCCCAGCCCACAATATCCTGCAAGTTGGTTTCACATTGCAAACCTCTAGGATTAATAATAAATGAGTTATAAACCCTTTTAAGTTTGGCTGTCCTCGTTTGACCTTGAAGGAGGGGCTCAAGGTCAAATCTGACCACATCAGAAGATTCCCAGCCCATGATTTCATATAGGGTGGTTTCACATTGCAAACCTCTAGGACAAATAATAAGAAAGTTATAAGCACTTTTAAGTTTGGCTATCCTCGTATGACCTTGAAGGAGGGGTCCAAGGTCAAATCTGACTACATCAAAAGATTCCCAACCCATGATTTCCTATACGTTGGTTTAGCATCCAAAACCTCTAGAACCAATAATAAGCGAGTTATAAGCACTTTTAAGTTTGGCTATCCTCGTTTAACCTTGAAGGAGGAGCCCAAGGTCAAATCCGACCACACCAGAAGATTCCCAGCATGATTTCCTATAGGTTGGTTTACCATCCCAAATATCTTGAATCAATAATAAGCGAGTTATAAGCACTTTTAACTTTGGCTATCCTTGTTTGACCTTGAAGGAGGGGCCCAAGGTCAAATCCGACCACACCAGAAGATTCCCAGTTCATGATTTCTAATAGGTTGGTTTACCATCCCAAGTGTCTTGGACCAATAATAAGTCAGTTATAAGCACTTTTAACTTTGGCTATCCTTGTTTGACCTTGAAGGAGGGGTCCAATTTCAAATCTGACCACATCAAAAGATTCCCAGCCCATGATTTCCTATAAGTTGCTTTGCCATCCCAAACCTCTAGGACCAATAATAAGCGTGTTATAAGCACTTTTAAGTTTGTCTATCCTCATTTGACCTTGAAGGAGGGGTCCAAGGTCAAATCCGACCACACCAGAAGATTCCCAGTTCATGATTTCCTATAGGTTGGTTTACCATCCCAAATCTCTTGGACCAATAATAAGAGAGTTATAAGCACTTTTAACTTTGGCTATCCTCGTTTGACCTTGAAGGAGGGGCCCAAGGTCAAATCCGACCACACCAGAAGATTCCCAGCCCATGATTTCCTATATAAGGTTGGTTTACCATCCCAAACCTCCAGGACAGATAATAAGCGAGTTATAAGCACTTTTAAGTTTGGCTATCCTCGTTTGACCTTGAAGGAGGGGTCCAAGGTCAAATCTGACCACATCAAAAGATTCGCAGCACATGATTTCCTGTAGGTTGGTTTCACATTGCAAACCTCTAGGACCAATAATAATATGGGAGATATAACCACTTTTAAAGTCCACTATGTGGGTTACTTTGGCACTCCGTGGACGACCTTGAATCAAGAGCTTCAAGGTCAAATGTCTGCAAGGTTGTAGAGGACATGTATATCTGTTATACATATCACCTATGAAGACATTCAACCTTCTACATGAGAAACAGCCAATAGAAAAATGTAGATAATTTTCAAAGAAATGCCCGCGGCGGCCATCTTGTTTTTCAGAATGAGACTAATTTCCTTCCCAGAGAAGCTTACACCCCAATGAAGATATCCTGCAAATTTGGTGAACCTAGCTGATGTAGTTTTCCTCTTAGAGCGTTAACACCGAAAATCTCTCTGCGCGCAGCGGCGGCTTAGCGAACGCTAAACCAAAGTTTCAACCGGATGCCTCCAAGGTCAAAATATATTGCCTTCAGTACGTGATGTGTGTACATGTGGCAGTCGGTACTTTTCGTGTAGCCACCCGAGCAGTCTTCGTCCAATATTTGTCGTGGCCATAGCATTTAACATTTATAAATATTTTACAGTGAAATAAAATTACCTTATTTTCAATGGAAATATATTGCCTCTAAATCTTTAGATCTTATTACTTATATTCGATGATGAAAGCAATTGCCTCCATATTTTCGTGGACCTCTGCGGTCGTCTGTGGTGTTTTCGTGTCATTGCAGTTTTTGTGCATAGTTTTTTCTATGGGTATAACATAAATTATACTGTAATATTCCCAACTTTTGCTATGATTAATAATTTCTTTTGAACAATAATTGATGTCTTATTGAATATATTACTGCAAATCGAGTTTACAGGTGATTGGTGCTTGGCACATTGATTTTCATATTATAAATGTATACTTAAACTTAACTAAGAAAATTATGTTTTTGTTGTTATCCTATGACACCATGACTTTGTGATATGTCTTAATGCATTTGAAGTTGTATTTTGATGTGAAATATTTTTAAAAATCTTTAATCCAGAGCACCTGCAAACAGCTTCATTAGTATAGGACATGAAAACTCCACAGTAACTGTTTTTGATTGCCCTTTGTATTCAAAATGAAAAAAAAAGCATGAAACCCCATGGATCATACTTTTCGTGTAGCCTCCCGTGCAATCTTCGTCCAATACTTCTTGTGGCCATATTTAATATTTATAAATATTTTAAAATGAAATAAAATTACCTTAATTTCAAAAGATAGATATATTTGTAGCAGTTATATTCCCTGATGAAAGCCATTTCGTCCATGAACCTACAAGACGAACTCATGAATATTAATGAGAATATTAAGTCCACGAATTGATCTTTTACTCTGTAGCCAAGCTAGTTCATTTTGTCTTCTTTTTATATAAGCTATCCATGATCAGTATTTCGAGGTCCTCAGTGGCCTAGTGGTTAGCAAGTTTGGCATCTAATCATAGGCTGTCACCTCTGTGGGTTCGAGTCCCACAAGTGGCAATTCTGAGGACCTGTCCCAATATGACCCTGGCTGTTGAACGGGACGTAAAACCCCAACTTTGACCTTTGACCATGATCAGTATTTCAAAGTGAAATAATATAAAAATGCATCTTATTTTATAACAAACAGATTTCTTTTCGTCATTTGTCAAACAAAACAGATATATGAAATCACGTGAATACCTCTAGGCTGTATGTAGCCTCGTTTCCAACAAAATCACGAGATAAGTTCTAGTACTTCATTTGTCAAACAAATAAACCGCAAAGAAAATAATGGATGAAGTGACTGCCAACCCGTACCCAAAACTCGAAGACAAATCCATATATTTTGAAGCATTTACACCACTTCAGTTGTTAAATAAAATGATTAATTTATATAAAAGATGTTGGTTACTGATATCTACGAAGACAAGAACCTTTAATGAAAAATACAAGCTTTCATATCTGGAATTAAATTCAACCTTGATGAATTCTGTCTTTAGCTGTAGCCAGTCCATATAGATCTTATCAGTGGTGTTTCAGTTCGAAAGGTTATATTTAAATTAAAGAGGTTAGTCTGTTATGCATGTCAAAAAATAAATTTGTTTACATATTTTTATTAAAGTGATGAAAGATTATGGCCAAGAAACCGAACGATCCTTTTTTAAGTTACTCAAATCTCACTGAGAACGGCAATCAGTAAGTGCTCGAAACGCCAGAAATTCGAGGACAAAGACTCAAAAAAACACAAAGTATAATAGAGTTGGACGCGCATGCGCACGCGCTTCCAACTCTATAAAAATAAATGAAATCCGCCTTGTGTAGTTTTTGGAATATTGGCCATTAGAGCAGTGACTAATGTTATTTTTGGGAATTTACGATTATCATAAAGTGGTCCTGAAACCTGGGTCCTAAGTACACCCACATTCCAAACAAAAGTAATTTTGATGTGATTATCCAAATATGTACACACAGGCTGCAATTTATAATCTCCCACCTGGCAAGCAGGTGGGCAATAAAAAAATTGTAGCTCAGTTTTGTTTTAAATTTTATACTTCCACCAATTCAACAACTAGCCCATTCACAATAGTTTGCATGACATGATCAGACACTGCACATTGGCCAAATTATGAACAGTTTTGGTGGCAGAGTTGTACTCACTGAGATTTAATTTTACTTCAACAAATGACAATCACGTGAATATAAGTTCTCTACAGCAACTGTTAATGGCTAAATGTGGTTTACACAATATTTTGGATAAGATGAGCAATCCTTGGAAACTGCTATAACTTGAAACCTGAGTGGATTGCTGAGACACCAAACATCAAATTTTCAAATGTCACAGCACTGAAGCCTGTAGATTTTATCATTTCTGCAAAATCCTCCTGTAATAGAATAAGCACAATATTAAAACAAGCAATCAGTGCCCCTGAATGGACTCTGTGTCTGCTGACTTTGTGTTTTGAGCTTCATACTTTAAGTTGAAAGTAAAGGAAAGGGATTAAAAGTAGCAAGGACTAGTTTGACCTTGAAGGGAAGGTCAAAGGTAAAATCTGAACCCACAAAAAGATTCGGGGCACATAGATTCGGGGCACATGATTTTTTATAAGCTGTCTTCACATCCCAAATCTGTGGACCAAAATAAGGAGATGCAGGGCACTGAAAGTATCAACAACCCCATTTGATCTTGAAGGAAAGTTCAAAGATCAAATGTAATCCCACCTAATTTCTCATAAGTGGTCTTCAAATCCCAAACCTCTAGGATCATTAAGAAAGGAGATAAAACACATTTTCATTGTTAAAACTGCTAAAAAGTAATTAGCCATTACTCATTCATGCTTTGGGTAACCAGTTTGCAACTTTACTATGAATATCTTGTAGTTTACAAAACAGTAAGTGAACAACACGTTTGAAAGAAATTTTATTGCGTTAATATATCTTACCTAGTGGACCAGTGCATTTGTCCGGCGCGCAGCCGGTCCCGCCAAACGTTAGACAAAAACGTCCTGAGCTGGGCTCTGACCGGGACCGGTAGTGTACTCCTCATTCGCCAGGTGTCGTGACTGCACCCAGCTCCCCTACTGCGCGTGCGCGCGCATGCGTACTTCCTCTTTTTGTTTGGCGCCATAGTGTGTTAGCGATAAATTTCAGTAGAATTAACTTTGAATTATATTAGTTGTTTACAAGTGTGTTACAAGGAAAGTTTTGGATATTTGCGAAATATATTTATCATGGCATCACCAGGACAGAGGCGTGGGAGTTGTGGCCATGTTATGGCAGCCTTCGACTTACACAAAAAATGTGCCCGCTGCAGGGACAAAAAGATGGGAGATGACCCTTGTGTCAAAGGTCAACGTTGTGATTTATGTGACAGTCTTTCGGAATCTCAGAGGGTATGTTGGCAACCCCACAGTATCAAATCCGGAAAGATAAGAAAGCTGGGACCTTGGTTTCCCCTAGTAAAGTTACTGTTGTGGGTCCCGTAGAGGATCAGATTGATTTTCAAATGGCCCCGGACACTGCGCATGCGCAGGAACGGGTTTTTACCGGTGCCTCACCGGCTGCTCAAGCTAGTGTTGGAGATTTTGTCTCCCGTCAGGACTTGGAACTGTTAAACAATCAATTAGAAGAAAAGTTCGCCCGCTTTGAGGCTCTCCTTTCAAGAACCAACATCTTCTCAACTCCCAAGATGCCTGTATCAGCAGTTCATGCTCCCATATCTGACACGCCTCCAGGTCAGGAGTTAGTGGTTTCACCTGCTGTTAAAAAACATAAGGGAAAATCTAAACACAAGAAAGCTGTTAAACCGGCTGCTAGTGCCGGTTCTTCAGATCAGATTGCTTCGGATCCAATTCCTCTTATCAAGACAGTTGTGCCCGGTCCGGGTTTGCAAACTCTTGAAAAACCGGAGGAAACTGTTTCCTCTGTTACCAGTGTCACGTCTCTTGGATCCTCTTCTCAACCGGTCATCACCGGTCCGCAACCTTCCAGTGGTGCTACTTCATTTGTTCCAGACAGTTTTACTCAGCCAGATCCGGCTCTGTCAGACGAGGAACCCCTTCCGGACCGGTCAGATAAAGACTCCGGTGAGGAGGGTGAACTTTCAGATTCTGAGGTAGTGGAAAGAAACGAAGAAATGAACTACAGGGAAACGGTCCGGTCTTTCCTTGGCTGGTCTCACATACCAGATTTTGAAGCTGCTGTAGGTGACACGGATAACCGCTCTGACAACCCTTGGAAGGGTAAACACCCTCGTCGTACGGGAAAAGTGTCAGTGGAATTGCCAGCAGACGACTGGCTGTGCTATAAAATGGAGAAACTTAATACACAAGCTGCAGAGGGCTACCCTTCCCGTGCTCAGGAAGCAGCAGGTCTGAAACAGGACCAGTTCATCAGGACACCTAAAAGCCAGGCTAAATGGTATACCCAGTCCCGAATAAAACAGGATGGCAACCAAAGACCCGGAAGGACTATCTTTGGCTGGTCGGGGTCCGAAGCTAGATTAAACTCTCAGTTCTCACGCATTGCCAAGATTTCCTCTTACCCATCCTCAGGACCGGCTTCCAGGCCTATCTCTCAAGAAATCCTTAGAAGGTGGGAGCAATGTGCTAGGGAAGGCTCCTTGATCACCAACCATGCCGCAGGGTTTAACAGGTGCGTGAGTGAGATCCAGGACAAAATGAACCAACATATTTCCTTTCTGAACAGTACCATTGTTAAAGGTAAAGCCCCAAAGGAGGTCACAGACGCAGTCAAGGACTTAAAAGACTTGTCAGCTTTCCATTCTAGCGTCTCTGTGGCTTTGGGTACTGCTTTTCAGCACCTCGCAGACAGTTTGTTTGTCCAACTAGCAAATTTCATTTTGTTGAGGAGAGATTCCTACCTAGAATATGTTAGACCGGGACTGAAACCTGACACCTGGAATAAGCTACGCAATGCCCCCCTTTTTACTTACGGGTTGTTCCCGGATGATGTTCTGGCGGTGGCTGAGCAAGACATACAAAAGCATGAGTCTAATAGGAGTGCTCCTGGTCCCGGTTCGGGCACATACCAGCACTCCAAGAAACATCAGTTCAGGTACCAACCCTACGACAAGAAAGATAGTCGTCAATCTGGTTTTTCGTCTCCTCAGACTCAGCAACCTTGGCGGCAGTTTTCGGGCAGAGGCAGAGGCAAGAATCGTGGTAGAGGTGGCTCTAGCTCCAGCTATTACTCCAAGCCTGCCCGTGGTAGTAAGCCATATAAATGACAATCAATGTTTGTGGAGTCCCCTAGTTCAATTAAAATCAAAGTCTGGGGATCTCAATCGAGTGTCAGCAACCAACAAAGTGACTTTTCAAAAGACTGTAAATTTGCCTGTTGTTCTTCCTGCAGTTTCTGTAACAGGGCCGTTGCAAAAGAAAAACGTAAGACCCTCTCATGCCAAAATAGAAATAAAATCTGTGAACAGTGCTTTGTCTGTAAATCAATGTCTTTTTGCCCCAAATGTCATAAATGTACCTTGTGTTGTCAAAGATCCACCTGTGGGAGGCCGTCTGCAACTGTTTTGGCAGGTTTGGCTCTCCCTGGGGTCAAATCCAAGGGTAGTCTCCATCCTCAGGGAAGGGTATCAACTACCCTTCAAGGAGAGACCACCTCTAGCAAGATTTCCTGTAATAGTCAGTGGTTCATCAACTCCTTTAAGAAACAAAAAGCTGAACGAAGCCTTACAGTCTCTAGGTCAAAAACAGGCTATAGAAAAAGTGTTAGTTCAGTCATCTCTGGGCTTCTACAACCGGTTGTTCCTGGTTCCAAAACCCAACAAAAAATGGAGGCCCATTCTAGACCTAAGTCAACTGAACCTGTTCCTTGCTCCGACAACGTTCAAGATGGAAACTCCGGAGACCATCAGACTCTCCCTGCAACAGGGGGAGTGGGTCACTTCGCTGGATTTCAGCGACACTTATTTTCACATCCCCATAAACCACAGGTCGCGAAAATATCTCAGGTTCCACTTAAAAGGTCAAACCTTTCAGTTCACAGCACTTCCCTTTGGCCTGTCGACGGCTCCGTTGGAGTTCACAAAGGTGGTCAAAGAGGTAAAACTCATGGCTCAATCGAGGGGTATTCGGATCCACCAATACCTAGACGATTGGTTACTGAGAGCCCCATGCCGGGAAATTTGCCTACGTCATACGCAGATCCTTTTGGACCTTTGCCGCTCTCTAGGTTGGGTAGTCAACATGGACAAGTCAGAGCTGGTTCCCCAACAAACCTTCGACTTCGTAGGTTATCATTTCGACCTATCTCAGGGGTTAGTCAAACCAACTCAGGACAGGTGGAGGAGTCTATCTCAAAAGCTCAACCTTCTCCTGGGACTGGAATGTTGCTCAGTCAGGGAGTTCATGTCTTTGATCGGCCTTCTGACAGCAACAGAAAAACAAGTAGTATCGGGGAGGCTGCATATGAGACCCATTCAATGGCACCTGAAAAAGCATTGGCATGCCCCGGAATCTCTGGAGAAGGTCATTCCAATTCCTTCATCTCTCCATGTACATCTAAGGTGGTGGTTGGACCCGGCCAAGGTGCTCTCCGGTCAGCCCTTACACCCTCTTCAACACGCCCTTCAACTGTTTACACAGGCCTCAAACGAAGGTTGGGGCGCTCACTTAGGCGATTACATGGCAAAAGGAGTCTGGTTAGAGTCAGAAGGCGCCTTGCACATAAATTTGTTGGAGCTCAAGGCAGTCCTGCTGGCCTTAAAACGGTTCGAGCGGTTATGTTGCAACCAGATAGTTCTTGTTTGTACAGACAACACCACTGTGGTCTCTTACATCAACAAGGAAGGGGGTATGAAATCAGGCTCACTCTGTGCCCTCCTTTGGAGACTGATGCTTTGGTGCAATCAAAGGCAGATTGTTCTGAGGGCCAGGCATATTCCGGGTCACCTGAACGTCATTGCCGACAAACTGTCCCGACTCAATCAGGTGATCCAAACGGAATGGTCCCTCCTCCCGGAGGTGTTTGCTCAAATATGCCGGCGTTGGCACCGCCCGTCTGTGGACCTGTTTGCCACCCGGTTCAATCACAAACTTCCCCGGTTTGTATCCCCGGTTCCAGACCGATCAGCGTGGGAAGTGGATGCCTTAAGTCTCCCTTGGGAGGACCTGGACGCTTATGCGTTTCCACCGACGGCCCTTCTTCATCAGGTGGTAACGAAACTCTTGGACCACGGATTCCGTCGTCTCATTCTGATAGCACCAGGTTGGCCCAACATGCCTTGGTTTTGGGACCTGGTCAACATGTCAGCTCAAATTCCCCTCCTGCTCCCTCAGGTGTCGAATTTGATAACTCAATCGTTCAATCAGTGTCCTCACCGGGACCTTCCCAATCTGAACCTTCATGCTTGGCTCCTAGAGCCTCTGCCATCCAGCAAGCCGGGTTCTCGGCAGAAGTGGCAACAAGAATTGAGGCTCCTCAAAGACGCTCTACCAGAGCCATTTATGAATCAAAGTGGTCCGTTTTTGTCAGATGGTGTGAGAAAAATAAGGTGGACTTCAGAACTCCCTCTATAGAGCAAATTGCAGATTTTCTCCTGTCCCTTTTTCAGGAGAAACATCTTCAACCTAGTACCATAGAAGGCTATAGGACTGCCATAGCCGACAAAGTGGGGAATTCCAGAATTAACATCAGCAAGGATGAAAACTTGTCCAGGTTGTTGGACAGTTTTCATAGGGACAAACCAAAAGGCGGGCGTGGGGTTCCTACGTGGAATTTGTCTTTGGTCCTTCACCAACTCACACAACCTCCTTTTGAACCTCTCAGGAAGGCTTCGCTGAAGTACCTCACTTTTAAGACTGTCTTCCTTCTAGCCTTGGGCTCTGGGAAACGGAGGAGTGAAATTCATGCTTGGGTCCACAGGAACATTAGGCACCAAGAAGATTGGTCGAATGTTTCCTTATCGCCTTCTCCTAGTTTCATCTCTAAGAACCACCTGGCTAAAGAAGGTCCCGCTTGCGTGGCCCCTGTTATCATTCCAGCCTTGGCTCCTTCATTGGACAAATCCCTCAAAGAGAATAGGAGTCTGTGCCCGGTCCGGGCACTACGTTATTACTTGGACAAAACCAAAGATCTCCGTTCAGGCAAAGAATTGGTTTTTGTTTCCTTTAGGAAGAGTTTCCAGAAGGATATTGTCCCTGCTACCGTTTCCTCCTGGATCAAACAAACCATAGTCCTTTGTTACCAAATGTCAGACCAACAGGCTCAACAGTTGCATCAGGTTCGGGCTCATGACGTTCGCGCGTTCGCGGCGTCCAAAGCCTTTCAGGGGGGTGTTCCCTTAGACCAGATTTTGGCAGCCTGTCACTGGAAGTCTCATAATACCTTCACCCAATTTTACCTGAAGGACTTGGCCTGGGCAGACTCGGATGTGTACCATTTGGGTCCTGTGGTAGCTGCCCAACAAATTAGGGACTAAGTAGAGGCTCCCATGTATATAGTGTATAGTGATGTATATATGTATTCATACATGTACATAAAAAAAAAAAAAAAAAAACGTCCCTGCAGTCTGAAGGGGGGACCATCTTAATCTTCAATTCCCCTTCTTCACTTCCTCGTGGACTCGTCAGCTACAAAACTAGGGGGGGGGGGGAGAGAGACTGTACCTATCCAGGGTAGTTAGAAACCCTTCCCGGGTGATTCCCTCTGGAGTTACGGAGTATATATGTAGATCTTAGAGTCTCTGTCTCCCCTTTTTCCATAGCTACCCTCCAACCACTGGGTAGTTATTCTGCACTGGTCCACTAGGTAAGATATATTAACGCAATAAAATGGAAAATTTAATGGTTAAATTAAATTTTTATTAGTTAATATCTTACCTAGTGGACCAAGAGAGTCCCACCCTACCTGCCCCGCAATAGCTAAAAGGGGGACATTCTTAGGTAGGCCACAAAAAGAGGAAGTACGCATGCGCGCGCACGCGCAGTAGGGGAGCTGGGTGCAGTCACGACACCTGGCGAATGAGGAGTACACTACCGGTCCCGGTCAGAGCCCAGCTCAGGACGTTTTTGTCTAACGTTTGGCGGGACCGGCTGCGCGCCGGACAAATGCACTGGTCCACTAGGTAAGATATTAACTAATAAAAATTTAATTTAACCATTAAATTTTCCATTTTGTACTTGCAATACTTTTGAAAATAGAAGCCATTTACTCATTATGATAACTGCTAAAAAGTTAGAAAGTAGCTATTATTCATGTATTGAGCAACAACTTTGAAACTTCATCATGATATAGCGCACTGAAAAGTAGATGAACAACACCTTCAAAGGAAATTGCGTAGCTGCAATACTTTTGAAGATACAAGCCATTTACTCGTTAGGTAACTGCTGAAAAGTGCAAAAATATTACTTGGCTATGGAGATAGTCTTCCAAACTTCTGACTATGTAATGTAACTATGGAAAAAGTAGCTGAACCACATATTTCAAGAAAATGCTTTATAGGCAACAGTTTTCAAATTTTATGTGCTATTACTCATTATGAAAGGTAATGAAAAGTCAGAAAGTAGCTATTAGTAACTTAGCAGAGTCACCATGCTGTAGCTAAAGAAAAAGTAGCTGAACAACATATTTTAACGAAATGCTCTAAACATAATACTTTTCATGTTATAAGATCCAAGATGGTTGCCAAAAGTGGCAAAATTGAAATTTTTCCCCTTTGCATAGGATACTCTTTGTACTACCCTGTGGGTCAAAAATTCGCTCGAAATCGCTCTATCTCTTACAGTTTTCGAGATATTCACACTTTTTCATTTTCCGCTAAAATCCAAGATGGCCGCCAAAAGTGGCGAAAATTGAAATTTTTCCCTTTGGCATAGGATACTCTTATACTACCCTGTGGGTCAAAAATTCACTCGAAATCACTCTATCTCGTACGGTTTTCGAGATATTCATTTTTTCATTTTCCGCTAAATCCAAGATGGCCGCCAAAAGTGGCGAAAATTGAAATTTTTCCCCTTGGAATAGGATACTCTTGTTCTACCCTGTGGGTCAAAAATTCGCTCGAAATCACTCTATCTCGTACGGTTTTCCAGCTATTCACACTTTTTCATTTTCCGCTAAAATCCAAGATGGCCGCCAAAAGTGGCGAAAATTGAAATTTTTCCCCTTGGCATAGAATACTCTTGTACTACCCTGCGGGTCAAAAATATGCTGGAAATCGCTCTATCTCTTATGATTTTCGAGATATTCACACTTTTTCATTTTCCGCAAAAGTCCAAGATGGCCGCCAAAAGTGACGAAAATTGAAATTTTTCCCCTTTGCATAAGATAATCTTGTACTACCCTGTGGGTCAAAAATTCGCTCGAAATCGCTCTCTTACGGTTTTCGAGATATTTACACTTTTTCATTTTCCGCTAAAATCCAAGATGCCGCCAAAAGTGGCGAAAATTGAACTTTTTCCTCTTGGCATAGGATACACTTGTACTACCCTGTGGTTCAAAAATTCGCTCCAAATTGCTCTATCTCGTACAGTTTTCCAGCTATTCACACTTTTTCATTTTCCGCTAAAATCCAAGATGGCCGCCAAAAGTGGCGAAAATTGAACTTTTTCCTCGTGGCATAGGATACACTTGTACTACCCTGTGGGTCAAAAAATCGCTCAAAATCCCCCAAGATGGCCGCCAAAAGAGGCGAAAATTCAAATTTTTCCCCAATGGCATAGGATAATCTTGTACTACCGTGCGGGTCAAAAATTACCTTGAAATCGCTCTATCTCGTACGGTTTTCGAGATATTTGTGATTTTTCACATTTTCACTAAAAGTAGCAATAAAGTAGCCATTACTCACTTGTACATTGAGCAACAATTGTGAAACTTAAATATGTTACATTTAACAAAAAAGTAGATGAACAACATATTTGAGAGAAATTGTGTAGCTGCAATACTTTTGAAGATATAAGCCATTTGCTCATTATGGTTATCATTAAAAATTGACAAAGTAGCTATTACTCACTTAGCTATGGAGATAAATTTCCAAACTACTGACCATGTTGTACCTGTGGAGAAAGTAGCTGAACAACATATTGGCACAAAATACTCTAAATGCAATAGTTTGAGAGTTATAAGTCATATAATTATATTAGGTAAAAGTGCTATTACTCACTCAAAAGTAGCCGCCAAAAGTAGCGAAAATTGAAATTTTTCCCCTTAGCAGAGGATACTCTTGTACTACCCTGTGGGTGAAAAATTCGCTTGAAAATTGCTCTATCTCTTACGGTTTGCGAGATATTTGTAATTTTTCACATTTTCACTAAAAGTAGCAATAAAGTAGCCATTACTCACTTGTACATTGAGCAACAATTGTGAAACTTAAATATGCTACATTTCACAAAAAAGTAGATGAACAACATATTTGAGAGAAATTGTGTAGCTGCAATACTTTTGAAGATATAAGCCATTTGCTCATTATGGTTATCATTAAAAATTGACAAAGTAGCTATTACTCACTTAGCTATGGAGATAAATTTCCAAACTACTGACCATGTTGTACCTGTGGAGAAAGTAGCTGAACAACATATTGGAACAAAATACTCTAAATGCAATAGTTTGAGAGTTATAAGTCATATAATTATATTAGGTAAAAGTGATATTACTCACTCAAAAGTAGCCGCCAAAAGTAGCGAAAATTGAAATTTTTCCCCTTAGCAGAGGATAATCTTGTACTACCCTGTGGGTCAAATATTCGCTCGAAATTGCTCTATCTCTTACGGTTTGCGAGATATTTGTGATTTTTCACATTTTCACTAAAAGTAGCAATAAAGTAGCCATTACTCACTTGTACATTGAGCAGCAGTTGTGAAACTTAAATATGTTACAGTTCACAAAAAAGTAGATGAACAAGAGAAATTGTGTAGCTTTGAAATTGAGAGAAATTGTGTAGCTGCAATACTTTTGAAGACATAAGCCATTTACTCATTATGGTTATCATTAAAAATTGACAAAGTAGCTATTACTCACTTAGCTATGGAGATACACTTCCAAACTACTGACCATGTTGTAGCTGTGGAGAAAGTAGCTGAACAACATATTGGAACAAAATACTTGAAATGTAATAGTTTGAGAGTTATAAGCCATATAATTATATTAGGTAAAAGTGCTATTACTCACTCAAAAGTAGGCCAAAGTTCACCAAACCCAAAAAATATTGAAGATCGTAAAATTTCATTAGGACAAGTAATATACCAAAAATGTGTAATGGTAGTAGTTTCAGAGAAAACTGTGACCCATGCACAGACGCACACACATGGTGCAAATTATAATAAACTGTTTTATGAAAATTGGTAATCAATCTTTCACTAAAGTGGCTAAAATTTTTGGCAGGATCACTCCAATCTGAGTAACTGGGCATGGCTGCAAAATTTCACCTCTGCAGTTGCAGCAGTTTTTCCAAAACACTGCCAACAAGTATGTGTATGACCTTAAAAAAGTTCAAAGGGATAGTGTCAGAACATTTTATCCAGGCCTACTGGGTATTCATATCAGATGTGATAAAAAAGAAATGCCTGCAATTTTCAAAGTTGATACGTATCTCAAGATTGACAAGATCAACGTTTTTAGATGCATTGTCAGGACTCTAATTAGGTTGATTTTATGTTTAGTGTCTCCGCGTTTCAAAAACAACATTTTCACTTTGTACACATTCTATTGCACTATAATAGCTGGGACTCTGTCATGATATCAGTAGGCCGCTCCCAACCTGGCCAACTCAAGAAACAAGGCCAAAAAGGGTTTCGGTCTACTAGCGCGAGTCGCAAAGCCATCAGAGACTGCAGTAGTGCACTGAAGTGGTCAAACATCCCAGTACTAATGAGTGATTCCTAGAAGTACGAGCCTCGCTAGAGCTCGCACTTAAAAAGAGTTTATAACTAGAGTTTTGCTTTGCAAGAGAAAAAGCAATTGTTTTTGCACAGCAAAACCAAAGCATTTCAATGAGAATGAATGGTTTTGCCGAAATGAATATCTTACTCTGTTTAATATGTTTTTCCATTGATGCAAAAATTTAACCTGCCTGTAAAAAATGGCAGGGAATGCTTTCTTAAAAGAATATCCCCTGTGGGCCAAAACTTTTGCACAGTTTCCAAGAAATATGCATTTTTTCATACTGTTTCCGAGATGAATGGGTTTTTCACGTTTTATGCAGAAATTCAAGATGACCACCCCAAAATAGCGGGAAAACAATCTTTAGCAAAAAGTGGCAGAAATTCATGCAGAAATTCAAGATGGCCACTAAAAATGGTGTGATAGATTTCTGGCAAAAAGTGGCAGATGACTTTTCATATAGCCTACAAGCCACAAAATGTCATCACCCTCTATTGCACTGTTTCCAAGATAAATGTGTTTCTGCGTTTTACACAGAATGGCCACCAAAAATGACATGAAAACAATTTTTGGTAAAAGGTGGCAGATGAATATGCTTATACCCAGCAGGTCAAAAGTTTTGTCGATATCACTCTATCTCGCACCGTTTCAGAGATAAATGAATTTTGATTTTATGCAGAAATTCAACATTCCCGCAAAAATACCGGGAAAATTATTTTTTGGCAAAAAGTAGAAGATCAATCTACTTATACCCTGCAGGTTAAAAATTTTTGTCGAAATTGCTCTATCTCGCACGGTGACCATATTTCCAAGATAAATGCCTTTTTGTGTTTTATGCAGAAATTCAAGATGGCAGCAAATTGGGGGGAAAATGATTTTTGCCAAGAAGTGGTAGATGAATCTTCTTATACCCTACAAGTAAAAAATTTCATCTAAATTGCTCAATCTCATACCGTTTCAAAGATAAATGCATTTTTGCTTTTTACGCAGAATTTCAAATTCAGAATTTGGCAAAACTTGGCAGATGAATCCACTTATAATCTGTAGCTCAAAAATTTCGTCAAAATGGCTCTCTTGTACTCAATCAGTTTCTGAGATAAATGTGTTTTTGCATTGTATGTAGAAATTCAATATGGCCACCAAAAATGGTGGTAAAATGATTTTTGGTCAAAAAGTGGCATGTGACTCTGGCTATACCCTGTGGGTCAAATCACTATCTTGCACTATTTCTGAGATTTTAAAATTTTTTATTTTCATTGTTTAGAAACGGCCATTTTGTATCAGATCACTTCCAAAAGTTAACTAGAGGATCGCTTGCAAAACAAGATCACTGCAATTGGTATGATCTCCCGCCGGGGAGCAAAAATGTGCTGTTTAAAGTGAGTTTTACATCCCAAACCTCTGGAAGCAATAATAAGCTAGATATAGGCACTTTTAAGCTTGGGCATCATCGCTTGACCTTGAACGGGGCCCACTAGGTCAAATCCGGCCACATCAAAAGATTCCCAGCACATGTTTTCCTATAGGTTGTTTTCACATCCCAAACCTCTAGGACCAATAATAAGCGAGATATGGGCACTTTTAAGTTTGGCCACAGCAGTTTGACCTTGAACGAGGGGTCCAAGGTCAAATCTGAAAAACAGCAAAAGATTCCCAGCACATGAATTCCTATAGGTTGGTTACACATTCCAAACCTCTAGGACCAATAATGAGCGAGATATAGGCACTTTTAAGTTTGCCCAAATCAGCTAAGTAGGGTACTTTGGCAGTCTGTGGATGACCTTGAATGAAGATCTTCAAGGTCAAATGTCTGCATGCTTATAGAGGGCATATATATGTGTTAAATATCTGCGTTTTATAATCTTCCGGGCAAAAGTTTTGCTGTTAAAAGTGATTTACTCAAAGTAAAACAATCAAAGTAGCTATTACTCAGTTAGCTATGGACTTACAGCTCTGAAACTTTGCCACGATACAGAACATTAAAAAGTAGGTGAACAACATATTTGACAAAAATCCTCGTTTGACCAATAGTAAGACCAATAATAAGCGAGATATAGGCACTTTTAAGTTTGGGCATCATCGTTTGACCTTGAACGAGGGGCCCAAGGTCAAATCTGACCACATCAAAAGATTCCCAGCACATGTTTTCCTATAGGTTGTTTTCACATCCCAAACCTCTAGGACCAATAATAATATGGGCACTTTTAAGTTTGGCCACAGTAGTTTGACCTTGAGCGAGGGGTCCAAGGTCAAATCTGACCACAGCAAAAGATTCCCAGCACATGAATTCCTATAAGTTGGTTACACATTCCAAACTCTAGGACTAATAATGAGCAAATAATACTCAGTTAGCTATGGACCTACAGCTCTGAAACTTTGCCATGACACAGAACATTAAAAAGTATGTGAACCACATATTTGACAAAAATCCTCTAATTTTAATAGTTTTGCAGTTATAAGTGATTTACTGAATGGAGAACCATAAAAGTAGCTATTACTCAGTTAGCTATGCACCTACAGCTCTCAAAATTTGCCATTACACAGTACATCAAAAAGTAGGTGAACAACATATTAGACAAAAATCCTTTAAATTCAACAGTTTTGCTGTTCTAAGTGATTTACTCAATGGAAAACCCTCAAAGTAGCGATTACTCAGGTAGCTATGGAGATACATCTGTGAAAATTTCCCATGACACAGTACATCAAAAAGTAAGTGAACAACATATTTCCCAATAATTCTCTAAATTCAATAGTTTTGGACTTATAAGTGATTTACTCAATGTTGAAATTCAAAGTAGCCATTACTCAGTTAGCTATGGAGATACAGCTCTGAAACTTACCCACGACACAGAACATTAAAAAGTAACTGATTAACATATTTGACAATAATTCCCTAAATTTAATAGTTTTGGAGTTATAAGTGATTTACTGAATGTTGAAATTAAGAAATTTCAAAGTAGCTATTACTCGGTTAGCTATGGACTTACAGCTCTGAAAATACACCACGACACATACATCAAAAAGTAGGTGAACAACATATTTGACAAAAATCCTCTATATTCAATAGCTTTTGAGTTATAAGTGTCTTGCTCAATGGTCAAATGTTAAACTTAGTGTAGCTATTACTCAGCTAGCTATGGTGCTACACCTTGGAAACCTCACCATAATATAGTACATGAAGGAGTTGTTCAACAACATATTTGAGACCAATATTGTAAGTAACAGTTACAAAGATAAAAGCAACATACTCATTTTGCTCATTGTTAAAAACAGAAAATAGCTATTACTCACTTAGCTATCAAGATAGACCCCGAAAATTGGTACCATCTTGTAGGCATGGAGAAAGTAGCTGAAGAACGTATTTTACAGAAATGCTCTAAATGAAGTCGTTTTGGAGTTATGAGCACTTTACTCAAAGGATCCACCATTGCTATTACTCACTTAGCTATGGACCTAGGTCTGAGAAAACAGCATCAAATGAAAAGACATAAGCACTAAGGTCATAAAACATTGAAAAGGCCAAGGAGAAACAACCAGTGTGATGTACAGCCCTTTTTAAAAACGTGACACACACACTCAGGCACGCATGCACCCACGCACGGAATGCGTTTTATAATCTCCCGCCTGGCGGGCCGGCGGGAGATAACGAAGCGATTATTTTTGTATTGCAAAAACAACGCGTTTCGAAAAGGAGAAATAATGGCAGCTTAATGATGTAAGAAAGTTCTGCTTATAGCTCAACAAAGCCAGAATATAGGAAAAGTGGTTCTTGGGCAGGGTAGTTATCTTGGATACAGTGTGTTTCAAAAATTTTGATGAATTGCTCTATCTTGCACAGTTAAGGAGACAAGGTGTTTTGCACTTTTTGTCACAAATATAAACATTGACAATGACCCCCATTTTTGGGAAAGGTAAAATTTTTTTGGGAAAATTGGGTTAAAAAATTGAGTAGTTTAGAAAAATTTGAAAATTCCAAATGGCCGCCTTTTTTGGCGAGTGAAAAATTCTTTAAAACTTGGAAAGGCTAGTCTTCACAGACCCCTGTGGATAAAAATTTTTGGCAAAATCGCTCTATGTCGCACTGTTTTCGAGATACAAGCATTTTTTGTGTTTTGCAATTTTTGCGAAAAATTCAAAATGACCGCCATTTTTGACAGGGCAAATTTGTTTTTGAAAATTGGGTCAGCTGCTCAGGGGAGTTGCCCTGTGGGTCAAAAATTTCGTTGAAATCGCTCCATCTAGCACGGTTTTCGAGATACAAGCATTTTTGTGTTTTGAATTTTTGAAAAAAATTCGAAAATTCAAAATGGCCACCTTTTTTGGCGAGTGAAAAATTCTTTAAAACTTGGAAAGGCTAGTCTTCGCAGATACCCTGTGGGTCAAAAATTTAAAAACATGTTTTTGGCCTTGTGACTTCTCTGATTGGTAGAAATTTCATGACACCTCATTTAGAACATTTTCCTGTGGCTACTGCATACATGTGCCTAATTTGAAGAGAATCCGCCCAGTGGTTACCAAGCTATAAGCAATAGAAAATGCAAGAGCTGGCTGCCCCTCCGCATGAATTCCCACATATACAAACAAGTGTCCCTTGCAGGATGCTTAATAACCGAGCCAGCTGCTAGGAGGCACTAGCAGTCCAAGGTGACCTAGATAGTGGCATATACCATTCTTTCTTCTTTCTCATTGGCCGCCATATTGGATAACACATTTTATGCAGGAAAGAAATTCATTGTTTTTATATGGATATATATATTACTGGACAATAAAATTACATCAGTTTGTGTGGAATGTGGAATCATGATATTGTAACCATTCACTGAAACGATAACTATTTTTATACCAGGGAACAAATCTTGGATGCTTCTGAGCTCAAGAAATCAAAATCCAAGAAACCCATGAAATATTCGATAAACCTAAGCTGAAGTCCAAGAAATATGTGAGTTCTTCTTTTGAGGAATCCAAGCCTCCCAATTCTTGGACAAACGTGAAGAAACCCTGTCCAGAAACTGAGCCTGGAACCAAGAAACTCACTCCACCATCCTGTATAGAGACTATAGACAGGTACAGAAGGAAAGGGCTATGGAGATAAATATGTGTATTCCTCTATTCCAGTTTCCTCAAATTTGGTCATGGGCCTTAACCATGTAGCCCATAGACAAGAAGCAAAGGACCCTGATACTTCCTGCTTAAACCCCTCTTTGAAAGAGTCCTTAGGCAAATGGGAACAGGACATTAAGCTATCCAACCTCCCTGAAGAAAAGTTCATGAAACCTCTCCAAATCACGGGCAAGCAGTATAAGATGGTGGACCCCTGTTTTGAAGAGAAGATGCAGGAACTCACGACAGATTTCTCCAATATTTGCATTTCTCCTAGGTCCCAGGCAGCTCCTTGGCACCCTTTCATGTGGTTTAGGAGTTTGAATTCTAAGCTGACAAAACATCTGTACTTCTCAACTGCCTTCAACCAGGTGAATGTGTAACCTAATTACCGACTGCTGCAAGGACAGCATCAAATCTGCTATCAGGCAGGAAAAATGACAGATACAGAAAGTGGCCCAGGATAAAGTCCAGGACTATTAAGATATACATGACAAAAGAATTCACATCCAATGAAGGGCCTTTGTGTGGACATGGGCAACACAGGTCTTGTCAGGAGTGATGCTGAGATGACTAATCTTTACCCTGAGCTAGGTGAGACCAGATGTCAGGAACTCAGAAACTCACCCTCCTCCTCCCCATTGTTCCATTCACCATTAGTGGAGGAAGAGAAGAATTCTTACTTATGAAGGGTGTCTCTAAAACATAAACTCAAGTTTTTAGGGTCTTAAGCATTCTGTTAAGGTCGAAACTTACGAACCTAGCAACCAGCATTTTCATTGCATTCACATATCTTACGTAACAGACTAACGCCATTGCAAGCTGGCCCTGCCAATCATCAGAAAAAGACATCCTGAGTCTCCTCCAGCAAATCCCCTCAGGTGCAGCTATCTGTAGGAGGCGACCAATTCTAGACCTCAGTTGCCTGAACAAGTTTGTAAAGGTCCAAACCTTCAAAATGGAATCTCCAGAATCAATAAGGCTGTCACTGCAAACTGGAGAGTGGGTCTCCTCTCTGGATTTCTTTTTTTTATTTAAACTTTTTGTGTGTACATGCCATAATAATATAAACAAACAGAAAAAAAAAATTACATAAATAAATATTGTATCATTACACTTGAACAGAAGGCGCAAAATATTTACAATATATTTTTGAAACAAGAGGAGAGTGCCCGTGAACGGGCACTGTGTCAGCTGACTGAGTGTTTTTGATTTGTGAAGGTGATTAGAGGACAGAATAATTATCAGGAAAATGGCTGTACAGAAATACAGTAAATGGTAACTGAACAGCAAGTTCGAAAGAAATTCCGAAGCTGACAGAAGAAAAGGATAAAAAAGTTGTGCCCTGTAAATGGTATTATGAAGGAAAATAACAAGGTAATTGTTTAAGTGTAAAAAATAGGTTAAAACATATTTAAAGAAATACTACAAATGCAATATCCTCGTTCGACCTTGAAGAAGGGGTCCAAGGTCAAATCTAACCACACAAATACATTCCCAGCCCATGATTTCCTATGGTTTACCATTCCAAACCTCTAGGACCAATTATAAATGAGTTATAAGCACTTTTAAGCTTGGCTGTCCTCATTTGACCTTGAAGGAGGGGTCCAAAGGTCAAATCTGACCATACCAAAAGATTCCGAGCCAATGATTTCCTATAGGATGGTTTACCATCCCAAATCTCTGTCACCAATAATAAGCGAGTTGTAGGCACTTTCAATTTTCGCTATCCTCATTTGACCTTGAAGGAGGGTTCCAAGGTCAAATCCGACCATATCAACAGATTCACAGCCCATGATTTCCTGTCTGTTTACCATCCCAAACCTCTGGGACCAATAATAAGTGAGTTATAAGCACTTTTAAGTTTGGCTATCCTTGTTTGACCTTGAAGGAGGGGTCATTGAAGGTCAAATCTGACCACACCAAAAGATTCCCACCCCATGATTTCCTAAAGGTTGGTTTATCATCCCAAACCTCTAGGATCAATAATAAGGGAGATATAAGCACTTTTCATGACTGACAAAAAACACCTGTGGCGGCCATCTTGTTTCTCAAAATGAGGCCAAAAATATTCCCAGACAACATTTTATGGTTATTAATATATACTGCAAACTTAAGAAAGCTAGCTATAATATTTTTTTTCATCAGAGCAGTAATGGTGAAATCTCTCTCTACACACTGCGGCTATCCAGTGGATACAATGATTTACTCAACAGTGAGAACCTGAAAGTAGCTATTGCTCAGCTATGCCATGACATAGAGGTCTGCAATTTCACTATGTTATAGCTGACCAAAAATTCTGTGAATAACATATTTAACAAATTACTCTAAATGTAATAGTTTTCAAGTTACAACTGATTTACTCAACAGTGAGAACCTCAAAGGAACTATTACTCAGCTATGCAATGAGCTACATGTCTGAAATTTTACTATGTTATAGCTAACCCAAAAGTAGGTGAACAACATATTTAAGCAAACTACTGTAAATGCAATAGTTTTCAAGCTACAACTGATTTACTCAATAGTGAGAACCTGAAAATAGCTATTGCTCCGCTATGCCATGAGCTATAGGTCTGTAATTTCACTATGTTATAGCTGACCCAAAAGTAGGTGAACAATATATTTTAACAAAATACTCCAAATGCAATATTTTTCAAGTTATAGCTGATTTACTCAACAGTCAGTACCTGAGAATAGCTATTGCTCAGTTGTGCCATGAGCTATAGGTCTATAATTTCACTATGTTATAGCTCACCCAAAAGTAGCTGAATAACATATTTCCACAAATTTCTGTAAATGCAATAGTTTTCCAATTATAACTGATTTACTCAACAGTGAGAACTTCAAAGTAGCTATTACTCAGCTATGAAATGAGCCACAGGTCTGAAACTTCACTATGTTATAGCTGACCCCAAAATAGGTGAATAACATATTGAAACAAAATACTCTAAATGCAATAGTTTTCAAGTTATAAGTGATTTACTCAACAGTGATAACCTAAAAGTAGCTATTACTCAGCTATGCCATGAGCTATAGGTCTGTAATTTCACTATGTTATAGCTGACCCAAAAGTAGGTGAACAATATATTTTAACAAAATACTCCAAATGCAATATTTTTCAAGTTATAGCTGATTTACTCAACAGTCAGTACCTGAGAATAGCTATTGCTCAGTTGTGCCATGAGATATAGGTCTATAATTTCACTATGTTATAGCTCACCCAAAAGTAGCTGAATAACATATTTGCACAAATTTCTGTAAATGCAATAGTTTTCCAATTATAACTGATTTACTCAACAGTGAGAACTTCAAAGTAGCTATTACTCAGCTATGAAATGAGCCACAGGTCTGAAACTTCACTATGTTATAGCTGACCCCAAAATAGGTGAATAACATATTGAAACAAAATACTCTAAATGCAATAGTTTTCAAGTTATAAGTGATTTACTCAACAGTGATAACCTAAAAGTAGCTATTACTCAGCTATGCCATGAGCTATAGGTCTGTAATTTCACTATGTTATAGCTGACCCAAAAGTAGGTGAACAATATATTTTAACAAAATACTCCAAATGCAATATTTTTCAAGTTATAGCTGATTTACTCAACAGTCAGTACCTGAGAATAGCTATTGCTCAGTTGTGCCATGAGCTATAGGTCTATAATTTCACTATGTTATAGCTCACCCAAAAGTAGCTGAATAACATATTTCCACAAATTTCTGTAAATGCAATAGTTTTCCAATTATAACTGATTTACTCAACAGTGAGAACTTCAAAGTAGCTATTACTCAGCTATGAAATGAGCCACAGGTCTGAAACTTCACTATGTTATAGCTGACCCCAAAATAGGTGAATAACATATTGAAACAAAATACTCTAAATGCAATAGTTTTCAAGTTATAAGTGATTTACTCAACAGTGATAACCTAAAAGTAGCTATTACTCAGCTATGCCATGAGCTATAGGTCTGTAATTTCACTATGTTATAGCTGACCCAAAAGTAGGTGAACAATATATTTTAACAAAATACTCCAAATGCAATATTTTTCAAGTTATAGCTGATTTACTCAACAGTCAGTACCTGAGAATAGCTATTGCTCAGTTGTGCCATGAGCTATAGGTCTATAATTTCACTATGTTATAGCTCACCCAAAAGTAGCTGAATAACATATTTCCACAAATTTCTGTAAATGCAATAGTTTTCCAATTATAACTGATTTACTCAACAGTGAGAACTTCAAAGTAGCTATTACTCAGCTATGAAATGAGCCACAGGTCTGAAACTTCACTATGTTATAGCTGACCCCAAAATAGGTGAATAACATATTGAACCAAAATACTCTAAATGCAATAGTTTTCAAGTTATAAGTGATTTACTCAACAGTGATAACCTAAAAGTAGCTATTACTCAGCTATGCCATGAGCTACAGGTCTGAAATTTTACTATGTTATAGCTGGCCCAAAAGTAGCTGAATAACATATTTATACGAAATTGTCTAAATGCAATAGTTTTTAAGTTATAAGCAATTTACTCAACAGTGATAACCTAAAAGTAGCTATTACTCAGCTATGCCATGAGCTACAGGTCTGAAATTTCTATAGACAGGTACAGAAGGAAAGGGCTATGGAGATAAATATGTGTATTCCTCTATTCCAGTTTCCTCAAATTTGGTCATGGGCCTTAACCATGTAGCCCATAGACAAGAAGCAAAGGACCCTGATACTTCCTGCTTAAACCCCTCTTTGAAAGAGTCCTTAGGCAAATGGGAACAGGACATTAAGCTATCCAACCTCCCTGAAGAAAAGTTCATGAAACCTCTCCAAATCACGGGCAAGCAGTATAAGATGGTGGACCCCTGTTTTGAAGAGAAGATGCAGGAACTCACGACAGATTTCTCCAATATTTGCATTTCTCCTAGGTCCCAGGCAGCTCCTTGGCACCCTTTCATGTGGTTTAGGAGTTTGAATTCTAAGCTGACAAAACATCTGTACTTCTCAACTGCCTTCAACCAGGTGAATGTGTAACCTAATTACCGACTGCTGCAAGGACAGCATCAAATCTGCTATCAGGCAGGAAAAATGACAGATACAGAAAGTGGCCCAGGATAAAGTCCAGGACTATTAAGATATACATGACAAAAGAATTCACATCCAATGAAGGGCCTTTGTGTGGACATGGGCAACACAGGTCTTGTCAGGAGTGATGCTGAGATGACTAATCTTTACCCTGAGCTAGGTGAGACCAGATGTCAGGAACTCAGAAACTCACCCTCCTCCTCCCCATTGTTCCATTCACCATTAGTGGAGGAAGAGAAGAATTCTTACTTATGAAGGGTGTCTCTAAAACATAAACTCAAGTTTTTAGGGTCTTAAGCATTCTGTTAAGGTCGAAACTTACGAACCTAGCAACCAGCATTTTCATTGCATTCACATATCTTACGTAACAGACTAACGCCATTGCAAGCTGGCCCTGCCAATCATCAGAAAAAGACATCCTGAGTCTCCTCCAGCAAATCCCCTCAGGTGCAGCTATCTGTAGGAGGCGACCAATTCTAGACCTCAGTTGCCTGAACAAGTTTGTAAAGGTCCAAACCTTCAAAATGGAATCTCCAGAATCAATAAGGCTGTCACTGCAAACTGGAGAGTGGGTCTCCTCTCTGGATTTCTTTTTTTTATTTAAACTTTTTGTGTGTACATGCCATAATAATATAAACAAACAGAAAAAAAAAATTACATAAATAAATATTGTATCATTACACTTGAACAGAAGGCGCAAAATATTTACAATATATTTTTGAAACAAGAGGAGAGTGCCCGTGAACGGGCACTGTGTCAGCTGACTGAGTGTTTTTGATTTGTGAAGGTGATTAGAGGACAGAATAATTATCAGGAAAAGGGCTGTACAGAAATACAGTAAATGGTAACTGAACAGCAAGTTCGAAAGAAATTCCGAAGCTGACAGAAGAAAAGGATAAAAAAGTTGTGCCCTGTAAATGGTATTATGAAGGAAAATAACAAGGTAATTGTTTAAGTGTAAAAAATAGGTTAAAACATATTTAAAGAAATACTACAAATGCAATATCCTCGTTCGACCTTGAAGAAGGGGTCCAAGGTCAAATCTAACCACACAAATACATTCCCAGCCCATGATTTCCTATGGTTTACCATTCCAAACCTCTAGGACCAATTATAAATGAGTTATAAGCACTTTTAAGCTTGGCTGTCCTCATTTGACCTTGAAGGAGGGGTCCAAAGGTCAAATCTGACCATACCAAAAGATTCCGAGCCAATGATTTCCTATAGGATGGTTTACCATCCCAAATCTCTGTCACCAATAATAAGCGAGTTGTAGGCACTTTCAATTTTCGCTATCCTCATTTGACCTTGAAGGAGGGTTCCAAGGTCAAATCCGACCATATCAACAGATTCACAGCCCATGATTTCCTGTCTGTTTACCATCCCAAACCTCTGGGACCAATAATAAGTGAGTTATAAGCACTTTTAAGTTTGGCTATCCTTGTTTGACCTTGAAGGAGGGGTCATTGAAGGTCAAATCTGACCACACCAAAAGATTCCCACCCCATGATTTCCTAAAGGTTGGTTTATCATCCCAAACCTCTAGGATCAATAATAAGGGAGATATAAGCACTTTTCATGACTGACAAAAAACACCTGTGGCGGCCATCTTGTTTCTCAAAATGAGGCCAAAAATATTCCCAGACAACATTTTATGGTTATTAATGTATACTGCAAACTTAAGAAAGCTAGCTATAATATTTTTTTTCATCAGAGCAGTAATGGTGAAATCTCTCTCTACACACTGCGGCTATCCAGTGGATACAATGATTTACTCAACAGTGAGAACCTGAAAGTAGCTATTGCTCAGCTATGCCATGACATAGAGGTCTGCAATTTCACTATGTTATAGCTGACCAAAAATTCTGTGAATAACATATTTAACAAATTACTCTAAATGTAATAGTTTTCAAGTTACAACTGATTTACTCAACAGTGAGAACCTCAAAGGAACTATTACTCAGCTATGCAATGAGCTACATGTCTGAAATTTTACTATGTTATAGCTAACCCAAAAGTAGGTGAACAACATATTTAAGCAAACTACTGTAAATGCAATAGTTTTCAAGCTACAACTGATTTACTCAATAGTGAGAACCTGAAAATAGCTATTGCTCCGCTATGCCATGAGCTATAGGTCTGTAATTTCACTATGTTATAGCTGACCCAAAAGTAGGTGAACAATATATTTTAACAAAATACTCCAAATGCAATATTTTTCAAGTTATAGCTGATTTACTCAACAGTCAGTACCTGAGAATAGCTATTGCTCAGTTGTGCCATGAGCTATAGGTCTATAATTTCACTATGTTATAGCTCACCCAAAAGTAGCTGAATAACATATTTCCACAAATTTCTGTAAATGCAATAGTTTTCCAATTATAACTGATTTACTCAACAGTGAGAACTTCAAAGTAGCTATTACTCAGCTATGAAATGAGCCACAGGTCTGAAACTTCACTATGTTATAGCTGACCCCAAAATAGGTGAATAACATATTGAAACAAAATACTCTAAATGCAATAGTTTTCAAGTTATAAGTGATTTACTCAACAGTGATAACCTAAAAGTAGCTATTACTCAGCTATGCCATGAGCTATAGGTCTGTAATTTCACTATGTTATAGCTGACCCAAAAGTAGGTGAACAATATATTTTAACAAAATACTCCAAATGCAATATTTTTCAAGTTATAGCTGATTTACTCAACAGTCAGTACCTGAGAATAGCTATTGCTCAGTTGTGCCATGAGCTATAGGTCTATAATTTCACTATGTTATAGCTCACCCAAAAGTAGCTGAATAACATATTTCCACAAATTTCTGTAAATGCAATAGTTTTCCAATTATAACTGATTTACTCAACAGTGAGAACTTCAAAGTAGCTATTACTCAGCTATGAAATGAGCCACAGGTCTGAAACTTCACTATGTTATAGCTGACCCCAAAATAGGTGAATAACATATTGAAACAAAATACTCTAAATGCAATAGTTTTCAAGTTATAAGTGATTTACTCAACAGTGATAACCTAAAAGTAGCTATTACTCAGCTATGCCATGAGCTATAGGTCTGTAATTTCACTATGTTATAGCTGACCCAAAAGTAGGTGAACAATATATTTTAACAAAATACTCCAAATGCAATATTTTTCAAGTTATAGCTGATTTACTCAACAGTCAGTACCTGAGAATAGCTATTGCTCAGTTGTGCCATGAGCTATAGGTCTATAATTTCACTATGTTATAGCTGACCCAAAAGTAGCTGAATAACATATTTCCACAAATTTCTGTAAATGCAATAGTTTTCCAATTATAACTGATTTACTCAACAGTGAGAACTTCAAAGTAGCTATTACTCAGCTATGAAATGAGCCACAGGTCTGAAACTTCACTATGTTATAGCTGACCCCAAAATAGATGAATAACATATTGAACCAAAATACTCTAAATGCAATAGTTTTCAAGTTATAAGTGATTTACTCAACAGTGATAACCTAAAAGTAGCTATTACTCAGCTATGCCATGAGCTACAGGTCTGAAATTTTACTATGTTATAGCTGGCCCAAAAGTAGCTGAATAACATATTTATACGAAATTGTCTAAATGCAATAGTTTTTAAGTTATAAGCAATTTACTCAACAGTGATAACCTAAAAGTAGCTATTACTCAGCTATGCCATGAGCTACAGGTCTGAAATTTCTATAGACAGGTACAGAAGGAAAGGGCTATGGAGATAAATATGTGTATTCCTCTATTCCAGTTTCCTCAAATTTGGTCATGGGCCTTAACCATGTAGCCCATAGACAAGAAGCAAAGGACCCTGATACTTCCTGCTTAAACCCCTCTTTGAAAGAGTCCTTAGGCAAATGGGAACAGGACATTAAGCTATCCAACCTCCCTGAAGAAAAGTTCATGAAACCTCTCCAAATCACGGGCAAGCAGTATAAGATGGTGGACCCCTGTTTTGAAGAGAAGATGCAGGAACTCACGACAGATTTCTCCAATATTTGCATTTCTCCTAGGTCCCAGGCAGCTCCTTGGCACCCTTTCATGTGGTTTAGGAGTTTGAATTCTAAGCTGACAAAACATCTGTACTTCTCAACTGCCTTCAACCAGGTGAATGTGTAACCTAATTACCGACTGCTGCAAGGACAGCATCAAATCTGCTATCAGGCAGGAAAAATGACAGATACAGAAAGTGGCCCAGGATAAAGTCCAGGACTATTAAGATATACATGACAAAAGAATTCACATCCAATGAAGGGCCTTTGTGTGGACATGGGCAACACAGGTCTTGTCAGGAGTGATGCTGAGATGACTAATCTTTACCCTGAGCTAGGTGAGACCAGATGTCAGGAACTCAGAAACTCACCCTCCTCCTCCCCATTGTTCCATTCACCATTAGTGGAGGAAGAGAAGAATTCTTACTTATGAAGGGTGTCTCTAAAACATAAACTCAAGTTTTTAGGGTCTTAAGCATTCTGTTAAGGTCGAAACTTACGAACCTAGCAACCAGCATTTTCATTGCATTCACATATCTTACGTAACAGACTAACGCCATTGCAAGCTGGCCCTGCCAATCATCAGAAAAAGACATCCTGAGTCTCCTCCAGCAAATCCCCTCAGGTGCAGCTATCTGTAGGAGGCGACCAATTCTAGACCTCAGTTGCCTGAACAAGTTTGTAAAGGTCCAAACCTTCAAAATGGAATCTCCAGAATCAATAAGGCTGTCACTGCAAACTGGAGAGTGGGTCTCCTCTCTGGATTTCTTTTTTTTATTTAAACTTTTTGTGTGTACATGCCATAATAATATAAACAAACAGAAAAAAAAAATTACATAAATAAATATTGTATCATTACACTTGAACAGAAGGCGCAAAATATTTACAATATATTTTTGAAACAAGAGGAGAGTGCCCGTGAACGGGCACTGTGTCAGCTGACTGAGTGTTTTTGATTTGTGAAGGTGATTAGAGGACAGAATAATTATCAGGAAAAGGGCTGTACAGAAATACAGTAAATGGTAACTGAACAGCAAGTTCGAAAGAAATTCCGAAGCTGACAGAAGAAAAGGATAAAAAAGTTGTGCCCTGTAAATGGTATTATGAAGGAAAATAACAAGGTAATTGTTTAAGTGTAAAAAATAGGTTAAAACATATTTAAAGAAATACTACAAATGCAATATCCTCGTTCGACCTTGAAGAAGGGGTCCAAGGTCAAATCTAACCACACAAATACATTCCCAGCCCATGATTTCCTATGGTTTACCATTCCAAACCTCTAGGACCAATTATAAATGAGTTATAAGCACTTTTAAGCTTGGCTGTCCTCATTTGACCTTGAAGGAGGGGTCCAAAGGTCAAATCTGACCATACCAAAAGATTCCGAGCCAATGATTTCCTATAGGATGGTTTACCATCCCAAATCTCTGTCACCAATAATAAGCGAGTTGTAGGCACTTTCAATTTTCGCTATCCTCATTTGACCTTGAAGGAGGGTTCCAAGGTCAAATCCGACCATATCAACAGATTCACAGCCCATGATTTCCTGTCTGTTTACCATCCCAAACCTCTGGGACCAATAATAAGTGAGTTATAAGCACTTTTAAGTTTGGCTATCCTTGTTTGACCTTGAAGGAGGGGTCATTGAAGGTCAAATCTGACCACACCAAAAGATTCCCACCCCATGATTTCCTAAAGGTTGGTTTATCATCCCAAACCTCTAGGATCAATAATAAGGGAGATATAAGCACTTTTCATGACTGACAAAAAACACCTGTGGCGGCCATCTTGTTTCTCAAAATGAGGCCAAAAATATTCCCAGACAACATTTTATGGTTATTAATGTATACTGCAAACTTAAGAAAGCTAGCTATAATATTTTTTTTCATCAGAGCAGTAATGGTGAAATCTCTCTCTACACACTGCAGCTATCCAGTGGATACAATGATTTACTCAACAGTGAGAACCTGAAAGTAGCTATTGCTCAGCTATGCCATGACATAGAGGTCTGCAATTTCACTATGTTATAGCTGACCAAAAATTCTGTGAATAACATATTTAACAAATTACTCTAAATGTAATAGTTTTCAAGTTACAACTGATTTACTCAACAGTGAGAACCTCAAAGGAACTATTACTCAGCTATGCAATGAGCTACATGTCTGAAATTTTACTATGTTATAGCTAACCCAAAAGTAGGTGAACAACATATTTAAGCAAACTACTGTAAATGCAATAGTTTTCAAGCTACAACTGATTTACTCAATAGTGAGAACCTGAAAATAGCTATTGCTCCGCTATGCCATGAGCTATAGGTCTGTAATTTCACTATGTTATAGCTGACCCAAAAGTAGGTGAACAATATATTTTAACAAAATACTCCAAATGCAATATTTTTCAAGTTATAGCTGATTTACTCAACAGTCAGTACCTGAGAATAGCTATTGCTCAGTTGTGCCATGAGATATAGGTCTATAATTTCACTATGTTATAGCTCACCCAAAAGTAGCTGAATAACATATTTCCACAAATTTCTGTAAATGCAATAGTTTTCCAATTATAACTGATTTACTCAACAGTGAGAACTTCAAAGTAGCTATTACTCAGCTATGAAATGAGCCACAGGTCTGAAACTTCACTATGTTATAGCTGACCCCAAAATAGGTGAATAACATATGGAAACAAAATACTCTAAATGCAATAGTTTTCAAGTTATAAGTGATTTACTCAACAGTGATAACCTAAAAGTAGCTATTACTCAGCTATGCCATGAGCTATAGGTCTGTAATTTCACTATGTTATAGCTGACCCAAAAGTAGGTGAACAATATATTTTAACAAAATACTCCAAATGCAATATTTTTCAAGTTATAGCTGATTTACTCAACAGTCAGTACCTGAGAATAGCTATTGCTCAGTTGTGCCATGAGCTATAGGTCTATAATTTCACTATGTTATAGCTCACCCAAAAGTAGCTGAATAACATATTTCCACAAATTTCTGTAAATGCAATAGTTTTCCAATTATAACTGATTTACTCAACAGTGAGAACTTCAAAGTAGCTATTACTCAGCTATGAAATGAGCCACAGGTCTGAAACTTCACTATGTTATAGCTGACCCCAAAATAGGTGAATAACATATTGAAACAAAATACTCTAAATGCAATAGTTTTCAAGTTATAAGTGATTTACTCAACAGTGATAACCTAAAAGTAGCTATTACTCAGCTATGCCATGAGCTACAGGTCTGAAATTTTACTATGTTATAGCTGGCCCAAAAGTAGCTGAATAACATATTTATACGAAATTGTCTAAATGCAATAGTTTTTAAGTTATAAGCAATTTACTCAACAGTGATAACCTAAAAGTAGCTATTACTCAGCTATGCCATGAGCTACAGGTCTGAAATTTCACTATGTTATAGCTGGCCCAAAAGTAGCTGAATAACATATTTATACAAAATTATCTAAATGCAATAGTTTTTAAGTTACAAGTGATTTTACTCATAATGGAAGTTACTGAAAAGCCCAAAAGTAGCTATTACTCACTTAGCTATTGAGACAGACACCCAACTTACTCACCATATTGTAGCTATGAAAAAAGTAGCTGAACAACATATTTTCACAAAATGCTGTAAATGCAACACTTTTGAAGTTATAAGTGATTTAGTGCATGATTTCATGAATTTTAATGCATTAAAAATTATTAAAAAAATTTATTAAAAAAAAAGTAAGACGGATCCAGGTCTCATACTCACACAAGAGAATCTACCTCTGGCCTAGTACATATATGCAAGATATGAGAGAAATCCCTGCAATAGTCACTGAGAAAATTGTGATAAAAAGTTGAAATTTTCACACTTTTGGTGGGGGTACCCCCCTTGTAATGTCTCTAGCAAACAGACGAACAGACAGATTTGCATGCCTTGAACAATTTTTCATCCTCGATAGATAAGGTATCTTTAAAAAAAAACAGCATGTCTCTAGGCCTTGTAGTTTTGGAGAAGAAGTTGTTCACGCGGATGCGTACGCGGACGCGTACGCCCACGCCGCAGAGTGATGACATAATGTCAGCTGACTGACAAGTCAGCTGACATAAAAACTCCATTTCTTTAAATGTTTCTCTATATTGCCAAGCTTATACAAAGCAATATCATTTTGCATGTCATAATGATACTTTAAAAATCTGATAAAATTGTCCAAACACAGAACAGAGCAGCAAGATTTTGTCACATATATATATTTCTGTATTAGTATGAATAAAAAAATTAGACTTGTCTTATTTTGACCATTCTTTCCTCCTAATAAAAATTCAAATGGATCAATGTCTTTTAATTCATCTTGTGAAACTTCAAGTTTTTCAAAGATACCAAAGATGAAATTTTTAACAACCAGACAGAAAGTATCTGAGGTTTCTCTGTCACAATCAGACCTTCCAATTCACAGCTCTGCCTTTCGGCCTCTCCACAGCTCCCATGGAGTTCACCATTGTGGTAAAGAAGGTCAAACTCATGGATCAAAGTCCTCATATCTGGACTCACCAGTACCTAGATGACTGGCTGACATCTGGGCAAAGGACGAGATAACTTGTGACCAACATGCCCACCAACATACCCAGTCCCTGCTGGACCTAGAACCTCAACAAGTCTTCAACTTAGTAGGCTATCAGTATGACCTCAGACAAGGTCTAGTCAGGCCCACCCCAGACAGATGGTGGCCCTGAACTCAAAAATAGGGGCTCTTCTTAAGCAAAAGCAGTGTATGGTGAGACAGGTCTGCCAGTGGCCACCAAAAAACAAGTTCCTTCAAATCGCCTAAAGACAAATTGGCATGTCGCAAAGTCCTTAGAAAAGTCTTTCCCTGTTCCAAAGTCTCTCCACAAACACTTAAGCGGTGGCTTCAGGAAGACAATGTCCTAGAAGGCCAATCCCTACATCTTCTACAACATGCTTGTCAAATCTTTACCGATGCATCAAACGTAGGATGGGGCACTCATTTAGGAGACTTCAGAGCCAGGGGTCTGTGTTCTGTTTTTGGAAAGCAAACATCAATTTTCTGATATTGAAGGCAGTTCTCTTGGCCTTGAAATGCTTCGAGCATCTATGCAGGAACCAGACTGTCCTTATAGCCAGACAACACCACTGTTGTTGCCTACATAAACAAGGAAGGGGATATGAAATCAGGTTCTCTTTGTGCCCTGCTTTGGAGACTCCTGTTGTGATGTAACCTGAGGAACATTGTCCTACAGGCCCGCCATATTCCAGGTCGGTTGAGCATGATAGCCAACAAGCTTTCCCCCACAATCAAGTTATCCAGACAGCATGGTCTCTTCACCAAGGTATCTTTGACCAAATCTGCCAGAGGTGGCATACACCCGAGATAGATTTGTTTGCCACCGGGTTCAACAGGAAATTACCTCAGTTTGTGTCCCCAGTCCTGGACAAGGAATCCTGGGCAGTGGACTCTCTGAGTCTATCATGGGAGGACATGGATGGATATGCCTTTCCACCAACTCCCATGATAGATAGAAATAAGATCCTCAACCATGACAATTGTGGGATAATAGTCATAGTTCATGGCTTGCCCAACATGTTGTGATTTTGGGATCTGGTTTAGCCTATCATCCCAGATCCCCCTTTGCCTACCTTACCAATCCAACCTTCTACACAGAGACCTTCTCATTCTGAATCTCCATCCTTGGCTCCTTCAGCCTCAACCATCAGAATCCAAGGTTTCTCTGGTCAAGTGGCAGAATGAATTGAGGCTCCTCAGAGACGCTCAAACAGAGCAGTCTATGAGGTGAAGTGGTCTATTTCTGTTTGATACTGCAAATCGAATCAGGTGGACTTTGAAATGCCATCTATCAACCAAATAGCTGAATTCCTTCTCTACCTATTTCAGGAAAGGAAACTTCAGCCCTCCACCATAGATGGTTACAGAACTGCTATAGCTGATAAGCTTGGCAATTCCTCAGGTGAAATAAGTAAGGATGAGAACCTTACTCCACTGCTAGACAGTTTCCACAGAGATAGGCCCAAAGGTCACAGAGGTATCCCCTCATGGAACCTATCTTTTGTTTTATGTCAATTGACCAAAGCCCCCTTCAAACCTATCAGGAAGGCCTCCCAAAAACACCTCATCTTCAAGACTGTCTTCCTGTTGGCTCTGGCATCAGGAAAACGTAGCAGTGAAATCCATGGAAATCCAAAACATGAAAGAACATTCACCACAGGGAAGACTAGTCTCAAGTCTCTCTTTAACCCTCCCCCAGTTTTCTTTCTAAGAATCAAATGGCTTGTGAGGGCCCCGACAGTGTGGCTCCAGTGGTTATCTCAGCACTGCTCCCCACCTTGGACAAATCTCTGAAAGAGGATAGGTCTCTGCCTGGTTAGGGTTCTACGCTTCTACCTGGACAGAACCTTTTAAGAAGAATGTTGATAGGGACATATCCCATGCTAGAATATCTACTTGGATCAAATAGTCAGGCTTCCTGTGTTACAAGCTATCTTACCAGGAATCACTGCAAGTGTATCAGGTAAAGGCCCATGATGTTAGGACCTTCACTGCTTCCAAAACCTATCAAAGATGAGTTTCCTTAGAGCAAATCCACTCGGCTTGTCATTGGAAGTCCCACAACACCTTCACTCAGTTCTACTTGAGGGATGTTGCCTGTGCTGATTCTAAACTTTATCACTTGGGTCCGATAGTACCAGTGCAGCAAATTCATCATTGGCTGTATGCACTATATGATCTAGTTTTTTACTTCATGCCATTGCATCTTGTTTGAGATATATAAGGAGGAAAACCCTTTCTGGAAAACCTAATTACACCCACAAACCAATTACGAGTGAAATCTATTGTGTAGTTTGTGGAATATTGGCCAAAAGAGCTGCAACGGAAAAAATCCTATATTATAATATTAAGTCATCTTTGGGACTTTAAGCTTACAATAAAGTTGACATCTTTCTGGGGAATAAGTGTACTCGTATATCAAATATAAATCATGCAGGTTTTTTAAATTACAAAACACAGGTAAATATGTGTGTCAGTCACTGCTACTAAGTACACTATAAATTTTCGTGTTATGGGCCTTATACTGTTATGTCTATTACTACACAACTGTATTTCGACACTCAGGTGAGTTGTCTCATCAGAGGCTGGAGAATCATACCAAGTTAGTCCCTGAAGTACTTTTCCAATGGTGCAATTGCACCGGTTCATTGCACCGGTGCAGGTGCATGTGCAGTGCACAGGACTTGGTGCACTTTGCACAATATGTGCCAATGGTAAGTGTATATACAAAAATTATTTTTAATATTAATTAAGTAGATTATGAACATTTGATTTTGTTTTTAATCACATTAATTTATTCATGTGGTTTAGTGTCCTTATTCACTTATTCATCTTATGCGTGAATACATATATAAGGGGGCTGTTTGTGTCACCTAACTAGCTTGGATTTTTTACTGTTGCCCAATAAGTCTCATATGTGATTTGAAAGTCTAAGGTGCAGTATCCCTAGTGTTATTAACACTCTTTACAGGATTATGACTTTCAATTAGACTTACTAAGTAAAGTTCAGATCAAAAACTACTATGTACATATTTTGTTCAATAGGTGGTGAATCAGGTGACTGTGGTAAGTCTGGGTGAGTCATAGGTAGACATTGATCTGCATTCATGCAGTTAAAAAGGATATGTACCTCAAACTAAGTCATATGTCAGAGACACATAACACTTTATCAGTAGATTGTTGGAAATGGGCAAAATCCCAGATGGAGCACTTTTAGTTACTCTAGATGTCTCATCACTTTACACCAATATCCCGAACCATGAAGGGCTCATTGCAGTGGCGAGTCATCTCAGAAAAGACAGAACAAAAGACCCAATCGCCCCATATTTACTGGAATTACTGAAATTAGTGTTACAAAGCATGAACTTTACATTCAATGATGAACATTACTTACAAGTAGGGGGCACTGCCATGGGTACTGGCGTGGCACCCAACTATGCAAATTTGTTTATGGATAGATTTGAAACCAAGGCCTTGGATGGGTGGGATAAGAAACCACTGATATGGCTCAGATTCATTGATGATATTTTCATGATCTGGACGCATGGCCTAGATGAACTACAAAAATTCATCAAATACTTAAATGAAATCCATCCAAAGATTAAATTCACTCATGAACAAAGTGAACAATCTATTGATTTCCTGGACACCACAGTCAAAATTGATAGTAACAGACAGCTCTATACAACCTTGTTTGAGAGACCTACAGATACACACTTGTATCTGCACCACACTTCTGTCCACCACAAACCATGCCACACCAAAGGCCCATACGGTCAGTTCCTACGAATTCGTAGGATTTGTACCAAAAATGAGGATTTCATCACTCATGGGTTAGAAATGATCCAACATTATTTAAACAGAGGTTACCCACTCAAAAGCCTGAAAAAACACATGTTACGAGCAGCTAAATATTCACAAAAGGAATTACTGACTGTCAATACAAAACAAGAAGTAAAGACACCAGTAATGGTAACCAAATACAATCCCATGAATCCAGACATACGTGGATTCATACACAATAATTGGAATATTATTAAACACAGTAATGACTGTGTTCATACTTTCAGTGAAAAACCAATAGTGGGTTTCAGAAGATTACCAAATCTCAGAGACATCCTGACCAATGCCTCCATATCATATCCAGCAAAGGAGGATAATAAAAAGCAAATCATCGCCAAACACTGCACAAGATTAGGCAAATGTACTTACTGCCCACTTATTCAAAAAGATACCACAGTAAAGTGCAATGTGACCAATAAAATTCACAAACTCACCAAACTTCCCAAACAAACCAGTTGTGAATTAAGTGAATTAGTATACCTAATTACATGCATAAAATGTAATAAATACTATGTTGGTGAAACAGGGCGTGGATTCAGATATAGAATGTATGAACACATTCTCTCAGTGAAAAAACCTAAGGAAAGCAGATCAACCCCAGTGTCTAGACACTTTCTAGAAAAGGGTCATTCAGTCAATGATCTGAGATTCTCAATTCTGGAATGGCGTTCTCTTAAATACAACACACCCAATCTTGAACACAGAAAAAAGTGTGAAAAGTGGTGGATGTGGAATATTGGAGCAATACATCCAGTAGGCATTAACCAATTTATTTAACTGCATATCATTTCTAGCATTCATTCACACTCAGAATGTTATTTGTTCTTGAGGTTTTTTAAATTAACTACCAGAGTGGTAACCTTAAAGTCACTATACTTCAGTAATCTCTGGAACTTGCAGCAAACATATTTCGGGGGCCTAAGTATACCCACATACCATAATATAAATGAAATCCATCAAGTAGTTTGGGAATATTTGTTCATTGAACATCATTGGAATCTGTATAATGCTATTCTAAAATAACTCTCATATACATTATTAAAGGCTATGTCTATGGCTCTAAAGATGTGTTTATAACTGGGGGAATTAGTAAAATTTACCACAAGACAAAATACTTTCTAATAGAATACAAATCAAAAAATATAAATGAAGCTGATTTTACACAGTTGCTGAGTGCTCAGCTAGTTTTTTTAAGCTTGACTGTAGTCTGGATAATGATCGCTGATAGCACAAGTTAAAAGCACAAGAGTTTAAATGAATCTTCTCATTACAGTAACTCCCAAATGGTAATCTTTGAAAATTCTGCCCAATACAGCCAAAAGAACAATGTATACACAAAAGACTTCGTAAACAAAAGTGAGTCATTGACAATAGTGACAATCAAATGCTAAAGGTGAAGCATAATTAACACTTTAAAATTAGTATAGAATCACATATATTCAAAGATTACAAGTAAAATCTTTTTATCCTGAATTTTCCAAACAGATCTGAAACACACCTGTTTGGTTAAGTCCCTTGCTTAAATTATTCTAATCAGTGATTATTCATGGAGATTTTTGTTTTTGGATTTTAAGAGCATAAACTCGTGTACTAATCCGTTCTTTTAACTGAGGATAAAATCAATTGTTTCAGTGCAAAGTGGAGCAATTCATTGCTCCTGCAGCTCTGGTGGCTAAGGCAATGAAACTTTTTTTCATTAAGTAATTGCACCAAGAACAAAAGCGTGTTTCAAAGAAAAACAACATAGTCTAACCTCATTGTACATCCTCAGTAAACTACTATTACATATGTGTGAAAGTGCAAGGCATATATTCTTCAGGCATTTTCAACCTAATAAAATTTGTTGACCAACGGAACAATAAATAATTAAATGTCTATGAATTTCACCGAGGAAAGCATAAGAATATGGAATGACAAGACACTGTCTAATTTTACTATAATAATTCATGATTTCCTATCAGTTGTTTTCATAATCATTTGTTTAAATAATCAGATCTTGACGTGTTTCACCAATTTATAATGGGCTCCACAAAGTCACACTTAACCCTGGCTTTTTCAGAGAAAGCGTTTTAAATACTTTAAACACTAGTTTTATTTTGTCCTCGAATGCAAATTAGATAGTGAATACTTTATGTGTTTTGAAAAAAAATTTTAGAAGCAAGATTAGTTTGTCAGACCACAAAGCAACTGTAGGAGAATTCACTGTAGTTAATTACCGGTACATCAATTACATCTTTTTAGTGAACTCAAAGTTTTACTTTAACAAGGTTTTTTGACCAGGAATGATTATGTTTTTTTTCAAAACAGCAAAGAACTGTGTTTATTTCTCTTATCATTTTTCCCCTCAAAGCAACTTGACCTAGCATATTGCAGAAAAGATAATATACACTTTTATTGCCTACCAAGCTCCGCCTTCAACGTAAATAATGGGACAAGACATTTTTTTTTCTGTATTCTTCAGCACCACTTGCTATGCATAGTCTTAACCTACAAATATGTTTTATTACCCACTGTGTGCCATACTTAACCCTTATAGGGGGATATACGGAGTGGGATATATTTTTTTGTATACAACGGCACCACTGTACAATCGATAATTAATTAACTTCCGATTTTTTCACTAATACCTCAGAAACTATGTATTATATATCATTAGAAAGGTCTTTTACAGTGCTTCTGCTCAATTTTGTTGCATAAAATTCCATGGGGTCATGACTGAGAACTCACTAGTTAAAGATTGAAGGTTTTATATTCAAAGGTGCCCCTGTATATATGACAGCCTTTTTCAAATTCTCTGTAGAAATATGAATTTGTTTAAGTCATAAATCACCCAAAATGATGGATAATAAAAGTAAAACATTCTTTATTAGACATATATAGAAAAAATATATCACTCACGGAGATTAACAATATAATACTCTTGCTGCGTTCTCATATAATATTGCTATCTTCATTCATGATATTTTTTTCTGTGTATGTCATTTGGGAAGCTTTCCTATTATACACATAATTGGAAAGTTACTTTTAAACAGCTTCTGCTCATTAAAGCTCTACACTAGGGTTATTGAAATCAGTTTCATGTTTATTCTGTCCCTCCCTATAACTCCAAAACTACATCAATCGGTTTCAAATTTGGTTGGAAAATACCATCAGAAATTGCATACCTTTATGAGTCATCATTATTTCCTACTTACATATGACATATACATTCAAACATCTTCTGGTGATTTGATTGCAATGGTGTTGATAATACACTTGAACTGACTTTAATGTGAAATATGTATTATCCATGAAATGAAAACAGATTCAACAGCAAAAATCTCAGGTTGCTTTTTATGCAGCTGAGCTTATTTGCTTGCTGGTAAAAGAAAAAAAAAGAACTCTGGCAAAAGCCAAATACTTAAACTAAAAAAACACACATCTTAGTTAAAAAGGCATACTGCAAAGCACTCAAAAAGGTTTTTTTTCACTGATACGTCTGAAAACAAATTATTCTATGTTTGAAATTCAGGGCTGGTATTCACAAAAAATCTCAAACTCAGTCTCAAACTCAAACTTAAGTATAATCCCTATAATTTAGGGTTTAAACCCTATATTTGAGTTTATACTTACTCTCAAACTCAAATGTAAGTATATACTCAAACTTAAATATAATCCGTATTCTCGAGTGAGTATATACTTAAACTCAGACTCAAACTCATTTATAATCCCTATATTTAGGGATTATATTTAAGTCTGCATGAGAGGTGTCTTAAATGTTTGAGTTCAAACAATGTTGGGCAACTAGATTGGTACAATGTGTAGTACAACTAGATTGGTACAATTTGTAGTACAATTAGTTGTACAAGTCAGCCAAATACTTTTACATAAGTTTTTTGCTTCTAAAATCCAAAGTTTTATGAATAAGTTTTTGAGCTTCATTCCCACAATCTAACCGGTGCACGGGTGGTCACAAAGATAAATGGTCATAGAGATAAACGGTCTTTAAATCTTTCAAATTTAAATAGTGAAAATAACAAAATCACCCAAACTAAATAACAACATATACTTAAAGAATGCTTACCAGAACATTTGGTTTGTGCTGTATTGTTTAAACAGTGGATTGCAGAAAGGGATCCTTCCAGCAGTAACCTTGTCACTGAATTACTTTTGGTAATTCATTAAATATGAGAAATTATGATTTATATGATGTTTTACTCATATAATTAACTTATTTCACCAATAAGTTTATAATTTTTAATTAAAAAGCAATACTCAGCCAATGCAAGTTTGTATGATCAGTTTTCTTTATATAGGACACAAATTGGACCAATTATGGTAGCACTAGTTTGAATATTTATCATACTCTCTCCTTTGCATATTACTGTATATGCGTTTTTAATGTAAATTTATGAGCTCCCAGCCTGACATATGGTGTGATATCAGAAATGTTAGCATATAAATTATTTTTATATATTTTTGGGATACCTGATTTAGATACTGTTTGTGTGTTTTTGCACAAACAGTTCAAATCAAATATGAAAGATTGTCATGGTTGGACACAAATCTCCATATGTGTCATAATTTCTAAAGTTTATCTCAGTGATCACCCATGTACGGACTTACAGACCTTCCAACAATTTATCAGTATGAATTAAAATACCGTAATAATAATTCCTTCAATAAATGTATTTCCCAAGCAGTGTCCTTGGGCCTAGGGTGCTAACTATTTATCCGTAAAATGAAATAGATACTTTTTGGCTTTGATCAAAGAAATTGGATTTAAATGGGTGACCTTTCTGTGTTCTTATTCATGATGAAATACATTAGAATGCTATAGCATTTTAACTTTAACATTAGACACTGGCAATATGACTTAATATTTGAATTTCATCTCACTGAAATAGAAACACATAAATGAAATATTTTGTATCTTGAAGAAAAAAAATCAATTTTCTTAAGAAATTTTACAAACTGAAATAAAAAGGTAATCATTTTATTAAGCAAGGATAATTTAGATAAACAATCAATAGTAACATAGCTGAACTGAAAATATTATACTTTGTTTAAACCATTTAGTACAAGTTATAAATTGTACAAGTTGTACTTGAACATAACATATAAAGTAGAGTGAATTAGCAGTGCCAGCCTTCCAAGCAGTATTACATATACTGCTTACATATATTTCAAACTCCAATTAAGTTTGAGATTGAGATTAAGCTCATAAATATTTAATTTCATTTTAGCCAATCAAATTCCATCATGCATTGCATTATGGAATTTGATTGGCTAAAATATTTCTCAGCTCAATCTCAGACTCAAACTTAAGTTTGAGCATATACTTACGTAGGATTTTACATGAGAATACCAAATTTGAGTTTATACTTACGTATGGTTGAGTTTGAGTTTGAGACTGAGTATAAGTTTGAGTTTGAGACTGAGAATAAGATTTTTTGTGAATACCAGCCCAGGTCTTTAAACAGATCTGTCAATATATGTTACAGTTACCACAGTTATTATGGACAATAATCTTTATATATGGGGTATCATGAAAAGTGATAGTTTTTCCCAGATATATGTGAGCTATGTGTGAGTATCTCCACATAAAGGCACACCTCTCAGGAGTTTGCACTGGACTTGGAAAAATAGTCACCTTAAACTCAATTTCCTGTTTGCCCTCATCAATATGAAACATGTCACCAATCATTTCATAACAGCTTTCAGCACTCTCTTCAAATATGTACTAAATCTGAGACAAAATTCAACAGCAACAATGCTTACAAGACACAGCTTAATATGTATGAGTCTGAGGTTACATTATTCTATGTTCTCTGTGAAACAGTGTGTTACTCATACAACTACCCACGTGGTTGAGTTTCAACTAGGGAGAGCTGGCCAGACTGGAGAGAATCAGTCCTGGGGGCTTTGCATCATACAGACTACACAGCAAACACATAAAAATATCCAATCAAAAATAATTCTCTACATTTGTAATCTGATATATTCCATGTCAGGATATTAATTCATAATTGTTATATCAGCCTTTAAGTCACTGAATAACTGACAGAATGCACTCTTTATATATTAAAGGGTAGACTAAGGAATCTAAAATTTGCCAGAAATCTAAAATTTGCCACCTCTAAAATCTTTATTATTTCAATGAAAAAACGCTGTTTTGTCTTAAACTTGGCATTTTTTAGTTCAAAAAGCCTAAATCTACAATACATTCAACAAATCTCACCTCAAGTCATTTCTTTTATAAGTATTTTCACATGTGGTGAATTTCAGATATGTGGCGAATTTTAGATTTCTCACTCTAATATTTTACTGAATACAGTCAAGGGTCTTTCAGTATTGTCCAATGAAATTTACCCTGTTACCTGGAAAATCTAGTCAGTTAGAATTTTTTTCTTTCTACCGGGAGGGTGGGGGGTCGTGGGGTGTCCCTTGAGAGTCGATGTAACAGGGATAAACTGCAAAAGGAACAATGTGTAGATTTCAGTACTTGATTTACTTGACCAAGGACACATTTGTGACTAGATGCAAGATGTATCCACTGGGGATGTATCCACCCTAAAATAGTTCTTAAAGAGTTCTTACTACCCAACAGGCTCAAATTGTTCTATCTATAAATGGTTTTTGAGATAAACAACATTTTTGATTCCGGCCAAAATTCAAAGATGGTGGGTGAAATTTTTGAAATTCAAGCCTTTTCCCAAGGGTTTTAAATTCCAAATTACTCAGTGGGTCCAAAATTTGTACAAAATCGCTAACAAAATCTCTAACAGTTTTCGATTTCTGCAATGAGTTACAGGTCTGCAATTTCACTATTTTATAGAAGACCGAAAAGTAGGTGAATAACATATTTTAAGAAATTACTGTAAATACAACAGTTTTTAAGTTGCAACCGATATACTCAACAGTAAGAACCTCAAAGTAGCTATTGCTCAGCTATGCCATGAGCTACATGTTTGCAATTTGAATATGTCATAGCTAATCCAGAAGTAGATGAATAACATATTTAAACGAAATTCTCTATTAGTAAATCCAATTGTTTTCAAGTTATAAGCAATTTACTCAATTTACTTATGGTTTTCAAGTTCTAACTGGGTTACTCAACAGTGAGAACTTCAAAGTAGCTATTACTCAGCTATGCAATGAGCTACAGGTCTGCAATTTTACTGTGTTATAGCTGACCCAAAAGTAGCTGAATAACATACATTTTTGTATTTAAACAAACTTCTCTAAATGCAATAGTTTTCAAGTTAAAAGTGATTTTACTCATTATGGAAGTTAGTGAAAAGTCAGAAAGAAGCTATTACTCACTTAGTTATGGGGATAGCAGCCCACTTTACTCACTACGTTGTAGCTATGAAAAAAGTAGCTGCATAACATATTTTAACAAAATGCTCTAAATGCGATACTTTTCAGGTTATAAGTGATTTAGTGCATGATTTCATGAATTTTTATGCATTAAAAATTATTTTAAAAATTCACAAAAAAATAATTAAGAAAGATCCAGGTCTTACACTCACACTATGGAATTTACCAGTGGCCTAGTACATATAATCAAGATAAGAGAGAAATCCCTTCAATAGTCAATGAGAAAATTGTGATGAAGTGCTGAAATTTTCAAACTTTGGGTGGGGATACCTCGTTTCTAATGGCTGTGGGGAACTGGCGAACTGAGTGATCTGCATGGATTTTACGATTTATCATCCTTGACTGAAAAGGTATTTTTTCAAAGTAACAGCACGTCTCTGGGCCTTGTATTTTTATAAGAGAGGATGTTCACACAGACGCGGACATAGACGCTGCAGAGTGATGCCATAACGTCAGCTCAATGACAAGTCAGCAAACATAAAAACTGACAAACCAGATGATTTTTCCCCTTAAGTGACAAGACTAGTCATATAACTAAATTTTTTTTTTTTATTGATCTTTTTGGGTATACAACATGTATATGTGCGGATAATAATTACATAAGGAAACATATTAAAGATACATCTATTCTTTAACAATAACAACTCAATTCATAGTGTTCAAAGTTTCTTTACTCCACTGATTTATGGTTTGGGTAGGTAAGTCAACAAAGGCCCCAAAGATAAATGTATGTCTCTCTTCAGCATTGATTTTGGATGAAACTGTTGATATATGATTCAGTTCAGTATAGCACCTGCATCATATAACTAAATTGACTGGCTTTAGCAACTTTGCCCTGACTACTATGATTTATAAAACTCACTTGTACAACTGATGGTTGTTGAGTATTAGGTGGATACTTACAACTAGTATTATCTTGAGACAAAAACGCTGAGCTTCATGTTGTACAGAACACTGTACAAGAAAGGTTGTAGCAGCCAGAAAATTAGTCATAACACCCTAAAGATAGTCATACCACCTTTACAACTGAAAGATTGGTTCTGAGCTTGGGACAGCAATTCTCATCCACAAAGGTTTTTAACCATGTTTAAAACTGGGATGAGTATCTCTGATTGACATAATTACACTCGTAACCTTCACGACTGAACAGATGATTTGCGCAACCAAACAATCAAGAGTAGGCTTGGAATTACATTACTAGGGTGGTCGAAAGGCAAATTTAGGATAGTGGAACAGAAGTATAAGGTGGTCTGGCACCAGTGAAAAAACTTCAAATACTGTTGCAAATGTCACATTTTCTCAATTTCACTTTAAAGAGAGAGTGAGTTTACTCACCTGAGGAGGGAATTTGCGTATACTCTCCACCAGATACTGATAAGATTTCCAATCTGCAGCAATTAGCTGACCTAATACTGGGATCACTTGAAATGAATACTCGTCATACAGTCTGAAAGACAGAGTTAAGAATAATTTCTCGATAATAATGTTCTGGTGGCTTCATGATTATCAATGCAACACATTATCACACAAAAAATATTTTTAAAAAATGTCTCTTTCAAATGTACCTTTTTCTATGTATTGCAATTTGTAGTACATGTACCTTGTGATCTTATAAATGTAGCTGGTAGTTTGAAGCTTTCACACCTGAAATAATTTGCCTGGGCAATACGGGATATTATACCAAAAACTGCTCACCTTTGAAATCTGAGATGTCATACCTGAGATAACTCACCTGGAGCTTACAGGAATTTATACCGGAAATAACCTGAAATAACTTATTCACACCTGAAATAACTCAAGTGAGGAGTATAAAATTTTACATCTCAATGACCCACCTGGACAGGTCATGATTTTACAATCAGAATAACCTGCACGAGCATAGAATTTTACATCTGATATAACTCACCCAGGTAGTACAGGATTACACTCCTGAAATAATTAACCTCGACAGTAAAACATTTTACAATCAAAATGACTTACAAAAATAACTTATTAGGAGAGTAGAAAATTTTAGACTTTGAATAACTCACCCACTGAGTACATGATTCACACTTAAAATAACTCACCTGGAGAGTAGAGGATTTGACACCTGACTAAATTCTAGACACATGAACCTCCCACCTGGTTTCAACACCCTATAAGCTTCTTGCAATACCTAAGTAAATATAAGGTGTAAACAACTGTTAGAGTATGATCACCCTTACGTTTTTTCCCAACCACGTTAAACAATTTTTTAAAATTTAAATATTATCCAACAAAATAGAGTTTTTATGTTCTTTTAGCTACGGATGGGTCAGCAGCACTGGTATCTTGGAAAAGAAATCATTTTACTGATAGACAGTAACAGAATAGTAAATTTTTCATTTGAATGTCATATGTTTGTTAATTTGGTCACTGAGAAGCTGCCTGCTTTTGCTGTTAAATAACTAACTGGTTAACTGTTTACAATGAAAAGTAACTTCAAGAAAATAACGACTCATATGTGCATGCACCACAAAGGTAATCATTGGAAACAATATGGTTGATGTGGAAGTGCTAGAACAGAGAAATATTCATATAAATTTGCGAAATGCTTTAAATAGGTACATTTTTAAGTTGTAACTCGAAACATTAAGAATTCTAATTATAGCATTTATTATACTAAAATGTCATACAAGATGATACACAAAAGAAAACACTTAATCAGTCAAACTAAATTAGTGCCAGTTAGAGGTTTGGTAACTTAATATTGGTTACTACAGTAAATTGTTTCAGCCATAATCTTGTTACAGTGGAGGTATTTCAACAATGGATCATTTCATCTGCAGAAGTGTGAAAGCCCCAATCATTTAGTTGTGACCTTTGGATACAGGAACGACATTTTACAGAAAGTTACATCAGTTTAAGTTCGAAAGTCGCATGCTTAGACATTTAACACAACAGAATCAGTTGTTTGAAAAATAGGTTTCATAACAGCAGAAATGTAACTCAGTTTACCATGGTAGAAATATGTAATTGTTAAGGGTGAGCTGACATGACTTTTGGATTAAGAGGTGGAGATAGTTACAAATGTGAAATTGTGTATACCTTCTCAATATGAGTACAATTTCGGATACCATAGGCAATGGTGTAGGCATCATAATAATTGTCTTCTATTGGTAAACTCTCCGCATTTCCCTGTATCCAACTGATGCCTGAAACAAGACTACTGTCAATAAAGCCTCCATAACCCCATACCTGTACTCACAAAAAGTCATATTTTCAAACTAAAATATAATTTCTGTAGTAAAAATATCTCCTGCCAGGTATTACACAGAAATGGAGGTAGTCTGACCACAAAAGGGTTCAAAGCCCACTGAGCAATAATAACCCAGTAGCAATTTTTGGGTTTTGCAAACGTTTGATAGGAAAAGTTTGGTAAAGGTTAAAAAATGATGCGTACGAAAACCATTTAATATAATAGAATGTTTTTAAAACATTTTATGCATACCGTTTATTGAACGTTTAATGACAAATGTTAGAAAAACATTACAAATGAACATAAATTCAATATCTTTTTAAGGTTGCTCACTAATGAAAATATTATTTTTATGTCTAAAATTGTAAGATAGGGGCTTAAAAATTGTTTGTGCCCCCATTCAATTCTTACTTTTAGGGATTGCATGTAGGGCAATTTTTGACAAAGTCCTCCAAAACCCCCTACTATTGCTCACTGCCATCTTTGTTTGGACATGTTTTTAAAATATTTGATCAACAATGTTGTTTAAACATTTTATGTCTACTGTTTATCAACCATTTCATGATGAATGTTTGAAAAACATTTCCAGCATAACCTTCATTTCTTTAGCTATTTTATAAATGTTTAAAAAATGTTTCCAGTCAACCCTAGCTTCTTCATTATTGTAGAAATGTTTAATAAACTTTTCAAGTAAAACTATTTGTACATAGAATGTTTATAAAACATTTTTAAAACATTATAGCACAGAAAACCATAAGATAGGGTTTAAATAGGTTTTATAAACGTTTTGTAAATGCCTAAACCATTTAAAAATGTTTCTAATGTTAGCTAGGAAGGGAGATAAAATGCCTTTTCAAAATGATGACCCAACTGAACCTTGAAGAAGTGGTCAAAGATCAAATCTGATAGGTGCAAAAGAATTACAGGACATGATTTCCTACAGGTATTTTTCACTTTCAAAATTCAACATGGCAGCCAAAATTCGGAAAATTACATTTTTTCAGAGGCATTATATTAAGGGGCTATAGTACCAAAAGAGCTCCACTATTTGCTTGAAATCGCTCTTTCTCTAACAGTTTTCGAGATAATTGTTATTTTTCTTCTCTGCCGAAATTCAAGATTGTGGCCAAAATTCGGAATATTAAAAAAATTTTTCACAGCCATTACATGTATATCCAGGGTCTATAGTGTCCAAAGGGGCCAAAATTTGCTCAGAATCATTCCATCCCTAATGGGTTTTTTTCGAAATAATTGACATTTCCATTTCCGCCAAAATTCAAGATGGCGGCCAAAATTTGGAACATTAAAAATATTTAAGAGGCATTATATCCAGGGTCTATATTATCCATAGGATACAAAATTTGCTTTGAAAATACTCTATCTTTAACACTTTTTGAGATAATCAACATTGTTTGGTGCCAGAAGAAACTAGAGGAATGCTTTTGCTAACAAAAGCGAAGTGTCCCTTAAAGTTTAAAATGCTTTGTGGTTTTAATAAGCATGCTGTAAAGCTAAGAATGCACAAAGCTGCACCGTATGCTTTCCCAATACCTCTTAAGACATTCTGAAGCTATAAAAGCAACAATAAAGGAGATATAAGGCAAAAACTCCAAAGCAGCTATTTATGACCCCAGTTTGGCCCATAAGGGAGGGTCGGGGGGTAAAACTGACTGGCTATTTAGACTCTCCACATATGCTTTCCCAATACATCTTAATACATTCTGAAGGTCTAAAAGCAACAATAAAGGAGATATAAGGCAAAACTCCAAAGCAACTATTTTATGACCCCAGTTTGACCCATAAAGGGGGGTCAGGGGATAAAACTGACCGGTTATTTAGATTCTCCACATATGCTTTCCCAATACCTCTTAAGACATTCTGAAGCTATAAAAGCAACGATAAAGGAGATATAAGGCAAAAACTCCAAAGCAGCTATTTATGACCCCAGTTTGGCCCATAAGGAGAGGGTCGGGGGGTAAAACTGACCGGCTATTTAGACTCTCCACATATGCTTTCCCAATACCTCTTAATACATTCTGAAGGTATAAAAGCAACAATAAAGGAGATATAAGGCAAAACTCCAAAGCAACTATTTTATGACCCCAGTTTGACCCATAAGGGGGGGGTTGGGGGATAAAACTGACCGGCTATTTAGATTCTCCACATATGCTTTCCCAATACCTCTTAATACATTCTGAAGCTATAAAAGCAACAATAAAGGAGATATAAGGCAAAAACTCCAAAGCAGCTATTTATAACCCCAGTTTGGCCCATAATGGGGGGCTCGGGGGGTAAAACTGACCGGCTATTTAGACTCTCCATATATGCTTTCCCAATACCTCTTAATACATTCTGAAGCTATAAAAGCAACAATAAAGGAGATATAAGGCAAAAACTCAAAATCAGCTATTTTATGACCCCAGTTTGACCCATAAGGGGGGGCCGTGGGGTAAAACTGACCGGCCATTTAGACTCTCCACATATGGTTTCCTATTACCTCCCAGTACATTTTATAGCTCTAAATGTAATACTTAAGAAGATAATAGGGGGGTTGGCCTAAATTTAAGGCTTTCAGATTGGAAGGTGTCAGAAAATCACTCATAAATGAGACATTTTTCAAGGGATTGCTCCCAAAATCTAATCAGCTCGCGTTTTCGATAGTATGAACAGGTGTGTCAAATTATAAGGCTCTGTAGCAAGTAGTTTTTCCTGAACTGTGATGACGGGGGGGGGGGGGGGGGGGGGGGGGGGGGGTGTACTTCAAAAAATAGTTTTTGATCATGTGACCTTCATAAAGGTCAAAGGTCAAATTTAAGCATGCAGAAAAATTTTCCCATGCCTAAGGTATATAACTGCCAAATATGGTTTGAAACCTTCTAATAATAAGGGAGATATTCAAGGGAGACCATAATGCGGCGTCGGCGGCGAGGAAACTGAGGCGAAAACAAAGAAGCGCCCTTTCAGGGACGCTTAATAACTCAAATTTGACATTTATAAGGCCACCATTGGTCTTCCCGTGGAAGGCCAAAGCCAGGAAGCAAGTGTATGCATACAGGGGACATATATATGTGTTATATATATATCAGCCATAGGATGACATGTACTTCTATATTTGAGAACTAGGTCGAAATGTTAAGAAATATCCCAAATTTGGCCTTTATCATGTTGACCTTGCTTCTGACCTTGAAGCCAGAGTCAATGATCAAATTTAACACTTATTTCAAGATTTATAGGCCATGTGTTCCTGTAGAGCAAGGATAAGGGAGATATAAGGCCTTTTCAGTATTGTAACCCCCCTTGACCTTGAAGCAGAGGTCAAAGGTCATATTTGACACTTGCAAAAGATTCGCAGCACATGATTTCCTATCGGTTGTTTTCACATTTCCAACTTCTAAAACCAGTAATAAGGGAAATATATGACCCCACTTGACCTTGAAGCAGGAGTCAAAGTTCAAAGTTAAGACTTGCAAAAGACTCATAGGACATCATTTCCTATAGGGTGTTTTCATATTTCAAAGTACTAGGACCACTAATAAGGAAGGTACAAGTGATTTACTCAATAGTGAGCATCTCAAAATAGCTATTGATTGGCTATGCAATGAACTACAGGTCCGCAATCTTACTATGGTATGGATGACCCATAAGTAGGTAAATAACATATTTTAACTATAAGTAAGTACTCTGGTCTAAATACAATAGTTTTCAAGTTACAAGTGATTTACTCAAGTGAGAATCTCAAAATAGCTATTGCTCAGATGTGCAATGAGCTACAGGTCAGCAATTTTACTATGTTATAGCTGACCCAAAGTAGGTGAATATTGTATTTTACAAAATACTCTAAATGCAATAGTTTTCAAGTTATAAGTGATTTACTCATCAGTGAGAACCTGAAAATAGCTATTGCTCCTCTGTGCAATGAGCTACAGGTATGCAATTTTACTATGTTATATTTGACCCAAAAGTAGATGAACATATTGGAAAGGAATACGCTAAGTGCAATACTTTTGAAGATATTAGTCATTTACTCTTTCAATAATTTAGCTTAACCTAAGGAAATAGCTCTTACTAACTTATACATGTACAGTGTAATAGACTCTGAAGTACATACCATCTTGCTGGTAAAGGAAAAGTAGCTGAACAACATATTTTGATAAAATACTTCAAAATGCAATAGCTTTAAAATTAGAAGCCATTTACTCAAATCAGCTAAAAGTGCTATTACCCACTTAGCTTTAGGCCAAATTCCAAGAAACCTAAAAAATTTGAAGGGCATAATAATCCATCAGGACAGGTAATTTACAAAAAAAGTATAAATGCAGCAGTTTTAGAAAAAGCTGTGTGACACATGAACAGATACATACATGGACACATGCAAGCACATACACACATGATGCATTTCATAATTTCCCTCCCGAATTTAAGCCGGGCAGGAGATAACAGTAAGTTTTAAACTGAAATTTAATTTTCAGCACAAACTTAAGTAGGATGTTACTTGATAATATAAAATTTGAATTTCATATAAGGATCATAGGGTTATAAGGATCATAAGTGTACACACAAAAAAGGACAGACACAAGAATAGACAGACAGAATGAAACACAAAACCAATCGCAATAACCCTTTCCTATAATTATTACATTATTTGGGTTGCACTCGAGATTGAAATGGTGGACTGTTTTACCTTGCTTTTAGGTTTTACAAACACAAACTGATGCCTACATTTTATAACCACTTAACAGATATAAGAGATCAATTTTTTAAATGAAAGTACATTGCAACATATTATAATATATTGTACCATCTTAACACTAAACAACTTTAAAAACTTTGAAAATCTTCTCTGAAAACTTTTGCAAAGTTAAAACAGGAGACAAGTTCATCATGTATATTAAGCAATCAGAGGTCATGATATAAAAGGTGTCTGGTTCATGATAGGAAACACTATCATGTGGAAAGTAATTTATTATGCTACAAAGAAGTATTATTTTACTTATTTTAAACCAAAAGTAATGTAAATATGAGGTTAATTTGTTATGAAGAAAACAACATTGCTCTAAAAAGTGAGTGAAGTATTTATAGTGACTTTATCCAGGAAATAAAGAGTCACATCAACTAGTAAGTCATCCACAACAATACACATACTGCTCTATCCTTATTTCCTGGCCTAGTTTCAATACCATATTGCAAAACCTTTCAGGTAAACCTCAGTTAAAGACAATTTCCTTTAAGAAGTAAGTAGTATGCCTTTGAAAGATCACGTATCTGAAATTCACAGAACATTCACTGTGTAAACCATTCCTCATTAAGTACAACCACTTTTAGTACCTTTCTGGTCTGAAAAGAAAAATTTGATGAAAACCAGATTTGTTTAAATTAGTATGACCCTAACTATGAAATCTTCAACAAATGTATATAAAACATAACCACAACTAAACTGCTGTTTATTTGTGATTAAAATTTGATAATTTGGGCATTTATTCACTGTATTGTGTCCAGAACCCAGTCTGGTACAATGTTAACCCTGTCATTTTCCTTGTTATGCCTCTAAAATGGGTTATTCGGCAATGATAGATATTGGATGGAGTCAATACCTTAGCCTGCTGAGTATAACTATTGTGAGCAAAATTCTCTTTGGCTATAGCTGTATTTCGGCCAGCTCAGTGTGGCATTACTTCACTGGGATCTATGCATGACAACCCATGCCTAAGCTACACTAGTTTGGGCGGAGTCTGGGATATTTATAAGGGTCATGTTGGCCCACGCTAGTCAGTCTGATGATGAGGGATGGGAATTTGAGAGTTCTTGTTTATAAAAGACATCATATCTAATATTGACTTTTCACTTGTGTAAGCAAGAAACTTCACCTCTTCCAAGGCCAAAGAAAGGTGGATATGGTGGAGATCTGGACTTAATGTCAAATAGAGAACTAAAAGAACTACTTCAGTCAAATAATCCCATCTTTCCTAAATTGAGAAGTATGGATCAGGCTCAACAGCTGCAACCACAAGAACAACAGCAACAGCTCAACCAGCAGCAACCACAACAGACAGACTAACAGCTGCAGCCTGACCAACACAAACCACAATAGCAGCAGCCAGATCAACGGCAGCCTAATCAACAGCCACCCCAGCAGAATGCCCCAGGAAACATTAGTCAGCCAGGCTCCCCCACAATTTCCACAACCAAATATTCCGCAATCAAATATCCCTCTCCAACCAAATATCCCTCCCCACCTTACAATCCTTCCCAACTAAATATCCCTTCCCAGCCAACACCCTTTTCCATAAACCTTCCCCAACAATTTCCCCTCCCCAGTTAAGACTACCTTTAGACATTCTCTCCTTCAAAATGTCCGAATTCTCAGGAGATCCACATTAAAATCCCAGCAGATATATCAAGGACTTCACACTGGCAGCCACCATTTCATCCTGGCCATGAGATTTGTGGCCCACAACCTTCCAGCTTTGTCTTAAAGGTGCATGGTTTGAGAGATTGTCACCCTTAATGCTGCAGGATCCAGACAACCTCTTAACAGAGTTTCTGCGAAAGTACAGACCAAGTAGTACAGACTGGAAAGCAAAGTCACTATTCTCAAACAGTGTCCAACCACTATATAAAAACTACACATTACTAAGTGTTATTGTGCAATATTTGATTTTTTTGTTGACAATCTGTGGTTTTTTTTTCAGGAAATGGTCACTGATGTCTGTAACCAGATTTTAACTTACATTTGTATGAAGTGAATAAAAACAATTTTCCGGATGGTCACCTTTAACACTACATCACAGGAATCAAAAGCGGGTTTAAATAATTACCGGAGATGAGTCCTTTTTCACTGGCTCGTTTCTTGCCCACATTTAGCATGGCCTGGTTGATATCACAAACAGTCACATGACTGTGATGTTGTGCTGTCACTTCCTCTTCTTCTGTGTCTTTTTCAGTCATTCCTATTGCTGAAGGAATTTTCAGCTCAAAAGTATCTCTGCCCATGGAACAGTCATCGTTTTGTATGTAGCTTAAAAATCTGAAGGCTATGTCACCTAGAATGTAAACAACACTCAAATTCAAACGGTGCTTTGCAATATAAAACTAGATTGGGCCAACTCGGCGCCAACATATCCCCAGACAGGTCATCACTCACGCCACAGGTTTTGATCGGGAATTTTTTAAAACATAATTACCCATTATTATATGAACTTCAGCACATCAATCTACTCTGTTTATATCTCCCCAAGGAAGATGGTGTATCCCCAGACGCCGAATACATAACTCAAATTATATTTTCAATCTTCCTGCAATGATAACTCTAAACCTATTTTCAAAGTATTTAAATGATTGATGATTGAATGTCCATTCTAAAATAATAATCCCAAAAGAGCATATCTGTTTCTATATTTGTTGACAAATAAAATATTATTTTTAACTCAACTCATCATATTTTTCAATCTTCCTTCAAAGTATTTAAATGATTGATGATTCAATGTCCATTCTAAAATTCATAATCCCAAAAGCGCATATCTGTTTCTATATTTGTTCACAAATAAAATATTATTTAAAAAAAAATTATTTATATTATTATTTTATTATATTATTTTTAGAATTTGCAAATTGTTTTCAGTTATTCATTTCCTCTATACCTATATATGTGGTCCATATATATGCAACCTAAATATGTGACACAATCTCAGTTCTGACTCCCCTTTGTGTTATATGTAATGAAGCCCACCACCTCCCACCCCCACCCCTCTCCCCTTCTCCACACCTCTCTCACTATTACACAAGATCTGCAACCCCATTGAGTTCTTTGTTTCTCATCTGATATCATTAAATACCTTTGTTTATTTAGTGTCACTCAATATAGCTGGAGGTCCCAGAGGTGGGTGGGGGGAATCCGGGTGGGGGATGTGGGTTGAGCATAAATGGTAAACAAACAATCTATATAAAAGGGGTACTCAAATACAAAAAGAATTGAGAATTTTAAGTATGTGATTATCAACTGAAATGAGTTCATAACTGTAGGAGCTGTGCCAAAATTAACTGAGGCAAGTTGAATAAAACTGGGCTAGTTGAGGGTTAAAAATCCCCTAGTTTTACTACATAACGATATAATTTCATTAATATTGGGACTTAAAGCTCACTTAAAGTGTCCATTTTGTCTACTTCAATATGTTTCACCAGTTTCATTTTAAAAAGTGAAAAATTCAGCAAGCAGAGGTATAACACACAAAAATAAGTTCTTAAAAGACTAAGATAGCCATAACATTATTAATATTCAAAATTTAAATAGACAGGCATTTCCTTTTAAAAATTCAAAAATTTCAGCTCTATAACCCACATAGTTTGACAGTTACTGGGCTTTAAAGTGGCATAATATCCATAAATTGGGTTTCTGTGGGCATTTTACAATTGTTAAAGAGACCTTAGCAATTAAACTACAGATCTGAAACTTTTTGGGGGGACATACATAACAAACAAAAATCATATATAATACAGTTTAAGACTTGTCACACTAAGCATTTCCAAATAACAGGGCAAAATACGGAAAAAATGTCAAAAAAGGCACTTGGGCGAGTGTCTATGGCCCTCATACACAGGTTAAATGTCTACTAAAAACCTTGATTTTCGGCATATGTAAAAAGGACATAATAATGCATTCCCAGATGGGATTTCAGCTCCATCAATCACATAGTTTAACAGTTACAGGGCTTAAAGGTGGTAAAAAGTCCAAATATTGGGTCATTGTGGGCCTTTTAGAGGTCTCGATGTGGCTTTCAAATTAAAGCTTCAGACTTAAAATTAAACTTCTCAGACTTACCATTTCCAAGTTACAGAGCAAAATATGTGAAAAATGTCTTAAAAGGGTCACTCAGGTGGGTGTTAAAGGTCCTCATACACAGGTTAAATGTCTACTTGAAGCCTTGATTTTTGGCACATGTAAAAAGAACATAATAATGTATTCCCAGATGAGATTTCAGCTCTATCAGTCACATAGTTTAACAGTCACAGGCCTTAAAATTGGCAAAAAGTCCAAATACTGGGTCTTTATGGGGCCTTCTAGAGACCTAAATGTGGCCTTCAAATTAAAGCTTCAGACTTAAAATTTGTCACATACTAAGATTACACATAGAATATGCATCTAATACAGTTTGAAACTTCTTAGACTTACCATTTCCAAGTTACAGGGAAAAATATGTGAAAAATGTCTAAAAATGGTCACTCGGGTGGGGATTTATGGTCCTCATACACAGGTTAAATGTCTTCTTAAAGCCTTAATTTTTGGCACATATAAAAATAACATACTAATATCTTCTCAGATAGGATTTGAGCTCTATCAGTCATAGTTTGACAGTCACAGGGCTTAAAAGTAGCAAAAAGTCCAAATATTGGGTCTTTGGGAGCCTTTTAGAGACCTCAATTTGACCTTCAAAATTAAAGCTTCAGACTTAAAATCTGTTACATACTAAGATTACACACAGAATATATATCTAATACAGTTTGAAACTTCTCAGACTTACCATTTCCAAGTTACAGGGAAAAAGATGTGAAAAATGTCTTATAAGGGTCACTCGGGTGGGTGTTTATGGTCCTGATACACAGGTTAACTGTCTATTAAAGGCCTAAATGTTGGGGCACATATAAGAAAACACATAGATATATTCCCAGATGATATTTAACTTAGATGAGAGACATAGTTTGAAAGCTACAGTGCTTGAAAGTGGCAAAAAGTGCATAAATTGGGTCTCTGTGGGCACTTTTGAGACCTTAAGTCGACCCCTTTGGGTAAACCTACAGCCCTAAAATTTTCTACAGACAAGGATTACATATCAAAGTTATACCTAGCGCAGTTTGAGACTCATCAGAATTATCACTTCCAAATTATAGGGCAAAATATGTGTAAAGTATAGCAAAAAATCCCTAAGTGGGGGTATTTATGGGCCTCAAACACAATTTTCTCCTCAACTTAAAGTCATGATTTTCGGCACATGTACTAAGAACATATTAATGTGTTGTCAGGTAAAATTTCAGCCAGCTGAGCATCATAGTTTGTGACCTACAGGGCTCTAAGTGGCCAAAAGTGCAATTTCTGACCTTAAGGTGGCCATAAGTTCTTTTTTACTGGGAGTTTAAGGTCACCTTAAAATAGGGATCTTCCTTTGGGCACCCTTAACATGTGTACCAAGTTTGAAAAAAAAATATTAATTTGTTTTTGAGTTATCGCGTCCACAAGGAAATTTCTACGGCGGCGGCGGCGGCAGCGCGACGGACCTGAATCCAATATATCCCCGACTTTCGTCTGGGGATATAATAATATTGAAATATTGTATCACATTTGCAAAATGCACTCCCGATCACCAATCCCCCATTTACCAAAAATGTAGTCAATACATGAGATATTTAAAACAATCATCAATTTAAAATAAGATTGACATAAAAAGATGATAAAATGAACAAGGTCATCTTACCCTAGGTGGATTCTCTCAAGGTCTAGCTAACAGCAGAAATGATTTATAAACAAAATCATAAAGTTATTTCTACTAGTCTTTTGCATGGTAAGTTTAAAGTCAATATGATAACGTTTCCAGAGTTTAAGGCTACTATGATGTAGGTCTTTTAAAAAGTGCACCCACTTACCAATTATGAATGAAATCTATTGAGCAGTTAGAAAAAATGTCCACAAATAAAAAGTGACACAATGACGCCCAGAAGCACAAACTGCCATGAATATTTTACGGCCTTCAAGTCTCAGACAAAAAATACACAAAAACTTAATATGAGAAAAATTCATAAAAGTTAAGTAGTAGTAAAACAATGGAAAATCGGTCAACAGAAAATAATTATATCTATTTTTGATGAAGCTTAGTGATCAAAATAATATTAAATTGTTATTAAGATTTTTTTATTATCTTATTGGGATGCCAGTGTATGATCACAGAGAATTCCCATTGCCGATATTAAAATTCACTTGTTCTCTTTGATGCCCAAGCAGGTAAATAAGTTAAACAAATAAAAATATAGCAAAAGTTATAATGCCAAAATGCCATAGCCGATCATTCTAAAATCATTAAGATGTCCTAACACTGCAGCTAAACCTCATCCGATTTGCACAGAATGTATAGGGTTAGGACAGCTTGACTGAGAGCAACTTTGGCCTCATTTTGAAAACACAATTGCTGTCATAACATTTGTTAAGATTATGTGGGGATCATTATTTGTCCTAGGGGTTCAGAAAGTGTAAGCCATTTATAGGAAACTGTAATGCACTCAGCAGTCTTCCCCCTTTCTTCTTCCATTTATAGGAAACCATGGCCTACAAATCTTTTCCAAGTGTCAAATTTCACCTTTGACCCTTGCTTCAAGGTTAAGTGGGGGACATCATACTGAAAAGGTCTTGCATCTCCCTTTGAATTGATTCTTGGGCTTCACAATGTTAACCCAATTTATAAGAAATCATGGCCTGCAAATCTTTACCAAGTGTCGAATTTGATCTTTTACCCCTGCTTCAAGGTCGAGCTGAGTCATCATACTATAAAGGCCTTATATCTCCCTTATTATTGGTTCCATGGCTTTGAAAATAGAATAGAATAGAAACATTTATATAGCACAAAATTGATGCAACATCCTCTAATGCAACTTATAGGAAATCATGGCCTGTATATCTTTTCCAAGAGTCTACTTTGCCTAATATATACTTGTGTATACCTTAAACATAACATGTTATTGACATATCAATTTAATTCATGGCTCACTGGCGTTGTTAATTTTAATTGCAGCTTTCTTACTGATAAAAGTCTAATACAAAACATGGGGACCTGATGGATATTATTTGTGATAGACAGATATAATACACTGAATAAATCCCAAGGTCAAATTATAAAACCACATCAATGTAAAGTACAAATTACACAAATATGAAGCAAAAATAAGTACACAAGACATTAAAACAATTAAAAAATGTAGGCTTAAAATTTGCCATTTCAAACAATTGTATGCTGGGGCTCGTTTTTAGCATCAGAAATACTCACAATGCTCAGGAAGTACCCAAGAGGTATTCCTTGATTTATAATTTGTTAAAGTTGTTGAATTAATTGCAAGCTCCATATTTTTATTTGAACCATTGGAATTTCTGATCCCATCAATTTTGTGCTGTCTGTGACTATTTTAGGCCATTGCTAGTATCTAGACGTAGTATTGAATTTCTGAGAGAATGACATCCCTGTTCCACTTATCTTGGAAAGTTTTAATTTTTCACCCCAAATTCCTTCAAACTTTGTCACAATATCATGTTTCATGTGGTGGCACTGGTTAGTCTATACCTTAATGGGTACATGTGACTAGGGATGGGTCGGTATGAAAAATATGGACATCGGGAGGTCGTCAGTACAAAACCGTACCAATTCCGGAACTCCGCATTTTAGTACATCCCAAACAAACATGGACGTTTCCTCTTCACGACATCTCAATAAAAGTGGCCAAATGCACAAAATATGAGATAAAAGCTTATAATTTCTTGAGATTTCTTGTTTGTTTCCAATATTTTAAGTTTTCCTTCAATTATATGGGCTGACAAGAGAGATTGAGGTTATAAATTGTCGTAACCAAAACATGGCCGTTCTGCTCAATGCAATGGCAAGTACTGTATTAAGTCTGAAATGCATGAAAATTGGGGATAAAACCTTATAATTTCTTCAGACTTCAGGTATGTTTCTAACATTCTAACTCTTCCTTCCATTATATATGCTGACAAAACGAAGTGGCGGTTGTAAAATCTCGTCACGGTATTTCAGTAAAATGCTCTCGATACCGAGATACCGGACCTACCGACCCATCCCTACATGTGACACATGCTAACTATGGTTACCTGTGCCACCGGCAACATCCAGAAGCTTGGTCCCACTCACTGGTGCCAGTCGTGCAATGAAGTAATCCTTCCACAATCTGTGCACCCCTCCACTCATAGCATCATTCATCACATCGTAACTCTCGGCCACATTCTCAAATACTCTATACACTGAAATAAAATAGCAACTACTCTGACACAGTGAAGATTGAAAAACTTAAAATCTGTGAAATCTGCTATGGTGACACACTTTAAAAGAAAGACAAAATAATTACAATTGTGTCAATTTTACATCAAGAGAGAGAGGATAAATCACAAATCTGTGAGGAATTTCCCAAAAGTCTAGTAAATTAAATGTGGTTTCCTCACTGAAAAAAGTCACATATTGGGATGAATATCATATTTCTAACTCTTGCAATTGAAAATACAATATCAATATCCATCACATTACTATTGCATAATTTAGCATCACTTTTAAAAGGGATTTTTAGATGCTATATGAAAGTATGCATGATGTGTAATCACACGTACATGCATTTCCGGTTTGCACTAAAACTGAATGATAATATAGAGTTCATTTGTCAAAATAAAAGGCTTTCAAAAATATTACAAAGGATATTCTCTGTAGCCTAGTTCAAGGTAAATAAAGTCCTAATAGCCATTTAGCTAAAGCTGTATATAGAAATTAAATTCAAAATATTAACCACAAAGGCATAGGCATTTACAGCACAATGTTGAAAAACAAGTTAATCAAATATTTGATAACACTGAATTAAACATTGAATAACATTATATAACACAAGAAACTGGCCTCATAGAGCCCGACAAGTGGGCTGCGCAATCAATATTAAGGATAGGGTGCCAGATGTATGCAACATGATAGCTGTGCTTTTTTGAAATCGTGCTGTGTGCTGTTCTTCAACTCTGTCAAGTTTGAAATCGATCAGTGGAAGCATCTTCGAGTTACAGTCTGGAAACAAAAATGTTGACAGACACGCACATGACCAGACAGAGGGATGTGCATACAACAGATGGACAGATAACAAATTTCAAAAATAATCTAGCCCACACGGTGTCCTGCAACCCTGGTTTCAAAGCCACCAGTGGCAGCGTCGAGTTAAGAGTCCGGAAACTGGAAAGCACAACATGGAAAGATGCGCGTACAAGGACAGACACCTATTTCAAAAGAAACTTAGCCCTGGTGGTGTCCTATTACCTTGTTAAGTTTCAAAGCAATTGAACAAAGCATCATCAAGTTTGGCTATCCTTGTTTGACCTTGAAAGAGGGGCCCAAGGTCAAATCTAAGCACATCAGAAGATTCCCAGCCCATGATTTCCCATAGCTTGATTACACAGTGCAAACCTCTAGGACCAATAATAAGCAATTTATAAGCACTTTTATATTTTGCTATCCTCATTTGACCTTGAAGGAGGGGCCCACATCAAAAGATTCCTAGTCCATGATTTCCTATAGGTTGGTTCAAATTGCAAACCTCTGGGACCAATAATAAGCGAGTTAAAAGCACTGTTAAGTTTGACTATCCTTATTTGACCTTGAAGGAGGCGTCCAAGGTCAAATCTGACCACATCAAAAGGTTCCTAGCCCATGATTTGCTACAGGTTGGTTTCACATTGCAAACTTCTAGGACCAAGTTATCAGCACTTTTAAATTTGGCTATTCTCGTTTGACCTTGAAGGAGGGGCCAAAGGTCAAATCTGATCCGAACAAAAGATGCCTAGCCCATGATTTCCTATGGGATTGTTTCACATTACAAACCTCTAGGACCAAGAATAAGCGAGTTATAAACAGTTTTAATTTTGGTTATCCTCGTTTCACCTTGAAGGAGGGGCCCAAGGTCAAATCTGGCCACATCAAAATATTTCCAGCCCTTGACTTCCTAGAAATTGGTTTTACATTGCAAACATCTAGGACCAATAATAAGTGAGTTATAAGCACTATTAAGTTTGGGTATCCTCGTTTGACCTTGAAGGAGGGGCTCAAGGTCAAATCTGGCCACATCAAAATATTTCCAGCCCATGATTTCCTATAGGCTGGCTTCATATACCGGATGCTATCTGGTGGATACAATAAAATAAATTCACCTATTATAGTACCTTTATAAAGCAAACAATATAGTTTCTACTGAAAACCAAATGAGGAATTCGACATGACAACAGAAATATTGTGCCAAGCTGGGGCACTGATTTCAAGTAGAAACTGCATTATCACCCCCCCCACCCCCCATTCTAAATGGTTTGAATCGGGGACCCACATTCTAATGTTAGCAGGTTAGATTACAGGTCCCCGATTTCTAAGGATTTCCTTGGGGTTTCAAAACAATACCTTGAGGCCTGGTTCCATATTCACAGATTGTCAGGAGAGGGCCCTGATTTTAAGGTGGGAAGAAAATTGGTGGGAAAGAGACAAAAAAAAAACAATTAATCAGTGCCCGTGACAGGCTCTGTATCAGCTGACTTTGTATTGTGAGCTTCAGAGTACAAGAGAAAGTATAAAATAGCATCAGAGATGCCCGTACCCCACAGCCTGGGGAAATATTTTTCAACACCATGAGATATAGAAGTAGTATAACAGTACAAAGTTCAAGATACTTTCAGAGCAGTGTCAGTTATATTAAGATCCAAATAATGCTTAAGTAGAGAAAATAATATCTAAGGAAAAGAAATGTATGTAAAGATGAAGTATTAAAACAAAACAATTCAATAATAAAATGACAGCACTTATCAGTAAACAAAAAATGGACGAATTTTGGTTTGGATGTTTTGAATATTACCCATGCATACATAAGTGGCAATACATTCAATGAATGCTTATGTGTGGTGTTGGAGAAAAGCCTGTGGCTCACTTGATGAAATTCCATCTGTTACAATGGGAACTTGCAAAAGGAAATTCTTAATGAATTCTAATATGACTTTAACAGTGCTTAATCTGCATCAACAGACAGACCCAAAGGTGCAACAATATTTTAAAGGTCAATACAGCAAGGTCAAAGGTCAATCAGTGTCACACCATGACATGGCACACCTAAAACCCTCAACCAATGTTCCTACCAAGTTTTAACTTCCTACACCTTACAGTCTCTGAGATATAGCCTGGACAAGATTTTATAGGTCAAGGTCACTACAGCAAAGTCAAAGGTCAAATCAAGGTCACACTATGACGTAGCACACCTACACCCTCTAACCAATATCCCTACCAAGTTTCAACTTCCTACACCTTACGGTTTCCAAGACATAGCCCGGACCAGGTTTTATAGGTCAAGTTCACTATGGCAAGGTCAAGGGTCAAATCAGGGTGACACCATGATGTTGCACACCTACTACCCCCAACCAATGTCCTCACCAAGTATCAGCTTCCTACAAATTACAGTTTCTGAAATATAGCCCGGACAAGATTTTATCGGTCAAAGTCACTACGGCAAAGGTCAAATCAAGGTCACACTATGACGTTGCACATCTACACCCCTTAACCAATGTCCCTACCAAGTATCACCTTCCTACACCTTACAGTTGCTGAGATATAGCCCAGACAAGGTTTTATAGGTCAAGGTCACTACGGCAAGGTCAAAGGTCAAATCAAGGTCAGACCATGATGTTGCACACCTACAACCCCTAACTAATGTCCTTACCAAGTATCAACTTCCTACAGCTTACAGTTGCTGAGATATAGCCCGGACAAGGTTTTATAGGTCAAGGTCACTATGGCAAGGTCAAAGGTCAAATCAAGGTCAGACCATGACGTTGCACCTACACCCCCCAACCAATGTCCCTGCCAAGTATGAACTTCCTACACCTTACGGTTTCTGAGATACAGCCCGGACAAACTATTTCCCGCCGCCCGCCCATCCGGACACCATGGGTGAAAACAAAAAGGATGTATCTCAAAATAGCTATTGCTCGACTATGCAGCAAGGTACTGGTCTGCAATTTTATTATGTCATAGTTGACCAAAAAGCAGATGACTAACATATCTGACAAAATATTCTAAATGCAATAGTTTCAAGTTACAAGTGATTTACTCAACAGTGAAAACCTCAAAGTACCTATTGCTCGGCCATGCAATGAGCTATTGGTCTGCAATTTAACTATGTTATAGCTGACCCAAAAGTAGGTGAATAACATATTTATTATTTACACAATAATCTAAATGCAATAGTTTTTAAGTTACAAGTGATTTACTCAACAGTAACAACCTCTCAGGAGCTATTGCTCAGCTATGCAATGAGCTACAGGTCTGCAAGTTTACTATGTTACAGGCTTACAGCTGATCCAAAATTAGGCAAAATGCTGTAAATGCAATAGTTTTTCAAGTTACAAGAGATTTACTCAACAGTGACAACCTCAAAATAGCTATTGCTCAGCTATGCAATGGGCTACAGGTCTGCAATTTACTATGTTACAGCTAACACAAAAGTAGGTGGATAACATATTTCAACAAACCACTCTAAATCCAATAGTTTTTAAGTTACATGTGATTTCACTCAATATAGAAGGTACTGAAAATTCAGAAAGTAGTTATTACTCACTTAGCTATTGAGATACTCTCCTAAGTCACCATGTTGTAGCTATGGAAAAATATCTGAACAACATACATAATAAAAAGTTCTAAATGCAATACTTTTGAAGTTTAAAGCCACTTACTGCATGAATTTGTGAATTTTAATGCATTAAAAATTATTTTTAAAATTCATTAAAAATAATTACCGGTAAGAAAGATTCAGGTCTGATATTCACAGAAGGGAAGCTACTTGCCTTGATTTTCTCCCTCCTTTAAAAATCTCAGTTTCACAAAGCCTCCTTCCTTAAAGGAGACCTTGAAAACTCCCTTGAATTTCAAGGAAGCTAAGGACCTACCTTAGATTTAAGGAATTGTCTTTCAAGGAATGTTTATTAACTTTAATGAACATTTTAAGGTGAATCCACCTAAACATATAGAACTTGAAACATTATTGTCAAACCTACATCCACAAACAATGTTTTGCTGTTTATTTTATACAATTTGGTTGTTTAATTCTTGAAGAATTGATGTTCAAACTTTTGAAGTGAGAAACATATTCATGGAGTTTCCTTGAACATAAAGGACCCCTCCCTTACTTTGGGTAAAAAATTGTCACGTGACCTACTGTATTCATTTGCAAAATATAATCACAACCAATCTGCATTTTACAATATTTATTAAAATATAGTAAAATATATATTTACTGACTTTACTGATCTTTAACAGTGTTAAAATAAGGACATTGCCTCCATAAGGTAATTAAGGTACAGAATAAGTGCACAAGTACACATGTACTTACAGTGAAAGAAAAACATTGGTGTGGTTATAGGTTTTGAAAACAACTCCCAAAAGAAATATAAATGCAAATAATGCATCTGAAAATTAAAATGTACCTAATATACCAAGTTTAAAATAGTTAAAATGCTAAAATGCAATTTACTCTCTTAATATTTAAAATAAATTGTGTGGAGGTTATATAACTAATGGAGGGAAAATTCCAAGCAGTGTGGTTATACAGTGAATCGCCCTTCCTTTGTTTTAAGGAAAATCTTTGGTAAGGTGGAATAAAGGAGGCTTTGTGAAACAGGATTGAAGGGAAGCCTTGCCAAAGGTTAGAAATCCCCCTTCCTTTACTTTAAGGAAGGAAAAAACAAAGGAGGCTTCGTGAAACCGACCCCTGGAAGCAAAGACACCATCTTTTTCCAAAATATTAGGCATATTTAATATCCTTCAAAACCTTCCCCGACTCCCCATGCAGTTTTGCTCCCCAACCTATATGATTTCTCACACAGTGGTCCCAACTCTCAACCAAAAAATCGAAGGTTGGGAGCAAAGTCGGGAATATGGAACCACCATTTTACAGCAATGGAGGCTACTTCAGGTTCTAATACTTCATGTATTATAGTATCCAGCTCATTAATGTAAACGAGGAAATATGAGGTCACAGACTTCTGTGGGTTTTCATAGCAATATTTCTTCAAACTAAAAACACAGCTACAACTGCTTGAAGTTGAAACACTTCATATATCAATTAATAAGTAACTTGGTATAATTTAGTAGGGACCCTAATTCTTACCTGAACATTAGAATTATTGGACCGGTTTCCTATTCTCAACCTTAGAATTCGAGGATTTGATGAGTAACCACTTGCAAAACTATTCTAAAAGGTTTATGTGTTAATTTTGCTTGTAGAATACCTTATATACAGAGTACACATGTCAATGCATATTTCAATAAAAAGAAATCCACATATGTGCATTTATTTAAAAGTAGCAAAAATGACGTTTTGTGTTCAACCTCAACAGTCAGTCAACATGCAAACATATTTGACAAAAAATAAATTATATTTAATCATTTTCAATACTTTTTGGACCATTTCTCCAAAAATTTGAAAATGCTCTTTTGTTATAAAAGCTGTACAAAATAGCATATATATTATCCACATTTTGTATTTGTTGTGTCCTTGGCTTAATATAAACTGCTTTTAAATATATCAAACCATTTTGAGTCATTTTATCAAGTTTTATTCAACAGAAAATGATTTTTTGCAAATCTCTAGTTTTACGTGGGGTAGTGCCACGGCTCTACACGCAAGTAAAGTAGAGCTGAGGTAACCACGTCTAGCCTAGAAGCAGTACAGTGTTGCGAACTCAGGACACTTTTTGAACAAATAGTGTAAATACACAATAAAGAATAATAGAATATCTGCTTATCATTATCATATGAGAAGACCAGTGAGAGTCTAGCACTCACAGAAAATTACCCTGTATAAAATGCCTCCCTGTCTACTAAACAACAACCCAGGGTTCGCGATTACGCCGTCCGAGTATGTTATATACGCAGTATTTCAGATTTGGACGCGAATTTCGGTTGTCAGTGCGTCCATCGGGACGCGATTTTTATGTCTGCTTCAGAAGCAAATTTCGGTTGGCTGTCCAACTAGGAAGCGTAGATATGCACAGAATATACATATATAACACTAAAGATAAGCCTTATATTTTAAAATTAAATGGTTTCGAGCGATTTCCAAGCGAGTTGTTTACATCCACCATTGTTATGCGAGATTTCATAAGAGACGAGGGCGAGACGAGAGCCAGGCGAGATCCTTCCGAAATGACAGTGAGTGCTAGTATTGTACACTAGCAAATCCACTCGAAACATTATACATCTGATCGAAGAAAGCGTGATCTCTGCACGGAAACAATCAAAACGACAAACCAGAATGGTGCTTCTTGGGGAGACGCATTATACTAAATCTCCGAAATTCTTTATATTTTAACCCCGGAAAGTCCCCAGGAAAAACAGTATACCTCTAGAACTACTCGATGAATTTTTGTCACACACAAACTGCAAATATTCGTCTTTCAAACAGTAAAAATATCATATTTGTAGCTTAAATAATATAATAAAAAAATAAATAAATTTCACCAGAATTACAACAAAATGAAGTTTGATGACTAATATTTTAAAAACTAATAAATATCCATAGATGCATATTATGAAATAAAATAAAAAAACTGGAGCTATCTATAAAAGAATTGATTGAGGAATATGTGAAGATTATTACTTCTACCCCATTTTCACACCATGGTACCCCCTTTTTGATGTGCCAAAGGTACAAGGTACCCTATGTTTCATAACCCTAACGCAAACGCTGGACTCCGAAAAATAAGATCGGGACTCCATTTTTAGGAGGTCATGTAGTCCGTTGGACTCCATTTTTCAGAGGTACTTCGTGAACCCTGACAACCAATATGTATTCCTGGGATTTTCATTCTATTTTTAACTCAGGACACTTTTAAAAGATATGCCATTTCCGTAAATCAAAGGTAAACGTGATTTTTATTATATCCTGTGTTTATTGATGTTTTTTTACAGATACTATTTTGTATAAAATAAAGCATCACACAATTTAACTAGGATATATGCTGTACCTGAGGGACACTGAGTTCAGCAATATCGCTGAAAATCTGCACTGGATGACATCTTAAAAGTGTCACTCTATCATCTTAGGAATAACGTGGTAAAAATTATTCAAAAAATATATTATTTTGGTGGGTTATGACAAATACACTTGTGTATTATTGATATATGGATGGTGCCACTATTTTTATGAAGTTTTTATCATTTTTGTGTTTGGGTGTCCTGAGTTAAAACCGTCCCGAGTTAACAACATATGTCGGCTGCACTAGCAATCATGCTACTTAATCAAAAATACCAATAAAGTATGTGATAAAACATATCTAAATTAGCTTTTCCACAACTATAAAATACTTCAGGCATTATTTATGCTGAATTATGGGGGAAATTTCAATTAAACTGCTGAAAAGTATTTGTTTCAATCATTTAATTGTGATTGTCAAAGGTTTTATGTCACTGGGTTACTGACCCAGTTTTCATGCTATCTGTTGGCTATTTCAGAAACTTTAAAATTTAAATAATTTTCACACAATAATATACAAAAAAGAAATAAGTGTTAAACTCTTTACATAATAACCTTTCCAATGGTGTTTTAATTGTAAAAATTGGTAACATATTGACAGATTTACAAGCAATTAAAGATTAACAAAATTTCACATTGCATGGATAAAAATTTATTGGCAAACAAAGTATGGTTTGAATCCAAAATAAGGACTAAAAGAGTTTCATAAGTGATATCCAAGTACCTAATTCATCTATAGAAATGACAATTGTATCATTTTAAAGATAAATAATAGTAGATTTTGATGGTTTTTATTTCAAGAAAATTTGTTTTGTTTTGGCCGAGATATTGTTAAATGTGTTACAAACACACGAAAACTAGTGCTAGCACGAAAACTGGATCATTGACCATACGTAAATTGGACGATAATAAATGATTTTACCTTTCTTCTCCTTTTCAGTTTCTGACACTTTCTGAAAACCAAAATGTGTCGAACTATTGTCACTCCCATCATTATACGATGTTGTGGAAAACAATCTAATAGGATTTCTTGAGCATTTAGTTAATAATTTCAAACGTAACCGCATTGCAATGTTTACTTTTCAGGAGTATACTAAACTTATGAGGGGTATTGTGGTGAATTTGGTCCTAACTTCAAATGCCCTTCACGGGAATAAAACACTAATTCCTTTAAATAGTCGTCTGTTTGATGCTGTTTCTATATTTTCTTGGCTACAGATCTAATATTGGAAGTCTGTCATCAGTTTCAGACCATCTTCTGAAATTGCACTAGTACCACCAAAAGGATACCACTTCCTCTTCATAACTAGCCTCAACAGTTCTTGTAAAGACAACATCCAAAGTTATAAGCAACTGATATCAAAAGGCTTATATAATGTTCATTCTGTTCTTCTAATACTAGGCCTGACTTCATCAGAAACAAACCTGGGAAGATGTTGGCCAATAATGTGCTTCTTTAAATGATTGGTTTCTGTATAACACCTTTTAATAAAGCATGACCTCTTATTTCTAGTTTTGGTTTGTTGTCTGGTGGACCAATTCACTTTGTTTAAATCCTTGTCTCAGCTTATAGGCGATTAAAATGTTTCAATTCTTCTATGCTGTTTCTTCTGGGCTGGTAATTCCCTAAGCTTAGAGTTTCAGAACACCGTTTTTCTCACAAGGATATTGTGTTTGTAGCTGATTTTGGCTTAGAATAGTGCTTTACTTCAGATTGCTCCAACTAACAATCTTGGCTTGAATAGGGCAAATTTGTGGCAATTAATTTCTAATCACTGGAAAAACTGCACAACCTTTTGCTTTGAATGGTACCTCACATCGCATACGTGATAACTTAAGGTTTGAACAACTTATCAAGTTCGGGATCTCTGGTAGGCAATACATAAGATTCAAAAGATAAGCTCAGAATTTTGACTTGCATAAATGTTTGATTGCATAGTTAAGGAATTTCACAGACTCATATGCCACCCTTGATAAATACATAAATGAATCATAAAACCGACAAGTGGCAATGCTGGGGGCTTGTCCCAATGTGCCCCCAACTGTTGAAAGGGATGTAAAAACCACATCTTATTTTACTGCATAATGAAAATGTGTGAAAATATCTTCATTCTTCAGCAGTTGGTTTTTTATAGGAAAAAGTTGAAACAACTGGCTGGCTATCTAAATTTCAATAAAGATGTAATTTCATCCCAGTGCGGTTAATTAGTTTTTAGCTCTGACCACAAAAGAGTTGACCAAGACAACTCACAACATGCAATTGAGAAAGGATAAAAACGTTCCATTTTGTGGTCCTTTTGTAATTAGAGTTTTAATAACAGACCTAGGTGTATGTGAATCAAAGGGTACTGATAAGATAAATCTATGAACCGATGACATCACTGAGGTAATGTGTTCTTCCAGCTATAAAATGTTACAATTGAAGATCTTAGGTGCATGTTTTTTTTTTTGACAAGTAATTTTACAATTCTAAAATATATTGGTCTTGTGCATAGGAATTATCATACCAAACAAAGTTTATAAATATGTATGTACCCATTACAGACTAAAGATTTTAATGATCACTGCAAATAAAGTATATATCATTTAGATTCCCCTGCACAGGGGTACCCAGTAAACAATTTTGAGGTTTACAAACATTTGAAGGGAGATGTTTTGAAAAAAATGATGGGTATGAAACCCATTTATAATAGTTTTATGTATACCATTTATTCAGTATTTAATGACAAATGTTGGAAAATGTTACAAATGAACTCTACTATGTCTCAGAAATATTCCTTCGACATTGCTTACCAATAATAACCTTAACTGGGGTCAGAGGTCAAATTCAGCATGTTTCTAGGTTGCTCACCAATAAAATTATTATTTTTATGTTTAAAATTGCAATGTAGGGGGCTTAAAGTTGTGCCCCATTCAATTATTACTTTTAAATAATGTATGTGGGATACTTTTGACAAAGTCCTCTAGAATCCCTTACTTTTGCTCACTGCCATCTTGAGGTAAAACACACAAAAAATAATGTAAGAATTATGAATTGAGAATGTCCGACTATATTTGAAAATAATAATGGAAATGCTCACCACTACAATTGAAATTCCTAAGGGGATGTAAAAATCCTCAAAGAGTAAACATGCTTTTTATATAATTTTATCATATATTTTAGTGGAATACTTGCATTTTGGAACTGCTTTATCATAGACATAGCTACCAATGTTGTGGAGGGCACTTTACCTAAGCCTGCAACCTTGTATTGCAAAAAGTGTAATCTCGACAACAAGAAGCCTGTGGGGACTAAGTGTGAGAAAGCGAAAGCTGCAAGAGAAAACAAACATGATTTAAATTGTGACACTGCTTCAGTTAAGAAAACGCCTAAGAATAAGAGTTCTTTGGATATGAACGATAAAATGATGGATATGGTTATGAATACCATGACTTTAGTGGTGGAGAAACTTGCCGCAATGGATGAGCATATTACAGGATTAGCATCACACACGCAGCTAACACCAGCAAAATTTGCAAGGAAATCTTGCTCACAAGAGCAAACAAAGAGACGTGATGTGGAGGATTCTGAAGAAGCCTTGTATGCATCTCTAGTTAACACCAATGTTATACAAGTAGGCAGGACATCTTATTCACAAATTTTTGCAGACACCACAGTTGCATTGAAACCAACTCAAACTCCCACATGTGCTAGGAAACCGATGCCAGAGGGAACATTGGGTTGTGCACTCTTGCCACATACAACGACCACAGTGGGATCAGCTTCTGCTACAGTGGCTGACGTTATCTCACAGGTTGCTGCACAGTCTACTGGAGATGCTAGTTACGATCAAACACAAGTCTGTGCCACGACCTCCTGGGCATATGCACAGGAACATTGGAAGCATGGATAAAATTACTATACAAGACGTTAATCAAAACCTTATCTTTACACATGTGGATCAGTTCGGCAATCCTGTCAGAGTGTAAGCAGCAGTGGAAACGCAAGCAAGTATGCATGAATTATTAGTATTGACGGAAGAAAGACAGGTTGTGCTGAATGTTAGTAATGTCACTTCTTTGGATGCTCTAGGCTCCAACCCATGATTCAGCAATTAGTAGAGGAACAGATTGCCATTTTGGAGATGAAGATGGAAGCAGAATTACAGCAAGGTATATATCAACATAGAAAGAGTGGAAGATACAACATTTCTGACACGGCACATGCTACACCCCACTTGTGTTTGCTCAATGAAGCTTGTGTAATTGGTTCAGCATGGAAAAGGTCACCTCTGACAAGTTGTCGTTGGGACAGTTTGTGATTGGATTGTCAGAAATGTGTTAGATACGCATCATGTTGAAATGCAACATAATATGCTGAATGAGTTAGTAGAAACAGTTAAACTTGCTAACAATATTTCCTGGCCCATTGCCAGGGGCGCGTTTGTAGCATCAATGTTGAAGGATGAAGAAGAAAGCATCACCAGAGCGACACATGTGCTTTGGCTGATCACAGACTCACATATTCACAATCTGCAGTTTTCTCAGGTTCCATGACTATGTCACCTCGTCCTTCTACCCTTACTCCTGGCAATGGGTCACTGAAGAAAACTGTGTGCAAGTGGTATAAAGACAGCACTTGCCCGCTCTCTGGGGATCATCTGGTTTGATTATGTTTCAACACATTTGTCTGTACTGGTACCATACTTTGAAGAGAAATAATGTACATGTAGAAAGAGATTGCTTAAATAAAAAGAAAGCTATTACAAATTAGGGATGTTCCGACTGTGATTGTGGTTTCAGTAAAAATGTTTGTTACATGACTTTAATATTGATGGTAAAAATTCATATGGTGGTGGGTTTGCTATGCAGGGGTCATCCCCTAAGCCCTTATGTGGGGTGTCTCAGTTATTTGTGTCTGCCCCTGTTTCTCGTTTATTTGCATTACATAGAAAAGCTCCTTATAGTAATTTAAAAGACCTTGCTGTATCTTGTTTCATTGGTGTACCTTTGTTTCAATGTTATAGAAATTTGTGTGTGAACAACTAAGTTAATGGTCAGAGTTGCTTTTTCTTCACCACTTGAACATAAGCATGTAAATAAAAGTGCACAGTTTGATAGCAATATAGGTTTTAACTCAACCTTCTATTCCTTTGGTTTGTGATATGAACAGTCCATTGAGTATGAATGATTCTAAAGCTTACCTAGCTGCAGTGTCTGACATATTGGCATCTGGTCTTCCCAACTATTGTGGCAAACATATACATCTCCCGTCTGTTTTCAACTGGAAGTACATAGATAAACATATTGGGTCATGTCATGATGGTCATTTAATCAACTACTTGAAGTTCAGATTCCCATTCAGTTTGAAAGACAGGGATAGTATTCATAGTAAAGCCATTAGGAACAATTATTCAGCTACAAGTTATTCTCGTGAGACTGATATTTTCATAGAGAAGGAACTTGAAGAGGGTGTCATCTTTGGACCATTTAATGAGGAGCCACACCCACAATTGACATGGTCACCAGTAATGACACGACCCAAAGGAAGTGGTAGACGTGTTGTTCTGGACCTCTCTTATGGGAAGAATTCAGTTAATAGTGCAATGGATAAAAACTAATTTGATGGCGTTGAGTTTAAACTTACTTTACCTTCTTTATATAATTTGTTGCCTGCACTAGTAGAATTGGGAGCTAATGCAAGATTGTACAAAACAGATATCTCGCATACTTTCAGGAATGTACCTGTGGATCCTCGTGATGTAATTCATTTGGGCATGATGTGGAAGAGCAAGTATTATGTTGAAAAATTTCTGACTTTCGGGGCAGTACATGGCACGGGAATTTTTCAGAGAATTACTGATTTTGTCAGGTTTATCTTGAAAAAGAAGGCATTGTAGTATATAACTATATCAATGACATATGCGCTTGTTTCCATCAAGATCAAGCTGTCATGGCATTTTATAGATTGAGGAAGGACAATTCAGATATAGGTCTTCCCATGAATCCGGATAAGGTTTTTTTCACCTACTACCGTCCTCTCCATTATGGGGATTGTATAGTCCACGCTGAGCTTGGTACTTTAAGCACAGAACCTAAGAAGCTGGAGGAGATTCATTCTGTTTGTTTGCAAAGTTTTGTGCGAGACTACATATCTAAACGAGAATTTCAGTCTTTTCTGGGCATGTTGTGCATTTCCCGTTGTGCTAGTCTTTAGAGTTTGGGTAGAGTTTGGGGTTCTCATGTATATTCTATTCCCATTCCATTTGAAGTCCTAGGTCACACTTCTATTACCCAATATGAGATGTACAACATTTTGCTGACTCTGAGGATTTGGTCCCCTGAATTACATGATGAGATAGTTTGCATACATGTACCAAAGTTTCTTTTAGGTGGGGTAGAGGTACCGGTTTGGTACTAGGTAAATAATAATAATAAACAGCAGTCTTTCCAAATGTGAATATCTTTATTTTGTTGTTTTTCTCTTTCCCAAATTTTAGAGTATAAAATATTTAACAAATACAGTTACAGACAAACTTCTTTTTATCTCCAGAACAACTAAGATCAACTTTCCAAAGCTTCAGAACACAAGAATAGAGATGTACAGAATTTTCCTTCTTATCTCTAAAATAACTTTAACCCACATTCTCCAACTCCACTCACTGCTGCTTTTTGCTTCCTTTAAATACACAAAGATCTGAAATTTGGAGTTTTGCTTTCATTATCTGGTGAAGGCCGAAACACGTCCCAATTTGGGACAAGGATGACAGAAATTCAATTTGCTTCCAATTTAGGGCAGCAGCTTAGTTGTTAAGTTGAGCCAGAGTTCCAAAATATAAATATATTTTTGTGTTTTTTTTTGTTTCTTTTAAACAACATCAAATCAACAATGACATAAGTTACAACAATAACATAAGTTATACAATAACAATATAGTATGTTTAACAATAATAATATTAAGATTTTAATTGTTACACTATTTACAAGTATTGCTCCAACTTAAATTTAACAGTTCCCGTAGTAACAGATTAAGGTTGAATCCTTTCCTCAAGCACGGATGCTGTTGATGAGATTATTTTGAAAAGGGGAAGGCCGGAACAGTAATATTCATAAGGGCAGTGCTGCCCTTGTAAACAAAATGAGGAAACTAGGACAGGCATAGCTTTAGAAGGGGAAGGTTGTACACATCGTTTCAGTGTAATGTAAAGGACAAACTTATTTATTTTACTCAGTGAAGGTGACTGGTATTTATGAAATTAATAAGGGCTAGGTTATTTAGGAGAGAGGGAGACTTTGTTATTTGAGGGGAACAGACATCATTCAGTTAGCCTCACAAGTTTGTATAATATACTAAACTTAAAATAAGTAAAATATTCCTTTGGAACACACCCCTGTTTTAAATCACTTCATCCCTGAAGTGCACTAAAGTTAATGTAAGCTAGAACAATAAAAATATATATATGTATATATGTAATACAGTCAAGAAATACATAACAACAGAAAAAAAAACAAATGTATGCAGATGTAGCATATAACACAAGAAAAGAAATACCCTGAGATATTCATCCATCAGATATGGCTCAATGAACTATATGTACAATAAATATAGCAAAGTTATACAGGTGGGCATAAAATACAGGCCATGAAAAACAGTTCTACATTATACTCTAGGGCAGGAGGGTTATTTGTGTGCAGCTGTATTGTTGGATTGGAACCAAAGGACAGAGTTATAGATGAACACAAAGGTATTTGGGAGAAATGCTGGTGAAATTTGTAGAGGTCAATCTTGGGAAAATGGATTTTCATAATGTTCAGATTTATGGTCACACTGGAGTTCTGAGTGTCAATGAGACCAGAAATTAAAAGTCTAGATGGGTAATTTGGGTCAGGAGTAATATAGTGGGACTGGTGGTTGCGGGTGGAGGAGTGTGAGGGTTGAGAGGATGGAGATGTCATTACTGGTGGTAGTGTTGTTGGTGTTGAGCCTGGAGGGTTTAGGGCCTTTTGTGTGGGAGATGGTTGGGGATGATTTTGTGGTTGTAGAAGTTTTAGTATCTTCTGCAGAGTTGAGTCTTCACTTGGTGAAACAGTTGTCCTGTCAATATGAGGAGAGTTCAATGTTGATTCGTGGGGAGTAGCGTCACCATTTACAAGCGCTGTTGGAGAAAGGCAGTAAGAAGTAGACGGATCAGTATTCTCAACTAGGAGATTTCGGAGGACAGGGTGGGTTGTCATAGCCTATTAAAAGAAAAAGAAAATAGGGACACTATAAATTTTGATTTGGTTTAACAACACTTACGGGTCTAGTCAATGTGAGACTGTTGCCCATGGTGTGCCATGTGAATGTATAAAACAGCTGGTCATTTTTGCGGACAAATTCTGAATGCTGCAGGGAAGGGAGGGGGGACTGTACAGGTGATGATAGAATATCCAAGGATGGAAGAGAGTCCTCAGATGAATCTTCATGTGTCAGAGGTGATTCTGGCAAATCAATTAGCGCATCAGCATAGGAGAAATCCTGGCTGATGTCTTCATCCAGGGAAGACAAAGGATTTTGTCTAAATGAGCTGTTGGAATCTGTATCAGAAGAGGTAAGACTGCTTGAGGGGCTCACACGGTCACCATTCATTGGGGAAGAGGGGTTCCTCACGGTGGGGATATCCTCATTGGTAGAATGTCGTAGAAGTGGAGTGAGGAAGCTACTACAATCAGGTCCCGATGATTGATCCTCAACAGTTGTGTTGGAGACTTCATCAATGGTCAGATAACGACTAGTTTCAATATTACTATCCTGCTGATATGTTGGCGCCAGGGACAGAGGATGAGTGTCTTCCCCAGAAGCAGGACTGTGAGGGGGTGAATGAAAGATGACATGTGTGTCATTGTATGCTTCCCAGCTATCCGTTGACTCGTCGCTCTGGCCTAGGTATTCAAACCATGAGGCCCCATTTGCTCGGTGTTCCAAGAGTCTTGGCATCTGGAGAGAAAGAAACCATTTTTTTTTTACTTGGTGCAGTGCAAAGAAATCTATACATACACAACATAAATATGTACAATAATATTGTTAAGACATTGAAAAGCTTGGATACATAAAACAACCATGAAACAACACCATATTTAATACAGTACAACAGTTACAGCTATGTATATATACAAACTTATAGTTATCCATTGATGACTACTGGGGATTAGCCATCTGATGGAGTTGACACTTGCAATGCTGGGTTAATCGATGTGCTCATAACTGTGGCGAACATGTTTGTTTTTGGAATTATCCATTTGTAAATTTCAACATACTCTCCGAATGTACAAGCCATAATTTGAATTTCAGTCAGATTAAAAAGAATTGTTCTTGCTCTCAAAATTTTTGAAAGTGGAACAGTCATAAGCTGTGGGAGTCTAAAGCAATAACCAGTATCAGTTGTCAATGAAAGTAAACCCCATTTAACATATATCCTGCGGGACAAAAGGGAGAAGTATGCTTCCGGCATTACATTCCCCGGCAAGTGTAGCTTCAAATCTTTAGCCAGAAACCCGGTATGAGTAAGATTAACAGGAATGTAATCATTATTACCAAAGAAAACAACAGTTATTTTCGTATGAGGAGCCTTCCTAGCCATGTCACAGTGGTGACGTTTTCTACAGCATAGTAGTACAAATACTAGAGTCAAGACAAGAAGGGAAAGAAACATTTGAGTGGTATCAAATAATTCAAAGGGATTGAAGTTACTTGACCCAGTGGGTTCCGGTGTTGGGAGAATGTTCAATGCATGAGCACTTCGTGCAAAAACCAGCATTTTACAATAAAAATTAACAGATGTCGCTAAGGCTATTAGAACAAGTACAAAGTTTATACAGGATATTACTGGCAAAACAGTATTTACTTCTGGTTGCATCAACAAACCTAAATCGGTGCTGAACTTAGATGTTGTATCTGAATACATGCGTTGTTTCCGTTTAAGGTTACTAACGATATGTTTTAAGGACAATTTCACTTTTGATTCTTTCTGAACTACTGATTTAAATTCTTTTGTGATGATTTCTATCTTAGGAATTTCTGGAATGACAGGATTTGCAAAAGCTGATTTTGATGTGAGATTATAAAGGATATCACTATTTTCATAGAAATGAAACAAAGCTGCCAAATTCAGGGAGTGATTCACCAAAGGGGTCAAAGACTTGTGGCAATGTTGAAGTGTTGGTGGAATGTAAAATGTTTGGCCTTTTAGAGAACAAGCACAAGGTAATTTTACAATGCACAGTTTGCAAGGAACAATTTGGACCGGTGCCTTTCCTGGGCATATTTGTATCCAACGAGTATCAGGACTCGAAATGAGATAAGAATTATCAGAGACTGTTATTATGTGTGATTCTTTGTCTCTAGATTTTTGTAGAAAAGTAACAGAGCAAAGTTCAGCAACAGATCTTGGGTTATCATAAAATAATGCCAGAGCACAACTTGGTGAGCTACTTTCTTTCATAGTCAGTGCTTGATTGCATCTCTTTAGGTGATTACCTGTACAAAACTGATACTCACTTTCTGATAAAGACATATAAAATAATTTATCTAGACTTATGGCCAGATATGGTTTGTCTATGTCAATTATGGTCCTGTCATCCTGGTTGGTACTCATGGAGATAGGGACACTATGAATCCTGTATATGGTGAATGCTGTTGTACTTGCTGTCACTGGTATTCTGAGTTTTATAAAAAGTTTGTCACCTACAAGTTTGTAAACAATATCCTGTAGATGATAGTAGAATCCGACATCCGTGTGGGTTAGGTGAAAAGGACCTAATTTTGCAATTTCTTGTGTAATGTCTTTCAAGAGATCTTGTAGTTCAGCTGGTGGTACGAAGTTGTAGGGAAGATATCCTTGTAATAATGTTTGGATTGCCTCTTCTGTTTGGTGTAAGTGAGAACGTATGTCCACCAGAGAATGAACATATTGAGTCCCATATATGTGAAGTACATTTATAAACTGCGTAAGTTCTTGTTGTGAGGTCATTGTCGTTTGCATAAAAGAATCAATAGCAGTGATAGCTTCACTATTTAGTTTGGTGGCTTTGCGCAAGAGGTCAAATTTCTTATTTTCTTTTACAACATAAGACTGGAAATCATCAATTAGGTGAAGCACCTGGTCATGGTTCCCAATTGCGGAGTTTTGAAGCTGTTTAATTTGTTTGGCTAAAATTGTAGTGTCTTCTTCTGTGGACACACCAAAGAGAGACTTGGCAAATCTTCCTACAAAGCCAAGAAGGGCCCTCTTCGTCCTCAAAGGCTGATTTCCATGTAGCATCCTGTGGATATTTTCTTCGGCAAACTGGATTTCCTTAGATAGCTGATAGTGGCGCTCATTATAAGCCTTCAGTGCAGGGCAAACATTATGCAAGGTGACTGAAATATTGTTCTGGTCTTGGCTGGACTTTTCACAATAGAGGTGAACATCTGGCAGTGGGGTGACTTCCAGTGGTACTACAAAGGTCTGGTGCCAAACACTGTGAGCATTATCTAAGATGCCTTGCTTATGGAAGGTTACTCCATAATTTTCTCTCACTACTGTTGCCTCTTCTGGCATCTCATGCAGGCTTTTGCATTTCGCATAAGATAATGCCAAAAGCCAAACTACCATACAGGCATTGTGGATACAGGGCTTCATCTGAAACACAGAGGGAAACCGTAAGTAGGTTATTATCTTCGTAAAACAAGATTTACATTACAGGATAGATTGCATCCATTATAATGACTTGACTTTATGAAGTCAACTTAATGATCCCTAGGTTTCTTTCCCTGTATTGGTATATCATGTGTGCGCACAAATTCTTTAGCAGTTTCATTAAGATTTTCTAATGGCTCATACGTACGAGCCGAGACAGGATATCCTTTCCAATCAATAAGGTACTCCACGTTTCCTTCCTTATTGTATCTTCCTTTTATAATCTTGTTGATCTCATATTCCGGTGATGTGTCATCGTCATTCTGGCTATCAGCTTGGGTACTAAGTACCGGTGGATCCGGTAGTTCCACATCAACTAGCTGGTCAAGCTTAGGGGTTGTTGTACCTTCCTTCTGAAGTGGCTCAGGCAGTATCATATTGGGTCTAGGGCTAGGAGCACCAATTCGACGGCGTTCCATTGAGGTAAGGTCATCTATCACTGCAGGGTGATCTTCCTGCAAACTGGATAAATCATCAGGCATAGGTGGCACAATCGCTCGGTGATGAAACCTTTTCATTCTGTTTACATGGATGGGATTTTTAAGTGGCTTCAGATTATCAGCTTGAGCCACTTTAAAGTTTGTTGGGCTAATCTTCTGTAGCAGTAAGTAGGGTCCTGACCAATTGTGAAACAACTTAGGACTTCCTCCTACATTTATTTCTGGGAAGAAAATCCAAACTAGTTCTCCAGGTTCAAGTGGTTTATAGTTGCTGGTTTCATCATACCTCATCTTAATTCGTTCTTGAGTGTCAGCTATATTTTGTTTTGCAACTTCCCTCGCATGTGCTAACTGTAATGCATATTCAGAGACAGTATTTGGCACATTTCTTTGCGAAGGCAGTATGGTGTCCAAAGGGCTGTAAGGTTCTCTACCAAACATCAAATAGAAAGGGGAGTACTGTGTTGATTCAGTACATATAGATGTATTATAGCCATAGCATATTCCTCTCACATATAAATCCCAATCTTTATGGTCTCTGGCAACATACATAGACAAGTTCTTTCCCAGGGTGGAGTGGAACTTCTCAAGAAGGCCATCTGTTTGTGGATGGTATGGGCTGGTATATATCCTCTCAATGCCGAAAAGGTTGCAGGTCTCTTTTACAACTTCTGATATGAAATTACTCCCCAAGTCACTCAACAAACATTGTGGTGGAGAAAATCTGAAGCATCATTCACAAGTATCCTGGCTATGGTAACAGCTTGTGTGTTTTGCAAAGGAAATGCCTCAACATACCGAGAGCAATATTCTGTGAATGTGAGGATATACTTGTTTCCTCTAGGTGTAACTGGCATGTGTACAATGTCCATTGCCCACCTTTCGTTGATCCTTGCAGGTGGTAAAGGTTGTAATGGGGCCTTGGTGGGGTTAGTAGGATTCTTTTTTGTATTGCACTTTTGACACGATAGCACAAAATTTCTACAGTCTTTGTACATTCCCTTCCAGAAGTATTTCAGACGCAAAGTAGAGTATGTTCTCTGAGTGCCATAATGTCCTGAATGAAGGTCACCATGCACAGAGGTCAGAATATCAAACTTTAGTTCTTCTGGGACCACAAGGCAAGCACGAAGCTCGTCTATCTGTCTTTTGGGTTCTTTAACTTTTGCATCAAGTAGGTGGTACAAGATAGAATCTTCGGTGAAGTAGGAGTCACTGGCTAAAACTATTTCTCGAGCTTTGGCTTTATCAGGGGGCAAGGTTCCATCCTGGAGGTATTTGAGCATCAACCCAGCATTGTTGTCCTTCTCTTGGCATTTTCTTATATTTTCAGTTGACCACTTAACTTCAGGCAGTACTATGATCGGATTTGTTTCTTGTTTGGTTCTTTGTCCCCTAAGTCTTGTTCTCCTTCCTTTAAAGGTAATAGGGGCCACATTAACTTGTAAATATTCCTCTGGTAATATTCTATGGTCCAGTTCAGCATCAATGGAACTTTCCAAGTTGCCACTATTTTCCGGGCATATCTCTTCATAATCACGGCGACTTAACCCATCTGCATTTCCCAATTTTGCCCCAGAGATGTGTTTGATGGTATAATTGAATTGTTGAAGGAATGCAACCCATCTGGCAATTCGTCCTTTTGGCTGTTTTTGATCCAGGATCCATTTGAGAGCCACATGATCAGTAACAAGAGTCACATGCACTCCTCTAAGGTAGGGTTCAAAGTGCTTGAAAGCAATTATGACTGCAAGACATTCACGTTCAGTAGTACTAAACTTCCGTTCAGCAGAGCTGAGCTTCTTCCCACCATAACTTATAACTCTTTCTCGTCCACCTTGAATTTGTGACAGAACCATGCCAACTGCTTCTGCACTGGCATCAGTGTAAAGTATATAATCTTTGTTGTAATCAGGATAAGCTAAAATTGGAGCTACTAGCAGCTTTGTCTTCAGAGTTTGAAAAGCATTTTCACAAGCATCACTCCACTGGAAACAAGTTTCCTTCTTTGTAAGATCAGTTAACGGAGCTGCTATTTTTGAAAAATCTTTTATATACTTCCTGTAGTACCCGACTAGACCAAGAAATGCACGAACTTCCTTGACCTTTCTGGGTGTGGGAAACTCTTTAACCGCTTTACACTTGTCAGGTAGGGGCTCTAAACCTTCTGCGCTCACAATATGTCCAAGGAATCTAATTTTTTCTCGGCCAAAGAAACATTTACTGGGCTTCAGTGTCAATTTAGCACTTCGGAGTCTATTAAAGACTTTACTCAGGTTGGTCACATGTTCCTCAAATGGTTTGCTGAACACAATAATGTCATCAAGATATAGCAGTGCAATTTCCCAGTTCAGATTCTGCAGGACTCTGCACATCAGTCGGCTGAAACATGCTGGTGCATTAGTCAGTCCAAAACTCATGCGGTTAAACTCATACAGTCCATCATGGGTGACAAAAGCAGTGAACTGTTTGGATGACTCTTCAACAGGGACTTGGAAATACCCTGATTGGAGGTCCATTGTAGAAACATATTTGGCTTGACACGTCCCAAGTGACTGCAGAGAGTCTAACAGATTGACGACTGGAAAATTATCTTGTACAGTCATGGAATTCAGTCGTCTGTAATCAACCACAAAGCGATAACTTCCATCTGGTTTTGACACTAATAAAACAGGTGAACCAAAGGGAGATATGCTTGGGCGTATGATGTCGTCTTTTAGCATTTCTTCCACTTGTCTGGAAATTTCCTTTCTAAGCTTGGGATTACTTCGATATGGGCATGCTTTGAAGGGTTTTGCATCATCTTTTAAGTTGATCCCAAACTCCAGGACATCTGTGCAGCCTAATTTATCTCCTTTCTTTAAGAATATATCAGAGTATTCCCATAGCAAGCAAAGCAATTCTTGCTTTTGATTTTCATTGAAAGTGGAGTTTGTAAGATCAAACAAACTAATAAAGTCACACGGAGGATGGAATCGAACTTTAGATTGGCCTTTTGTGCAGCTGTTGGCCAGTACTGGCTTTACCTTGGAGGGTTCAGAAATACTGTCTGCAATTCCCAGCCTCTCAGCAACTGCAATCTTCATATTCTTTGGCACAGTTTTGGTCATAGGATATGGATTCAGAATTCTAATTGGCACCCAGGGTTTCTTTTCATCAATGGTTACCAACACATGGGCCACAGAGTAGCCAAACTTTGTCATTGCATCAGATGCGAGAAGTACTGCAAGTCCTGGTGTAAGTGATCCCTTGAGTTTCGACCAGATAACTTTTTCACTACAGGGAGGCAGTGTTATCATTTCATCTGAGCGGAGAGAATATTTTCCCTGCTGTGGTTTTAGATGGAGCTGGCCAAAATTAACCGTTATCTTTGCCTTGCGGAGGAAATCATACCCAAGTATCAGACTGTAAGGCAGGACACTGGAATAATAGGCATGGACTTCATAAACATTACCTTGAACTTCAACAGGCAATGCAATTTCTTGCTTATAGGACACTGAACTGCCATTTACTGCTCTTGCTGTAACTTCACCTTTCACAGGCACTAAATTTGGTTTAAGTCCGGGAATTAATTCAAGCAATGATGGTCCAGCAATAGAATGGTTTGCCCCGGAGTCGAGTAGAGCTGTAACCACAACTCCATTTATCCTGGTTTTTATTTCACATTCTTTACTAGAGTCACAAAAAATAGAGTTTGAGTCTAACATAACTGATGGCTTACTAGCTTCCCCATTCCATCCCCAGTTTGGAACAGGGATATCTAGTTTCCCTTAAAATTACGTCTGGGAGCAGGTGAGGGGCTCCGAAAGCGTCCATCAGGCGATCTTGTTCTCGCAATAACTGGAGTGGAACTGCTGTACTTTCTACAATTTTTCTGCACATGTCCCAGTGTTCCACATTTCCAACATCTCAAGTCAGGCTTTTGATTGGTTGGTGGAGGTCTTCCTCTAACATTCTGTGGGAGGCCCCAAGGTTTTTGCCATTGAGGCGAGCGGCCATAGTTAATTTGTTGATGCTGATGCCACTGACTTCTTGGTTCAGGTGGTTTAAATCTTTGTGGCTTCGTCAGTTGTTTAGACAATTGCTCAAACTTCTCACTCAGATTCTGGATGACTTCCTGAAAATCCTTCAATTGGTCAGGACTAGTATTATCTGGTGCATTGTGTACCGATGTTGAACTTGCTGCTAGATTCATCTGGTATGTGGGAAGGGTCAGTATGCCCTGTGTCTTGAGTGCAGATTCAATGTGCCTCGCCTTAGTGATAAGTTCATCCACATTATTAAATGGCAAATGCTGCATCACTGGAGTCTTAATGTCAGGTCTTAAGCCATTAATAAGGAGGGTCATTTGGAGGTCATTATCATAGTTGTAATCAACCATCTTTGACCGAGCATCAGTTACATACTCATCCACTGACTCACCTTGGCGCTGTGACCGACTGAGAACTGCCATTTGCCTCTGTAGCTGTGTATGAGCTGCAGTGATAAACTTTTCTCGGAATGCTGCTTCTAAAGCTTCAAAATCAATCCTAGTTTCAGCAGGAAGTGAGTTGAACCATATTTCAGCACTACCACTTAGGAGTAGGCCTAGGAGATTACATCTATCATTTCCCTGGATACCAGCTAATTCTGAATACCGAGTAAGTGATCGCCACCAGCGATTTGCAGACTCTGGATGGAGGCCATTGAAGGATGATGGCTTAAAAGACAGAGCCATTGGGTTAAACTGTGGTGCAGCTTGTGGAGGTGCAACTAGTGGGGGAACTGGAGGTGGTGGTATGGCTTCATCCATCTGTAATTGATGGGCTTGTGGCTCGTTGATCTGTAACTGAGGAAGAGGTAAATAGTCTTCTTCTTCCCAAAATTCTTCCCCGATTAGCGATAAGTGAGTTTGCTGATCCCAAGAGTTGGTCTGAAGGTGTTGTGGCACGAATCCTTGTTGTACTATATCATGATTATGCAATTCATCCTGGATCTCTTCATTGGTGTTTGGATTAACAGGTAATGGGGCTGAGGATGGTTTGTCCAAATTGTCACTTACAAAGGGGTTTTTAATTACCAATTTTACTTTTCGGCCAGGCAACAGTCTCAGATTATAACTAGACATTAATGTTACAAACTACCAGGGTAATCTGATAGTAATCTTTTTTCTTTTTTTTTTTTTTTGCTTTAAATTTCAGTCAAGTAGTAATTAATAACTGCATTTCCATGAATGATAAAAGTACGTTTAAAACACCGATATCATCATTGCCATGTATAATTATTCTGTTTTTATCAGTTATTACAACACAGTCAAAATGTGAAGCAACACATTTAATTTCATTTATGACTTCTTCTAGAGTTTTCTTTACATGTTCCAGTAAATAAGAATGTCTTACAGAAAGTACATGAGAGCCTTTGTAAAGTGTATAACCAGAAGCCATTTCATAAAAATGTAAAAATCACTCACCCTGTTCAGAATTAGTCCCCTTTTTTTTTTTTGTAATCCGTTATGTACTGCACACAATTTTCTCAAAAGTGTATATATATATATATATGTATATATATATATTTTTCTCTCTCTCTCTACCCGACGACTCCACCATGTACCAAAGTTTCTTTTAGGTGGGGTAGAGGTACCGGTTTGGTACTAGGTAAATAATAATAATAAACAGCAGTCTTTCCAAATGTGAATATCTTTATTTTGTTGTTTTTCTCTTTCCCAAATTTTAGAGTATAAAATATTTAACAAATACAGTTACAGACAAACTTCTTTTTATCTCCAGAACAACTAAGATCAACTTTCCAAAGCTTCAGAACACAAGAATAGAGATGTACAGAATTTTCCTTCTTATCTCTAAAATAACTTTAACCCACATTCTCCAACTCCACTCACTGCTGCTTTTTGCTTCCTTTAAATACACAAAGATCTGAAAATTGGAGTTTTGCTTTCATTATCTGGTGAAGGCCGAAACACGTCCCAATTTGGGACAAGGATGACAGAAATTCAATTTGCTTCCAATTTAGGGCAGCAGCTTAGTTGTTAAGTTGAGCCAGAGTTCCAAAATATAAATATATTTTTTGTGTTTTTTTTTTGTTTCTTTTAAACAACATCAAATCAACAATGACATAAGTAACAACAATAACATAAGTTATACAATAACAATATAGTATGTTTAACAATAATAATATTAAGATTTTAATTGTTACACTATTTACAAGTATTGCTCCAACTTAAATTTAACAGTTCCCGTAGTAACAGATTAAGGTTGAATCCTTTCCTCAAGCACGGATGCTGTTGATGAGATTATTTTGAAAAGGGGAAGGCCGGAACAGTAATATTCATAAGGGCAGTGCTGCCCTTGTAAACAAAATGAGGAAACTAGGACAGGCATAGCTTTAGAAGGGGAAGGTTGTACACATCGTTTCAGTGTAATGTAAAGGACAAACTTATTTATTTTACTCAGTGAAGGTGACTGGTATTTATGAAATTAATAAGGGCTAGGTTATTTAGGAGAGAGGGAGACTTTGTTATTTGAGGGGAACAGACATCATTCAGTTAGCCTCACAAGTTTGTATAATATACTAAACTTAAAATAAGTAAAATATTCCTTTGGAACATACATGATAATGCGAGTGCAGTCACAGTAGTGAGATCAAATAAAACTAAAGATCATTTTTTTTTGGATTTATGTTTAAGGACTATATGGCTGATATGTGAGACTTGGAATATTGATTTGAGAATAAAACACATAAGGGGGGGGGGGGGGGCAACATCTTAGCTGATGCATTGCCTCGTCAAAAGTTTGGTAATTTGGATGGAGTTAGTTGGAAGGTTGTGCCAAACACACTTTTTTCTTTATTCTAGGTGTCCCTTAAAGAATTTGCAAACATTGGCAACCACGCACAAAGGTTTGTGTCATCACACGAGAAGTCAATATATAAGACAATTTAAGCTGTTTCTGGCATTTGTCATGGCTCAGGGCTTTCGGGTTTTTGATAGTGTGGCCTCATTGGTGTGTTTTTAAAGGTTTTTGGCATCAAATTCATTATCTTTCAGAGTGATAAATAATTATGTATCAGCATTGAAACTTTATTTTGCTAAATATGCATAGGATGTTTGAGTATTTGATGCATCATTAGTGAGGTGAATGATGCGGGGTCTTCAGTATTCTGCATCCATTGTACCTACATTGAAGGGCTTGTTCTCATTACATCAAATTCGCGAGATTTCACAAATATGTGAGTCATTTGAGAGTTCACTTACTTACCATGCTGCTTATCTTTTGGCTTTCTATATGGTCTGTTCAGAATTTCAAATCTCGCTCAAAAATCTGCATCTTTGTTTAATCCTTTTCGACATCTCTTGCGTGCTGATGTTGCTTTCTAGGTGCACATATAAAGGTGAAATGGGCTAAAAATATCCAAGCTCCTGAAAAAGTTCACGTTGTTAGAATTCCGAAAGTAGCAGATGCATTCCTGTGTCCTGGCACAGCTTTATCAGTATTGCTTCAAAATTTTGCTTAAAACCACATGAAGCATTATTTGTATTGGATGATTAAATTTTACTCACACAAACACAATTGAGAACCCGATTAGCTACCTTTATGAGAACTATGGGGGTACCCCTATTGGGACAGGGTTTTCATACATTTAGACGATCTACAGCCACCATAGCTTATGATGCAAATTTATGCTTCACTTATGGCTATCAAGATGCATGGTTTGAACAGTGACGCGATTTGGTCGTATATATCAGACAATACATCACAAGTCCTTCAGGTTCCCCCTACTTTTCAACGTTCATCTAATTCACTGCATTAAATGCTGGTTGGGTTTGGGCAGTTTTTATTGTGTCAACCTAATATCTCGGGGTGTTAGATCTCATTTGATTGTATACTAACTAATGTGATAGAAATTAATTAATGGTAGTGCCCAAATCTCGTGAGAGTATTTTAAATAAACTAAGGTCATATTGAGATCAAGTCTCGTATTGCATGTGAAGAGGCAACTGCACATAAAATGTTTAAACAAAATTTGTTGACAATGTTTGCTCTGAAAATGTTTGTAAAAATGTTTAATAGCAACTGGTTTTCATTCCTATCATTTTAAAACGTTTTATAATCATTTTAAAAACATTCTATCAAATACGTTTTTTAAACCCATATTTTAGGAATGCTTGTTAAACCTTTACCTTCAAACATTTCCAGACAAAGATAGTGGTGAGCAATAATAGGGGATTTTAGAGGACTTTGTCAAAAATTGCCCCACATGCAATCCCTAAAAATAAAAATTGAGTGGAGACTATCTTAAGCCACTATCTTACAACTTTAGACATAAAAATAATATTTTCACTAGTGAACAACCTTACAAAGATATTGAATTTGACATCTGACTCCATTATTATTCAGACATTATTATGTTAATTTGTGACATTTTTTCTAACATTTATCATTAAATGTTTAATAAATGGTATACATTAAATGTTTTAAAAACGTTCTATTATAAATTGTTATCATTGCCATCATTTTTAAGCATTTGCTTTTAAGGTTTCCTTTCAAACTTGTACAAAACCCAAAAATGTTTTGCTGGGGAATTACGACACCATACAAGATGCAGATAATTTAGAAGTTTGTTACTGTCAAATTGAACATTATGTCAGTTTTTAAATATAACTAATTAGAGCTATGGCATATGAACGTGCTTAAAATGAATTCAAAAAAGGTGTCATTTGTTGAGTATTTTTTTTTTTGGTTACAGGATATTTCTTCAGAGTAAAACATTTCTCCATTCAGTGAGATTCATCAAAAATCCATATGAAAAACACTACTATAATAAGCATGTTTACTGTTTGTTTCAGCCTAACTCGCATTTGAAGAATGGACTTGATTCTATTTCCATGTGGAAACCTCTCTCCCATTTGTGATGTCATTGTAATAAACATGTGTTAGAACCTTGCTGATATTCTTTTGATTCTTTGAATCTGTTTCATAGTTCCATTTTTCCCTTGGTGTAAACCAGTTTTCTCCGTATGTTACTTTAATCAATTTATCTACATTGCAAGGGATCTAGAATAGAAACAAAACATATTATACATATTATTTTATGTTATATGTAACAACATATCAGGACAAAGGTTTTCAGTTACACATCTGTGGAAATGATAGTGGCATAATGCTAAAGGCTGAAATCTATGAATGGTAGAATCTTTTATTATTTGACACAAAGATAATACAATTGAGAATGTTTTAAATTGTAAGAGGGCTGTTTAACTATTGAAATCATTCTTCCCAATCGAGTTACGATCCCAAATATTTGCATTCAGGAACTCTATCTTTTTCATCAGATACCAGAAAAATGGACTTTTAAAGAAGGAAATGATACTAAAAATGTCCGTTTTCTTAGCATACACTGTACAATACTTACTGTAGATGGATAGCAATACTTCTTTTTCAAGTTTATGTGCATTTGTTGTGTGATTTGTTGGATTTGAAAAGGATTATTGCGGATGAAATGACAGATTGTGAAAATCTGACAGATCTGTGAGTTGCCAAACTTATAGTTCTATTATAGTTATACACAAAAGTTTTGTTACACCAGTTTTTCGACAATGAAAAACGTAACCTGGTGACTGTGGTCAATTACAATCACGTTAAAAACTAGAACAAGACCAGCTGACCAGATCATCAGCAAATTTTTGAAATTCATTACAACAGTCACTTTTTTAATATGACAAAAAACGTTCTACATGGGAGTAAAACAGGCGCATAAAACTATGAAAAACTTACTTATACAGCTTCAAAATTATTAAAAAGTTTATTGGCCTAAGTTGTATGAACCAGTTTTTGTGCTTCAAAAAGGCTTCACTTTTACAACCCAGTTGTACCGCTTAAAACTATTAAAAAGTGTATTGGCCTAACTTGCACGACGTAGTTGTTCAAGTTAAGCTCTTATGAAGCCCAAACACTTGCCTGTACAGCTCCAAAAGTATTAAAAAGTGTATTGGCCTAACCTGTACAACTCAGCTGTACAAGTTAAGCTTTTAAGAAGCACAAAATCTGTAAGTTATCACTTGTACAAAATTTGAAAAAGATTTGGTACAAGTTATAACTTGTACAAAATCCCAACTTGTACAGGATATATATAAAACCCTAATTCAGGTCTCAGCATTGATTTCATTGCAAGAAATCGGGAGTGATCAAATAGGACATATTTTTATGGGACTTAATTCTCTGCAATAGTTTGCAGATTCATTGGATAACACTTATTAGCATTTTTCTCATTTTTTTCTGAGTGGACTTTTTATATGGTGTTAAAAAATTTCAAAACGCCCCAACACAGAAGTAAAAGAGAATGCCTGCTGCAAGAGACATACAGACAAGATCCGAGACTCGGAAGGTTACTGGGGGTGAGGTTGAGGCTACACAGGCGGCTACAAAGGAAGCTAGACAGGAACCTACACTGGATATGACTATGGAAAGTTGAGGAAGCAGACAAAAAAGGCAACAGATCCAGTACTGTTGTGTTGAAAGAAGAAGAACAGGAGATGAAACTCATTGAGTTTCTTAAGCCAAAAACTTATGTATAACCTGAGACTCATTGACTATAACGACCTCAACAAGTAGGAGGCCCTATGGAACACATTCTGTATGGAGAATGACATGGACAAGGCTGCCTGGTTACATAGAACATGCAAAAACATGCATGTGAAATCTGGCCAGGGTGCACCTCATTTACTAACATAGAAGTAGCTGAAGCAGAATTTTGGCTTCCTTAACACCCACCTCGTGGGCCATTTTTTCTTCCAAGAGTGCTTTCAAACCACCCCTTGAGGTAACAGTATACAGACTACCTGATTCTAGGTCATCAGAGCAGTCAGAGCAGCCAGCAGCCACAAAGAGTATTATAATGGAGCCGATTTCACTCAGTGGCAGATGTGGATCCACAGAGGAGCTGATTAGATTGTCAGCAATCTCTCTCACCTCTTCCCAAAATTCCCAAGCAGCCAACCTTGTGCCACCCCCACCATGAGTCAGTCCAAGTTCCACCTAGAAGCCCAATAAGTTGGAAGCACTGAAAAAGAAAATAGAATGCACGATCTTCCAGAAGACCCAGAATGAACTAATCGCTGCATATTGTGGGTGGCTGTGCTCCGAATTGAAGAAACTTTTCGCACAGTCCTATGAAGACTTCAAGTAAAGGCTTTTATGCTTATATGGAACGTGGAATGCAAGGACAGACAGCAACAGGAGCAACAGAGTTTAGCCCAGCAAGTCATCTTCACCACATTTCGGCCTACAGGCACTTTCACACAGCCAAAATTTGCACATCAGGTGATGCCAGGGCAGCACCGCCAATAACAGCAGAAATTCCATCAGCAGACAATGCAGCACTCTCCCATGCAACATACGCATGCAAATGCAACAGCCTGTTCAACAGCAAATGCAGTCACTCCAGAACACCAAAATAAGCCACCAGTCAACAATCATTAAGGTACAATGAACCCTTCCCTTTCTCTTTCATAACCAACTGTTAAGCCACAGTGCTTAACCTCTTCCAGTCCTCCACAAAAAGACCCTCAATAACAAACAATCAAAAAAACTTAAAGTATCCAGGGTTCGAATCCTTCTCCATCTCGGTCACCTGTCACATCTCTGTCATCCAAAGCAAGAAATAATCAGCAATGAGGAATTCAAAGTTCAATCAATTAATTCAATTTTATTTGAAAACACAAATAAATTTATTCTTACTGTAAACAAAAATACCTTTACAATATTCAGGAATGAAAAATACAACCATTACTCATCAGTTACAAGATAAACATTGTTACTTGTTCAAAAGTAGCATTGTCAAATGATATCACGTGCAAAAAATATCCAAGAATTTTTTTTTCAAAAAAATACATTAACTTCAGAGTAAATGCACAATAATGATATTTGACAATAGTAGGCAATCAAATGCCAAAAATTATAAAAGATGCTATATATTTTACAAATTGTTGCAAAAAATACTGACACAGTCCATGTTGAAATTGTCCTTCGACTCGAATCAACATTTTAAATTTTCTCAAGCCAAAAAACTCCTGATAAGGCAGATAGTTTCCCTGCAACACATTGTCCCAGATCAAACCCTTATTTTCTGCTTCAAATTGACCCCTGCCCGATCTCTATCTCAGTAAATTATGGAGACTGACACATGCTGTGACGATGTCCATAACCACACCAGATTCCTGCTGCATAATGGATTACAGGACCGAAACCTACTGGCCAAAATGCCAAAGGCGTTCTTCACATCCCACGGCTGATCCAGTAGGGTTCCACCAATGATCTGTTTAGGGCACAAATGACATCGGATACATTCCATCTCTCCCTGAATCCCTGCTCTATCTCCTTCCAGTACTTGGGGCAGGTAGGAAAACCGACAACCTCATCACGATAGTGTTTGACAATGAAGGTGTATTGCAGTGTGGTCAGATGTCTCAATGTAATTGCCACCTTCAGGCCTGTGCTGTGTAGCTGTCTTTAAAAAGTTGCCTGCCTCTGGAATCGCTCAATTTCGGTGAAAAATACAAAACAATCAGGCTGGTTTTCTTGGTACAGTTCCGCAACGACATTGTGGTATTGACCCCTGTCTCCCTGCTTCCTGAGCTACTGTCTAACCCAAGTCACTGGGGCTCTCCTCTGTCTCTCCTTGGAACAATTCTCCATCTAAACCTCATTATCATTTCATCTTACTATAAGATTTCCCTGAACAGTTAAAGAAATAAACCCATGACCCATAGTAGTTCATTTAATAATCTCTCTATCTTAGTGTTGTATTGGTCCATGAATTTGACCTCTCCAGTGACTACTAATTATAGGAATTCAGGTTGGGTAATAGCGAATCCGGAAAATCACCAGGGGGCATTGGCAAGATGTCATGAAGTGATCTCTTTGATACTTTGGATTGTATACCCTATCTTTATCATTGTATACCCTATTGGGACGGTTGCAAACCTGATTAGGACCATAGAATACCTGTAGCACAGGCTGTATGTCGACCATATACTTTTTCCAGCAGATCTGGATCATATTGAAACTCTTTTTTGGTAACCTATTGTATTAATCATAAACACCTAAATCTAATTGGGAAGTGGATCGCAAACCCATTGTCAAGCTTTGCTACTATGACCTACCACAAGCTGAATCACAGAGAAAATACCCAATCCAAGGAAAATCTGATTTAGGAGCAAGGTTTAAGATCAGATTGCAATGGTGGAACAGCCCCATACGATATTTGATGTAAATTTTAATTATATGTAACATTCAACCGGGATTTGAAACTAAAGAGTATCATTCTATTAGTCGATGTGGAAAAAATATTTAATGTGAATACATTACACTAATACTCCTATTTCACTCTTGCAAGATTGCCTGCTGAGTGCCCGAGCAGTGTAATCTTGAGTGTGATGGTATTGGTTGATCAACTTAGCTCAAAGCATTGGGAATATTTTCTTGACAATCATAGATGCTTATGATAAAATAGCATCAGGGATGAATGTACCCCACATTCCGAGGAAGTAGACTTGGACACAAAGTAAGTTATGTAAAGGCGCAGGAGTAATAATTATAATCCAATAGCAAATTGACAATGTTAATAGGTAAAATTAAATGTTAAATCAAGCTGTAAAATTTATAAATCGAAGTAAAGCTGGCAATGGCGAAAGTACAGTAAGGTAAAATTGCATATAATCAGTAGCAGCAATCCATGTTTTTGTGGTTGGAGAAATATGTCTCAGGCATGGCAGCAGTAAAATTTTGCCAAAACCAAGGTCAAAGGTTACACCAAGGTCACACAATGGCCTTGCACACCTACACCAACAAACCAATATCCCTACCAAGTATCAACTCCCTACACCTTATAGTTCTGAGATACAGCTCAAACAAAATTTTTAAGGTCGGTATCACTTCAGCAAGGTAAAAAGTCAAGTCAAGGTTGCATCATGATGTAGCCACACCTACAACCCCCAACCAATATCTATACCAAGTTTCAACTTTCTACACCTTCCTGTTTCCAAATTATGGAAATGAAATTCAAAGGTCAAGGTTACTAAGGCAAAGTCAAAAGTCAGATCAACAAAACCCAATTAAATAGCACACCTACACACCTAACCAAGTAACAACATCCCACACATTGTTTTGAGACACAGTCTAGGCAAGCTGCCAGCATTAAAAGATCGTGAATTTAAAACCTTTGTGTGTGAACATTTCTGGCCTAGGTAATTATGGCCTTTTCATCCTAATCTTAAGTTATTAACAACTAATCTTTTCTGTGCTTCTTCTAATCTTGATGTTGCTACATCTTATTTCATGGTGATGTGATTAAACTTACACACTTTTCTGTGAAAATGGAGCCGAGTTATTATTTGAGTCTCCCACTAGGTGAATCAGAGTTAGCCGGGATTCTTTATGAATCATAATAGCTGAGAGTACGTTGTAATGTCGATTATTCAATTGTTTTACGTGTGAAGTGAGGTATGACATTGTTTTTCACCAGTACTAGTCAGATCAGTCTCCCAAATTACAAATCAAAGAGATCTTATGATGGCTCTTTTTTGTGGAAGTGAATCCACATTGAACATAGAGGTATTCCAATCCATTTGAATGCGAATATACAGTCTTGCTTAAGATTAATATTTTTACCATACCTTTTCCCAACATGTAAACAAATACTTGGTATTCTTAAAGCACTCATGCATGTTAGGAAATATAAGCTCATCAGACACTGACATGGTAATATGCGAAAGTAAAAGCCAGTATATGTATTCGAGAATTCTATAATACTGAAACTTGATAATCTGAACTGAAAAATTTCTTCTAATAACAAAGAAACCTGAGCCTTCGGCAAGGCTTGCCAATATACACAATGATATCATATATGTAATGTTTACTGTGGCAATTTTTTAAAACTTTTTTACCTGAACAAGAGCTCCGTGCATTTCTGAAGAGCATAAAGATTTATAGCTTGGGTATTCCTGAATTAAAAGTTTCCTCTTATCCAGAGATACTTCAAAGGTATGACTTGTTTCTCCTGTTGAATATGATAAAAATACATCAGTGTCAGCAGTCTTTCGGTCATTCGTAAATCTGAGGTTCCATATATCTTGATGCCTTCCAAGCCAATACTTTAAATATACTCCATTAACAAATCTCTTTGACTTCAGGAATTTTAAATCTTCGTAGTTGAAATGACTTCCATCAATTGCTAAATCTACATCTGTAGTAAATGGAATGATGGAGCACTGTCGATACCATCCAAGCAATGTTCCAGCGATTAACCATATGTCAAAGCCACGCTCTTGAAATACTCTTGTGATATCTTTCATCGCTTGTACCTTATGCTGCTACAGTGAAGGAAGACAAAAAAGGTTAAACATCATACTTATACTATGATACTTACGGGTAATAGGTAATAGCCATTTTGTTAGGTATTATGTTTTGTTAATTTTTAGTTGAAATGAAAGCATGGACCACAAATAACTATTTGGGGCAATCAAGAAATTATTATTATGTTAATAACAAACAAAAATATGCCGGGATATCCAATATATCTGTTTTCCCCGGTAATTCTTTTCTTAATTATAGTTTGTCCATTAGTTCTATAAATAATTTGTTTGTTTCAATAACTTCAATATTTACTCTGGGTTTTTTTTCGGTCATAAATGATCAATCATTCACTTTGAATGACTTGAACATGTATCATTTATTTATTTATTTGGGGCTTTACGTCACTTTCAACACTGTACAGGTCATATCACGACGGGTAGTTGGAATGGCAAAGGAAACCAGTACATACAGTTGGTCAAGGTTCTGTACTGTAAACTGCAAGCAACTACCAGCTTTCCCATTTGAGGAAGTCTGGGAACCGAACCCCGACCTCAGAGGTGGGAGGCGAGAGTGTTACCACTCTGCCACTGTGGCCCCTGAATATGTATCAGGCTTCTATATCCAGATGATACTGAACAGATGTTCAGTCACCTTAAACTCTATTTAAGACATGTGTCAATAATCAAGATTATCTTTGTGCCATTTGTATATTCTTCAGGTATTTAGAATCAATAATGTTAATGTATTTTTCATTCATACCACTCGCAAGACATATGTCATACAGATATTTTAAGCATTGTTGCAAAGTTATGCATATCAGTTGGTCAAGACCGAGTAATGTCAACCTGCACAGCATTGATGAATAATAATATGGTAACTCTTACCTGTGACCTCTTTATCCCAGGGGTAATAATGTATGGGTATTTCTTGAGGAAGATTGCACTCCTCTGATAATCACAAGGAATAAATTCTGAATGCATATAATCAATACTGTAAGAGTATTTGTGGGGGTCTGGGATCCAAACTGTAATGTTTTGTAATATAGTTCTGTTCACAGTTTCCATCGCTGGAAACAGTCTTGCCTTTGCAAATGGCAATTTGTGTGCATAAATGGTGTCACATCCAATACAGTTACCACTGTCAATGGATCCAGTATACCAGAGCAGCTCTATTTCATACACAATAACGATGTCTAGGATGACTTTTTGTGGTTTGTGGTGGACGAGAATGTGGCAACATCTTTTCTGGTCATTCATCTTCCAGGTGTAGTTGCTGCCTGAGTCAGGCAGATCATTTATAATGGGCATATCAGCATAAATGACTATGATATCAAATATATCTTGTGGCAGATTTTGTTTCAATGAGTTTATTAGTCCTGTCCAGTCATGTGTATCTTTACCCACAATTCCAATGCTCAGTGAAGAAGTATTCCTCAGAATAGAATCAAAATCTACATCCTTATATTCTCTCAAAGGGGTGTATATATTCAGGTCTAGCATCAACGTGTAAACTCCATTAAATGACGTAATAATTCTTAGGCTATTGGAAAATATACACACGTCCTTTTCTGCCTTGATAAATGTGTTTGGAAGGTTCCTCTTACTATTTTTTCTCACAATATTTCTATAACTATGATCGACAACAGCAGAGTGCATGCCTGCCTTCTTTGAGAGAAAGTAACTGCTGAACACTACTGCTGAAATAAAAATCAGAAACCCAAATTTTTTTAATCTCCTCATTGTTAATTTCGGAACAACTAAATGAGTTCCTACTTAAAGTGCCTGGGAAAAGCTAATGCTCAATATGTATGGTTTAATGAAATGGTGAACTCTGAATAGGATTGTCTAAAGACGAGCACTCCCTTCTTAAGACGAACAAAAAAAATCTTATGGTAGCATGTAACATGTTGTACATTCAAAGCAAACTTATCTATCACTCAAATGTATTGATTTAGTCAAAGTTTCTATCATGTAGCTTTGAAATGACCTTAAAAAATAACCTCAACATGTCAGTTTATTGATAACCGGCAAATGCATCTACGCATAGAGGTATGAAAAGAAAGCACGTCCTTTCAATTGCAAGGAGCCGAAAATCGCAATTATTGACAATTTGTGACTCTGTAGAGGTAAAATTACTTTCTATGTGTCACACCCAATAGATAACGCTAGATCTGCCTTATATAATTGGCTTTGTTTATTATTTCGACTGTCTTTTATTGATTAGTCTCACCAGAGATTATAAAATATTATGCATAATGATTACATTTGTGTCCAGGACCAATATTCACTAACATTCTTATTCTTAGAATTTTTTTCTCAGAATTATAAAAAAATTCTGATCTCTGAATTTCCCTGTTCTTAGAAAAAAACTGTATAAACAAAGTGATTCTTAAATAAGAAATATTTCTAAGAATAAGAATTTTCTTAGTTAAGATTAGTAAACAGAAACATGTGCATGGTTTAAAATGTATGGTTTAATCAAATAATGAAAACTCCAAAAAGGGTTTTCTAAACACCAGCAAAGTGAAGAAAAATGTTATGGTAGAAAGTAACATGTACATTCAAAGCAAACATATCTGTCACTCAAATGTCTTTATTTAGTCAAGGTTTTTATCATGTAGTTTTGAAATGACCTAAAAAGTAAAACTGACATGTCATTTTACTGATAACTGGAAAATGCATCTGGATATGAAAACAGAATAAGTCCTTTCAATTGCAAGGAGCCGCAAATTGTAATTATTGACTATTTGTGAAACTGTAGAGGAAAAATGACTACTTCCTGCATGTCCGACCCAATAGATAATATTAAATAAAACAAAATTGCAGTACTATCAGCACTGAAATATGGTTTCTCAAATTCATCTATCATATTTTTTCACAAGAACAACATAAATATCCAGTGAAAAAGAAGGTATCCACATTGGCCCCAGGATTTTGAATCCAAGTCAAAATATTTTGCTGTAATTGGAAACAAATATGCACATTGTTTAACCCGCTGTATTGGAACCTATAATCACAGGCAGTCACCTCTGTGGGTTCGTCTCCCACAAGTGAAAATGCTGAGGGCCTCTCTGAATGTGACCCTGGCTGTTGAACGTGACGTAAACCCCCAACTTTGACTTTAAAATTGACATTGAGTTAGTTTAATGTAAACACACAAAGAGCTGTTGGTTTGACCCTAAATGTGCCACTTTGATAAGAGCCAATAAATGAAAACTGTATTGACTAAATCATGTGGTAACAATGCTTAGCTTTGTCAAGGTCAGTAAACAAAGCCTTCTATACTATTCTGTGCTTTTATGGCCCTTAATCTCTGCTAGGCAGACTCTAAAGCGCAACACCAGAATCCAATTAAAATCATCATTCTAAAGCCGTTGCCAAGTCCAATACCGGTATATGCTATGGTGGGAAAGTCTTTTTGAAGAGATACAATTTTTACCGTCTTTTCTGAAACAGGAAAGCCAAATCGGTCCTCGGCAAATTGCCCTCTGAAAAAGTCGGCCCTTGGCAAATTGGTCCCCTAAAAATTTGACCCTCGGCAAATCGCAAAAATTGAATACTTTTATAAGTACAAATTATCTATAGAATTTAAAGATTTATATGCTCTTAACTTCTAGGGGCTGATTTGACCAGGTTACAATTTCCAGGGGCTGGTTTGACTAGGGTGTTACTTCCAAGGGGCCCGATTTGGCCAGAATACTTCTTTCCGTAATTTGAGAGGTGTGGTATTTTTAGTTTAATTTTAACCATTTGTACTTTTGAAGTGGGGAGAAATGTACATGGCGGCCATAAATCACTAACTCCAGTCTTTAATTGTGAATCTAAACCTCTCTTAAAAATCAATCTCATAAAATATATTGAATTTGTCTGGTCACAGAAAAAATGTTTGCATGCAATTGATTTAAAAACATGAAAATATGCCATCTTTTCATATTTTCTGAACTTAAGAAAGGCCTTAATCATATTTAGATTTGACCATCATTCTCAGAAAAAATTCTCAGATCAAGAATTAACTGAATACCAAAAATTCTTATTCTTAAAAATTTCCAAGAAAAAATTCAAAGAACATCCTGATTCTAGGTGTAAGAATCTTAGTGAATACTGCCCCAGAATAGAGTGCTATATAATAAGTTGTCCATTGTGTGTACTGCAGTGAAATGCAGCGTCTCTATATATTAGTTAAAACAATTCTCACTTTCTGTTCACATATGCCAAAATTTGGATTCAAAAACATTCTTAAAATTTTTCTTAGAATTACACTTAAGTCAAAGTAAAAATAAATAACTTCAATTCATTTCTATTCTTAGAATTATTCGTATTTAAGACTTGTTTGTAAATAAATTTTGATTCTAAGGATAAGAAAATTCTTAGCTTAGAATTTTTGTTAGACTTAAGTGTCATTCTAAGAAAAATTCTAAGAATCTTATATGAATAAAGACCCTGATCACTCTTTGTATGAGGCCTGTTACTGTTTTTGGTTGCCAAGTAATGAGCTTAAAATGTACAATCCTTATACTAGACCGTAGCTGAATGTATCCCTCCAAGGTCAGACATAAAAATTGGCATTTCCTGCCAAAAAAGAGATTTTCTTACCCAATTGCAATGTCACTGGGGAAGCTCTTCTTTTCAATTGGGAGATAGGTTTATGATAAGTTTTAGTCCTGTAACTTAGAGATGGCAGATATCTGCTGAGTTTCTATAAAGCCAACAGCACAGGTATTTTCATTTATATTTTATTGATATGGCCAACAGAGATTGCATGATATTTTTCAAAGGACAGAGGAAATGATATGTTCGTTTTTTCTATGAAATTAACAATATTTTAAACTAGTTACCGTCACCCTCCAAAGGGGAGAGTTGAGAGTGTTGTCATTGAGTCTGTCAGTCCTTCTCAAAGTTTTTTTTTTGTGAGTTTTGGCAATATTTGCATTCATACCTCAAAAAAGTGCGTGTTATATCTTTACACAAGACTACTCATGTACTAATACTTGACATGTAAGCATATGTTTCTGTACATATGTCATGGTAGAAAATCCAGTCTGGTAGAATTTCAAATTCTACTGGTAGAAAGTCCAATTGAAATTTCTACCAGTACAAAGTCCAATTGGAGTTTCTACCAAGGTAAACCTAAAAATGACAGTATTATATTTATAGAAGGCCCACTTTTTGTGTTTCAGTTGGACTTTCTTTCAAGTTTTATTGAGTTTCTACAACGATAGTATTCAAGCATACAGAGCAACCCCAGGTGATATGACCTGTACAGTCTTGAAAGCGATATTAGAACAACAACAACAACAAAAGAACAAAAAATAAAAACAAAAAAATACATAAATAAATACACACACCTGAAAACAAACATAACCTAATGTTTGAGGCAATTAACAAAACTGCCATATTTCTGGGCTGATTTAAAAACATTTGTTTCACCATTTTGTCCAGTTTGAAATGTGATCTTATTATTTCGGATCAGTTTCGGATAAAGACCTTTAATCAATAACATTTAGCAAATCATTGGGACTTGAAGTATATTGTCAGTAAACAAATTCAGTCTAATTTTCTTATATTTCCCTGCCTTTTTGGCAGGCTCAGTCAGAGCGGGGCCCCGATGTTAAAATCTGCTGGATCTCATGGCAGGTGTCCTATACTGTGGGGGGCCTTTGAATCAAATGATGAAAGAAAAGCATAATGCCGCTTTCATACTACAGGCAGTCGTCTGGCGATTAGAAGTTTTCTCGGCGGTGGAACCACCCAGGTCACCCCGTTCTGTCCGAATTGTTCACACTACAAATGGTCAGCCACTGATTGCACATGGTGTTAACTGTCATTAACAGTTGGATGACAGTACTACAAACATTGGTCACCAAGAGACAACCTCCATGACCTTCAACTCACATTAACGACCAATACCTTAACTCACCTTATGTCACCGTATTACACTGAAATATGACCAAATCACAACCTTATGTACACCGTGGACCAAACCTTTGGTTACCGTAGAAAGAATTCATACGGGCATGTGCGAAATCAACTACTCATGGTACCAAAGTCAGAGGCAGAAATTTTAAACAGTTTAAAATTTCTGTAGGACACACAAGGTAACGGAAGGTTCGCCATTGGCTCACAAGGTCTTCTGCAGACATCAGATGGTGATCCAAGGACATTGAAGTTTCCCCAAACGTGTGGTTTTTCTGGTTATACCGCCTGTAGTGTGAAAAGGATATTAAAATGTTGTATGAGACATAATAACATGGCAATCTCCTTTAACCTCCTTCCATTTTTAGTGGGCTTGAAGAATCTGGGGCTGTACTGGACACTTCTGAACTAGACACACATAAAATCAGAAGTCCAAAGCCTTTAGTGATTGAGCTGAAATGAAATTCCCATAACTACAAAGTACTGCTATATCCACAGATACCCGCTGTCAAATGTATGTATGCCTCACAGACACAAATAGCTGGTATCAAAATTAAATACTATTGAGAAATCAGGAATTTAGGTATCCACTCTGGAAACCGACAAATAGGATATCCAAAATTATAGTAAACTTCTGAACAGGATTCTACCACCTTCTTTTTATTCTTTGAATCTTTGACATAATACCACTTCTCCTGTGGTGAAAACCAGTTTTCTCCGTAGACTGCTTTTACATAGTCATGTGCATTACACGGAACCTGGAAAATGAACATATGATAACATTTAATATATTTTAAAAGCTGCAGAATAGTGTGGTGGCCACACACTGACACACATCCCCCCACAAACTCAGACACAAACACACACACACGCCCCCACACACTCGCCTCCAGTATGTTTGGACCTGGGTTCAATCTCTGACCTGACGTGGGAAAATTAGCTGCTCCTTGCCCATGGCCAATGATTTTCAGTGCATATGTATTTCCTGCATGCACTTAATTATGTATTGAAGGCAATGCTAAACTCATTCATTCAATTAATAGGAAGCTTGAACTTGGATTTTTTAAAATATTGCTTTCAGTATATGGTCCTAATAACATATTTTAAACATGCTTGTCTCAAGACTATTATTTAATATTGCTTTCAATATATGGCCTCAACAGAATATTTGAATATTTTAAAAATACTTGACTCAAGCTGTCGCCCACCATAATCCAAGACCCAAGCATATTTATTCATTGACTGATCTGCTTTTCTTCTCTTTCACCACCTAGTGATCAATACACGGCAACCTTTGTGTACTCTCACCAGGGTATGTATTCATAAAGAAATATCAAGCTAAGCAAAAACCAGTTTAAAGTTTACAGAAAATAATTCAGCTAATTTTGGCTTAAATCATTTTTGATGAGCTGATTTTGTTGATGAAGTGCAGAAAGGTTATAACATTATTTGATCTAAAAATTTAATCTATTTGATGGGTGGATCAAAAGTTAAGCCCAATAAATCAGAGGCCATAACGTAAAACAATTCTTAGATTTTATGCGGTTGTTCCACTGGAGCCGACCCTGCAACTGACCCTACGTCTAAGGGGTCGGTTGCAAAACTCGAGGGTCATGGGAAAAAGGGCGTGAAACTGCTGAGTCAGTTATGAAGTCCCCGACAGGATGGTACAGTTACAGACAGGACGTGATGAGCATCCCGACAAGATGTAGGGTTGGGGATGTTTTTGCATGGCCAGTCGTAGAAGTACTATGACAAGCCTTAAACCCCTAACAGACAAGCCGGATCACAAACAGACAGGCCGTAAAGACAAACGGACAAGCCAGGAACATGTTCCTGACCCTTGCCAACAGGACTGATTGATTTTGTGGGTCGGTATCTATAGTTGGAATCTAGAATCGGGATCCATATCACACTATATAAACCCCCCTGTGACGTACCACTCATTTCAAACTTCAAAGATGACAGGAAGACATCAAGAGCAACTGCTTGATCACTTGAGGGTCCTTTTGTTTTTTTATTGAGTTGAATATGTTTATTATACATCATGATTTCAAGACACAGAATACAGCAGAACCCAACACCTGCACAGCCAGCATCACCACCCCACCACCCAGAAGGAGAAGGAAGCCACAGAATCCATGGATTATGCCTTGGATACTGCAGAGAGAGGAGAGAGGATGCTACAGATCACTCTTGGATGAACTAATCACAACTGACATACCAGACTACAGAACCTTTACCAGGATGAAACCAGCATTTTTGATTTGATTGAAGAAAGAATTACCCCCATCTCAGGAAGTCAACCACCAACTTCAGGAAGGCACTGGAAGTCGGATTGAAACTGGCAGTTACACTGAGACACTTATCCACAGGAGAAAGCTACACTTCACTGCAATACCACTGGAGGGTTGGAAGAACGACCATCTGCAAATTTGTCCCCCTGGTCTGCATAGCCATTTTGAAAGAATTTCAATAGGAATATTTGATGTGAAAATTGAAGAAAGATTTAGAAACAGATGGAATGTCCCCCATTCAGTCGGTGCACTAGATGGAAAACACATTGCTATAAAGAAGCCCAAGAAGTCCGGCAGTGAATATTTCAACTACAAGGGCTACTTCTCCCTGGTACTTTTGGCTTTAGTTAATGCAGATTACAAGTTCCTGTGGGTCAACGTGGGGGGCAGTGGGTCATCATCTGATGCTCAGATATTCAACCGCAGCAAACCGAGAAGAAGAATTGAGAATGGAAGGTTGGGACTACCACCACCTGAACCACTTGGACCTTGGGGGCCAAATCTACACTACTTCCTGCTGGGGGACTATGCCTTTGCCCTTATGTCCTTGGCTGGTCAAGCCATACAGCAGATGACAAATGACCAGGGAGGAGAGAATAGCCAACTACAGGATATCCAGGGGGAGGAGGGTGGTCGAGAACTCATTTGATATACTTGTCAACAGATTCAGGGTACTGTTGACCACCATGGAACAGAGGCCAAAAGTTGTGAGAGACATTATGTTAACATGTGTGGTACTACATAACATGCTGAGAAGCCAACGGGGGAGCAGACAGACATACAACCATCACAGGCAGACCAGGGGGAACAGGGACCTAATGAGAACTTTAGAAACCCATCAAGCGAGGCCAAACATCAACGAGACCTGCTGAAGGACTACTTCAATCACATAGGGGCATTGGCTGGGCAGGAGGACAGAGTTTAAGAAGACCGAAGGGGAGAAGACTGAAGGGAGAATATTCTGTCATCTATCAGTCCTTTTCAGGACTATCCAAATAACCCAAGAACTTTTATTTAGCAAAGTGTTAACCATAAAATAACCCCAATGTCAATTTCACCAAAAATCATCCCCCAACACATACACAAATCCCTCCAAAAATCATTTCACAAAATTAAATATCAACTCCTACAGATTTAAACCCAGGCCCTCATTTTACAAAGTTCACATATCACACCAACATGACCTGGGTTTATTGTTAAAGAAATAACTTGCCAAATCATAAAACAAAATTTACCCATTTTCTAAATGATCTTTGGCCCCCAAACACCGAAAAGAAAATGCAATTTTGATGAGAAATTTTGTCCCCATTATTAATAAAAAAAATTTTAAATGAAATTTCAAATCACAATTGTACAAGATGACAGTCCTACTTGCAATTGTACATAGTAACAGTCCTACTTTAACATTTTTTCACTCAGTCACCCGATTATCAGTCACAAATGTTTTGTTATGTTGCACCATCTGTTTGTCTGCCAGTTCCTCCACACATTCAAAACAATTTACTTGTGTGGATGTTGGGTTTTATTGCAATTTTTTTGTTGTTGGAGGGACGTGGATTTGTGTCTGGATCTTTGTTTTTTGTGTGTGTGTGTGTGTGGGGGGGGGGGGGGGGGGGGGGGGGGAGTTTTTTTAAAATTAGCTTTTTTAATCATTTTTTTTTTGTTTTTTTGGCGGAACTTTATTAGTTTATCTTCAACATTCACTCATTCATTTACACATTTTTTTTCATGTATTGGGGGAAGTGTAAGTGTTGGACAGTTTTTTTTGTTTTATGGGCAACAACAGCTGAATAATTTTTTGGGGGAAGATTCAGGTGGCCCTTAGAAGGGCCGTTTTGTGTGACTTGTGCAGGCTGATCTGCTCATTTGTGCTGACTTTGGAATATGGCACTGGTGACTTTGCTGGTTGAAGGTGAGAGGGTGAAAATGGTTGTGGTGTGTCGATCTGCTGGTACTGCAGTACACTGGGAATCAATCCGAAGAGGCTGGATAATCCAGAAGTGTTGTGTTGAATTTCCTCCTGTTGTACAGCTGCAACTGAAGGTGGGTTGACTGTCTTTGTTGGACTCAAACTAAACATCAGCTGTCTGGAAGTCCCAGACTGTTGGTCATCCACAACTAAATAAGATGTTGGCTGTGCTGACGCTGGTTGAGTATCCGGTATGGTGAGTATGTATGCATGTCCTGCTGTGGCCTGTGTTGCTTCTGGAAGTTGAAATGCGGTGACCTGTTGAGTTGTTGTGACCTGTCTCTTGCGTTCTTCGGCCTTGTTCTGTATTTCACTGAGAGTTTTCACTGTAGTCTCACTCCTCCAGGTGTACAATCTGAGAGTGGAGATAGTTGCAGAACAACTGTCTTAGACTTGGAATGGGGTCTTGACATGCACCCAGAAATGGGAAAATCATTGACCTAATCTGCTGGAACTGATCTAAAACTGGATCTGCAGCAGTGGTGGTGGCGAGTGTAGGTCATCGTCATTTAGGGCTGGTGCTCAAAGGCTGAGGAGTAGCATCTGATGTCATGCTGATTTCCATCTTAGATTCAGTGTCTCTTGAAGTATCCGGAACTGAAGCTGTGGCTGCAGCTGCAGAAGGTCTCAGTGGTGAGTTGAACGCGGAAGACTTTGAAACTCAGTTCTGATATGACCTTGTGGAAAACTGAAACTGTCCTTCAACCAGGTCAGGTTCAGTGTTCTTCTCAGCTGCTTGTCCTGACTTCGTCTGAGTGAGCGTGCCATATCTGGTACTTTGAGTCTCGAACCACTTCTTGACAGTGTTGACAGGTAACTTCCTGGTAGTGCTAGTGTCTGTCAAAGTCTTTCTTTCTTCTGCTTGTCTTTGAAACTGTCATTGGTCCTGTCATAAAGTCCCTTGTGCTGTTTAACGAACTCCACAATCACTTTTTCTATATGAATCATTCAGGAAAATGGACTTCATTAGCCCCTTCTTCTGTCTGGATTGAGTGGATTCTACATCAGTATCCATGTCTGTTCACGCTCTCTTTTCTCCCCTTTCCTGCCTCTCTTCCCTCCTCTCTCTCTCTATCCTCTGTCTTTCCCTCCCTTCCTGCTCTCTCCTCTCCCTCTCATCCCTTTCCTCTCTCTCCCTCCTTCTCCTCTCTATATCCTCAGCTGTATCTCCTAACTGAAACTGTGGTTGAGTATCTGTAGGTCCTTCAATCTTTCTCCTTCTACCCCTTGGCATGCTGATCAATCACATATACAGCTTGTTGTAAAAAGCAAAAAACTTAAAAATAAAAATGAATCCTCATAGAACAGATTTCACTCCCAGCCAGTCCAGCCTAGCTCAAACTTAAGCTAATTTGCAAACAAATGAAAAACTTAAAATCAAAGCTGCACACAATTGTCTCTTGACAAGTAAAAGCCCAAATATACGCAGATTGTCTACCGACTCGCCTTTTTATAGCCACAGATTTGGAAACCTACAGGCCGTCAGAAGCAAAAATATTGCCAGCTTGTTGATTAGAGTTTCTGGCTTGTCTGTTAGTGTTACAGGCCTGTCAGTTGTTGTTTACGGCTTGTCTGTCTCAGTTTAGGACCTGTTGGTTACAAATATTGCCGACTCTAGGACCCAGTCAGTAAAAGTTACTGACTGGCCTGAAAAGTTTACAGGCCTGTCGGGAACACTTACAGACAGGCCAGCTAAAGTTACTGACTGTACTGTAACATTTCCCGCACACTCTGTTTGTCATCACGTAAAGTCTAGATCACCATATTTGGGACAAGCGGGATACTTGGTAAAGACAGGCCTGTTTGATTAACTGACAAGCCAGGAAGTGTAACCGACAGGCCGTTATGTTAACAGACATGCCTGATGCTAGCTTGATGAAATTAGGGTCTGTTACAAGGGTCGGCAATGGTCATAGAAATACCAAACATGTTTGATATTTCACTAACTCTCCCTGACAGGCCGGGAAACTACAACCGACCCTAACTGACCTTGTAAACATTGGTCCCGACTCTCAAAAAATACATAGTTACCAACCGGTTGGCTCCAGTGGAACAATCCCATTTAGTATTACATGTACTTAGATTTCAAGAAAGACATTATGAAAATTGAACATTCCTAAGTTTGGCTTCATGAATACCAAGTCCGAGAAAAGCTTGAGTGAAAAACCTTCCCTTACTTAGATCTAAGGTCACCTTATTGAAGTATTATTGCAGAATGTGGCTCCAGGTCAACTTCTTTTTGAATACACACTTAATCCTGATCTATTTTAGCTCAATCTGAGCAGAGTTTGGCTCATATTGAGATTGATCCCTTTTCTTGAGAAAGACCCTGTGTGCCTACATTCAAAAAGAACTTTCTTTCACAACATGCACGCATTAGAGAAACTGAGATAAACACTGGCTTAAAAGGTATGTTATATTACAATTTGTAGGACCAAATAGTGTACATTCGTAGGTGGAATTATAATAAAACATCTTGATAGAAACACAATGCCAAAACCAATGAAAACCAAATAACAATTTTGAGCTACTATTTCAAAATTACCAAAATTAATTACAGGGTTAATATAGATATACAATGTACATTTACGTTTCAAAAGCGACAATTTTCCGTAGATTTTGAAATATACATACTATGTACAAGTTGAGCTTTTGTACAAGTTGTACAAGGAGCCTATACAAACTGCCACTTGTACAAGCAGTTTGTACAAGTTGCAACTTGTAAAGGACTAGCAGTACAAGTTGTAACTTGTACAGAATTTCCCCATCAAATAATTCCAACTTGTAAAGTATTGTACCAATTGAATATAAAAAGAATTTTGGTTAAGTTAACAATTTTAATGAAAATATTTCTCAATTTATGTGTATGAATATACAAATTAGTTTGAGATTGTCACATATATGATTTTTCCATAGATAAACTGTATTTAGAGAAAAACTTTGCCAATAATACAAATTGCCAATAACACTTAAAATACGAAAAAGAATGTTATTAATATATGTATATTAATATATTAATATGATGCTTTATTACTCATTTGTCAAGTTATTTACATTGTTTATCATGCGGAAAAGACAGAGCTGCTCCTTATTGGTGCTTGTAAGACTCCAGGGGCCTGTAAATCGAAGCATTCGTTAAATGGCAAACTAACCAATACTTAACGACAATATAATGACATATTAACGAAAGAATTCAGTGGGTAAATAGAAAGCACTCTTTATGTTTTCGTTACATTATGCTTTCGTTTGGTAACGAAAGAGTAAATGTGTGGCTGTGTTGGGTTACTTGCATGGTTGTGTGTAACAATGATCAATACCATAGTGCCTTATTAGGCAGATAGAGAGGGGGAGAGGGGTTTTACATGTTTTATTCCATAACATATTGATATAGATCTAAAATATTTTTTACATACTGGTATAATGAGAGATTAGGAGCACCTCAATAAAAGTATATAGTTTAACATTTCACATACTCTACACTGAGCAGACTGAGATATATTTCCAATAAGCTAACATAGCAACATAGATTAGGTTAATGTGGCCATACCGTAGCTTGATCCCATTAGTTTTGTTAGGCTTTGCAACTAGTAGAGACGATGACATTAAGGTTAAAACTTAAAGTGAAGTTAATTTTAGAGGACTTTTACTTTTGCAAAAATAATTTTTGATTTTCTGGTGGGCTAAGGTGTAAAATGCTGTGGAAAAAAATCAATAAGTACCCCCATTACTGTGTTGCTTACAGCAGGGCAGATTAAACGTGACAAGTATTTATATATATGTATGAAAGTAAATGAAATGGTAAAAGGTGTAAACATAAAATATGAGTAAAAATGTAATCACTAAAAAAGCCTAAGCATCTCAAACCTGTGAGATACTATCTGGGAAAAATTGATCAAATATTTTAAGAAAATGTGATATTTATCTTACATTGTTTAGGCATCTCATGAATAGATATTAGTGGAGATCCTCTTCAATTTATAAATGTTTATGGAAATGCATCACTCACTCAACAAACTTCAATGTAAATTACCATTTTTATTCACATTACCTTTAAGTACAATATTCAGTAATTTTGTCTTACACCGCCATGTTAACTTTATATTTATTTGGAATTAAAGAACAGACATTTTAAATCAACTAACAGTTAACAAGAGGGTCTGAGTTCTCGTTAAATTTGAGGGTTTTTTACGAAAAAGTAACCAAGAGTTAACTAACTAAGGTTTTGATTTACACAAGAGTTTGCTAACTTAGGGTTAACCAATTAGTTAGCAGAACGAAGGCTTCGATTTACAGGCCCCAGCTTTGTTCCCATCAGAGTTGTGGAACTGTGGACTGGGGTATTTTTAAAAATAGATATATTCTAAATGCAATCAACTGTCTTGGTCTGGCTTTCAATAGCATCTAGCCTATAAACTAGGACCACAAGGGGGTAAGGGAAAGCATCAAAGGACAGATGATAGTGTATGCATAATTATATTTGACATATGCTTTTTATGGAGAAAATCATTGTATAGTCTTAAAGTTCAGATATGTTTGCATCATCATAAAATAATTAACTTTATTTGTCCCTTCGTTTTTGAAAAAAATATATATTTAAGATAAATGTTGACAGAAAACATAATAATAAATTATAAGGTCGCCAACACTAACAAAATCAAAAGCCAGATACAAGCTTCAGTTGGATCAATGTGACTCAAAATTTTAAAAAAAGTATAAATATATGCATTAAAGATGTCGTAATTTTTAACAGAATTATTAAAATACAACAGTTGGCTTTCTCATCAAAGAAATGTAATTAATAGTGAATTTGCCATCTATGCAGTTTGGCTATGTTGAGTTTATGAATTTTAAAGTATAAATTCATTAATATATATTGTTCAAGTGATAAGATAAATATTTAGATTGTACAAGTTGCAACTTGTACAGGTCTAAAATTTGTACATGTTGCAACTTGTACAAGTTGTACAGAGTTCTTTTACAAGTTACAACTGGTACAAAAGCTCAACTTATACATAACATTTTCATTTTAAATAGGCGAAATTTTGTTACATATCATACACCATTACATTAGAAATACTATGTCTTTGTAAACATTTTTATTCTCTACATATTTGCAAAGAGTAATGTTTGCAAATGGGGCTTTCATTACCTGAATTATTACTCCATGAAGTTCACTTGAGCATAAGCGTTCAAAGCTTGGATATTCCTGAATAAGCAGGTGCTCGTAATAAGGTGGTACTTCTATGGTGAAGCTTTTCCCCGTCTGTTGATATGACATAAAGACATCCACGTTGCCTGACATTTCATGATTTAGAAACTTCAGGTTCCAAATGTCCTCACCTTCTATCCAATACGCCAGACACACACTGTTGTTAAAGCTTTGAGTCCTCAGAAATTCCAGGGTACCTGGCGTGAATTTTGTTCTGTCAATGGCAAGGTCGATATCCTCTGTATATGGGATTATTGCACATTGTCTGTACCAACCCAGCAATGTTCCACTGGTCAACCATATGTCAAAGCCAGATTTCTTAAAAATCTCTGTGATGTCTCTCAATGCTTCTATATTATGCTTCTGCAAGACAACGTAAGAGAAAGATGATGTGAAGGATGGTCACATGTGACAAAATATGAAATAATTATAACAATCAGAAATACTACTATATCACATATTTTGTAAATAATAACAAAATTTCTGTGGTTTGACATAAAGCAAATGGGAAACATGTAACAAAAGCAATTGTTGAATTACTGGTATGTACTGATAATTTGTAAAATGTAACTTGAAAAATATTTTTGTGTACAAAAATAAAGCCTCCCAAAAGGTCCGATGCAATATAATATCAAAGTAGAAAAAGATTTTTGAAAAGAATAACCAGCAGTTCTGATAGACGAAGTGAAAGTTAAGTGGTATTTTATGACCCCAGTTTGACCCATAAGGGGGGTCCGGGTGTAGATGTGTAACTGGACATTTGGGTGTCCAGGGGCTCACTCCTGGTGGTCACCTTAATTGTAGGTTTAGTATTCCCTGTGACATAATTACTTGGCCCCTCCTTCCATTGGCCAGTGGCCTGCCGCCCTTGGCCTCCAGCCTCCATGTTGTCACTTTGACACTGGACACAGAGGGGTCAACACCAAGAAATTTTGCTAAATCTTAGTTTATTTTTAGTTTTTGTTTTAAGTTCAATCATGGATGCTAAGATACAAGCTTAGATCCAGAAAACGAGAGTGTCACATTCCCTTACAGTTACAGCTTGTGAAGGATGACGATTTTTTGGCTGAGACTTAGGCATCATCTTCTGGAACTGGGCAAGTTTTCGATTCTGAACATTCTGACGATAGCATATCTGATATTGATATTTCAGTCCTTTTGAATCATTCAGATCAGAAATTGCCCTCACCCCCTGTAGATTCGGTCTGCCAGTGGCCCTGGGGGCGGGGGTCTGATGGTTTTGTCTCCCAAAATGACATAAATCAAATCATTTTGGCACAACTCAGTTCACTTGGTGAACATTTGGATAATATGGAAAAATTATGTCAAAGGTTTGCCCAAAAGAACAAATGATGTGTCAAAAGTAAAAAATTCAGCCAATAAAGTCAAACGTGCTAAAGTCCAAGTCACACAGCATGGGTCGGATGCAAATGCCACTTCTGCTTCTGTTCCAATGTATACTGTTCCACATCTGGATAGGCTTTGTGAGGAAGCTAAAATTCAGGCTGAGGTCCAGAATCGCGTTAGGCAGCTTGCAGATAATGCCAAACCAGGTACTGAAAAAATCAAGTCCCAACGGGGGTGGGGGTGGGGGCTATTGATGTCTGTCAGCAATAGGGTAAAGTGGCCCCACAAATTCGTATTGTCAGGCCAGAATAAAGACAGGGTTTCATATAATCAGTTGTCCCCTATCCGATGGATGGTGGGCTTTTGCAGAACTATCAGGGAGGAATCCAATGTGCATACAAGAGAAAATATGTTGGACTATGTTATAAATTTGTTGAAGGATGCAAAGGCTTTTTCTTGGTCTTCTGCAAAGGCCTGTCATGCCGTGCTCTTATTTAGAATGGAGCAGGGGGAGTGAAAATTGGAATGAAATGGAAAAGATAGACAGAATTCGGCCAGCGACATTCTACAGCTTCCCATGGTACCTTGCATAATTCTGATAAAGCAACCACCACCAAAACTACTCCTTGTGTATACTTCAATAAAGGTTCATGTGCACAGAAACAGTCCCACGAGACCATAGGGGTCTTTTACAAACATGTATGTTCCAGTTGTTGGGTATAAGATGGTAAGGCCTTTCCTCATACCCAGGGGGGGCTATAGGAAGTATCAGTCAAAAAACGAGTAAGTAGGGGCACTCCCCGGGTTGGGCGTGTCCACAAAACAGATGCTTTGTTAACACTGATCACAAACGTATTATGGCTCTTATGTGTTTGTCTCCAAAAAGGTTCGAGTCACTTTTGATAGGACTATGACCATGGTGGGTCGACGTTACCATAGGTCTTATGCTCAGGTGGCCTCACAGCCATATGGCAGAAACTTTAGCCCATTTCCCTCTCTGGTTAACAATGAAGCCCTCCACAATACTCAGGTTTGTGACATTTTTAATTCAGGCAATACTGCACGAGGTGCAGACAATATAGTACCTAATGCTCTGGCCAGTACTTTACATGTTGACAAAAAGCTGGCAAATGTTGGTTCAGATCTGAACTCTGTTCATCTTCCAATAGGTGGGGGTCTGGATACACATGTATCAAGTAGGAGTACTGTAAAGCAAATGGATGACCATACTGGGCTGGATCTGTGGGATGTTCCCACCACTGACAGGTTTTCTTTGTTATTTCAGTTGTATGTTTGTTTAAAGAGTGAGGAATTAAGCAAATGTTTTAGTTTGGATCCGGTTAGTACCTGCAGTTTTCTTAATCCTAGATCAGATAATTGGGTAAGAAAACACAATACTGATTCAGATATCCAGGCGGGATGTACTCAGTCATAGGACATGGACATGAGTCTCCAACTAACAAGTGCTGGGTTTGATAATATACAACCTTCTACCATACACACTTCTGTCTCTGACTTTACACATCCACTTACAGTCAAGAGTTTCCAGCAGTTAGGTAATGAGTTTGGTTGCATCCCACTTGTTGACTTTAAGTTGTATACAGGTCCTCCTGTTATCTGGCAGTTGGCTCCGGATATTATTCAGGCACATAAGTTAATCAGGGCAAGTGGTGTTCCCAATTTTTTGGGGCCAGAGAATTCCAGTCAAAATTGATCTTAACATTCCCAGTTGGAGGCAACATTTATGTGATTATTTTGAGCAGCAACTTATTGACCTGATCCAATATGGATTCATTCTGGATTTTGACAAGAACTTGAACCTTTTCAGTACTTTTAAGAACCATGCTTCGGCTGAGGAGTTTGCATCACATGTGGACAAATATATTGAGGAAGAATTACATCATGGTGCTCTCTTGGGCTTTCTGGATCATCCACCTTTTAACATACGTATCTCCCCCTTTATGACCCGACCTAAATCTGAATCTGAGATCAGGAGAACAATTGTGGATTTGAGTTAGCCCAAAGGTCATTCGGTTAATGATGGTGTTTCTAATAGTACTTATCTAGGCACCCCCTTTTTGCTCCATTATCCTTCTGTGGATTCCATTATCTGAACTTTGAATGAAGTTGGACCTGGGGCTTCCATTTTTAAAGTCGACATTAGTCGTGCTTTTCGCCATGTACCCATAGATCCTGGGGATATTGATTTGTTTGGATATCGCTTGGGATCGAATTTCTTTCAGAAAATCAGTGATTCCATTAGGTTTATTATGAATAAAAATGGACATACAGGTCTTCGGAATTATATTGATGATTTAATATGTAGTAGTGAAAAACTCTGTCCTCCTAGTACCAAAGTTACATGATTGGGCATAGAATTTGATACTGAGAAATGTATCATGTCCATTCTCGGGTCAAAACTGCAAGAAATTGTTCATGTGTGCTTTCAGTGGTCTGATAAGCGAGTGGCTTCCAAACAAGAGCTCCAATCATTGTTGGGCTCCCATTTATACATTACCAAATGTGTAAGGTTGTCTCAGGTTTTCCTGAACCGTATGTTGCAATTTCTTAGAGATAATGCACATAATGACATGATAGTCCTCAATCAAGACTTTCACAAGGACCTTAAATGGTTTAATGTTTTTCTTCAATCTTATAATGGGGTTACCATGTACCATGTTGGCCCTCTCCAGGAACAGATGCATTTGAATGCATCTCTTCAAGGCCTTGGGGGGTTTATAAGAATTATGTTTATGCACTTGCCATTCCTCTTAATTTTAGGCAGTATAATATTGCTCATCTAGAGGTGGTTAATGTCATTGAGACCCTTAAGGTCTGGGACCAATTGTGGGCTAACAAACGTGTTGAGATATGTTGTGATAACAAGGCTGTGGTTGATTTTTTGTCTTTTGGCAAGGCCAGGAATTCTGTACTGGCAACTTGTGCCAGGAATGTATGGTTATATTTGTCTGCCCTTTATAATATTACAGTTGTAGTTTCCCAGGTCAAAGGTATCACCAATGTAGTAGCTGACCTCTTATCCAGATGGCGTGGTTCCAGAGAGGACAGTGTCAAGCTTCACCAGTTGGTAGATTCTCCCATATGGGTTGATACTCTCATGGATTTGACATTGTTAAATCATGATATTTAGCACTGGGGTTTTCTGTATTTTAGATTCTGAGGCAGTGACTGCTTCCTTGGCTTCCCAGGCTTGTCAGAGGTTATGGCTTGGCTTTCGACCTTCCATTCTGGCTGCTTACAAGAGAATGTTTGCACTATTCCCTTCCTTCCTGGTGGCCATGGGGCTGTCTCTGCCTCAGATCTCAACCTTGGATGTTCTTGCTTTTATGGAGTATTTACTCTAGTCAGGTATGAGTGCATCCAATATCGCAAATCACCTTACACTATCAGGTCTATGTGTATTATTAACGCTCGACAACAGGAGAGGGTTATTGTGATCAGTTTGATTCTGTCCGTCTGTCTGTGCACCATTTCTCCCTTATAACTCAAAAACTATAACATCAATTGAGCTCAGATTTGGTGGGCAGATTTTTCATGGGGTACAGATGGATTCTTCCAAATTTGTTTGAAAATTAAAGCCAGGAGAGAGTTTTTCTTATTTTTAAATGGGCATTTACAGTGAAACCTGCTTCTATTCATTACATACGTAAAAAGTCAATATCATGACAGGATTTCTTCCTCATGAATTTTTGTTCAATCTGAATCCCTTGTGGTTGTGAGTGTAATGTGTAGAACTTATAATCCTGTGATTGACCACTCAGGTCTAGAGTTTTTTTTTCTTTTTTAGCAATCTCTTTTAAAGGTTTTGCAAAAAAAATGGAAAATTAAAACACAGCATTTAAAACTTTGCTGTCCAAAAAAACTTTAACCAAGATGAGATGTCCCACTTGACAGATAATGATTTTCAATTGGGCATAGAGCAATCTGATTCTCTTCATCCCATATGGAAAAAATCAATATTTTGCTTTCTGATGATGTCATTACTTAATGGTCACAAACCTAGCTTGTGATACTTGCTGTCTTTAGGTAAAAATATTTCTTCTCATTAAATTTATGTCTTAAAATTGACATAAACATAATAAAGAGGGAGGTGATGTACTCATGATTTTATTTGTTTTGTTTTTTTTTCAATTCCTTAACACTCCATCACAAAAAATTTACCCTGAGTGATTTTCACCAAGAAATGGCTTTTAACCAATATTTTTACCTCCACCAGCAGTTTATATTTTTGTGTGCTGTCTTTTTTTGCATTTTGGTGAGCTGATCTTTAAAAAAAAGTTTTGTGGGTAGGACCTGACCAAAGGAAGAAGTTACTTATTTGGGGGAAAGTTCTGGATCATATTTTGGATAAAAAAAATCATAAATTTTCAGAGTTCCCAATTTCAATGTATTTTAATGACTGGATTTCTGCTTGATCTTTCTTCAAAAGTAATGAACAAATTTTGATGTTAAATCTTTAGTAGGAAGGGGCTAGCCATGGGAAGAAGTGATTACATTTTAGGAAAGATCCAGTTCATATTTTTTATACCAATAAACCTCCAAAATTTTTGGAAATGCCACCATGGTGGACATGTGTGTTCAGTGGTTTCTGGTTCACTTTATGGCCATTTTATCAATAAACACAAATAATAATGTCAGCTAGAGAGTGAGACACACTATTATGAACTCACAGAATACCTACAAAATATTTATTCAGTGTCTGGATGTGTGTTCAGGTATGCATGTTTTCCTCAGTGGGAAGAAATCCACTGAAAATTAATTTACACATTTAGTTTTATTTTATTGTTTCCCTTACAATACGTTATAACACTTGCGAGACTGATCACATAGAGTCGAGCGTTTTGCTCTCTCTGAGTGCATCTTGCATACAACTATGATACTACCTCTTTTAGAGATAACAGGATCCCTCTTTTTATAAAAGCTGTAAAGCTTAACAGATGTTTCCACCCAAAACTTCATTTTATAATTGACAAAGCTTTACTTGAGGCTATTGTACTTGCATGTTCTTCCCTGCATTCTCCTCTTGTGTTTAAAGCTCTATACTTGTTCGCTTTTTACTAATTTTTGAGGCTATCTAATATTTTGCCCTACTCTGTGTCTTCTTTTGACAGTACCAGGCATTTGTGTGTAGGAGATGTTATTTTTGCAGACCAGTATGCTGTTGTTATAATTAAGTGGTCAAAGTCTATGCAGGACAGATCCAAAGTGGCTTCCACATTCATACCTGCCCTTGGTTATTATTATTATTATTATTATTATGTATTTATACTCAGCGCAATATCTCCATATACTACAGGACTCAAAGCGCTATTTAACCAATCCGACTGTACAGGTACAGCCCCAACTGACAAGTAACTGACATTCCCCTAACTGGAAGATAGAGGCTCAAGGATGACCATTTATCATTTATTGGTTCTCCCATTATAGGTCCAGTTTCAGCGTTAACATGCAATTTGCACATACAGACCTCTCCTGATGATCCACTCTTTCAGATAACAACAAGGCGTGGAAGGACTCCCCTTACAGATTATGTTGCCAGGAAACACCTCAAGCAAGTCTCCATTATGCTTAATACTCCCAAAATTCTTACTTTTATGATTTTAGGAGAGTTGGAGCTACTTAGGCCTTCAGGTGGGGTGTTCCTGTGCAGGAGATTCAAGCACAAGGTACCTAGTCTTCTGTCTGTGTTTGGTGGTATATTCAAGTTCCCCCTTCACAGTCCTCTGCAGTTTCCTCTGCTTGGCACTTGGGACTGCTCTTACTCCTCTAGTTTACTGTAACACCAACTATATATCGTAGTAAACACTGTACAGTTTCTTGTATATGTATTGGCGGGACATACATTCATATTTTAATTTGACCTTGTAACTGGTGACCTCTGACCTTGAATTCCTGACCTTTGGCCTTTGTGACCTGCCTGTCCCTTGCCCGTATCGTCATTCCATCCTTATGTCACGTTTGGGGGTTTTCTCCAGGGGTCATTGGTCTGGAGGCTTTGGTCCGGGTTTGGATTTTATCTGTTACTTCATGGGTCTCAGTTTATTGGGGGGGGGGGGGGGGGGGGCTCTTCCCTCAGCTTGGTTATTACTTGATAAGTGTGAAGGTCACACCCTTGTGGATATGGATTTGACCTCTCCTTGACCTTGCAGCAGTAATTTTTGCATAACCTGGGGTTGGAAGGGGTATGTCTTATTATGAATAATTTACAAATCATTTAGTAGTCGCATTTAATGTCTTACTGTATTATTGTAATAATGATTTTAACCCCGATTTGTGTTTTCTTGCTTTGGGGGACCTCTGGGGAGTGTGACCGGCTATATAGACTCTACACATATAGTTTCCTTATATCTCTTAATACATTCTAAATCTGTGAAAGCAATAATAAAGGAGATATAGGTGACTTGCTTTCTCGACACCACATATGGCTTCTTACTACCCCCTGATACATTTTATGGCTCTAAATGTAATACTTAAAAAGATAATAGGGGGTTCACATGAATTTTACGCTTTTTGGTAGGTACCTGTGAGAATATCTCGCAAATTTCATTGTATTGCTCCCAAAATCTAATCAGCTTGCGTTTTAATAGTATAAACATATGTGCGAAATTACAACCCTATGTGGTTAGCAGATTTTGCTGAGTAACAACGGCGGGCGGCTGTACCCCCAAAAAGAACAATTTTTTGAACATGTAACATTGATAAACATCAAAAATCAAATTTAAGCATGTGGAGAAATTTTCCCATTTCCCCAAAAAATTACAAATCAAATATTATTTAATTTCATAACCAGTATTTGATGTCATGAATCATATTATACATTACACTACTAAATTAAGGCTATGTTAAATTTATAAAAATATTTATCTCCAATCGATATAAATTACTTATTTACGTTCTTGCTTTCGATTCAGACAGACAAGGTGAACATCAAAGTAGCCATATCAAACCTCTTTTTTTATTAAAGTGGACTGGTTACCAGTCAACACATTTTGTCTGCCGAAAGAAAACAGAAAGTTTGAGGTTTAAAATTGTTTTCCACACGTGAAAGTGTTGCTTGGTACTTAAATTTGTAAATACTTATATAATGTAGAAATATCATATAATGATCAGTAGAAAAAGTAACAGTATGTTCTGGGACCAACTTGAGCATTACATTCATATATAGTCATAAAGTATAACATAACACAATGGTATTTTTTACACTTCACTTGAATGGCGGTCCTGTTGCAATATAGCTGAGACATTGTCTTGGGAACAGCGTTTAATCAATCAATCAATCATCAATCAATCAATTCTAACTTCTTTAGTACTCTTTAACTTCTTTAAAATTTAGCACATAATTACCGATGAAATTTGCGTTTGGTAAAAAATTCTGTAAAATTCTCTGGTTTATTTGTGTGATTTTGTGCTTTTTAATTTGTGTAGTAACAAAGAAATATTTGATATTAAAATATGCAAACATATGTCTTATGATAATAAAACTAGCCTATATTACAATGCTTCTTACCTGGAATAGCTTCTGTTCTGGAGTAATATTGTAAGGATTCATTTGCATAAAACTAGCAGTCCTGCTGTAATTACAAGGAATAAATTCAGAAACCTTGAAATCAGCTTCATACGAGTTTCTCTGGGGATGTGGTATCCACACTGTCATGTTGTGCAAAATGGTCCTAGATACCATGTCCATTTTTGGAAATAACCTTGCTTTTGCAAATGGAGATGCAAAGGCGCCAATGTCCTCGCACTGGGCACAGTAACACTTGTCAATTGCTCCAGTATACCACATCCTGTCTTTTTCATATACAATGACAATATCCATGGTGAGCTCCTTTAGTCTGTTGTGAACAAGTATGTGAGAACACTGTGTCTCTGTAGTTAGATCCAATGTGTTATTTAGTAATTCAGACAAGCCATTAATCACTGGCTTCTTGCTTGAAGCAACAATTATGTCATATGTGCTCTTTGGTAGGGCATCTTGCATTGCATTTATAATTGTTGAACATGCATTTACTCTATTACCCATAATGCCAACACTTATTAAAGTGGAATTGTTTAGTATTCTATTAATATCTGTATCATTGTCCACTGTCAATGGCACGTACATCCTCACATCCAATACCAGTATGTTGATGTCAGGAAATGTGGCTAATATCTGAAAAGTGTCAGCAAACAGACACCTCACAGTTGCAGTTGAAGGGAGTGCATCATCACCTTCCTTACTTTTGCTATTTTTGAGAATTTTGTCTGAGCTGACCGGCGCCCCTTCATGTAGACTATCCATATGGATTCCTTTGGCAATTGGTAAGAACTTACCATACTCTTTTAAACACAAATAAATGCCGAAAATAATAACTGAGCTGAGCAGCAATAAAAACAAGTAGAATTTCTTCATGTTCATTGCTTAATCCTCTGCAATTATTATGACAGTTATTGAGAATAGAAAGTGAAAGTACGAGAAATTTGCCACTGGGACACCCTTTTAAAAATAAGACAAAATAATCCCCCAAAACTGAGTTAATGAGGCTTCAGGGAAGATTTAAAGCCTATTGTAGTCAGAAAAATCACATATGTGCAAAATATTTCACACAAGTCAAGAAAATACAAGGGGGAGTTTACCTCTTTGGCGAATGTCACATAATGGAGCAGAATTTATGGCTTTTACTGTAGCGCGTTCTTGTTTTTGATCTCCCTATTTATCATGGAAAACATGCTAGCTATTTTACTGATCAAAACTGATTACTTTCATTGCATGAAATCTGATACATTTTGCTGTCCAGTTTTATGTTATCAATCTCAAATTTCTGTCAGAGTACACTGGCAGAAATTATTGATTATTTGACAAAAACAGCCTACAATCCAACGCTGGTGTTATCATCACCTCTGAAGCAGGCGTGACAGCATTTCAATGTCATTTTTTTATGATGCATGTTCACATCACCAGATGGGGGCCACGGTAGCACAGTACAAACATACTTATCTTCACATCTGAGATCAGAGTTCGAATCCAGGCCTGACATCATGTGGGGAAGCTAGTAAGGTGCTTGCCGTTGGTCGGCAGTGTACAGTACAGAACCATGACCAACTCTATGTACTGGTTTCCTCTGTCCTTCCAACAACCCATCACAATCTAACTGATAAGGTACTAGGTATGATATAAAACACCAAACATATAAATAAGTAAATAAATACATCACCAGGTGAATTGCTCCGTTCTTGAATCTTCTCTAAATAAAGAGAATACGCCAAATGAAGTAGGAGAGTTGGGAAAAGTTGATGAATGTTTCAATATTTGTTTTTCATTACTAAAATCCGATAGGGTACCAGATCAATTCAATACAATAGGCTGATTGCAATAGGCTCAGACACTAGCAATAGATACAAAAGAAAAAGGTGATAAAATGTCACAGCAGTAGTTTTAGAAATAGTTTTGAACAACCTGAATATCTATGCCAACTTTTGAAATTTATCAGAAGGTAAGTTGCACTTTTTTTTGGAATGAAAGACGATTTTCCAAATGGTTGGGGGATCTCATCGGAAAAGTGTGAATGCTACATTGGGCATCTATCACAGGTAGGAGTACCACCAATAAACACTACAGTAATTTTAAATTAGCAGGCGTTACCCTTGAAAGAGGCACCATTTTCTATTTTATAAAACATGATTTATCAATTTTCTACAATATTTTGAAAAATTGAATGTCACAATTAGACACATTTCTTTTCTTTTTTTTCCCTTTATTTTCTTTTAATGTCTTTGTTTCCCCTCATCAAATTACTTTTTCGTGTTTAGTTGTTTATATGCTATTAAAGTAAATTAAGATAATTATGTTGAATCTATAGTCAAGTCGAATTCTCAACTTTTATCTCTAATAAGTTGATGGACAATTATAAACATATTTTAAATGTTAACCTACCACCCTTCTGTTGACCACTTTTACTATTGCACATAAGTATCACACATTTCTTTCCTATTTTATTTTGAAGCGCGAGCTCTACCGAGGCTCGTGCTTCTAGGGATCACTTTTTTCTGTCTGTGAACTTTCATGAATTGTGGCACAGCATGATGAATATCTGTTGTATCTGTCTGTTCACTGAAGTTAAGCAGCAATGGGCTACATTAGTACTGGGATGGGTGACCGCTTCGATGCACTACTTGTGTCTCTGATGGCTTTGCGTTCGGACTGGTAGACAGACTCCCCATTCGGACTTGTTAGTACACAGTCATTACTTAATTTAATATTGATTGGGGTGTAAGCACCAGACCAGTACAACTAATTTTCTCTTGGGAGATCACTCGGCTCCATTTTAATAGCAAAAAATGGTTGTATTATAAAAAGAATGGACAAGACAGGCGTTACATTGTAAACATATAATGTAACACCCATGAGAGAAGATAGAGATTGGTTGTGAGTAATCTGGAGACAAATGCCTTCCCCCAAAGGTTTTTAAACATGTTGAATATTGTCAACAGGCATCTACAAGTGCACAATGAAACTACAGACCTTTAAAAGCATAAGGATAGGTCATGCAACCAATAAGGTTACGTACAAGACTATATAATCAGGACAGTGGCACTTATGGGGGCAGCAGACTACCAGGCAATTTGGAGCACTTTTTCTTTTATTTTTCTTTTATTGCAACATAGTCCAACACGTCTGGTGCTCTATTCTCGCCAATGATAATGTTATAAAAAATGAGAATCCTAGCTGAAAAGCTGAGACCTAGAATGTGCCAACAAACAAACTGATTGACCAACATACTTTGAAATTGCAAGATTTTGAAGTAGCAACCAAATAGAATGAGTAAATATACTCTAGCAAAGATATGCAATGTGCTTTTTATAAAGGATTATTGTACATGTCAAAGCTTGAGTAGCTTAATCTGTTTATACATTATTGTGTGAACACTGCTGCACCATATGTTATAGAAATGTAAATAAAATGAAAAATCAGGGCAATTAATATTCGGAGGCAAAGTTGCAATAGTGGAATAGAGGTATAAAATACATGTAAAGTCGACCTCATGTTTACCTGGTTATTGAGTATCATTGAAACAGATGTTTATCACATGTTCACATTTTCATTTAAGCGGATTTATGTAACATTAGAAGTTGTATTTATTTATGATCACAGTGATATTGTGTTCAACATATTATTTTCAGTTGGATATATATTAACAGGATAATACCAAATGGCAGATTGCTTTAGCACCAGTGCTAGACCTAGCATTATTTACAACCCGCCATCTATTATAAATAATAAAAAGTATACTTGAAAGTGTAATCAAAGTAGTTTGAACAAGAAGTTCAACTCACTGGATGTCATTTGACTGGATGTATCTAGTAGATACTAAGGATTAAGCCGTGGTTCCAGATTAAAAAAGCCCTCCCCCCAAAAAAAGGAAAAAGTAAATGAGTCCTGACTATTGCTAGGAACTAAGATCCAGCAGATTTATCGGGGGCCACGATGGCAGAGTGGTAACACTCTCGCCTCCTAGCTCTGCGATTGGGGTTCGATTCCCGACCTGACCTCAAGTGGGAAAGCTGGTAGTTGCTTGCCGTTGGTTGGCAGTTTACAGTACAGAACCTTGACCAACTGTATGTACTGGTTTCCTCTGCCCACAAAACTACCCATCATGATATGACAGTGTTGAAAGCGATGTAAAACCCAAATAAATAACCAAATAACATATAAATAACATATTTATCCCATCTAATCTGGACTGAACTTGGGTTTGCCAAGCCTGTAATATTTTAATATGAAAAGCCATAACAGTGACATGATTTGACTTATTGCAATAATTAAGATAAGTCATATTGGTGATATGATATGACAAAGTTACATCTCCGACTTTCTCATACTCCTTGCATTAAAACTGAGAGTAAGGACTGCTATGACAACCAATAATAACCACCTATGACCATGTATTAATCTACTTTTTGTAACAAAGTGATTATAAAGTATGCCAGCACAAAATCAGCGTGAGATTTAGGATGTTAGTGTTTTCTTCATTTATTAATGTGTCTCTTGTCTTTTTGTGTCAACAGGAAAGACAGTAAATAAATCAACAGGCTCAGACCCAGGATTAGAAGAGAAGAACCCACAGAAGAAACTGCCTAATTTCCCCTACCCAAGGCTCATATCCAAATAAAACTGAGAGGGAACTAGCCAAGAGGGGATAGTCCGCCCATTGGGTACAGTCCTGAATTTAAAAGCAGAGACAATCAGGAATGTTAAACAACATTATTCCATAGTTGAAGACACTGGATGAACAAAAGTTCAGTATTTTTAGGATGACACATGAACATTTCAATGAAATTAACCAGAGTATCACACCCCATGTCAAGAAAGATCTTTCATGATTCTGAATGCCGTTAGATGTTGGGTAAAACTTGTAGCCACTAAGAGGCACATAGCAACTATGAAATGTTACAGCTCCCTGGCCTGTATATTCAGAGTTGACAAGTCAACCATCAAAAATTTGCTCTCCCAGATAGCATTCCGCCGTCGGACTGACGTTGGCTGTTGGTCGCAAGGTCAGCAGATTTTGCCGACGTTGGGCCGACGTTGGGCCGACGTTAGCTTGCCAACCCCTACTCGGGTTAGATTTCTCAATATTTTGCCGACATTGGGCCAACGGCGGATTTTTGTTCAAGATGGCGGCGAGCAATAATAGGGGATTTGGGGAAACTTAGAAAAAAAAAATTTATTAAATCATATTTCAGTGAGCCCAAAAATTTTAAGCAACCATTTAATAATTTTAGACATAAAAATAATATTTTCATTATAAATTTGCACTAAAAAAGTTGTTGGTGGACATATCTGATTGGCCGATGCTGTACATAGAATATAATTTTTAGCGTTGGCTTGCCGACGTTGGGCCAACGTTGGCCCGACGGTCAAAAAGCCGTTGGCCCAACGTCGGCAGCCAACGTCGGACCGACGGATGTGCTGATGTTGGGCCAACGTCAGTCCGACGGCGGAATGCTATCTGGGAGTGGTGTGCCAGAAAATTCCTAGTGAATATCAGGAGGAAAAATGTGCTGTCCCACTTTCCCAGAGGACTGGAAAGAACTGTTGGAGTTGTAAAGCAACATCCCACATGCTGTTGGTTCTACAGATGGCAAGTATACCAGCCCCAGTTAATGGAAATTACAGATTCATCTTGGTCAAGTGGTGCAGCGGGTCATACTCAGATACTCCCATTTTTTAATCACTCTAAAGTGACAAGTTGGAGAAATGATCAATCAAGCTCCCCAGACCAGAACCACTTACCGAAAGAGGATGTCATATGAACTGCATTGCATCTTCGAAAGATGCTTTCAACCTGATGCCATGGCTGGGGAAGACTTTTCGAAATCCCTCTCCAGAAATAAAGAATTTTCAACTATTAAATAACTAGGGCAGAAAGACGTTTGAAGACACATTTGAGATTAGGATTAATGGTTGCAGAGTTCTCTTGAACATAATGCAGCAAATGTAAAATCTTTTAAAGCTAACTAGGTACATAATTGAAAATTTTTTATGTTAATACAAATTTTAAAAGTCTACTTTTTGTTTTTAGATTTCAGAGATGTCATTTATTTGAAACAAGAGCCAATGTTTATCTTTTAATTTATTCCTGGGGACATTTTAATTATTTTCATTTCAACAAATATTTGAAAATTTATAATATGTGCTGTCAGAAATGATATGACTGTGTATGTGTTTTATTTTAGGAGCTCATCATAAGCTTTAATTCATTTTGGGCACTAACAAACCAAGCGTCTCCACATGTAAACCTCATCAAGATATTTGAAGTAGTGGATGTATTATGAGCTGCCACAGTGTTACCCAAGGAAGATACAGAAATCCCTGAAGATGGATTTGTACAGTTCATGCAAAGTGAAAGTACAAGCTGGACTGGTAGGACTGGATGATTAATCAAACAAGTAAAGGTCAAAGTAAAAGTTTATGTACTGTTTAGCAGCCAGGGTAATCAAACACAGTTTGTCTGCTGCTGAATAGGTAGGTTCTGTCTAATAAATGCCAGTCAGCTTGATGGTTCGATAAAAACTTGCCTTGGCTATGATGTTCAAGGTACTGTTGATGATGTACATAGACTACAGGCTGTTGTGACCTGGTACTCTATCCTGGTAAGATTAGAGTAGATGTCAATCAGGAAGGATTAAAAGTCAGGCTCAGAAAACTCAGTTGCCTCATGAGCTAGGAAGGTGAAAAAGTGGTCTCACCTGGACTTAGGCTTCATTATCTATTTGCATCAATGTAAAAGTAATCATAAAAGATCTCCCCTTTTCGACATGTACCCTAGGTTTACCACTCACATTGGGGTTTACATGTGGAGGTGCTTGGTATATTAGGGCCTAATGCTGGTCTTGTGAGTTAGAGGGAGATTCACAGACCTTGATGTAGCATCTCGTTTAAGAGTCAAACTTCATGCTTATGTCAATCACTCTGGGGTTAAGGTTATTCGCTGGTTTGTGCAATTGTCTTTCTATGAGGTGTCTGTTTGAAATATTCATCACGTTTAAGCAGGGCCTCATGCTTGTGTATAAATTCCATGACGGCTACTTCTTACTAAGCTATTAAGTAAACATGCTGGCCTTCTTAAGCATGCGTTGATAAATTTTAGAGTCAAAGGAATCAATAGAATATATAAGTGATATAAGTTTGCCCTCTTCAGCCCAGTTTGCCCTTAGCTGTCCTCCTTTTCATTTTTTATCCTCCAGGTAAATTAAAAGCCGGTAGCAATAATTAATACCCCCCGCCAAAAACTAAATGTAAAATCCCTGTGACACTGGGATGAAATGCACTAAATTTAGCTTAAGATTATTTTTATAAAAAACAAACTCTAGTTGGAAATACTCTTATGTATCCTGGCGGTAAAGTTCACACATCCCACAAACATTTTTTTTTTCAATTCCTTTATCCATTATGTACCTTTTTGGAACCCTATTCATTTCCACATAAGACCCAACACCTCAGTAATATAGTTTGATGTTCTTAAAACTCACCACTCCAACAGAATCTTACCCACTTAGTACCTCTCCCCCATTCAAACAACACAAATGGATAACTGACAGAGCAGGCACAGCTTCATTGAAATCAAGTTGAATCCAACAGTGAAATTTGGCTGAAATACATGTAAATTTTGCAATCTGTTTTAGATATATCCAACGGGTGAAATCAAGTTGAAACCAATGGGTGAAATAAGGTTGAAACCAACAGTTGAAGTCTGGTTGAAATATGTGTAGATTTTGCAAACCATTTTTAGTTGGATCCAACGGCTGAAATCATGTTGAAATCAACGTGTGAAATCAGATTGAATACAAGGGTGAAATCTTGTTGAAATACATGTAGATTTTGCAAACAGTTTTCAGTTGGATCCAATAGGTAGAATCATGTTGAAATCAATGGGTGAAATCTTGTTGAAATAGATGTAGATTTTGCAAATTGCTTTTAGTTGGATCCAACCAGCAAAATCAACTTGAATCTAATGGGTGATGTAATGTTGAAGTATACTTTGAAGTTGCAAGTTATATTAGGTAGATTCAATGTTTTAACGTATGTTACACCAACACAAACTTATTTTTTATGGAATCATGGCATTTACAATTTTTATTCCTCATTTAGTAACTTAAAGTATTGGTTCTTATGTGGCTAGCTGAATTCTCAAAACAATAATATCTCAGTGTAATATCTGTAAATAATATCGCTTAAGCATGCAATTCAACAACATCACTCTGTATACGTTTATTTATTATTTTTTTGTATTTTCCACCTAGACAGCCATTATAATAGGATAATCGAATTTTAATAATATTTTTAAACAATTTAAGTATTTATGAAGTGACATTCTCTGTCTCTATCCACTCAAACTTATTAAATATATATTATATCAAAAATACAAAGAAACTCTCAGGTAAAATCGTAAAGCTTTTTGCTGTCTCTCAAAATATTTATCTTTTGAATGAAGTTTGAAACCCCACAACCACAGAAGAGTGGACCTAGCTAGACAAGCGCACACCATGCTATTGAGAAAGAGTAAACACTTCCTTTTGTGTGGTCAGGTCAGTAATTACTTTTAGTCACAGACAAAATGTTATAACTGAATAGCTTATGTTCATGCTGCTTTTGACAGTGATTTTCTTATTCTCTCTACATATACTTGTCAAGTTATAATTTTATATAAGAATGGTTGTATTTTCTATATTGGGAAGGATACTCTTCAAAAGGGAAATTTTCAGCATAGAATTATGATTTAAAAATTGATATGCAGTTTAATTGTTATCCTTTGAGACTAAAAGGATTAAATTATTAAACCAAAATATATAAGACATTTTATGATAATTTCATACCCACATATACTATAAATAAAGAGTGATTAACTTACTAACAAATAAAATGTATTTCTTGAAATAAAACACACAACTTTAAAAAGGAGAATGTAAGAACTCAGAAGGATGAATCAAAATTATCTAGGTATGTCAAAATTTAGTTTTGAAAAGCACACCACTTTTGGGTAAGTACTCAACATATTCCTTTCATACATTTTCTCACAATCAGTATGTTTAATGCTATGCCACTGTTTAATGATGGAAATCTAAACAAGATTTATTGTTGACTATACTTGTAAAACATGGCTACTTTTTCTTGTCAGAAATCTAACCTAGATTTAGTGTTGAAAATGTGTCAGGATCAATTTTCAATGCAAAATCACCAGGATTTCCTGTCTAAAAAAACGATTACTTTTTCATGTTAGAAAACTGACTTAGATTTAGTGTTGAAAATATATACATCAACTTCAAGATTGATTTTCAACACAATATCAACTTGTTTTCAAAGGTCTGTGCCTGCTGGGAACCTAGAAAGCCCCTTTACTAGCCTTTTTGGCAATTCTTTTGTTAATTTGGTACGGGAGTTCCCGTTGTGGTGAAGATATTATAACTGGGAAGGCAGTAGATTAGATTAAATGTTATCTTTCAAGTCTAATTTTGGTGTCTTCCAGTCACTACTACTATTGTGCTTTTTCATGTTCATGCATTAAGAACAACAACTAATACAAAGTAAAAACTTTGGTATCACCAAAAACGTTTTGACGTTTCATTTTATATAGCCACATATGGATATTCCATCTGGAAAGATTATCATTGCAGTTATTTATTCTGTGTATCAGTATCACTTCAATTGAAAACTTTGAAAATATGCCTCACGCATGGCTCAAGAAAATGTTCCAATAATTTGAGACAAAAGTCTAAAGTTTTAGCCTGAGACCAGGCTAAGATGTTTCATGAAATTCGCCCCTGATGTTTTAATTTTTCAATTTATAAAATCAGGTACTCAAGGGCACAAAACAATTTTATATAGTACTTCTTAACTTCCTCCTAAGATTAAGGCATACGTGGCAAGAGTCTTAAGAATAACATTAATGTGTGAGATGTGTAATTAAGGATATACTCGTGCAGCTTATTGGTCCTTAGCAGATTTCCCCTAGAAATTGAAACAGATTTTTATTCCGAGACGAAAACTTTTATCGAAATTATTTATGTTTAGTAAACGCCAACATGCAGCGGACAAAAAATTGTTTATCAAACAAAACCAAAACAATGCAAAAGTGTCAACTTGACAGTTTGGTTTAACGATCCAGCACTAAAACTAAAAGTACCTCATTTACAAGGTAAAAGGGTAGGTAACATGCAGTTTTAAATTATGACTTTCGGTAGTTTATAAAACTCGGAACCGGATTTTTTCCCGGATCGCACTTCTCGTCGCACCTCTTTATCGCACCACTACAGAAGACGTCTAGACGAAGATCCAATACTTTAAACGAGTACACAGATTTCCTGACTCACGGCCGTAGAACCCAAGTCATTAATATTCATGAGAAGATATGAGGGTGTAGATTTCTCCTGTAGTTTCTTTGCAATAATTTATAAAATCGAAGCATAGACGAAGATTAAATACTTTAAACTACGTATGTCAGTTGCACCAGTAATCATGCTACTTAATAAAAAATATCAATAAAGTATGTGATAAAACAAGTTTACACTAAGTTCTCCACAACTACAAAATACTTCAGGCATTATTTATGCTGAATTATGAAGAAAATATCCACTAAAATGCTGAAAAATATTTGTTGCATTCATTTAATTTTGAATGTCAAAGGTTATATGTCACAGGGTTACTGATCCAGTTTTCATGCTATCTGTAGGCTATTTCATAAACTTTAAAATTAAACAATTTTTGCACAATATTATACACAAACAAAGACATGACTGTTGAACTCTACACAATAAACTTTCCAATGGTGTTTTAATTGTAAAAATTGGTTATGTATTGGCAGATTTACAAGCAATTAAAGATTAACAAAATTTCACATTGCATTGATAAAAATTTATTGGCAAACAAACTATTGCATGAACCCAAAATAAGGACTAAAAGAGTTTAACAAGTGATATCCAAGTACCTGATTCAACTACAGAAATGATAAAAGTATCATTTTAAAGAAAAATACCAGTAGATTTTGTCAGTTTTTAATTGAAGAAATTTCGTTTTATATTGGCTGAGATACTGTTAAATATGCTGCAAACACACGAAAGCTAGTGCTAGCACGAAAACTGGACCATCGACCATACAGTACAGAACTCACGGCCATCCAAGTCATTAATATTCATGAGAAGATACAAGGACACAGATCTCCCCTGTAGTTTCCTAACAATATTTTACAAAATGGACATCTCCACGAAGATAATTTAAAATACTTTAAACTACAGAACTCACGGCCATAGCATTGCAAGTCCTTAATATTCATGAGGTTATACGAGGACACAGATCTCCCCTGTAGTTTCCTGACAATATTTTACAAAATGGATGTCTCAATGAAGATTAAATACTTTAAACTACAGAACTCACGGCCATAGCATCCAAGTCATTAATATTCATGAGGTTATATGAGGACACAGATCTCCACTGCAGTTTCCTGACAATATTTTACAAAATGGACTTCTCCACGAAGATCAAATACTTAAAACTCAGAACTCACGGCCATAGCACCCAAGTCATTAATATTCATGAGAAAATATGAGGATACAGATTTCCCCTGTAGTTTCCTAACAATATTTTATAAAATGGACGTCTCCACGACAGAAAAACAGAATCATAGAAGAACAAATACTGTAAACTAGAGAACTCATAGCACCCAGGCAGATCTGGTGGGAGAGGGGGTGTAGGGGCGAACACCACCCCACCCCCACCCCTTTCAGAGTTTGGTCGGGTAATATACCTGCCCCAATATCAAAGGGGATTAGGTTCTTTTGTTTGTGTACTATGTTAGGTCTCCTCATCTTCAAAAGGACTGGGGATTGCATGTTTTATGAATAACTTTGTTTATAAACCTTTTTTGTTTACCAGTGTGTGTTTAAACATGACATTTGTCCCCTCCCCCCCCCAAAAAAAAAAAAAAATTTGTTTCTCAATTTTATTGCCACAAAATATAGCAATACGTCAAAACATTGCAACATCTAGGCCTCTGTAGCACTTAACAGCTTAACTGAATCTGTATAAGTTTACTGTAGTGTAATTAATTATAGAAAGCTAGAACATATTTAATATACATGTAATAATTAATAGTATTCACTAGTATAGGGATTGGTGCTCGATCTTTCAATATCGATCGATCATCCCAGGGAACTGCCAATATTGACACATACTGCCAGCATTTCAATATCGAAATAACATTAAACATACTGACAAATACCAAATAAATTAGCTAATTAAACGGACATTTATCACAGAAAATCATTAAAAGCTCACTTACAACTGAAACACAATTGATTAAATCTAGCGCCATGTTTGTTTACCTCTTGATTTGACCTACTTCCTGTACTTCCTGCACACGCCGTAAACACACTAAAATTCACCCTTGACCTTCCCTCCAGACAAAATAAAGCAAGTGTCAGCAAACAAAAAAATACTTTCCCTGTATATTTGGACATTATAAAAACAATTGGATATTTTCAAATAATGGCTCAATTAACAGCAAGCAAGTCCTATAAAAAATTCTGGGGAACAGGACGTTCAGATGTGTGGAATTTTTATAAATTTGAAGTGGATGATAAAGGAGAATTTGTAGACAAGACCAAAGCTGTGTGCATGCTATGCTATATAACAACACCTTACAGTGGAAACACTACTAATCTTTCAGGACATCTGAATAGGCATCATTACTCTGCAAGGTCAGTTTTATAATAATTTATACATTAAATTGAAAATTTTAAATCTTTAATTTGGAAATTGTCTAGAATTTTGATAACATTACCTTCAATACCTTTTGCTACAATTTTGAAAAAAAAAATTAAACTGTTGTAGATATCCAGACAGAGCTGCCAAATCTGCTTCTGGTCCCCTGCGACAAACTACAGTAACAGGTCTGATTGCTAAGCAAAATACAGATCCAATTGCTTTACAGTCCCCAGAGGGTCAAAGGTTAGCCAGGGTTGTGCTAACATATTTGATCAAAGATTTGAAGCCCATAACTGGTGTTGACAGTGCTGGATTTAGATTCTTATTGGAGCAGTTCAACCCTAGGTTCAAATTACCAACCAAAAATTATTTTCGAGACAACCTGCTGCCACAGGTCTTTGAGGAAGTTAAGGCCCAGATCAAAATTGAGCTAGGTGAAAGCATTGAAAGGCATGCCATTACAACAGATGGATGGACCAGCCAGGACACTGTAGACTATGTCACTACAACTGTTCACTTTGTTAACTCAAATTATGAACTTAAGAGTTTTGTCTTGCAAACATTGCCATTAGGTACTCAACATACAGCTGAAAATATGGCAAATCGTATGAGAGAAATAGCATTAGATTGGAGTTAGAGAGATGTTTTTGCTGTTACTGATAATGCCAGTAACATGGTGAAATGTTTTCAAAGCATTTTGAAATGGCCACATTTGGGGTGCATTGGTCACACCTTAAATTTGTCTGTCAAAAAATGTTTTGGTGTGCCTGCTGTTTTAAAAAATTTTAGCCAAATGTAGGAATGTGGTTACTTACTTCAAGAGAAGTACAACAGCAGCAAGAAATCTTAAACTTAAGCAAACTTTGTTGTCCCTGCCCCACCATGCCCTCATTAATGATTGTATCACAAGGTGGAACTCCACGTTGGAAATGTTGGAAAGAGTTTGTGAGCAAGAGCCAGCCATTTGTGCTGTACTTATGTCCTCCACCAAGTCTGAAGACCGAAACATGTCTTTCACTGATGATGAAATCAAGCTTATTGGTGAGCTTATTGTTGTTTTGGCACCCTTTAAGCAAGCAACTGTTAGATTATCTGCGCAGAAATTGGCTACAGCATCAATGATCTTGCCAACTATTTGCAAGCTATTGCATGTTCTGGAAGTTGCAAATGATGATTCCTCTGCTATCAAATTAGTCAAGAGAGCCATTCATGATGATCTGTCAGTCAGATATCCACCTGGCCCTACCCGAGGTTTTCTTCAAATTTGTTCCTTCCTTGACCCAAGGTTCAAAGGGCTAAGTTTTCTCACTGAGACAGAAGTGAGTGATACACTTGACCAAGTATCAAAAGAGTGTATTTAACTAATCAACAGGCAAATATCAGATGATCCAGTGGTCAAAAGGGAATGCCCCCAGGTATCAGACCCAAGTACTGAAAGTGCCAAGTCAGATATTTTACCATCAAATCCTCACATTATCCCTGTCCCTAGTCTCTCCAGCAGCCATGGAGATGGTGAACCTGTAACTGACACTCTTAGAAGTATTGTCAAATTTGAAGCAAATCAGGTGGGCCCAATGGCTAAAAGGTCAAAAATTGAACATGTTGATGATTTTTTGATGATGTTTGCAAAGTCAATAGGGTTCAGATCAGACAATTATCTGAAGAAAAGGTCAAAGCTGAAATTGACAGGTTCATCAATGAACCTGCAATTGGTACAATTGAAGACCCACTAATTTGGTGGAAAGATAATGCATCAAAATTCACATTTTTGAACAGGCTTGCTAGAAAGATGTTATGTATACCAGCAAGTAGTGTCCCTTCAGAGAGAATTTTTTCAACTGCGGGGTTAATTTTGTCAAAGCAAAGGGCAGGTCTATCACCAGACATTGCAGACAAGTTCATATTTTTAAACAAAAACATGAAATTTTGAATTATTATTTAAGAAATAAGGAACTACTTAAGGTACTGAAAAGACTTTTTGCCAAAGACACTTTGAATTAAATTCTTTTTTAGTTAATACCCCAAGTAAAATATTTTGTCTTAGAACTGTTTGATCTTTGAGATAATTGTAAATGAAAAGGACAATGATGAAAATTTATCATGGTTTATTAGTAGTTAAGTGAAGTATCCAGTGTATTTTCTATATTGACACAATAAACACATAGCTGGACAAATTAAAACAAATAGATCATTCTTCTCGTTTTATTTGTTGATTGCCACCTTATGCTGCAGCAGAATTTCTTCTGTTTACTGTAGTACCTGGAAAAAGGAAATTATACAATAACACCTATCACAGGTAAGCATTAAAACTCTTCTTTTACGTGACTTTTGGTCATTGCATTTTTATTTTCTATTGCAGAAATGTATTTTTAGTGCCTAAATAGTAAATTTTGATGATTTTATTATGAATTAATATGGTCTATTTGTCATAAAACTTGTAATATCGCCCACGGCTTACGTTAACGGTGCCGATATTGAAATATCGATCGATCCACTACTCTAAATTTTCATTCGATATCGATCCTCAACATGGCACTCGATCCCTATACTAGTATTCACTAGTGCTGTAACGAGTTGACCGAAACTCGAGTCGTAACTCGGTGGGTGATATTTGGGATCACATCGATTTACGTAATTTAAACTCGAGTTTTTAAGAAATAAATTAGGATATACTAGTCTTGTTATAAAACCAGCACGTTTACAATTTATCTAACCATAAAGACAAAAAATTCAATGAGCAATGGCCGTTTTTTATTTCCTTATTTACGTGGATGTTCCATAATGTGCTCATACATACCTGTACAATTTAACCGGCAACAGAATATACTTCCTTGCAATAAAATGGTACACGGGTGGCATTGATTTGGGACGGTCATCAATTTGGGACACTTTTTACATTTGGAGATAATAAACTGTTTGTTTGACTTGGCACCATAAACAACGAATACAGAAGTATTACCTCATTTATACATGTGATTATATCCCACTGGTACTGTACATTTAGCATTTATATGCAACAATTTATAGAAAAGAAAATACCACCCCTTCTCCATATCCATCTAATGGAAAATATCCTTGTGTTATCACCAAAGTACAAGGTCAGTCCAAAACAATAACCACTAAACCTTTTTATTGTATCTTCTATCTGGACACATATAATTAACTTTGAGTGATTTTATATTTATTGTAAACAAGGCTGTTACTACTCTAGTTGACTATACAATACTATTCCAATATGGCAGCCAAAATTCTCATCTCCCATAAAGTACTTTTATAATAAATGTCTTTTTTGGCTCATTTTATACAATTTCTATGGCTCATACACGATGAAAGTCAAGTCACTGATGTTTGTCTTTTATTTACAAAAAATTGGGGACCAATGAAAGTGAATGTCTCAATTTAGTGGATTGTAATTTGGGGGTTTCCCAGAAGTGTCCCAAATCAATGACCCTTTGTTTTGGGTACATTATTCAGTTTTTGTCTAATTTCGGCTTTTACAAACATAGAAAAAGAAAAATTGATTAGCACACAATGGAATGTTGGTGCTCTTCTGTTTATTAATATGCATGAAACCATACGTTTATTTTGATAAGTGGCAAAAAAATGTGAAAACAGGATAAAACTCCCAAATTGATGTCGCCCGTGTACTAAATACGTCAATGGCGGATCCCTTGATGACAATATTTGGACATTATTATTTTATTTATATTTGTGTCATTTACTCGAGTTCAACTCGAGTTCAACTCGCATCTAACAAGCGAGCGTCGATCTACAGAAATCACTGTTGATTACAGCTCTAGTATTCACCTAGACCTCTGTAGCACCAATAGTTCTGTGGCACCACAAGTGATCTGGGAATTGGATGAGTGCATAATGACTCTATAAATGACTTGGGTGCTATCACCTTAGAGTTCAACAGTCAGTTCATTAAAAGAAAATTATCACAATTAACAGCTTAACTGTATCTGTATAGGTTTATTGTAGTCTAAATACAGAAAGCTAGAACATATTTGATATACATGTAATAATAAATAACACTCACCAAACCCTCTGTAGCACCAGTGGTTCTGTAGCACCACAAGTGATCCGGGACTTGAATCAGTGCATAATGACCCTATGAATGACTTGGGTGCTATGACCCTATAGCTCAACAGTCAATTCATTTAAAGAAAATTATCACAACTATAACAGCTTAACTGTATCTGTATAGGTTTACTGTAGTGTAACTATAGAAAGCTAGAACATATTTAATATACATGCAACAGTAAATAACACTCACCAAACCCTCTGTAGCACCAGTGGTTCTGTAGCACCACAAGTGATCCGGGACTTGAATCAGTGCATAATGACCTTATGAATGACTTGGGTGCTATGACACTAGAACTCAACAGTCAATTCATTTAAAGAACATTATCACAACTAGGGGTGAGACGGGGACAATATTTTGACTCCGGTTAATAAGCCTTGTCGTAGTTCCAGAAACCGTAATGCATTGTGGGATTGAGGTGGATAAACAAAACTCTTGACGTGAACCAGGAAGTGTTTTGCTATAAAATAAATTGCATAATTATCTTTCATATTTTTAAATGTAAAATGCATTTTTATGAATAAAAATGTATATACTTACCATATGAAAACACTTGGGTAGGCGTGGCTTGGCGTTCGGTGACCGCCACGTACACCGTACATAGAATTTAAATATATGAGGGGAGACCCTCTTTAAACCTATATACTTGCTACCTTTGACCCCTGGTGACCTAATTCACTCTGCCATGCACAGTAATACAGAAATAGTTCATTCTTTTTGTGAATAAACATAAATGCTGGAAAAAGGTCTTTAAAAGCGGGGCAGGCGGGAGGGTGATTTGCTGTTTTCATATGGTAAGTATATACATTTTTATTCATAAAAATGCATTTTACATTTAAAAATATGAAATTTTATTTCATAAAAATGTAAATATACTATACCATATGAAAACACTTGGGTTGAATGCCCACATGGAAGGATGGTGGGAAAAAGACAGACTGAGGAAAACCACCCTAAGGTTAAATTGCTACAAAAGGATACTTCCTAGTGCAATGCAATTGAACCCAAAACCTCTGTGCTGAAGCAATAACTCGAGTGAGCTAAGTGAGTAGCATTAACCACTGCACTAACTTCAGCACTGCTGTCTACACCCTATTAGGTCAGCTCAAAGGAGAAGGCATAAGTATGCCCTGTGCTCAGAATAGGAACATGCCCAGAGGCACTAAGAAGCACGGTTCTGAAAATAAAGATGAAGAATAGATTCCCTAAAAGGGAAATGCCACCCCCCTTTTTCTGAAACTAAAAGTTTCAGATGGACTTAAATTGAGGAATTTAAGTAGAAGAGAGAGAAATGGCTGAGTGGAAAAGGATGTCCACTCCACTTAAGAAATCATAAGAGATTCTTAAGAACAACATCTCTGAAGGAAATACATTCCTAAAATAGAAGGATGTAAAAGAGGAATGGCTCTTCCACGTGCAGGATCTCATGTTGACTAGGAGTGGGATTCCACCCCTAAAGGACCAGGAAGCCCCCTGTGCCCTGCCATGATGAGCCCTGACACCATGAAGAGATGCATTCTCTGTGGAACAGAGATTGAGGGAATAAAGGATAAAGTGCTATCCAAAAAGATATTGTCTGAGCAGCAATATCACCCTCTTGGACTTCAGAAGAAAGACCAAGAAGAAATCCTTTTAAGTCAGAATAGCTAGATAGAAAGTATCTTAGGAATCTGACTGTAAAAAAGGAGAGGTCTTCTAAGTCATCCTGACCAAAGACAAAAAGTCAAAGCAGGAAGAGCCTTCTGAAGATAACTGGCTTAAGCCAGGAAAGTAAGATCTGACTTAAGGATGACTTAGGCCATCCCTAAAGAGTGAGAGAAAACCTTTAAATAAAGGAATCAAAATCACTCCTTCTCCTTCCCAAAGAAAGGGAGTAAGAAAGACTGTCTAAAATGTGAAAAACTTGGCTCAGCAAATGAAAAGGGTTCAGGAGGAGCCTTGGTAAAAGCCTGCAGAACCAAGGATTAAGTACCAAACAGGTAGGTGACGACTACCCTAATTCTGGACTTAAAGAAGCTCTAAATGAGACTTCCTAGCTCCTATAAGAACCCAACTCCAAGTAGTACCTGGAGAGAGCTGACCTGTATCCCTATTGTCTGAAAAATAATTCCTTAAAAGGAACAAACAGCAATAAATGGGACAGTTGAAGCATAGCAGAGTGGCCATGTTTCTCACAAGTTTTTTGAAGCAGTTCCACATTGCTTCATAGACAGTTATGGAGGATAAAAATCCTCCAAGACCCCTCCTGTGAAAATTCTTCTTAAAGGAGACTTCAGCCAGAAAGCTTGAAGAAAGGAACCCCATAAAAATAAATAACAAAACTCTAGATGAGATTGTTATAGAAGAATAAGAGGAAGAGCCAATGGCTTTCTTAAAGGAGATCTTGAGGCCAAACCTGGCAATTACCAGGAAAGGCTACAAGAAGCATGATACAGCTCTGAAAGTTGATTAACTTCATGGCCATAGAGGACAAGGAGCTGAAGGAGGGAAGGAGTAAAATAAGTACTCCGGACCAAAACACTCCAGGGCATCTGTTGCCAGAGCCTAAGGATCTAGCACAGGAGGCACATGTAAGAGCAGCTTGTGATTGAATCACATGGCAAAAGAGATCTAAATAAGAATTGAAGGGCCACCTTATATGAAAGGTGAGAAAAGACCTCCAGAGATAATCTGCCAAAGATTCATGCCCCTGGAACATGAGGTGGAAGAACAGACTTGTTCTTGTAAAAAAAATGGCAAAGGATGCCAAAATACACATGTCCCAAGAGTGGAAGCTGTCTTGATAAAAAGAAAGCCCAGACAACAGTGTTACCTGGACTATCTGAAGAATCCCTTACAAATGAGGAACAAATGTCTTGAGAACAAGACATCTGAGTTGTTTGAGGCTGAAAGGATGATCCTTTGATGAAAGGATAAAAGAGGAACAAATGTCTGAGCAAAAAGGACAGCTATGAGCTCTAGAACTGATGCACAGACTGGACTGCTACATCAAAAATAGACCTTAGGTGGTCCACAGAGCACTCCCAAACCCTGCAGTGAAACATCCATGAAAGTAGATGTAAAAACTAGGGAATTAAAGGGAGGTATGCAAAGACATAGTTCCCAGGATAGTACCATCTTGAATGAACCTTCATAGAAGGATCAAGGAATGGAAAATCCAGAGCACCTTTGAGAAGGAAAATCAAGTGTCCTGAGATGACACAGAAGAAGTGTCATGTGTAGGGACCTTGAAGAAGCGGCTTCCAAGTGGAAGCCAAAAGAAATAAGGAGCCCAGTTAGAGAGGTAATTAAGAAACAGGTTAAGAACCTGACCCAGGAAGGAGACCTGTTAAAGAAACAGATGTAAATACTTCCTGCTAAGAACCACTCCCAGATGAAAGTCAACTCTAATAGAGTTGAAAAAAGAGCCTCTGACAACTATTGGCTCTAATGAGCCAATTTGTAGTCACATGTGCACTGAGATGCCCAACCTCAAAGCCAACTTTCCTTACTTCCTTGACTAAGGAAGTAAATCCTGAAAAGCTAGTGGCTAGACCATAAGGCATTGCCACAAAGTGGTACACCTTGCCCAAAAGCAAAACTATGAGCAAGAGTGAACCAAAGGAGCCAAAGGAGAGAAAGGAGACAAATTGAGGAAGAGAAGTGGTCCACTGGCCAATTGAGAAAATGATCAACTGATAAGTTGCATCCTGATAGTCTGGAAAACCAGGAAAAGATATAAATCTAATTGTGGTTTCCAGTATATCTTTGTCAAGGATAATGCCCTGAAAAATCAGGAAAACAGGAGCTCAAGATACGTGAACTGCTCATGTGAACAGACAGTGTGAGACTGAATGACAAAGAACAGCATTCTTCTGTGGAGAAGAGCTGAAAGAATCAGGAAAGTGGAATATGAGAGACCACTGGAATCAGTTGACCTCCCACTGGCAAGTGGAGGGATCTGGAAGTAAGAGTGAAAATTTGAGTAAAACAACACTCTTATCTCCTGAAGGACACCATAATAGAGGTTGAGGCTGAGCCTCTACCTCTGGAAGGCATTCCACCATCAGAATGTTGGAACCTGGAAAGGAACCACATCCTAAAAGCACTAAGTTAGAGAGAAAGCTCCCTGGATGGGAGGAAAAAAGGTCCTAATTGGTGTGCCTCAAGAGGCTAATGCAGATAGCTTAAAAGAGGCACCTTGAGTAAGGGCCACATGAAAACCTTCTGCTTATACTGTTATATGTGAGAAGAAATGGTCTCCCAAGAGAGACATCACAAGAAACAGCATAAGACCAAAAAAGGACCAATTAACCCTACCAAGTGACTAAGCACAAGTGAGGGAAATGGATAAAGAAATCTCTCAAAATAAAGTGCAAAGATGGCTGAAAAAAGGCCATAGATCAACCAGCTAAAATGTAGCTAGAAGACCCATTGAAACAGATGTCCAAAGAATGGTGGATGAAAAAGACCACTGAGAAAGTATTGCCTTGTCAATCAACTTGAATAAGTGATCAACAAAACAGGACTGAAGGAAAAAATCCCACAGAAATAAGGACCCTAAGGTCCATCTCAGATCTCCCCTAATAGCAGAGGAACTCTACCTAGGGAAGAGAAGGTCTTAAGAACCCCTTCAGGCTAGATCTCAGGTCCGGAAACCTGAAGAAGTCAACCCAAAAAACCCTCTGAAGAGGATTTTGTACTTGGCAAAAATAAGTTTTAGAAGGAAAATTGGGTAATTACCCAACCTACAAAACTTAGAATAAGAAAATCCCAAAATGAATGAGTGACAGAAAGTAAGTATCTGGCCTCATGAAGGAACTTCTAAGCCTGGAAAAGTGGTTGACTTAGAGAAAAATAAGACTGATCAAAAGAAAAGAGCAGTCAAATTTATTCCCTAATTCTGTTAGACAGGAAGCTTGAAAATCTTCTGAGGAGAAGATTAATCCTAAGCACCCATATAGTCCAACAGACTGGCACCAAAAAGTTGGAATAGGGTTCCTGAAGTCTGCCTAAAGGTTAACTGTAGACAGAGGAACCCCAACATACCCAAAAGGGAGATGTGCCCATTGATCGTCAGATCTAAAAAATGGTGAAAACATAATAGAAAGCTGTTGAGTAACAGAAGATTTCCACCAAACCCCAAACAAAAATTTTCTAGATTTAGAAAATGAATGGAGTAGAGTTTAGGAAGTAGCAAAATCAGTTGGATTCAACTGATAAACTCTTCTAATTAAGGGACCCTGAACATGAATGGTCTTGAGAAGGTAATCCCAGTCCAAAAAGCAGTCTGATTAGACTGAAGCCTAGGCACAAAAGAGGCCAAAGGACTAAAAATGGACTGAGAAACCAAATGACCAATTGACATAAAATTGGAATGTAGGAAACCAGCAACAGTGAAATGGATCTCCAAAAGGTGGAAGACAAAGTCCTCCCCAGAAGCCGTAAACCCCCAACCTCCAAAATTGAAGGTGGAGAAAGGCTAAAATGGAGACCCTAGGCTCAGAATTGAACCCCAAAACACTGAAACCAGGATCCGAATTCCAGAAATGTCAAATGAAAGGGCCTGAACAAGTAAAGAACCGTGAATGGTAGGCAGTAGATACCGTAATGTTACGCTATGAAAAATGCGTTAACAATTGAAAATATTACACATTATGCTCTGACATAATAATATTCAAAGAAATATGTAGAAGGAATGTATAAACAAACCTGGAAATGCTGTAATCACTATGAAAATGAATATTTTCTGACAACCGATCGGTTGACCTCCATTTTGGATGTGACGTCATCGTCACATGACCTGGTGAATGATTCGTAAAAAGCTCAAAAATATGGTCAAAATACGCGGTGAAACGAAGAATTTCGTAAAAAGAATGAAGGAAAACCGTAAAAGGTGAATTATAATGCCTGTATAAGTGCATAAATGAATTAATTCACCGCGGAAATTATTATTTCCAAAGGAAGTCCAACATTCTGACACCACGTGACCCGATGAGCGAAAATACCAAATAGGTAACTACGTGAAAAACAATGCACAGTCAATACGGTCAAAATACGTGGAGAAACGAAGAATTTCGTTGAAAGAATGAAGGAATACCGTAAATTAAAATAAAAATGCCTGTAGAAGTGCATAAAAAGAATTAATTTACAAAGGAAATGAATATCTCCAAAGGTAATCCGACATTCTAACACCACGTGACCAGATGAGCGATAATACGAATTATGAAGAAATACGTAAATAATGCCCAAAGTATACAATAAATTCACCAGAAATTGAAGTAAAAGGTAAATAAAATGGAGGAAAAGTGAATAAAACAGCAAAGAAGTACTCACAGAGCTTCAAAAACGTGTAAATGCAGGTCTTTTAAAAGGTAGCAAAACGCCTGTTGATAGTTCAACCGCCACAAAAAGAATGAACTATTTCTGTATTACTGCGCATGGCAGAGTGAATTAGGTCACCAGGGGTCAAAGGTAGCAAGTATATAGGTTTAAAGAGGGTCTCCCCTCATATATTTAAATTCTATGTACGGTGTACGTGGCGGTCACCGAACGCCAAGCCACGCCTACCCAAGTGTTTTCATATGGTATAGTATATTTACATTTTTATGAAATAAAAACGTATTTTGTACATTAATGTAGGTTTTATGCATTCCTCTTATTGAAATAGTCATTTAATATTATATCTAATTGATCTTTTTATAATATTTTTGTATCTTACTTGTGTTTTGACATAAATATGCTATTATCGCCCACTCTGTGTTGTTATTGTAGTACATACACTGTGAGATCCTAAAAATATTTTTAGCAAAATTTTTTGAACACCTGCACAATGTAATGTCTTTGGACATAAAAATCGTGCATTTTAGGCATCAAATATGTCAGAAATTTGACTTAAAATATATGTAATAGTAGGGTTCATGTCTCATCTTATTAATATATAAAATTAAAAATATCATATATATAAAATGGAGTTATCACAACAGCCATTTATATACACAGAATTTTGTCATGGTTCTTGGCTAAGCAAATTGACTTATTGTTATTATATTTTTTAAATAATTTTTAAAAATAATTTTAAAAAAAATTAAATAATTTTAAAATTATCTTTATATTTTTTTGATTTATTTAACTTTATATTACATTTTTTTGACTTATTGTTATTATATTTTTTAAAAATAATTTTTAAATATAATTTTAAAATCATCTTTATATTATATTTCTTTTAAAAAAATTTTTAAATAATTTTTAAAATTATATCTTGAGGGAATTTTATTTATAGTGATATCCGATAGTAAGTTAGTAACCTTTATTTTCTTTGGGGTCAGGACTTTCATATGTCTATTTATTTTTTGTTGTTGGTTCTCTAGATAGAAAATAAAAAAAGATACTTAAACTTTTCAAGGTTCTTTATTAAAATAGTTCTAAAATTTGAAAATAGGTTTGTTTCTTTATGAATTTTTATGTGGGTTGCTAAATAATTATATTTTGTTTTGAAAAAAAAATTTTCAAAAAAATATTTATCTCCCCCCCCCCCCCCCCCCCCCCCCACGCCACAGCCCAGGAGGAGGAACTGGGCCAATAGATTATAAAGCACCTGTGCCTGTGTGTCTGCATGTGTTTATTCATCACATTTGACACAAACTAAGGGAGATAATAGGCATTTTTTGGTCAATTTGACCTTTTTGACCTTGAAATATGGGTGAAAGATCACAAGTCAAAAGATTGGTAAACTGGGCCTTCGGATGGGATATTTTATATTTGGTGGGCATTACACTGAGGTAAGTCCATAGCATTGCACACCCAAATTAATAAAGCTAGAAAGTATCAACTTTCTAAACATTACAGTTTCCAAGATATAACCCAGACATGTTTTTAAGGGTCAAGGACACACTGTTAAGCTCAAATGATGGTCACACATAACAAAGTTGCACACCTACACCCCTCCAACAAATGTCGCTACCAAGTATCAACTTCCGACACCTTTAAAGGGTGTGGGGGGCAACCAGGGCTGGAAAAATTAAAAAACAAAAACAAAAAAAAACATGACTTTAATTTAATTTTCCATGTGCGAAGTTTGGTCCTAGGACCAATGAGAAAATGCTTACAACTTGCACTGACAGTGAGATACAAACATGGGTATAAGAACATTGAGTGTGCATATATTCACCAAGATCAAGTGATATAATAAAAAATATTTTTTAGAAATTTATTATCACCCTTTTTACTAATGAATGTGCACAGTTAAAACAATGAGCAAAGTTTCAAGAAAGTAGAGATTAATTATTTATTTATTTGGGGTTTTACTTCACTTTCAACACTGTACAGGTTATATCATGGTGTACATATAGTTGGTCAAGGTTCTGTACTGTAAACTGCTGACCATCGGTAAGCAACTACCAACTTTCCCACATAAGGTCGGGGGTTTGAACCACCAACCTCAGAGTTGGGAGGCAAGTGTATTACCACTGTGCTACCATGGCCCCAAAGTAGAGATTAACTGCCATAAAAAATCTATGAATTAATTTGGGAATCTGCTAATGTGGTGTAGTGTGAGGAGTACCTGTCTCACCACTGAAGTTAAGCAGCACTGGACCTGGTTAGTATGTGTATAGGTGAGTTCTTGAACATGTAATAATGAATATAATAAAATAAATAATAAGATAATAACTTAATAATATTTTAATTTTTATAATATTTTTATTCTACATAACAGTTTTTTCTATCATTTTTATTCATATTTTAAAGCCAAAAAAATTCGGAAAACAAAGGAAAAATAAAATCACTCACTGTTGAGTTTACATGTCATATGCTAATATGAATTAGCAGGTGTTGTAGATTAAAATTTTTCTAAATATTTGTCATCAAAATGTAATTAACTTAAAATAAGCTTATGCATATCACAAGGCTGCACTGTGTCATGGGACAACAAAAAATATATATAAAGAATATAATATTCAGAAATATTGAAGGCAAATTGGCAACTGCTACTTCCTGGTTCCTCTGTTGTATACATAGTTTGTTTATCCACTATCAGCTGACGGAAGTTTCCGTGCAGACATGCGCACTCGGAACTACGACAAGGCTTATCCGCGGGAAATAACCGGACCGTAACCGGAGATCGTGAACATCCAAAAGCTTAATATTAGACCATTTCCTTGCAGTTTGCTTCATTTTTTAAGGCAAAAATGATCTTTTTGTCAAAAAAGCAACACAAAATACAGTTAAACTGGATACTAGCAAAAAAGAGAGTACTTACCTGCAGACAGGAAATGAACTATGGTTGCTATGGAGATTACGGTAAATCCCCAAACAGGAAGTCCAGGTACTTAAGGTGTACTGAAGCTCAAGTTGTGATAAAATATGATAGATAATGGAGTTCTAGGGTAAGTAAAACACTTTTTATTGTTATATTTATTTTATTCAACACAATTTGTACCTTTTCTGTAAAGGAAGTATAGATTTTCGGTTTCCACGAACGTTAAAATATACCCGGTAGTTTCATAGATTGTCACCGTCTTTCGGTGACCGGGCACCCTGTCACACCCCTAATCACAACTATAACAGCTTAACTGTATCTGTATAGGTTTACTGTATTATAACTATAGAAAGCTAGAACATATTTAATATACATGCAACAGTAAATAATACTCACTAAACCCTCTGTAGCACCAGTGGTTCTGTAGCACCACAAGTGATCCGGGACTTGAATCAGTGCATAATGACCTTATGAATGACTTGGGTGCTATGACCCTAGAACTCAACAGTCAATTCATTTAAAGAACATTATCACAACTATAACAGCTTAACTGTATCTGTATAGGTTTACTGCAGTGTAACTATAGAAAGCTAGAACATATTTAATATACATGTAGCAGTAAACAACACTCACTAAACCCTCTGTAGCACCAGTGGTTCTGTAGCACCACAAGTGATCCGGGACATGAATCAGTGCATAATGACCTTATGAATGACTTGGGTGCTATGACCCTAGAACTCAACAGTCAATTCATTTAAAGAACATTATCACAACTATAACAGCTTAAATTCTCAAATTCGAAGGATATGTTCCTCATTATAAAATCTTGACTGGGAATATTTTTGGCCTCATTTTGAAAAACAAGATGGCCGCCAGGGACGTTTATTCAACTTTAAACAACGACTTTTGTTGGCCCTCTAGAGCAAAGGGTATTATAGGTAGAGATCTCAAATTCGCAGGATATGTTCCTCATTAGAAAATCTTGACTGGGAATATTTTTGGCCTCATTTTGAAAAACAAGATGGCCACCACAGGCGTTTCTTTGTCAGTCATGAAAAGTGTGTATATCTCCCTTATTATTGGTCCTAGAGGTTTGGGATGGTAAACCAACCTATAGGAAATCATGGGCTGGGAATCTTTTGGTGTGGTCAGATTTCACCTTTGACCCCTCCTTCAAGGTCAAACAAGGATAACCAAACTTAAAAGTGCTTATAACTCGCTTATTATTGGTCCTAGAGGTTTGGGATGGTAAACAATCATGGGCTGGGAATCTGTTGATGTGGTCTGATTTGACCTTGGACCCCTTCTTCAAGGTCAAACAAGGATAGCCAAACTTAAAAGTGCTTATAACTCGCTTATTATTGGTCCTAGAGGTTTGGGATGGTAAACAATCATGGGCTGGGAATCTGTTGATGTGGTCCGATTTGACCTTGGACCCCTCCTTCCAGGTCAAACAAGGAGAGCCAAACTTAAAACTGCTTATAACTCGCTTATTATTGGTCCTAGAAGTTTGGAATGGAAAACCAAACTATAGAAAATCATGGGCTGGGAATCTTTTGGTGTGGTCGGATTTGACCTTGGACCCTGCCTTCAAGGTCAAATGAGGATAGCCAAACTTAAAAGTGCTTATAACTCTCTTATTAATGGTCCTAGAAGTTTGGGATGGTAAACCAACCTATAGGAAATCATTAGCTGGGAATCTATTGGTGTGGTCAGATTTGACCTTGGACCCCTCCTTCAAGGTCAAACGAAGATAGCCAAACTTAAAGTGCTTATAAGTTGCGTATTATTGGTCTTAGAGGTTTGGGATGGTAAACCAACCTATAGGTAATCATGGGCTGGGAATGTTTTTGTGTGGTTGGATTTGACCTTGGACCCCTTCTTCAAGGTTGAATGCGGATACTGCATTTGCAATATTTCTTTAAATATGTTTTAACCTACTTTTTACACTTAAACAGTTACCTTGTTACTTTCCTTCATAATACCATTTGCAGGGCACAACTTTTTTGTTCCTTTCTTCTGTCAGCTTTGGAATTTCTTTTGAACATGCTGTTCAATTACCATATACTGTACTTCTGTACAGCACTTTCCCTGATAAATATGCTTTCCTCTCATTATCACCTTCACAAATCAAAAACACTCAGTTAGCTGACACAGTGCCCGTTCACGGGCACTCTCCTCTTGTTTATCACTTATGGAGGTGAAGCATACCATTTATTTTATCAATATCTATTTGCAATCCTCTGTAAACTCCCTTTATGACAGTTTCACCAAAACATCCATTTCTAATATCTCAATGAAAAGAAAGATTAATGAAAGCAAAAATTCAGAATAGTAGAATGTATTTTATAGGTAAACTCACAGAAAACTGGTTGCACAGATATTTTACAGATGGCCAAACATGGGACAAATTGAAAGTGGGTTCAGTTCTGCAATGTATTGAAAACAGGTAGAGCCTTACAAATATTTTTACCCCAAAGCCCTAAAGGGCTTTAGGTATTGTTTTCACCCATGTTGTCTGGATGGGCAAGGCGGGTGGCGGGAAAAAGTTTGTCCAGGCTGTATCTCAGAAACTGTAAGGTGTAGGAAGTTGATACATAGTGGAGACATTGGTTAGGGGTGTAGGTGTGCAATGTCATGGTCAGACCTTGATTTGACCTTTGACCTTGCCGCAGTGACCTTGAGTAGAATGTATTTTATAGGTAAACTCACAGAAAACTGGTTGCACAGATATTTTACAGATGGCCAAACATGGGACAAATTGAAAGTGGGTTCAGTTCTGCAATGTATTGAAAACAGGTAGAGCCTTACAAATATTTTTACCCCAAAGCCCTAAAGGGCTTTAGGTATTGTTTTCACCCATGTTGTCTGGATGGGCAAGGCGGGTGGCGGGAAAAAGTTTGTCCAGGCTGTATCTCAGAAACTGTAAGGTGTAGGAAGTTGATACATAGTGGAGACATTGGTTAGGGGTGTAGGTGTGCAATGTCATGGTCAGACCTTGATTTGACCTTTGACCTTGCCGCAGTGACCTTGAGTTGAAAATTGTGTCTGGGCTATATCTCGGAAACCATAAGGTGTAGGAAGTTAATACTTGGTAGGGACATTGGGTAGGGGGTGTAGTTGTGCAACATCATGGTGTGACCTTGATTTGACCTTTGACCTTGCCGTAATGACCTTGACCTATAAAATCTTGTCCGTACTATATCTCGGAAACTGTAAGGTGTAGAAAGTTTTTTTTTCTATATTTTCTTTATTCACTCTTTTTTCCCATTGCACATATGACATCCAGGGGGGCGAGAGTGGACAACCTCCCACTGGTGTCTTACAATAATGTCATATACACAGTATGACTTGTGATGATAAAAAGCATTTCATTTAAACATTGTGTTAACAAAATATATTAAAAATAAACTTAATCTTACATACGGACATTTTGTGTGATTTATTATCAAAGAGTGATGATTTTATTCATTAATATCAAGAGGATATATGGAAGTTTTGACTCTAAGATTTGGATATAATGTTATCCAATTATTTCTACATCTCAATTCCATCAAATATTTGTTCCCAAAGGTTCCAATTTTTTATGTCAGCTGACTTGTCAGTCAGCTGACATTATGTCATCACTCTGCGGCGTGGGCGTACGCGTCCGCGTCCGCGTGAACAACTTCTTCTCCAAAACTACAAGGCCTAGAGACATGCTGTTTTTTTTAAAAGATACCTTATCTATCGAGGATGAAAAATTGTTCAAGGCATGCAAATCTGTCTGTTCGTCTGTTTGCTAGAGACATTACAAGGGGGGTACCCCCACCAAAAGTGTGAAAATTTCAACTTTTTATCACAATTTTCTCAGTGACTATTGCAGGGATTTCTCTCATATCTTGCATATATGTACTAGGCCAGAGGTAGATTCTCTTGTGTGAGTATGAGACCTGGATCTGTCTTACTTTTTTTTTAATAAATTTTTTTAATAATATTTAATGCATTAAAATTCATGAAATCATGCACTAAATCACTTATAACTTCAAAGGTGTTGCATTTACAGCATTTTGTGAAAATATGTTGTTCAGCTACTTTTTTCATAGCTACAATATGGTGAGTAAGTTGGGTGTCTGTCTCAATAGCTAAGTGAGTAATAGCTACTTTTGGGCTTTTCAGTAACTTCCATTATGAGTAAAATCACTTGTAACTTAAAAACTATTGCATTTAGAGAATTTCGTATAAATATGTTATTCAGCTACTTTTGGGCCAGCTATAACATAGTGAAATTTCAGACCTGTAGCTCATGGCATAGCTGAGTAATAGCTACTTTTAGGTTATCACTGTTGAGTAAATCACTTATAACTTGAAAAGTGTTGCATTTAGAGCATTTTGTTAAAATATGTTATTCAGCTACTTTTTTCATAGCTACAATATGGTGAGTAAGTTGGGTGTCTGTCTCAATAGCTAAGTGAGTAATAGCTACTTTTGGGCTTTTCAGTAACTTCCATCATGAGTAAAATCACTTGTAACTTAAAAACTATTGCATTTAGAGAATTTCGTATAAATATGTTATTCAGCTACTTTTGGGCCAGCTATAACATAGTAAAATTTCAGACCTGTAGCTCATGGCATAGCTGAGTAATAGCTACTTTTAGGTTATTACTGTTGAGTAAATCACTTATAACTTGAAAACTATTGCATTTAGAGTATTTTGTTTCAATATGTTATTCACCTATTTTGGGGTCAGCTATAACATAGTGAAGTTTCAGACCTGTGGCTCATTTCATAGCTGAGTAATAGCTACTTTGAAGTTCTCACTGTTGAGTAAATCAGTTATAATTGGAAAACTATTGCATTTACAGAAATTTGTGCAAATATGTTATTCAGCTACTTTTGGGTCAGCTATAACATAGTGAAATTATAGACCTATAGCTCATGGCACAACTGAGCAATAGCTATTCTCAGGTACTGACTGTTGAGTAAATCAGCTATAACTTGAAAAATATTGCATTTGGAGTATTTTGTTAAAATATATTGTTCAACTACTTTTGGGTCAGCTATAACATAGTGAAATTACAGACCTATAGCTCATAGCGGAGCAATAGCTATTTTCAGGTTCTCACTATTGAGTAAATCAGTTGTAGCTTGAAAACTATTGCATTTACAGTAGTTTGCTTAAATATGTTGTTCACCTACTTTTGGGTTAGCTATAACATAGTAAAATTTCAGACATGTAGCTCATTGCATAGCTGAGTAATAGTTCCTTTGAGGTTCTCACTGTTGAGTAAATCAGTTGTAACTTGAAAACTACTTTTGGGTCAGCTATAACATAGTGAAATTACAGACCTATAGCTCATGGCGGAGTAATAGCTATTTTCAGGTTCTCACTATTGAGTAAATCAGTTGTAGCTTGAAAACTATTACATTTAGAGTAATTTGTTAAATATGTTATTCACAGAATTTTTGGTCAGCTATAACATAGTGAAATTGCAGACCTCTATGTCGTGGCATAGCTGAGCAATAGCTACTTTCAGGTTCTCACTGTTGAGTAAATCATTGTATCCACTGGATAGCCGCAGTGTGTAGAGAGAGATTTCACCATTACTGCTCTGATGAAAAAAAAAATTATAGCTAGCTTTCTTAAGTTTGCAGTATATATTAATAACCATAAAATGTTGTCTGGGAATATTTTTGGCTTCATTTTGAGAAACAAGATGGCCGCCACAGGTGTTTTTTGTCAGTCATGAAAAGTGCTTATATCTCCCTTATTATTGATCCTAGAGGTTTGGGATGATAAACCAACCTGTAGGAAATCATGGGGTGGGAATCTTTTGGTGTGGTCAGATTTGACCTTCAATGACCCCTCCTTCAAGGTCAAACAAGGATAGCCAAACTTAAAAGTGCTTATAACTCGCTTATTATTGGTCCCAGAGGTTTGGGATGGTAAACAGACAAGAAATCATGGGCTGTGAATCTGTTGATATTGTCTGATTTGACCTTGGAACCCTCCTTCAAGGTCAAATGAGGATAGCGAAAATTGAAAGTGCCTACAACTCGCTTATTATTGGTGACAGAGATTTGGGATGGTAAACCATCCCATAGGAAATCATTGGCTCGGAATCTTTTGGTATGGTCAGATTTGACCTTTGGACCCCTCCTTCAAGGTCAAATGAGGACAGCCAAGCTTAAAAGTGCTTATAACTCATTTATAATTGGTCCTAGAGGTTTGGAATGGTAAACCATATGAAATCATGGGCTGGGAATGTATTTGTGTGGTTAGATTTGACCTTGGACCCCTTCTTCAAGGTCGAACGAGGATATTGCATTTGTAGTATTTCTTTAAATATGTTTTAACCTATTTTTTACACTTAAACAATTACCTTGTTATTTTCCTTCATAATACCATTTACAGGGCACAACTTTTTTATCCTTTTCTTCTGTCAGCTTCGGAATTTCTTTCGAACTTGCTGTTCAGTTACCATTTACTGTATTTCTGTACAGCCCTTTTCCTGATAATTATTCTGTCCTGTAATCACCTTCACAAATCAAAAACACTCAGTCAGCTGACACAGTGCCCGTTCACGGGCACTCTCCTCTTGTTTTGAATCAATATCAAATCAAAGGGGATTAGGTTCTTTTGTTTGTGTACTATGTTAGGTCTCATCTTCAAAAGGACTGGGGATTGCATGTTTTATGAATAACTTTGTTTATAAACCTTTTTTGTTTACCAGTGTGTGTTTAAACATGACATTTGTCCCCTCCCCCCCCCCCCCCAAAAAAAAAAAAAAAAAAAAAAAAAATTTGTTTCTCAATTTTATTGCCACAAAATATGGCAATACGTCAAAACATTGCAACATCTAGGCCTCTGTAGCACTTTACTCAACTGACAGCTTAACTGAATCTGTATAAGTTTACTGTAGTGTAATTAATTATAGAAAGCTAGAACATATTTAATATACATGTAATAATTAATAGTATTTACCTAGACCTCTGTAGCACCAATAGTTCTGTGGCACCACAAGTGATCTGGGAATTGGATGAGTGCATAATGACTCTATAAATGACTTGGGTGCTATGACCTTAGAGTTCAACAGTCAGTTCATTAAAAGAAAATTATCACAACTAACAGCTTAACTGTATCTGTATAGGTTTATTGTAATCTAAATACAGAAAGCTAGAACATATTTGATATACATGTAATAATAAATAACACTCACCAAACCCTCTGTAGCACCAGTGGTTCTGTAGCACCACAAGTGATCCGGGACTTGAATCAGTGCATAATGACCCTATGAATGACTTGGGTGCTATGACCCTAGAACTCAACAGTCAATTCATTTAAAGAAAATTATCACAACTATAACAGCTTAACTGTATCTGTGTAGGTTTACTGTAGTGTAACTATAGAAAGCTAGAACATATTTAATATACATGCAACAGTAAATAACACTCACCAAACCCTCTGTAGCACCAGTGGTTCTGTAGCACCACAAGTGATCCGGGACTTGAATCAGTGCATAATGACCCTATGAATGACTTGGGTGCTATGACCCTATAGCTCAACAGTCAATTCATTTAAAGAAAATTATCACAACTATAACAGCTTAACTGTATCTGTATAGGTTTACTGTAGTGTAACTATAGAAAGCTAGAACATATTTAATATACATGTAGCAGTAAACAACACTCACTAAACCCTCTGTAGCACCAGTGGTTCTGTAGCACCACAAGTGATCCAGGACATGAATCAGTGCATAATGACCTTATGAATGACTTGGGTGCTATGACCCTAGAACTCAACAGTCAATTCATTTAAAGAACATTATCACAACTATAACAGCTTAAATTCTCAAATTCGAAGGATATGTTCCTCATTATAAAATCTTGACTGGGAATATTTTTGGCCTCATTTTGAAAAACAAGATGGCCGCCAGGGACGTTTATTCAACTTTAAACAACGACTTTTGTTGGCCCTCTAGAGCAAAGGGTATTATAGGTAGAGATCTCAAATTCGCAGGATATGTTCCTCATTAGAAAATCTTGACTGGGAATATTTTTGGCCTCATTTTGAAAAACAAGATGGCCACCACAGGCGTTTCTTTGTCAGTCATGAAAAGTGTGTATATCTCCCTTATTATTGGTCCTAGAGGTTTGGGATGGTAAACCAACCTATAGGAAATCATGGGCTGGGAATCTTTTGGTGTGGTCAGATTTCACCTTTGACCCCTCCTTCAAGGTCAAACAAGGATAACCAAACTTAAAAGTGCTTATAACTCGCTTATTATTGGTCCTAGAGGTTTGGGATGGTAAACAATCATGGGCTGGGAATCTGTTGATGTGGTCTGATTTGACCTTGGACCCCTTCTTCAGGGTCAAACAAGGATAGCCAAACTTAAAAGTGCTTATAACTCGCTTATTATTGATCCTAGAGGTTTGGGATGGTAAACAATCATGGGCTGGGAATCTGTTGATGTGGTCCGATTTGACCTTGGACCCCTCCTTCCAGGTCAAACAAGGAGAGCCAAACTTAAAACTGCTTATAACTCGCTTATTATTGGTCCTAGAAGTTTGGAATGGAAAACCAAATTATAGAAAATCATGGGCTGGGAATCTTTTGGTGTGGTCGGATTTGACCTTGGACCCTGCCTTCAAGGTCAAATGAGGATAGCCAAACTTAAAAGTGCTTATAACTCTCTTATTAATGGTCCTAGAAGTTTGGGATGGTAAACCAACCTATAGGAAATCATTAGCTGGGAATCTATTGGTGTGGTCAGATTTGACCTTGGACCCCTCCTTCAAGGTCAAACGAAGATAGCCAAACTTAAAGTGCTTATAAGTTGCGTATTATTGGTCTTAGAGGTTTGGGATGGTAAACCAACCTATAGGTAATCATGGGCTGGGAATGTTTTTGTGTGGTTGGATTTGACCTTGGACCCCTTCTTCAAGGTTGAATGAGGATACTGCATTTGCAATATTTCTTTAAATATGTTTTAACCTACTTTTTACACTTAAACAGTTACCTTGTGACTTTCCTTCATAATACCATTTGCAGGGCACAACTTTTTTGTTCCTTTCTTCTGTCAGCTTTGGAATTTCTTTTGAAATTCTGTTCAATTACCATATACTGTACTTCTGTACAGCACTTTCCCTGATAAATATGCTTTCCTCTCATTATCACCTTCACAAATCAAAAACACTCAGTTAGCTGACACAGTGCCCGTTCACGGGCACTCTCCTCTTGTTTATCACCTATGGAGGTGAAGCATACCATTTATTTTATAAATATCAATGTCTATTTGCAATCCTCTGTAAACTCCCTTTATGACAGTTTCACCAAAACATCCATTTCTAATATCTCAATGAAAAGAAAGATTAATGAAAGCAAAAATTCAGAATAGTAGAATGTATTTTATAGGTAAACTCACAGAAAACTGGTTGCACAGATATTTTACAGATGGCCAAACATGGGACAAATTGAAAGTGGGTTCAGTTCTGCAATGTATTGAAAACAGGTAGAGCCTTACAAATATTTTTACCCCAAAGCCCTAAAGGGCTTTAGGTATTGTTTTCACCCATGTTGTCTGGATGGGCAAGGCGGGTGGCGGGAAAAAGTTTGTCCAGGCTGTATCTCAGAAACTGTAAGGTGTAGGAAGTTGATACATAGTGGAGACATTGGTTAGGGGTGTAGGTGTGCAATGTCATGGTCAGACCTTGATTTGACCTTTGACCTTGCCGCAGTGACCTTGAGTTGAAAATTGTGTCTGGGCTATATCTCGGAAACCATAAGGTGTAGGAAGTTAATACTTGGTAGGGACATTGGGTAGGGGGTGTAGTTGTGCAACATCATGGTGTGACCTTGATTTGACCTTTGACCTTGCCGTAATGACCTTGACCTATAAAATCTTGTCCGTACTATATCTCGGAAACTGAAAGGTGTAGAAAGTTTTTTTTTCTATATTTTCTTTATTCACTCTTTTTTCCCATTGCACATATGACATCCAGGGGGGCGAGAGTGGACAACCTCCCACTGGTGTCTTACAATAATGTCATATACACAGTATGACTTGTGATGATAAAAAGCATTTCATTTAAACATTGTGTTAACAAAATATATTAAAAATAAACTTAATCTTACATACGGACATTTTGTGTGATTTATTATCAAAGAGTGATGATTTTATTCATTAATATCAAGAGGATATATGGAAGTTTTGACTCTAAGATTTGGATATAATGTTATCCAATTATTTCTACATCTCAATTCCATCAAATATTTGTTCCCAAAGGTTCCAATTTTTTTTGAATCAATATCAAATCAAAGGGGATTAGGTTCTTTTGTTTGTGTACTATGTTAGGTCTCATCTTCAAAAGGACTGGGGATTGCATGTTTTATGAATAACTTTGTTTATAAACCTTTTTTGTTTACCAGTGTGTGTTTAAACATGACATTTGTCCCCTCCCCCCCCCCCCCCCCCCAAAAAAAAAAAAAAAAAAAAAATTTGTTTCTCAATTTTATTGCCACAAAATATGGCAATACGTCAAAACATTGCAACATCTAGGCCTCTGTAGCACTTTACTCAACTGACAGCTTAACTGAATCTGTATAAGTTTACTGTAGTGTAATTAATTATAGAAAGCTAGAACATATTTAATATACATGTAATAATTAATAGTATTTACCTAGACCTCTGTAGCACCAATAGTTCTGTGGCACCACAAGTGATCTGGGAATTGGATGAGTGCATAATGACTCTATAAATGACTTGGGTGCTATGACCTTAGAGTTCAACAGTCAGTTCATTAAAAGAAAATTATCACAACTAACAGCTTAACTGTATCTGTATAGGTTTATTGTAATCTAAATACAGAAAGCTAGAACATATTTGATATACATGTAATAATAAATAACACTCACCAAACCCTCTGTAGCACCAGTGGTTCTGTAGCACCACAAGTGATCCGGGACTTGAATCAGTGCATAATGACCCTATGAATGACTTGGGTGCTATGACCCTAGAACTCAACAGTCAATTCATTTAAAGAAAATTATCACAACTATAACAGCTTAACTGTATCTGTGTAGGTTTACTGTATTGTAACTATAGAAAGCTAGAACATATTTAATATACATGCAACAGTAAATAACACTCACCAAACCCTCTGTAGCACCAGTGGTTCTGTAGCACCACAAGTGATCCGGGACTTGAATCAGTGCATAATGACCCTATGAATGACTTGGGTGCTATGACCCTATAGCTCAACAGTCAATTCATTTAAAGAAAATTATCACAACTATAACAGCTTAACTGTATCTGTATAGGTTTACTGTAGTGTAACTATAGAAAGCTAGAACATATTTAATATACATGTAGCAGTAAACAACACTCACTAAACCCTCTGTAGCACCAGTGGTTCTGTAGCACCACAAGTGATCCAGGACATGAATCAGTGCATAATGACCTTATGAATGACTTGGGTGCTATGACCCTAGAACTCAACAGTCAATTCATTTAAAGAACATTATCACAACTATAACAGCTTAAATTCTCAAATTCGAAGGATATGTTCCTCATTATAAAATCTTGACTGGGAATATTTTTGGCCTCATTTTGAAAAACAAGATGGCCGCCAGGGACGTTTATTCAACTTTAAACAACGACTTTTGTTGGCCCTCTAGAGCAAAGGGTATTATAGGTAGAGATCTCAAATTCGCAGGATATGTTCCTCATTAGAAAATCTTGACTGGGAATATTTTTGGCCTCATTTTGAAAAACAAGATGGCCACCACAGGCGTTTCTTTGTCAGTCATGAAAAGTGTGTATATCTCCCTTATTATTGGTCCTAGAGGTTTGGGATGGTAAACCAACCTATAGGAAATCATGGGCTGGGAATCTTTTGGTGTGGTCAGATTTCACCTTTGACCCCTCCTTCAAGGTCAAACAAGGATAACCAAACTTAAAAGTGCTTATAACTCGCTTATTATTGGTCCTAGAGGTTTGGGATGGTAAACAATCATGGGCTGGGAATCTGTTGATGTGGTCTGATTTGACCTTGGACCCCTTCTTCAGGGTCAAACAAGGATAGCCAAACTTAAAAGTGCTTATAACTCGCTTATTATTGATCCTAGAGGTTTGGGATGGTAAACAATCATGGGCTGGGAATCTGTTGATGTGGTCCGATTTGACCTTGGACCCCTCCTTCCAGGTCAAACAAGGAGAGCCAAACTTAAAACTGCTTATAACTCGCTTATTATTGGTCCTAGAAGTTTGGAATGGAAAACCAAATTATAGAAAATCATGGGCTGGGAATCTTTTGGTGTGGTCGGATTTGACCTTGGACCCTGCCTTCAAGGTCAAATGAGGATAGCCAAACTTAAAAGTGCTTATAACTCTCTTATTAATGGTCCTAGAAGTTTGGGATGGTAAACCAACCTATAGGAAATCATTAGCTGGGAATCTATTGGTGTGGTCAGATTTGACCTTGGACCCCTCCTTCAAGGTCAAACGAAGATAGCCAAACTTAAAGTGCTTATAAGTTGCGTATTATTGGTCTTAGAGGTTTGGGATGGTAAACCAACCTATAGGTAATCATGGGCTGGGAATGTTTTTGTGTGGTTGGATTTGACCTTGGACCCCTTCTTCAAGGTTGAATGAGGATACTGCATTTGCAATATTTCTTTAAATATGTTTTAACCTACTTTTTACACTTAAACAGTTACCTTGTGACTTTCCTTCATAATACCATTTGCAGGGCACAACTTTTTTGTTCCTTTCTTCTGTCAGCTTTGGAATTTCTTTTGAAATTCTGTTCAATTACCATATACTGTACTTCTGTACAGCACTTTCCCTGATAAATATGCTTTCCTCTCATTATCACCTTCACAAATCAAAAACACTCAGTTAGCTGACACAGTGCCCGTTCACGGGCACTCTCCTCTTGTTTATCACCTATGGAGGTGAAGCATACCATTTATTTTATAAATATCAATGTCTATTTGCAATCCTCTGTAAACTCCCTTTATGACAGTTTCACCAAAACATCCATTTCTAATATCTCAATGAAAAGAAAGATTAATGAAAGCAAAAATTCAGAATAGTAGAATGTATTTTATAGGTAAACTCACAGAAAACTGGTTGCACAGATATTTTACAGATGGCCAAACATGGGACAAATTGAAAGTGGGTTCAGTTCTGCAATGTATTGAAAACAGGTAGAGCCTTACAAATATTTTTACCCCAAAGCCCTAAAGGGCTTTAGGTATTGTTTTCACCCATGTTGTCTGGATGGGCAAGGCGGGTGGCGGGAAAAAGTTTGTCCAGGCTGTATCTCAGAAACTGTAAGGTGTAGGAAGTTGATACATAGTGGAGACATTGGTTAGGGGTGTAGGTGTGCAATGTCATGGTCAGACCTTGATTTGACCTTTGACCTTGCCGCAGTGACCTTGAGTTGAAAATTGTGTCTGGGCTATATCTCGGAAACCATAAGGTGTAGGAAGTTAATACTTGGTAGGGACATTGGGTAGGGGGTGTAGTTGTGCAACATCATGGTGTGACCTTGATTTGACCTTTGACCTTGCCGTAATGACCTTGACCTATAAAATCTTGTCCGTACTATATCTCGGAAACTGAAAGGTGTAGAAAGTTTTTTTTTCTATATTTTCTTTATTCACTCTTTTTTCCCATTGCACATATGACATCCAGGGGGGCGAGAGTGGACAACCTCCCACTGGTGTCTTACAATAATGTCATATACACAGTATGACTTGTGATGATAAAAAGCATTTCATTTAAACATTGTGTTAACAAAATATATTAAAAATAAACTTAATCTTACATACGGACATTTTGTGTGATTTATTATCAAAGAGTGATGATTTTATTCATTAATATCAAGAGGATATATGGAAGTTTTGACTCTAAGATTTGGATATAATGTTATCCAATTATTTCTACATCTCAATTCCATCAAATATTTGTTCCCAAAGGTTCCAATTTTTTTTGAATCAATATCAAATCAAAGGGGATTAGGTTCTTTTGTTTGTGTACTATGTTAGGTCTCATCTTCAAAAGGACTGGGGATTGCATGTTTTATGAATAACTTTGTTTATAAACCTTTTTTGTTTACCAGTGTGTGTTTAAACATGACATTTGTCCCCTCCCCCCCCCCAAAAAAAAAAAAAAAAAAAAAAAAAAATTTGTTTCTCAATTTTATTGCCACAAAATATAGCAATACGTCAAAACATTGCAACATCTAGGCCTCTGTAGCACTTTACTCAACTGACAGCTTAACTGAATCTGTATAAGTTTACTGTAGTGTAATTACTTATAGAAAGCTAGAACATATTTAATATACATGTAATAATTAATAGTATTCACCTAGACCTCTGTAGCACCAATAGTTCTGTGGCACCACAAGTGATCTGGGAATTGGATGAGTGCATAATGACTCTATAAATGACTTGGGTGCTATGACCTTAGAGTTCAACAGTCAGTTCATTAAAAGAAAATTATCACAACTAACAGCTTAACTGTATCTGTATAGGTTTATTGTAATCTAAATACAGAAAGCTAGAACATATTTGATATACATGTAATAATAAATAACACTCACCAAACCCTCTGTAGCACCAGTGGTTCTGTAGCACCACAAGTGATCCGGGACTTGAATCAGTGCATAATGACCCTATGAATGACTTGGGTGCTATGACCCTAGAACTCAACAGTCAATTCATTTAAAGAAAATTATCACAACTATAACAGCTTAACTGTATCTGTATAGGTTTACTGTAGTGTAACTATAGAAAGCTAGAACATATTTAATATACATGCAACAGTAAATAACACTCACCAAACCCTCTGTAGCACCAGTGGTTCTGTAGCACCACAAGTGATCCGGGACTTGAATCAGTGCATAATGACCCTATGAATGACTTGGGTGCTATGACCCTATAGCTCAACAGTCAATTCATTTAAAGAAAATTATCACAACTATAACAGCTTAACTGTATCTGTATAGGTTTACTGTAGTGTAACTATAGAAAGCTAGAACATATTTAATATACATGCAACAGTAAATAACACTCACCAAACCCTCTGTAGCACCAGTGGTTCTGTAGCACCACAAGTGATCCGGGACTTGAATCAGTGCATAATGACCTTATGAATGACTTGGGTGCTATGACCCTAGAACTCGACAGTCAATTCATTTAAAGAACATTATCACAATTATAACAGCTTAACTGTATCTGTATAGGTTTACTGTAGTGTAACTATAGAAAGCTAGAACATATTTAATATACATGTAGCAGTAAACAACACTCACTAAACCCTCTGTAGCACCAGTGGTTCTGTAGCACCACAAGTGATCCGGGACATGAATCAGTGCATAATGACCTTATGAATGACTTGGGTGCTATGACCCTAGAACTCAACAGTCAATTCATTTAAAGAACATTATCACAACTATAACAGCTTAAATTCTCAAATTCGAAGGATATGTTCCTCATTATAAAATCTTGACTGGGAATATTTTTGGCCTCATTTTGAAAAACAAGATGGCCGCCAGGGACGTTTATTCAACTTTAAACAACGACTTTTGTTGGCCCTCTAGAGCAAAGGGTATTATAGGTAGAGATCTCAAATTCGCAGGATATGTTCCTCATTAGAAAATCTTGACTGGGAATATTTTTGGCCTCATTTTGAAAAACAAGATGGCCACCACAGGCGTTTCTTTGTCAGTCATGAAAAGTGTGTATATCTCCCTTATTATTGGTCCTAGAGGTTTGGGATGGTAAACCAACCTATAGGAAATCATGGGCTGGGAATCTTTTGGTGTGGTCAGATTTCACCTTTGACCCCTCCTTCAAGGTCAAACAAGGATAACCAAACTTAAAAGTGCTTATAACTCGCTTATTATTGGTCCTAGAGGTTTGGGATGGTAAACAATCATGGGCTGGGAATCTGTTGATGTGGTCTGATTTGACCTTGGACCCCTTCTTCAGGGTCAAACAAGGATAGCCAAACTTAAAAGTGCTTATAACTCGCTTATTATTGATCCTAGAGGTTTGGGATGGTAAACAATCATGGGCTGGGAATCTGTTGATGTGGTCCGATTTGACCTTGGACCCCTCCTTCCAGGTCAAACAAGGAGAGCCAAACTTAAAACTGCTTATAACTCGCTTATTATTGGTCCTAGAAGTTTGGAATGGAAAACCAAATTATAGAAAATCATGGGCTGGGAATCTTTTGGTGTGGTCGGATTTGACCTTGGACCCTGCCTTCAAGGTCAAATGAGGATAGCCAAACTTAAAAGTGCTTATAACTCTCTTATTAATGGTCCTAGAAGTTTGGGATGGTAAACCAACCTATAGGAAATCATTAGCTGGGAATCTATTGGTGTGGTCAGATTTGACCTTGGACCCCTCCTTCAAGGTCAAACGAAGATAGCCAAACTTAAAGTGCTTATAAGTTGCGTATTATTGGTCTTAGAGGTTTGGGATGGTAAACCAACCTATAGGTAATCATGGGCTGGGAATGTTTTTGTGTGGTTGGATTTGACCTTGGACCCCTTCTTCAAGGTTGAATGAGGATACTGCATTTGCAATATTTCTTTAAATATGTTTTAACCTACTTTTTACACTTAAACAGTTACCTTGTGACTTTCCTTCATAATACCATTTGCAGGGCACAACTTTTTTGTTCCTTTCTTCTGTCAGCTTTGGAATTTCTTTTGAAATTCTGTTCAATTACCATATACTGTACTTCTGTACAGCACTTTCCCTGATAAATATGCTTTCCTCTCATTATCACCTTCACAAATCAAAAACACTCAGTTAGCTGACACAGTGCCCGTTCACGGGCACTCTCCTCTTGTTTATCACCTATGGAGGTGAAGCATACCATTTATTTTATAAATATCAATGTCTATTTGCAATCCTCTGTAAACTCCCTTTATGACAGTTTCACCAAAACATCCATTTCTAATATCTCAATGAAAAGAAAGATTAATGAAAGCAAAAATTCAGAATAGTAGAATGTATTTTATAGGTAAACTCACAGAAAACTGGTTGCACAGATATTTTACAGATGGCCAAACATGGGACAAATTGAAAGTGGGTTCAGTTCTGCAATGTATTGAAAACAGGTAGAGCCTTACAAATATTTTTACCCCAAAGCCCTAAAGGGCTTTAGGTATTGTTTTCACCCATGTTGTCTGGATGGGCAAGGCGGGTGGCGGGAAAAAGTTTGTCCAGGCTGTATCTCAGAAACTGTAAGGTGTAGGAAGTTGATACATAGTGGAGACATTGGTTAGGGGTGTAGGTGTGCAATGTCATGGTCAGACCTTGATTTGACCTTTGACCTTGCCGCAGTGACCTTGAGTTGAAAATTGTGTCTGGGCTATATCTCGGAAACCATAAGGTGTAGGAAGTTAATACTTGGTAGGGACATTGGGTAGGGGGTGTAGTTGTGCAACATCATGGTGTGACCTTGATTTGACCTTTGACCTTGCCGTAATGACCTTGACCTATAAAATCTTGTCCGTACTATATCTCGGAAACTGAAAGGTGTAGAAAGTTTTTTTTCTATATTTTCTTTATTCACTCTTTTTTCCCATTGCACATATGACATCCAGGGGGGCGAGAGTGGACAACCTCCCACTGGTGTCTTACAATAATGTCATATACACAGTATGACTTGTGATGATAAAAAGCATTTCATTTAAACATTGTGTTAACAAAATATATTAAAAATAAACTTAATCTTACATACGGACATTTTGTGTGATTTATTATCAAAGAGTGATGATTTTATTCATTAATATCAAGAGGATATATGGAAGTTTTGACTCTAAGATTTGGATATAATGTTATCCAATTATTTCTACATCTCAATTCCATCAAATATTTGTTCCCAAAGGTTCCAATTTTTTTTGAATCAATATCAAATCAAAGGGGATTAGGTTCTTTTGTTTGTGTACTATGTTAGGTCTCATCTTCAAAAGGACTGGGGATTGCATGTTTTATGAATAACTTTGTTTATAAACCTTTTTTGTTTACCAGTGTGTGTTTAAACATGACATTTGTCCCCTCCCCCCCCCCAAAAAAAAAAAAAAAAAAAAAAAAAAAATTTGTTTCTCAATTTTATTGCCACAAAATATAGCAATACGTCAAAACATTGCAACATCTAGGCCTCTGTAGCACTTTACTCAACTGACAGCTTAACTGAATCTGTATAAGTTTACTGTAGTGTAATTACTTATAGAAAGCTAGAACATATTTAATATACATGTAATAATTAATAGTATTCACCTAGACCTCTGTAGCACCAATAGTTCTGTGGCACCACAAGTGATCTGGGAATTGGATGAGTGCATAATGACTATAAATGACTTGGGTGCTATGACCTTAGAGTTCAACAGTCAGTTCATTAAAAGAAAATTATCACAACTAACAGCTTAACTGTATCTGTATAGGTTTATTGTAATCTAAATACAGAAAGCTAGAACATATTTGATATACATGTAATAATAAATAACACTCACCAAACCCTCTGTAGCACCAGTGGTTCTGTAGCACCACAAGTGATCCGGGACTTGAATCAGTGCATAATGACCCTATGAATGACTTGGGTGCTATGACCCTAGAACTCAACAGTCAATTCATTTAAAGAAAATTATCACAACTATAACAGCTTAACTGTATCTGTATAGGTTTACTGTAGTGTAACTATAGAAAGCTAGAACATATTTAATATACATGCAACAGTAAATAACACTCACCAAACCCTCTGTAGCACCAGTGGTTCTGTAGCACCACAAGTGATCCGGGACTTGAATCAGTGCATAATGACCCTATGAATGACTTGGGTGCTATGACCCTATAGCTCCACAGTCAATTCATTTAAAGAAAATTATCACAACTATAACAGCTTAACTGTATCTGTATAGGTTTACTGTAGTGTAACTATAGAAAGCTAGAACATATTTAATATACATGCAACAGTAAATAACACTCACCAAACCCTCTGTAGCACCAGTGGTTCTGTAGCACCACAAGTGATCCGGGACTTGAATCAGTGCATAATGACCTTATGAATGACTTGGGTGCTATGACCCTAGAACTCGACAGTCAATTCATTTAAAGAACATTATCACAATTATAACAGCTTAACTGTATCTGTATAGGTTTACTGTAGTGTAACTATAGAAAGCTAGAACATATTTAATATACATGTAGCAGTAAACAACACTCACTAAACCCTCTGTAGCACCAGTGGTTCTGTAGCACCACAAGTGATCCGGGACATGAATCAGTGCATAATGACCTTATGAATGACTTGGGTGCTATGACCCTAGAACTCAACAGTCAATTCATTTAAAGAACATTATCACAACTATAACAGCTTAAATTCTCAAATTCGAAGGATATGTTCCTCATTATAAAATCTTGACTGGGAATATTTTTGGCCTCATTTTGAAAAACAAGATGGCCGCCAGGGACGTTTATTCAACTTTAAACAACGACTTTTGTTGGCCCTCTAGAGCAAAGGGTATTATAGGTAGAGATCTCAAATTCGCAGGATATGTTCCTCATTAGAAAATCTTGACTGGGAATATTTTTGGCCTCATTTTGAAAAACAAGATGGCCACCACAGACGTTTCTTTGTCAGTCATGAAAAGTGTGTATATCTCCCTTATTATTGGTCCTAGAGGTTTGGGATGGTAAACCAACCTATAGGAAATCATGGGCTGGGAATCTTTTGGTGTGGTCAGATTTGACCTTTGACCCCTCCTTCAAGGTCAAACAAGGATAACAAAACTTAAAAGTGCTTATAACTCGCTTATTATTGGTCCTAGAAGTTTGGGATGGCAAACAATCATGGGCTGGGAATCTGTTGATGTGGTCTGATTTGACCTTGGACCCCTTCTTTAAGGTCAAACAAGGATAGCCAAACTTAAAAGTGCCTATAACTCGCTTATTATTGGTCCTAGAGGTTTGGGATGGTAAACAATCATGGGCTGGGAATCTGTTGATGTGGTCCGATTTGACCTTGGACCCCTCCTTCAAGGTCAAACAAGGATAGCCAAACTTAACAGTGCTTATAACTCGCTTATTATTGGTCTTAGAAGTTTGGAATGGAAAACCAAACTATAGAAAATCATGGGCTGGGAATATTTTGGTGTGGTTGGATTTGACCTTGGACCCCTCCTTCAAGGTCAAACAAGGAGAGCCAAACTTAAAAGTGCTTATAACTCGCTTATTATTGGTCCTAGAGGTTTGGGATGGTAAACAATCATGGGCTGGGAATCTGTTGATGTGGTCCGATTTGACCTTGGACCCCTTCTTCAAGGTCAAACAAAGATAGCCAAACTTAAAAGTGCTTGTAACTCACTTATTATTGGTCCTAGAGGTTTGGGATGGTAAACAATCATGGGCTGGGAATCTGTTGATGTGGTCCGATTTGACCTTGGACCCCTTCTTCAAGGTCAAACAAAGATAGCCAAACTTAAAAGTGCTTATAACTCACTTATTATTGGTCCTAGAGGTTTGGGATGGTAAACAATCATGGGCTGGGAATCTTTTGATGTGGTCCGATTTGACCTTGGACCCCTCCTTCCAGGTCAAACAAGGATAGCCAAACTTAAAAGTGCTTATAACTCGCTTATTATTGGTCCTAGAAGTTTGGGATGGTAAACAATCATGGGCTGGGAATCTGTTGATGTGGTCCGATTTGACCTTGGACCCCTCCTTCCAGGTCAAACAAGGATAGCCAAACTTAAAACTGCTTATAACTCACTTATTATTGGTCCTAGAAGTTTGGGATGGTAAACAATCATGGGCTGGGAATCTGTTGATGTGGTCCGATTTGACCTTGGACCCCTCCTTCCAGGTCAAACAAGGATAGCCAAACTTAAAACTGCTTATAACTCGCTTATTATTGGTCCTAGAAGTTTGGGATGGTAAACAATCATGGGCTGGGAATCTTTTGGTGTGGTCGGATTTGACCTTGAACCCCTCCTTCAAGGTCAAACGAAGATAGCCAAACTTAAAGTGCTTATAAGTCGCGTATTATTGGTCTTAGAGGTTTGGGATGGTAAACCAACCTATAGGTAATCATGGGCTGGGAATGTTTTTGTGTGGTTGGATTTGACCTTGGACCCCTTCTTCAAGGTTGAATGTGGATACTGCATTTGCAATATTTCTTTAAATATGTTTTAACCTACTTTTTACACTTAAACAGTTACCTTGTGACTTTCCTTCATAATACCATTTGCAGGGCACAACTTTTTTGTTCCTTTCTTCTGTCAGCTTCGGAATTTCTTTTTAACATGCTGTTCAATTACCATTTACTGTACTTCTGTACAGCACTTTCCCTGATAATTATGCTTTCCTCTCATTATCACCTTCACAAATCAAAAACACTCAGTTAGCTGACACAGTGCCCGTTCACGGGCACTCTCCTCTTGTTTATCACTTATGGAGGTGAAGCATACCATTTATTTTATAAATATCAATGTCTGTTTGCAATCCTCTGTAAACTCCCTTTATGACAGTTTCACCAAAACATCCATTTCTAATATCTCAATGAAAAGAAAGATTAATGAAAGCAAAAATTCAGAATAGTAGAATGTATTTTATAGGTAAACTCACAGAAAACTGGTTGCACAGATATTTTACAGATGGCCAAACATGGGACAAATTGAAAGTGGGTTCAGTTCTGCAATGTATTGAAAACAGGTAGAGCCTTACAAATATTTTTACCCCAAAGCCCTAAAGGGCTTTAGGTATTGTTTTCACCCATGTTGTCTGGATGGGCAAGGCGGGTGGCACGAAAAAGTTTGTCCAGGCTATATCTCAGAAACTGTAAGGTGTAGGAAGTTGATACGTAGTGGAGACATTGGTTAGGGGGTGTAGGTGTGCAATGTCATGGTCTGACCTTGATTTGACCTTTGACCTTGCCGCAGTGACCTTGAGTTGAAAATCGTGTCTGGGCTATATCTCGGAAACCATAAGGTGTAGGAAGTTAATACTTGGTAGGGACATTGGGTAGGGGGTGTAGGTGTGCAACATCATGGTGTGACCTTGATTTGACCTTTGACCTTGCCGTAATGACCTTGACCTATAAAATCTTGTCCGTACTATATCTCGGAAACTGTAAGGTGTAGAAAGTTTTTTTTTCTATATTTTCTTTATTCACTCTTTTTTCCCATTGCACATATGACATCCAGGGGGGCGAGAGTGGACAACCTCCCACTGGTGTCTTACAATAATGTCATATACACAGTATGACTTGTGATGATAAAAAGCATTTCATTTAAACATTGTGTTAACAAAATATATTAAAAATAAACTTAATCTTACATACGGACATTTTGTGTGATTTATTATCAAAGCGTGATGATTTTATTCATTAATATCAAGAGGATATATGGAAGTTTTGACTCTAAGATTTGGATATAATGCTATCCAATTATTTCTACATCTCAATTCCATCAAATATTTGTTCCCAAAGGTTCCAATTTTTTTTGAATCAGTCTGATTGAGAATTTATCAGGCTTAGTGTTTCTTGTTCCAGAAAGTTGATACTTGGGACATTGATTAGGGGGTGTAGGTGTGCAACGTCATGGTGTGACCTTGAGTTGACCTTGCTGTAGTGACCTTGACCTCTAGAATATTTTCTAGGATATTTCTTGGAAACCGTAAGGTGTAGGAAGTTGATACTTGTTAGGGGTGTTGGTTTGTCGTTGTAGGTGTGCAACGTCATGGTGTGACCTTGATTTGATCTTTGACTTTCTTGTAGTGACCTTGACCTATAATGTCTTGTCTGAGCTATATTTCAGAAACCATAAAGTGCAGGAAGTTCATACTTGGGAAGGAAATTGGTTAGTGGTTGTAGGTGTGCAACGTCATGGTGTGACCTTGATTTGACCTTGTCATAGTGACCATGTGTTTTAAAATCTTGTCTTGGACATTTCTTGGATTCCATAAAGTGTAGAAAGTTGACACTTGGTAGGGACATTGGTTACTGTTTCACTACTTCTATATCTTATGGTGTTGAAAACTATTTCCCCAGGGTGTGTAGTACGGGCATCTCTGATGTTATTTTTTTCTCATTATAATAATCTTTCAAAGAAATATTTTTCATACACCATTCACAGTAAAAGTTTCCTTTGTAGTTGATTTGTATGTTATTGTTATTGCTATGTTATTTTGATTTTGTGGATTACATCAAAGAAATGACAAGTCAAGATGGACCAAATTTGACTGAATTTAAAGAAAAAATGAAACAATCACACATTACTCGACACTTTGGAGTAAAGAGGAAAAGCAACTCAAGCTGTGATGTTGCCACACTTACAGATGAGGATGGCAAGTCTGAATATTTTAAAAATCAAAGTAAAAAGGCCAAGTCCTGTGACAAGAAAAGAATAAATTTAGAGCAAACCAATACAGAAGCTGCAACCCTACCAGATTGTGCAAAAATCAATGACAATGAAGAAGATTTGGATCATGAAGGTGAGTTGTTATACAATGAAACTCTTACTGATGAACATTCATAAACTATGTTTTTGTTGGAACATAGAGACTAATGACAATATAATTGTACAAAATGAGCCTTTATTGGATTTTTAACTCCTGCCCGGCTCGCCGGCCAGAGATTATAATTTGCACCATGTGTATATGCATGCGTGGGTCACGCAGTTTTCTCTGAAACTATTGCAGTTACACATTTTTGGTAAATTATACTTGTCCTAATGAATTTTTATGCTCTTCAATATTTTTTGGATTTGGTGAACTTTGGCCTACTTTTGAGTGAGTAATAGCACTTTTACCCAATATAATTATATGACTTATAACTCTCAAACTATTGCATTTAGAGTATTTTGTTGCAGTATGTTGTTCAGCTACTTTCTCCACAGCTACAACATGGTCAGTAGTTTGGAAGTGTGTCTCCATAGTTAAGTGAGTAATAGCTACTTTGTCAATTTTTAATGATAACCATAGTGAGTAAATGTCTTATATCTTCAAAAGTATTGCAGCTACACTGTTTCTCTCAAATATGTTGTACATCTACTTTTTTGTGAACTGTAGCATATTTAAGTTTCACAACTGTTGCTCAATGTACAAGTGAGTAATGGCTACTTTATTGCTACTTTTAGTGAAAATGTGAAAATCACAAATGTCTCGCAAACCGTAAGAGATAGAGCAATTTCGAGTGAATTTTTGACACACAGGGTAGTAGAAGAGTATCCTATGCAAAGGGGAAAAATTTCAATTTTTGCCACTTTTGGCGGATATCTTGGATTTTTGCGAAAAATGAAAAAGTGTGAATATCTCGAAAACCGTAAGAGATAGAGCGATTTATAGCAAATTTTTGACCCACAGGGTAGTACAAGAGTATAATGTTGCAAGGGGAAAAATTTCAATTTTCGCCACTTTTGGCGGCCATCTTGGATTTTGCGGAAAATGAAAAAGTGTGAATATCTCGAAAACCGTACAAGATACAGCAATTTCGAGCAAATTTTTGACCCATAGGGTAGTACAAAAGTATCCTATCCAATGGGGAAAAATTTCAATTTTCGCCACCTTTGGCGGCCATCTTGGATTTTTGCGGAAAATGAAAAAGTGTGAATATCTCGAAAACCGTACGAGATAGAGCGAATTTTTGACCCGCAGGGTAGTACAACAGTATTCTGTGCCTAGGGGAAAAATTTCAGTTTTTGCCACTTTTGGCGGCCATCTTGGATTTTAGCGGAAAATGAAAAATTGTGAATATCTGGGAAAAGGTATTTCTTCCCCTTTAATGCTCGAAGGGAGATACCACGGCAGTGGTCTAGTTTTCTTTTAACATAAGTAATAGGTTATTTTATAGTGCTAGGAATCGCCCCCTATTGGAAGCTTGGTTAATCGTCCATTTTGTCCAACCAATCATCAACCAGAATCGACTTTTTACTCCATTGTTGGTCATTATATCGTGAAACACTTTGCGGGATAAAGTACATTCCCATCCGGTAAAAATTAACTGTGATCCAATATTTAGAATCTACCAAAAAGACCCACTTCCTGTAAATATGGCGGTAACTTGAAATACATGACAAATCTTCACACTTTCACCAACTATTAATCGAGCACACGGCCAATCGTCCACCACTAGTATCTTATTCTTAAAACAGAACTCTAGTGGTTACATTTGAACCAAATAGGCATTTGACAGGTATTGTAATGAGTAGTTTTGTAGCACTTAATCTCCATCGTATGGCAGACTTTTAGGCACTAGAGGTATTAAGGGAGGAAGAAAAAGTCAGACTCCAGAGACATAGCAGACCTGTTGAATGCCACAGATGGGAGGTACATATCTGTTACCCATATAAGTAAAAAAAATCGTGTTGAAGAAAATGATCATATTTTAATGACAGTATACCAGTCACAATTGCAACTTTTATTGGTAGGTGGCAAATAGTTAATTGTATCCCTGGATGAAAGTCGGGGATACTTAGGATTCAGTACGGTCACGTCACTGCAGAGATTTCCTTTCGGATGTGATAACTAAAAATATTTTAGTTAGACCTTTCATATTTGGTATGTAGGTATATATGGGCAATGCCACGAATGCTATGGTTTTGTGACGTGGTCCTTCAATTTCAAGGTCACTGATGGCCTCTTGAAGATCAGATTTTGGCCATTTTTTCACATTTTGGCCTAGTTCTCATATACAGAAAGTTAGATCATCCTATGGGTGGAAAATATAATATATATATATATATATATATATGTCCTCTGTAAGCATGCAGAAATTTGACCTTGAAGCTCTTCATTGAAGGTCATCCACAGACCGGCAAAGTACCTCACCGAGGCCATTTTTGGCCTTTTTGGAGATATTTTCACACTTAATGCTGACTATATTGCATGGAAACTATTATTAAGCATCCCGCAAGGGACGCTTGTTTGTGTATGGGAGACCTTCAGGCTCCGGCGGCTCCGCATTTTGTTTTCCTTATAACTCTGTAACCGTTAGGCGGATTCTTTTCAAATTTGGTAGGTTTAGGCAGTAGCCTTGGGGAATTTTTTTTAATATGCTGCAATGACATTTCAACCAATCAGACAGGTCACATGACCAAAAATGTCTTTTTTATCAATTCACCTGAAACTTGGCAAATACATTTATTCTATTAAAATCTGGAAATCATTAGATTTTGGCATTGATTGGTTAAGAAATGGCCGAGTAATTAATGATTAATTAATCATTATGAATTTTCCAAATAAGGAAAACACAAAAATGCTTATATCTCGAAAACCGTGCTAGATAGAGCGATTTTGACAAAATTTTTGACCCACAGGGTATCTCTGCAGAGTAGTTATCCCAATTTTCAAAAAAATTTTCTCTCGCCAAGAATGGCGGCCATTTTGAATTTTCGAATTTTTCGCAAAAATTGCAAAACATAAAAATGCTTGTATCTCGAAAACCGTACTAGATAGAGCAATTTCGACGAAATTTTTGACCCACAGGGTATCTCTGCAGAGTTGCCATGCCTATTTTCAAAAAAATTTTGTCTCGCCAAAAATGGCGGCCATTTTAAATTTTCGAATTTTTTGCAAAACATAAAAATACTTATATCTCGGAAACCGTGCTAGATAGAGCGATTTCGACGAAATTTTTGACCCGCAGGGTATCTCTGCAGAGTAGCCATGCCAATTTTCAAAAAAAATTTTGTCTCACCAAAAATGGCGGCCATTTTGAATTTTCGAATTTTTCGCAAAAATTGCAAAACATAAAAATGCTTATATCTCGAAAACCCTGCTAGATAGAGTGATTTCGACGAAATTTTTGATCCACAGGGTATCTCTGCAGAGTAGCCATGCCAATTTTCAAAAAAAAATTTTCTCGCAAAAAGTGGCGGCCATTTTGAATTTTCGAATTTTTGCGCAAAAATTGCAAAACACAAAAATGCTAATATCTCGAAAACCGTGCTACATAGAACGATTTCGACGAAATTTTTGATCTTCTGGGTATCTCTGCAGAGCAGCTATCCCAAAGAGCTTTCACTCGGTGAAGTTTCAGACCTGTAGCTAATTATTCACCTACTCAAAATGAGTAAATGCTAATTATCTGTAAAAGTATTGAGGTCCTCATGCCAGGGTAGATATTATTAACTGAGATCAGGCAAGTTCAAAGTAGACAGTTATAAGAGGATTAAAGAAGGGGAGTAATATGCAATCTTGGAACAATTGTCCCTCTTTTTAAGATGTGATTGGCTTATTGAATTGAAACTTAAATAATTTGATTCATTATTATTATCAATTATACTAAACTTTTTAAAGAAGCACTATTATCAAATTGAATCAGATATATCAGTGAAACTTTTATGAAAATTTAATTTAAATGAATGTTTATCAATAAAGATCTGGAAAAAGCTCAATTCAGTTGTAATGATTATATAATACACAAACTTTTGAAAAATTAGTAAAAATTTACTTAAACTAAAAGTACTTAAAAAGGACTTAAATGTACTTGTAAGTACATCAAATTTAAAATGCACTTAAGTACAATTCAAGTACATGTACTTGGAATTTAAAAATGTACTTAAGTACAAAGTACTTTGACCCCGACCCTGATTGAGGATACCCAATTTTTATCAAATAACTCATTCATCTACTTGTGGGAGAGCTTTCACATGGTGAAGTTTCAGACCCATAGCTAATTACTCACCTACTCAAAATGAGTAAATGTGAATTATCTCTAAAAGTATTGCAAATAGCCAATTTTTCTCAAAGAAATCATTCACCTACTTTTGGGAGAGCTTTCACTTGGTGAAGTTTCAGACCTATAGCTAATTACTCACCTACTCAAAATGAGTAAATGTGAATTATCTCTAAAAGTATTGCAGATAGCCAATTTCTCTCAAATAACTCATTCATCTACTTGTGGAAGAGCTTTCACATGGTGAAGTTTCAGACCCATAGCTAATTACTCACCTACTCAAAATGAGTAAATGCGAATTATCTCTAAAAGTATTGCAGATAGCCAATTTTTCTCAAATAACTCATTCACCTACTTTTGGGAGAGCTTTCACTTGGTGAAGTTTCAGACCCATAGCTAATTATTCACCTACTCAAAATGAGTAAATGCGAATTATCTCTAAAAGTATTGCGGATACCCAATTTTTCTCAAATAACTCATTCATCTACTTTTGGGAGAACTTTCACTTGGTGAAGTTTCAGACCCATAGGTAATTACTCACCTACTCAAAAGGAGTAAATGTGAATTATCTCTTAATAATATTGCAGATAGCCAATTTTTCTCAAATAACTCATTCACCTACTTTTGGAAGAGCTTTCACACACGAAAATGAAAAATTGTGAATATCTCGGAAAAGCTATTTCTTCTCCTTTAATGCTCGGCGGGAGATACACACCGCGGCAGTGGTCTTGTCAAAAATTTTTGTCTCCCCAAAAATGGTGGCCATTTTGAATTTTCAAAGTTTTTGCAAAACACAAAAATGCTTATATCTCGAAAACCGTGCTAAATGGAGCGAACTCAACAAAATTTTTGACCTGCTGAGTATCTCTACAGAGTAGCCATGCCAATTTTCAAAATATTTTTGTCTCGCCAAATATAGCGGACATTTTGAATTTTTGAATTTTTTGCAAAACACAAAAATGCTTATATCTTGAAAACCGTGCTAGATAGAGCAGACTGCGCTGACTTTGGTTGCCACAACAGTATAAGGCTAGAAGCGAAGCATTTTCTTAATACTTTAGCACTCACCTTTATATCCTTTTCGGGACGCTTTGTTTTTGCTAGATGGAGCGAACTCAACAAAATTTTTGACCTGCTGGGTATCTCTACAGAGTAGCCATGCCAATTTTCAAAATATTTTTGTCTCGCCAAATATAGCAGACATTTTGAATTTTCGAATTTTTTGCAAAACACAAAAATGCTTATATCTTGAAAACCATGCTAGATAGAGCAGACTGCACTGACTTTGGTTGCCACAACAGTATAAGGCTAGAAGCGAAGCATTTTCTTAATACTTTAGCACTCACCTTTATATCCTTTTCGGGACGCTTTGTTTTTGCTATGCAAAAACAATTTATCTTGTTTTTTTGCGAGCGATCCTCTAGTTTTTATTGTATCCACTGGAGGCATGCGGTGGATAATTTGGTCTAGCGTTTGCTATGCCGCTGTCTCAGAGATTTTCGGTGTTAATGCTTTCAGAGGAAAACTACACGAGCTAGGTTCGCTAAATTTGCAGGATATCCTCATTGGGGGTAAGCTTCTCTGGGACTGAAATTAGCCTCATTCTGAAAAACAAGATGACCGCCACAGGCATTTCTTTGAAAATTATCTACATTTTTCTACTGGCTGTTTCTCGTAGGTAGAAGGTTGAATCTCTTCATAGGTGATATGTATAACAGATATACATGTCCTCTACAACCTTACAGATATTTGACCTTGAAATTTGACCTTATTGGTCCTAAAGGTTTGTAATGGTAAACCAACCTATAGGAAATCATGGACTGTGAATGACCTTGGACCTCTGCTTATAGAGTGAGTGATGTAAATTCGCCACTTTTTTTTTGCAATTTTGGTTTTGTTCATCAAGTCACATTTTTTTCCAATTTTTTTTTTGTTTTGATAAATATGGCCAAACCCTGCATTATCAAAAACTGGAAAAAAAAATTAACTCACCTGGACATATAGGTTCACTGAGGGAGCTGTTATTATTTATACAAAAATATCTATTATTTATGAAAATGGATCTAAATTCGCCAGTTTTGAAAAAACCTGTTTTTCAAGCATAATACCTAACATACTGTAACAAAATTTAAGTTAATTTAATATTTTTCATCTTTTATAGCCTAAAATTGACATTAATATAGATGTAACTTTTCAAAGGTTTGTCCCAGAGAAGTTTAAAGTGTTTGTTGCTATTTGTTAAAAAATGCATAATTTATACATTTTGAAGTCATTGTAAGAGTACATCATTCAGAAATATACTTAAAACAGTGAAAATATAAAAGCGTGGACCATAAAATCTTGCAGTAAAATAGATAAGTATTTTTTCTATTTATATTTAACAAAATTATGACATGTTTTCCTTATTTGTGCTGTAAAACTGACAAAAACCAAAAAGTGGCGAATTTACATCCATTGGCGAATTTACATCACTTGCTCTAAAAAGTTATAATATATATATATGTCCTCTGTAAGCATGCAAAAAATGTTCACCTTGAAGCTCTTCATTGAAGGTCATCCACAGACTGCCAAAGTACCTCACCGAGGCCATTTATGGCCTTTTTAGAGATATTTTCAGTCTAAATGCACTAAAAGCATAAAAAACATAAAACCGTGAATGTCACGCTTCAACTATGGGGGATACACTGCATCGAGATGCAATGTCTAGTTTCCATATTGTCATATTTCTCTTTTACACTAACCCAACTGTATGAAAGAATCACACTGGTACACATGCTTTGTATTGAGGGTACTATTTGCAAATGAACCTTTAAGTGAGTATTCATAATGTAATTATTATATTTCAGCTACTCTGATCTTTTCACAGATAGGAACAAGAAGGTTGTTCCATGTAGCAAGGAAAGAGAAGATATAGAGCGAACAGATACAGTGGATGTAACCTTGAGCAGCAACAGTACATCAAATTTCAATGATGAAGGTTTGTGCTCTTGCAGTAACTTGCCAATGGAGATCACACACCAGTCAGTAGGCTTACAAGTTTACACTAAATCATATATCAACTTCAGTTATTTTTAAAGGTAAGATTGGGCTGAAAATGGGATTGAAAGCTCAAGAATATTGTGAGGGCTGGCTGTTTCTCCAGAAGTCATGCAGTATCCATATATTACACAAAAGACAAAAGGACTTGGTGAAAGTCTATGTCAAAAGAGGCATCACATGTGTTATTTGTTGATATAAATAACCTTTTTTGAGTACCCAGTTTACTGGTTTCTACTAGGTTTTCTCAATAAGCTGTTCTCCATGTGGGTACCTGGACACCCCAGTACAGCCCTAGTTATTTTTAGTTTCATTTTTGCACAATGTCAAATTCACCAGCATTAGTATTATGATACAAGTTAACTAAAATACACCAAGGTTGTTAATTATTTCACATTTTTGTTTTGTCTGTGAAATTGATATTGGGCTAGTGTGGTAAAGTACAGAGCTCTGCTTATGGGTTTCGTGAAGGGGACATTTCATATTTGAAGTTAGTGTTTGAAGAACCCAATGATTCATGTTACAGGTTTTACTTTAAAAATAATGGTAATGTATGTTGTAATTAGTGCTGAAGTCAATTTTTATAATATTTAATATGGAAGAGTGCATTACAGACTAATATTTATTGTCCCTTCATATAGGAATAAAAGACATATTAGAGTGCTTTATGATGGTTTTAAACTATCGAGTGGCTGAATATTAAAGGCACAAAGCCCGAAGAATACAGCTCGAGAATTTGTCTTTTATTCCTATTCTAAAATGGTTACATTGATATTTTGGTCAAAATAAGCAGTAAATCTTACGCAAATTTCAAAACAAAAACCACCATCTTGGCTGTTCCATTAACTAAACATGCATAGTGATGGATGTGCAAACAGCCTTTTGGTTTAATTATTGTTAGGAAATCCCCACAGAATTCTGTGATCTCATAAATATTTATGTGCAGTTGATCTTTAAATGAAATATTGATAAAATCCCTTATTGAATTATTGTTTCCCCGGCGCGAAGCGGGGATACTATGGATTCATCATCGTTGTCATCCGCGCCCGCAGAGATTTCTTGTTAGCGACCTACAGTCCACATTTCTTTCCAGATTTCTTTCATATTTGGCAGGTGGCTTGATATGGTGGAGGACTCGCCACCCTATCTTTTTGGTAGGCTTTATGTCTAAATTAGGCCTTTGGTACACAAAAATGTCTAAAATGTGGAATATTGCTTGTTAGCGATCTACAGTCCACATTTGTTTCCAGATTTCTTTCCAGATTTCTTTCATATTTGGCAGGTGGCTTGGTATGCTAGAGAACTTGCCACCCTATCTTTTTGGTAGGCTTTATGTCTAAATTAGGCCTGTGGTAGACAAAAATGTCTAAAATGTGGAATATTGCTTGTTAGCGACCTACAGTCCAAATTTCTTTCCAGATTTCTTTCATATTTGTCAGGTGGCTTATCGCTTTAAAGTATTGCAGATAGCCAATTTTTCTCAAATAACTCATTCACCTGCTTTGGGGAGAGCTTTCACATGGTGAAGTTTCAGACCCATAGCTAATTACTCACCTACTCAAAATGAGCAAATGCGAATTATCTCTAAAAGTATTGCAGATAGCCAATTTTTCTCAAATAACTCATTCACCTATTTTTGGGAGAACTTTTACTTGGTGAAGTTTCAGACCCCTAGCTAATTATTGACCTACTCAAAATGAGTAAATGCGAATTATCTCAAGTATTGCGGATAGTCGATTTTTCTCAAATAACTCATTCATCTACTTTTGGGAGAGCTTTCACATGGTGAAGTTCCAGACCCGTAGGCAATTACTCACCTACTCAAAATGAGTAAATGCCTATTATCCCTAAAAGTATTACAGATAGCCAGTATTTCTCAAATAACTCATTCACCTACATTTTGGAGAGCTTTCACATGCTAAAGTTTTTTTATGAATTTTTTATATAATTTTTAATGCATTAAAACTAATGAAATCATGCACTAAATCAATTATAACTTGAAAAGTATTGCATTTAAAGCACTTTGTTAAAATATGTTATTCAGCTACTTTTTCCATAGCTACAACATGGTGAGTAACTTGGGTGTCTATCTCAATAGCTAAGTGAGTAATAGCTACTTTTAGACTTTTCACTAACTTCCATCATGAGTAAAATCACTTGTAACTTGAAAACTATTGTATTTAGAGAATTTTGTATAAATATGTTATTCAGCTACTTTTGGATCAGCTATAACATAGTAAAATTTCAGACATGTAGCTCATGGCATAGCTGAGTAATAGCTACTTTGAGGTTATCACTGTTGAATAAATCACTTATAACTTGAAAACTATTGTATTCAGAGTATTTTGTTTCGATATGTTATTCACCTATATTGGGGTCAGCTATAACATAGTAAACTTTCAGACCTGTAGCTCATGGCATAGCTGAGTAATAGCTAATTTGAAGTTATCACTGTTGAGTAAATCAGTTATAACTTGAAAACTATTGCATTTACAGAAATTTGCGTAAATACGTTATTCAGCTACTTTTGGGTCAGCTATAACATAGTGAAATTACAGACCTGTAGCTCATGGCACAACTGAGCAATAGCTATTTTCAGGTACTGACTGTTGAGTAAATCAGTTGTAACTTGAAAAATGTTGCATTTTAGAGTATTTTGTTAAAATATGTTGTTCACCTACTTTTGGGTCAGCTATTACATAGTGAAATTACAGACCTATAGCTCATGGCATAGCTGAGCAATAGCTATTTTCAGGTTCTCACTATTGAGTAAATCACTTATAATTTGAAAACTATTGCATTTATAGTATTTTGTTTCATATGTTATTCACCTAGTTTGGGGTCAGCTATAACATAGTAAAATTTCAGACCTGTAGCTCATGGCATAGCTGAGTAATAGCTACTTTGAGGTTATCACTGTTGAGTAAATCACTTATAACTTGAAAACTATTGCATTTACAGATATTTGTGTAAATACGTTATTCAGCTACTTTTGGGTCAGCTATAACATAGTGAAATTACAGACCTGTAGCTCATGGCACAACTGAGCAATAGCTATTTTCAGGTACTGACTGTTGAGTAAATCAGTTGTAACTTGAAAAATATTGCATTTGGAGTATTTTGTTAAAATATGTTGTTCACCTACTTTTGGGTCAGCTATAACATAGTGAAATTACAGACCTATAGCTCATGGCATAGCTGAGTAATAGCTATTTTCAGGTTCTCACTATTGAGTAAATCAGTTGTACTTGAAAACTATTGCATTTACAGTATTTTGCTTAAATATGTTGTTCACCTACTTTTGGGTCAGCTATAATATAGTAAAAATTCAGACATGTAGCTCATTGCATAGCTGAGTAATAGCTACTTTGAGGTTATCACTGTTGAGTAAATCAGTTGTAACTTGAAAACTATTACATTTAGGGTATTTTGTTTAAATCTGTTATTCACATAATTTTTGGCCAGTTATATCATAGTGAAATTGCAGACCTGTATGTCATGGCATTGCTGAGCAATAGCTACTTTCAGGTTCTCACTATTGAGTAAATCATTGTATCCACTGGATAGCCACAGTGTGTAGAGAGATTTCACCATTACCGCTCTAATGAAAAAAATATTATAGCTAGCCTTCTCAAGTTTGCAGAATATATTAATAACCATAAAATGTTGCCTGAGAATATTTTTTGCCTCATTTTGAAAAACAAGATGGCCGCCAGGGATGTTCATTCGACTTTAAACAAGGACTTTTGTTGGCCCTCTAGAGCAAAGGGTATTATAGGTAGAGATCTCAAATTCGCAGGATATGTTCCTCATTATAAAATCTTGACTGCGAATATTTTTAAGATGGCTGCTACAAGCGTTTATTTGTCCGTCATGAAAAGTGCTTATATCTCCCGTATTATTGGTCTTAGAGGTTTGGGATGGTAAACCAACCTGTAGGAAATCATGGGCTGGGAATCTGTTGATGTGGTCCGATTTGACCTTGGACCCCTTCTTCAAGGTCAAACGAGGTAGCCAAACTTAAAAGTGCTTATAACTCGCTTATTATTGGTCCTAGAGGTTTGGGATGGTAAACAATCATGGGCTGGGAATCTGTTGATGTGGTCTGATTTGACCTTGGACCCCTTCTTCAGGGTCAAACAAGGATAGCCAAACTTAAAAGTGCTTATAACTCGCTTATTATTGATCCTAGAGGTTTGGGATGGTAAACAATCATGGGCTGGGAATCTGTTGATGTGGTCCGATTTGACCTTGGACCCCTCCTTCCAGGTCAAACAAGGAGAGCCAAACTTAAAACTGCTTATAACTCGCTTATTATTGGTCCTAGAAGTTTGGGATGGTAAACCAACATGTAGGAAATTATGGGCTGGGATTCTTTTGGTGTGGTCAGATTTGACCTTGGACCCCTCCCTCAAGGTCAGTTGAGGATTGCCAAACTTAAAATTGCTTATAACTCGCTTATTATTGGTCCTACAGGTTTGGGATGGTAAATCAACCTACAGGAAATCAGGGGCTGTTAATCATTTGGTGTGGTCGGATTTGACCTTGGACCCCTCCTTCAAGGTCAAACAAAGATAGCAAAACTTAAAAGTGCCTATAACTCGCTTCTTATCGGTTCTAGAGGTTTGGGATGGTAAACCATCCTATAGGAAATCATGGGCTGGGAATCTTTTGGTGTGGTCAGATTTGACCTTTTGGACCCCTCCTTCAAGGTCAAATAAGGACAGCCAGACTTAATTGGTCCTAGAGGTTTGAGATGGTAAATGAACCTATAGGAAATCATGGGCTGGGAATGTTTTTGTGTGGTTGGATTTGACCTTGGACCCCTTCTTCAAGGTCGTACGAGGATACTGCATTTGCAGTATTTCTTTAAATGTGTTTTAACCTACTCTTTACACTTAAACTGAGTTACCTTGTTACTTTCCCTCATAATACCATTTGCGGGGCACAACTTTTTTGTCCTTTTCTTCTGTCAGCTTCAGAATTTCTTTTGAACATGCTGTTCAATTACCATTTACTGTACTTCGGTACAACACTTTCCCTGACAATTATGCTTTCCTCTTATTATCACCTTCATAAATCAAAAACACTCAGTCAGCTGACACAGTTCACAGGCACTCTCCTCTTGTTAGTTTACTGATTAATGCTGTCATCTTGCTATTGACATACATTTTCTTTCTCTTAGATGTTATTTTCTCTACTTAAACATCATTTTGACCTTAATTTAACTGACACTGCTCTGAAAGTATCCCAATCTTTTTACTGTTTCACTACTTCTATTTCTCATGGTGTTGAAAACTATTTCCCCAGGCTGTGGGGTATGGGCATCTCTGATGCTATTTTCTATACAGCCTTTCCATCCAATTTGTCATTATAACTTTTATAAGTCTAAATGAACTTAAAATTAATATTCTGAGAAAGTTTTCTTATTCTTAGAACTTTTTTTCAGAAATTGGTTGTTTTCTTAGAAAATTCTAAGCATAAGAATGTTACTGTGACCCAGTGGACTGAGTTCTACGTACAATATTTTATCTGTACTTCTGATGACTAATCTGTATTTTGACATGTTTAGTACAGTGGGACTCTTTGTGTGGGCCAAATCTCAACTGTCAGTACACCATATTGTACAAGAAGTCTGTTGCTGACGAGTTGCTTGCAGAGTGTGAGAAGACCATTGAATACAACACTGGAAAACTATGTCAAGTGAAAATCATGGGAAGGTGGCATGATATTCCCAGAAAACAGGTGATTCAACGACCCCCCAAAACTTTTATTTCCCTAACAGTGGCTGTTGAAAAGAGGCTGTGCAGTTGAGTAGGAATATAGAAATATAGAGTAAGAAATCTAAAATTCGCCAGGAATCTAAAATTCGCCACCTCTAAAACCTTAGTTAATTTTATGAAAAAAATGATGTTTTTGTCTCACAATTGGTATTTTTCAGTTCAAAAAGCCTTAATTTACTATACATTCAACAAATCTCACCACAATTCATTTATTTTATTAGTATTTTCACATGTGGCGAATTTCAGATATGTGGCGAATTTTAGATTTCTTACTTTATGTGAAAATATGTTCAATAAACTGTTAAAATTGAAAAGTAAGGAACCAAAATACAGTATAGAATGGTTTAAAATGCTCTATATCTTGAAAAATGAAAATTGATGATTAGCACGGCAGGCTATTTATTAGGTTGTCACATACTCAATATCCCATGAAAAAATAAGTGTCAAATTAGATTCACACTCACTTTGCTTGGGCTGTTTAATAGTTACTTTTTATTAGTTATCGGTTTAAAATATTTACATTTTGACAGTGCCAAAGAAGTGAGATATGCATATAAATTCCCTTATTAATTTGATCTAAAATGAAAGATAATCTTGAAACTGTTCACCTGTTTTGTTTTCCCTGTGCTCCAGCACTTGTCAATGTTTGTGTGTATCTCAGGTTGCACAGGGCAGCACTGGATTATCCTACAACTTCTCAGGAAACACGGTTCCCGCCAGACCCTGGAGCCCTGTCATCAAACAGATCAGAGACCGTATAGCACAGCTCACAGGATGGGACTTCAACTTTGTCCTAATCAACAGGTAGAATACAATAGAACCCCTATTATCCGAACTGTCTGATAGTTCCATTTTATTGCGTTAATACATCCTATCCAATGGACAATTGCTTTACCGGTCGGCGCGACCGGTCCCGCCAAACGCCAGAAAAAGACGTCCTGTATAGAATACCGGCAGGACCGGTCAGGAGAGTGCATTCGCCAGGTGGCACATTGTACTTCCTCTTCCTGTCTAGACAGCGTGACATCATAGCATCTTTTTTCGTTTGGCGCGTGGAGAGTGAAGATGTGTTTTCAACGACAAGGAAATTTTGGTTTTATACCGAACTCATCCATTTTATTTCATATTTGAAGTAATTCAGAAGTTTTATCTACAACTATGTCATCACCAGGACAAAGAAGAGGTTCATGCGGACACGCTATGGCTGGGTTCGCACCCACTCCAAGTGTACGAGGTGTAGGGACAAAGGGCTAGGCGACGACCCCTGCGTCCTGAAGAAGGAATGCGTTATTTGCAAAGGGTTTACCCCTGAGCAGTCCCATCAACTGGCTACACCTACCTATAGGGACAGAAAGACAAGAAGACGACCTCCAATTCTACGGCCTCATCCACCCCCACTCTAGTGGACCCAGCACACGTTAGCGTACTGGGTAAAGTGGAAAAGGTCAAGCCTGTGCAGTCGACCCCTACCAAGAAGACGAAACGTAGTGAGTCTCCAAAGCCGTCTGCCAGCAAGAAGAGATCTTCAAGCAGTAGACCTTCAACTGAAGATCTCCAGCAACTGGATGACAAGTGGGGAGAGAGGTTTTCTAGACTGGAGGCGATGTTGCTAGCCAAGGTTTTCACAGTGCCGGTTGAACCGGTTGTGAAGCCAGCTTCAGATGTGACTCCCACTCAGAAGCCATTTTTTGATCCGGGGGCCACCACCAGCAGTCTACCTGTGGAGATCGGTCTGCCAGTTGAGAAACCCGGTCCCTGCCTTGACCAGGCTACCGGTATTGCTGTAGAAGAGATGCAGACTGCCACCCAGCCCCTTGGGGCTCCCGGTGCAGGGATAGCAACCCAGCCTGTTCAGGCCCCCGGTTCGTTCCCAGAGGTTCAGCCCACCGGGGATGTAGATCTGAATGCAGCTTCTGACAGTGAAGATGAGCAGTTCAGCGAAACCGGTTCCCTGGATGGTGACATCCACCGGGACCGGTCAGCAGACAAAGAACCTTCTAGAGATGACCCTGAGACTGAGCCCACTGAGGAGGCTAACTACAGGGAAACCATGAGGGGTGTGAGGAGTTTCATGAACTGGCACAGGGTTCCTGAGTTTGAAACCGTGTCCTCTACTGCAGATGACAACCCCTTTGCCAGTACCAGTGTCCAGCCAACCGGTAAAGTCAGTGTGAAACTTCCTGTGGACGACTGGTTGTGCAGGAAGATGTCCAGCCTTAACCTCACAATCAAAGAAGGCTACCCTACTAGGAATTCTGACAACACTGGCCTCCTCAGGGATCAGTTCATCAAAACCCCTAGAACTTCTAGATGGTACGGGATGCATGCTGAAAAAGACAGTGAGAGTTCTACGGTTCGTAGCTGGTCACCGGATCCAGCCAAACTCAACCACTCTTTCAGCAGGGTTGCCAGAAGAAATTTGCCATCTGCTCCACCCTCTCGAGCTTTCAGTCAGGATCTCCTCAGACGCTGGGAGAGGGCAGCTAGTGAACAGACAATCATGTGTAACCAGGCTGCTGGTTTGTCAAGGTGTCTGACTAGGGTTCAGGACTCAATGAACTCTCAGTTAAAAACCCTGCGTTTGGACAGTAAATGCAAGTCATCTGAAAAGATGAAACAGGCTGTCAGTGAACTGGAGTATTTGACCACCTTCAACCGGTCCGTATCTCAAGCAATGGCCAGGACTATGCAAGACCTTTCAGAAGCAGTATTCATCAACATGGCCAACTTCACCCTTGCTCACAGGGATAGTTACCTGGACTATTTACATGCGGGGGTGAAGCAAGATACGTTGCACGCCTTGAGAACGTCGCCAGTTCATTTGAACGCTTTATTCCCGGACCAGCAAATATCAAAAGCTGAAGAGGAAATCTGTAAGAGTGAAGAGAGGCGTTCTTCCGGTACTTCTCACCGACAGCAAGGTCGCTTCCACCCATATGCTGCAAGTGACAAGGTTACTAGCCATCACACCAACAAGAAGAACGTCCCTGCTTGGAAACAGATCAAAGACAAGCAGCAGGCTATGAAAGGTCGTTTGTTTATTTGGGATTTAACGTCGCTTTCAACACTGTACAGGTCATATCACGACGGGTAGTTGGAAGGGCAGAGGAAACCAGTACATAGAGTTCGCTAGGGTTGTGTACTGTAAACTGCCGACCAACGGCAAGCAAATACCAGCTTTCCCACTGCCTCAGAGGTGGGAGGCGAGAGTGTTACCACTCTGCCACCGTGGCCGTGGCAAGGCCTCAACATTTACACAGAAGCCTGCCAAGGGGTTCAAGTCTCATAAATGACAATCACTCTATAATTCCTGTGACTGGTCAGAAGAACTCTGTACTTATTACCGGTCAGGGAGACTTGAACCCAGCACCAGTGGTGTCAAAGAACAGCAAAGTGACTTTAAATTTCAATGTAGACTCTCATATTGCAAATGCTCATACTGTCACCGGGTTGCCGCAAAGGAAAGGCATAAATCCCAATGCATGTCAATTATACACAGAAATAAAATATGTGAAAGATGTTTTTTGTGTAGGTCACTTGCCTTCTGTAAATCTTGTCACCAATGTCCAACATGCTGTTTTAGATCCTCCTGTAGGGGCCAGGTTACAACAGTGTTGGGAGAAATGGGAAACCCTGGGTTCAAGTCCAAAAGTGGTAAAGATTCTGAGGGAGGGTTACACCCTCCCCTTCCGGTTCAGACCCCACTTGACAAGGTCACCGACTGTAATAAGCAACTACCACAATCCAACCAAACAGTCCTTCCTTTTAGAGGCACTGTATCAGCTGATAAACAAAAATGCAGTCGAACCGGTGGAAAATCCAAACTCACTGGGGTTTTACAACCGGCTATTTTTGGTACCCAAACCCAACAACCGGTGGAGACCGATTCTAGACCTGAGCACCTTGAACACCTTTTTGAACACAGTCGTTCAAGATGGAGACCCCAGAGACAATAAGAACCTCCCTACAGACAGGGGAGTGGGTCACATCCATAGATTTCAAAGACGCATACTTCCACATACCAATTCAGTCAGTCCAGGAAGTACATGCGTTTTCACCTCCAGGGTCGGTCCTACCAGTTCAAAGCCCTTCCCTTTGGCCTGTCCACAGCCCCCATGGAGTTCACAGTGGTGACCAAAGAGGTCAAACTCATGGCACTTCAAAAGGGTATAAGGACCCACCAGTACCTAGACGACTGGCTGGTGAGAGCCTCTACCCACGACACCTGTCTCCAGCATACTCAAACCCTAGTCACACTGTGCCAGGAGCTAGGGTGGCTGGTGAACAGGGAAAAATCAGAACTGGTTCCACAGCAGGTCTTCAACTTTGTAGGTTACCAGTTCGACCTGAAGGAGGGCAGGGTCAGACCAACAGAGGAACGTTGGCAGACCTTGACAGATAAGATCAGATCAATACTGTCGGATCCGGTATGCCCGGTCCGGAAATTTATGTCTCTCATAGGGCTACTCACAGCAACAGAAAAACAAGTCCACTTAGGGCGACTACACATGAGACCCATACAGTGGCACTTAAAGAACAACTGGAGGGTCCCAGAATCACTGGAAAAGGTGATACCAGTTCCCAAGTCCCTCCACCCCCATCTAAGGTGGTGGCTGGAGGAAAGCAATGTGCTACTAGATCAACCATTACACCCTCTAAAACATGCTCTGCAGATCTTTACAGACGCATCAAACGAAGGGTGGGGCGCTCACTTGGACGACCACACTGCAAGAGGCACTTGGTCCCTTCCAGAGAGCAAGTTACACATAAACCACTTAGAGCTAAAAGCAGTATTTCTAGCTCTAAAAGAGTTTTGAACCCTGGTCTGCAACAAGACAGTGTTGATAGCTACAGACAACACAACAGTGGTTGCCTATATCAACAAAGAGGGGGGGGATGAAGTCGGGGTCACTGTGTGCCCTACTGTGGCGAATCCTGTCCTGGTGCACCAGACAGCAGGTAACCCTCAGGGCACGTCACATCCCCGGCCAGCTGAATGTGATAGCAGACAAGCTATCCAGGCTTGGCCAGACCATTCAAACAGAGTGGTCATTTCATCCAGCAGTGTTCCAAGCGGTATGCTCAAGGTGGCACCAGCCACAAGTGGACCTGTTTGCCACCAGGTTCAACAACAAACTGCCACAGTTTGTGTCACCGGTTCCAGACCCCCAGGCTTGGGCAGTGGATGCACTCAGCCTCTCCTGGGAGGACCTGGACCCATACGCCTTCCCACCGGCAGCCATCTTGGGCAAAGTGGTGGAGAAGCTCCAGGACTACCCCTGCAACAGAATAATTCTGATTGCTCCAGGGTGGCCCAACATGCCCTGGTTTTGGGACCTGGTAGCAATGTCAAGCCAGATCCCGCTCTGTCTGCCCACCATACCAAACCTAGTGTCTCAGCCATTCAACCTTCACAGGAACCTGTCGAATCTGAACCTACATGCCTGGCTCCTAGAGCCTCAGCAATCAAGGAGCAAGGCTTCTCTGAGGCAGTGGCAGCACGAATTGAGGCTCCTCAAAGAAGATCAACCAGATCTGTCTATGAGGCAAAGTGGACCATTTTTACAAAGTGGTGCCTCAGTAATCAGGTGGACTTCAGGACCCCACCTCTGAAAGCCATTGCTGACTTCCTCCTGCACTTGTTTCAGGAGAAGAAGTTACAACCAGGCACTATTGATGGCTACAGATCCGCCATTGCTGATAAACTGGGCAATTCCACCATTAATGTCAGCAAAGATGAGAATCTCACTTGTCTCCTGGATAGTTTCCATAGAGACAGACCTAAGGGCAGGAGGGGCATCCCTTCCTGGAACCTTTCACTGGTTTTACATCAGCTCACAAAGGCTCCCTTTGAACCCCTGAAAGAGGCCTCCTTGAAACATTTAACTTTCAAGACTGTTTTCTTGCTGGCCTTGGGTTCAGGTAAACGCAGGAGTGAGATCCATGCTTGGTTACATAAGAACATCAGACACCAGTCAGACTGGTCTAAGGTGTCTTTGTACCCCTCACTCAGCTTCCTATCCAAGAACCAGCTGGCTAAGGAAGGTCCAGATAGTGTGGCACCAGTGGTCATCCCAGCCCTGGCTCCATCCCTGGATAGGTCACTCAAAGGTGACAGGTCCCTATGTCCAGTTAGAGCTCTGCGCTACTACTTGGACAGGACTGCAGACCTCAGGCAGAATAAGGAGTTAGTCTTTGTCTCCTTCAAGAAGGGTTTTGATAAAGACATCTCACCTGCCACCATCTCCTCATGGATCAAACAGACTGTGGTTCTGTGCTATGAGCTCTCTGACCAGGAGACCCTCACCTTACATCAGGTTAAAGCCCATGATGTTAGGGCCTTTGCTGCCTCTAAGGCTTTCCAGTCAGGGATTTCCTTAGATCAGATCTTGTCAGCCTGCCACTGGAAATCTCACAACACCTTCACCCAATTCTATTTGAAGGATGTTGCCTGGGCAGACTCAGAGCTTTTCCACCTGGGACCTGTAGTGGCTGCCCAACAGGTGCACCACCAGGCCCAGAGGTGAGGAGATATTGTATATATGTAAATATGTACATATTGTAAATATGTTAGATAGGTACATAATGTAAATATGTTGATTGTACATATATTATAAAAAAAAACAAAAAAAAACAAAAAAACTGTGACTTGATTCGTCTGGGACTGAACTCGGCCCCTCTCTCTCTATCTTTCCCTTCTCAGACCAACTCTGGAAGGAAAGAAAAAGGGGGGGGGCAACGTCGGTAGACTCCCGGTTAACCGGTGAGTTGGTGGCCGACCTTGACCTATCAGGGTTCTCTGACCCTAGGTCAAATGGACCTGTACTATTTTGTTTTGTTATGAGTTCACATAAGTCCCTAGCTGCTTACCCGCCTACCAAGCGGTAGTTATTCAGCAATTGTCCATTGGATAGGATGTATTAACGCAATAAAATTGCAAATTTAATAAGTAAATTAAATTTTTATAAGTTAATACCCTATCCAATGGACAGGCAAGGCCCACCCAACCGGCCCCGCTATCAGCTTACTAGGGGTCTTACTAGGACCAGACACGAAAAAGATGCTATGACGTCACGCTGTCTAGACAGGAAGAGGAAGTACGATGCGCCACCTGGCGAATGCACTCTCCTGACCGGTCCTGCCGGTATTCTATACAGGACGTCTTTTTCTGGTGTTTGGCGGGACCGGTCGCGCCGACCGGTAAAGCAATTGTCCATTGGATAGGGTATTAACTTATAAAAATTTAATTTACTTATTAAATTTGCAATTTTATGAACTCATTTTTACTCTCCCAAATAGTTACTTCATTTAATGCTTTGTATTAAAATACCCCTTCTATGTAAGTAATACCAGTGTCATCTGTCATATATGAGTAATTCATAGGCAAACTTATGTGACCCCTATTGTGACAGTCTTATAGCAGTAGTAATCCCATCATAAAAATTCCAAAATAATGGCTATCTCAGTTCAATGCAAGATGTTTAGGCCACTAAGATGTCCTTTTCAAAAAAAAAAAAAAAAAAACTTTGAAGTAGCTTATGTTTATCAGATTGAATATTCAGATCTTGGAGCAATGATGAATTGCAGTCAAATATGATGTAAATCTGACCCATCATTTACTGAATTGTGCTTTCATGTTTGTATATTTTATTCAGATAGGTAACATTATTAAGATTTATGAAAAATGGTTGTCTGAAATATATTTTGGGTTTAGTTAAAAAGTATTCATAAATGTATTAGAATACTTTTCAAAAAGTATTTGTATTCGTATTCAAATACCTTTGAAATTGATGTTTTGGTATTCATATTCATGGAAGTGAAAAGTATTTGTATTCGAATACTTATGAAAATGTTTGCCCCAGGTCTGCTCTGTATATGAACCTTTGTTGTCTTACAGTGTCCTTCACTACAGAACTCAAAGTGCTATGTGACCCATCCTGACTGAAAAATACAGCTCAAACTCTAGTGACTGACGTCCTGAAACTGAAAAGATAAAATCTCAAGAGATGGTTATTTATCAACATCCCTGAGGTTCTTTGTCCTACCTAATAACAGAAGACCACCTTTTTAAGTTGTCCTCTGAGCCACTATGTATATGTCTTTACCTGGGATTGATCCCAGGTGGATTGTGTTGCTAGGCAAGTGTGTGTTACCCACTAAGCCACAGTAGCAGTTTGATCAAATTACAGAAGCCTCCACCATGTGGCAAAACTTGTGTGAACGCAACTTGCTTCCTCCACTGTCAACAACTGCCCTTATCATGGGACATATGGAACCTGTGTGGTCAATCATTCAATTAATTCGTCAATCTATCATTGAGATAGTCTTGATTTATCAGGGTTTGCGATTACGCTGTCCGAGTATGTTAAACACGCGGTATTTCAGATTTGGACGCGAATTTCGGTTGTCAGTGTGTCCGTTGGGACGCGATTTTTATGAAGAAAATATTTCTGCTTTAGAAGCGAATTTCGGTTGGCAGGAAGTATAGATATGCATGCAATATATATATATAACACTGAAAATAAGCTTTATATTTTAAAATTAAATGATTTCGAGCGATTTCCTGGCAAGTTCTTCATGTCGACCAGTGTTACACGAAATTTCATGTGTGACGAGATTCTTCCAAAACAGCCAATCAGTGCTGGTGTTGTACACTTGCAAATCTACTCAAAACGTTATATATCAAAAGGAAGCCTGATCTCTGCACGGAAACAATCAAAACAACAAGCCAGGACGGTGAACTTTCGTGGGAGACGAACTATACTAAATCTTGGCAACTCTTGATATTTAACCCCGGAAAGTCCCTCGCAAATAAAAGCTGTAACAAATATTCAAAAGGGAATGTAACAAAAGAACTATATCTCGGGAACTACCCAGTGATTTTTATAAATCTTGGCAACTCTTGATATTTAACCCCGGAAAGTCCCTCGCAAATAAAAGCTGTAACAAATATTCAAAAGGGAATGTAACAAAAGAACTATATCTCGGGAACTACCCAGTGATTTTTATCAAACAAAAAGAAACAGAAATTATAAATTTTTTTCTTTCAGACAGTACAAATACGATATTTGTAGCTTAAATAAAATAATCATACAAAAAATGTCACTCAAATTTCACTAAAATGATGTTTGTTGACTGGAGTTAAGCTTTTTAAAATATTTTCAAAATTGATTTATCGACAGATACATATTATTTATCAGTAGAAAGGAAATTAGACAGTTCTTCTATATTTATATCCCCAGACGAAAGTCGGGGATATATTGGATTCAGGTCCGTCGCGCCGCCGCCGCCGCCGCCGCCGTAGAAATTTCCTTGTGGACGCGATAACTCAAAAACAAATTAATTTTTTTTTTTCAAACTTGGTACACATGTTAAGGGTGCCCAAAGGAAGATCCCTATTTTAAGGTGACCTTAAACTCCCAGTAAAAAAGAACTTATGGCCACCTTAAGGTCAGAAATTGGACTTTTGGCCACTTAGAGCCCTGTAGGTCACAAACTATGATGCTCAGCTGGCTAAAATTTTACCTGACAACACATTAATATGTTCTTAGTACATGTGCCGAAAATCACGACTTTAAGTTGAGGAGAAAATTGTCTTTGAGGCCCATAAATACCCCCACTTAGGGATTTTTTGCTATACTTTTCACATATTTTGCCCTATAATTTGGAAGTGGTAATTCTGATGAGTCTCAAACTGTGCTAGGTATAACTTTGATATGTAATCCTTGTCTGTAGAAAATTTTAGGGCTGTAGGTTTACCCAAAGGGGTCGACTTAAGGTCTCAAAAGTACCCACAGAGACCCAATTTATGCACTTTTTGCCACTTTCAAGCACTGTAGCTTTCAAACTATGTCTCTCATCTAAGTTAAATATCATCTGGGAATATATCTATGTGTTTTCTTATATGTGCCCCAACATTTAGGCCTTTAATAGACAGTTAACCTGTGTATCAGGACCATAAACACCCACCCGAGTGACCCTTATAAGACATTTTTCACATCTTTTTCCCTGTAACTTGGAAATGGTAAGTCTGAGAAGTTTCAAAATATGTTTGCTCTGTTTGTTATTAACTCTCTATTTAAAGTGACTTATAAGCCCATATAGGGCTGGGTATTACTTCAATAGTTTTTGTATAATCCTTGTCAACATAATACATGTCACTATAATAAACTAATAAACTAAACTAAGTCCCAACCCACATCCCCCACCCGGATTCCCCCCACCCACCTCTGGGACCTCCAGCTATATTGAGTGACACTAAATAAACAAAGGTATTTAATGATATCAGATGAGAAACAAAGACCTCAATGGGGTTGCAGATCTTGTGTAATAGTGAGAGAGGTGTGGAGAAGGGGAGAGGGGTGGGGGTGGGAGGTGGTGGCCTTCATTACATATAACACAAAGGGGAGTCAGAACAGAGATTGTGTCACATATTTAGGTTGCATATATATGGACCACATATATAGGTATAGAGGAAATGAATAACTGAAAACAATTTGCAAATTCTAAAAATAATATAATAAAATAATAATATAAATAATTTTTTTTTAAATAATATTTTATTTGTGAACAAATATAGAAACAGATATGCGCTTTTGGGATTATGAATTTTAGAATGGACATTGAATCATCAATCATTTAAATACTTTGAAGGAAGATTGAAAAGTATGATGAGTTGAGTTAAAAATACGGAGTGGCTGCTGATCCGTGTTTCGCGGTTCAATAGTTTAATGGTCTGTTGGTCTGTGTAGTTTATAAACACTTACAGTTCCGTGAATTATGAGAAATAAAGGCAGGAAAATGCTAAACACAACCACTGTGATAAGTTTGACACACAAGAAGATTTGAAATATTACATGACTGTAAACTCACAACACTGTCACTTTCACTTCAGCTGATAATTGCAATTACCAGCCGGTTAAATCAATGGAAGGGATATTGCACTGAAGATGATGGCATGTCATTTTTAAAAGTGTTAATAATTCCACTCATCAGTCTAAGGAAAAACTTCAGTTGGAAATTTTAAGCCTATCTGAATGTATCTGACTGCCTGCTGTTAAAAACCATAAATCTGTCAGTCCTTGTGTTCACGTTTATTTTGAAAGTAGACTTATGTGTACTTTGTAGTGTCTGAAAGTTGGCAGATAATATAAGTCCCAGTTTCACCTATGCATGTAATGTGAAGTATATGTTACTTCTGTGTCCCAGCCTTGTCCCAGGTGTTAATGTATAGTATAGACACAACTGGTTAATTGCATTATAATTATTTTTCATAATGTTCTCATATATTTATGTAGCTTAGCTAGCTGATGAGTCTCCCAGACAGGAAAGGCCTCTGATACAATTTACATTATGGCAAAAATATTTCGTGTTTGCATTCTGGTTTAGACAGCCTAGAAGGCAGGGCTAGCCTACATGTGTTTTTAAAGTAAATATTGTGGTCATATTCCCCGGTTGTAAATAAAAGTCAGTTGTACAGAGTGCTATTTTTCGTAAGATATACAGGGAGTGCTTTTGTGTTTCAGTGTATATCATCAATTAAAATAGTTACAGTTATTGCTGTTTCTGTCACTATTTACTCAAAATCACGGATATATTAGCACTATTCAACCGTGAAAACACTACACTGATCGATAGACTGGTAAGCTATTGAACCGTGACACACGGATCCATAGCCACAGCGTTAAAAATAATATTTTATTTGTCAACAAATATAGAAACAGATATGCTCTTTTGGGATTATTATTTTAGAATGGACATTCAATCATCAATCATTTAAATACTTTGAAAATAGGTTTAGAGTTATCATTGCAGGAAGATTGAAAATATAATTTGAGTTATGTATTCGGCGTCTGGGGATACACCATCTTCCTTGGAAGATATAAACAGAGTAGATTGATGTGCTGAAGTTCATATAATAATGGGTAATTATGTTTTTAAAAATTCCCGATCAAAACCTGTGGCGTGAGTGATGACCTGTCTGGGGATATGTTGGCGCCGAGTTGGCCCAATCTAGTTTTAAATATATCCAGAAATAAGCGAGAAAAAAATATTATTTGCATCCCATTTTCACACAATGGTACCCCATTTTGATGTGCCATAAGGTACAAGGTACCCAACATTTCATAAACCTAACACAAACACTGGACTCAGAAAAAAATGATTGGGACTCCATTTTTTGGAGGTCATGTAGTCCATTGGACTCCATATTTTAGAGGTACTTTGCAAACCCTGATTTATGGTAATTAAGCGTCCCTGAAAGGGCGCTTATTTGTTTTCGTCTCAGTTTCCTTGCCGCTGCATTATGGTCTCACTTAAATATCTCTCTTATTATTAGAAGGTTTCAAACCATATTTGGCAGTTATATACCTTAGGCGTGGGAAAATTTTTCTGCATGCTTAAATTTGACCTTTGACCTTTATGAAAGTCACATGATCAAAAACAATTTTTTTGAAGTACAAGCCCCAGTCATCATGTTCAGGAAATTGCAACTACTTGCTACAGAGCCTTATAATTTAACACACCTGTTCATACTATCGAAAACGCGAGCTGATTAGATTTTAGGAGCAATCCCTTGTCTCATTTATGAGTGATTTTCTGACACCTTCCAATCTGAAAGCCTTAAATTTAGGTCAACCCCTCTATTATCTTCTTAAGTATTGCATTTAGAGTTATAAAATGTACTGGGAGGTAATAGGAAACCATATGTGGAGAGTCTAAATAGCCGGTCATTTTACCCCCCCCCCCCCCCGACCCCCCCTTATGGGCCAAACTGGGGTCATAAATAGCTGATTTGGAGGTTTTTGTCTTATATCTCCTTTATCGTTGCTTTTATAGCTACACAATGTATTAAAAGGTATTGGGGAGCATATGTTTAGAATCTAAATAGTCGGTCAGTTTTATCCCCCGAACCCCCTTATGGGTCAAACTGGGGTCATAAAATAGTTGCTTTGGAGTTTTGCCTTATATCTCCTTTATTGTTGCTTTTATACCTTCAGAATGTATTAAGAGGTATTGGGAAAGCATATGTGGAGAGTCTAAATAGCCGGTCAGTTTTACCCCCCGGCCCCCCCTTATGGGTCAAACTGGGGTCATAAAATAGCTGATTTGGAGTTTTTGCCTTATATCTCCTTTATCATTGCTTTTATAGCTTCAGAATGTATTAAGAGGTATTGGGAAAGCATATGTGGAGAATCTAAACAGCCGGTCAGTTTTATCCCCCAACCCCCCTTATGGGTCAAACTGGGGTCATAAAATAGTTGCTTTGGAGTTTTTGCCTTATATCTCCTTTATTGTTGCTTTTATACCTTCAGAATGTATTAAGAGGTATTGGGAAAGCATATGGGGAGAGTCTAAATAGCCAGTCAGTTTTACCCCCCGGCCCCCCCTTATGGGTCAAACTGGGGTCATAAAATAGCTGATTTTGAGTTTTTGCCTTATATCTCCTTTATTGTTGCTTTTACAGCTTCAGAATGTATTAAGAGGTATTGGGAAAGCATACGGTGCAGCTTTGTGCATTCTTAGCTTTACAGCATTCTTATTAAAACCACAAAGCATTTTAAACTTTCAGGGCCGCTTCGCTTTTGTTAGCAAAAGCATTCCTCTAGTTCTCTTAAAGTTTTTGTCTGAAACAGACCAGAGATATTGAGCATTCTATATTTAGAGGCTATCCATTATAATGTCTTGCAGTGTTTTTTATTGGATAAGTAAAATTTTTACAACTGAGATTAATTTGAGGGGCACCAAAATTAAGAAAGAAAATATATGGAAATTCTGCAATAGATAAATGGCCAAAAATCATCACAGTCTCAAAATTGAAAAGATTTTAATAATCAGACATATTTTAAAAAAGGAATATCCCACAATTTCAAATAAAATATACACAAGGGTTTCTGCAGTGTTGAATTTCACCTGCTTCACATATCTGATACATTGGCCACATCTTTGTTAAGTAAAGGTATTTTTTTTCTGGCTCATGGGTTTTCAACTAACCAAGGTTGAACTTCATTAATTCACAGGTACAAAGATGGAGATGACCACATTGGAGAACATCGAGATGATGAGAAAGATCTTGTATCCGGAGCTCCCATCGCCTCCTTAAGTCTTGGCCAGTCTCGTGACTTTATCTTTCGACATAAGGACACCCGCGGTAAAAATGCCAAAAGAAACATACCTGTGAAGACAATAGAGCTGAAGCATGGCACGTTACTGATGATGAACCACCCAACAAATACCTACTGGTATCACTCACTACCAAAACGAAAGGCCTGTCCAGGCGTGAGGATTAGTCTCACGTTTAGAGTGTTTAAGCCTCAAGTAGTGGGATGATTTGTTTTGAATGGCACCTGACGACATTACTGACAAATTGTGATGACATTTTGTGGTGCCAGCATCCAACTATGTCTCTGTGTGTGCTCAACATTTCAGAAATTACAATTAAGCAGCCCATCAGGATTATGGTCTCCCTTGAATAACTTCTTTGGCTTTGGAATCTTTCTTTCAAAAGAGTGGAAGAATATTTTGGGATACTTTGAGGAAATGTTAAACTTCATTTAGGGTAACCTTAAGCATTTTTCAAAAAAAAGAAAAGTCATAAAATTTTTCAGGTACATTTTAGAAATCAATCTGCATGTCAGAAAGGATTTTCTGATCAATCAGAGTATCAGTTTGGATATTTTCAAAATGGATATTTTATTTGAAAAGTTTCAGTTTTGGTAAAATTTTGCATCTTGCATCAAAACATTTATACAAACATTAAGTCATATGTTCGCAATTAAGGTTGTTATTCAAAACCCTTTGACATGTGAAAATCAGTGAGACAAGGTTATCCCAAATCAGCACTTTTTACCCCACAGCCCTTAAGGGCTGTCGGGGTATTTTTTTCACCCATGGTGTCCGGATGAGCGGGCGGGCAGCAGGAAAAATTTTGTCTATGCTGTATCTCGGAAACTGTAAGGTGTAGTAAGTTGATACATAGCAGGGACATTGGTTAGGAGGTGTAGGTGTGCGTCGTCATGGTGTGACCCTGATTTGACCTTTGATCTTGCCATAATGACCTAGACCTATAAAATCCTGTCCTTGCGATATCTCACAAACTGTAAGGTGTAGCAAGTTGATACTTGATAGGGACATTGGTTAGGAGGTGTATGCAAATTTATGTGTGGTGTGACCTTGATATGACCTTTGACCTTGCCGTAGTGACCTTGATTTATAAAATCTTATCTGGGCTATTTCTTAGATTCCATAAGGTGTAGAAGGTAGACACTTGGTAGGGACATTGGTTAGGGGGTGTATACAAATGTATGTGTGCATCATGTTGTGACCGTTTTGCTTTGCCAAAGTGCGTCCAGCTGCCATATTTGAGACATCTTTCTCTTATGACAAGGATATATGAATTGCTGCAACTGATTATTGTATGCACTTTTACATAATTATGCTATTTCCATTGACAGCTATTCTCCAATTAATAAATTTTACAGCTTCATATTTTTTAGTTTACTGTAGAAATAATCCATGAGTGATCATGGTTTTACACGGCATTTAACCATGGCACTTCCGGTAATAATTTTACAAAGCCGAAGGCTGAGTAAAATTATCCGGAAGTGACATGGTTAAATGCCGTGTAAAACCATGAGCACGAGTGGATTATTACTATTCTAACATGACATTTAAGCTTATTTTTGAGGCTTTTTAATTTTTTTAAAAATTTTTTACAAGGAAAAAATTGTTTCACGTAGATTTGTTTACATTGTGGTGACCTTAGCAACCGGCTGTTCCATCCATTGTAGCTTTAATTTGATACAAAATATGTACAAAAATATATAAAGCACCATAAAATATCACTATAAAATAAAATATAATAAAATCTGACACTACCTCACACTATAAAATTTGACATTATAAAGTTTGTAAAAAAATATGAACGCAGGATGGAAGGGCAGTGCGATTGTTACAGGATAATTGTGTGCGCGTAGAACTCAAAACTCGTTTCTGCGCAGGTCGTCATGTTAGAATGATTGGTGCTGTCATCTTGCTATTGAATTGTCTTGTTTTAGTACTTTATCTTTACATACATTTTCTTTCTCATAGATGTTGTTTTCTCTACTTAAACATTATTTGGACCTTTATATAAGTGACACTGTCACAGTGCTGAAAGAATTCTGGTCTTTGTACTGTTTTACTACTTCTATATGTCATTGTGTTGAAAATTATTTCCCCAGGCTGTGGGGTACGGGCATCTCTGATACTATTTTTGTTCATTCTAGTGACAGCAATTCTTGCAACTTGTATTTAAGAAAATAATGGCATCCAAGGTATAACAATATGCAGTTGAATATGCATGGCCACAATGACTGTCTGTCTTTTACAGAAATTATGGCGTGGCCACAATGACAGTCTATTACAGATGTTGGGTGGCGATGGGCTACCTTAGTATTGGGATGGGTTACTTCTTCAATGCACTCCTTGTGTCGCTTATGGCTTTGCGCTTGCGCTAGTACACTGAAACCCCTTTCGGCCTTGTATTGTTTCTCTTTATGTATCTCCCTGTGAAATAACCTACGTGGTTTTCATTGACTAATTTGATGATAACATTTTGAAGTTTGACTGGTAATGCCTTTGTTAGGCTCTTGTAGTCTGTATTTAATAAGAGCACGGGCCTTCAATTCTTCAAGTATTTCAAGTCCTTGTACTTTTTGGCGATTAAATTTATTGTTGCAAGTTGTTGTTTTTGTGATAATTCATTAAAATTCAAGAAGTTATTGTAGGAGTCTATTAACAAGTCACATAGGTCTGACCAGAAGAATTTGTAAAAGTTAGTTGATAGTCCAGCACTTCCCCAGAGATTTGTCATTTGCAAGTTGTGATAGGGCTTTTTAATAACCATCCATCCATAGTAGAGTGTCACACTGGCTGGGGTTTTATTAATGAAAGCAATTTGTCAATTACAATTATGTATATACTGTCATATGTCCTTTGAAGTTTCCCTTGCCCACTTGTGATCCCAGGCTACAGGAAGCCTTACCAAGACAGTTGATTGCAGTAAGAAAATTTCTATTTCTTACTCATTACTTTTTAGCTTTCATCTTTGAGGTGTGATTGTTATTATTAAAACTTTCCTGCTTAAAGATTTTTTAAAAGAAAAAAGACTCCAGTCTAAACTACAATAACTTAGATTGAGTAAAAAGGTAGAGTCTTAGAAGCATCAATAAGCCACAGATCACATTCTTGCTGAACTTAGTAGCAAATGCAAAAACTTCATTTTTACCCCACAGCCCTTAAGGGCTGTCGGGGTATTGTTTTCACCCATGGTGTCCGGATGGGTGGGCGGGCTGGTGGGTGGTGGGAATAAGTTGTCCGGGCTGTATCTCAGAAACTGTTAGGTGTAGGAAGTTGACACTTGGTAGCGCCATTGGTTAGGGGGTGTAGGTGTGCAACATCATGGTATGACCTTGATTTAACCTTTTACCTTGCCATAGTGACCTTGACCTATAAAATCTTGTCCAGGCTATGTCTCGGAAACCGTAAGGTGTAGGAAGTTGATACTTGGTAGGGACATTGGTTAGGGGGTGTAGGTGTGCAACGTCATGGTGTGACCTTGATTTGACCTTGCTGTAGTGACCTTGACCTATAAAATCTTGTCCAGGCTATATCTCGGAAACCATAAGGTGTAGGAAGTTGATACTTACTAGGGACATTGGTTAGGGGGTGTAGGTGTGCAACGTCATGGTCTGACCTTGATTTGACCTTTGACCTTGCTGTAGTGACCTTGACCTATAAAACCTGGGTGGGCTATATCTCGGAAACCATAAGGTGTAGGAAGTTGATGCTGGGTAGGGACATTGGTTAGGGGTTGTAGGTGTGCAGCATCATGGTGTGACCTTGATTTGACCTTTGACCTTGTCATAGTGACCTTAAGCTTTAAAGTCTTGTAGCTTTTGGTCTGTCTTTTGATGCAGATTAAGCACTGTTAAAGTCATATTAGAATTCATTAAGAATTTACTTTTACAACTTCCCATTGTAACAGATGGAATTTCATCAAGTGAGCCACAGATTTTGCTCCAACCCCACTCATAAGCATTCATTGAATGTATTACCACTTCTGTATGCATGGTAATATTCAAAACATCTAAACCATAATTCGGCCATGCCAGATGTAGATAAAGAGTACATGCATTATCTATCTCTTAGACATTATTTTCTCTATTTAAACATTGTTTGGACCTTTATATAACTGACAGTGCTCTGAAAGTATCCCGAACTTTGTACTGATACAGTACTTCTATATCTCATGGTGTTAAAAATATTTCCCTAGGCTGTGAGGTACGGGCATCTCTGATGCTATTTTTTTCTGCATGATGGACAATGTAAAAGCTTTACTTTGAGTGATCGAGTACCAACTTAATGTATAACTGGTAATATTACCAAATTAAGAATACATTTTTTTTGTATTTCAAGTGTTACTGGCAAAAGTTTTCAAGGTTTTTCTGTGAATTCAGTGTTAATTATTTATGGATAATTTATATGTATGTGATTCTATATTTGGATATATATATAATTATATATATAAACATAAAGCAATGGTGTAATTCTGTACAAATTACAACATGTACAGCCAATCTTGTATGAGTTGCAACTTGTACAAACTGCTCTCTTATTTGATCTTTGCCAGTCAAATTGAATTCATTATGTCAGGACTTAGCTTTAGCTTAGTGTTACTCATCCACACCTGGACGGCCTTGAGGCAATCAGCCAGTTCAGTGATACTAGAACCAAAGTTCCTTGAATTAAGCTTCAGGTATATCTGTGTGTCATCAGCATACAAATAATGTGCTTTAGACTGAACTATGAGGTACCCCATGGGGAAATTGAAAAGCTTTGAATAATTGTCCATCTAAACTTCTGTTATCTTAAATTAAGGTTTAACTTTATCCAGTGAAGCACAACCTTGTCAGTGATTTAGGCAGTCAGAGAGGACATAATGATCTATGGTGTTGAATGCTTCAGACAAATCAAGATGCGCTAGTTTAAGAACAAGACCCTTGTTCATTGAGGTGGCAGTGTCTATATCTTTTAAGTAATGCTGTTTTGGTTGATTGAAGCGCTCTTTGTGCTAACTTGGGTATATTTGAGATACCATGAGTGATGTACTCATTTGTTTGCTTGGTCACAGCTTTCTGTATGAATTTGGAAATAAAGTTAAGGTTAGATACTAGTTGATAGTTCTTGAGAGTGTTTCAGTTGAGGCCAGTATTTTTGTAACATAAGAAGTCTTAAAGCAGAATGGATAGCTGTTCTCATGCAGAGAGTAGTTCACAATATTAATATTAAGGGTTAGTAGTACGCTATTGCAAAGTCGGAGTCAGTGTTACATCCTCTTCAACAGCCAGGGTTGTATTAGGACATGTCCTCAGGAGTACTCAAATGCCATCTCAGACCAGTGAGTCAATGTCTCTGAGTCACAAGATTTAGTATGAGAGGACTTAATTATTAAGCGGCCCATCAGGAGAGCTTATTTGTTTTCACATAAGCTCAACTGATCGTCGCCGCTGCCGGATTAATTGAATAACTTCTTGGGCTTTCAAATTTTTCTTTTCTTCTTATCTTTCTTTAAAAATATAGGGGCGGAAAAAATTTTTTGGATACTTTGCGAAGACCTTAAGCTTTACTTAAGTTAACCTTAAGCATTTTTCAAAAACACACCGTCATCGTGTTTGGGGAAAAAACACACACACCTGTGCTACAAAATTTATCAGGTACATTCTAGACCTAAATCTGCAGGTCGGACAGGATTTTCTGATAAATCATACCATAGATGCCTGAATGGGAGGCGTTTCATTTTCGTAAATTTTCTAAAAATGGGTACTTTGTATCTCAAAAACGGTCAGGATTTCAGCGTTTTGTTGGAATATCTGGTTCAGCTCCTTTTTTTATAATCTTTTACATGCCTAAGTTTTAGCCCTGTATCTACAATCTTCAGGTCACCTTGATGTCAAAAAAGGGGTTGTAGCCCTCCAGTTCACTTAGTTTTTCACTTTTTCAACCAAACTTGCATATATATTAAGATTTACCAAAGGATTATCATGACTTTATGGTGACCTTAAACTGTTAATATAATTGGAGCTATGCGCCCCCCCCCCCAAAAAAAAAAGTCAGTATATTAGAATAAAACCATCTGGCTCCTTGATTTTTTTCCAATTTTAAAGAATCTAACGTATATTGATATTGAGGTTGATCAAAAGAAGACTCTAACTACCTTATGTTTTAAATATTAATGATGTTATGGCCATCTTAAATGTACAATGTAGAGTTTTTCAGCCCTAAGTTCAGTTAATGTTTACATTTTTAAAGTAAAACTTGGCACATTTATAAAGGTTGCCAGAAGGGACATTCCGATTTTATGGTCACCTTAAAGTCCCAATATCAATGAAGGTATGGTAACCTTACAGTGAAAAAAGGAAGTTTTCAGCCTTCAGCTGTCTTATTGTTCAAGTGACCTCAGCTAAACTTTGTGCACTTATAAAGGATGGCAAAAGGGACATTCTTTTATGGTCACCTTTAAGTCCCAATATGAATGAAATTATGGCCACCTTGCAGTAAAATTATGGAGATTTTAACCTCCAGCTGTCATATTGTTCAGCTGACCTCAGTTAAATTTTGTACACTTATTAAAGATGACAATAGGGACATTCTTATTTTCTTTCCACCTTGGAGTTCCAATACAAGTACAGCCATGGCCATCTTGAAATAAAAATGAGGGTTTTCAGCCCTCAACTGACTTACGGTTCAATAACATCAGATTAACTTGACACAAATTGATTAAGCTTAAGGAATATTTTTATGACCTTTATACTTAAAATTCTTGTATTTCAGAGACTTTGGCCATCTTAACAGAATAAATATATCGTTCTTGCTCCCACCTCAGTTTTTAAGACTTTTTGAAACCACACCTGGCATATGTATACTTCAAACAAAATTTCTGTTATCTGGTAAAGCTAACCTAGTGTTTCTGAAGTTATGGCATATTCAAAGAAAAAAAATGATGTATTTAGCATGCACTGATGTGGTTAACATATTGCAGCTGATCAGTGTTCATATAATATAATTTCCCATTTTTAGGCACATTAAAAACATCCCACATTTTTCTGATTCAAACAAGGACATTTATCTATAGGTTCATGGAAGTGGATCCTTATGGAAGTAATATTTTGTGGAAAGAATGTCTTGTCTGTTTTGAGAGAATGGAAAAAGCATTGTGTAAAAACCTCAGTGTTTCATGATATTCACATATAGAGTCATGTGTGAATGAAAAATGTTAATAGTAACATCTGACAACACGACTTTGTGTATTCTTTTTTTACAATGGAACAATAAAGGATTTCAAAAGGAGGATTATCTCAAGCATATTTATCTTTTTATAAGATAAATATGCTTGAGATAATCCTCCTTTTGAAATCCTTTATTGTTCCATTGTAAAAAAGAGTACACAAAGTCGTGTTGTCTTTTATAGTATTAAATAGCAATGAACTTTCAGAGGCATAAAGTGCCTCAAAGATACACAACATATGAATGCCCCTATGTCCAATTATACTTTACTGCAGTATATCCTTATCATTATAAATCTAGGATTAAATATCTCCTGGAAAAAATTTGCTATCCCAAATTTACAGCTACAGTTTCAGCCAACCCATAGAAAAATGATTCGCAAAAGATAGTACTTTACGAAACACAGCAAATTTAAGCTCACATTCTGCTTACAGTTTAATATTGCAACTGCTAGAGTTTTTAAATAATCCACTTTTCGATCAGATATAAAACATAGTAAAGCTTTCGTTCTGCTTACAGTCTCATACTGCAACTACTACAGCTCTCCATCCGGGCCACTCATTTTTGTTAGCAAAATCCTTTTTTTAGTTTTCAGATTTCCTCTTTTGGCATGATCAAGAAAGATACAAGTGTGTTCTTGAGGGGACCTGGCCCAGGAAAATCGGACTTGGTTGACATTAATCCTGATCTTAATTTAGTAATTTTGTCTGCAGAGTAGTTAGCTCAACAACATTTGAAGGTTGTCATCATTTTTTCTAACATACAGTTAAGACAATGGTTCCAACAGACAGACCAAGAAGTTAAAGCACTGTATGTAAGCTGCCCTTGTATAGGCTCGGTATGTATCAAACTAAATATCTGACACAATATTATTGTCTTGTCCTTCCCTCCCCAAAGCCATCGCCAACATACAAACATTCACTATCCTTAGTGTCCCCTTCCCAACCCAAAGAGATAATGGGCACTAGTGCCTTCCACAATATACTGTCTCAAGTTACATGATAGGGAATATAGATTTGACTTGCTTGGTTAAATTTTGTTGTCTGTATTTTTGCATTGAAATTGGTTGTGTGTTAAAACTAGAAATTATCAATTCACGTCATTATTATTTTTAGATGAGAACAAGATACTGATTTTGATAATATACACAGCAACATGCTGCTTTTTACCCCACAGCTCTTAAGGGCTGTCGGGGTATTTTTTTCACCCATGGTGTCCGGATGGGCGGGTGGGCAGCGGGAAAAAGTTTGTCCAGGCTGTATCTCAGAAACCGTAAGGTGTAGGAAGTTGATACTTGGTAGGGACATTGGTTAGGATGTGTAGGTGTGCAATGTCATGGTGTGACCTTGCCGTAGTGACCTTGAGTTTGAAAATCTTGTTGGGGCTATATCTTAGAAACCGTAAGGTGTAGGAAGTTGATATTTGATAGGGACATTGGTTAGGGGTGTAGGTGTGCAACGTCATGGTCTGACCTTGATTTGACCTTTGACCTTGCTGTAGTGACCTTGACCTATAAAATCTTGTCCAGGCTATACCTCGGAACCTGTAAGGTGTAGGAAGTTGATACTTGGTAGGGACATTGGTTAGGGGGTGTAGGTGTGCAACGTCATGGTCTGACCAGTTTTTTTTACTAAACTGAAATATATTTGAGAGCATTTATTGTCAAACGTATATAAATCAGTAAAGGAATAAGCCTTTCTAAATTTCACAATATTCATAAGATAATTCTTTAAGGGAACAGAAAAGCTCATTGTATTAATGGCAGTTTTAGTTTTAATAGAATTGAAAAGGTAGCACAAAACATCTTAAATATATACACAGAAGCAATGTACTTTGACTGTTTGAGCCCAATGATATCAATCAGAAACTACCTTTAAAACATGCGGATTTTCAATGATAAAAACAACATTTAATGAGACAATTGTCGTTAATGAAATAATTACTCAATTTGGTCGGTTTATTTTTGCTTTTGGATCTCCTTAGATAACTGACTTTGAGCATGACATACTTAAAAAGTTAAAGTGTACAAGAATCTGCAGTGGTGCACTACCTCAATTATATCATTTAGTATGGACCATCTTTCTAAATGAACTTATAGATGGGGGCTTAAACTCCTGTAGTTTTGCGATTAAGTACATACTCACCAATAATAATAATAATAATACCAAAAACATACAAAATATATTATCCTCGATTAATACACCAAATAATAATTGACGTGATTTTATTAACACTTTGTATCAAGGCTCAATAAGAGAGAGTTTAAGGCAACCTTAAATTACCATCTATGTTTTCACTGAGCACATTATGGTGACCCTGCAGTGAATACTACAGAGTCACCACAGCTGTGTCACACAACAGATGGTTTGAGATTTCCAACACTGTCAAATGCTTTGTGTCAGTACAACAGTAACTTCACATACCTCGAGTTCTGTGTCTGTGTTACTTGATTACTCAGATATCAGACAAAATCTATATACTGAGAAAGAAGTATATTTTCAAAATGAAATGATGTTTTGACTAACGTAACACTATATAAGTGACGATTAACACAAGGATTTTATTTGGATTAAAATTGAATTTAAATTTGACTAAAAGTAAAACTGTATGAATATATAAGCTTTCCTTATAAATAATTTTACTGTAATTTTAATCAACTTACACTGGACATGAATAATAGCTATCCTCAAGACTTGATTTTCTGTGTCCAGTATAACAACATAAAGGACTGTCAATACACAAAAATTTGAAATTTGTGCACTGACAGAGAAGAAACTGATTAATTGATTTTGGAAAATAATTACGAAAGAGGAAATTTCATATATATTATTTAAACACACAGAGAAAGATTAAGATCCTTTGTGTTTTAAGAGTGGTATTTAAACACCATGGTACTATTAAGTGGTACCTGTCAGTACCTTACTCTGAGACAGACTTCTGTAGTTTTACTTGTCCTGTTAGTGAACGTAATGAACCAACAGAACCTGGTGTGTGGAATTCAGTGCTTCTCTTGCAAAGGAACTGGACTCAATGAACTCCTAGCAAACACCAACTGTCTGGAATCTGGATATCTGGAAAACTGTGATGATTTCTATGAATACTATTCAAAGGTAAATCTGACCTGACCCAATCTGTTTTATGGGGCCAACTGGCTGTACACGTCAGTACAAAGACCAAATAATTGTTAAAAATATTTATCAATTTAGAATACGATTTTATTCATCACAGTGACATGTAACATCCCGTAATACAGTTATTACACAAGACACAGGTAAATAGCCCACAGCTTACATGTCACTGGAGAATAAAGTAGTTATCTGAATAACAAGACTGAATTGTGTAGTAACCTAAATTATTAACAGGAGTTTTAGCATAAAATAAATTTCTTCTTCATCTGATAAACTTTCAAACTCGTGAGGAATATTTGACTACAAAGACAGGTAAGATACTAAGGTTTTCTGTAAGGTTACGGCAAACAAGACAAATGACAAGGAAGTGAAGGTTATCTTCAATGTACCAGCACCATTCGCCTTACTCATTTACCAGTTTCAATTCTAAGTTGCCAAATATCACATCAAAGTTCTGCCCTGAAAGACATGGGCATATTAGCAAGTTTCAGTGGTATTAAAAATCCCAAACTTCTTAATTTCGCTTACACAGATATCCTTTTTTAACGTTTATTACAGATGCTTTTTGACCTTTGTTTAGCAGAATCAGTGTTACATTTAATAATATTTTTGAGTCCCAGTTGTTTCTCAGTAGATTAACTATTTTACAAGTGATGTATGAACCACAGTTTGCCTGTGTGGGTAAGCTTCAAGTTTTTGATGCAAAGTTAATTTACATGTACTTGTGAAGGAAAATGGAGTATTGTTTCAGAAAAAAATTCATAAATTGTGAAAAATTAAGTTGAAAAATTGTTTCCATTTCCACACACGACACCAGGAATGTTTTTATGGAATAATACATTTGCCTAAATAAAGCATCTTTATTCAACTACAACATGTCTTCTTTTTTTTCAAATGATGTAATAACATGTTTGAAGTGATCAACAAAATTGTTTCCAATTCTTCACCCTCGCTGTATTTCTGAATAAGTCACATGTCGTGATAGTACTAAGAGAGCAAAACATTCCACCAAAGACAAACGGCGAACCATCCAAATTATGTGGAGATCTGTCTCACTGTTGCAGAAAATACATGGTTTACCTGTATTTTTCGTCAAACTTGTCCACCAGTTGTAACATAATGTGTTATACTGGATCAATTCAATATACAAATCATTTTTTGCTAAGTAAACAGCAAATAGCACACAGTCGTTAGGATACTGTATACAATGATCCAGTAGTACATGGGGTTGCTTTGATATTTTTACCCTAACAGTATGAAAATTATAAAGCTACAATTACTCATTCTCAAACATTGTGGCCGTGTGCTTACAGGTAGATGACCAGAAAGTTCTTACAGAGAACTATTACTATGATGAATATTACGATGATGAGCCACCAAAAAAGAATGTACCGACTGGCAGGGGAAAACGCCAGACCAGGTGAAGTGTTAGGAACAGTTTTAACTTTGGTGATAAATAAGAGACATGGTTATATATATTTTGAAGAAGGCCTCATCCCTTAAAACTTGGAGGTTTACTTCTTTTCCAACATCTCATGTCATATCAGCTAAGCTCTCACTGAGTTTTCATCTTACCGTGAGCCAGGTTTGAACCCACATCTGCAGAGATGATGAGGTACCATACACACTAAGCCCTGCAGCCCACGACTCCAGTAGTTGGTGGTATTTTTACATGCTCTTTTTAACTGTGTTCAACACAAGGCTCACATACCCCCCAAAATCCTGACTTGGCACAAATGTTAGCCTGAAACAAAACACAGTTTTGCATATCAAGGCTAGGTTGGTTTTCATTGGCAACAGTCATTTATTACCGAGAGTGTGATATACCATTTGAGATGAATACGGTGCTGAGGTGACAGCGGTCACAACTGTTTTGGGGTATTGTTTTTGCATATAGTGTCAGTTTTCTGGTGAAATTATTGCCTCTTAAATTTTGTTAAAAGTAAATTAATTTCATTTTAGGGTCGAGGTCTATTTATGGCTTGCATTTGTATCAATCCAGATTTCAATCCTCAAAAACACCACAAAAAACAAGCTTTAGTCCGTGTGGTTTTTTGTCTGGTTAACAAATCAGTTTTGATTTTTAAACATATCAGAGAGGTGACATTGTAAACATTAGGATGTTAATCATTCAAACACTTTGTCATGTGAGAAAGTGATATATTTATCATACAATGTCAAGTGGTTGAAATTGATGACAAAAGCGTCTACTGGAAAAAATAGATTAAAGCTAGTTACTGTTAAAGTTACAACATGCAGACAAAATTCATCATTTCATAATTCTGATACTGACAATAGCTATTTTGTTGAAAATCTGATTTTACAGAGTTTTAACTTTACTCATACTATGAGTCATTATTGCTACATACAGATTTATTTAGTAATGCTAAACCAAAGATGTCACACTAATTCCTGGTTTTCTCCAACAAAAACTAATGGTACACACATGAATTTTAATCTTTCTAGCAAGAACTCTGGTTTGGTGGAAAAGTCACCAACAGGTAATGCTACTAGCGAGCTATACGAGTACTATGAGTACTATGTGGATGCAGACCAACTGGATGAACAAGTGAGTGGTAAGGCAGACAAAGTGGTGAATCTCAGCCAAACACTTGGTAAAGATACAGAGCAGGAAGATGATATAATCCCTGCAGAAAGCCAGCAAAAACTACCCAGAGATCCAGAGGTATGAATGAATCCTTATTAGGTTGCTATACAGCTTAATCAGCACAGATTATAAGGATAAAAAACAAAACCATTAATCTTGTATCATATAGACATTAGGCAAATGTGGGCAAAGATATACTGGAAGATAATCAAGAGGTCTGAGTGGCTAACTGATGTCAGTGTGATACTCAACCGCTTCCTCTTCTCTTTCGTTGTCATAATGAATCCAGATCATAGAAACCTGTAGGGTTCACTGAGTTCTTGTGCTGATGTCACCTAAAGCCTCTCTTACATTCCATCGTATGTGCATGTACGTCCTGGTTACAGAAAAAATCGGCTGATTTGCAAGGGACACTTAAGCTACAACTGCGATTTTATAACAAATTGTTGAGGTTTCAGAGACCCCACAATGAAAATTGGCATGCAAATTATTCTCCCGCGAGCTCGCAGCATGGCTACATATGCATCCATATCTCAAGGGGAATTTACGAGAGACTTGGGTACAAGCGTTTTCCTTGCTAGTGTTGCACATCCTTTCCAGTTACTTAAAGGGTTTACATGTGCTGTAAGATACACTCACATGTACCTTGCATGTATATTAACCTGGGGTGGGGTCTGTAGCTAGTTGATGTCTGTTCTTGGATATTCAAGTAATAACACTTTTGTTGGGAGAATTCAACTTGTTTGCACTTGCAAATCTCTACTACGCCACTACCAAGCCATGTTCATATTTTTTTTCAACAATATTCATGACACTTACGTGTACATACACATACAATGGGATGTAAGAGAAGCTTAAGCAGTGCCATTACTTGTTGGTTAAATTGTTTTAAATATTACATAGATAGATCTGACTACATAACGTTAACTAATAAAACTGGTTGTGCTCCACACTTCTTTTGGCACCAGTGGGTAGCCTTGTTTAATTTGATAATAAAGTGAGGCTCAAAACACTGGCCAGTCTGTAAGAGCTGTCAAATAACTTGTCATATTTACCACGATTTTTCCAGCACCACTGTTACTCTAAGACTGACAAGTTAGACTGGGAGCAGTACACAGTGGAGAAAGGCTGCCGCAAGATAGAATACTGCAAGCATGACCTGACTACAAAACACGAGTGGGGCAATCCCTGGAACTTCTGCTGTGACAAGAGCAGATGTAATGCTAAGCTAGGTAAAATGTCATTATTGTGTGCTAAGCTAGGTTAAAATGTCATCATTGTGTGCTAAGTTAGGTAAAATGTCATCATTGTGTGCTAAGCTAGGTAAAATGTCATGATTGTGTGCTATGCTAGGTACAAATGTCATCATTGTGTGCTAAGCTAGGTAAAATGTCCTTATTGTGTGCTAAGCTAGGTAAAAATGTCATCATTGTGTAATACAATGTCTACCTATGTGAAGACATGACACAAATGTCTTCATTGTGTAACACAATGACAAGTAAGGTAAATGCATTACACAAATGTCACCATTGTGTAATAGAATGACAAGCTAGGGAAAAATATTGCAAAAATGCCATCATTGTTAACACAATGACAAACAACATAAAGAAAGGATAAAAAATGTCATTATTATGTCATACAATGTTAAGCAAGGTGAAAATATGTGTAATACAATGGCAAGCGAGGTGTCTTGATCCTCATTTTTTGCCCTTAACAATGTTGATTCTGTGGCTATCAGTTCTGAGATATTTGCTGTCATCAATTACACCAAGACCTCACTGAACCTTCATCATCTTGTAGCACGTTATGTAACCTATAATATAATACTGAACTAGGTAAGATGTGTGATATTGTTGTTAATCAATAATGTCTGGCAGAGGACACGAATATGATTTAAATGTTGACCAATGTTATGGCTAGTTGTTATATATAACTGCCACACTTCACAAGCTGTTTTACTTTCATCACTTGCAGTCAAGGACAAGCCTCAGCGTATCTATGGCATGCCATGCCGTAGGACAGATGACTGTGTCCAGGGATCTACCAGCAGACCAATCTGTCCCTTTCTCTTCAAGAATTGCCCCAGGATTCCTCCGGTGAGATACAATGTGTGAGAAACAATATGCCAGCCTATAATACGCTTCTAATTTTTCTGACATTTACGAACCTGTTTTATTTATGGGCTTTGAAATTGTATATCCATGAATTCTAACATCACATAAAAGTACAAGGCAATCATATCTAACTTTAATTGTGCTAAAGTAAAAATTAAATATTTAATTTGGTACTTTTTTATGGCTGACACTCTGAAATAGAGGATATCTTCTACCCAACTCCATCTAGATCTGACTGTTGTTATACCGAAAGTATGAGGCTTCCTGGTTTAATGGTGAAGCACTATAGCTTTAAGATTGTGGGTTCAGATTCCAACACCAGTCACATTTGGGAGACCTGATAGTTGATTGCTGGTACCCAGTCATTGACAATGCTTGATGACATGTGTAGTGCTTTCTCCACCCATCAACTACACGCTTTAATATGGTTTCTTGAAGAGTTAGAAAATAATTCTTTTATCCCAACATAGTTATGTTAATTATAAATACTTAATATTAAAATCACTATTTTTAAAACTTATATGTTTTATTTTGGCATATATTTTGATGTTTTAAGGCAATATGTCATTCTTTATTAAAGTTACCATGGTATTAGAATAACTTAACACATATAGGTGACCTTAAGCATGGACGTACCTGTTAACTAGTGAATGTCGTGAAACAAAATCTCAGTATTTCCATGTTGAGATTTCAAATGGAATACAATAGAAAATAGTCCTCACTGACCTAAACATTGCTTTTTGTTTGTACAGGCTGTTGTAAAAATGGAATGCAGAGCTAAAGGTATTGACCCGAATGACATCAGAGAGAGGTACAGAAATCCCTTCCAGGTATGCATCAGTACTTTGTGGAGAATTTCCTTGTATTGGCGTCAATACCTGTGTTAATCAAATACATTGTGACAATCATTTGATTCGAATAAATGTACACAGTGCCAAATTGATGTTTACATCCTTTAAAGTTGCAAATTCTTTTTGTTTACTTGGAAATTCCCTCTCTCCTGCAGAAGCAGTCAGGATCCCTGGTGTGCGGTTTGACGGTGATTTCTATTTTTTAAGGCATACTCAGATCATCTGTAAGGCTTGCTTTGTCTAAGTAGGGACCTGAAGTGATAGTATATCACACAAGATGCTGCTCTTATGGTTGCTAATGCTATAGTTGGTAGTTAAGTTGACTACTGTAATTCCTTGTTTAGGATTATCTTTGCTATTGGTCTTTACATACTGACAGTGTATCCAGAATTGTCTTGCTAGAATAATTATTAATGTCACCACGCTCTCGTACTCAAATTTTAACCAAATGCTCTTCATATTCGTCAGTTCTGTATTAACTTGCGAGTAATGCATTCAGAAAACACTCCCAAGTGGAAAGGCCTGAAGAAACCAGTGTGATTGCCTCTGCCTGAGTGTTGAAGGTGAGGTTTTGTGGATATTAAAAAGAAAACAGTTGATAGTTTTGGGATGTAAATATGTAAGTGTACACTTTTTTGGTTTATATTTACAATATATGCATCTTTTATGTTTTTTGAAAATATGTTTCACTTTTTCTTTTGTATTTCCAGGAAAAGAAATGTTTCTGTAAAGAAGGGATGTTTCCTAAGGGACCTATTTGTACAAGTAAAAGTGTCATTCTCACCTCTGGAATTGGTCTATTGTATTTTACGACTCTATATTTTGTAATATTGTAACATTGAGAGTTCCAGACATTGAACAATTTCCACTCAGTATTTACTTGACAATCATTTGGTGAATGGAATAAACAGTCAAACAATGTGGCAAGATATTCCTACTTGTAGTATGAATTACTGCAGTGTGAAACTTTCCAGCATAAATGCTAAAAATATTAGATACAAGTCAAACAAAATTTTGTGTAATTATTGTTATCGTTGTCAGAATCTTAATAGATTTTTTCAAGGTTTTGCTGTGATTGTGAAATAATAAAAAATACTAGATATGCATTAATATATGGAGTTGCAGCTAAGTTCAGTCTAACAGGTCTTTGTTGAAGGATTATGAATTTTTAACGTTGTAATTATGAAGTTGATGGAGTATTTATGGATACTTAGTCAGGTTTCAGACTATGTCAATAACATCAAAAGACTACTGTTTTAAACATCTAAATCAATTTTTTTATTAATTTAAATAAGTATTTCATGCAACATTCATTCTGCTAGTTCCTCGTTGGTGGAGTGTTATAGAAGTTAGGCATTTAATCATTTGCATGTCACCTCCGAGGGCATGGCTGATACCTTAACAGGTGAAATGGGCAAAAATTCCCACTTTGATATCCGTCTTGGTGCCTTACTGAGATCCCAGACATTTAGCATCATTTTGGCCTGGCGATGTAACAAAAAATCAATTTCTGCTATTTCAAGCTAAATTATACAAGAAAGTTATTTTGGTGGCATTTAAAACATCATTTGGTCAAAATAACTGAAGCCAACTACGTAGCAAGACTATCTTTTCTTGGTGTGTCAAGAAGTGTCTGCTGCTATGACATAGCTATTTAGTGGCATCATGCTGACAAATAATGGGTCACTTAAAACAAGAACAAAATTTTTACCAAAGACAGCACTACTTCATGGGCAGATCCAAAGTCACAAGAGCAATGGAAAGGCAACTTTCTTGGATTCAGTATAATAAACCGAATAGAAGATATTTGTGAAGACCAAGGCACACAAGGCATATACCAGATCTGCCCCTAGGGCCATAAAATGCTGATACGATCCTGTCAGACGTGTTGTATTTTGTTCATTACACTGAATTATGCAATTCTAATAAGTCCTGCATCATTTGGATCTGTTTCAACAGTTTTCAATACAGACACAGCACAAGACATTTCCACTCATATAGTTTTTTTTTATATTTGCTGCAGACCTTGGTTCCACAGTTTATTAAGTTGAACACACCAGTACCCATGACGCCACAGATCACCACAGACACATACACACTGACACAAGCAGAACCCACATCAACATCCACACGTCCTCCCCATTACCTCAATCGGGATCCGTCAGATCCAAATCGTAAAGTCTGTAATCATCACAGTGTGTGGTTGGGACACATTTTAATTTTTAATGTTCTTTTTGTGTATTTTGGTAATTTTCTCCACAATCCACCATGACTTTGAAATCGAGGCTTACTGCCCTACAGTCATTGAATAGGAACAAGGCTGTGGCTGTAGTTTTCACCCTTGGCATCATTGGGACAGTCTGATGGGTGTGTCGGTGTCTGGAAAAATCTTGTCCGGGCTAAATCTCAGAAACCATAACATAAAGGATGTTGATATTTAGTTGGGACGTTGGTTTGGGGGAGGGGTGTGGAGTGTAGATGTTTATTGTCATGTTGTGATATTGTCCTGACCTTTGAGCTTGCTGCATTGAGCTTGATCTTTAAAATATTGTACGAGCTGTATCTTGAAAACTGTACTGTTTAGGATGTTGAAAATTAGTAAGGATATTAGTTGGGGAGTGTCGGTGTGCAATGTCATAGTGTAACCTTGTTTTGACCTTTGCACTTGCTGTAGTGAGCTTAACCTTTAAAATCTTGGCCAGATTATATCTCGGAAACTGTAAGGTGTAAGAAGTTGATACATGGTAGGGATATTTGGTAAGGTTGTAGGCATGCAATGTCATGGTGTCACCTTGATTTTACCTTTGATCTTGCCGTAGTGACTCTCTATTTTGGATGTTGTAAGGTATAGGAAGTTGATACTTGTCAAGGATATTAGAGTGGGAAATGTAAATTTTAATGATATATGCTTGATTCGACTTTTGACCTGGATGTAGTTACCATGACCTTTAAAATCTTGGCTATGTTTCTCGGAAACAGTAAGTGTAAGAAGTTGTTGCTTCGTAGGGAAAATTGGTTGGAAGGTGGAGTACATCATTATGGTGTGAACTTTGTGACCTTTGACCTTGGCTCTGATAGAATGTTTTCTACTGCCACTTTTAACATTGTGATTATTAAATTTACTTTTACCTAATTGTGCCATCTACATTGACAGCTGTACTTCAATTAATAAATATACTTCAATTAACAGTCTGTGGGATACAGGCATATTTCTGATCCTATTTTTAGCTTAAATAGTTGTATTCAACAGGTGCATCAAGTGGATATATTGGATTATATTTTATGTCGCAACAGTGTGTAAAGATTTTATTGTTAGCCATCTACTGCGAGTAAGTTTGACACCTGGTTTCTTAAATTTACAGCGGATATTTTTACTGCATAAACTTTCTTGAAAATATTATTGGTATCATTCTGAAAATCAAAATGGCTGCCATAGCCATTACTTGGTACGTAATCTGCCTTCTAAAACTGATAAACTGTGACTGGTTCTTATCTGCAGAATCATTAATCTCTCTTCATGGGTGATGCTTAAATATGTATGTTCTCTATCACATTTGACCGCAAGGCTCTTTATTTAAGGTCATCCACATAGTGATACGTTACCTCACCCGATTTTTATAATGGATAATAGTGCCCAAATCTCGCTTACTGTATGGCCTTGGGGTATGTTACCAGTCTATAGAAGGAAATCATAGGCTGGTAATATTTCGATGTAGTCAATTGATGTAGTCAATTGATGTCATTTGACCCTGAACCCCCCATCAAGGTCAAATGAGGATAGCTTAACTTTAAAAAGTGTATAACTTACTTCTTGTTTATCCTATATTTTTGGAATGTAAAACCAGGCTGTGGGAAATTATTTTGATGTCAGATTTGAAGTTGGGACCCTAGTGAAATGTCAAAAGGGGGTTACCAAACATAAAGCTTCTATATAGAACTTATAATATAATGCTCCTTACAGGGATGCTAGGGTGATTGCTTGCTAACTTTATCGTTCCAATGGATACAAATATGCATCGGATCTCTGATATGCTAGGTCTAGTTGGCCTTATGACCAGTAGTGTCTGTTGCCTATGGAATACTACACAGACTTTTACTCAATACTCTAACTTAGAATGTTATTTTCTGATAATTATGTATAAATATATATCATATACATTTTACATTTATCTAAACAAATGCATGACCAATACATACATATTAACATAACAATTGTGAAATATAGGTTTCGATAAATTCCCAGATTCTGTGAGGGTTTTATTTCTGGTGAATACATATCCGCTTGAGGATGGGTTAGGATATGTCATACTCTTGTGAGGGTAAGTTTATTCCTGGTAACTTGGGGATCTACAATGGTATCTATTTTTGTCATATTGCAACTATAAGATTAGGGGTCTCTGTTGTTATGCCCCAGCTTAACAAATATAGAAGAATCCATCCACTATCAATAAATTTCCTGCTTTGATTTTGTTTACACAAGTTTTGCTCAAATCTTGGGTCTCTAGCATCTCAGAGGGCATCTCACATGTGGTGCTGTTTATATCGAATAATCTTGCTGTAATCGTTAACAATACCACTAAGTACCCCCACATCACTCCTGTTAGACTCTCCATTGGCTTCCTGTTGATCATTGCTCTGTATTTAATACAGCCTTACCAGTGTGCATAATACTCATAGACGTCAAATCAATGGTGTGGTGCTTGAAGTCCCACCCCTTGCCTCATCAGTATATAAGTCTACTAAGCATTTTGGCAGATTTGCATGTGATGCCCAAAAGATGTTGAATGATCTGCCTGATGATGTATCTTCGGCCACTGCTCTGTCCCTGTTCTGAAAGAATTGGAAACCTCTCTTTGCAAAAGCATACCCACCCAAGTTTCTGTGTTTTCCAGCCTTTCTTCCATGTTACTGACCCCTGCTGTGTCTCTAGCAATAGGAGTATCGATTTCTGCTCTTCTGAATTATGCACCTAGATTCAGTCTTTCATATAGAGATTAACGCTATAAAGGTACTCTTCAAATTAGAATGTCTGGAGAAGTGTAAACCCACCATTAGAATAAAACCAGCAACCTTCGAACTACCACCGACCTTTGTCTAAAAGCTAGCCTAGTTTAGCCTGGTTTTTGGTTTGGAAATAAACTTTATCTCTTTTCATAATGCACTTTCACATATACTAGCTTTTACATGAGGATACTTCGTAGCCACAGCAAGGTTGTGTCTCCAAACATATGTGGGTGTTTATTTCCATGACAAGCTTTTATATATATGTTTGAAACGGCTTTTGATACAAGCTCTTGTCTTAAAGAAGGCTACTTCAAAGACGATGCTCCACGTGGTTTATGAGTGTTTATCAGTTTTCTGGTTTTGTAATGCCTAGCAAGATGAGCCTGGATGAGCTAAGCTATTCAGCAAACAAGGGCCAGGTGTGTTGATTCTTATGTTGTTATGATTTGCGTCTCTTGTATTCAGACATTGGCATAAACAGCCCAGGATTACTTCACTGAAGGTGACTTGCCTTGGGATGTAGCTCTCATTGTGACAGATTGATGTCAGAGTATCGCAAACGTTCCACATGTATGTTTGCAAATTCTACCAAAGTCAGCATAACTCTGAAGTATTCTTGCACAGATAAGAAATTAAGCTAGTAAGATTATAAATGGGATCATAAAAAAACAACTGATTATAAATTTATAAGAGTGGCTTTTCTATACTCAAAATAGTATCTTTATAAGATTCTTTCAATATTTCAGCAAACTCTACTGATTCAGGTTCTAAAGGACAGCTATTTGATGAAATGTCAATCAATCAATCAGAAATTCGTGAAATAACTGAAGCCATGTTCTTCAATTTTAGTTTTTGGAAATATATTGAATACTTTGTTTTCAATACTAGTTTGTATGCTTTTGGAAATAATAACTGGTTTTGAACAATTTCAAAACAAAATCACAACAAACTAGGTGTGTAAAAACGTGAATAGGAAATTACCCTGGCAGAGACAATGAAGCTGTGCTTGAAATGATTAGATCACATTGATCATTCATATTTCACACTCAATACATATTAGAACATGCAAGACGTTTTCAATAAACAACCACATTTGCCAGGCACAAGGTGACCCAAGTAAGTTAAACTGTTGGCTCTGTTGCCTCCAACATAAAAAAATATGGTTTTGAATCTTAATACTTGGTAGCAGAGCTTTGCGGTTGCCATATTGTTATGTTGCTTCACTGTGGCAGTAAATACGTGCTTTTTGCTCTGACTTATGCGATGAAAGTCACATTGAACTCAAAATACATGGGAAATACATACATTCAAATACCGCCATCATCATGTTGTTTGACTCTTTTACATCCGCAAGTTAGATATTCACACCAAATGCCACAGACTGCTAAACTAAACTGAGGCCTCAACTTACTTAGGTTTGCGGTTTAAAGGTGAACCCCGGGATTTTATGTCCAGGCTAGTAGCATATTGTACCATAGTTCTCATTTGTTGTCATGATCTAGGTTCAAAACCAGGGGCCGATTTCACTAAAGGACTTAAACTAAGTCCCTTTGTTGGCTAAGTCTTGGACTTAAATCTAAGACTTTGGTCTTAACTAGGTCTGGGACTTAAAATGGATTTCACAAAGGTGACTTAGCTAAGTTCAAGCTTATCAAATAACCACAGTGGTTTTCTGTGTCATGTGACCTTTTGTATCTATTCAAAATATATTGTTGGTGTTACATATTTTCCATTTGATGTATTTTATCTAAGGATAAGTGCGGTTTTGAAATGGAAAACCTTTTTACCACATATAAACTTCCCAAACACTACTTTAGTCAGGTGTTCTGTACAATTATAATTTATTTACAGCAATTTCATATTTTGAAGTGGAGAAAAGTTTATGGCGGCCATATCTAAGTCCTCGTCACAAAATTTAAGCCCACTACCTCCCAGACTTAAAGTTAAGTCCACTGACTTAGCAATTTCATGGACTTAGCTGCTTTGTGAAATCTGCTAAGTCTAAGATCACACACTTAACAGTCTTTTGACAAGATTTAAGACCAAAGTCTTAGATTAAGTCTAAATCTGGACTTAAGTCCCTGTGTGAAATCGGCCCCTGGGTCATGTAGGTTAGAGTTACTCAGGGTTTTAGATTTGAGGTTTTTTTTTTGAATGAACATAAAAACAACTGCAAGTACCCTTATTTACACACATATAGAAATACAATTTGCTTTCTGATACTTTATAATTGAGTGTAAATACATTACTTGAAAGCAAAGCATCTATATAAACTCGTGTGAGTTTGGTATGTGACATTTAGATATATTTGACATTCATGTTAATAATTATGTTGGACTTTCCAGCCTTGGGGTGCGTATGTTAGACACATATTATTTAGTTTGTTGATGATAAATATTTACCTAAAAACAGTGTAGACTACTTTCATGACAGTGCACTTGTGTGATTTCGACTTCTGCAAAAAATATAAAGCCTCCATCATTAAATATATCAATTTGCTTAAAGTAAGACAAGCACAGATCAGACATCTGCATGTTATGGTCTGGTCACATTTGAGCCACGTGGTTGGGCCAGTTGATACCAGGTGGTTGGTGACTTGCACAGGGACTATCTGCTCCGAACTAGGCCCATTTTTCTCCAATGAATTAGTATTACATATTTAATGGAAACATAAGGTTTAAATCACCTCATCCTTATTATAATATCAGAGATCAACATGTATGTTACATGTGCATTTTGCAGCAGTAATGGATAGTATAGTGCCAGGAAAGTATGGAAATTTGATCTCCGCATAATATAAAAGGAGAGATTGTTTTGAACTAAATCTGGTTTCTAATTTGGGTCTACTTAGTAATAGTGCTTATCTATACAGGAATCGATTCTAAAACTTGAAACCGTTTCTTGGATTATGTCAAAGCCACAAACAAACTCTTTTAATTTATTCTGGGTTCTAATCTGTTGGGATGAGGGAATGCACCAGGGTGCTCTTTCGGGAAAGTGTGAATGGAGTACAACCTACTCCCTTGATGTTTGAACAGTTCTTGTCTTGTATTTAGCAGATTGCAAAGGTTAATTATGTCATGCCAGGATGTATACTAAATATTATGGTGAGATCACACTTCTACAAAACAAAAACTTAATCTCCAATTATAGAGTGGTGATTGGGCTCATTGATAGAAGCAGCAGAGACCAATGCAGAATTTTCTCAAAGGGAAAGGACATGGATTGTTTGAGGGGTGCTGTACTTATTTTTTAAGCATGATCTCTAGCAAGGTTCGCGCTTGTAGAGATCACTTTCTGTCATTTTTTCTTTATCACTGGACTTGCATGGATTTTGTGCTTTCGACAAGGAATCTGCCCTTCTGGTGCACACCACTCGTGTTTCTGATTGCTTCCAAGTGATGATGTCAGTGACCTACTGGTGGCTTTGCAACTCATGCCTGTAGATCGAAATACTTTTCGGCCTTGTTATAATAGAAGCTTGAGGAAAACAAATTGTGTGATATATGTTCAATACTGCCTCTGGTAATGCAAGTTATCTTTAAGCAATTTGTAGCATTCCATACCAGATACTAATCTAAATTATGGTGTACACAGGTCCTGAAACAAGGTGAGCCTTAAGTCAACTCATGAAGGCTGACACTGTGGAGGCCTGTCTAGTGTCTTCTTGGAAGTAGTTCCATATTCTAAGATCATCTTTGATTTTTAATTATATGTTGATGGCGGAACCACAAGGTCTCTCCCCTTGGATTCGAACCAAGGTCCAGAGTGATGACGTCAAAGTCCATATAGTGTTTATTTATGCCCTGTACATATGTCTGAAAATAAATGAATCAGTTCGTGATCATCTGTGGTTGAATAAAGTACACAGAAGAGGCCAGGAATGTGGGTGTGAACTTGCCCATATTTTCTTGATTCTCAACTGTGACGTCATGTAAAAAATGAGATTAGCTTCGTTGGAATATGTTAAAATGTATCAGTAATTGGATGTAGTGTTGGATATGTGGACTTGCACAAAGTGTGGAATAGTAGAAAAATATTCAGGGTGACATTTGTTACAGGTCCGAAACCAGGGTGATCAAAGTGCTTTTGCATGATGCTAGACTCTAAACACCAATATCTAAACGGGTGTAAGTCAGAATGCCTTATCGGAAAAGTGTGAAGGGGGGTTTAAGGCATCCATGAGATAAGTCAGCTAGTCACTTCTTTCAGTGGAATCTTTCCAGATGACTGAACATGTGATTTTCTATAAGAAGTTGGAAACAAACGCAATTGAGGACAAAAGTTTTTCTTTCTGAGGTAATTCTGTGAATTCAGTGAAGATGTATCCTTGTCCCTAATATACATGGATTGCAATAAAAGATAAACGTACACAAAGCCAATAGGTGGAACAACAGAAAAACAAAGTGTGGATCTAGTTAAATGAAAAATATGTGATATTTTCTTCTTGGCAATTATTTTACTCAATAGATAGCGAAGGTTTTTTTTCAGTCAATGTATCATATTTGTTTGTCATTGAGAAAATCACACCAAACAAACACACCCGGTTAATCCTTTAAAAGATGACCTGAGATTCAAGGAATCTGCTGGTTATGAACTCAAAGATCTGAGTTTACTCGGTTATCTCTGTATAAATAATCACCACTTGGCTAGCTTGGGATATTATAGCAGAACATATTGAGAGATACACACAGCTAGAGAGAAATCCATCATTTACTATGTCTGCAGTATACCAGAGGTAAGTGCTTGCAAAATTCAGCTATGAGCCACTTGCTTGAATGTAAAATCCAGAAAAAAAAAGAAAAGGAAAAAAGAATGAGACAATGATTTTAGTTTATCTTTAAAATATTTTTTTTTCAGGTGAAAAGTTTTTTCAATTTTTTTACTGTCAAAAAAAAAAAATAAATAAAATAAAAATAATAAAATCAAAATAGAAAAAAATATATATATATACTGTGGATATCATTTTGGTGTGTTCAAGTGTAGATGTACTTTACATATTAAAATCAACAATATATAAGATTAATATACATATACACTGTACTGCTTGCAGAAAAACAACACATTCATAGAAATGTATTTTCATGACGTAGGTAGCAGTAGGAGCCTACGTGATTTGTGGACATGTTTCATGAAACTGTCTGCTTATCAGGGACATATTTTCTTTAGATTGCACTTGGAATATACAAAACTGACCCAAAAAAATGAAAGGTGTTAGATACTGTAATTTATTCTTTGTAAAACTTGCGGTTCTTTTTTTTTTTTTTTTTTTTTTGGGGGGGGGGGGGGTTAGGTATTTGTCAGAATTACAAGGCTATATATAGATATCTAGTTGAGCCACTGTATTGCTCTAATCTTGAGGACAATGGTGTTATGTTCTTACATTCAGTAAGGTACATAAATTGATTACTGGTAATACAGAACACCCATGTTTCATTTGTATGATATTGCATTCTAAGGTAACCTTTGTTTTATAAAGTAGTTTTCTACTATAAAAAGTAGTATTCAGGTGTCATTTGTACTCTATATTTATCATAGTAGTGCCCCCTTTATACCCCAGTCACACTACATGTGTTATTCCCTGGAGATTCAAAAAAAAAAAAAAAAAAAAACGTAGTGGCGGAAATTTTGAGCATTTCAAAACTTTCGTGTGTATAGACAGATGAGTTGGGGAATGTGGGTGTCTCAAGTTGATAGACAGAAATATGATGGTAATTACAGAAATGATTCTGTACTCAATTCAGAGCTACATATGTGTATATACATTTACTATCTCTATTTGTCTCTAATTTTTGCTTGTAGCCCTCGATTTGCTAACTTATATTTAATCTTATACATATAATTTAATTTTGGGTTTGTCTCAATAATTTTATATATTACATGAATTCATTATGACCTTTCCGGGTCATGTGGTTTGCCTTAGTCCATTATGGTCAAGTCTGGCATTGTTCAACGTAGTAATAACTTATATTTAACCTCTGACTTCAATATGACCTTTTTTCAGGGTCACTTGTTTTATCTGAGACTGTTTAGGTCTAGGATTTGATCCTCCCTGTCACCTCCTCAAATATTAGCATATTTGATTCATTTAATGTATTATCTATCTTTCAAATGTTCTTGTCTATAACCTCTTTCATATTTTAGCAAGAATTTTAGTAGTCACATTTATTCTGTTATGTATTTATTTAATACTTTTAATCCCAATAAAAGGGGCCACGGTGGCAGAGTGGTAACACTCTCGCCTCCCACCTCTGAGGCCGGGGTTCGATTCCCGGCATGCCCTCAAGTGAGAAAGCTGGTAGTTGCTTGCCGTTGGTCGGCAGTTTACAGTACAGAACCCTAACAAACTGTATCTACTGCTTTCCTCTGCCCTTTAAACTACCCGTCGTGATATGACCTGTATAGTGTTGAAAGTGACGTAAAACCCCAAATAAATAAATAACCCCATTAAAATTTGTTCTCACTGATAAAGTGGTATATCTCTATCATTTCACACTGAACGGTCTCTTCTATTTTATGAACCTTCGCTTATCCAAACAAAATTGTATCTTTCTAGCATACTCGGTTAATAAGATTGTATTTTTTATAAATCTTAAACCACTTAAAGCAAAACACACAAAATGTGGTCCCTTGAATGAAAGTAATGGTCAAGTTTCATCACTGCTTTTTTATATTTAGTATTTTTGTTGTGACGACACAACATAAAAACTAGAAAAACCAAATATGTCTGCAGTCAGTGACAATCATTCACTTTCCTGTCATATGGTCCATCATATTCAACTTGGGATATTTTTGTCTGGTAGATCGGTTAAACACTGTAGAAGTAACGCTTGCCAGATTTCCTGGGAAGTTGACAATCATGAGCCTTACTGGCCCAAAAACACACCCAAGAACAGTCACTTCTTGGATTTGTGTCACCAAAGTGGTGACTGACTTCACTAAAGTAGTGGTTCCATATTCCTTACTTTGGTCATGATTATTGCTTCTTTTGAAGACAGGACCAACGTTTCAAAAATAGTATACTATGTCCTATTGCTAAATCCTCAACTGATATCACTGAATATTACGTCCAGTATCCTATTGCTAAAACCTCAACTTATATCACTGAATATTACATCCAATATCCTGCTAAAACCTCGTATCACTGAATACTACATTCAATATCCTGTTGCTAAAACCTCAACTCATATCACTGAATATTACATCAAATATCCTATTGCTAAAACCTGTACTCATATCACTGAATACTACATCAAATATCCCATTGCTAAAACCTAAACTCATATCACTGAATACTACGTCCAATATCCTATTGCTAAAACCTAAGCTCATATTACTGAATATTACACCCCCGACTTGGGGCAAAATGATGAAATGGATAGGCTACAAGCTTGCCATCTTCTGACTGTCTTTACCTCTGCCAAGGAGGTATTAAAGTCATGACTGTTTATTTGTTTGTTGGCAGGATTACACAAATACTACTGGTCAGATCTTTATGTTTATTTATTTATTTGGGGTTTTACGTCACTTTCAAAACTGTACAGGTCATCATCACGACAGGCAGTACTCAAGGGCAGAGGAAACCAGTACAAACAGTTGGTCCAGGTTCTGTACTGTAAACTGCCAACCAACGGCAAGCAACTACCAGCTTTCTCACTTGAGGTCGGGCCGGGAAGCGAACCCCAATCTTAGAGGTGGGAGCAGAGAGTGTTACCACTCTGCCACCGTGGTCCACGATATCTTTACAAAAATATGAGAAGAAAAGTCTTGGTCCAATTCAGAGCCCAATAAATTTTGGATCACTGCCTAGATACAAAAATATTCATATTTTTGCATTTACTTATTGCTGAGCAGTTAAATAAAATCATGCATGCCTTTATGAGGTCTGCACCCTCTGACTGCTTTTTTTCTTATTACTGACAGACTGGACACCACTGTTCAACTGAAATCCTTCTGCGTTTAAAGGCCGGGCCTTTTTCCCGACAGTCTTTAATATGGAACCAGGCACTAGTTCTTGTTAAGGGCGTAATTCAACACATTGTTGCATGAAGCTGTCTTATCAGAAAGGTGTAAACGGGGTATTTCTGACTTTTGAAACACTCGACAATTTTTCACACTGCTAAGAATACATGAAAAACAAGCTCTCATACTTTCTGGAGAGTTGTCACTAATTAATGTCAAGTAGTGTAAGCTGTAGTCCAGTTATTTTTGTTATCATAACTGATAAAAAACATACACGAAGACCAAGATAGCCATAATTGACAGAATCGACTGGGTGACTAGTTATGCATAGACATAACATAAAAACCCTACCAGTGTGCAGCTAAGCATTAGTTTAAATACACCAAGAGGCCCATTGTATATCTATAAAAGTGACAAGGTACTTATAATGAAGGTGTTCTTATGAGTTTTGTTACTTCTATTTTTTTTAAAGTTAGTTTTACATGTACACTTTCTGAATAACAGGGGTTTACACTTTTCCGAACAATTATCCAGATCTTACACTGTCTCTTTAATAATAATGCACAAAAAGGCAAAAATCAGGGAGAAATTGGGTGAGAATTAACAGATGTCAAACATGGAAACTGCAGTGGTGACAGTATAGTGAACCAGTATTCACAAATATGGATTAAGGTCAGATTAAATTATGAAAAAGAAGTTTTGAATGAGGCAGTGGGTCAAATAACTTTGACAGGGATCAAGTTTGAGTAGAGTTCTTGTAATTGCATTGTATTTTTGTATTTATACTCAGCATAATATCTTCATGTACTACAGGACTCAAAGCGCTACATGACCTATCTGACTGTACAAGTACAGTCAATCTCTTAAATTACTGACATTCCCCTCACTGAAAGACAGAGGCTCAAGGATGACCATTTATCAAGGTCCTTGAGGTTCTTTAACTTGCCACTGGGGATAGTACCCAATGACAGAGGATCACCATTTTAAGTGGTCATCCGAGCCACTATGTATCTGCCTGTACCTGGGACTGAACCCATGTCCTCTGTGTTCCTAGGTGAGTGTGTTATGCAGGTGTTCCAAAAGTCGGGGACAAAAATCCACAAAAAAAGGCGGGAAATTTTTGGGTCAGCTTCAACTCCCCGACAGGACGTGAAACATACAGGCTTGTCTGGGTCTAGAGGCCGACCTGCCGTGGGCTCGGGATGTTTTATACAGACTGGTCTGGAACTACGAGGACAAGCCCTAAAGCCCTAACAGACAAGCCGTAGCAGGTCCCGACAAGCCGTACTGACAAACAGACAGGCCTGTAGAAACATACAGAACCCCACGACCAGACTTGAAGTCGGTATTGTAATAACAGTTTTTGATGAATTTTTGGGAAAAAAGAGGATCAAGTGTCGACCAATAAAATTCTTAAACTAGGTCAAGTCTGAATATTTGGATCCCAGCATGTGACTAAAATGTCACAATTTATTTCTTTTGTTATTTTAATTACAGTTTCCACGTTTTTGCTTTAATATACATAAAAATAAAATCAATGTATGTCTGCTTCAATTTATGAACGAAAAAGTCATTTAAAATATAAAATTTTCATTAAAAATGTTATATCCTGTGGAAAGAAGCAGGGAGAGATGTGTTTCTAACAATCTCTCACGTGACAATGAAAACCTTCTGCTTGTTGCTGCCGTTTATACTCCAATTTCGAGCTTCTGGGAAAGACCCTATTCTCGTGAAGGTAATAAACTTGCTGTAGTTCTGGTCACGTGATGGGATCCAAACATTTACTAGTGACCTAGTTTAAGATTTGTTTATTGGTCCAGAGTTGCTTCTAGGATGCGTTTTCTGCGATATCTCGCATTAATTTGCTTTTGCTCGCGGATTTCATCGAAGTATGCGGGGACAAAATTGTAAAAGAACGCATTCAGCACAAGGCAATGCGGGATATATATACGAAGCGAAAATACGAGAGATCAAAGAAATCGAAACGATGCGTGGAGCGAGAGTTTGTCGAGGTTTTGATTTTTCCGTCGAAACGTTCTTCGAATAATGCCTGTAGACGATTTTGGTTTCTTGATCGTTTACAAACTCAAATATATTATGAGGTACAGACAGTATTTGGACATATTATACCCAAAAATATAAAATTAAGCTGAAAGTGGATGATTATATAAAAAATGGCTGCAAGAAAAACGAAACTTACAGTAGACTGGATTGTTACCACAACAGGCCATGGCAGTGAAGCCGATGGTGACCCTATTGTTGTAGTGGCTTTCTACCAGTAAACGCCCGTGTTTAAGATAACATTTAGCATTTATCTTATATTTGGAGGTTTAGTTTATGTTCTGCTTCAACCAAATTATCCAATGACATTCAAGATAATTAATGATTTAAATATGCTGGGGAACATTTCTTTGAAAGTGATGTAATTTGACAATATATCTCTATTATCGACCGTGTTTACCGCTAACTGGAAATACCAGTGAACGCCCAATTTGTTTGCAAATAGAAGCATTTGTCCTTGACCTCTAATAAAGATATATAAGGCGGGCGTTCACTGGTAGGCGGGCGTTCACTGGTAGAAAGCTACTACGTATCTGTCGGAATTCCCTAGAAAAATATTTTACTGGATCAAAATTCACGGACAACTCATTAATATTAATGAGGTCACAGATTTTCGTGGTGGTTTTAATTCTTAATATTTTCTGATTTAAGATCAAATACTAGAAGGACTACAGAGCTCATGTATGCGTAAAAAATATTTGATGATTCCATTGGATTTTTTAGCAATATTTTACTTGAAGAATTTGTGGACTACTCATTACTATTCATGAGGTCATGGTATTCTGTGGGGTTTTCCAACATATTTGTATGAATTGATGGTGTAATGACCGAATTTGTGATGCCATGACTTCAGATAAAAACTTAAAACCATAATGCCATGACAGGAGCCACTTTGATGTAAATAACCATTTTCAGTATTTTTTTTAAATTCTATCACTAGCCTTGAAGTTTATTTTTATTGGGCAAGACAATAACAATTGACCACTAATTAATAGAAGTCCACTGCTAAAAATGCCTAAATAAACTGAAAATGTATTTTTTATTAGTTTAAACTTATCATAAAGTCGTCCCCCAGAATTTTTAGCCCCTCCCCCACATTTTGTGTAGTGGTGGGGGATCGCCCCCACTTTTTGAAATTCCTAGAATCAACACTGTTGGTCGACACTTGATCCTCTTTTCTTTCCCAAAAATTGTTTATGGGTTTTGCAGTGAGAAGAAATGTCTTGTGATTAAATCCCAATAGTTTGTTAACTTTTATTTAAATTGCTCTGGTGAAATAGGCTGAGAATTTGATTATTTTGTCAACAAATAAAGCACTTGTTCAGGTTTCTCAATTACTAGTATTTACAGCATACATGTGGACCTTTTCTATCTCTTTAACTTTGAAACTATGATCACTTTGCACTGTTTCTATGTCATTCTTGACACAATTTTTGATCATATTTTTACCTCACATCATGCTGGAAATGGACTACAAATGAGCAGTACCTAAGTTACAAAAGACAAGCCGACTACATATTAGGACAGGCCTGCAAGTGATAATGACAAGCCTGGAAGGGTTACAGACAAGCCGTGAAGTGTAATCGACAGGCCCTTAAGTTAACCAACAGGCCTGTTGCTAGGGGTCTGAAATTAGGGTCGGATATAAGAGTCAGTAACGGTCGTAGAAATATCAAACATGTTTGATATTTCACCGACTCTCACCGACAGGCCGGGAACTTGCAACTGACCCTAACCGACCATGTAAAGATTGGTCCTGACTCTCCAAAAGTGCATAGTTACCAGCCTGTCGGCTCCAGTGGAACACCTGCATTACCCATTAGGCCACAGTCATCACCACTCAGTCTTCATCACTCAGGTAAACAAAAGGTTTTCCATTTGTTTCTGTAGTGACTGATTAAATCCTTCACCACCTTTCCTGAGACATTTTCTATCCTCCACTTTTTTCCATCTTCGCCCCAAAGTAAATTCATCAATGTGCAATGATCCAAGAAAATTCAAAATTTAATTCAAGATTCAGGTCAAATGTTATGTTACATACTAAGTTGAGCTGATCTAAAAATCTTGTTGCTCCAAATTTGATCTGATCTTCACTCATTTATATCTGTGAATACCAACCTCAAATTGCAATGTATTGTACAAATATGGCCCTCACAGGAACAAAGAACACCCAATACTTGTGTGTTTGAGAGAAACAGGTTTGTAAAGCTTTGAATAAAAGTGGATAAAATAAAGTAAAGCACCCCCCAGTTGACATATTTAAAGAAAACTGGTGCTCAGTGGTCTAGTGGTTAGCAAGTTTGGCATCTAATCATAGGCTGTCACCTCTGTGGGTTCGAGTCCCACAAGTGGCAATGCTGAGGACCTGTCCTAATATGACTCTTGCTGTTGAACGGGACATAAAACCCCAACTTTGACTTTGAAGAAAAATGCATCACTCATGAAGATGGACAATATAATTTGCTGATTTAGGAAATTGATAAATCAGAATACATACATGTATATCAATATATCGAAATTTATCAACTCAGTATCTTCAGAAATTGATATAATTGTCCAGGCAACACGTCTATCAGTCATCAAATGTATCAGTCCCCTGATACTACAACAGCAACATTAATGTTTTCTTCGCTACCTTAATTTAGAACAAAGTTAGCCTTACAACCTTACTTGCGACATACACAATATTTTTTTATATTTCAACTAGTCACTTGGTTGATATTACTACCTGGGCTATTGATGTTTGCTGGAAATGAGAAATTGGTGGCAATTATTTCTTGATTAACGTACTAGTCTTGCTTAAGCCCCGACTGTCTTTGTCGTTAGAGTAAACCTTTAGGTTACAAAATAATGTTTCAGTTTATACAATCTACCCTTGCATTTATTGGCTTTAGAATCAACATGTGTGTTATAAATGTGCTGCACTCTGTATTGTCCATGTTTTTGTGAACACCGCTACGGTTTTACATTAAAACAAAGTTAAGGTTTTACATCCCGTTTAATAGCTAGGGTCATATTGAGCCAGGTCCTCGCCTTTGTCACATGAGGGCGATCTCACTTTATCACTCATAAACTGCTAATATTCCATTCCAAGGTAAATTGATTAAATTAATACCCAATAATAAATAAAATCTGATTGCATATTAATTACGTATATTAATTGTAACATACTTTACGTTATTTCAGCATTAAGTTCACATTTTATTGCAGAGATATTTGTTTATATCAACAGCACAATTACTTCCAGTTAGTGTATACTAACATGAGTGTACCTAAATTTGGGTTATTTGTGTTTGGAAAACCCGACTGATTGTCATTCTCATTAAATGCCTATCCCCAACATTTTTTGCAAATATTGGATGCTTGGGTGCTTGAAAGTGTAAGGAGAGCATGTATGAAAAATAACTAGTAAACATTTGAGCCTCAAACAAGGCTAATAATTGTACATATCATACAAATCAATGTAATAATACAATTATGAACTGTAGAAGATTTCACTGTCAAACAAATGACATAAAATACATAAGCAACCAGTAAGGTTTGTCACTACTTTGGGAAACAACTCTGAATATACCAAAGGGAAACTATAAAAGTAGTCTTGCGTCAAAATGAAACTTTACCACTTTAAGTAAGCAAAACAGCATTTTATATCAGTTTTTCCTTTGCTAAATGTCATGCTTAGGTACACATTCTAACAAATGTACAATGAGAGTGCCACATCACTAATTTGCATCTAGCTGTCGACACTGATGTCAATGTACAAAGGTTTATTGAATTTTTTTCAGAATATAAAACTTAATAGCATGCATTGCCAAAGAGCCAGTTATGTTTGCCTGTTCTCAAAAGATAACGCCTCTAACGTGATGTCTTCGAGAGCGCATACTTCCACCAAGGCCCAAAAATCCTTACAGAAATTCTGGTCACAGAGTTGGTTGCAGATCATTCCTGAAATTAAATTAGTTCTCTGTTAGACCAAGACCCACCTTCTGTGAAAAATTGATGTAAATGTGTGTAGTACTTTTCTCATAATCCTGCTAAAACAGAATCCAGTGAGCACAAAGTGTCCTTCATAGAGGTAATTAATTGAAATTTCATAGGATTTTCATCCCAGAATTTACCTTTTTAGGTAGATAAAAACACTTATTTGATAACATCACTCTAAGTCATTCATCGGCTTGCACATTTGCCAAAGAGATAAAATGAATTTAAGGCAAGTGTTAGGCGTAATTGTTTTTAAAAGGCTTTGTATATAGGTTTTATAGCTTTTTAACTATTTCAAAATGATGACTCTATTTTGTTTTCTGTTGGGGTTTTAATAAGAGCATTTCTACAAGTTAAGGGATATATTATATGCTAAATTGCCATTTCCCTAGATACTTCTTGCGGAGCCTATTTATTAGCAAAATGCAATCTCTAATCATAAACATAAAGAAAAGACCAAGAGAAAACATATTAACATGTTACCCCGTCTTATTGCATGTTTAATGAATTAATAACAATCGGGTGGGGGGAGCAGGGTCATTATCGCCCAACAAAGACCACACGTCCATTCTGTGGTTTTATAAACCCCCTGGATATTAATGAAAGAAACAAGACAATAAGCAAGCTATTACTTGTTTCCATGGAAATAGTTCATCACCTGTGCTATATTCTGCATCACATCTACCAAGTCACATACTAGTGCATTACACATAAAAACCCTTGAATCCAGTTACGACTTCCGGTAGCTATGGATAATATTGTTGTTACATTTTGGCTGCAGTTATGAACACACCAACATGTTATATGTTTGGTGTCTTTTATTTTTCCATAATGTCTTATGTTGAGTAGTGTTTTTTAACTGAATGTAATAACTAAATCATATAATATATTCAAATGCTTCCCTCCTCTCTAATGATGGGCTAAGAAGATGTAACATTGCTCCAAGGAAGCAGACATTTCAGTGTGTAGTAGTTGTGTTTAGGTTTTGGGTGTGGGTGTTTTCTGTGTGACAAGGGAGATCAATAGATTCTTTACTATAGCAATAGTCACTCTGAACAGCACGTTTTACATGTATTTTCTATCTTCTGGATACATCTGTCTGCTTTTAGAAAATATAGAATGCTGATAAACTGTGTGAAAATGTGTTAAGATAACTGATGATATACACATGGCATATTATACTATGTTAAAATCAACATCTGTATGATAGAAGGGAAATATAGCTTTGCTGGAGTGTTATAAGTAAGTATGAAAGCCATAGATAGCATTATCTATGTATTAGTTAATTCACACTTCTCTGGCTGAATGACCCCATTCTGAGATTGTCTCCGACTGAACAAGAAAGCAGACAAATCTGTCAGTATTTTAAACACAAGCTCTAGCAAGGCCCACACTTCTAGAGATTACTTGTTTGTATCTGGACTATCATGAATTGTTGCATAGCCTGATGAGTACCTGTCTCATCACTGAAGTTAACCAGCAGTGGGCTACGTTAGTACTTGGATGGGTGACCACCTCAGTGCACTACTTGTGTCTCTTTGCAGCTTGCGCTACTAGACCAAAACCCCTTCCGGCCTTGTTTTTGTTTTCTAATTTTAAACATCGCATTTGAAACAGGGGTTGCTGTAATTCTAATATAATAGGGTATAGGTATCTGGACATTGTACTGCTTGCTGACGTATTCAAGCAACTGTTGAATTGTGACATGACTGTTTTTAGTTATGCTTAGTCTATTTGTTTGGTGTGTTCAGCTTTGTTGTGTAACAAAGTACTTTATGAGTGAAAATTTTAGCTGAAATAAATTTTCAACAATTTTTATATTTTATGAAGTTACTTAGACTTACTTTTGTTTAGAGCAATGTAATCACTAGGAATTAATGATCTCTATCGATATCAACTTGCTAAAACAGCTAAAATTGATGCCCTAGGAAAATTACCACTTTTACGGTATTTGCTAATTAATACATTCAATAGTGTGGAGGACGTGACAAAACAATGTCTGTGGATTACTACCCCTAATCTATCAGTGGATTATGCCTGTCTATATACTACTGTGTAAAAATAGATAAAATGTATCCATTCCTTACTTATCATATACACTGCTAGAATTAAGTGACACATTAAAGTGACAACTTTATTATGACTAGTACTTAACCACTGTCAGCATATATAAGTGTCAGCATGCATGAAGTCTGAATATTTAGACACATAAATATGTTGCTTTTCTTGTAATATATATTACAAAAAAAAACAAGTGAGTGGATGCACCAATGTTAAAAACATACCTTAAAATGTGAAAGAAAATACTGGTTATTAATGAGTTGAACATAGACCATTGACCCCCTCCCCTTTACCTTCGATTAAATACTTACACAATTGGAGTGGAGCATATCCAGAGAGTATACTAGATAAAACTAGTTCACACTTTCTCGATTTGGTATCCTGATATATCTCTATCTGGAAATGTGTCTTTGAGATCAGATACTGTGTTGCATCATTTATGTTTATAATTGCATGATTGGCTTTAGATTAAAAAATGGTGGTTCCACTGTCAGACGTTTCTGGGTTCAATCCAGATCATGAAGATTGTACTCTTGGACAAGATAGTTTATACAGGAATACAACTTAGTAGAGACACTTGCTCGGGAGGTAAACCTGCGACAGACGGGCATTCTGTTGAGGAGAGTAGAGAGACACTGAGTCACTTAATGCCACATATGGGCCTGTGGGCCAGAAGAAAGACTTTACCTTATCTTTCTGTCGTTAGTATGCCTCCTAACCACCCCGGGTTTGTGTGGCCTGAAGTCAACCGTTGGAAGTTGTAGGACTTAGCCTTTCACATTTGAAGGCTGGGAGCACTGGGAGCACTGGCGGGGTAGCTATAACTCATTTCCTAAAGCATCGTTAAGAACCTTTGCGAGTCAGCATGACTGTCACTAGATATACTTAAAACTGTTCAACATTGTCACTACAACTAAATCCAGACTGTTTCTTTTCCAGTGAGAACCAATTTATTTTTCAGACTTCTCTGTAAGGGATTTGTAACTACTACAGAATGTTGGCACTTATGCTCATCACAACATTTCCTTAACTACAGGACTCAAACTGCTGTTTGACCCATCCTGAGTGCACAAGTTAGTGACTGACATTCCCCAAAACTGAAAGACAGAGTTTCATGGATGACCATTTATTAACGTCCCTGAGCTAGGGATAGGAACCAATGACAGAGGACCGCCAAGTGGTCGTTCATTCCACTATGTATCTGGTTGTACCTGGGATCGAACACAGGCCCTTTGTGTTCCTAGGCGAGTGGGTTACCCATTCCCCTTTGTTCCTGTAGTGACAGTATGTTAGCCACAAAGACTAAAATCAATATTTTGGTCCTCTGTTGGTGATATATTCTAAAATATCTTCAAATATGAACGACAATGATCACCATATACGAGCATCAGAATTTAAAACTATGAAAAAAATGGTGAACAAATTTCAACTATTTTTATCAAATTTTTTCTGCCATGAGTGGAGCACCCTGTTCATCTGGAGACAATCTATATTGAGAGCTGTCCGACCGGGGAAGTGTGAACTTATCATAGAAGAAATTACGGATTTGCAATCTAGACTGCTGGAAAATCCGCACATGATATTTCCCAATACTAAAGGTCCTTCCATTGCTATACATGTGACATCTTGTTTCTAAATTTCTTAGCTTATAAGCTCTTTATTCTGTGGATTGGTACTTAGTGTGTGAGACAAGCATAGCACTAAATAAAACCAAAATGTGAATCTTGCTATATCTTAACAGATCTAAGAAACAAAAGCAGCATTGAGAATAGATCATACTTGTTTCATAATTACATAATGAATTTTACAGTATGTGTCACATATCAGTGTATATAAATGTGTGGTAATATATATCAAGGACATGTCAATGCTAAGATACCGAAAGTCTTGTGTCAGGGTGTAAGTTTTGGATATCTTAGAAACAGGTAAGGGTTCTCAATATAAATCTACACAACCAAATTCAGTTCTAACAAATGTTGACTGGCAATTTTTAATGAAATATAAAACAAGTAGAATTATTTGTGAAATGACAGTTGTAATAATCTGTAATTTTAAAGTAAGCATTGATTTTGGTTTATAAATTCAGTTTTCAAGAATGTAACCACAATTGAGGTAAAAAAGAATGCCTCTCTTAAACTAAATCATATATTAACTCAGTTGTCTCTAATCTCTAGTTATCCGTGAGCCATAGATTTATGTTAATTAAGTCAGAGTGAATTTACAATTTCTGCAAACTTGACCTCGAGTGAGTCCCCTACCAATTCCTAGTTCACAAATTTATTATACATTGATATTAAATACAGGTATATAAAAACCATTGCTTTTAATACGGCTCATCTTTGCTTGGTACATCTACCTTTTTTGTATCCAGAATATGAGCCGAGTCTTTTCCAAAATGTTATTAGCTCATTCTTTGGCCAGGCCCTGGCCAAATTAAAAAAATCGTGAAAATCTACTCATTACTTAAACTAAAGCCATGCGTAATACATTGAAAATGGAACCTTCAGGATTTTTGTGTATCTGGAATCTAATTCCAATCTTTCCCAAAATTGGATCACTTCTTACTTTGCGCAGGGGCAAGTCCTACCCACAAACCTCCAAACATAACCTCCACAAAGTCAGCATCCTATATTCACGAAAACTGGGGTGACTGCTAAAACTAAGATCACTGCAAGTATGGTACCTAATTCCTGAATTATAAGATAGGTGGTAGATTTTATTTATTTAATTATTTGGGTTTTAATGTCACTTTCAACACATTGCATACGTCATATCACAACGGGTCGTTTTATGGGCAGAGGAAACTAATACATACAGTTAGTCAAGGTTCTGTACTGTAAACTGCCGACCAACAGCAAGCAACTACCAGCTTTCCCACTTGGGGTCAGGCTGGGTTTCGAACTTCAATCTCAGAGGTGGGAGGCGAGAGTGTTACCACTCTGCCACTGTGGCCCCTAAGATAGGTGCATGGTACAGCCAAAAAGATTGCACTCGCGACAGCATTTACAGTGTGGTCAGTAGGGTCATGTGTTATAGTGGAATTGGGGTACAAAAGTGGTATTGGGGAAATGTATTCCTCACATGTTGTTATGAACAAGATCCCAAATCCACACCACATGGGAAAGAGATCCAGTCGGTCTATTGCCAACCCTTGATAATTGTTGGGTCACTACCGGTCTGGTCTCAATTGCCTTATTGAACAGACTTATCAATGCCTGGGTTAAGGTGACCCAAAAACTAAACCGTCCACTTTCACACTAGACTTTTAGAAACTGCTGATAACTAAATTTCTGTTCACCCTAGTCTGTAATGAGAAATATCGGCTGTAAACAGTGTGAAATTCGGCTTGTGGGAGAACACCCTTATTTGTCAGTGAACTATATAAGGGACATAATTATCTGAACAGTTTTTTCGTTGATTTTTTTGGTAACAATTTTATCTACATTTGACAAGTCAACATTTACATGTATTTTACGTCATTGTTCTTTTGCCTGTTTCAATGAGAGGCATTTCCAGTGGAAGACCTTACATGTTATAATTCTGTTATAAAGTATTTTAATAGCAAGAGGACATGACTTCTCCCATGTTAGTGAAGGTTATTTGGTGCACTAGGTACTTAATACCAATGTATTAAGTTTCCACAAATGCTATAAAAAGATAAGGTGAAGTGGTAACTCTCTGGACACAGTAAATAATAAACTGAATAGTTGTAAGTCTGTAAGTATCTTTGATCTCTTGCGTAAGGATTAGCAGTTTTCTTTATATTTAGACAATAAAAATGTCATTGATTGATTGAGATATGAATATTCTTAACATGATTTTACAATACACCAGTTCCATATTACTGAACAGTATTCTTTGACAGCTCAGGGATAGAAAATGGGAAAATTGGGGGAATTTTTTATGGAAGTGAACAAGGACATAATTGGCTGGGCACCGAACAAATGCATCTGTCCACTAGGTAAGATGATATTAACCCAATAAAATGTGAAGATTTTGGGCAAGTTTGTACAGAGTTTTTGATTGTGTTTTTCACTATCTTCCTTTTCATATGGGATACAATCACTAAGTAATATGATTCAGGAAACATCTTAAGAGTTACATCTTTAACTGAAGCTTGACCACATAGTATCACAATCCCCTTTCACACCCAAGACCATGGATTACTGACATGGAACCTTCAGCGCCTTTTACTTTTATCATCTTTTTTGAGTTCCCTGTATAGGGGAGATAGATATTGAACCTGCAAAAGAATAAATTTGATATGTTTGTCTCCATTTTGCACAATCTGGAGTTTCATTGTGGCTGTAGTGTCAATTGCATCTGAAATCGTTGGTTGCAAAGAAATATTGGGAGCAGTCTTTACAGCTTAACTAAAGATCTATTCTTATATTGTTTTGGATAAATTGGAAAGTCCAAATATAAGCCGAACTGTACCCAATCACTCCTGAACATAACACAATTTTTTCAGGATCACTTTGGGGGTAGTTTACATGTCAGTTCCCATCATCACAGATCGCTCGGGATTTGATCAGAGATATCATTCATTTCCTTCATGAAATATTCTTTAGCACTTTGTGGGTGTAAGAAGCAATTGGCAGGCTGAGGGGAATTGTCCCTGGGATAGCCAGGAATGAAAAAAATCCCTGATTATTTGAGGAGTTTCCAGAAGGATTCGTAACAGCAGAACAGACTGTTATCTCAGTGTTGCAGAGAGTAGATCCACATATCTCAAGACAAACCAATCCATTTTCAGAACGTCTCTAGTTAGACAGGGCAAAAAAAATGCAGAAAAGTGACAAAAAGCTGCAGCGTTTTAGTTTATGCTTTCGAAAAGCTTTCAATATTCTGAGTGATTTTGCCACAGATCCCAAAATGAACCGTTATGCATACACTTTATGAAACAGTACGAACCAGTATCAAACTTTGGCAATCCATTTGAATACCTGGGTTCTTCGGGACCCCTTATCGTGATAGTACAAATAGAATGAAAGGAAAAAAATCCGGACGATTTCTTGTTTCAAATTTGTTTTCATATGACTAGTGATTTAACATGTCTCCAGTTCAGCATTTGTAATTATGGAACCTGTCAGACAAAAAATCTAGTGCGTCTCTTGATAATGCCATATATTGGAATATTGAACTGTGACTGAATTAATGTATTGAGAATGATTTGTGGGATTATCTGATTTATTTTCTAAATATAGAAAATTGCTGTAACAATTAGAGACTTTCTTATGAATGAAACATCAGGTTTATAGTAGATTAATTATAGGTTTTGCAAGGATTTATGCTGGCCTCAATTCAGTACCTCTGTGTTCTATTACATCACATGAATTATACACCAAAATAAAATCAATGAAGAACATACATTTTTTTTTCATAATAGGTGAAATGTATTTCTCCTGGTCGGGTATGCAAAGGATAGATAATGTTGCAAAAAAATATATATAACTCACTAAGGTTGCTATAAAACATGTTTTAACATTAATATATGTAATAAAAATTCAATGTTTCTCTAAATAAACTGTGTGAATTATGATTTAACTAAGGAGAAAGTTATCAACAATGGGTCAAGGACACCCCCGAAAGTAAACACTGTTAATTTTTAGACACAATTCTCACAAACTGTTTATAACTATTCATAGCCCATAAAGACCAAAATACTGGCATAGAATTCATCTCTGAAAAAAATAACAAAAATATGCTCTGAGAAGTTGGTTTGACTTTTAATATCTACCAAAACATATTTTGGTGTAATAATTGAAACCAAATACTATTTTAACACAGATTAGCATAAATGATAATGAATTACTTAAAATCAATCCATATATTCGTTATGGCATTAAAGCCAAACTTTAACTTTCTTCGTGTGTAGCAATATTACTTTTTCTCTTGTTTTGGCCTTTATGGTTACAAATATTGTGTGAATGAAACTAGAGCTGAAGGAATATTCGTATTTTTAGGATTTTAATTATGCTGAAATGGACAGCTGGGTTGTCCATTTCATGAAATAGATAATTTCCTTGTCCATTTCATGAAATAGACAATTTCACAACTGCTTTGTAACATATAGATATATATCATGGTATTAAAGCCAAACTTAAACTTTCTTGAAATGTAGCAACTTTTTTTTCTCTTTTTTTGGCCACAATGGTTACAAGTACTGTATAAGTTGAAGTTGTAGCTGGAGGAATATTCTTAATTTTCCACTTATGTTCAGGTTCTACCGAATAGGTTAGTGGAACTTGAAAATGAGAAAAGAATTGATTTTTGTTCTTTCAATGCTGCTTAGTTAGTGTAGCTTACAATATTACTTAGTCCATGTATCCACCGTCTTATGTGTAAGCCAGTACACCGAATAGTACTAGTTTGTTAGTAGGATCATTAAAACAACCCTCCACCCACGAACAAACTTCGCATAAAGCCACAGTAAGTTGGAAAAATAGGGAGCACAGAATGGTAAAAAAATCCTAGGTATTCTCCTGGACAGTTGAGTTAATATATCAAACTTTGCATTAAAGCTATTGAGAAGAAAATAAGCCAAGGTCTTGCAAACAATATACACTTATATTGGAAATGTTCAATTGGTGAGAGTTTAAAATTTGCTGCTTTTCTATTTTCAGCATGCTTAAAATCCTAAAGAGGTCTACATATCCTTACTTGGAAATCAACTTGGATGATCTTGCCAGGAATGTGAGCATTCTCAGGGATACCTTGAAACGCCCTTCGACTGGTAATCTATCTCTCTACCCATCTAGCTACCCATTTCAAACATTTATTATATTAATGAATGTATTTAGGTTGTTGAATGACATGTTTAAGCTTAAAGTCAAGTGGCCTTTTATAGGCTTAGAGATATAGTTTTCGCCCCACCGGGTTCACAATACTTCATACATTTAAATATGTGATGCAAACAAGAATGAATAATACATAAAAGTTCATGTACATTAGTGAAACTAGCCAAAAAATAAATTTAAAATGCATCAAAGTTTTCAGAATAGAGCTTTACTAGCTTTGTTAGTTTTTCTAGTTATTACTTATCTAATCGAGAGCACTATTAAGACAGCATATACCTCCACCAAGGCACATAGTAACTAGAAATTGTGTTACTTTGACATACTGTATCTCGGACAGGGCATGGTGAAGTAAGACGAAATAAGATGTAATGTTTTGTCAAATATCAGACAAAAAATCATAAATTCACCATGTCCCTCAATAAATAAGTAAAGGGAAAATTTGCATCACCTGCAAGAGATTATGGTTCCTTTCTTGACCATGTGTACGTCAACAAACTATACTGTGTACATAGAAAAATAAACTGTGTATGTCAGCAAACTATACTGTGCACATAGAAAAATAAACTGTGTACATCAACAAACTATACTGTGTACATAGAAAAATAAACTGTGTACATCAACAAACTATACTGTGTACATAAAAAATAAACTGTGTACATCAACAAAATAAACTGTATACATCAACAAAATAAACTCTGTACATCATGTGTACATCAACAAAATAAACTGTGCTTCCAGCAGTCAGCTTTAAAAAAACAACAACAAAAAACAAGGCATGTAATAATAAGTAAATGGGAAAATCCGGATTGATTTCTTTAATATCCAGATCACTCTCAAAACTTAATGGGGCCTAAATTGGACCAACGCCCATCTTCTGATTTTTTTTCAGGGAGTTACCAAGCAGTAGTATTTGCATAATCCGACAAACAAACAAAGAAGCAAACAAACATACAGATAAACGTTCATGAAAATAATAACTCCTTTGTGGCAATGAATTAGACTCATAGTTTAAAAGGTACTTTTTTAAAAAAAGGCTTACAAATAAGTAAATAGGAATATCCGGATTTTCCTATTTTCTATTGAGGTGGTGATCCGGATCAGTCTTAAAATCTAATGGGATGTAAGTTGGACCAATACCCAACTTCTGATTTTCAGGAAGACCCAAGTAGAAGTATTTGCATCATCCTGAAAAAAAAGGCATATGTAATGATAAATAAATGGAAAGATTATTTTTTATCCAGGCAGTGATCCAGACCACTCTCAAAATTTAATGGGATCTAAGTTCAACCAAGACTCATCTTCTGTTTTGTTTAAAGAAAGACAAACTGTCATGAAAACAATACATCCTTGGTGAAGGCAATAATGTCTAATTGTAGTGATAATACTAATGTTACACCCTGTACGTGGAAAACCAGTTTTATAGTCACTTGTGATGTTTTGCTGATGAGTTTGCAGCAGCAAACACGAACTTTAACAACAACATTTATCAGGTCTTTCTATAACATCACCCGGAAAAGTCAGTTTGTTTTTCATAAGTTTAAAATGCCTTTCAGGAATTATTGGGGTGGTCAAAGCTGGAGCCTATGGTCATGGCAGTGTTCAGATATCCAAACACCTCAAATTCATTGGAGTGGAGAGGTTAGCCGTGGCCACACTGGAAGAGGCCATACTTCTACGCAAGAACAACATCAATGGTGCAATGCATTTATTAGGTTTGTGTGAATGATGTCTGTAGCTTTTGACGTATTGTTTTATCTTGAACACTGTTAATGTAAAATGCTTGCGCTTTTAGAATAGCAGATATTTTAGTTTTGTCGTACTCATCTCCAAAGTTATAGCTTTGAAACTCTGCCCTTGGAGGAATAGTTGCTTACCACGTGTAACAGTTTAAGATATAACAATAATAATAATAATTAGGAGAAGGATTTTACAAATCCTCTGATGTGCTTAAGTCCAAGAAAGGATGCCCCAGGGACGCACATGGGTCAACATCTAAAACACGCCTGTCAGAGTATGACTAAGTTAAGAGGGTTATGCCAATCTAAACAAGTGAGTTTCGAGCTGGCTTCTAAAACCACTTATTGTCTGCTGGGTTCTGACAGTTCGTGGCAGTCTGTTCCATTCAACTGCTCCAGTGACTGCAAAGTCGCGCCTACCAATGTGATTCTTGAAGTGGGTTGAGGAAACAGATAGCCTATTGGCAGGAGTAAGACTGCAGGACTTGATTAAAACTGAAAGATATGTTGGTTGGGAAAAGTTGAAAGCCTTAAAAACCAGAAGGGTAACCACAACAGGAAAACTTCCCGAATGACATGTACAGAAAAATATATCACGAATGAAGATAACAATATTATACGAGTGCGAAGCACAAGTGCTATATTTTAAAATCAAAATGTCAAATAATAATCAAATGTCATTGTTTCCACTAGGAAATACCCGACCCTGGCAGATTGAGACCTGCCTAGAGTATGATATCTTACCCACAGTATGCAGTTCAGACACAGTGAAAGCGGTGGCAAAGGCAAAGTCCCGCAATGGACGCTGTCATCGGGCTAACCACAAGAACAGGAGGTCAAGGCGAGTATTACCCAAGGTGTATTTCACAGACATAATCTGTGCAAGCAGGATTCAGATTTAGTCAAAGTTGGGGTTTTACGTCCCGTTCAACAGCCAGGGTCATATTGGGACAGGTCCTCAGAATTGCCACTTGTGGGACTCGAACCCACAGAGGTGACAGCCTATGATTAGATGCCAAACTTGCTAACCACTAGACCACTGAGGACCTGGATTCAGATTTAAATTCCTTCCTTGAATTAGCCTGATCTATGAAATGGAATTTTCCTGAGATAAGAACCCACAATGAAAAGAAATATAAGATAAACCACTATAAACGACATAAAAGTTACCTAATACTTAAGATTTGCTGCTGCAATTTTCTGTCATGATTTTGCAAAGCATTATAGGTAATACAATAAATTTTGAATCCGTGAATCAACCTCCAGAGGTAGATCAACAAATTCATAATCAGGATTAGGATTCTGGCCATCTCGTAAATGAATCTGTTAATCTGAGGAATCTAGATTCTGTGAATTATGTCTATGAAACATGCTTACAAATAATGTAATATCTGTGTACTCAATATTATTTAGTTTAATTACTCTCACTCTGCGGGCAGGTGGGAGGAGTGTGTTGTAATCTGCTTTGTTTGACAGTCTGTGCACATAGCTTGAAAGCTATACACTGTACACTGTATATGTAAAAAATGTTAGTTGAGAGATTTTTTTGCTTTTGAAAGGTTAAATATTAGTTGATATAATGAGATAAGTTTATTGTTTTTGAAAAGGTAAAAAATATAAGTTAAGGTCACGACTTACAAATTTAGTTTTTTTGAAAGTTTAAAAAATATAAGTTGAGATAATCAGATAACTTTTCGATTTTGAAATAGTACATTTCTATATCGTGATAATGACTTACAAATTTTGTTGTTGAAAGGTTAAAAATATTTGTCTTGGTACATAATTTATTTGTTTTCGGAGGGTAAAAAATATAATTACAACTTAATATTTCTTTGATCCTTAAACAAAAAAGTCTTATGTCATTATCTCAACTTATGTTTTTAACCCTTCAAAAACAACTATCTTATTTCATTATCTCAACTTATATTTTTAAAATGTTCAAAAACAAACATCTTATTTCATTATCTCAACTTAATATTTCTTTAACCCTTCAAAAACAAAGTTTCTAGATTGTTATCACGGAATACCAAATTTTTTTCTGCAATGTTACTATTTGGCTTCTATAATATTATGCTAAATTAATTACTTATTAAGTAAATTGATTCAGAAAAGCAAAAGCCACTGGTTTAGCTTACAAATTGCTTGTTGATAAAACAGTGCATTGTCAGATGATCGTGTTTCAGATATTGACAGCATTCTATTTGTTATATTAACAGTAGGCCTCATCCTGTGGGGGCTGTCAACATCAACATAGACACTGGCATGTCACGGGATGGTTGTCAACCTGAGGACTTCAAGGGTCTATTTGAAGTGAGCATAAATCACCCTTTTCCAAAAATAAACTAATTGAAATCTATTTTTAAATTTATTAAAAGTGTTTTTGAAATATCTTGAGACCTCTAGAGCTTACTCGTATGTCTTGTATCAGCTACTGACAACATGTAAGGAATATTGGCAATCTGTTTCAATCTGACACTGAAATTCATAAAATTCTCAAACCATATATAGATTGGCCCAGTGCTGCAAAATCCTGTTACTTCAATATCAAGCATTTTATATTATGTAATTATATACTGAACATGTTCCTGATAACACTTTTTGCTGGATATTTCTGTTATCATTTTATAGAATGTGGGTAGACATATAATGGTAATATTATACATTTATTATGTACTAACTTCTCTGCAAAAACTAATATCATTTATAATGCCTGCTGTAATTTATGTTTAAGATATTTAAAATATTTTAAGTCTTCATAGCCATCATAAAAATTTCATTTAACTATTTCATAAACACTCCTGATACCCCTTTTCCACCACTATGGATTTACCGCCCGACCAACCATATTTTGAAGTCCAAAGTGTGATGTTATTTACCATGTGACTTAGTTTTTTCACTTGAGCGGTTCAGGAGTGCAATTGCAACAATTGTAGTTGCTCGTCAAGATATTAAAAATGCTTGAAAACTAAGTTTTGATCATAAGGGTGTTATGAGTAATCTTTCAGATGCCACAACTAATGTCCAATTAACATGCAGCATGTAAATCCAAATTTTTATACCCGCGGTCTTGATTGGTTAGAGTATAAATTTCTTGTTGATGTCATTTTTGTGTCAAATTTCAGGAGTTTTCCAATTCATGATGCCAAGGAGAAGTGGTTGTGGGCTAGTTTACACCTGACTCAGTATTTTTCAACTAACTTTAAAAAATATCAATTCTATTTAACCTTGAATTGGGTTTGCAACTGTTTGGACACAAATGAACTTTTTGTACATCCAGGAACTTTTATTATTGCGGTTTTTTTGAGAAAAAAATGTCATGTATTGGTTGCTCGAGTCTCTCTTCCTGTCAGTGGCCTATTTGACTGGAGTGTACTAAAATGTGGAATTCCGAAATCAGAATGGTTTTTGCATTGGTAGGACTCCTGATCTACACATTGTTGATACCGTCCCATCCCCCGAATTGGCACACGCATTTCGCTGTGGAATTGCCATGTAAAATATGCATGTATTTCTGCCTGAATATCACTTTTTTATTGATGTTTATCAATGTTCTTTCAGAAAATACTACAAGAGGGCATATTACTGTTGTCATTTAGCTCATTTATGAACACAATCATTTCAGCCTCTGATATTCATATATTGTGTGACCTGGCTTATTTCAGCTGTGTGAAAATAATGGGGTGCCAGTAGATTCTGTATCTACACATTTTGCAGATTCCTGGTACAATAAGGAGTTCACTATGAAGCAGTATAATCTCTTCTTGGAGACAGTGGAGCCTTTCAGGTGAGCTTCAGTGCAAAAACAACTATTATATACATTCATATCAGTGTACAAACTAAAGACCAATTGGCAAGTCAGAAACCATAAAAGGTTACAGGTTTGCAGATAAACACTCCTGCAGATAAACATGTTGGCAAGACAATTCGAAGCTAATACTTTCAAAAATAATAATAAAAAAGGAAATCAGTTGAAAGTCGACCAAAGATCAGGAAAAACACAGCTGAGGTAAAAACTTTATTATAGATATACTTCTAACTAGATACTACCAGATGTTGTATACATTTATTCACTATTAGAATGAGTTGAAAAAGGCCACCCTAGAGTACAGTTAAGGTAGCTGAAGAACAGGTCAGCTTAAGAAGTTAAGCAAATTAAGAAATACACATTACTATAATTTTAGCACAAAGTTAGGAAAATAAACTTAATTAAAGGCAACCTTAACTACAAGACTTTACAAAAACCAAGGTTGAAAGGGGTTTAGGTCTACTAGTGCTAGTGCAAAGCCATCAGAGAAACAAATAGTGCACAGAAGCAGTCACCCATTCCAGTACTAACGTAGCCCATTGTCGTTTAACTTCAGTGAACAGACAGATACTCATCATGCTATGCCACAATTCATGAAAGTCCGGAGACAAAAAAAAGTGATCTCTAGAATCACCATCCTCTTTAGAGTTCACACTTAAAAATACTTTATATCGAACAAAGGTCACCCTACATTGAGATTTTGCTGTATAGTGACACTTTATACACATACATTGTATTAACATAAATGTTAGGTACAGTATAATTTCATGTTTTAACAATAGTTTTCAACAGCTCAAAGCATCTAGCCAATTTTAGAGGCTAACATTTATGATTATGGGGTCATCGGTAGTCTGGTGGTTGGAAAGTTTGTCATCTAGTCACTGTCTGTCACTGCTTTGTCGGTTGAACTATTAGAAATGTTGAGGGCCTGTTCCATTATGACACTGACTGTTCAACAGGATATAAAACATCAACTTTGACATTGCTTTTTAAATTCAAAAAGGTGGAAAAGGCATAACAATACCTGATATTCATCTCTTCATGTCTGTATCTTCAGCTTTATGCTTGTTTCACAGTTATACCAACTTTACACTGTTCTGATAAGGCATCATTATGCACCTACATTTTGACAGTCTGACATTGTGTTACATCATTTACAAAAGGAAGGAAGAACTCTCTCTTTCAGATATTTGACAAAATATATTCAAAATATGTTAAATATTCTTTTTCTAACCTATTTCGATGCAAACCCCAAACAGAAAAACATTTTGTGTGCTACCTTCCATATTTAACAGTGAGAGTCACATTTCTACACTTTTATGGCAATATTGTCACTAGATTAGACCTTAATTTGACCCGTACAGTGATATATTCTTTCGAATTAGAAACTCTGGTGTTGTCTGTTTTCAGTAAGATGCCACAACTAAAAAATTCAAAACATAAAATATACAAATAATTTTGTAAGGGTAGACTATTATACGTTGGACTGGGAACCACAGGAAATACTCGGATGCATTTCACCTTCTGTGTTCCATATCTGTATGATTTAGTTACATTTTGTACATTTCAGAACATAGTTTAGATTGTGTTTTCAGGTGTAAAGACATTAAGCTTCACGTTGCTAACTCTGGTGCAGTTCTGAGAGGTGTTGGTACAGATCTGGACTTCATCAGACCAGGAGTGGCTCTGTATGGGTTGCCCGTAGGTACGCAAACTCCTGTATTCGTTCATTCATTATAGTGTACTTGTACTAACTTGCAGGACATGACTGTAATCAGTCGCAACTGTAGAGTCAGTTTAAAACGGAAAGACAGTCCTGTAAATTGTAAATCATAGAAATATAACACCACCACAGAACACTCATTAAATAAATGGGTATTTCAGCATCATTGGAAGATTAGATTATAATTACAGAGTATGAGATGTCTTTACAGGTTGTATCACGTTATATGATAAATCCTAATGTAGTCTTCTCAAACATCTGATATCAGGGTTTCTCTTGATTTTGTTTTAACATGTTTATTGCAGTGATATGGCAATATGGTTTACACTGATACTAGAATTTTTTAGAAAATCAAAGAAGGTGTATCTATGTAGGTCAAATAACACCTCACCAAATACTTCTGAAAGAACAATTATATATTTAGCCTGTTGTACAAATTAACAATTAGCTAATCCAAATATGGTGTATAAAACCAACAGCACCGTGTTTGATCTCTTGTCCTCTTTTGCAGATAAAATCGAGAATGACTTCACTGTATTTGGCTTCAAACCTATAGCAAAGATCAAAACTAGTCCCAACCTTGTGAAACAGATCCCCTCAGGCAGGTCAGTAGGTTATGGCCTGACATACACAGCCTCAGAGGAGGAATGGATTGCCACCTTCCCTGTAGGATATGGTCACGGATTCTGGCAGCCTTTCAGTACTGCTGATATCAGTTCTTCCCCCACCATAATACAGGACAGCACTGGTAGGCAAACATAATACTGACTTTTGTTTTCATTGTAACTTTTAATAGTTTGTTTTGGTCATATGTTAACATATAGTTGAGGGCATAGAGGATGTATTGGTAATACCTTGCCATATAATGGGGGATGTAGGATATATTGGTCATATCTTGAGATATAGTTAAGCTGATTCATGTTGTTTTGGTCATATATTGACACACAAATGAGGAGATGCAGGATGTAGTGACCATATCTAGACAAATAATTGAAGGGTTGGAGGATACATTGGTCCTATTATGACATATAATTAAGGGCATGGAGGATGTATTGGTCATGTCTTGACATATAATTAAGGGCACGGAGGATGTATTGGTCATGTCTTGACATATAATTAAGGGCATGGAGGATGTATTGGTCATGTCTTGACATATATTTAAGGGCACAGAGGATGTGTTGGTCATGTCTTGACATATAATTAAGGGCATGGAGGATGTATTGATCATGTCTTGACATATAATTAAGGGGACAGAGCATGTATTGGTCATGTCTTGACATATAATTAAGGGCACGGAGGATGTATTTGTCATATCTTGAGATATAGTTGAGGGCATGGAGAATGTATTGATAAATTGGGTTGATCCCATATAAAGTTTTAAAACACATTTGTATGCCTCCGGTAGAAATGCCAGACACAGTTTGTGCACCTTATTTCCTTAACTCCCTACCTCTTCAAATAAGAACCAACCCCCAGGGATATATATTAGGAAGCAGTTTTAGACTCACCTCTTCAAATTAAGTTTCACCACCCAGTATTTTCTGTTCTTGATATCTAAATCCTGGTTTATTGACCTAGCTTGTCCCTCATTTGGATTTTGCCCATTCTTTATTGGCTCAACACACTGTACTCTCCTTGTGTAGAAGATACGGAGCCTTCAAAGAAGTATATATTAGATTAGACTATCAAGTAGAGTTCTGGAATTCTGACCTTTATTGTGGTATTACAATATGTGGCTAAATATTGAATATTGTGGGTTGAAGTACATGTTATATATGTACAAGCACAGTTAAATGTTGGAGTTTCCATGCCTACTAACAACTAAGATAAATATAGGGAAATGCCTCCGTCAGAGATTCCCATATGATGTCATGAACACACACTTACAGAGCTGAGAGCCAACTGATTTAAGGTCTGCCTTGTAAATCACTAAGCCACTGACACTTACACAGTAACATATATATGACTGCCCATCTTTGGGGTGATGCGCTCAATACTCTAATTCATCATTTTCTTACATTAAATATTTTTATTTATTTATTTAGTGACTTAATTGATTGCCTAGTACCTTATCAGTTATATTCTGAGGGTAGTTGGAAGGTCGGAGGAAATCACCACATACAGTTGGTCAAGTTTCTGTATTGTGAACTGCTTACCAATGGCAAGGAACTACTAGCTTTTCCATTTGAAATCAGGCCGGGATTTAAACTCTAATTTCAGAGTTGGGAGGCAAGTGTGTCAACACTGCACCACCATGGCCTAATTATAAAACAAACAGAGATTTCGTGAGGAAATGTTGTTGCATTTTATTTTCAGGTTCAAAATGTCCTGTTGTTGGCACAGTCTCATCTGATGCATTAACAGTGAAGTTAACACAAAAGCCTGATGACGATGAGACATTTACGCTGATGACCAATGATTATGACAAGGAAACTTCAGCTGCTGGCTACGCAGAAATTCTGGGCACAGACTCTGTGGGTTTCTGTATGCGACTTTCAACAAGGATGTCCAAAATCTATACAAAGAATGGCTCAGATCCTGTATTAGTCAGAGCTCTCAGCTCTAATGTGTACTGAAATAGATTGCACATTGTCAGAATGAATATGTATGTATGGAATATATCCAATCCAAATCCTTCAGTAACAACAAAGGATGACCATACTCTATAAAGTGAATGCCATCATCAATATGTATGCATGGGTTGTTTTCAATCAAATTGATTTAGAAACAACAAGGGATGCCCAAACTCTATACAGTGAATGTTATCATAAATATGTATGTATGGGTTGCATCCAATCAAATTGTTTGTATGGGCTGTTTCCAGTGAAATTGTTCAGTAGTGACAAAGGATATAACCATACTGTACATAGTGAATGCCATCATAAAGATGTATATTGGGTTATATCAAATCAAAGTGTTACAGGAACAACAAAGGATGATCATGCTATATGCATGGAATGCCATCATAAAGATGTATGTATGAGTTTTATCCACTCATATTGCTTCAGTATCAAAAAGGGTGATCATAGTTTATAGAGTGAATAGCATAATAGTGGTACTTGTTTTTGTGTATGTTATACTCAATCAAATGGTAGCAATAACAGCATGGCCATAGTTTATCATAGTGAATGTCATCTTGAAGATTGTAAGTGTCACAATTCAGGATCCTTCTTATTAGAGGTTGACCATCTGTTTTGCTTTATCTAAATTAGTAGCCATTGATATACATTGGTAAAATTTTTGACAATTGTTACATGTCATATATTATCTATGATATGTTACTTCTAGTCATTTGCTAGGTTTTGTGCTTTTCAGTTATGATCTCTTTGTGTTTAGTCATATGTCAGTTCTTTAGGATAACAAATATGACACTAAGCTACTTCATCCTATGCTCAAGCCCCACCTTGGTGATATTAAGGACTTTGAAATCATTGTCATCCATAGTCTTTATATGTCTTTCTTTCATCTCCATATTCCACTCTCTATCTTCATAGCATAGTTAATTTTTTAACTGTTTGAAAATTCTCTTGTCAATCATCAGTCTAATCTCTGTCTTCAGTAATCCTTGCATTGCCCCTCCTTTGTAGGTAAACCGAGTTAAGCCTGTGGTGCACTCGCAGTATTGTCTTCATCTGTCTTTGTGTCAGTGGTCATAATCTGTAGGACAATCTCTGAAGATCTCGTACATGTCACTGCAGATGACAACGAGTATAAAAGCCCAAATAGTTTCTTCATGAGAGGCAGAATAGCCATGGATTGACCTTCATTGCTTACCTTATCACAATCTCTATCAGTTACTGACAGTCTTAAAACTATGGCAAATGTTTGAATAATTACCTTCATCAACTATTTGTTGAAATAGTCATATTATAGTACAAAGTTTGGGCTTTAATCGCAGCAGTAACATGACTGAACTGCTGAGAGTAGTGACAGATATCCAGGGCAGAGCATGTAACCCCATTTTCCACCCAAGTTTAGAGATTGACTAAGGATTTGCTGATCTCGGATAGTCTTTGTGCATCACCGACTAAGTCGTAGTATAGTCCTGTTATGTGTGACCTGGGCATTGCTGTATCAGCACTGGTTCAAATCCAGCTTATGGCAACATGTAGGATCCATTGAGGGTTTTTCTTGATATGACTTTTGCTGATGGAAGGGACATTAAACACCGTCTTTGACACATTTTAAGTGGAATATAAATGTTCTCCTTTCAGTAACATCTATGTATAATTACATAACTCAAATTGAATTAGCCACACCAATTTACGTCTTAGTGCATATCAGCATGTACATGATTAGTCACCTTCATCATAAATCTTCATTCGGAAAAGGTTATATTGATTTATTGTGTTAGTTAGTCGATGATTCAAGATAATTATCATTAAATTTTGGCAATAGCAATTCTTTTTTTTGTGTTTCCCGGTACTGTGACTTTGTGCAATGTTAAATTAATTACTGTTCCAATGTTACCTACATAGAAATGTACACAAATTTAAATTTATCAAATGTTTGTACATGGCTTGCGTTCCTTAAGGCTGTAGCACTGAGGATGACATGATACAAGCTAATCTGATCCTGTCTATTAATAAACAGGCTGTTTTCATAACACAAAAAAATGCAAAACTATTTTTAATTTGGAGGAATTCCCCAGTTTTTAATCGGATTGATAGGAATTTTATACATACATTATAGAACTAGAGTTAAAATGATTAGAAGTTCCTTCTATCTGGGAAGATTTTAAAACTGTTTCACCATCTTGTTCAGTTGAAAGAGGGCTTATATTAGAGCTTATTGGATCTTGCCGGATAAGAATTATTGTTCAGGCATTCAGGACATTTATTTACCTCAGTAGGGCTGGAGATTAAATGGAATGAATATAAGAATATGGGTAGTTTGTGTATGTTGAAAATCCCAACACTGAAAATCCCCATTGAAAATACCTGAAGGGGACATTAAATTCCCCACCCCCTTCAAAATTATATTAATAAATACAATAGGATCAACAAAACCTTTTAGCCTTCTTAATATAAATTTAATAATTTTACAGTTCATTGAAAGCAAACCTAAAATAAATTACTTCAAAGATATTGTTGTTAGTCTCGGAAGTCCCTATCAATGTGAATCAGATCGTTTGTTTATAACCAGTACCAGCTGGAAAATAGATAACTGTCATTATTGATACAAATGTATTTATTTCAGCACCATAGAGGAAGTGTACATAGATGTTTTGTGTTATATAAATGATTGTAATCAAATTAAAAGTTATTGATTGTGTAAAGAGAAGATGCTTTGTAGCAATAATTACCAAGCTTTCTTGTTACATTTTACCCTCAGTATTTGTGTATAGTGTTGATGTATTTAATGCTTTTTACAGGGGCTTTCAATATCCTGGTGAAAATATAGGGTCTTTTTCAATAGGGTTATTTTCAGTTGAGATTTTTATAATTGTAAGTAGTTATAAGTTATTATTCATAGGTAATTATAGCAGTGAGACGTTATTATTGTGAAGTATTGTCCATACACTGTTATCTAGTCATTATTTTCTCTTGTAGTGTATTTGCTTATCTTTGATGAAAATTTAGTGCACATTTGTTTGTGCCCAGTTGGTAATTGAATGGCATTGCTCTCCTAGTAAACTGGTGCAAAGTGTTTCAAAATGTGGGTTTTTCCCCCTAAAAGACCAAAAAGAATATTTGTAGTCAACACACGATTTCACACATGTTTATGCATATGGTCTGTATTATTGTCAAAATCGCAGGAAACCAATTTCACTCCATATCACCTTGCGGTAAATTGTACATCATATAATTGGAGATATGTATTAACGGTTTGATATTATTGTACAACAGGTAAATTATCAGAGTGGCCACCAGGTACATCTTATAAACTTTTATCACAAGAGAAGACAAATTAAAAAGAAGTATGAGGGCTGATTGCGTTTTTGTTGTTTTGTTTTTTGGAGTAAAAAAGAAATGTTTTAAAATATGAACACAGAGGGTTGTTTTACTTTTATTATCCATCACTTTGCTTCTGTAAAATAAGTCCATAGTTATCAAAAGAATACCAAAAAGTAGCTGTCAAATGTATCCATAGTATAGGACACCAGTGAACATAAACTTTTAAAAATTTAATACAAGCAATATGAACAGAGGCTCTGTGTAACACTAATTATCCATGGTAAGGGGCACTGGGAATACAAAACACTATAGCCCAATCTGTATGTCCCAGTATTTAGTTCAAATACATTGTGGGCTGGATAATAAATGCTGATATAATGTTGACAGTATTTTGTTAATTGTTACATAGTTGAATAGTTATAATGGTGACAGTATTTTGTTGATTATTTTAAATAGTTGCATCTGGATTACCTTTCTGCTAAATGATACATATATTATAAAGTGGTTATATTTATTGCTGCTGTAGATATTTGGATTTCTTGATGCAAAATATAACAATGTACAAATATAACACTAATAATAGATAGAAAAAAACTAGATCATATATTAGTCAAAATGTTTTGTATGATAATGCAATTGTTTGTGTATAATTAAACGTCTGGACCTGTATTAAAAAATAACTTGCTGATACCAAGTTTTGTGTCAAGTTTTGGCCTTAAGTCTGAGAACATTTTTTGAATTGAAACTACTTGACTATTTAGAAAATAGTTGAGACCAAATATAGTCTCACTTTTTTATCTTAAATATATTTACAAAAGTTTCAAGCATTATTTTATCTTAATAAATTTATAATTTTTTACTTTTTATTGATGAAGTTAAAGTAGAAATAAATTTACAACATGTGAGATTACTTGGCCTAAATTTTTGTTACAATTATAGCCCAAATTTTGGCCTCAAAAGCACATAACTTTGAGAAGCCTTTTAAAGTGTGTTTCTTAACTGCATAGCAACAGAGAAGCAGATCATGCGATATGTAAAGAAATACTGGATAAAGTTTCCTATTTTTTATTTCAATAGAAATTGTAAATTTTGTTGTGAATAATAACACACAAATACATTTTTGATCTTTATTAAAATGTTGGACTTTTCTGCAAGCTTATGATTTGCTGTCACTGGCAAGACTTGAGACTGGTCTCAATTTGGTCTTAGCTGAGAACCTGTTGGTGAATGCAAAGTCTAGACTTAGTCCCATCTGAGACCACACCTTAAATCTGAGACTGTGTTTCATGCTTAAGGCCTCTTCTTGAATATGGGTCCTGTCGTTTTGTACATGTTAACTTTTGCACCAGGAATGTTGAAAAAAAGTTTTGCTCAAAATATGCCAACTTGCAGAAGTGTGTTCATAGACTGATATTCAAGTGTTTGTTTTTATTGTCATGACATTGGAGAGGCTACCACGCTGGTAATGAGTTCCATTTTGAAAATAGTTTATTTTTATGATACTCAATACCGTGCAGTGTATTAATGTAGTGTTAAAGCTATTGATATTTAAGACTTTTGTTATACAAAGCAAAATAAAATCCATAAAGATTGTGATTCAAAAAGTTATATTCACTTTTAAATGATTAGTACAGAATGCAATTGTACAGTTGCACTTGCAAGTTATGGCAGTGTTTTCGGATATATTATTCATTCCATATTCGAGATTAAATGGCCTGGCATGGAAATTTGGCACAAGACTTACATTGGTACAAAATTAGAAGAAAAAAAAAACAACTTTAATAAGTAAATATAGTAAGTTGTGAGCTTGTTTATTATGTGCCAATTTATGCCTCTGATTTGATGTCGAAATTGTACTGTAACCTATTAAAAATATCTTGAAATGTTTAATTATTTGGCTGGTTTTTTTCTTTGTTTGTTAAGTTTAATTTTAAGTGGTATCTGTGGTAAAGTACATTTTTCCCCAAAAAACTTAAGTAACATTTTACAAATGAAGTGGAGACAATTTCTTAGGTTTCCAATTTGCGATGGCATGCAGTAAATCTTTTTCCCTTCAAATTTTGGGTGGTGCTGAATTGCATTCATTTATATAGCTGAATTGATTAAGTTATTGATATTCTTGATTGAGTGATGGGGATTGAAGATAATAAGAGTAAAATTAATGTATCAGTTCATACTCTTAATAAGTTGTCCAGACATTATGTGTGCTGTTACTGTGAAAGGCTGCATTTGCACCAATGCTGTGTCAATGAAAAGTCAATATCTGATACACAGTTTCATTTGGTCTGAAATGTTTAACTTTAGCCATTCTAAGACCATGATATGACCTAAACAATGTGTTGAAAGCGACGTTAAAACCCAAATAAATAAGATCATAGCTGTTTGACCAGTGAATAATAATCCTACCAGAAAACAATTTAGGAATGTCATTGCAACCTAATGTAATTGATTAACTGCCATTCTGATAGTTTAAAGAAAGTCATGACAAGTAGTTCCTAGTGCAGTACGGTGTACTTCTGACCTTATGTCAAATTTCCATTATTTTGCTTACTTCTCCAGTGCATTCTTAGGTAAGAGGACTTTTCGTATATTTAAAGCATACAAACTTTTTTTTTCTGTAGTACTTTTTGTCCTTAATAGCTGATATGCTACTGTACTTTTCTGTTTGGTTGATATGTAATCCTATATTGCTTTTTGTACAAAATAATATCATCAATATAATTTAATCAAATGTTTATTCTACATAAACTTGATGTTCCAATCACCACTGCTATTGATCACTGTTTATGATCAATGTGTATGACATGAGTTAACAATTCCAAATATGTGATGTTTATGTATTCAATTACATATTAACCACTGCCCAAAAATGATGTTTGTTGGAGACTTAAATGTTTAATTATGTTAACCTACACTATACATATGTACAGGTTTGTATATATTGTTCAGCCTTCAATACAAAAATGTTGTGGGCCTTTTTAAGATGGCAATTCTATCTCAGGTTTATTTGAAAAAGGTGCTTTTGAGTAGTTAGTTGAACAGTAAAGTAAATCAAAATAAATACCATGTTTACGACAGAGAGTAATTCAAGTAGTGGGACATTTTATAGTAGGATAATGTTAATGGTAAAATGTCAAAGAATATTTCTTAGCATGGAAATGTTAATTTTTAAGAGTGTAGAGCTGTTCAAAAGCTTGAAACTGCAATTTAAATCAGCAACTGCTCCCCCTTAGTGTAGACCTGTGGTCTTTTAAAATAAGAAATTACTCCATCTTGAATGCAATTGTGCTAACAATAACCTGCACTTCTGGAACCAGTTCAGGTTCACAGATTATTAGACAAGCAGACTGGTATCTAGTCATATGCAGTCACCTCTGTGTGGGTTCGACTCTCACAAGTGGCAATGCTATTGACCGGTCCCTATATGACCCTGGCTATTGAACGGTACGTAAAACTCCCAACTTTGAACTTCAGAAAAATGTGGATACTATTGCCAAGTATATTCATTAAAGCATCTTTGAATATGGACCCCTTTGTCTATGTGTCCCTTTTATTTAGGTCAAGTACAGTGCGTAGATGATGATAAATGCTATAGAGCATCCTTTGTAGCAGATTTACAGCTCTGTTCTGTCTATCATTTGGAAGTGAATTAGTGCCTTAATGGTAGGAAATAATGTGTGATAGAAATCCATAGTGTTTATTCTCGAGAACTTGACAATTCTTTCAGCATTTTCATCAATATTGGTAAATATATCATTATATGTGTGTGTGTAAATTGTACATTTGTGTGTTAATTTATCTATGAGGTTGTGTACACAGTGAATGGTACAAGCATTAAGCAATTATCAGTATTTTGGTTTAAGTATTTATTGTTGTGTTAGCTTTAAGACACGTAGATCATTGTTTGGAGTCCATCGCTTATGCAAGTATGTAAGGTATATATGAGTGCATTGTAGTTAGAATAATTTCTTGGTATTATATAGGCAGAGTATATGCGTACATCATGCAATTCTGAAAATGGTCGTTGTAATAGTAATTTGTTGTCACACAAAAATATTTTTAGCTTGCATATTTTATTCAAGTGCAATCACTGTCTTACCTTTATACACGTTTACATAAACAGCATGGGCAACATAGAGAAATTGCATTAATCCTATAAAATATAACAATAGGAAATATGAAAGTATTACTGAACATATTAATCAACATAACTTAAAAAATAATAAATATAATTGAAAACTTCATTTTATTGTATAGTTTTCTTGCATTTAAAGTTGAACATATAAGGATAATTTTAAAAAGCCTGATAATGACAAATAGTATCACAAACCATTACAGAATGTATCTTTCTGTGGCCCTGGATAAAAATGGGAATATTTGTATTCTTAAACTTTAAAATAAAGTGAAGAGGCTTTTGTTACATGAAATAATATTTCATTTATTTTTAAGTACATGTAATAAATATGATGTTTCAGAAGCATAACTTTATCCCCCTTTAACACTACAGGCAATACATCCCACGTTTAGAAGTTTTTCTCGGCGGTGGAATTGTCCCCCAGGTCACCCCATTTCTTCCGAGTTGTTCACCTTACAGGCAGATGGCCATTGATTGGACACAGTGCGCATGCGCAAAATCATCTGCACATGCTCACGGAACCAAAATCAGAAGTAGAAATTTTAAATGGTTTAAAACTTCCATTGGACCTGCAACGTAATGGCCGGTTTGCCACTGACTTGAAAGGTCAAATACCGACGGTGATCCAAGGACAGGGACGTTTCACCAAATTCAGGTTACCACGGGTGATACTGCCTGTAGTGTGAAAGGGGTATAAGTTTCTAGTTACCAAATGACCTCTCAGCTATTACCTCTTGTTGTGGCTTCAAATCTGACTCTTGGAATTGTGATAAATCCTTAATAAATCCAGCAGAGAAATTGTAGTGAAAGTCAAGGTACAAGTCAACACAAGGTGTGTCTTGGGTGTTTGTTTGATTAGTTTTACCTTTGTGGTTACTTATCAATTTATTGTTGCAATAAATACAAATGTTTCAAATGGAGGGGTTATTTTTATTTGGATGAATTCTAGATATTTAATAGTACACACCCCACTATGTTTTATAATATATTGGTTGTTGATACTGACTCCAATCCCACATTCCCCAGGGATCCACACCTAAGAAGTTAACAACAAATATGGTCAGGGTATGCATGTATATTAATTAAAATTTCCACATTCTACTAAAAGCCTACCATACCATGGGTGGCATTACCTGCGTTTATGGACTTTGAATATACCATATGTGCCATCACACTTCTGTCCGTAAAGTTTGCAAACTTTGGGATTTTCTGCTTTCTGTGGTTATTTATCCATGTGGAATCTTTAAGCTGGTCAAACTTTCTGTCAACCATAAATGATATGACCTGTAGGGCAACTGCAGGGTGTCCTATCACTTCTGTGGCTCTTCCACGGACGTTCTGCCCAATCCTGTGTCATTCTGTCTTTTACTATTATCTTTTCTGTACTCTTCTCTATACATTTCTGATTATAGCTAGAGGTATGTAGCTCAGTTTCACAGTAATGACCACATTCTACCTTTGTCTTTCCTACTGCATATAGGGAGCTCAGTGGTGTAGTGGTCATACTCTCACCTCCCACCTCTGAAGTTGGCGGTTTGAACCCTGGACCTAACCCAATGTGGGGAAAGTTGGTAGTTGCTCACTGATGCCCAGCAGTTTACAGTGCAGATTCTTGACCAACTCGTATGTACTGGTTTTATCTGCCCTTAAAACTACCCCATTGTAATATTACATATACAATAAGTTGAAAGCGACATTAAACCCAAATAAATCAAATCAAATGCTCCCCTCTATACCTATCAGACAGTGTGACTGCAGTGTGACCAAGGCATAACATAGATGAGGATATACATAAAAACTTTAATCCAATTACTGTTATATTTTTGGATATTTTTCTAGCAATAATGTATCTGCAGTTCTGTCAGTTATTGCAAACCACATTTGTGTTATAAAAAAAAAAACCATGGCAGGCCCAATAAATCACTTGAAAACAGATAACTGGTCAGAATCATATAGATGTCTAATTGCAATTTGTTTAACCTTTAAAGATTTACGGAACAACTGTGTTTGCTAATCTTTAAAATGGATAGTATCAAGGGTTTTATGATGGATCTTTCTAATCTACAACTAAAAATATTTTCCACATTTCTAGTTTTTGGACTATTTATAGTTTATTTCTCGTATTCAAGATACATTTGTAAACATAAAAGGAACAAAAATGGGAACAGAGAAAAGAAAAGAAAAAAAGAACTGGAGTTATTTACAAACAAAAATTGTGAACAAGAAAACCCCCCAAAAAACACTAAATTCAATTAATCACACAAAAGTACTCGAGCATTATATTTAAGTCTTCCATTGTAAAACCATCCCTTCGCTGTTCTGCAAAGTATAAATTGTCTCTCATACAAAGTAATGATTTGATATGCTCAATATTCATAAAATCCTTTTCATTACAACTATTACCAAGGGATTTAATTTTCCTTGTAGCATAATCTACATTACAGATCTGACTATAAGACAATGAATACAGGTGAGTTAAATAATGAAAGCTCTTGGACACAGTGAATTGGCTTCCATTAGACATAAGTTTTCCGCACAATTGAACCACGTGATTTTCACTTAGCATTGTGTTGCTCAAAAATTTAACAGACCTCTTATGTAACTGTGCCTCAATGGGAACATCATCAAAAATAAATGATACATATCTTGAGTGAGTTAGATAAGGAATATCTAAAAATTTACGGATACACTTTCTCCATGTGACATACAATTTGTTGATATTCTTACTGGATAAATCAAGTAACACATAACCATCAAAGGGCATACAGTAGCTCTTAACCAGTCTGTGCTTCACATCATGTCTGCAATGTTTAAAGTTACTTAAAAGAAAGTTCATTCTCAACATAAAATCATTACATAATGAATTAATATCTTCATGACCAATAACTGGCCCAACAACATGACCAAGATGATCTGTTTGTAAACTCGAGGGTATAATACTGTCATTAAAGACAATGTTTATATCACTGCTGTAAGACTTAGCAAAGACAAGCAACTTGCTTTTATCTGGATTGATTTTGACACAATATTCATTACCAAAAGAGTTTACAACATTCAAAAGTAGTTTTAAACTAGAAATAGTAGGTGCAAGAAGAGCCACATCATCTGCATAGCTAATAGCAGGAATAGATATATTACCTACATGACAGCCAAAACCAGATAACCTTAATCTATACAGTAGTTCATCCATATAAACACAAAATAAAATGGGTGAAAGCACACCCCCTTGCTTTACACCATTACTAACACTAAATGTAGGAGAGATTATAGTCCCCCCATTTTATGCATAATTTTTGATTTGTGTACAAGTTTAACAGGAATCTTGCTATAACAGGGCATATTCCCCTCTCTATCAACAAATTAAACAGTTTAATATAGTGCACATGATCAAATGCCTTAGAGGCATCAAGAATCATACAATAAGCATTACTATCATTATTTGTGTAATATTGTACTATCTCTTTGAGAACAAAAGTACATTGTGAAGTGGAGTGGTTACTTCTGAAACCAAACTGTAAGTCACAACATTTAAAAACTTCAGAATTATTTTTCAGTATAATATTATCGGCTATTTTTCCAAATATACTACTTAAAGCAATGCCTCTGTAGTTACTAGAGTCATGGATTGACTTGCGTTTACTCTTAGGAATAGGTATAATAGTACCAGTTAGCATTTCATCAGGAGTAAAACCATGAATAATTAAACTGTTAAATAGTAATGACAAATAAACACTCAAAATACGGGGGGAATAGATGATGAAGTTTGACATGCTACTAACTTTGCCATCACTCTTGTTATGTTTCAGCAACTTAATGGCTGAAGTTACCATAGACACATTTATTGAATGAGAGTTGTAGCAGTGATCTTTAGAACACACATTGTTGGTTAAGGAATCTAACTTTTCTACAACTTCATTCAAATCCTCTTGGTTGTATGATACACTGTTATACAAAGATTGATACTTATAAGAGAACAAATCACAAATTTCATTTCCTCTAACTACTTTGTCAATATTACTGGGCATTTTATGGTTGGAGGGTTTGTGATTTTTAAATTCTTTTCACAAATCACCACTGTTTTTGCTTAAGAAACCCACTGCCATTCTTTCTGCAGTATTCTATTTGGCAGTAAGGGCTTACAAATAAAGGCAAGGCAATATATATAGCAGTTTACGATATGCCAAAATTTAGGAAAGCATTAAATATAAATTGGATTGTCAGATTTGAATTCTCCCAGTATCATAATCTCAGTGTAAAAGTGAATTCCATAAAACCCAAACACTAAGCAACAATAATCCAATAAAGAGATTTTCCATCCACATGACTGAGAATCACTGTAGTATTATATAAAAGTGGGCTACATTAAACATTAATAGATAATAAGTCTTTATCTATGTAAACATATAATTTATTACTATTCAGTATCTGGGATACTCACTGAAAGTATATCAGTATCAGTATTCCTGATATTTTTGAAATTTTAAAATCATTTTTCATGTTTCAACTGAGAACTGCAATTCGAGATCTTCATAAGACTTACCATCATGTAATGGAAATATACTTTGATTGCTCTTAATCTCTGTCATAAGACTTATTTTAAGTTACTAGAGATAAGTTCGGAATGCAAAAGCAGAAGTGAACCATTAGTGGTAATAGGATCTGCGCCCGAGATGGTTCATTTGTCATATGTCCCTAACGTCTTAAACCTGTCCCTCTGGTTATTACAGAACTTTTTGCTTTGGCAGTTGACATATTATAAGAGAAAATCCTAAAATTTATTAAAATTTATATTTTCATGCACTGAATATGCTTTGTAATCAAGTAAATATCATCTGCAAATGTCACAGTAAATTATGATATCAAATCAAGAGACCCCAAAATGAATGTACATTCTCCTAAAAATTTATAATGCATTTCAACATAACAGTCACTTTCAAACTACTTGCTTTAATCATTACCAGTATCTGATAACATGCAATACTATATCAGTGCTAGTGTTACAACTGTGTCTCCTGATTGCCATCTTCTGAGCGGTGATCTTGAATGATCTTTATGAATCTTAAGCAGTCGAGAGTAATTCAAAAGGTCAACGTTTTCACCAAAGAGAAATCATGCTATTGGTCACTTTTCCTGGCCATTTCCAAACAGGATCAGTCATAGCAGCGACCTGAGTTTAAAATAGGCTAGGGATTGCAATTAGCAGGGGAAATTGCAGAGTGGGTTTAAAGAGTCACCCTTGATCATTGCACTATGCTTGGAAACCTGTGGCAGTTACACCGTGTGTCATCAGCATACAGAAAGACCACTTAGCTGTCCAATACAACGTGTCTGTCATATCACATCTGAAAACAACCCTTTCAAAGTTCACAGATGGTTTCTCACCACCCCTGATGAAAACACAAAAACAGACCTCTTTTTGCAGTATTAGAGGTTGCTATTAACATGTTGTAGACACAATACTAGCCACTTTCATTCATGTAAGAATATAAAGGCAAATTCAGAGAAGCCGGAAATCCGGTATTTACTACAAGGATGACTGACCTCTTTCAGCTGCCTGATAATGAGATATATAGAGTAAGTATTTTTTTCAGTTCAAAAAGCCTTAATTTACTATACATACAACAAATCTCACCTCAATTCATTTATTTTCTTAACATTTCCACATGTGGCGAATTTAAGATTTCTTGCTCTACCCACTTCATACTGAAAGAGGAATATTGAGTATTTTAGCACCAATACCTATATCCTACTAATAACAAAGATCTTTATCTGCACCAGGACCTTATTTTTTTTTTGGTGCGTTTGCCCGCCAAGTGGCTTCCATTATTATTCTTAATAATTTCTTCATAATTATCGTTTCTGATGCATTTCACAATTTCTGATTATTGTGAAAATTTTATTAACTGTCTTACCCAATCTCTGTATTTCTGTACCAACTTGTAATATCAAATATCTTAAAAAAGATTTGTTGTTCCCAAATTGGTTCTGACCTCTCTGACTTCCATGGTCGTCAGCTGACTGGAAATGATTCACTCTATGCATTGGAATGAGATGTAGGTAAACTTCACATAAATACAAGCAGGTAATTAATATTCTGGGTGGCTTTGTCAGGGTCAGTAATAAATTTTGTACTTGATATAAGCATTACAGTTTGAGCTAATTGGTAAGGACTTGTTCCATATTCACATACTGTCAAGACAAGATCCGCGTTAGAATAGGGCCAAAATATGCTAAAAAGACCTAAAAATTCAGTTGCATTCTGCCTATGGGGATGACACAAGGAACTACCGATTAATTTGAGAACCTATCACGAATATACCTGACTCAACTTTGTGTCCTGAGGATTTTTCTTGACCTATGTGACTATAATACATTGTAATTAGACATATTGATTATAGGATATGATCGGTTCCAGATCCTCAAACCTGCCAATCTGTTGGCATATAATAGCAAGCTTGTAGTCACCCCATTCTGTTATTTTGGTCTGGAGCAGAAAGTCCCACACGAATATGATGTCAATACATTTAGTCATAAAAGTGATACTATTTAATATATTGACAATAGGATATGACTGGAGTGTTTTCCAAGCTCTGCAGCCATTCAGGACCCTAAACCCTCTTCACACTTTCCAGTTCTGGCGACACTCAACAGTGGTGTCATTGAACCACCCTTGTCAGTCCTACCACATCAGGAACACTGACTGAAGAAATGCGAAGGTAACCTAAGCCATTCTTGGCAGGGAAACTCAGGGGATGAACAGCGATTCTTGTTTACATGCTGGTCATTGGTTAGCCACTATTTGATGTAGAAATTCTGAGAAACCATCAAATTGAAATAGATATTTGAACTGCTGGGACATGTTAAACAATTCTGAATTATCTGCTTTGTATATTGAGAGACATGGCACATCCCATTCATTTTCGATATGCAAATTTTGAGTTTGGCGCCAGTTACCTCTGCAAATTATATTATTGTCCCTTAAATTACACTTGAGAATTTTTTAGTTAAAAGTGTTCAATGTCTTTCAATAATGGACAATTGTTCCCAGTGATTATAAAAAGTAATGAAGTTAAACAAGATCTTTAAATCACAAATTAAAGAAGGCGTGTAATTTTAAATAGCTCAATAGTCTCGTTAGTGGCCAAAATTATTGTTATGTTGGAGAAAAGTAGCCTGCCCATTTTAAGATATGTCCATCGGAACAGAAGTATGTGAAAGCACCATTAATGATATGTGGAGGCCCAGATTTCATCTATTTTAATATTTAGTTGCATTATTGTACAAAGGATGCCATTAAATCAGTTGTCAAGTTTCAGTGACTGTTAACCTACCTGGACATAAATAGGTAGCGGAGATCTACTATTTCACAAACGGATATGGCTCAGTTTGCATGACAATTAGAATCAATTCATTTGCCGGAGTTGTTTTTTAAATCTTATATTTTATTTGCTTTCCATTCGCAAGAAATGCAGTTATGGGGCAATAGCGGGGCCTCATTGAAATAACTTTATTTTGTTATTGATATAACAACTCTATACAAACCTGTATAATAATTAGTAACTGTCGATAATTCAAGAAATTGTATTTTAGTTTATATTCTGTACCATATCCCCCTGACTACAGAACCTAGGTGTTAAGTTAGTGTGTTATCCACTGGGCCACAGTGCAAGATAAGTTTCTCAATTTATTAATATAAAAGGTCAAGAAACAGAAAAAAATGTTACAATCGGAATTTTCCTTGGCTTAGAATTTATTCGACAACTATTAAATTCTGATTATCGACTAAAATACAAAAATAATTTTGAATTATAAGAATTGTAATTAACAATATGATTATTTTGATTTACTGACTCACTGAAGTGGACACTTGGCAAAACAATTGGCCTGACTCTGTCACCACGCGGTACATATCAGAGAAAACTGAGACTCAAACACAACAATGGTACAGAGAATACACAAATGTTATGCAGTGTAAATGAATTAGTGCCAGTTTGTCTATTAACATTTTTCTTTTGCTCTTTTTGCCATCCAATTGATGAGGTTACTGTTGGGAAATTTAACTCATGTTACTCTCTATTTTTACAAAGTAATAATTGGCGAATAAAGCTTTCAGTAGGATACAAGACATCACACACCACGACAGGATATATTTTTTTTTAGTTTTACAGTTGTGGTAAATATCCCTTAAGGGCTCATCCATATGTGGCTCCAAACAGAGCTAGAGACTTTGTGGTCTGAATAGTACACACAAGACTGAGCCGCCCTGTTTATCCACCCCATCACCCCTTACATGTGTTGTTAACGGTTTCCTTATCCAAATAAAATTACCTCCAAATTGTGCCAAAGACATCCTACCAAGACACAAACAGGTGTAAGCCCCCAGATTATACAACTCTTCATTTTATACCCGGGTAGATTCTAGGAGGGCCCATAATCTACCCCGGGGTAGATTCCAAAGTACATCCCGGGGGTAGATTATGGACCCCACCAGAATCTATCCGATCCTCCCAGAATCCCCCCCCCCCCCCCTTGTGATTAGAATAAGTATTGAACACAAGCGGGAGGAGGTGGTTAATTGCACAGCACGGCCTGCTAGGAGCGTGCTATATCACTTTACTTCACACCTTAATTTTGTAGGTCCTTTTAGATAATGGTTAACCTTTCTTTGTATAGGAACCAATCAGTGATCGAAATGGATTTAATTTTGGAACCCCTGTGTATGTGAGGCCATATTGAATGCAGGTTTTGAAGGGTAACAAGTGTAATCGGTTCTTATCTTCAATTGCAAGTTCAACAACAGGTGTCAGTAAGTACTGTTACTTCTATAGCTCAGGCTTCTATATCAGCGTCAACTAGCCAAGCCATACCCGATATCTTGAACAAATTAAAACCAATTCAAACCAAGAGTTATCAAGAAGAATGGATAAGTTTGAACTCAATGACAGCATTAGTTCTACACCAATAACCTCACCTACCATTTCTTCAGTTAATCCTTTTCATGGAGGCATCAACCAGCACTCTGTGATCCCTCAGCATCCAGTGCATCAACATCTTGCGAATAAGCCCACAATTGGCAGTACGGAAAACCATGGTGTCAACACGGTACCCACACGACTATCAGGGTCAGCTAATGAAGTCACAGACGCCATAGCCATGAAGGTGGATGTCCTTAGGTCAAATCCTAGTATTTCTTCTGCTGTATCTCGATGAACAGCAATCGGACAGAGACGCTCTCCAAGGTAAGAGTACTGTTGTTAAGAAGAAGTCAGGATGCTACAACACCACTGACACAACATCTTCAGGTCCCCCAATTTCGATGGCCTAATGAGGGGGTGGTCACTGCATCACATCTAAGGAAGCCAGCCTACGATAACCTTAATCTGGCTCAGTAGGTATCGGGTCAACTCGTTAATATTATGTTAATTGATGATCAGGCTTTGTTGAGGAACATGTTGATCCAGATGGCAGCTTCAATGAGGGATGCCGTATCACTGCCCTGGCCTGTGGTGAGATTGGCCTTGGCCATTTCCATGACTGATGTTGAGGAAGGCCAGTTGGGTTGGGCTGACTCTATCCAGTGGTCCCTGAATAGGATAAGCAATTCCTATGTTGCAATGTATAATACTCAGTCTATGGCATCTTCTGGATCAAAGACCAGGATCTTTCGGTATTTCAATGAAGTTGGGTTTGGTGATTTTAAAACCTTTTAAAACTTTGAAAACCTTTTAAACTTTTAGTTGTATACAGACTAACACGTAAATAAATTCCTCAAACAATAATTTTACCTTGTTTTGACCTCTTTCTCTAAGTTCAGCTATTGACCTTTGACCTAGAAAACTGTACAGTGCACGGCCCGCTAGGGGCCTGCTATATCAGTTTACTTCACACCTTAATTTTGTAGGTCCTTTCACACAATTGTTAATCTTTATTTGTATAGGAACCAAACAGATGACGATAGGGGTTCAATTTGTGTGTGTATGTGAGACCATATTGAATTCAGGTTTTAAAAGGAGAACAAGTGTGATTACGAATTTCATTTCCCTCCTCCCACCCTGGTACATTAGCGTTGTGGTTAGGGATTACATTTCAAAAAAATTCTAGATGAACTTAAGCGGCTCCATGGTTACCCTGGATGCCCCCCTCTCGAGTTGATATTTAACAATACACAGTTTTAGTAGTTCAAGTAGTTCACGGCCACACAGTTCCCTGGCAGCCCCCTCCCATTGTCCTTCACTTGTACTGATCATTAGGCAGGACCAGGCTGTACCCTGGCTCTCCCCTCTTGATTATGACGTACCAACAGCTAATAATACACTTATCATATGTTACAGACACGGGTTGCCATTTGATATGTTATGATGCATGCATATGTTTTGAATGATTTGTTGATCTAAGTCGAGTATCTGGGATATATTGCTTTCTATTACATTGTGTATATGGTAATTTTCAAACCTTTCAAATCTTTGAAAACTTTTAAAACATTGAGTGATATACAGACTAACATGTAAATAAATTCCTCAAACGAGAATTTGACCTTGTTTTGACCTCTTTCTCCAATTTTTAACTATTGACCTTTGACCTAGGAAACTGATAACGTTTTTACGTGTTATCATTCAATGCTAAGTTTTAAAGTGACCCTGAGAGGATATGGGACAAAAGTCTGAAACATGGGGGACCAATTGGATGGTTGTTTACTCTGTTACCCAGCAACCAAGGGGTTCTACAGCGATTCCTGTGTTGTGTCATATCACATAACCATTAGTCTGGTACCTGATACTATTTAGAATAAATAACAACCTGTTTGTGGGACAGATTGGACACCTTGAGTGCCCCAAACAGCCACAAAAACACAGCAATCCACAAATAAAAGGTTTAAAATATTTCTGGTTGAATGGGCAACACTGAACTTAAAAGACATGAAGGTGAACACATTTGTTCTAATTTTCTTTTGTTATTAAATCACACTAGAAATCAGAGATTAGTATAATAGACGGATAAGAAAGTAACACTGTGCCAACACCATAGGTGTAATGGGTCACTGTATTATCAGTAAATTGTATGTTATATTTAGGGTTTTATGTCGCTTTTCAACACTGTACAGGTTACATTACGATGGGTAGACAGAAGGGCAGAGGAAACCAGTACATACAGTTGGTCAAGGTTCTGTACTGTAAACTGCCAACCGACGGCAAGCAACTACCACCTTTCCCACTTGAGGTTGGGCCAGGAACCGAACTCCGATCTCAGAGGTGGGACAGTTAACTGTATAGATCTGACTTTTAGTGGATCATAAACTGCGCTGTTTTAGATTTGTCCCTCGATAGCGTCATATAGTTTTAGATACCTGGGTGATATTTGCCAGCAGAACCAAAACCTAGCTCTTCTGAATGTTTTTTTTTTCAAAAACAAACTGCGTGACAGAGTGTCGAATATGCAGTACAATGGGGTACCTTAATGATAAAGTCTGAATCAGTGATAAAGGCAATTGTTACATATAAGGGCATTAGTCTAGATTCTCTTGTAAACAGGGCATAGTTGCATGTGAGTGCTAAACTGGTCTGGTTAGTGCAATCTTTCTTGTTCTCTACTGGAGTGATCTTTTTATTGACTAAACTTACATAACCTTCTGTGTATTTGTTTTTCCTGGAAATGTATTGTATATGATCCTCCTTGAATCTAAAAGTGACTGTCTTGTATCATTCTAGAACATTCTTTAATCCAGAACTATATATATAGGGTGGAAGATCTGGCTGCAGCGAACGTTAAACGGATCACAGGATACAGACATTTTGTGTGGATGCTGAACAGATCACAGGTGATGTCTCAGTCATGGTAGCAAATGCATTGGTCAGTAGTCATTTGGATTATTGCAATTCTTTGTTTCGCAGTTTGTCCTCCAAAAATATTACAAGGCTTCAGAATATCCAAAATTGTTTAGCACACTTTGTCTCTGGTGTTTCCAGGTTTTCTCACATCACTCCAACCTTAAAATCTCTCCACTGGCTTCCTGTTAAACAACAAATCATTTTCAAAACTCTGGTACTCATATATAAGTACCTTACAACTGGAAAGCCAAACTACTTTTCTCCCTATTTGTCTTATATACATCTGCTGCTAAAACAAAACATAGTAATCCAGAAAAGGTGTTTCTCAAAGTTCCCTTCTACAGCTCTTCAGTTCATAAATCCAAAGTTCATTTCAACAAGCGTTCTCATATGATGCTGCAAAACTTTGGAATGATTTGCCACTGGAAATTCGGACTGGTTCCACACTAACAAGTTTCAAAATGTGACTTAAAACTTATCTGTTTCAGAAGTCTTTTCCTTCCTAGGTTTTCTTACTACTGAACACTGATAATCACCTGGTGACAACCTGATTATATCTTACAACTTATGATTTATGCATTACAATTTGGATGGTGTGCCTTAGAATCCGCGAGATTGGAGATTAAGCACTTGGATACCTGATCTCGGGACAGATTGCTAGATGCATTGGACAAACTAAACTGTTAATTACTTGGGAATGTGGTAAGGTCAGATTGGTTTCATTATTGTATGACCTATTAAGAGTCTATCAGTTGACAGTGATTTTTATTATTTTAATTGTTAAATACATTTAAGTAAATTGTTTTGTACTTGTGCTACCTCACTTGCCTCATAGTCCATAATAGCAAGAGACGATTAAGTTGAGTTTACTAGGACAAAATACACTAGGGAAAAACTATGGTGTCACAATGAGTGGGATTCATGTAAGCAAAGCATTGATTACCCTTTACCAATGATTGCTATCTAACACAAAAGAAATGCCTGTTAAATGTGTTTTATATTGATCAAAAAGGGTCTGACATCTGTTAAATAGGACAGCTAGAAACCAAGAGATGAAGTATGGGGATTACAATTAGTGCACTAATACACCTATCTCCTGATAATGCTTAACAGCGGTATTTTTACCACGACCTCAATGTATATCCTGTGTCTGTAGAAAGACATGGATCATTGTGGTTGTGGTTGGCGCACCTTGTGAAATAAACTTGTTTCATGGACATTTAAGTAAGGTTTAATTAACAACCAAAAGAACCATTAACACACCAGGAACTAGAAAAGTTGCAAAAAAGTTATATTTGTGAGAAAATACAACCAGACACTGAACATGACTCCAGGTGTGTGTGATCATTGCCATCACAATTTGGTTTTTGCATATCTAGAGACAAAACTGAATAAAGAAAAAATGGGATACTTTTAACATGCTCTCTATTCTACATAAGTTGAATTTGTGTGATTTGTATAAAAATGGTACGAGGAGTCTGACTGATGGCATTTTCCAGTTTATTGGGCCGTTAAGAAACTGTTTTCTGTAAAAGAAGCATTATCCAGTTATAAAATGGATGATGCAGACCAAGTGGAAATGTCATCATCTTCATACAAAGGATATCAGCCAGTCTCTGTAAGGATCCCTGCTTATCTAAAACCAAACGGTGAACAGCTGCCACAAAGAAACCCCCGGAAAAACAATACTGGAAGGCAAAGCTTTGGTAGTGTCCTGCTGCAGTTTGGAGAAAACACCACATTCCATGGACCAAGGAATATAGTAGAGGCCCAGCCATTTATATGGAGAAGGTAAGAGCAAGTGAGGTTGGTAAGTCCCTTTAGCAGATACTAATGTAGTTCATTTTCAATTCAGAGGTGACAACTAAGAACATAAATGAGATTTCACTGAGATTTTGTTGTTGATTTCATGGTCATAAATATCGGACACTTTGTTTGCTCCCCATGACTTTCAAAGTTAACCAATGCAAAAACCTGAAATGACATAAAGACAGGATATTATAACAAACTTGTTTAATGTACACAATTTCTGTTTATTGTGACTTTCTCAATAGGTCACGATTGGGTCAGCATACTTAAGCTAATGTCATTTTGGAACAGATGATTAGTTTCTTCAGGATGCTGCCATGAAATGGGTCCAACCCAGGGCGAAACAGAGGTTTGAATGGATGACAATTTAGCGACGTTTAATTATGTCACACTTTAAATAGTAACACAGTTGAATGTTACAGATGTAGCAAGAGTAGAGGAAACCAATGCGAGGAAATTGGAAGACATTATAATTTTAAGCCACATGTTAATAGAAAATTAACAAACATCTGCAACCAACTACAGACGTAATGGGTTCTCTTGAACCCAATCTAAAGTGGTATGGTTTTCTTTTTCTCTCAAGTGGGAAAACTGATAGTTGCCTGTCATTGGTTGGTAGTTTACTGTACAGAAACTTGACTGACTGTATGTATTAGTGTCCTCCCTTCTAAAATACAATATAGTTAGAATATACAATACAATATAACCAATATGAAGGCACTAGACATGACGTCAAACATGAAACAAACAAATTACTTGCATCCACTGCTTCCATATGTCCCTTGTGATAAATGAATCTAAGATTCGAAAACTGAATATTTTAGAAATAACTTTCCGTGAAAATAATACATGATTTATCAGTTGAAGATGGTCTCAGTATAAGCTTACCAAGTTCGACACATGATTAACTGACTGGGTTTAGGTTCGAAGCCATCTGATGACAATAAGGATTAAACATTGACGGAGTATCTCAAAATGAGCATAACAGTCACAAGGGATATAAGGACTATTGCATTTAGTAACCAAAGATGTACATAATTGAAAGATAAATCTGTGTCATTGCAGTCTTTGCACCAACCAATCAACAACATACACACCTATTAACACAGCGATTAATTATACAGGTACATTCTGGAAAGTATTTCATTGTCAATCAATTGTTAAGAGGATGAGTAACATTTACAGTTTGCCAAACAGACACAAAGCAGTTTTTTAAAGTAGAGAAAGTAACAGATATACCATAAAGTACAGAAACTCCTAACTGCCATCTTTCGGATTCCATTAAATTGTATCTACAAGTTAAAACTTTCATCTACAAGTTATTAACTAATTTTGAGGTCCTCGGTGGCCCGAGGGTTCAGCAAGTTTGGCATCTAATCACATTCTGTCACCCTGTGTGGGTTTGAGCCTCACAAGTGGAAAACTGAGGACATGTCTAAATGTATAACATTGGCTGTAGAACGGGACAGAAAAAAACCCCAACTTTGACTTTATTAGACCATTTTAACTGTTATTATTTTTTTTCTGTAGTTGGTAACCGGTAAAGTGAATGTAGTAACTCCTGTAACTTAAATCTATTAACTCGTGTTTGCAGATCATTAACTTAGTGTATTCCAGTTGATAACTTTTATATATGAAGCACAGGGCTGGAAATAAAATTTCTTAGGTGGTAATTGTTAATAATAGTTATTGACTTAAAATAATATTAATAAACATTCCGACACTAACATGAATATATGAGTTAATAACTTTAATGGTAATAACTTGTAGCTATTAGCCAGAAACTTATAAATACAAGTTCTTAGCTTGCAGATTCTAGCCAAAGCTTGGCAGTATGTTAACTTGCTAGTAAGTTAACACTAGTAAATACGAGTTTATCACTTGTAGATTCTAGCTAGAAACTTGGAAATATGAGTGATATAATATATATGTCCTAGATGTAAACTTGTAACTGAGTCAGTAGCTTGTAGATTCAAGTTTAAATATGAGACTACTAGTTCTCAACTTTAAAAAAGCCCATTTGTAAATTTATTAGCTTGCCAGTTTAGTGATGAAGTCACATTATACAAACTATCAACTATCAATCTTAGAAATACGAAGTATCAACTGCAAAATTGTAGTTATAAGTTATTAACTTGCAGATTGTAGTTACGAAGTTGGAAATGCGAGTTATTGACCTGTAGATATCAGTTAGCATAAAAAATTAAATGAATGCTTTTAGTTTCTGTAGACTCAGAACTATTTACTTAGAGCCTATGATGTAAAGAGAAGCAGACTAATTTGTAACACTTTTTGTCCAAGATTGTCCAACTACAGATTGTTCACTGAAGAACTCACTGAAGTTAATGGAGTATGATTATTCAATGCTTCAAATGGGTGGTCCATGATTTAGCATTTTTGCAATAATTTTACCATTGTATGGAAGATATTGGATTTTTTTATACATTTCATTTATGAACAGAAGAGGAAATTAAAAAATTAATAATTTAATGTACCTTGCTGTGGTTTTGTTAGTTATGGATCCCATGCCTTCAGGTTATGTAAAAAGTTGGAAGCCACTCACAAATTTTTGTATGTTTTCGCCCATGCATATAATGGTAAAATAATTGTGTTGCAGTTAGAAACAGTTAATAAAATTGATAAAAAGTCTGTGAACTACCCACACGTAGATATAAGGAAACACTTTCAAATAACTCAAACTTGGTATTGAAGATAAATGTGCTTTGAGTGTTTAGTGAATATTAGTGGTGTAATAATTTGTGAAAATCAGCACTGATTTTGTGGGACCTTGAATCAAAATGTGATATTTCATTTGCTAGTCAGTAGTTTGGTGTAATGTAGAGCAGCCATAATTTATGATGTAAAATGTCCTTGATTTTTCAAAGCTGAGAAACTCCATTTTTAACTCGCACAAAGTAAACATTTTTCTAAAAAGAGGGTAAAATGATCATCAAGACCGTTTTAATACCATGTAAAGTGTTTTTCATTCATTTTTGCCACTTCTATTGAGAAGCTAATAAACCCAATTTTTACCTAAGATTAAGAGATGTTTAACCATCTAAATATCTATTTAATGTTTGAAAAACAATAGCACCCAGAGTGTTCAAACCTCTGCCGAGGTCCAACACCTCCAATATCACTAATGAATACAATGATAAAAATCATTTAAACATTCTTGGATCAAGTCAGTGAACCAGATCAAATTTAAAATCTAACCATCCATTCCCGGTTCCATTGTTGAGATTTCCTGAAATCCATCTATAACATTTCGACTTATATTGCAGACAAACATACAAATGTTTGCCACCAATAACATAACCTCTTTGGCAGAGGTAAGTAGCAGCCTTATAAAGAGGGTAAAATGTTCATGTTTCAAATGTCCACTTCACCACAATACTAAACAGTTGTATGTCCCTTCTGCCACAACCAATCTCAAAGCAGAACACTGGCCTTCAACACAATACAAAGTGTTATATGTCCTTTCTGTCACAACCAAACACAAAACAATACACTGGTTTTCAACACAATATAAAGTGGTTGTATGGCCTTTCTGCTACAACCAAACACAAAGCAGAATACTAGTCTTCAACACAATGTAAAGTGATTGTATGGCCTTTCTGCTACAACCAAACAACCAATCTCAAAGCAGAATACTGGTCTTTAAATAAGACAAAGCGGCTGCATGGCCTTTCTGTTACAACCAAACACAAAGCAGAATTCTGGTCTTCAACATAATACAAAGCGGCTGTATGTCCTTTCTGCCACAACCAACAACAAAACATAAAGCAGAACACTGGTCTTCAACACAATGTAAAGTGATTGTTTGGCCTTTCTGCTACAACCAAACACAAAGCAGAATACTGGTCTTCAGCATAAGACAAAGCGGCTGCATGGCCTTTCTGTTACAACCAAACAAAGCAGAATACTGGCCTTCAACACAAAACAAAGCGGATGTGTGTCTCTTCTGCCACAACCAACAACAAAACATAAAGCAGAATACTGGTCTTAAACACAATGTAAAGCAGTTGTATGTCCTTTCTGCAACAAACAAACACAAAGCAGAATACTGCCTTCTGTTAAAGTCACTTATGAATAACTAGCTTTTATTTTAACATGCTGTATCTTTTGCAGCCTCAGTAGCAGCCATCATTCTACAATTTATATTCTCAAGAGAAACATCCTTCATTCTTAGACTGATAAGATAAGATGTTGTTGAACTGAATTCAAAATTTAACCTTCTTTATATGCCACATTTAAAATTTATTGTATTGTCAGCTGGAGGAAATTCTTAGAATATCATGTTTATACATTTTCTAATTAGAATCCACTTGTAGAGTGCCCACCTCCACCAAGGGGTATTTTAGAAAATTAGCGATTTTGGGGTGTCTAGAATATGAGTCCATTCTTTGTAACAAACTAATCACATATTCCCCTGGCTAGAGCCTACCCATATATATATATTATGAAGACCCGCTCAACCAGCTAAAGTCATTGCCAATGGGTCCTTTGAAAATTTAAGATTTATTTGCATGCAGAATATGTTCCAGATCTTTCCCGAAGTTTAATCACTTCTTAACTTGGTCAGATTCTACTCTGACCAAGAGAAAAATCCATTCATTAATTTTGGAGTTATTGTAAAACTAGGCAAACAAACACATCCTAGAAACATTGAGTACTGATAGAGACAATAATACACTAGCAATGCCATAGTAGTGTTCAAACTGTACAATTTTTACTGTACATTTTTTTGTGTGAAAAATACACAATTGTCTGGAGGACATTTTTTTTCAAGTAACTGTGCATTCACCTGGTAGTGTGCCAACATTGGCATGCTACTTTTTTCCACATTGCCATAAGATTCATGTAGCCAGCATTACAGGGACACATAAAAATGAAAACAAAAACAAAGCAATTTAAGTTAAATCTCAAAATCTTTGCAATTTGACTCATAGCTTATCAAGAGAAATAACAGTACATTGTTTTAGCTCAGAAACACAGTGTAGGAGTCTAATTGATAAAAACATTCTGACCCCAAGACAGGTTTGGAGGCGAAACCAGACAAGCCAGGATGAGCTATGTCCTCTCATGAAGATGTAACCATATTTTCATTTTCCACTGCTACAATTGTCCTGACTCATAACCTTATGCCCCTGTTCCACCAAAGGATTAATACCCCGGTTGATCCCGCGACCCTTCATCTTTGAGAGTCGGTGAAATAACATGAATAATGGGTAGAGCAGTGGAGTCCTGATCCAGTTATGGGATTAAGTTTAGATGGTCTTCAGGAAGTCTCAGACATCCTCAGACAACTCATGATCGTTGACCGACTAAGAAGCAATTAAACCATGATTGTGATAGGATTCAACACCAATCCTGTGGTGGAACAGGCGCATAATTTCCCAATTGTAAAGTCTGTAAGGGTCGGTTACAGTCGAATCCAGTAGAACCATTAATGACATGACATTTGCCATGTATACATTAGGATTAACATTTCTTAAACATTTAAGAAGAATAAGTTACTCAGAATCCCATTTAACCTTTTGCCTTTGGACTTTAAACTGTGCTGAAGATGTTACATACAATTTATTCATACAATGATTATGTTACCATGGAAACAGAGCCAACGCTTGGACGGAATGGAAGAAATATGTTAGCAAAAATTACCTTGAGAGTAATATCTGCAGGTATCAACAATAAGATAGCATTGTTTTTTACTTGAGACTTAAGCTCGTGAATCTAATGATAAAAATGCAAGCATACAAGGTACTAGAAGGTTTATAAATCACCATAAGTGCTTCAGATCTAAGACAGTGAAAAAAACCCAGGCAATTACTAAAACCTAATGCCTAGCTTTCTGCCAAGACTGATTAATTGCACCACAGGTTACATAGTAGCTATCACGATAAGACTTTACAATACTATTTTATGAGTTTACCTTAGATATTTCATTTTAAAGTTTTAAACAGTATTTCTGACAATGACATTGATATTATTCTACTGGTTGGAAATGAAAAAAAAAATAGTTAACGTTTTCTTCCTTTCTGTGCCCCAGTTTTTATCATTCCTATTGGTAAATGCTACTTTTATCCACATTAAGGTTAATAAGGCATGTAAGTTTGAAAAGTGACTATGGAACAATTTGAATCAATACCGATATCACTATTTGAATCAATACTGACTGTAGAGTGCACACCTCCACCAATGGGAATTTCTAAAAATTCGGAATATTTTTTTAATCCAGAATACGATCGGAACTTACCCATAATACAATCAGTTCTTAATTAGCCAGGTCCTACCAAAATTTTAAAAAAAATCCTAAAGATCGCCTCATTAGTTTTGGAATAAAATCAAACAGAAAAGCCAAATCATTGAAAATACATTATAAATGGAACTATTGAAAATTCGGGCTTTTCGTGTGCATAATATGATTCGGATCTTTCCCAAAATATAACCACCCCTTCTTTTGGTCAGGTCCTACCCACACAAAGATTTCAGAGAGATATTTGTATTACTATTAGAGTTATCATGAATGTAGATAAGAACAGGAAGTCAAAGAAATTCATGCAAAACCTCCTGGTGAAGATAATAATGTCATTTACATTAATATTTGCCAGTTATTTAAGTTCTAATCCAAATTTCACTGTAACCAAAAACGCACTAGGTACAAACAGTAAAGTGTTGTTTATTGTTATGAGTTTTTTGTATTTGTAATTAACTTTTTTGTTTGTTTGGCCAAGGGATTTGAAAAAAAAAATAAATGGAGAGCAGAAAGAAAATGAAAAAAAAAATTAATTGGACATCAATTATAATTCTAATAGTACTTTTATAGCACTTAATCTCCATCTGTTGACAGACACAGGCACCACAGAAAAACTAGGGTGTTTAAGCTTTTGCAAAGAGATTGATTCTCAACTTCTTCCTGATGAAGAGAGAGATTTGTCAGCGTGTACATCATCAAATCTCATCACATTTTATAAGAAGTATCTCTACAAGTGGACTTTAGGTCCGGTATGATTTTCTGAAATGACATGTGTTTTTAAAAACAAATTTAGATGTGTAATATTAGTTTCTCTTAGTTTCAGCTCGTCATTTTTTTTATGCCAAAGTGACTGAGTGTTTGTGTCCAATTATTTACTTGCCTTTTACATATATGGCCTTGGGTCTTGGTTTCGAACCAGCTCTTGGTAAATTGTAGAATTCTCTGTATGTCTCACCTGATAGTTATTGTTTTGGATGATGTAAAAACCAAAGGATTTTTTTTTCAATATCATTCAATTGGTGATATTTAAGGTACACCGTAAGATTATCAACTATGCAACATCAGCTGTTGAGAGGGACGTAAAACTTTGACCTTCGTATGATTCATCTGAAAGTATCATTTACGATACCTAGCATTAGTGCTTTTAAATGAATAAAAAAAAATCTGGTGTTTATAATGTATAAAGATCTTTAGATGCTGCAATTCAATAATTGATGTTGCAGTTTTATTACATTTTATTGTATTTTTGCCATTCATTACGTGTGTGAAAATATCAACTAAACAATCCCATGTTGGATGTACAGGGTACATATATTGTCAGCACGGGGCTCACTGTACTATATAAAACACAGATAACAAAGAGTTTTAACCTTTACTTCTAAAATCCTGTATATGACACATGGGAAATATGTGAATACGGAGAACCATCAAATGGTGAATGTTACTTGTAAATGGTGACAAAGTTGTGGTATTTTTATATATCTTTGTATAGTAGAAAGCAAGCAATGAAAATATATTAGATTGAATGTATCCCTTTATGCAAACTACTAAGAAATCTTCCAGAAATCATTTTTTCCTTTTTTGACTTTGTCACTGGAATTAAGCAGCAATGGGCTAAGTTAGTTCTTGGATGGGTGACCGCCTGGGTGCATTACTCGTCTCTCTATTGGTTTTGCAGCTCATGCTAGTAGACTGTAACCCCTTTCGACCTTGTTATTCAAGGAAATTATTTACCATTGATTTGTGACACATAACTTAGAATTTGGGTTCGAACCCTTGCTCTGACCTGAAGTGTGAAAATTGGTAGTTGCTTTCTAGTGCCTGATACTTTTCAGCAGAGAATCTTGACTAATTAACATGCTCTGTTTACCTTCCTATCCTCAACTACACAATGTAATGTAACCAATACACATTGAAAGCGATGTTAATTCCGAATCAAGCAATGTATGATTTGATTACTAATTGTATCTGCTGCTTTAAACTGTTCATTACTTATGCTGTATAGTCTGTATTTTTTGTGATCAACCATGTGGATGGGAAGCTGTTTGTGTTGCTGGGAGAACACAGGTTACAGTTGTCGTCACCCTGTGGAATTTGTCCATATACTAAGTAAAAATTTATTAAGTAGGGGTTACATTGTTTCCTGCCAACCAGATGATTTAGGAAGTTGGTGATTTTAAAGCCAAATCAATTATTTTGAGTGAATAACCCATATCATTATCATTTATGAGGGTTAATTTTGGAGTAATGACACTTATACACATACCAGTATTTGTGTGAATTTCCACTGAAATCACTGTCTCAAGTGGACAGGTTGATTTTATGCTGCTGCTGCATATAACAAGTAAAATTTGGGTAGTTCAGCACTTAAGCTTATGGCAAGTATAGTGTAAACACCCAACACATCAATCCAACCTCCAAATAAATGGACTGTTCTGTGGCATCTAAACAGTATGTGTAAATATGCGTATATGTATTAATCTTATTGTAAAATAATATTGGACAAATACTTTGGGTCTTGTGTGGGGACTTAAACATTTTTCTGCGGAGAGTACAATTGTTACATCATGTATATGCATAACTTCTCTGCCAAAACGTTACTTTCTCTCAGTTTCTGGTGTGCTGTGTGCAGGGTGCAAAGCTTCCATTTTTTTGAAAATCTCTGTGAGAATAGCTGTATTTAAATATAAAACACAGATGAAAATGTAACAAAAGAAACAATGGTAATGCTGTATGCAATAACTGTGTCGTGATATTGTAATTTAACTGTTATTTTACAGTCATACATTGAGAATAACACATTGGATACACATTTGATCACAGAAACTGGATATTAATTTACGTTTGTGTTCATTGTATGTGGTTTGCAAATTTTGTCTTTTCACCCATATTAATTTTTCACATGATTTTTTTGGAATAAAATATTTCTTAAACCCCATTAAAATTAATTACTAAATATTGTCTAGGTTGTTAAAATGCAAATAATCTTTTACTGGAGGAAAAATATAACAAAATTGGCGATAAAAATATTGACACAAATAAACAGGCATGTTAATTCTGAATAGATAAACAAATCATCTAATTAATTAACCGCAAGGCGATTGAAACTTTTATGCAGGAACATCATACTTTGAAACCATGGATGAAGAAAAGTTTGGTAATAAAAATATTAGTACAGGGATCGGGCCTCCCTCTCCAGGACTGATGAAAAACATGAGTAATGGCTCCTCGATGAATGTACAAGAAGATAAGCAAAACAAGACCAGAAACACTTGTCAGAATGCTAAGTGGGGCAGTATTTTATTGGATTACACCCAGGAAACATCATTCCATGGTCCAAAGCAAATTGCTGAACCACAGCCGTTCATACTGAGAAGGTAAGTTAAACCTTAACAGAACTTGTCGTAATAATCCGTCACACTGTATGCTTAAACCCCTGTCGTACTTTTTTGTTAAGACATTATGGTAAACTTACTTAGTCGAAACAGTAGTTGTCATCTCAGAACTTTGCTAAAAGTCTGAATAAATGAGATGAATTGTGTTATGGCAAGTTAAAATAGTAAAATGTACCGTTTTATTGTAAGGTTTGAATGGAATGGAACTGTTCATCTGGAGAAGGATGAAAGCCCCTTGGGCACTGCTAGTATTTAATAATAAGACTTCTTCGCCTGGTCCAGAGGAAACCGTTGATTCCCTTGTCATTCATGTTCAAGAAGACAACGGGAAAAGTTTTGAGTGTACAGTGCATACCTAAAATTGCATATTATATTTTATGCAGTATATGTCAAAGCAAGGTCTGAAATGGATTTGAAACATGAAAGATTGAGTCTGAAATTAGTATTGCCTAAAGGTAGTACCTGAGTGTTAGAATGCATAACAAACTGGCAACATAGCATTGCTACTGTCCTGATAATACCAATAATTTTAGCAAAGTCAGACCTGTTCTAAATAGACTGTCACATTTGCATGGTATTCTTTTTACATTCGGCATGTTTCGCAACCCCGAGGGGTTAGAGAGTAAAGCTAGAGTCAATGAAAGATCAATCTTTCCAAAAGTACATGTGTAGTCACCATCTTTAAAATGTAAACAGCATGTGGCAATGTGCAGCCATTTTTGGAGATTCTTAGAGGAGGTCTATATGAGGGAATGATTGACAGATTGTATATGTTGGCAAGGTATCTGGTCGATATATCCAACGGACATGTTATTTAAGTACATAATTAAATGGGGTAAACAAAAATTTAAAACTGTGAGTGGAAGCAAGCTGAATAGTTCTAGATTGACATGATACGAAGTGTCACTATGTAGATAAACCAGAGGAGGCATCATCCAATCTAATCTAATCACCTCCCACCTATAAGGTTGGCAGTTCAAACCCGAACCCTATGTGGGAAAGATGGTAGGTTCTTTACAGTGAAGAAACTTGACCAACTGTATGTACCGATGTACATGGTATTACGATGCAAACATCATTGGGTAGGTGCTGCAAATCTGCCAAAGATTACCAATGTAGATAAATGTGTGCATATTTAGTACAAATATGTGGGAATGTCAGCCTAATTTGGACACTGTTTGAGGCTTTTAGTAGGCTACCCCAGTTAAATTTAAGATTAAAGTAGGCATATCCAATATATACCCAAGGGGCTAATCCAGCCTAGCCTGGGTATTATATGATATGCTGTGGAGGTCACAGTTTGACCTAGCCCAGAATTGTCCAGTAATGCACAATAGGCTAGCCCAATATATACTCCGGGATCTTTTGGGCCTGCCACAGCTATACCTTAAGTTATGCTGGGACAAGGAGAATCTTGCCAGCTAGATCTACACCAGTACAAAAATGCTACAAAGTGAAAAAAGATATAAAACATCCTGGGTCACATTTCTAACGGAACCAAAACAAGCAGGTCACATGCTGTAGCAGACAATAAGACAATGTTTTTAAATGTGTTTTCATTGGAGCATCTTATCGGAGGAGTGTGAATAGAGTTTAAGTGTTACAATAACCAGGAGAGTCTCAATGTCAAAGAAGCTCATGAAAAAGGCTGTATAAAAATACTATAAATCCCATAAAGCATGACTTTGTGTCTAAAATATTTTTGTGTAAGTCTGAAATCAATTTGATCTATATTTTTATGCTACTTCCAATTTCATAAAGGGTCCGATGGATGAAATTGATTTATTACCAGAGGAAATGAAACAAGAAACTGATTGAAACGTAAGCTGGTAACAGGCATTTAAAGGATTTTTTCTGGAAGTATTCCATTTCTAGCATTATAGAATCTGCTATATAACTTAATAAGGGATGTATTTTCAGTTTCTTTGTAAACTAGTCGTCTTTGTCATTTTTCCTGTTTAACTAAATAGATGTACATTATCAAGGAAAATAATGGTTTCCTTTGTCAAACAGTGGTGAAGGTGAAAGCTTTGATAAAACCTTGGTAAAAAAATCATGGTAAATTATGATCAAAAGGAGAAAATAGGTTTTTTTTACTCTCTTATACCCCATTCACTGTGGCAATTGTGCCTTTTAATCATCCTGAGAATGTAGATTTTGTCTTACAACTTATCTTTCAGGTGGTAAGGCCAAGAGCATACACATCCCTTGAAAATATTCCATATGTTTCAAACCATTCGCGAGTGAACTGGTCTGTTCCGAGTCCTCATGGACAAAAGTTTGATTGTAAAGCAGTTACAACTAGTCTGTAATATGCTAGGACTAATACTAAGAGTGTTATGACTATATATATATTTTTGCTGCTGTAACTTATGTTGAACAGTCCTTTCTCAATATAACCAGTCTTTCCATAAAAATCTAGGCAAGTGAGCTTCTCCAAAGAGAAAACTGGTCAAAGGAGTCAACCGATTACAGCAAAAGAGTGGTCATACGGCTGATCTTTTGATCTTAATATTTGATTTATTTAATATTTAGTATTTTAACTCATGGCTAGTACTCCATGGGTTATATCATGACGGGTAGTCGGAAGGGCGCAGGAAACCAATACATAAAGCTGGTCAAGGTTCTGTACTAAAAACCAGCAGTCACACATGAGGTCAGGCCAGGATTCGAACTCTGATCTCAGAGTTGGCAGAATGTCACTTCTAATGGTTTTATATACAATGAGAATCTTTGTCCCTTTAGTGCTTGTGTTATGACAAATTTCAGCACATTTATATAACTTTATTTAGATGTCAAAAATTGTTGTACTCTACACACCAATGTATGATATTGTTCTTGGTATAGCTGTGTAATACACTGATTTTATGAATTATACTGCACAAAATATAATCTAGGTAGGATTGTTACATGGTAAGCTAATTTAAATATCATAATGAGAGTCAAATGTTTGCAGATATAAAGTTAATACCATTATGATATTATAATGAAGTATGGATGAGCTTTTCTGAACAATGATATTGAACATAAACAACCACATACACATAGGCAAAAGCAGTTACCAAACAACAGCTCCAGATTAGTGGAATAATTACTAGAAGTTTCCCTTTTTGAGCAAACTCCAAAGCCTGTCTGTTCTGCCAGCTTAGCCCCATGCTCCTGTGGATGTCCTAATAAAGACCATTTTCTGCCTCTTAATTAGCAAGACATCCAGAGCTTTGGAGGATGTATATCAGTTTGGCGCCATATAAATCCTTCTGCAATAGAAGTACAGCATCAAAGGAAATGAACAGTCATAATAGCCTTGTTAAGATATGCATGTACTAACATCTGAGGCCGTTTTTCTAATTTGCTAGCTATCTGCACTTACCGATAAGAGAAACATTTTAGATAGATTATTGAATAATTATTTCTACAAACCAGACAGTTTGTGAAGCGGGTGAGGAAAGCCTCAACAGTTGGTTTCTAGATAAGCCATATACATTACTTACAGTGAGTGGATTCAATTTGAGCTACTTCACTTATTTTGCTCAATATTATATTGCAATTGTTTGACTACTACTACTACTCTACTACTACTACTACTACTACTACTACTACTACTACTACTACTACAGTGTCAATGAAGAGCTATCCAATTGTCAAAAGCAAAGCATAATTTACAATTCAAATGCAGTTTTACGTTAGTCATTTTCCATCATATGCCGAATTAAATTAACTCTCCTCATCTACCTTCTTTATAGATACGATAAAGTGCTGTTTATGTGGATTTTGATTCTTATAAATTACAGCTACCGGTCATAAAATCATTTTATGTGAAGGAAAAAAGTATGATAGGGAATGACAAATTTGCTTCCCAGTTGTTTCAGCAATCGCATGAGCTATTTTGTCCATAATGAGCTATTTTGTCAATGTTGATGTAACAACTACATTTTAGTCATGTAAAGCATCATAAATGACGTACTTTATGAATGCGTAAGATTAATATTAATAATAGAGTCATAAAAATAATTCTCGATAACATAAACTTTATTTATCATCCCACATACCCATATTTGTTCCAGAAAGTGGGGTACACAGCAGAACTCACAGACCAATGTAGAAAATCTAATCTTATCTAATCTACTGCTTTGCAGGCGCAATGTGTTCCCCACAAAGGGAAACTCACTGTGCTATGGTAATAAATACATTAGTTTTAATGATAGTTGAGGGACGGTCAAGGTCATTACTGCGGAGTTATCGATGTGACCAAAAGGGAAGGAGACTAGGTAGGATTCTAGCCTCTTTTAGGAAATATCATTTCTATATCTCGCTTTCATGTCAAAAGACCACTCAGAGGGCTGGAGAGGATTTGTCTCTCATATTAGGCTGAGGGTCCACAAAAACTGGGGACGTTTATATGGTTTCCCTTTTTTCCTTTTCCCAGACTCTTGGACATTGCCTGCTTCAAGGTTATGACTTCAGTTGACATTTGACCGCTTGACCTTGTCATTTTCCACTCCAGCCCTCTGGATTCAGTAATAAAATGGCTGTAATAGTACTGTAACAAATTAATGGCAGTAAAGTTTGAATCTCTCTAGTATTTAGATTATCAATACAAAGGAATATAACATGTTGAAGCTCGAATGGACTTTACTACTCCTTTTGAATTAGTATTGTAACATAGTAATAGCATTGAAGATTGAATTACTTTAGTATTCAGACTGTCATACAAAGTAATATCACATGCTGAAGTTTGAATGGACTCTACTGTTTCTTTTAAATCCTTACTATCACTATTTTACATGGTTTTAAATGCTAATTGGGCTCAAAGAATATATGTTAAAGTATGAATAAAATTTAAATCCTTTTTTGTGCATTCCTTGGTTCCAGGGAATGAGAAAAAATTGAAAAGTGTTTCATGATTTGTGAACTGTACTGTGAAAGGTGGGGATGAGAAGGAAGCTAAGTTTAGGGATGCTGCGTCTTGTGTTTCTGGAGGAGATGCAGGTGTGAATTAATGCAATTAGGTAAGCTGGTTGGCTGTGGTTTAGAATTTTGTATGTAATGAGGCCTATTTAAAATTACACCCTGTACCTGACTGGGAGCCAATGGAGTTTTTTCAATTGAAGGGTAATATGGGAGAACTTAGAGAAGTGAGTGACAACCCTGCAAAGTGAGTTTTCGACATGCTGCAATCTTCTTAACTCAAAATCAGTGAGTGATACAAACAGGGAATTGAAGCAGTCCAATCTGCTGCTGACCAAAGCATCTGCTAGAAGGACTGATGTTTTAAGGCTGAGAAGAGTACAAATTCTGTAGAGATCTCTAGCATAGACTCGAGTAGACTTTATGGCTTGAGACACATGATCTGAAAGAGTTAAGTTAGAATCAAACACCACTCAGTGATTTTTGATACTTTGTCCTGGTGAGACTGGATTATCAAGAATACTGATTGGGAACTTGTTTTTGGAGCCCATCAAGATAAATTCAGTTTTATCATGATTTAGTTTTAATTTATTTGTGAATATGAAATTTTGAATGTCATTTAGGCATTTCCTTAGTGTTTGTATAAAATGAGAGAAATTTGCTGGTGAGAGTGTTATGTATAACTGGGTATCATCAGCATAGAATGGTACTTTATACTACTGTATGAGTGAATGATTGGGCTGATTGGGTTTGTATGGAGAGAGAAAAGAATTGGATCAAGAACAGAACCCTGGGACACACCAAAGAGGAGCTCAGCAGTGTGTGAGAGAGTGCTACCTACCTTGACTGAGTGTGTCCTTTCCAACAAATATGATTTGAGTCAGGTGCCAGCTCACTGATTCCAAAGTATGTGTGGAGCCTGTCAAGGAGAATGGTGTGGTCTATGGTGTCAAAAGTGATGGAGAGATTCAGGAGGGTGTGACAGACCCTTTAGTCATATTAAGGAGAAGATCGTTTTGAATATTAAGGAGGGCAATTTTAGTGGAATGATGTTTTCTGTAAGCTGATTGAAACCAAGTTTCATCACAGTGTTTTCTGTAAGTAGATTGAAACCCAGCTTCATCAGGGTTGTGATAAGTTCTTGATTTTTTGGTCTAAGGAATTAAGATTTGGTTTGCATGCAGATTCTATTGTGAACTTTCTGCAAATATTATGATACATTGAAGGTGGATCTCTTTCTGTGCCAGATGCATTCAAACAAATGCTTGGTCTATTTAGCTGCTATTATGTCTTTGTTCACCCATCCTGGAATGTACTTGGCCTTGACATGTTTGGTGTGAGGTGGTGCATGTTTGTCAATCAGGCCTGACAAGGTTGAGTGATATTGGTATGATATGGTCCAAAAAGGCTTCAGTTTTGTGGACATAAGAAATATTGTCTTTGTTGGACTTGGTTAGAACCAGGCCAAGAGTATGTCCATGAATATGAGTGGGAAAGTTAACTTTTTAATGAGGTAAAATGACTCAATCAGGGAGTGAAAGGTTTTTGAATTTGAGCATGTTGTTTCAAGGTGAATATTGAAGTCGCCCATGATCATCAGGTTATTAGTTGTGAGATAAACATTTTCCAAAAGTGACTGAAACTGTTCAAAAAAGGTTCCAATACTGGTAGATGGTAGTCTATATACATTTTAAAAGTGAAAAAATCCTTGTCTAAGGATATTTTAATGAGGAAATTTTCAAAGGTGGTGCAGGTCTGTGTAGGAAATACAGAGGCATCCTGTCCGTTTTTGATGAAAACCCCCTGGACTCCCCGAAGGTGAGCCTCCCGTGGCTGTGGGAGCAGTTTGTGACTTTGTGGGGTGATCGCACACAGGTTAGCGCTTGTGGTGTCATGTCTGAATAGATCAATGTTACTGTAAGAGATAAATTTTGAAATGACAGGACATTTATTATTAATTGATCTAATGTTTGCATGAAAGACATTTAAACACTTGGAGCGTCCTGGGTTTGGGTTGATATCACCAGCAAGCAGGCAGGAGTAAAAGAGGGTGGAATTGATATTGAGGATTTGATCATGAAATGTAAACAAAAAGTTGTGAATGGGGATTTGAAAGGACAGAAACATACAACATCATGACAGTAAATTAGTTCAAATGACTGGTTGGATTGCCAGTAGGATATGAAGAAACATCATTGTTTGAGCACCTTTGTTGGTCGAGAATGTTAAAGTGAACTGAGAATTTGGGAATTGTGTGCCAAGTAGCTCTGTGTTGTTAATGTGATGGTCCCCGATAACGGGGAATGTGAGTGATAATTGGGGATCAACAGTGGACTGTTTTGATGTGTGCTTATCAGATAATTTCTGTGAAAAGGGGAATATAAAAGTAAAACTATAATTTGTCCTCATAACAGAAATACTGGGCCAGCAATAGAGGGGATGTAATCAAAATAGTTTGTTAACTATATAGAAATTTCAAAAAACGCTACAGTTTCATAACTCTATGTCACTAGTTTACCACTAGTAAAGGCAAAAATATAACATCTGGATCTGTGGTGAGAGAATATTTAAATCTACTCCACCGGGATACTTTAAGTTTATTATCTATTAATTTCCTTTAATGATAGGTAAAATTGGTGTTTACCAGTAGGATGTGAGTTTTCCTCGAAACATATCCATAGTAAGGGGCACCATTGAATATGACTGTTCTATACTGTTTTATTTTTAACTTTGCATTTCTACACAATTTCTGTACAATTTTGAGAAATATTTGCAAAAAAGCACTTGTTTTGCGATATGAGGAAAATATATCCATACTACGGAACACTGGACAACGCAGCATAATATACTTCCTGGTCTTTATTTCCTAGTATAAGGTAAACACGTGAAAGATAAATATTTGAATAGACCATCAACATATGAGGTCTTATTATGAGCTCCAGTCAAACTCAAACACAGAGAGGATAAAGCCTAAAGTTACAGGGCCAAAAAGCGCTTAAAATCACTCAGTCCTTTGTCAGGTATGATACTAAAATAAACAGACTAACGCATCCTAAACAAACCCAGCAAATACCTACAGAGGGGCTGTGTTGGACTTGACTGTGTGAGATCCTCAGTGGCTTAGTGTGGTTAGCAGGTTTAGCATCTAATCACATGCTGTCACCTCAGTGCTGGTTTGATTCCCACAAGCTACAATGCTGAGGACCTTGGCAATATATGACCTTGGCTGTTGAACGGAATCTGAAACCCCAACATTGACCTTTAACTTTACTGTGGAAACTTTGAAGTAACAATATGCTGTTGCATAAATCACTACACAGCAAAGCGGACTTGTGCCCTTACAGGTTTAAAAAAAGCATTGCAAGTACCTTAAAATTCACACCTCTATGAAACAAGCCAAATGGATATGTAGGCTTATGTTGGAATTCGATGCTGAACATTTAAATAAAGAAATGATGTATAACATAGGTGTATACAGAAAAAAAAAAGACTTTTGCTCTTAGAGATTGATAAAAAGAGTGCATCAGTTATGTTGAATAGATGAAAAGTGATACCCTGATCAACACCGGTGCTTGTTGGCATTTCTAGATAAAAGCTCAAACTCGATCAACAGTGCTATACAAAAGGTATAACTCATACCATCTGTCAGATGTAAGGCTAAAATAAACACAATACTATATGCACTGGATGTCCCTTAAAATTTACAACCATTTCAAACATCTCAGAAAATTTACTGTTGAAATTTTTAATAACAAATGTGTTTTAAATTGGTGGGGACTGCAGTGCGGACTTGTGCCCTTCTACAGTGACAAAGCCCTGTCAAAGGGTGTCAGGTTGTAGCCGAGACAGTACTAGTGGTTGCTGGTATTTCTAGTTTTAGGCTCTATATGGCTCAACAGTGTTATTCATGAGGATTTTCATCCCTGAACGAAAAGTTTCCCCTTTAAGTGAACCATTTACCAAACTTGATGGCATTGAGATCCTTGTAACTCATAAAGGAATACACATCATTTGCAGGGTAACTTATAACCTGATAAGCATTATGATATAACAAAATAAACAGCTGATTATGTTGTCACCAGATTAACTTGGTTTTGATTCTCTGAAAAAGCCTCAAGGTAGATGACATCAAGGTACATTCAAGTCATATTTGTCCCAATTTTCTGCTTAACCAGTTCTTTGCAATACTAAGTCATTACTGCCTGTACGTTGATGTTACAATGTTATTACAAAAACTGGTATGGTAATTGCCCTTTAATGGGAGATGTATAGAATATCATAATTTAACTCCACGATCACTCAAATGTCTCTCTTTATATTAATAAGTGTCATCAACTACAGCTAAGTTCTTAATCAGAAGAATGAATTTCTCTTAAAATTCAAACCTATACAATATGGTGATTAATATATATTCTAGATCAACTACTTTAGGCTCAAAGTTTCGTCATAAAGGGGCATCAATATAGTACACACAGTTAAACACACTTATAAATATATACACTTATTCAGGAAAGATACATAAGATGGCCAAAGTTTAAGGGAGAACTGTCAAGGGTTTTATACAGAGAGTGACACTAATATATAAAGTAGCCTCACTAAAAAGTGTTGACTCCAGTATAATGTTCCAAGGTAGAAGCAGATTGATGTCATGTCAATCAACCGTTAAATCTAGCAAGGACAGCCGTCTTTGTCTTCATGAGAATATATTTATGGCGGACTTGCTCCAGGTCGCACAACAACTTGTTGATGATGATACACCTGAATACACAGAAGCAAATATATGCAATGAAAAGGGATTTTGGATTTCAACTTTGTTTTTGAAGTGAAAATATTACCTTTGTTGTTTCATAAACAATGTAAAAGTATGTGGTCCCGACATTTGTATGTGGTTGTGTATATCTTGACTGTATTTATCAGTGTATTATATAACTACTATATAACTTACAATTAATTATTAGTTGAATTATATATGTTAATTGAAATTTATCCGTAAAAGAAATGGAGGAACACTGTTTGGAGGACAAGAAAAATACAACCAAAAATGCAGGACCTCCTACTTCAGGGGTGACAAAAAGTGTGAGTAATGGGCCAACTGCTCATGCAAATCAAGTGAAGAGAGAGATAACTAAAAAGTCTGATCAGAATACAGAGTGGAGAAATATTTTGTTGGATTACACTCAAGAAACCTCTTTCCATGGTCTAAAGCAAATAGTCAAGCCACAGCCATTCATACTAAGGAGGTAGGAAGTTATTTTTGTTTTAAATACTGTAAAAACTCAAAAGTCTACATTGATTTGGGGGTCATATTTTTACAGAAGGTTGGGTCCAATCATGACTCATCTGTATACATATTGAGACTATAGATTTTTTATATTTTCTCATGACAATATCTGTTCTATTATTTTTAAAAAGCCTAATAATTGTATTAGTGTCTTATTTTTACACTAGGTGGGAGTGTAGCGTGTTCCTCCTTGCAGAAGATCTGTATCCACTTTGTGATTTCAGAATTTGCCTTAGCATTTCCACAAAATATGATTTTAGAGGCCAAATTCACGAAAGGTCTTAAATCTTAAATCTGAGAGTTTTGTCTCAAATCTAAGATTTATCTTGGAATTTTCTGAGATTTGATCTCAGGCTGAGATCTGGCTCAAATTTGGTCTCAAAGCTAAGACTGCCTAGGGGGTGACTTAAGTTTTTTTTAAATAGAGCATATGTAGTCTCAAAACTAAATGACAATTGCCAAGTATGACATATTTATAACTTTTAACACAAAAACAAGAATATATGCTGAGAGTTTGTATGAAAACAACAGTAAAACATTTACATTAGTAATTTACATGAATGATTTGTTTTGCTATTTTAATCAGTTATTTTGTATGCCAGTACAAATTATAGTAAAAAGAAAACAGTTTACTTGATAGAATATATTATAAAATGTGAGTATATGTGGTACAGCTGCAAATATAAATGTGTATGCTTTACACTGATCTCAACAGTATGTTATATCAATTTTGATTGTGCAGACTCAAAACATGTCTGATATTTTGGTCTCACCTAAGATCCCTTTTGTGAATCTCAACTTGAGCAGAATCTCAGCTGAGACTAAAATCTCAGATTTGAGCAAAATCTCAGCTGAGATTTGGCTAAGACTTGAGACCTTTTGTGAATTCGACCCCAGAAAAGCAATACTTTAGAAATATTCTCAATTGAAAACCTCTTATGTGACATTCTACATTGACTGTACTTATTAAAAACGTTTAGGTTTTGCAGGTCGTTGTGTACTGTTAATATTATATGAAGTCTGGATTGGCCAAGTAAACGCTTTACTCGACAAAAACAGAAGCTGATAAGGTGTAGGAGATTATCTGGTAACAACTGCTGCCATGGCAAAATAATATAGTACAAACAGTTGTACAAAGTCTTTTGTATAGAAAATATAAATGTACAAGAACTATTGGTAGACAGCAACAAAGGGTGTGTTTAAATCCTGCCTATGAACCCTAGTCTCACTATTTTTGTCCCAGACAGGTATAGATTAAATTGGTACTTTACAGATTAAATCTCTTCACATATTTTTTTTCAAAATTTTCAGAATATGTACAGATAGATGGGGGTGATGTTGAGGATATTTGAATCAAATACTTGTTTGTCTTTTATTTTGACCACACACAGAACACAGAACTACATATTTTCACCCAATCTGGGATCAAAATAGTATTTGGTCCTCCACAAAGGTGGTCTGGATCATTAATCCACAATTGTTTTTGCTATTTATAGTAATATCCAGATGCATAGCAATGGGACTCCAAAATTTTTTAGAGATTTTTTGCCAGTATCTGGTTCTAGATCTCCATTTTATTGTTGTGATTCTTCGGGATCAACAGCTGTTGGGGGTAGTTGCATTTTCAGGCACTGCTTCTTTATTGCTCTGTCACTTCTTTAGCCCTACTAAAGGCCCAGGCTTCTTTGTAACTATATAGAAAAATTCAGATAATAAAGTTTCAGCTTATGTAATGTACTATTACACATACTGGCTTTTATATCAGCATACTGCAGAAACAAAGATGTCTGAAGAACTAATATATTTTAGCATATACGAGTGCTTTATGAGTAATACATGTATATGTTTGAAAAAGATATAGTAAATATGTGAGCCTTACGCAAGGCTATCACTTGTTATGACAATAACGAATACTATGCAATTCTTAATAACCAGCCAATAAAGACTAATGATACAAAGTGGACACATTAGGAGTATTGTAGTATCTGAGAGTATGGTGTTCACACTTGCACTTCAAAATGTTTTTCACAGTGATGCTTTTACAGGCAGGCACCATGGTGCATGCAGGTTCATTCCTTAAGGGGACCTTAATTTTTGTGCTTTGGGCTTTAGTGTACAGCCCATGCCTTTTGTTAACTCTTGTCTCATTGGCTCTTTCCAATTCGAGGCTAAAAACCTCCATCCACTCTTCCATTTGCATTCAAAACCTGAAAGGGGTAACAGCTAGAAAATCAAATTTTATTTCCCACCACATTATGTCCCACCCTAGTTCAATAGTGGCTTTAATCAGTTGTGTAGTTTCAGTTGCTTCGGGATGGTTTCCTCAGAGCCTAGGATCGGCTTCAGACTGTCTGGTTCTTCGTTTAGACACTTTGGCTAGAGACACAATAATGCAATTATTATTATTACCATACTCCACCACTTGTCTGTCATATTATGTGTATATTTTCATCTCTTGAATGCATATGTCTATAACTAATCAATTTTAATGCTTTTGCAATGGACTTAAACTTTATGCTAATCTTTAAAAAATAGTCAACCATTTACATTATGTACATAATTATTACAAATTATTATGGTTGCTATACTGTGTATTTGCCCACAGGGTTTGTTGTGTTTTATTTCTTGCCTAGAGTTACACATGATCTGGAAATCTTTTAACTTTACACATCTTTTTGGTTAGCTGACCTAATGCCCTTTTATGGCTCTTTGATACCTAACTTTACAAACGTATCCATCTTATTACCGCTGCAGCTGTCTTGGGGATTACGCTAAATGTATTCACCAAGGTGTGCAGTGCCCTTTGGGGACGTATTGTCTGCTTTTTATTTTGATCTTTACCCTGCATATGGAGTATTTTAACTAACTCCAATCAACACTACTTGTTTTGTCTCCCCTGTCAGCCGAGTTGTCTAATTGAAGTTAGAACTAGAAAGCAAGCCAAAGCTAAGACTTTACAAAACATTTAAAACAACTTTCGAAACTGAAGGATATCTTTACAGACATCTTAAACGATAAGACAGATCTCTTTTGGCTCAATTTCGAACAGGCATTTTACCTCTAAGAATTGAAATAGAGAATTATCAATTGAAAAAAGATCCAAATACTGAAAGTTTCAGAAAATTAAATGTTGAAGAAAGAACTTGTTTAATTTGTAACACAGGTGATATTGAAAATGAGACCCATTTTTTTATGTAAATGCAGTGTATATGAGATCCCAAGACATAATTTGTATAACATAATTGAGAAAAATTTTCCAATTTTTTTAAAATGTCTGATGAAGATAAACTTAGTATTATTCTGAAGTCACATGATAAGGAACTTGCAAGTTTTATTTGTGATTCATGGAAGATCAGACAAAATGTTATTGCCAAGTGATTAAATTTTAGGTTATATTAATATTGATTTATGCACTCTTTTTTGAGAAAAACATGCTTACTTATATATTGTGTTTTCCTTTACTAGTAGGTATATTGTTAAACTCTTGCAAATAATTAATATTATTATCTGTATTTTGTTCTTTCAGTATGTCAAAGACTGTAAAATATTGTCCATTTATAATTCTTATAGCAACCACTATTATGAAGTACTACTTACAAAAGTGACATATAAGTCCATTGGGGTTGGGCAAATTGTTTACTGTCTTATTTGATTATTGTTAAATGTATTTGCATGTCACTATAATAAATAAAATTCTATTATATTCTATTCTGTAACGTCTGTGAAGCTGATACATTGGACATCTGCCTGGTCTGTCAGGTCGTTAGTCCATTCATTTATAGCTTAATCTTTTCACATTGGTAATTATCACTTGGCTGTACAACTCGTTTTCCTTTTAATCTAGAATTCGGGTTCTACAGCCCCTTTTTGTGTCTGTTTATATAGTTTGAATGTCAAAATCCTCTTTTCATTGGTCTTATTTTAAACTAAATTCCAATCAACAAATTTCTTTTCTGCTTTCTCTGACAACAGATTTGTATCCTATGTAAAGCTGCCAGATTTTGCAGAACCCCCTCCTGCGGGGTGCTAGTTCATCAGTAATTTGCTCTAGTCTATTTTGAATAGTTTTATAATTAGGTTTATTCCTAGTCCCATAGGGTGAGTTTTCACCTCCTCTTGTAAGTCACCTTTCTTAGCTTTACCTTTCTATTTTTGACCTTGTATCTTACATGACCTCGACTCATAAAGGTTGTGAGTCTGACATCCGGGGTCACTGGTGACCCCTTCCCTTACCTGCTTAGTGTCATGCCTTTGCATTGGTATTGGGCTTTGTATAATGTCTTATAATTATTTAGCTTGGGGGGTGTCTGCCTCAATATTTTGGATTCACCAGTGACCTTGGTTTGTGTAATTGTATAACTCACCAAGGTCAGAGTAATTACAGTATTGTATGTAAATTATCAGTGCATCACTATATTAATTGATGTACTGCTGTTATTAATGTTACTTTACAAGTAACTTTTAGTAGAATAAATGTTATATTAATACCATCTACCATCTTTGCTTGTTTTGACCCAGGGGAATGTGACTATTTCAGGGTCATGCAGTAATTTTGTAATCTTGTCAGTTCTATGACAGACATCATACGAAAGAGCATTTTGTTCTTGTGTGTCTCCAGAGGAAATTAAACTCATTGGACTTTGCACAAAATCCAGCAACAAATGCCACAGAATGTTTTCTTGTGTTTTAACATTGTTAATCATTTGTAGATAATTTCACCTATTCTTGCCAAATTTCAGATATTTTTAAATTCGATGCTTTTCAAAATGATACCTGCTGGCTTGGGTTCTCACGAGCTCAGGCTGATAATTTTTAGACCAGTTATTGTGTATTTATTTTTCCAACTAGTACATATGTCAACACAGAAAAATAACAATCAACACTCAGGCTATTTTTTACACAAATGTTTATAGTTTTAGATCAGTAATGAGAGTTACAAGAGCTACAACTTCCACTGTACTCGTTACCGTTTCTGAGATGTTGAAAGATGCAGATTGTGAAATCTCTATTTGCCCCTTTTTATGCTTGGTCATGAAGGTAATCCCACACGAAGTTGTTTATGCTATTTCTGATATGAGCGATTTTCTTATGCCTAAGTAATTGACATAACAATGGTACCAAACTGACAAACTTGAATATGAGAATATTTCTTGATTGTTCATTCTTAACTTTCTTCACTTATTCATAACAAAAACTTTAAAACTGTCAACAAATTTACAAGTTATCAAAATATTAAATATATAATATTTTGCAATATATATATTTTTGTGTAAGATTTATTCTTTGTTTTTTTTTCATGGCAAACTTATTCATTTAACAAGCGTGAAATTTAGAAAATGGATGTATATTTTTGATATTGATAAATGGTTAAAAGTAAAGAAGGGCAAAAGGATTCAGATTTTTCAGAAATGGTCAAATGTTAATGTTCTTTAGTTAGGATGTTTTACCACTTTTTCATTCAGTACTGAACAGTAGTGGTTTGATAGGCAAGTATGCATACACATTTGTAAGCTACTGGGTTTAAGCAAGCAACTTCCAGCATGAAGGGTTACATTAAAACTGGTGTCAGACAGAAATATTTACCAGTTTGAATAGACTGAGAAATACTATAGCATTACAGCAATAACACATGCGTATGTGAGCAAAGATATGAAATATAACTTCACTTTGACAAAACACTTCATAAATGACCTTTGCAATATCCACAATCTGACAATCATTCTCCATTTCCCTGCAATAGTCACATGACTCCATGCTGCAATCAGTCATGTGACTATTGTAGACAAGTGGGTATATGTCAAGTGACAGCAGTGCAATATGGAGCTTGACTCATTTTCCAAGATAAAGTTATGCAATACTCAGTCTAAGTTGGCTCATAGGCCCTTGCAAAGAAGTAAGTTTTACGGACGTTACAGCTGTAGCTTTAGCCTATTGGGACATTTTCAAATTGCTGATTGTCTCCTATCCCTTATGATGTGAGTTCAAAAACACAGCCACAGAGGGAACAAGAGCCAATGGAATGAAAAGCCACACTTACAATTTACAATGATGTATTTGTAGCAGTCGCATGGATCATTTTGTTGACTGTATTTTCCTATTGTTGCCATAACTTTGATTCACAGTCACACTGATTCCTTTCTACTTGTACAGGACTAGACAATGTTCTAGGCAAATAATAACCTGATGTCAGTTCAAAGCCCCCCAGCCACAGTTGTACTATACCCGATAACCTCTGTATGATTTGGTGCAAAGGAAATTTCTATCTTTCCTTTTTTATGGGTGATCAATATGATAAGCCAACCGACAGTTATTTTTGTCAGGCCTGAAAACAATACTGATATAATATGTTCCTACCATGCTTAAGTAATTGAAAGTACAGTTGCAGAAAATGTGACTCACTTTGCAGATTGTTGGTGCATCCCTTCATGATTTTTCTTTTTTCACTTCTTAGTTAACTAGACTTACATATAGTTAACAAACAAATAAACAAATTGGAATGGAAAATATTATTGTTCGTGCCATTGCTTGCAGCCAAATCTTTCAATTGCGTAGCATTTAATTTTTGTCCAGTTTTTGCATTGCAAACTGATGCATTTGTCACATGGGAAATTTGCAAAATTGATATCCACTCTTATTCCCGGACAAATTGATAAAATCTATGTTGAGCAAAACGATGATACATTCCACAGTGATTTTATAGCAGAAGAGGTTCCCACTGGAAGATCAAACATTATCTTTGCCATAGCTCACATGAGTCATACAAGAAAGGGGTGTTGCATAATAAGGAAATCAGGGGATTACATGTTATTGTTTTTGACACTGTTGACACCAAGGATTTGAAGGATAGGCGGACTTGAAACAATCTTGAAATTTGCACTTGCCCTCAGAGGTTGTTCTATCAAATTGGTGCCTTACAAAAGTTCATTTGTCATGGTTAAAATATTTGTAAGAATGATATGATACTTTTGGAGTATTTCTTCATATAATGGCACAATGAAGTGAAAGAACAATGACCCCTACCCCCCCCCCCCCCCATTTTATCTTATTAAAATATATTACAACTTACTACGCAGTGAGAGTGCTTGCCTTCAACCTCAGAGCTTGCCGGTTAAAATTTCAGCCTGGGCGCTTCATGTTGGAAAGTTGGTAGTTACTTGCCAATGACCATGTTGTTTACAGTGCAGAATCTTGACCAACTAATATGCACTGGTTCCTCCACCCTTAAACTACTCATCGCAATATGACCTTGGCTGTTGAACGTGACTGAAAACAAGTAATAAATCTAAATTTACAACTTACTATGATATAAATAATCTGTACTGTACATCACCTGTTGATGTGTAAGTGTAAACTTTTCAGGTATTACACTTTATGAACTTATACCAATCTTTCCTCATAATGAGTAAACTTGTGTGCAAATAAAAAGATTAACCTCTCCCATGACATGTATGATTTCTGTTGTTGTGAATTAACTGGCTGAACTGAAACGATATTTTCATATCTCTAAAATAAGAACAGAGGTGGATTAGGGGCGGTATTCACTAAAGGTCCTTTGCCAAACCTTATGCTTAAGTTGGCTGTACGTATTTGTTTAAAATTAAAAGAGTTAAGCATAGGACTTGACTAAGACCTATCGTGAATATCGTGAGCTGAGAGGGAATATCATCATTCACAGCTTATGGTGACTGCAGAGTATGAAGTGGGGAGTGGCCATTCATCATATATAATTCCTAGCATGAACTGCAATGTAGAAATTTTCAGAGATTCAACCATCAACTGTGTTAGAGGCAAACTCCACCTGGGCGATTTAATGCAGGTACTGTTACCTGTCAAAAGTATAGATCAAGCTTAATTACACGTGGTTTTACTTTCAACTTGTCCTACCAAGACAGAATGTTTCTCTACTACAGATCAAACGAGGAGTATGTAGGGGTGATATATCGATCCCTAAAGAACTAGGACAGTTTAGATTTGTGACAACCAATACCATAGATATAGTTTACACCACAGTGGTCCTCAACAGTTTAAATTATCAGGGGAAGCTTTATTCATTCATATGAAAGCAACTCAATCATGCTCTCAATAAAGTGAGACATTGTGTGTCTTATCGGAAAGAGGTGTGATAAGGGAAAAGTTGGAATGTAGATGTTAGGGTTTTACGTCCTGTATATCCTGTTTAACACTCAGTGGGGTAAAATTAATTAGTAAAAGTAATTAATGTAACTTTCAAAACTAACCAATTGATAGTGTCAGTAAATTAGAGAGAAATATGTGAGGAAAATTCTTCACCGAACTTAATGTTCTTACACGTTATAATAGCCAAGAAGAAATCCAGAAGTATTGCTTTTCAAAGTGATAAAACTCTGGCCATTGCAGAGAAATATATAAATATGAATGGGACAAAGAGATTAAAAGGTAGCTTGAAAATGTATGTTTATATACTTGTGTAGCTGCCTTGGCTTTTTACCAGTAACTTGGGGGCCACGGTGGCAGAGTGGTAACACTCTCGCCTCCCACCTCTGAGGCCGGGGTTCGATTCCAGGCCCAGCCTCAAGTGAGAAAGCTGGTAGTTGCTTGCCATTGATCGGCAGTTTACAGTACAGACCCCTAACGAACTGTATGTACTGCTTTCCTCTGCCCTTCCAACCACCCGTCATGATATGACCTGTACAGTGTTGAAAGCGACGTAAAACCCCAAATAAATAAATATACCATTAACTTGGTATTGTTTCTGTATTTGGTTCCTGCTTAGACCATTATAAATTGCTGTTAAAACAGCTTATGTGCAAGAAATACACGATACCAACACCATGATAAAAATGTAAAGTATATTATCAAATAAGATTTGGTCTTCCTTGAAGTTTGCAGTTCATAGAATCAAATGACTACACTGATTCACAAAATTGTGCAACATTGGGGAATTAATGAGGTCATGACTTATATTTATTTCGATGTATCACTGGTGCAAATTAAGGCAGCCATCAATATAAAGCACCAAATAAAAGCATATATTGAAGCTAGCTAGATAAATATACGCCCTGTTTACAGATGTTTTGATATGATAGAATTTTAGTACATGTTCCAGAAACATGTGTACCGTGGCAGTAAGGCATACTGTCACTTTTGTTTCGCAGAACCAAAAGGAAGCTGTCCTTTGCAATTTAGACAATATGGCTTTGGAGAGTCATTTGGCATTGTCAGTATATTTAGTACACCTTTTCCGGAAAAGGGTGAGTACAAGGTATACTTTTGAGATTTTGAGGACATTAAAAGTATACTAGGAAGGATGTGTTACAATTTCAGAGTATGAATAAGTTAAGGAGGTAAAAGATGCATTCCATAGTAAATTAAGACAACCTTATAATTAACAAATGGTGTATATTGTTTAAATAAAATGTGTAAAGCCTATTGGATTAACTGAAAATGTACAATAAATACATAAAGCCTTGAGAGAAAATGACTATGACAAGCTGATATCTTATACATTTTATGCATATTGTTAAATAAATCAAATATGCAATAGTATGAATTGAAGTTGAATTTCACGAAGTTGTTTACTTTAGCTCTACAATTAATTATTGGGTGCTTTTAAATTAAACCTAACATATTAGGTTATTTCAAATTAATAGAGTTTTTACTTCTTAATTGTTGACCCAATATTTTTTATACTGAACACATTTTAGTTGTAAGCTGCAAAGCTTTCCTTAAAATGAAATGCATAATCGACGATTGAAATATTTCTTTAATCAGAGCGATAATAGAAAGTCCAGTTAATTCACAGGACTTAGAAGCCAGAATACAAAAGAATACACTGTACAACACTGTCTCTCAGGAGTAAAGTATATTGGACACTCCAGCTATAGACAGATGTAAATGAAAACTATGATAAATACCAAAAAACTAAGAATTTTATAACAAAGGATAAGTATTTTTAAGTAAGTCCAAAAGGTTAAGGCTAATATCCAACAGTCAAATTGAAACAAGACAAGAATACTACCTTTTGGCAAAGTTGTATTTTTATGTTTTCAATTATGGTACAGTGAAAGTTATGAAGTTATGCTATCTTATCGTGTATGAGGTTACATAGAGGTTACAGAGGTTACATTACATAAACAAGGTAAAGTTTTTTTTATGAAAATACTAAGTTGTTTTCTCAGTACTTTCTAGTTAGGAAATACATGTATTCCCTGGTCATCAGAACCAGTGCATATGCGTATCCCTGAAATTTTCAGGGAATACACATATTCACTGTAACATATATATATTTTGCTGACATAAGCTAAAATAATCGCTAGGTAAAATGCACTCAAAAATCCAATAGTTTTCTCCTTTGGGATGAATCTGGTTCTTAGACACAGAACATTGAATATTGTGCTGTAATAAACAGACATCTTAATGCTTTAAGAACTACCTAATTTATGCCAAGTTGATCCCCTGTCGCACTTCTGCATTTGTGTCAGCATTCATTTGATTTAGCTGGGCTTAATGTTACTTTCAACACATTGTTTAGGTTATATCCTGTTCAGAGATTGTAACAACAGAGAATGTTTCAGCATAAAGTATTCCTACAATATCCTCAGAGATTCATTTTTGTCAAGTGTGCAGCTCTCAATTTTATATATTATGAGCTCTGTTTCAATGGTGTCACCACAGCTTAAAATTAGCCCCCCAAAAAGAACGAAGATAAGAAGTACAGACATCCTCACCCACAATTTGCCATTTCCCACTGTTTTCGGCATGTGCCCTCTGACAGACAATATTATGAAAATGTATCCAATGTGGCCCTTCGACATGTTAGAAACCACATTAAGATTAAAACTATTAAGGGCTAGAATCTGTACACAATTCTATAAGATAACCACATTTTATAACATCAAAATCACGGTCAATGTCCAGAAACATTCTAATTGTTAGAATTACTTTTATTCTGAGAATTTGTTTTTGAATTTCCAATGAATATATTGACAAATTGATACTGTATGTTAAACAGGGTGCCTTGTTGTCTTGGTTCCTGATTAAAGATAATATTTGTTGAAAACTGTATTAAAAAATTATAGCAAATGTTAAACAAAAATCTCATTCAAAAACATAATGTAAAAGAAAACAATTTTCTAAAAAAAGTCGCCGAATAAGAGTATTTTAAGAATAAGGATTTGAGTGAATACTGAATGTTGGCTAATTATCTTTTTTTTTTCTAAAATCATATTAATTCCATTGATTCAAAATGTAATTCTTGTACTTAAAGCACTAATGCATGTTTAATGAATTTTATATGTTTTAATAAATGATAATCAGAATCACAAGGTCATATCTCAACTTCAGGGTCATACCAACTTATCTTTTTTTTGGCTAAAATAATATTAATTTCATTGATTCAAAAGCTAGTAGATCCCTTTCAGAATAGTGGAATTGGAGTTACTTGCAACACAAAGAGTATGCTCAACAAATAAAAAAAACTTCTTCATGGCTGACCTACAAATAGTGCAAAAAAACATAGAAAAAACATGTAATATGACATTTCAAAATGATTAGGATTAATAGGAATAACTGGAAACAGACCTGAGTGTAGAATGAACTCACTAGTGTGCTAGCATATTTATACGGGTCAATTTGAGATAGGTAGATCCTGTACAAATCACCAACTCACCACGCATGCTGATAAAGATGGAGGTTTTAACCCATGAGCTGAACTGCTCTCTGCCATGAGTCAGCGACTTAATAACAGAAATTGATTTACTAGATTTTCTTTGTTTAAATGGAACATAATGGAACGTAGGTTTATTTAATCAACTATAATAATAATAATAACAATAGTCCTCGGAGAACACAGACTTCTGCCAAGGCACATAATAATAAGTAAATTGTAAAATCTTAATTATTGACATTTTTTGTATCCAGACCGTGATCGAAATGAATCTAAAAATTTTAATGGTATATAATTTGGACAATGATCCATCTTCTGAATTTTTTATGAAGATCCTACCGGTAGTATTTGCGTAATCAAATGGTTATGAATTCAATATTTCCTCGGCAGAGGTAATAATAATTGATACATTTTGAACTGATAGAGATCCAGAAGGGAGCATAGTAACATAGTTGGTAACAGTACCACCACCCACCTCTCAGATCCTGGGTACAATCCCAGGCCTCTAACGTCAAGTAGAACAGTTGGTAGTTGCCTGGCAGTGTCAATGAGAACTATGACCAACTAGTATTTATTGCTTCCCTCCAGCCCATTTATATAACCGATACGGTACAAGACATGGCATAAATAAATAAAAGGATAACTAAATAGGTAAATAAATAAATCAATGTCATATATATTGTTGGAAAATACCATATTTATAAGTGTTCAAGGAGTAACGGAATTCAAAACGTCTTTCAATTTCAAACTTACTTAAAACAAATTTATAAAGAACAAGAATATGTATCCAGACTTGAGACAAGGTATGATCAATTCTGCATAAAATAGTTGGTTAGCCAGAATAATTTTCCTGACTAGTACATATAAATTATGTAATATCTAGATTTCTATTAAACATAAATACGATATTCCTGTTGAACGTTTACATATTGTGAATACTCATACTGCGTATGAAGATGCTTGTGAATCCCCAGTGGAGGGTTTCCTACACCCGCCCTCCCATGGCCTTGTTAAGCCATATTATTGTGAAAAAAGGGTAAATAAATGTCACTCAGTGGGACAAAATATAAATAAATAATCCACCCTATTACGTACCAGGCGAGTCTGAAAATGTAAATCTGATTCACTAATTAATTTTTTCAGATAAAATCTGTTCAGAAATGTGATGAGTAACACACTCAACTTCCATCTCTAAGGTTGGCAGTTCAAACCCTGAACCTTACTATATGTGGGAAGGTTGGTTGTTGCTTATCAATTCCCAACAGTTTACAGTACAGAATTTTGACCAGCTAGTATATACTTGTTTCCTCTGTCCTTAAAACTACCTGTTGAATTATAACCTATATAAAGTGTTATACCCAAATAAATAAAATCAAATGTAATTGTGATAAAGGTAATCAATTCAATTGATCAAACTTATTTGTCTCCAAAGAGAATTTTATTTTAATATCAATAAAGCTAAGATTGTTAAAACATATCACTTAATTAACATTATACTGCTGCCTTCAAAGGCACATAAAATTTAAAGAAGATTTGTCCTTACCCAGTGGGTTCTCTTGTCTCTTGTCTAAAGAGCCTTTTTGGCTAGTTCATAATTATGCTAACTTCCACATCTTATTTAGCTACCAGTTCCCTTTAACTTTTAACTGCTTCTATAAATGGGGAGTAACGTTCACATTTCAAATCTCCACCACCTTTTACCGATAAATCGTGTAATGTTGTCAGTAACAATATGCTACCAAGTGGGATGGAATGGACACACATGCTCTCTTATCTTCCTCAAATCTCGGGAAATGTTATGTAATTTTCCACTTATTAAAATCCTCAGGTTTTGACCTTTGCCTGACCTTGGGTCACATGAATTTTGTGACCTTCACGCATTTTGACCTGTTAGTAAATGTACTTCCCTTCCATTTAACTTGATTTGGAATCATTATAGTTTAAATGCTAACATTGTGTAAAGCTAGAAAAAGTCTGCCGAGTTTGAATAACTAGTTTCTTAAAATTTAACCATCAATGTTATAGTCAGCCAACTTAATCACGCTGCATTTAGAATATATCATAAGTCAATGGACTTTATATTTAAAAAGTTATATTTCAGAGGTAAATAGTATACTGCTGAAGTTTGAATAGACACTCTTAAATTCTGAAAGTTTTAACTACTAGTGTTATAACCAGTTTACAATGTTAACTGTGTCATTTACACATATGTTATAAACTAATAAACATTTTAAATCCCAATCTATTTTGTTTCCCTGGGAATGTCATTACAATCTTATCACGTTGCTTTATGCTGGTAAAATGCTTGTGTCACATCAACTGAATTTGACAGGAAATAACAAAATTATTTGGATATTACATCAGCAATTGTCCAAATCAGTTATAATCAGTGCTGTAAAAAGTTTCCGGAATATTATATGCGTAATTCAATGTATTCAGCTCTCATCTGAATTGTGATACTACTGTAAATGAATTGATAAAAGATGTTGACAGGAATTGATGATAATTTAAATCGGTTAATAACAATATTTTTGTTGTACATTTCTCAGTTTTGGAGGTCCGAGGGATGTTTGCAACTGAGTAAAAGCTATATCTGGTATAAATACAAACTAAGCCAATTTTATTCCAGCAAGTGTTCAGTTTTCTCAAGTAATTTCGTTTCAGCTACACCCATTTAAATTGATTTAGTTTTAAAGACCCAGTTTAATTATGGTTTAAACTATATTTATTTTGAATTATTAGAGTACAGTTTAAATAAACAAGTATACCACTGCATTCTACATGGACTACTAAAGCTCCTCAATGGCCTAGCGGCTAGTAAGTTTAACATTTTATCACAGACCGTCACCTCTGTGTGGGTTTGATTCCCACAAGTGGCAATGCTGTAGGACTGTCCAAAACAGACCCAGGATGTTGAACAGGACATTAAACCCTAACCTCTGAACTTTGTTAATGTATGTTTAGTATGTCTCATTCAATCAAACTTTCCTATAAGCAGATCTCATCATCCAGACAAATGTGTAGCTCATTTAAGATTTTATTTTTAAAAAATATTATTTTCCATTTAACGTCTTTTCAAGTTGAAAAACTTTACTTGGTAACTACTTCCTGTTGTTTTATATATGCCTTTAATCAGTACAAAATATAGTAAACTAAAGTGTCACCTAAAAATTAACTCCCGGTAAAAAGTGATTTGCAATATGTGCTTTGATTAGTTGACTTGCTGATTTAGGGTGCCACAAAATATCATCAGTAAATATATTATCGCCCCTTCAAAAAGCCTGGCAGCTAGTTCTTTGGCCCTTTCACATTCATTGTACTCTCTAACCTTTGCCAGGCGTGATATTCCCATCTCCTATAGAATCTACGCTAATATCTCTGTGTGGAATACTGATGTTTATCTACCAGCAACAGTTTTTGTCTCAAGTGGACAATTTAATATTGTTGACTCCATCATCACAAAAAACACACCAGTGAATCGTGGAAATTGACCTTTTAACGTAAAATATATGCTTGGCATTATATAAGCTGACAGTTGCTGGTTTCTCGTATGTTCTTTGATACAAAGATGCAATGAAAGACGTCCTACATATCATTTTCAGACTTCTTCAGAGATGTAATAACGTTGATAGTGAGACATTTTGCATTGAGTAAACAGCGGTAAATGTTTTACATGTGTTTACTCCCACAAGTTATATTAACATTTAAACAATGCCATAAACTGATCTTTTATCAGCATTTAACCCAAAAACTGACACAGATAAATATACAAAACTTCAAAGGATTAACATTAGTAAAATATTATTCAAATTAGTCAGAGATGCTGCGACAATATGTCTGTTTAGTTCAACAGGTGCTTTGAGGCAATACCGAGTTTGCAATTCAGTAAAATGTTTGTCTATAACACAAACACATATATATGATGGTACTTTGTGGATTGTGCAATAAATTCACTGGATTTCCATAAACGCAGGGATACATAGCCTAATGAAATAGTTTGGAATTTTATTCAAACATAGTTTTCAATATTCATTAAAAACAATGCTTGCAAATAATATTTATGCATCCACAGAGAAAAGGGGTTCTTAATATATAATGAGTTAATAATTCGAGTTATTATTTGATATTTAAGTTCACTTAAAATCTCTTTTCAATTTTATCTTATATCAATGGAGTGTTTTGGTGATAAAAATGCCAGCAAACAAAACAAAGACCCTTCTTTGGAATTAACAGACAAGGTAACAAATGGATCTGTAGTTAACATGGAAGAAGCAAGGCAACAAGAGACTGCAAAGACTTGTCAGAATGCTAAGTGGGGCACTATTTTGTTGGATTACACCCAGGAAACATCTTTTCATGGTCCAAAGCAGATTGCTGAGCCGCAGCCATTTATACTGAGAAGGTAGGTTAGCAATGGCTCCACTTCAAAAGAAACCAGAAATATTTGCAACAGTAATGTAATGTAAAACTACATCTAATGAATTACGAATAATAGTTTCTTTAATATATTGCAATGAATATGATGTTATAGTATTTCTACAACAAAGATTTTGGTTAAAAAGATTATTTCCCATTGACGTCTGTTTTGGTAGGATCTGGGGTCACCTGATAAATGAATAGTAAGGGCTTCACTCAAGGGCTGTGATATAACATCTGTTCAATTGTGGAACAATTTTCTAGAACTATAGAGAACTACACACTATTGTTATAAAATGCGACACACCATGTTATATATAGAATTTTATCATTCGATAGTGTTTTTCTTAGCCTAACATAAAAGATGTTTTAAGATTAACAATTACAAATTTCACAACATAAGAAACTGCTTCATCTGTTTATACTTTCCCCACACCACTGGCTGCCTGTCAATTACCACTGCATGTTCAAAATGTCAACATTAGTTTTCAAATTTCTCCACAGTGGTTCTCCTACTATTTTGGAACATCCTTGTCTCTGTGCTGCTTGCCCTGCAGTACCAAGTGTAGTCACCCCGACCATCAATACCTGACAGTTCCTCCTTTTCACTCCTCACTCTACAAGTCAGTCAACTCTTCAGCCATAGTTTTACCTTTGATGCTCCTAAGCTTTGAAATAACCTTTTTGACAATGCATGCAGTGCAACATCTATTGCCTTCTTAAGGGCAAACCTCAAAACTTACATGTTTGCAAAAGCCTGTCCCCATAGCTATTCTGCCACCCCTGCGTCTCGTATGAGCTGGCTATGTTATTGGACTCAAGATTATTTACTTTGTTTAAGTTTTGCTAGAGTCTGTCAATAAATGGAGCTTAGGCGCTATAAAAGTTCACATTTGATCTGATTAGAATATTTGTAAGTCAGTAGTGAACACATTACTGGTTATTATAATTTCCTTTAAGTTTTATTTCTTAAAGTGTGTAACATTTTGAGGGAGAAACATATCGCCCATTGCAGAGGAGAATGTAGTAAGACACATTTTTATGTATAAAAGCCACAATTCTAAAGGAATACTCCAGTAAGCAAATACTTCTTAGGAGACAAGCCCCCTGCCAAAGATATGGAATTTCATACCAAAGAATAAAACCAACCAACCAACTTCAGAAGAAGAGCAAACTGTTTGACATAACAAAAAGCTTTTGGAATCAACCAAATACAATAGGTAACCCTAAAAACTCCCATCTTGTGTGTCTGGAGAGACAGCTAAATTATTTTATTTATTAGATTACTCTAAAGAAACATCTTTTATGATGCAAAGCAAATATTCAGTGATACTAAGAAGGCAATCGAAGAATAGTTCAACTTCTAAAATAGAAGAAAAGAAGCAAAAACTAAACAAGCCCAATATGTGTCAGAGTGCTCTGTTGGGTTGTATTCTATTTTATTAACCACTAAGGGAGGTATCTGACTTAAATAGTGGGAAATAAAGACTACTTAATATTTTATAATTAATCGGCGCCCCTTACTATGGATATATCTTTCTGACTTTTATAAAAGTTTTACCAGTTTCTGTTCAGATGTTACATATGCATCATTTTAAATGTGTTTCTACTGTGTTTCTGTCTGTTTTCTGTTGTATAAAAATCCATGTGGAAATTGCAGGGGAACCCTGAATTAAGAATTGAATTTTTCCTATTCACTGGTGCCCTGTAGTATGTATATGTCACGGTAGAAAGTCTACTGTGGAAAAATTTCAAATCTAAACTTTGTGCCAAAAATGGCAGAAATTTCAGTTGAAGCTAATAAATTCCTTCAAAGAATTGGAAGTAAAGTTCTACTCAATGGGGTTTACTGTGCAAAGCTAATTGTTAAGTGTGTTCTTTGATGTTAAACTTTTTGAAAACTATTCTGGGATATTTTCTATTTTCTCTAGCTCTTTAAAAACTAATCAGGGTCAACTGACAACAGATCGAACACATTAAATTTTGAATTCTACTTGTAGAAACTCCAATTAGACTTTTTAGACTTTTAAATTCTACCAAATTGGACTTTCTAACATGACATATATATTTAACAAATGATTTTTCTTTTCATTTTTTTCAGGCAAATATTGACTTGTTTTACTTTTTTATTGAAACAAAGTGGTGGATGACAAATATAAAATCATCCTTGTGATGTATATTTTAAAAATTTTGTCACTCAAAAAGACCAAACCTTAACATCCTCATCCCATGGATTTAGAAAATATTTTTTTAACCTTTACTCGTGATGAAATTTAAAAAGTATGTGCCACATGGCTACTTCTTCTGTTGAACTACAAAAGGGGAAAAACCCTAATTCCATGATCAAATGGTATTGACACCTTATATCTGATATAACAATGCTAAAATCAATAGTATACCTTGGGTTTACTGTGTGTTTTCTCAAACTGGAAAAAACTATTTGTAATTTTTACTAGTCAATGAATCACCCCTTTGATGATTACTTTTAAATATAGCACAGAATCCTGACTAAAAATCCAACAGTGAAACTCAAGATTTATTCTTATTCTGTTCTAATATTTACTCATTTGCTTAGTATTTTAGCATAACCTCAACACAATAGCATTGTTTATGTATGTTTGCGCACAGTATTGATTTCCTTTTGTTTGATATGTACATTGCTAGATGCAAAACTTTCAAATTTCCTGGTATTAAAAATACAAACTCATTAATCTTCAAGGGGGCCAGTTAAGGGGCAATAATTCAGTTTTTACATGGTTTAACAGGGTTCATGTTAATGCCATATTTCTGTATTATTTTGTCTAAAATCCACAAACAGATTTTTCACTGAAAGCATAGATATGCAGCGCAATATATCTAACACTGAAGATTATATTTTAAAATTAAAATTACATCAAACAAAACTGTGATTTCTGCAAGGAAACACTTGAAGCAACAAGTCAGCACGGCGAGTTTTATGGGAGATGCATTAAACTAAATCTCAGAAATTCTGAGCTTTTCATCCCTGGAAAGTCCCCGGGGAAAATGTAAGCTGTGACATTCGAAAATATTTACATTGGGATGTAGCAAAACACTATATCTCTTGGGCTACTCCATGAATTTTAGTAAAATAAAAACCAAATATTTGTCTTTCAAACAGTATTAATACTACATTTGTAGCTTAAATAAAATAGACTTACAACAACTTTTTCCGTTCAAATTCTACTAAAATGAAGTTTATTGACTGTGGTTTTGACAAATATTTTTAAAACTACTTTATCTACAGATACATATTATATAGTTCGAAAGGAAATTGAACAGTGCTTCTGTTCATTTTTGCTGCATTTAAATTCACCCCAAAACAAGGGAGGAAATAATTGTGGAAAGTCAAATTTATTTTTTGACTATTTTATTTTGCTTGGTATATATAACACTTATTCAAATATCGAAATGGATATACAACCAAACTTTCTCCAATAAAACAAATACAAAATACTGTAATTTGCTTTAAAGGTGACATATAAATCATATTTATAGTTTTGATAATTATTGAGATATGAATGATAAGTGTATGTAAATTCATTGCAAAGACAGAAATTTAAATAAGATGGAGGATGCCAACATGTACCCATCTTTTGCAGTTATTTGAAAAACTATTTAAAGTGCAAAACATTCGATAAAATACTCATATAGGAAGTACAGAAATTAAAAAAAACCTTGAAAATAAACTTCACAAAAAGAAAAAGATTTATTTTGCTATTAGCATACATGAAATAAAATTTAAAAAGAAACCCTCATAGTTTAGTAACTGGGCGTATCTCTACATCATTTATTGAGAAATATGTGCAAAAATATACTTGTACCCTATTTTCACACCGTGGTACCCCATTTCTGATGCCTCATGGGTTACAACGTACCCTACATTTCAAAAGCCTAACATGAACAGTGGTTTAAGATTCCTGTAAATCCCACTACAGCCCCTCCAGTATATATTTTATAACTATCATCTCTCCCTGGCAGGAGCGAAGATATTGTACTCATGTTCCTCTGTCTATTCGGTTGTTTGTTTGCGTGCATAACTTAAACTATATATCGGCTCACCATCTGGATACTGGAATTTTCTTAAAAGAGTTTCTTGCCCTTTGCAGTCATCAGAAATATTATAGGTGTTTGGCCTTTGTGGAGGTATGCACGCACTCCCTGAGTACTCTTTTTATGGTGTTTGTACTTTGGTAGCCGATACCAGACAAGGGCCTTGACATACCTGTTCCAATGGCGGACTCTTTCGTTGGCCTAGTGATTACCAAGTTTGGCATCTAATCATAGGCTGTGACCTCTGTGGGTTCGAGTCCCACAAGTAACAAACCTGAGGACCTGTCACTAACTTTGACTAATGGCGGACCTTTCTCTGCAGAGTAAAGGGTTTTGGGAACCAGACTAGTTTCTAAATCCCTATAAAGAGGAAGGGCCATTTTGGGACAAACTCATTACTATATTCACATGTGGCCATCATAAAATTACTGCATGATGGTAACTGATTGTATCTAGTGACAATATTTCGGGAGGAAATAACAAATCTGATGAACAATTTCTCAACCCCTTTTTGCCATGATTAATTCATATATGCCATTGCCACCATCTTACATGACAAATGCTGAGTGGGAAATAAATGACTAAATTATTGTTACTATTGTTATGTTATCACAATTATTACACTGTCATACTGTTTACTATAACTTCAAAATGATACCATTATACTGTAGGAAATTGATTTATCTAATGACTGGGTTGTTTATGTTTTTTTACATTTTTTGCAGTTTTGCATAATAATATAAGCATATGCCTTGAGTCAGCACAAGAAGGAAATACTCAGTTACTATAAACTTGAACCAATAGGTACTGATAGGCGAGAAATTTGGATTTTTTTTGAATTGGTGACTTTTAACACAACAAATCGACTATGAACTTGGTTAATCGTCATTGCAATTTTTAAAAAAAACGACTTAAAGGCTCAATTAAGTGGGTAGACTTTTGAACTTAAAAAGCTTATAAAATCGATTCATTGACTTTCAAACTCAATAAACAAACTTTTGAATATACCGAGGTTATAAATTGATTTGTTGACTTTAGAAGACAGAGTAGGTGTATGACCTTCATCTATACACAGCTCATTGCTTCAGTCGTTTACAAACAGTTTTTCTTGTTCATAACCATTCATTATGATTGGTTGACCTTTGACCTGGGTTTCCTTTCTTTCCAACTGAAATCCATATTGACTTCACTTTCAAAGTCAAAGTCAAAGAGGACAGTCAAAGAAATTTTAATTCCCCATACCCACCATAGAACCTTGTTAACAAGTTTTATTACTATATTTTCAGAAAGTCATGAAAAGTGCCCTCCTAGAAAAGTGCCCTCCTAGAAAGGTGCCCTCCTAGAAAAGTGCCCTCCTAGAAGACTGCCCTCCTTCAATTTTGAAGGGGTGGAAAACTGCCCTCCTTTTCCCAGATGATGTGAAATTACTTTTAAATGTTTTATTCACAAAGTAGCTGTTCAGTTCATGATAAAAGGTACAGTTAATTCTACTGATGTTTAAAGAGCGCTCTATGTGAATTCCACCTACTGCTCAGGCTTTCAAGATTAAATGTACAGTTAAATCTGCTAGAGTTCCCGAGAGGTGTTGGACACTGCATTAGATTTTTCTAAGGATATTTGTGGCCTGTCAATTTTTATTGTAAAAAAATACTTCTTATGAATGGCTTTGTATGGTATCACCATAGCCATGTTGATAGTGAAATTTATTGATATTGATTTATTAGGTATTTTACGTCACGCCTTGTACCTTTGTATTGTTTAGTTTGTGAGGGGTAGTCAGAAGGGCAGCCAAAACAGGTACAAATGATTGGTCAAGTTTCTGTACTGTAAACCGCTGACCAATTGCAAGCAACTACCAGCATTCCCAATTGAGGTTGAGCAATTCGACGTGGGATGCGAGAGTGTTCAATCAAGATAAAAGTCAACAGTTCTAAAAACATTCTAATAAATGAGAGTGAATGCTCCTGGAATACAAAGGAGCTTGGTATTGTACTAGTTAGAGTGCTCACCTTCAACCTTTGAGGTCGCCGGTTTGAATCCCGGCCCAGGCACTTCATTTTTGAAAATTGGTAGTTACTTGCTGATGCCTGGTGGTTTACAGTGCAGAATCTTGACCAACTAGTGTGCACTGGTTCCGCCACCCATAGAGGGGGCCATGGTGACATAGTGGTAACACTCTTGCCTCCCACCTCTGAGGCCGGGGTTCGGTTCCCTGCACGGCCTCAAGTGGGAAAGCTGGTAGTTGCTTGCCATTGGTTGGCAGTTTACAGTACAGAACCCTGACAAACTGTATGTACTGGTTTCCTCTGCCCTTCATGATATGACCTGTACAGTGTTGAAAGTGACGTAAAACCCCAAAAAAATAAATAAATCCTCCAGCCATAGACTACCCGTCGCAATATGACCCTGGCTTTGGAGTGAGACATAAAATAAAAATAAATAAATCCTGGAATACAGGCATAGAAAGTGTTACGGACAGGACAATACAGTTCATTTTACCGTCTGTCTATAGCAATGTCCTTTCCGTAAAAATGTCCTCCCTTATATTTGTGTGCCAACTTAAGATGGCAATTAAAATTTTAAAATATGTATTATTTAAAGAAGTCTCTGAAAGGTTATTTAATTTAATTGGGCAAATTTTGTGCAGAATATTTTATCACACCCAGTTTCTGTCAGCTATTTATTTATTTATACATTCAATGATTTGCCCATTGAATGTACACAATCAATAGTTTGACCCATTGAATGTATACACCCTACGGTTATTCACATTCAATACAAGATATTAGTAGTCACTTCACCCTATTTCAATGAGGTAACTCTACAAACTATTCTTACATAGGTTAACTTTGTATTAGTTAAAAGTGACCAAGTGGCAACTTGTACACGATTTTTGTGTGTACTATATCTCAACTTTTACATAACACATATATGTTTTTAAAAAGTTTGACCCACTTGCACTTCCTTTCCTGCCAATCTGGTGTGGCCACAATCTGAGAATGGGAAGTGTGAACTGGGCCTTAATACACTAAAACTGCATGAGACGTTAAGTCACAATTTAAGTAAATATACTTGAGCAAAATGTAGGCAATACAAACGAGTATTTGTGGAAATAAAGATTGTGGAAATAAACCTGTGGCTGTAGCTACATCCGGTAACATGAGAACATTAAAACCATATCCATGAGCCTTGAAGACTGATAGCCCATCTTTTGGGGTTGATTAATTTCATAAAAAGACAGTAAAGCAAGGATCGTCTGAACAAAGATCCCGCCTCAAACTGAAGAAGATAATACAGATGCCTTAGCCACTCTTCTCTTTTCTACAGATGAACAAATCTAATGTCTCAAAGTCAGTTGGTGCTTTGGAGTTAGCCAAATGAGGCCTGCTGGAAAGTCAGTGAATGTAATCTAATTTACTGTACTACTATTCAGGTGTAATAGCTTCCCACAATGGGGAGCTAAGTCAAATAAATAAGCAAAACAAGCGACAACAAATGGTAGCCAAGGTATGCTCTAGGTCAGTGAACAGGGTCATAGGATTGCATAAAGTGGAAGCAAAGATAAAAAAGTAATGTATGATGACCATGTAAGCCAAACATAGACACTGATACAGTAAAGGTATGGTGTGGTCATTGTGAAAACATTAATGGTTAATTTTGATACATTATTGGTTGATGATACATTATTGGTCATTTTTTTGCTACATTATTGGTTAGCTGATACATCATTGGTTATTGATACGTTAATCATTGTAACAAACGCCTGAATATATATACAAACCCTCCACGAATGGTAGTGCTGTAAATTGCACACAAAAATTTGGATTTTTGATCCAAACTTGGATCAGGAATATTGTTTCAGATCCAGATTAGCTTTGAGGAAGGCCAAGCCATAGGTAAGCCCAGGTGCAACAAACACTGCTTTTGCACCTAATTTCTGCTTGTTTTAAGTGTAGTTATATGGATTTCTTTTTTTAACACATGCATTGTTGTAAGCGCAAGTTATAAATGTATTGTACTAACATAAAATCAAAATGGTGTAGTTTTAAGAATTTTTTTCTAAGGGGCGATAATATAATTTTGTGCGAGAAGTCAGCGCCCCAGCTTGGTAAAATTGGCATAGAGTTTTTCAGAGGACAACCAAATGTTAATAAATATTCAATCTTCTGGTTAGTGCCATGTTGAGGTTTGTGTTCCATTATAAGATGCCAAACAGTAGCTTTGGAGTTATATGTGCAGACACACCAATATACGTGATGACAACACTATTTGGGGGCGGGGGTAACAGTGTGATACAGTACCAGAGTGTAAAGACCCTATTTACATTAGGACTCTTTATCTGAAAAGTGTGAAGGTGGTTTAAGAATAAATTATTAAAAGCTTTTTTATAGCTGACTTTGAAATGTGTTATGTCTTTGTACCATTCCATGATAATCTATGGACATAGCAAACAAACAAAAAATCGTAAATATCTAGAATAGTGACTATAAATGTAAGGGAAGAATTAATTTGTATTGGTGTAAAACTTAAAGCGCATTTGAGCAAAACACTATCCCATGAAATCAAAGTTTATTTTCTCATTGTGTGAGACAACAACATCCCTGTGCCTTCCTTTATATAGCATAAACACATATCATACTGTATAACAGTTGTCTTTGAAATGGGTATTAATGAAAAGATAGTGACATTACTCATATTAGCAAAAACATGAGCAAGAACATAAAACCTCGGTCACACTGTCATGAACCAACACAGCAAACCTTAAACAAATTTGATACTCGTGCCAAATGGTCATGCTTTTTTTTTTTGCAATGGTATAACTTTCAGCTTCCATTTTTTGTAATTAAAAGAAACAAAGCCCAAATCAAATTAATTGTAAAATGATACATTATAATGTACACAAACAGAGGTGGTGTTTTTTTCATGTACACACAATAGTTTACCTCTTTAGCTTTTTAATTATTAATTTATTTGGGTTTTAACATCGCTTTCAACACTGTATAGGTCATATCACGACGAGTAGTTTTATGAGCAGAGGAAACCAGTACATACAGTTGGTCAAGATTTTGTACTGTAAACTGCCAACGATCGGTAAGCAACTAACAACTTTTCCACATAAGGTCCCGGGATTTGAACTGCAGACCTCAGAGGTGGGAGGCGAGTGTGTTACCACTGCGCCACTATAATACACTATAATGTTCACAAACAGAAGTGACTGTAGAACTTGCAAGTGTTTTGTTTTCCATGTACATGCTCTGTGTACAATTTCTGGTGTGTTTTTACGATTAGAAGTAATAACTTTTTTCTCTTTAGCTGATTATATCTAAACTAATGTGAGGGGCCGCGATGGCAGAGTGGTAACACTCTGACCTCCCACCTCTGAGGTCAGGGTTTGGTTCCCGGCCCTACCTTAAGTGGAAAAGCTGGTAGTTGCTTGCCGTTGGTCGGCAGTTTACAGTACAGAACCTTGACCAACTGTATGTACTGGTTTCCTCTGCCCTTCCAACTACCCGTCGTGATATGACCTGTACAATGTTGAAAGCTATGTAAAACCCCAAAATAAATAAATAAACTAAACTAATGTGCTGGTTTGATGACACAATGTCTTCCTAGCAGGGAAGGGGGGGGGGGGCTTTAAACTAACAAAGGGCTTGGTGAAATTAATTGTCAAGAGACGTCAGCAATCCAGGGTTTTGAGTGTGAGTGAGGGGAAAGTTTGAATTGAAGAGATGGTCTCTAGATGTTCATAAAGGAATATTACACAGGTACAGGTTGTTATATGTAAAGGAAGAGAGTTCCAAAAAGTTGGTACATAAAGACTAAAGACTGAATGGTGGTGGTGGTGGCTATAGTCGAAAGAGGGGGCTCTCCAAGAGAGAGAAGTCATTGTTTTACAGTTTATTGCAAGAATACATTGTAAAATGACATGTCAGTGTTCAGTTTTATATTCGTTCATTAAATTGTTTCAGCCTTAACCTCTTTCTTATTTAATCAAGTTGGCAGCCAATAGACACTTATCGTGATACTTTGTTCGACATTATGGTCAGTGGTAACTGTAGTAAATTGATAACCATTAAAAATCTATAAAAATTGCAAATGATTTTCTGTTTGGTTCAAATTGTGCCAAAATTACCAGTTCACAACCATTCCATAAATGCATAAGCAATCCCAAATGCAAAGAAAACACGAGAGTTTTACAGGTGGGCATCAACTGGTCCACATCCACAAAAGATGAAGGGCCATTTGCAATAATGAAGGCACAATATAACAAGAACTGCTTGTTGAAAGCAAAATTAAAACTTTTTATAACTTTTCTTGCTTATACCCAAGAATAGAGAAAAAGATGCAATATGGAATAATTTATAGTTTGATATTTGCCTGATGATGTACGTTCTTGCCACTTCTTTCCACGCATTCAGAAAGAAGCTCAAACCTCTCTCTTTGCAAAAGCATAACTACCCGAACTTCTGCTTTTCCCGGTCTCTCTCTGTGGTGCTGACCCCTCCTATGTTTCAGGTTAATAATTGTAGTTTTCTGCTTTTTCTGTATGGTGTGGTCAGAGTCTGTCTTTAGATGTAGATTAAGCACTATAAAAAATACTATTAGAATTTACAGCATATAACAAGGTTCCCACTGGAAAAAAATGCACAACTCTCTTCCTTCTGGTCGGATCTTAATTTTGTTTAGTATAATTATGGTTTATATCTGAGCATATTGTGGCAGATCATAGCAAATCAGTTCAGTACATAATCCAAATTTATCAATTTATAGACATTCCTTGTGTACACAACCGATTCCATATGCTAAGAAAACATGAGAGCTTTATGGGTGGACGTCAACTGGTGGATGTCAACTAGTTTTAGTTTAAAGTGATGCATGTCAAATATATACCTGTATTTCCAGACTTATATGGCTTCTGCTGTTCCTGGGTGGTATGGTGATATTCCTAGTCCAAGTGGCTACAAGCATACAGTACTACCTGAGCTGGCCTGTGTCTGTGGATGTCAAGATCAATTATAATGAAAGTATCATCTTCCCCGCTGTCACCATCTGTAATAGTAATGCCTTCAGGTAAAGTTGTGAAAATTAAGGTTGGGACTTTACAGTAATTTTTATATTAAAGGTTATTTCTGGACAAACCCAGGTAACTGTCAAACTTGTTAAGTGGTGTGCCTTGTTATCCTGTTAATAAGTTTAGATGCAATTATGGCATGAATAACACAGAAGATGAGGTCAAGGCCAAAATTGTCCAAAACATCATTATCAATGGATGATTGGACACGAAAATATTTTTCTAATTTTACATGAGATTGTCATAGTTCTACAAAAAATCAGACTGGTGCAGAAAAACAAGTCAAACGTTGACTACATTGTGTCGAGTGATCTTTGAAGAATGAGGAATGGCTAGCAACATGATTTCATGTGAGGTGAAACACCAAATAAATACAAAAATAAATTTATATTGATAAATAAAAAAAATAAATGTCTATTATTGAGGTGTCCAATAATTAAAAACCTTATGCAATGCCCATTTGAACCTATAATACCCCAGTTCGCACTTTTTTCTATAATGGTTCGCAAAGTAAATGTGATACCAATGCAATCTGAAGAAACATATTACTAACTTTGCCAAATACATCAGATAAAGTAATTCACATTTGAGGCTTGATAGTTTAAAGTACATGAAGTTTAAAAGTATCAAAAGAGAAGATACTAAATGGTGTGATGCAAAGTCAGACTTTCAAAAGCTACTTCGGAAATTAGGTACAGATGGATGTCATATCAGAGAAGTGTGAAAGCAACAATAGTATTCACTGATGTCATGTAATCTCCCCATACGTACCCATTGAACCTTTTTTGTGTAATACCTAAATGCTAATACATCCTAAAATTTATTTTTAAATCTACTTTAGGACCACTCGTTCCTATGAGACTGGATACTATTTTCTGATCAGCGACCTCTTCGGAGCAGATAAACATGTGGATATCAACAAGTATAATGCATCCCATCTGTCCTTAAAGGATCTGTATAGGATATCAGGACATTCCATGACTGATATGATAGTCAGGTATGTTGGCCTTTATGATTAATACCACTTTAAATAATGATTTACTATTTCATAAGTAAATTACACATGATGTACAGAGCTTTCACACTCGCCTCCCACCTCTGAGGTGGCCGGTTCAAACCCCAAACCGTATCTGGGAAAGATGGTAGATTTTTACCGATTGTGTGAAGTCAACAGTACAGAACCTTGACCAACTGTATGTACTGGTTTCCTCTGCACGTAATGGTATGACCTGCACAGTGTTGACAGTGATGTTAAAACCCAAATAAATAAGTAAATAAAAAATAGTGTATGGCTTTTGTACATAGATATCAAAAAGTGTACGGATTTTCACCTGTATGGCTTTTCTTTTTAGGGTTTTCTCCAGATTTCAACCAATAACTAAGGGGCTGGCACATTACACCAAACAAATATGATTTCTTCACTTTTAAACTCCAATATTTTTATATACCTAACTGTCACAATAAAATTATTAACTCTGAAAATATACTTTAAAGCGCCAACAAATTAAGTGTTATTCATTGGCCCACAGATATGATCACAGCTTTGTAAGATCACACACACCCTAATTTGTAAAATAAATCACTGGAAAACAGGCACCACACACTTTTATAACCAGTAATCGGAGATGTCATAATACTGGCTAGCCATTGTAAGATTTCAGCAGACAACACAACATATTGTCCAGTTTTGGATGTGTACACAATTATTGTTTTCACAGATAATGAAGTTGCCACCCCTCAAATTTTATGTAAATCTGGCACTACCATATTAGGAGGGTTACTACCCTGATTACTTCCGACTGGTGTACACTGTGAAAACTCTGGTAGAAGATGAAGCTGGGGCTATAAATCTGCACCATGCTTTTCAGAGCAGCCTTATTTTTTTTTAAAAACGTGTCATATTAAATGATGGAGCAATGACGTAAATCATAACACATTATAAGCTCCAAGAATTGTATTTATTAAGCTAGTTAAGCTACTAATTATGTTTTATAATATTTCCTTTTTATATCCATTTTTTCAGTTGCAAATGGAATGGCCAGAGCTGTTCAGAGGATGATTTCACCATGCTGATGACAGACTATGGTCAATGCTATACATTCAACAATGGGGAAAACAAGAAACCTCTGAAAAGGGCATACCAAACCGGTGGGAAAGCAGTCTGTGTATTGTAGAATACTTTCTAGACTGGTTGTATATTTGAGTGAATCCTACTTGTAATACTTGTAAATGAATTTTTGAATTCATATCCGTTGATGTGACGCAGCTTAATTCTTAAACTGATTGATATGGGGATTTAATATTGCTTTCAACACATTGCATAGTTCCTATTACCATGGGTAGTTTAAGGGATGGAGGAACCTGGTGCATACCAGTTGTTCAACTCTGAAAACCGGCAAGTGACTACCAACTTTCGTTAGTGCCCAGTGCATGCAAATTCATGCTTGATCTTGAGAGGATAAGTTTTTGTACAGAAATTGAAAGAAACTCACTTACAATGAATGAAAGTATTTCAGTCAGCTGATGTCAAAAATATGCAAACTCAAGCTACGAACTTATTTGCTGATACAGACACTGGTAAGATACAGTCTATTGCCATGGAATAGTCTATTGTGGTGGAATTTATCACTACAGAAATGGAAACTGACTAAAACTTTTAAAAAGAGTATTTAATAATTTCGACTGAAGAAGTATTTATCAAACACAATACTAAATATTCAATGATTAGAAAGGGGAATTGTAGGGTCCATATTAACACAATATGTTCTCAATGTGATCAGCATTGTTCCCTACCATTTTGACTCATAATTTGAAAACTGGCCACAGGTAACAGTAAATCTTTAGTTAACTTCAAATACTTGAGGTAATCAGTCAATGTGATGTTTACAAAATAGACCCATAAACTGTTCATATGGCTTTTAGTAATGAGGGACAAAAAAGTGGTGGATTAATATCAAGTATAATTATAAAGCATTAAAAATACACGAAACACAGGCTGTGCTAATGAGATTCACAGAAAAAAAATTATGTAAATAACCTGATAAATTCTTCTATATTATTACCTTTGTGTCTCTGTAGACTGGGGTGGAGGAGAGTATTGTATTACTATTTGAGAACTCTACATAAGACTATGGTCATATTCTCATACAAGGCAGGGTTTTTCAATGGCCCAGTCCTCATCAAATATGATATAGATCTGGATCGAGAATCCAGAAGTTAATAGGGATTTTTACAATAGTATCTGCTCCATAACTTAACACATATTAATCGCATTGGAGTCTTGTTTTAGTACAAGGTGGGGTTTATTCATGACTTAATCTAGCCAAGATGACTTTGATCCACACTGGGACTCCAGAATATATTTAGGGATTATTTTGGGGGGTTTTTTTGCAATACCTGATACTAGATCAGATGGATTGTGTGCCCTAGCACACTGCTTGTTCGTTTTGTAGGGGCAGATGGTGGGTTAAAGTTGCAACTTAACATAGAGCAATACGAATACATGAGAGGCCCCAATGATGGTGCAGGTCTCAAAATACTTATCCACAACCACAATGATGTGCCAATGGTAAGGGACCATGGTCTGGCTGTCCCACCTGGATCCCATGGATTTGTGGCAATAAAGACTGTAGAGGTATGGTCACTGGGTATTATATTGACAATTTATAGTGCTAGGGCAGTTCTCTACATAACGTTGAACCGTAAATCCAGCTTAAATAGGACAGCCTTTGACCTATATTTAGGGGCACACTTTAATGGTAATAAAGGTTCTTTTCTGGTGTCTATATCGATAAGTGTGACATGGGTCTGTCAAACATCTTATATTCTATTTATTATACCAAAATATTTCATTCATATTTTAAAGGTTGCACTTTGTAAAAATAAGTTTTAAATGTTTATAGTTAGTATTTTGATGTTAACTAGGTAAGTAAAATAAAGATGTAGCATTTTGTCTAAGTTTATACAAGTTACTAGATGGTTATGTTGGATTTATGCAATACCAAATTTGCATATATTATATATTTATTTATATATGATCATGAGACAAGAGGGCCATGGATGTTATACAGCCAAATATGCAGCATGGGCTACTATTTGATCAATACCTGTATTTCTTATAAAAAGTTAAGAGTCATAATCTGATTTCAACCAACAAAATTCTCACACCTGGCACTGAGGCTAGTAATTTGAGATTATTAGCAGCTTTGGAGGGCCATATCAGGTTTTCACTATTCAAGAATAGATCATCATATAGCTTGGGCATATTATAGTGAATCATCTAATTAAAATGCAGAATTGTTTGGAATGTCCAATAATATATTAATAATAGCCACCAACTATAGTGATAAGTCATGAGTGCCAGTTCTTTTTTAAGTTTACACCCTCTGCTTGATTGTTGGGGAACACATTTTGAAATGTTGAGCCAGTTTTCAAGTGAGAACATATATGACAGTTTTCATTGAGTGTGTGTGTGTGGGGGGGGGGGGGGCAAAAATAACCAGATTGTGTTTATAAAGGGTCATGTGACCAGATTATAGCAAATCAACTTGACATATATAGCACTAAATCATAATAATGTATCATACTCAATGCCTGTTCTGTATTGTCTGTTTATCATATGGTTTGATTGAGAAGGTGAACAACTTGGAGCCACACCATGGCAAGTGCAATGACTCTGTGAAGTTAGACCATTTTGAGGAATATACCATGTCGGCTTGCTACACTGACTGCAAGGAAAAATACTTGATGTCCAAATGTAGCTGCAAAGATATCTATATGCCAACCACTGATGGTGAGCAATAGAGAACACATGACATAAATAGTGACATTATGATTCCCCAGGATGCTGTTTCAAAATCATCAAATTTAACCCTTTTACAGTCAGTGTGCCGGAATTTCCATCAGCAGATTTCTTAACGCTAAGGCATCCACTGCTTGGCGGTAGCAACTTGCCATATTTATGAACTTAGCATAAAATAGAAAATAGAAAATTAATTAACTTTTCCACACCCTAAAAGTGTTGGCAATGGTAGCTAATGTGATGACAGAAATAAATTTAGTATTTTAAGGAGTTTACTAATGAATATTACAAATTCTTATCAAATACATTATCCCCCCTTATGGCCATCTAAAAAGCTAAGATTCTTTAGTGGACAGAGTATATTAACAATTAAGATCTTTTTAATAGAAATCCAGGGAATTACACACAAACAAGTATACAAAAAGAGTCAGTGATTTAGGTTGTGCCAAGTTAGAGTGGCCATCAGTATGTGTTTGTTTTGATTATCTCCCCCAAGGAGGTATGGTTGGCGGCATGATAAAATTTTCAGAAAATGTCCAAAATGGCACAGTTGCTAGAATTTTTATAGATATTCTAGGTCACTGTCTGGATCCAGAAATTGCTTACTTTTGCTTTTTTATTGTGCTCAGTGTGAGTTACTGATAACTCTTTTTTAATATCTTGTTTGGAGATTATTGCGAAAATTTGAAAAAAATAGAGATAAATTGTGTTACTCAATTACTTTTAAAGATTTTATTACTGTAAGAAATGTAATGCTGTGTTTTGGTAATAAAACAAATAAAACAAGAACACTTAGAGCTTACATAAACCTTTTTGAAAGGCTCCCTAATTACCTGTGACATATTGGGGCCATTTTGTACATTAGAATGACATAATGATATAAAATATTTGTATGGCCATAAGACCTTTATTTAGTGTCATTCTGCCTAGAAACAAAAACTGTGACAAATAAATTAATATGAATAACTTTTTGTCAGGATGTGCAATGCATTGTTTGATAAGTAAGATTTAGTACATTATGCTGAATTTAAAAGGTCATAGTACTCATCAAGCATAATATTTGCCAAAAATATTTGTAAAAATATTTGTAAAAATAGTGTTTCAATAATATTCCAATTATTTGTTTCACAGTAACATCAATTGTAAAGTTAAAAATATACTACTTGGTTGGCCAATTTAACACAATATTAAAGCTAAATAGGTATTGCTTGGTTTGTTGAATCAACATGATAGTGTGACTCTGTAGGTACTGCTTAGTTTGTTGAGTAAACACGACAGCGTAACTTAATAGGTAATGCTTGGTTTGTTGATTAAACACAGTAGTAAAATTAAATAGTTAATGCTTGGTTTGTTGATGATAAAGAAAAGGTAAAATTAAATACTTAACGATTTCTTTGTTGATTAAAGACAATAGTAAAACTAAATGGGTACTGCTTGGTTTGTTGATTGAACACAATAGCAACACATTAACATTTATTTTACATTTATTTCAGGCCATCCTGACGTTTGTAGCATAGACGCATATCAAACATGTATGGTGGCTGCAATTGGTGAGGATTTAAAAAAAACATATACCATTGTTCTGATGTTTACTTGTACTGTAAGTTATTAGAGGTATGAGGGATTTTAAAATATGAAAAAGTAAATAGTCATTTATAGCATGATAAACTCCAACATTGAGTTTGTTATTAAGCTCTGGAGGGTTAGGGGTACCTGAGGCCATAAAAGGAGTGTCTGAATAAATTAGTTTTGTGCTTACTTCTGAAACTGAGAATACTTGTCTGGGATATAAGTTACTCCAGCATCTTGAAACACAACTTGGTAACTGGCATCATATGCTTATTTGTGTGGGTGGATGGATACCACAGTCAGTGTCCATGGAAGATATTTTTAGATTATATATGAGGAAATATAACTGAGGTGGTTGACCACCAATTAAAATTAGGTACTTAAATCATTTGTGTCAAAAGTATGACTATGAACGAACGTTTCAATTGAAATATAAGTAATGTACATGTAATACTGACAATGCATTTCTGGTGAGGCTCCCTGATGTACTCTCTGAAACATATCTTCAAAGTTTAGAAATGATCAGTCTCAGATATACTGAGCTGGGTAGATGAATTCGAAACAATCTACTATATTTTTGTTCCTACAGAACACTTCAGCCACCTGAAACATCTCTGTGAATGTCCCATCCCTTGTCACAGGCTGTTGTATGAACCAACGGTGTCTTATGCATCAGCTTCAAACTTTGATATTGACACTTTATTGAGGAATAACAACAATAGTGAAGAACTAAGGTAAGTTGAAAAATGCGTTTCAGATTGTCGTGTTCCTTTTGTACTGAATGTAAAAATAAATTTATTTGGACTACTTAATATATTCATGCTGAATAAGATAAAGCTTTATATTCTGATAACATATTTAATCTGTTTATATTTGCATTGGATCTGGCATATTTCAAAATGCAGAATATAAGCTTTATTAGGTTCCCTTTATTAAAAAGATCCATGTAGTACAATCAAGGTCTCCTCTCTAAATTTGAGGTTATCCCAGAGGTCCCGGGTGACCTAGAGATTAGCAAACTCTGCATCTAATAACAGGCTGACACCCCTATGTGGGTTCGTCTCCCACAATTGGCAATGCTGAGAGGGCTTGTCCTTTTATGGCCCTGGTTGTTGAATTGGGCATAAATTCTGAGGAAATTTCAAAACTGCTTTCCAATTTTGTTTTTGTAAAACAAAACGAAAAACTTAATAATTGTTTCTTCCTGTTAAAAATAGTGACGGCAGTCAGGTGTTTGATAATAACTAGTTACATACAGAAGTACATCTGCATTTGTTAACCTGTAACTGACTTTATACCTGTTGCATTCCTGTTTTCTCACTTATTTCTTGAAAACAGGGAAAGGTATGTGGCTGCCAGAGAAATCACAGAGAGGGTAAATGAAGCTATTGCAGCAGAGAATACAAAACTAATAAACAGACTAAATGATACTGTAGAAAAACTCCAAAGAGCCTTTGCTGATATCAGTGCAGAAATAATCAGTGTGGCAAGTACATTAGAGAATTCCTACAAAGAACTTCAGCATAGGATCAAGTTTCACTTAGACAGGGGTTTGGAAGGAGAGGAGTACATAGTAGAGCATGACTTCGTGAGAGGTTGGAATGTATTCAAAGAAAGAGCTTTTCATTATGTATCACTGGACTTTATTGGTCTACCAATGACCCTCAAAAGAACCATTCTAAATGCAGGTGATATGATGGATCTGCAAGATATTAATAACAGGAGGTTGGTATTTCTTCCAGTTTTAGACATGTTCCTCTCAAGGATGGAGCTGCTGGATAGGGCAGAAGTGTTTATAAATAAGACCAATGTAGCATACACCACTGGGAGGTACTTGCAGAATTTTCGGCTGACATGGAATAGGCGATATGACTTAGCATACATACATGTGCCATTGCTTCGAATTGCATCTGAAAGACAAGAAGAATACTATTCAGAATTACTAGAAGCCATTGGTATTATGAGAGATGGTCTGAAGGTATTGAGAGAAGTGGGCGATTACTTTGTAGAAACTGGTGAATTTAATAATACACACTGGGAACATGGCGATGACAGGTTTTATACTGGAGGTAAGCAATATAACTACAGAGTATTCACCTTTGAGTCTCGCATTGTTTTGGCACCGTTAGAAGAAATCCGCAAGCGTCTCACAGCATTCCAAGTGGCCAATCGCTCATTGCATGAGGGTATGCAGAGAACGGAATCCCACATGGTTAAAACCAAAGCTCTTCTGGATGCCATGGTGAATGGGACATGGTTGAATATTGTATCAATTTCGAATCTGTCATCAATGTACCTGACTGACTTCAATATGTCCAAGACAGATCTGAGTATGGCTGTGACTTCCACACTCCTGGAGGAATCTGTCAGAATGGCTAGTACCTTCTTTGATGATATACGGCTGCAAACGAGTACTCTCCAAAATGTTCTATCAGACTTGAAGGTCAACTATGTCAGTGTTTGGACCATGATGTTATCTGAGGACTCTGTGCAAAAGGTGTATGAAATGATTTATAATGACTGTCAAGACTTTCTGGAAGATGAAGAAAAGTATGGGTATTATATTAAAATATTTTCCTATATGTTGCGAATCAAACCGGAGGCCCAACTGAGAGAACTGACTAAGGAAGAAATTGTGACAAGGATGAATGGAGATTTTCACATATTAAACCTCACAAATGTCATAGATGACATCGATGAAGATTTTGATAGAATGCAAAGTTTCTTACATATAGGAAAGCATATTGGGGATGCAGATGAGTCATTTTTAGAATCTTTTCGTAGTTACAAGGAAACAATGGTGACATTTCAAGATGAAAACAACATTGATTCAAGATTTTACAGGTAGGCAATATTCCTTTGTACATTTAGAATGCTTTGTTAATAACCATAAATTATTGAGAAAATTATGATATGATACTGAAACACATATAATCTCAATAATTCTCTTTATTATACTGGAAAAAATTGCTATTTTACCTTCTCTCTCTACAACATGTTGCATGTACCATTCAAAAGCTAATTTGATGCTGTCCGTTTTTGATTATTTCTGTTGCAATAAAATGTCCCTGGATCATTTGACTATTGCTCTCCACTGTACAAGGCATTCTGAATTTTTACAAGCTTAATTGACAGTGTGTTATTGTTAATTTTCAGTTGCTTTAGTAACTAAGATATTTTATTTTAACAAATCAGCAATACCATATGTTTATATCAATACAATTTCCAAAATAATAATAAAAATATATAATTGGTGATTTTCATTGACTATATCCACATCTAGAACAATAGAAAGTCATTACCTTAAGACAATACCTTAGTTATTGCATGTAGCAGAAGAATGTGATAAACATTTATAGACCACTCACTTTGTTGACAAAGGAACACCCCATCTTGAGATAACAAGTTACTAACCAAGGTAATAAATTATTTCTTTGAAGTAATAGGTAGCAAGTTATTTTGAGGCACAAGATATTTGAATTTTTCATCTTAATGTCTTGGAGCATTATTATCTTGAGGTGATGGGAGACTACCGTGATATAACAACTTCGTAGGTGAGGTAATTAAATTAGGTAAAACAGACACCTGACACATTATTAAGTCACTTTAGAGGCTCTAAGAGAAACAACTGCCATTAAAAGAAATTCTTATGAATCTTAATTTCTTGTTTTGATCTGGTTTCAGAGAAAACTTCATGACACTGGATGTTTTCATGCAGGAGCTCAGCTACGAAGAGATTACACAACAAAAAGCTTATGATATCGCCCAGTTGCTAAGTAAAGAAATTGTATATATTCATATTTTGACAATGTTACATTAACTTATGTTTACACTTTATAAATAAAATAATTAAATCAAATTATGAGTGATATTATGCCAGATCAAATGCAAAGAAAACTATGCAATATTTACTGATTTATTGATTGTGGCAAAATATTAAAACACATTTGCATATTCATCCATGATACTTTTTTGTCATTTCCGTGATCTCATCTGTGCAGTTTCACTATGACAGAATCCCAAAAGAACTAACAATCAGACGGAAAACACTGAGTCATGAATAATAAAATGTAAAGATAAATTTTTATCTGTGTCTTTTCAGGTGACATTGGCGGGTCTATGGGCTTGTTTATTGGAGGCAGTGTTTTGTCTGTTTTTGAATTTCTGGACATATTCATACACCATGGCATGCGGGTGGCTCTCAACAGATGAAGTGCAACCATGTTAATAATGGTTGGACCGTCTTTCAAATTATGTGACCACTGTATTTTGGTGCGCAGACACAGAAGACAGAAATTTTTACGTGTATATATACATATATATATTTTTTAAATAGGCGTATATTTTTGTACAAATCTGCTGTCCAGCTTTGAGCTACTGAATTTTTATATGGTAATAAAGTAACCTACCCTGCTGATACAGTTTAATTATGATCTTTTTATTTTGAATAAATATTATTAGTTTGTAACTACCTTTTCTGGATAAATTGCATTTGATGTAGTGACGTTTTCATCCTGATGTCAAAATCTAAACATAAACTTTTGTGACCTGTCACAATTCTAATTTTGGTGATACAGCCTAACCTTAGACAAGTGGTGGGCACATTTCAAGACTTTAGCGCAAAATCGTGCAAATTTTGAAGTCAGAAAGAAAATTTGTTTGCTTACATTAAATCTAATTGAAATGGTATATAAGTCAGAGACTTTCTACCCCTGATTTTGACCAAAATGATAAAATTGAATAACTACAATTAAGGTTACCATCTCCTGACTGTTATTTTTATTGCAGATTTATTTGGAGAGCTGGAGATCTGGACATGTGTTATACCATCAGCAATATGTCTAATCATATTGAAACTATATTGAAATTGTTTAGGTTATGGTCAATAGTCCAGGAGACTCTAATTTAAGTCAGGACTGGTTCCGATGGGTTCCCATTTAAATCAAGTCGATCCTAGACTGATTTCCCAGGGTCAGGATGCATTTGAATTGTCCTGCATTTTTAGGGAAATTTTGGCACTTTTCTTCCCTTATACTCTCAACATCCTATAAATACTTTAACTGTAGTTAGAAGATTGCTAGTAAATTTAATTGTGAAGCTGACATTTCAGATTGTGTAGTGTTACTAACTTCCATGAATTTAATTTCAATTTTGATTGAGTTATAATGTCCTCTGGCAATGTTTGCTTGTAATTTTTTAAGTTATACAATTTTTGGGCCATACATATATTTCCTAAAATATTCTCCAAAACGCACCTCCTGCATTTTGCTGTTTACCTCATATTGACTGGCATCAGAGTCTGTGACTCATTTGAACCCACCATGCACTCAGGTCATCCTGTGATCATTGAGTCGGGATTTCACCCATGTGTAGATAGCATCAATTACGCCTATCTGGCTTTCCAGGGTCACTGTCGAAGGGTGACGCATAGTTTCCGGAATGTCAGTCCCTGGACATCATTGCTCCTAGCTCTTTCGGGTGATATCAGTCTCAATCCAGGCCCTGCTTCTAGATCTCTTAATGGTTGTCTTCTCAACATTAGATCTATCAGAAATAAATCAGCTTCCTTTCTGGAGTTCGTCAAAGATAACAATGCTGATCTCATAGCTGTTACTGAGACATGGCTTAGGCCAGAGGATACTGAAGGTTTTATTTCTAGTATCACCCCTCCTGGTTATAAGTTCACTCATGTACCTCGAGATGTCAAGAAAGGGGGCGGAGTTGGCTTTTTCATCAAGGAGGACCTGAGTTTTGAGAAAGTTTCAAAAAACAATTGTCAGACTTTTGAGAGTACCTCGATTCAGATTAGCACTGAGGGTGCTAAAGATGTTATATTTCATGTGCTCTACAGACCCCCAAACCTTTCAAAGTCACAATTCCTAGGCAAATTTGGCATGTTCCTCGAAGGTGCTGCTTTGTCAGGCTGTGAAAACATTCTCCTTGGTGATCTTAATTTTCATCTGGATCAACACAACACCTGGACACTGAAATTTTATGACCTCCTTGAGCAATTTAGTTTTACACAACTTGTTAATACACCCACACATATTCAGGGTCACATTTTGGATGCTCTATGTGTGAGGGATTCTTTGTCCTGGGCCATTAGCCCCAAAGTTATTGGAGGACTATCAGACCACCAGGCAATCATGTTTAGCCTTATTTTTCCTGTCAGAGAGTCCTGTAAGTTTCAATGTGTTTCCATCCGTAAAATTCACAAGATAAATATTCTAGACTTCAGAGCAGATATCCTGAAATCTGACCTCATTAGATGCCCCTATAAAACTGCCAGTCTTCTGAGTCATCAATACTTTAATACCTTGACTCCTTGACAAACACGCCCCAATGAAGAAGAAAAATATTCCGAGACATGCCAAGACTGGTTTCATGAATTGTGACATCCTCAAGGCAAAACGACTCAAGAGGAAATATGAAAGGGCATGGCGCCGTGAAAACTCAGCTAGTAATCGTAGTCGATACCGGGCTGCGATCAATCACTATAACTTCCTGCTTGAGAAGTCAAAATGTAACCATTATTCCAACATTGTGGCTGAAAATCAAGGAAATCCTAAGGCTTTGTGGAACTGTTTCAAAAAGATTTTACACAGGTCCTCTGTTGCTGTTCTACCAGACTGTACAAATAAAACCGACCTTGCAAACACCTTTTGTAAGTTTTTCTCTGATAAAATTCTTAAAATAAGATCCACACTCCAGTCATCAACACCATCTTTAGTCACTAGACCCAACTCCACTAAAAATACACTGTCCTCTTTCACACCTGTGTCCGAGGAAAGCCTACTCAAAATTCTAAAGTCCTCACCATCCAAATCTTGTGGCTTAGACCCAATCCCAACGTCACTGGTCAAGGAGTGTGCTGATATTGTCATCACTGCCATCACTAAAATTGTAAATTATTCAATCAAAGAAGGCAGTTTTCCCAACTGTTTTAAGATGGCACATGTCACTCCTCTCCATAAGAAGCCCAGCCTTGATAGAAATAGCCTCAAAAACTATAGGCCAGTGTCAAACCTTAGTTTTATATTAAAGCTTATTGAGAAAGTTGTGGCAAACCAGCTAGATGAATTCATTTCACACGAGGGTCTCTTAAATGTCAACCAGTCTGCTTATAAAAGGTCCCACTCCACTGAAACCGCATTGTTGAAGATTCAAAACGATATAGCTTTCTCAGTGGACTCAGGAAAGGCAGTGGCCCTAACATTATTAGACCTGTCAGTGGCGTTTGACACTATTGATCATTTCCTTTTATATGACTGCTTCCATGGCTGGTTTGGTCTAGACGGTACTGTCTTGTTGTGGATCAAATCGTACCTTTCAAACCGAAAGCAAAAAATTAAAATAGGTGATAGTTTCTCTGAGGCGGTAATTCTCCCGTTCGGAGTTCCCCAAGGCTCCATATTGGGTCCTCTCCTTTTTACCCTTTACACTAGTCCCCTCAGTCAAGTTATTTCTTAATTCAATGTTACTCTTCACCTATATGCTGATGACACCCAGATCTACTTAGCAGTTGACTCCAGGAACTTTGATTCTAGCATAGAAGAGCTGACCGAGTGTCTCAAGTCAGTACAGGAGTGGATGGTTGGTGTTAAGCTAAAACTAAACCCAGAAAAAAACGAATTTATCATTATAGGTCAAAAAGCCATCAGAGAGTCGCTTGCACCAAATTTCCCTGTCCCACTCCTCCAAAACAATATCTCTCCGTCGGTGGAAGTAAAGAATCTGGGTGTTATCTTTGACTCAGACAACTCCTTTGACAATCATGTTGCCAAGATTTGCCGAGCATGTTACTATCATCTTCGCAATTTGCGACGAATTCGCAAATTCCTTAGTGATGAAACTGCAATACTTCTGGCTAATGCTATGGTCAGTAGTCGTCTGGACTACTGTAACTCTTTACTTTATGGGGTAAGCAAGTCCAACATAGCTAAACTACAGAGAGTCCAGAATGTTCTTTGCTGCATCATCTTCAGACTTGACAAAATGAGTCATGTTACACCCTTTTTGAAAAAACTCCACTGGCTTCCAATTCAACATCGTATCCTCTTTAAGTATGATCTTTTGGTATTCAAGGCTATCAATCTGCCACAGCCCCCATATCTCTCAGCTTTAATAAGATCGAGCAGTCTCACTCGCGTCAACAGGCTATCTGTCTCCCCAACCCGCCCTAAGAAGCACACAGGCAGGCAAGGCTTTGCAGTAGCTGCACCAGCTGAATGGAACAAGCTGCCACAAACTGTCAGATCTGAGCAAACAATAGATCGTTTCAGAAGCCAGCTAAAGACACACTTGTTTAGGTTGGCATACCCCCCACCTTAGTTATACCCTGGCGGGCACTTTTTTTAGATGCCGACCCATGCCTGTCCCTGGACTCTCCCTTCTTGGACCTAAGTGCATTAGAGGATTTGTATCAATTTTGCGCTATATAAATCCTACTATTATTATTATTATTAATTAATTAATTTATGCTGGTGGACAACAAAAGCTAGGAATGTTCTTATTTATTATTTATACATACACAAAAGTAGACAAATATAAGAAAACATACATGTTTATATATGGAGTAAATGCACAAGGGACAAGAAAGAAAGCTGGAGAAGTGACATAGCAAAGAACATAAGAAAATTACATGAAAAAGGAGGAATTTCATGACCACAACAATTAAATAATGTCACTTCAATTAATGATATTGAAAAAAGTTTGAACAAACGCCCGAAATTCAAGATTTAATATCCCTTATATAAACTAGATCTTTCCTATTACCAGTACTGATACAAGCTGGCACAATCTATATTGTGTGAAGTTCAAAGCCAAAGTTAGTTTTGAAGACACTAGTAGGGTATTTATCAAGGGTCCATCGCAGCTCATAGTTTGAGATGACACATTTCAACTTTTCACATGCACTAGTATCATTACCATTGACTGCCAAAATGGAACATTAATTTGAACTATTTTAGTCAATGAGCTTGGATAGTGAAAATAAATTCCTAGAGAAATATTAAATCTGTAGTAATCTCTCAGACACTAGAAATTAGTAAAAAATTATCCAAGTGAATTTCTTAGAAATCAAGAATTAGTCTTTATTTTCTTCTGGCTAAAATTTCTTCTAATCCAATCACTACTATATAAGTCTCAATTTTAAAATTTATTCAACCTCTTATGCAGTTGTATAAAAATCGTAAAAGCTGTTGTAATCTAGGTCTGAAGTGCGCAACTATAGAAATACATACAGTGTATGCAGTTTAAAGTAGTGTCAGTGTTTCAAGATTCAAAGCTGGTGTTTTATGTCCCATTCAGAAGCCATATGATATTGGGACAGGCCCTCAGCATTACCACTTGTGGGAGTCAAACCCAAACAGAGGTATTTTGATGTCACAGTTGCTCATCTCTAGGTCACAGACGATTTTAGGGATTCAAGGACAATGTTGAAACTGACATTGCCTTGAATTTGGTTTAGTGTAACATGTGGCATTGGGCAATAACAACCTCATGTACATTTTGTTGATATTGATCGCTGGACCATATTCCCCAGGAACATTCAAGTTTATGTCTGATAGTCGAATTACGCCGACCAATCACATTCCATTCAAAAGCTTGTTGTTACCTTTGCCAAGGAGGATATGGTTTTGGCAGCATTGGTTGGTTTCTTCGCTTGCGTGTCTCTTTCTATATTAACATTGAAAAAGTTACAGATGAATATTGATGAAATTTATGGAAATGTTGATAATGGCACACAGCTCAGATGATTCGATTTTGGTGGTGATCTGGATCACCTTCACAATCCAGGAATTTCTTGCTGGATTTTTTTGGAAGATTTGGCCATTTTCAGTGAAGTTTTATATGAGAGGGCCGCTTCGAATCTCAGTCCGGGCTCTTCATTTTGGAAACTTGGTAGTTACTTCTTGATGCCCAGTGGTTTACAGTACAGAATCTTGACCAACTAGTATGCATTGGTTCCTCCACCAGTAATCTACCCATCGCAATATGACCCTTTCGTTGAACGTGATGTAAAGCAACAAATAAATCTAAATCTGTAGCTGTATATGCATAATCAATCATCAGATGGCTTTGCAAAAAATACAGGACACTCCCACAATATTGTCTTTGATGTACCTGGATCCTGTCTAAATTCAAGATACTAGGATTTAGAGCAGGAAGAAAAGGGGTGAAATCGAGCTACTTGGAAGAGGTAATTGCTCTGCAAGTGCTTCTGGTTATGTAACTGGTTCATGACATCCCAACACTTTATAGAAATGCTATTTATTTTAACATTTGGATTGACTGATATGTTATTGGCATTTATCCTCCACATCTCCTTTACCAAAAAACCGGAGGCACTATTTTGCCAATCCTCACTGCACAAGTACAGCCCAAACCGAAATGATTAGTCCTTTTCTTCCCAGTGATGACCACTTGTCAGTGTCCCTGTAATTCTCTAACCTACAACTGGGGCTAAGACCAAATGACAGAGGACTGCCATTGTAAGTAGTCATCTTAGCCACTATGTAGTATCTGCTTTTACCCTGGATCGAACCCAGATCCTCTGTGGTTAAAAGAGGGATTGTTGCCCATTAAAAATGATTAACACGAGCATTTTTTGTCACCAGAATTTCATGAAAATTGCTGTAGCATGATGAGTACCCTTCTGTTCATATAAATTAGGCAACAATGCACTACATTAGTACTTGGATGGTTGACCATGCACTACTTGTCTCTCTTATGGCTTTGCAGCTGGTGCATGTTGACGGAAACACTTTTTGGACTTGTTTATATCCCTTTCAACAACACCAAGGAAATATCTGGACAGTCTCTCTGTACATCCTAAATTTTCTCACAAGGATTTGAAGCCATGCCATAAGATGTAAGAAATAAGTGATGAAACTACAAACCCATTCTGATAGAGAAGATACTATCCATTTATTAGTGCCAATATACTGTTTGAATGCATTTATCAATGTTAAAACAATAAAACAACTCATTTGTCAATTCTGAGTCAATAATATGAACTTGTTTATGCAGTCACAAGCAAAATTAGATAAATGGAGCAAGATAGATGTTAGAGATACTAAATACAAAGCTGCGACAGATTGTAAAGTAGTATCTAGTATTGAGCTATGGGCTAAGGAATAAAAAAGACATATTGAAGTTGCTTTTTATCAATAAATCTCATTTCAATCACGGTGTTAATATTGATTTTAACCCATCTTGGTAGTATATGATTCACAAACATAGCTCACCATTGTTTGAATACAGTGCTCTTAACTGACAAGTGTTCAAAACCGATCAACACTTTCATATGATTGTGAATTATTGTTAAACTTTATCTTTAACTTTCACAGTTAAAGTTTTGAAGTCTGGAGTGCTGTGTTTACAAAAACAAGGTCAATTTTAAAGCTGCAAACTAGATATATTCTTATATTACTAGATATTGTTCAATAGTGTTAGTAATATGATATTTCTGTGAGATCTGAATATGATCAGAAGTTTTGGTTTGCAAAAAAATCATTGAAGTACTGGAATGGCTAGAAAAGTTGCAGTAATAGGAGCAGGTATGTATTGACATTTATCATCCAGCATGTATTTGACCTAAATACTAGGATTTAAAAACTGGGTAATAATTGTTTTATTCCCCAGCGCCCCTTACTGTGGATATATGTTATTAGTATTATCATATACAGAATTTTAGAAGCGCCTATTTCCACAAAGCATTGATTCTAAGGCATGAAGAACAATAATCTGCTCATTTGTCCATGTTCAAGCAAGGGTTGCAGGGGCGGATCCAGCTTTTAAGTAAGGTGGGGGTTCACATCAGACATACCATAAGTAGGGGGGTCGGGGGGCATGCCCCCAGGAAAAAAATTAATTTTTGGTAAAAATATAGTTCGAACCCCCTGAACCCCCCCCCCCCCCCCCCCCCCCCCCCCTCGGGATCCGCTAGTGGGTTGACAACATGACAGTGTAACACCAGGCACAATAACATAGTTATGGTGGATAGGCGCCTGAAAAGGTGTGCCTTTTGTCGATCCCTAAGAGCTTGTGTCTGATGTTGGGTGGAAGGTTGTTCCACAATTGAGGTCCACCATCTATTTTTGGCAGCAAATCTACGTGTGTTACAACTGGATGTGTAATATTCAAGATGAGGCTTAAAATATGTCTGAAGTCCAGAATCTAAAAATGCATAGATCAACGTGGGAGGTTTTAACATTATCTAGTTCTTCACAGGGAGCCAATGCGGTGACTTAAGGACTATTACAATGCAACCATCTTGTGGTGCCTCTAACCACACAAGCTAGAGCATTTTGTTTACAATGCAACTTCAAGGTTCCATACAGGGAGTTTTGGTAGTCAAGCTTGATGCTACCAAGTGCATTTCCCAATAAAGTAGCTACAGATTTTGGCAGTTGATATTTTATCCCCATGGGATCTCTTAACCCATGAAGCAGAATCACCAGACCACATCTATTTGGTGATGAATCTACTGAACAGCTTTCAATCAGCAAACCACATTCTTTTAGTAAAATTGAGTAAAGGAATTGTGGGGCTTCTAAATCACAGTGCAAGAGAATCTGGTACCCATCCTGGAATGCCTTAGAAGCTACAAATGCCCTGACACCATAAACTTGATTCAGGGAAAAAAGTAACTTGACCTGTGTTGAAAAATATAATTACTTTCTGTTAAATTCAAGAAGAAATTAAACAGGAGAGTTTGAAAACCTTGTTCTCAGTTAGGTTGGTGGTTGTGTCAGAATTGAGCCACAGGACCGTAACACAACAGAGAGACCTGTCACTATGATACCTATTGACAGTTGGGGCCAGGACCAAGTTAACCAGGGGCGCACTATTTGAACTATGTCTTGCTAATTGGGTCTAATTGTCCTTTTAAAAACAGTCTAACAATCTCGTGAGATTTTCATCTTGACTGATATTCTGTAATATAACTGTTTTATCTGCAGAACACAGAACCTATTTTTGTGAGGTTAAATATATGCAAAGAAGGCCGAAAGTGCTGTTTCAGAATTTTCCTACAATGTACATACATCATCACTAATGAAATAGTATATCTTCTTTAAAAAATGTAACACTTCAACTTTAACACAGACTCAAAAGACAAAGTGGAAGTTGGTGATTTATGTCCTGTTGAACAGGTCATATTGGGGCAAGTCCTTACCATTGACACTTGTAGGAGTCGAACCAACACAGCGAGACTGCCTGTGATTAAATGCCAAACTTGTTAACCACTAGGCCACTAAGGATCTCAAAACACACTCAAAACTACTGCTTGTATCTCCTCAACTTTTGCTTATAATTGTCAGATTATGTATTAACAATATAAGCAGGTATAGCGCTTGCAAACATATGAATCAAAGCAAGTGCAGCCATTCAATTTCCTTGTATTCTAATGTTGAACATTAGCAGGTGTTGTCAATGAAAGAAACAGAGTTTCAGTATTTTCAAAAGTTATCTTTGGTAATTAATAGGAATGTATGTCTAGAAAGAGATGGAGCCATTTTAAGTGCAGTTTTGAACCAAAGGTTTGTTGATATCAGTGTTGAAATCTTTCATTTTTCAATCTTGGATTTTTGCGGTTTTAAAAAATGCTTGAAAGTCGAAAATATCTCTCAAGCAGTAAGAGATAGAGTGATTTAAAGCTGATTTGGAACTGTATCAGACACTGGACATTTTCCAGACTTGATGTTAAATTTTTTAAATTTTTGGCAGCCATCTTAGATTTTTGTTACTTTCCAGTATTTTTGAATATCGTAATTATCTTGGAAATGGTAAAACTTAGTGCAATCACCCCTTGGTGATTGCGTGTCAGTCGGTTTGTACTAGTCCGTGTAATAAACTCGTCCGTCTGCTTGTGGGCCAATCATTTCTGCTGTTTCTGTTTCAACCAATCAGAAGCTTTTATTGTTTTAGCTAGTGCAGGGACCTCATTCAGTGTCATTATATATCTAGAGTTTGATGAATGAACATTGGGAAATAAAAATCTTAATTTCTTCCATTGATTTTAGCTTTTAGTTATGGCTTTGTGTACATGTTGTCACTGAACCTTTTTCTTTCTGTCGTTTGTGTGGTCACGCTAGTGACGAAATCTCGTGTGGATATGCTTGCATGCAAAAAGTGCGGGACTGAACACGAAAAACCTACTGGTAATAAATGTGAACGGTTTAAAATGGATAAAGAAGAAAAGAAAGACAATACTAAGGAACAATCTGTTAAGAAGACACCAAAGAACAAGCCGTCCACGTCTGGGTCATCACAGGACAAGATGATGGAGCTCATGCTCGCGTCTATGTCATCTGTCACGGAAAAGTTAGCCGCGATGGAGGAACGTATCACGGGCTTGACAGAGAAATCTCACGACATGATACAAGAATCTTCCAGTAGCCGCAAATCCCGTTCACGTGAGAAGTCAAAGAAACGTGAATCTTCAGACGAGAGACAGAATATCTTCACTACACACTCCGTCATACAATCTGATACAGGTATAGCTTATTCTAAAGTGTTCCCGGACACGGCTGTAGCATTAAAACACACAGCCACACCTGCCAGAGTGAAGAAACTTAAGAATGACGCTGACTTGGGAGTTGCTCCACTCTCGCGAGAACTCATTCCAACGACACCTTATTCGTTTGCTAGTTTAGCCACTCCGGCGAGAGTTACATCCACCATCACGCGTCCCATTCCTGCTGTAACAGTTTCTCAACACTGGGAGACAACGGGTGACCTACAAAACAAAACAGAGTTTCAAGTACAAGACAAACAGCCTCAACGTGATTTTAATCAGAACATTTTATTACATACCGACCAGTACGGGAATCCCGTTCAGGTCCAAGCTATGGTTGAACCTACAGCAGTTCCCGTGCAGCCAGAGCCGGCTTTCTTTGAGAAACCTGCAGAAAGTGTTAACAACTCGCAGTCTATTGATGCGTTGAGAGCCAACCCCATGATACAGAAGTTAGTGGAGGAGAGAGTGGCAGTCCTCGAGAGTAGAATGAGATCTGAACTTCAACAGGGTACGAGTCACAGACGCAAGAGTGGACGTTACAACATTGCAGAAACACCACATAATGCCCCCCCATCTAAGATGGCCTAACGAGTCTTGTTTCACTGGGACACAAAGAAAACGCACTCCGTACGATGACCTCTCACTGGGTCAATTTGTGGTGGGATACATTAACAATGTTCTTGATGTACAGCATGTAGAGACAATGAAGCACATGCTAACGGAGTTAGGGGAAGTTGTGAAATTAGCAGAAAATCTTTCATGGCCAATCGCAAGAGGTGCGTTCGCAGTATCTATGCACAAAATAGAGGAAGAGGCTATCACATGGACAGACCGTCGTGTCTTGGCAGACAATAGATTGACATACTCTCAGTCGGCCGTTTTTAGTGGGAGTGTTACTATGTCCCCTAGACCACCAAATTCACCTCAGATTGCTGGGGGGACGAAAAAGATCGTTTGCAAATGGTACAATGAGAATTCGTGCCCTCACAACCAAGACCATTATGACACTACAGGGACGACTCTGTTTAAGCATGTATGCATGCATTGTTTTAAGAACTTGAAGCGTAATAACGCACACAGAGAACCTGATTGCCTCAACAAGAATCGAGTGTTTACCAGTGAATAGGGACACACCGGCCGTACTCTGCATTCTAATTACTATGACTGTAAATTTGGTGATGGGTGTTTGGCTGGGGTCCACCCCAATAATATTATTACTTATGAAAAGTGTTCTGCTCTTATTTGTAACGTCTACTCTTGTGTTTTAAAAATTCATGGCCTTGGGCCATACAATAACCTTTATGATAGAAAAGTTTCACACTTTATTGGTGCACCATTAATATCATGTAATCTCAGTCACATACTTTGTGGTGTGCCCATTATGTCTGATAAATCACATGTTGTGCCTATGACGGGCCACCAGGAGAGCTGGTCTCCCGAGTGTAATGAGAATAACATTAAAACTTTGTTTGACGAGAACTTGGGTTTTGTTACTGAAAACACCGACTTGTCGGACTTACCTTGTGACCTACCTGTGAACATGAATGATCCTATTGAATATCTCAGGGTCGTTGATCTCGTTCGGGCCTCAGGTCTTCCCAATTACAAATCTGCTAGGATCCCTCTGCCTTCAGGTTTTAATTGGGACTACATAGAACAGCAAATACAAGATTACCATGATAAAATTGTCTTAGACTACATCAAGTTTGGCTTTCCACTGAGTATAAACCCTGACTGCTCCATTAGATCTAACGCAACTGACAACCACTCTTCAGCTAAGGCATATGGGGACGAGGTCACCCAGTTCATACAAGAAGAGTTAAATCACGATGCGTTACTTGGTCCTTTTGAACAAATACCGCATCCAGCCTTTACTTGGTCTCCCTTGATGACACGCCCCAAGGGCACAGGTCGTCGTATCATCTTGGACCGCTCTTATGGTGACCACTCCCTCAATAAGGCCACAAATAGAGAATGCTTTGATGGTAAACCCTTTACTTTAAAACTGCCGTCACTGGACCACTTAATATCAGATCTTGAGAAATATGGTCCGGATGCCAGACTATTCAAGCTTGACATTTCTCGCGCTTTTAGGAACGTGAGAGTTGACCCAGCAGACGCCATACATCTAGGCGTCATGTGGCAGAACAAATATTATATTGATAAGAACCTGGCTTTTGGGGCTGTCCATGGAACAGCCATTTTCGAAAGAGTTTCTAATCTCATCCGCTTTATCTTGGCCAAGCAGGGTTTCAAAGTACTGAACTATATAGATGACATTTACGCAGTTTGTCATAAAGATACAGCTCAGGCAGCATATGAGACCTTGATTAGCGTTGTTGGAAATATTGGCCTCCCTATTAACATTTCAAAACTGTTCCCCCCTTCTACAGAATTATCTATATTAGGTATTGTGGTTAATGTTAACACCAGAACATTTAGCATACCAAACGAGAAGTTGGAGGAAATCTCGTCACTATGTCACGAGATGTTATTGAGAGATCAAATGTCTAAGCGTGAGCTACAGTCATTATTGGGGAAGCTGTTGTACGTCTCTAGGTGCGTGCGAGGATCTCGTATCTTTCTAAATCGCATATTACAGCTACTGCGGGATCACCAGAGTAGGAACCGTATTATTTTAACGCGAGAATTCCATTATGACCTGCTGTGGTTTCTCAAGTTTTTACGGTCCTTTAACGGAGTAGTGGTCTTTAGGCGTGCCAGGGCTTCACAAACAGTTTTCGTAGACGCAACTCTCACGAGAATTGGGGGAATTTGGGGCTCTCGGGCATACACAGGTGAGATCCCGCCTAACATCTCGTTCGAGACCTCTATTACCCAGCTGGAGATGTACAACATTGTCGTAGCATTGAGACTGTGGGCACGCGATTGGAGTAATAAAATAATTTGTATAAGGTGTGATAATGAGAGTGCGGTGTCGGTCTGCAATTCTGGTAAGACACGTGATAGTTTTCTCAATTTATGTCTGTATGAGTTGTGGTTACTGGTCTGTAAATATAATGTGGATTTACGTGTACAACATATTAGGGGCACAGACAATGTGATTGCGGATGCGTTATCCCGCAACAAGTGTGAAAAGGTAGGTCCAGTCACTTGGGAAACAGTAACAGACAGTATGTTATACATGTCTTTGTAGGAGTGCCTGTGCAGTCATACCCCTTGCTGAGGCAGGCACTGGCCAGAAGAGATCAGGGAATTAGGAAACACACTGCTAATCAGTATGACAGACAATTCAAATTGTTTTTAGCCTTCACCTTGTCAAGAAAAATTATACACATGGACTCCATATCTACCTTGTTACTGTTCTTGGAATTTCTGGCATCTAATGCTCTTACATACAGAGTGGTCATGAATTATATGTCAGCCCTAAAATCCATGTTTGGGAAATATGGTTGGTCCCCCCTGGCTTTTGAATCCCCTTTGGTTAAGAGAATGCTAAAAGGAATCAACTATACAGTCCATAACCAACCTACCCCTAGAGGCCTCTTTACTCTACAACAAATTCGTGAGATATCACGTCTCTGCGAGATCTATGAGTCCTCTTTGACATATCGAGCTGCCTTCTTACTGGCTTTTTATGGCCTTCTCCGCATTTCAAACATTGCCCCTCCATTCGCTAAAGCCTTTGATCCAGCAAAGCATTTGCTCAGACGAGACGTTACGTTCTTGTACCCAGGCACTCACATTGCGTTAAAATGGGCTAAGAACTTGCAAGCACCTGAAAGAACACACACAGTCAAGCTTCCACGGGTTCGGGATCCCATGTTGTGCCCTACACAGACCTTGCAACATCTCTTAAGCAAACGTGCGTTGAAACCCTCTGATCCGTTGTTCATATTGGATGACTATGCATTGTTATCACAATCTCACCTCAGGAGGCGTTTAGCTACTCTCGTTCGTAGTCTCGGCCTTCCCATTACGGGATTTGGCTTTCATACATTCAGACGTTCGGGTGCCACCTTGGCTTATGACTCTAACATCTCGCTCACGGCTATCAAAATGCATGGAGTGTGGAATAGTGACCCGGTCTGGTCTTACATATCGGATAACACATCACAATCATTACAGGTCCCCCTCGCTTTCCAAACGTTAGCAAATGCACTACCATAAATGCTGGTTGGGCTTGGGCTTTTATGTATATGCGTTTTGTACATCTCACTCTACACTCTAGGTCTCGTTTGAGATCTCGTACACATATACTCGCTAATGTGATAGAAACTAATAAACGTAGTTTGCCCAACTCTCGTTTATCTTTCTTCATTGTTCTTGTCCTATCAGCACGGCTTGCAATACTGACTGTTAGTGCAATCACCCCTTGGTGATTGCGTGTCAGTCGGTTTGTACTAGTCTGTGTAATAAACTCGTCCGTCTGCTTGTGGGCCAATCATTTCTGCTGTTTCTGTTTCAACCAATCAGAAGCTTTTATTGTTTTAGCTAGTGCAGGGACCTCATTCAGTGTCATTATATATCTAGAGTTTGATGAATGAACATTGGGAAATAAAAATCCCCGTCCCTCCCTCCCTCATTGTATTATGTGTTTTAACAACATTTTAGTTTCATGTGTAATTTTAATGTGAACCATACAGGTGTTATGGGCTTTTATGTATATGCGTTTTGTACATCTCACTCTACACTCTAGGTCTCGTTTGAGATCTCGTACACATATACTCGCTAATGTGATAGAAACTAATAAACGTAGTTTGCCCAACTCTCGTTTATCTTTCTTCATTGTTCTTGTCCTATCAGCACGGCTTGCAATACTGACTGAGATAGCAATTTCAACTTCAGTGTTATCTCTGCAGAATACTTACAGAATTTTGTTTTGTGTTTGTGGTGTCCTATCCCAATTCTCCTGACTTTACCCAAAATGATACCAAGCTGATTTTGAACTCTGGGGGTTATTTAAAACAACTGTAGGAAAGAGAGATGGCAAAAAGTGAGTTTCCCATTGATGTCACTTGGCATTAAAAACCCAAGTATGACAAAAATGAAAAGAGAAGTCTCATGAACTGCTCCCCACCATGGCAAATTATTAAAATAAGTTTCAACATCTAGTCCTGGACACTCTTGGTGACTTTATGTACCAAGATCTTCTCTTGGGACAAGATCACCCACCTCCATTAGAGTAAGAAATTTAAAATATTATGACAGATCATATGACCATAAAGATATGTCGACTCATCCTAAAATATGTTACAAGGCATTTACAATTGAAAATATTACATGTGATCAGTCGGGAGTTAAAAGCTTATATGCAAGTTGAATATGAGACAAATGTCTACAATGGTTGCAATTAAGCTACTTATATTTCTAAACTCTTAAGAACAGGCGTAAGACTGTCAGGATTACTTCCTAAAATGCACAAGCTGGTTTCCCATTGCAATGTAAACTCATGACTGTGAAATTAAAGTATTATTAAAGTCAAAGATCCCAGAAAGCTGTTTTGGGCTTAAAGTGAACAAGAGGTTTAACTAACAAATGTGGGGAAAAGGTATGCTCTATCAATTCTGATGTGTAAATTAAACTTCACTAATTGAGATACTCGGCACTACAACCAAAATATTGTTTCCACCGACTTTCTGGTAAGTTGTCAGTTTTCCCTTCATTTTCACGTAGGGGAAAGATAGAAGTGCCAGTATCTAATTTAATACATTAATAATATATTTATTTGGGATTTTATGTCGCTTTCAACACTGAAAATGTCATATCCTGATGGGTAGTTTTATGGGCAGAGGAAACCAGTACATAGAGCTGCTCGAAGTTCAGTACTGTAAGTTGTCGACCACTGGTAAGAAACTACCAACATCCTGTCCCTGTGTTGCCATGGCCTCTTGAACATGTTAAGTCAGGACAAAAATGGTCACTTACAAAGGTTAAATATGCAGCAATCATCACATTTAGACCTTCATGAGTTTACTGGAGATACAACTGACAGTCTATGGCTCCCTACCACATAAACAGGGTGATTGGAAGAAAAGCTAATGGAAATGGGGTATAAATATGTGGTGAAAATTCTTAAAATAATTATGGGGCTCATCAGGACTTAGCCTAAACTTAGATTCAAAGCTAAGATATTTATCTTCGACCTAGGCTAAGAATGTATTCTTAGGCTTAGAGGAGTTCACAAAGCAGATAAATCCAAGTTTTGGCTAAGTCTTAGGCTGAAAGTTAAATCCACATAAATATAGGCTTAACTTTATACATTTTCTTTAACTTAACTTTATACATTTTCTCCACTTTTATAAGGTTATAGTTAAATTTAAATACAAATCTATACAACACCTTCCTCAAGTAGTTCCTAGAAACTTGTTAGACGGTTAGAAGGTTTTCTATTGTAAAAGCAATTCCTTTATGCTTTAACTTGAAACAGTGAATGGATAGGTTTGTTCAGGCTTGTTTTAATTTTCAGGCATAGCCAACTGTATGGAAAGAGGTATATTGTCTGCAAAAAGTACTTTACATAGCTATGATACTTTTTCGAAATGGAATTTCAAAGTTTAAAAATATCTGTGGCTGCCATATTTAAAATAATGTTCCCATTCTAAGTTGGTCACTTTCTAATAATTTTAAGAAAAAGATAAGTGAATGAATACATAATATGCCTGTTTGAATTCAAATAGTTTGTGACTGTATGGATACTTTCAAATTTATATGATTTCGCCCTATCCTTTCATGTAAGTTATTTAAAACCATAGCAATTTTCTCATATATAAAATGTGCCAAACAAAGGTCATATGTCACAACAGTATATTTTAAGTATAATTAGATTGCACATTAAAGTCACATGGCGCAGAAAACCACTGTGGTTATATGATAAATCAACCTGAGCTTGATTTTAGTTGTGACTTATTTAATCTTGAGACTTAGCTTACAAGAAAGGCTCATTTTTAAGTTTTGGTATATTATATATGACTATGTCTTATTTCCAGGGCCCTCTGGTTTGGTGGCCATAAAGACCTTGCTGACAGAAGGTCACTTTGTTCAAGGCTTTGAAAAGAACGCTTTTACTGGAGGGATGTGGAATTATGATGAACACACAAATACTCAGGGTGAAGAACATGGATATGTTGACTGCAGTGGCATATCACACAGTGTCTACAGTTCCCTGCATCTGCTTACCTCTTCTTATTGCAGTACCTTTTCTGATTACATGCCAGAAGAAATTTTCAAAAACAAAAACCATTTCTGGACACATCAAGAATATTCAAGTTACATTCACAATTATACTGAACACTTTCAGCTGAGTCATTATATTAGATTTTCAACAACAGTTTTAATGTTGACAAAATGCAGTTGTCCCGAAAAAGGATGGAATGTTACCTATGAAGATGCAGATGGCTTAAAGGAAGAGTGTTTTGAATTTGTGTTTGTTGCTAGTGGTTCTTGCTGCTCTCCCTATTCGCCAGATGTAGAAAATATTGAGAGCTACCAGGGCACTCTTGTCCATAGCAGCCAGGTGAGAAGAGAGACATCATTGTTTAGAGATAAGAAGGTGTTGGTGATTGGGGGAGGATTTTCAGGTGGAGACATGGCCATTTCAGCTGTGAAGAGTGGTGCTGAGGCTGTTTACTGGTCTCTGACAAGGGGACACAGAAGTCACTGGTGTTTTGATAGATATGTACGTGGTCAGTATGGTTTAAAACCATGGGATGTGAGGACGAGCCGGAAGCAGTATAAGCAGAGAATGGGAGAGTTCTGGGACCTGTTGAAACCAGTGCTGGTACCTTTGAGCAGTGATAAATATCACACAAAGCCAATGATACCAGGTGATGCATTATCTGTGGCTGATTCACACTTTCTGAAGCAAGCATATGAATCAAAAGAGATTATTAGAGTATCTCCCATTATAGGTATAGTAAACTCTGGAAAAGATGTAGAGCTTAGAGATGGAAACATTCTTAAGCGAATTGATGTCATTGTGGCAGCAACAGGCTTCAACAAGAGATTTCCATATTTAGATGACATCTGGCCAGTTGAAGAACAAGAGAAATGTCAACTTTTTCAACATGTTATATGCCCAAATAAGGAGCTTGATGGTATAGGCTTTCTCACCATGGTAACAGGTCCAGTGTCCTTGTTTATTGTAATGGAAATGCAAGCTAGATGGCTTTGTAAGATGTTGTTGCCAAGAAAATATGATGTTAAAGGTCATTTGTATTCAAAGACTCACAGACAAGAGATGGTTGATAATATACCAGAAATGTGCACTCTTCTCGACCCACATGCTTACTTGGATAATTTGGCTGGTGATCTTCAATGTATGCCCCCTGATCCAGATAGTTTGTTGGAATCACGAAACTTGCAAGATATCCAACTTGCTATTGCTCTTCTGCATGGCCCATTGATTGGGGCACAATATAGACTTGTTGAAATGGCAGGGCAGGGGGATGTTAATGAATCTGCTCTAGAAAAAGTAGTCAGGGTAGCAAAATTAGTATTAGGTGAGAAATATCAAGAACTCGTAGATGCTATAGTAAGCAAATACAACCAAGCAGAAAATAATGCCAAGTGAAAATGTCCAGTTACACAGCTGCACATCATGTTATATGGCTGATACATTGTTGACAATAATCATAAGACATCAATAATAATAATAGCAAAAATAATTATAATAATTAAAGACAGTTTTTATGGAATCCTTGTTGCACAACATGCTTCCACAGCCTTGTCACAACAGCCTTGTAGCGACAACAGGAAAAACTTTTGGTACCAAATTTTGTCTTGCATTTACTTCAAGAATATTTTCATTTAACTCACACATCAAAAAGACATTAAACAGTCTTAGAATAGAATCTTAAGATTGTATAATTTACAAGTCATTCCTTGTCCATTGTGTTGTTATTTATCTACATTGCCACAGAATGTGTAACTGTGACAGACACCTTTAAACCCACCTTGACTACTAAGATGAATTATCTACCAAAGGTCAAGAAAATAAACTTTTTTGTAAATGTTTTACAGAAACAAATCACGATTATGTTTAAAGAAGCAAATAAACATTTGTCGACACAGAACTCAATTTTAACCCGACCTCTGAAGATTTGGGTTACCAGAGGGAATAATGGTTATTTACAAATACACTGGTCTTATACCTTGAACCAACATATATTACAATTTTAAAAGAGAGAAAATTTTGGTTCATATGTCTTCTTTTTTATAATTAGGACATGCAATTTACAACTAGTTTATGACATAAATACTTTAGTTGAACCTTGAAAAAGCTTACTTTGAAAAAGTGGATATGTTAGAAATATTACAATTAATTCTTTGTTATTTTAATTGCAATGATTTAAGAAAAAGCGGGAAAAACTTGTCCAGGCTATATCTCAGAAACTAAAGATATTGGAAGTTGAAGCTTGATAGGAACATTGGTTGGGGTGTAGGTGTGCACCACCATGGTGTGACCTTGATTTGACCTTTGTACTTGCCATAGTGACCTTGAGTTTGAAAATCTTGTCCAGGCTATATCTCAGAAACCATAATGTGTAGAAAGTTGATACTTCATAAGGACATCGGTTGGGGGTATCGGTGTGTAACATTATGGCAAGACCTTGATTTTATTTTGGACCATGCTGTAGTGACCTTGACCTTTAAACTCTTGTCTGGGCTATGTCTAAGAAACAGTAAGGTATAGCAAGTTGAAACTTTGTAGGGACATTGGTTGGGTGGTGTAGGTGTGCAATGTCATGGTGTGACTTTGATCTTACTATGGACGTTGCTGTTTTGACCTTGACTTTAAAATCTTGTCTGCGCTATATCTCAGAAACTCTAATTTGTAGGAAGTTAATATTAGTTGTAGACATTGGTAAGAATATGTAGGTGAGCAACAATATAGTGTGACCTTTATTTGACCTTGTTGTAGTGACCTTGACCTTTAAAATCTTGTCCGGGATATATATCAGAAACCATAAGGTACAGGAAGTTGATACTTGGTAGGGACATTGGTTTGGTATATAGGTGTGCAATGTCACGGTGTGACCTTGATTTGATTCTTGATTAAAGATTCTTGATTCTTGCTGTAGTTACCTTGAATTTTGGGCTATATCTCAGAAACTGTAAGGTTTAGGAAATTGAAACTTGGTAGGTACATTGGTAGGGGTGTAGGTGAGCAACAACCTAGTGTGACCTTAGTTTGATCTTGTTGCAGTGACCTTGACCTTTAATATCTTTTCTGGGCCATATCGCAGAAATTGTAAGGTGTAGAAAGTTTATTCTTGGATGGGGCCATTGGTTGGGGAGTATAGTTATGCTGTGTCATGGTATGACCTTTCACCGTGGCTTTGCTAAAGTGTTGTCACCTACCATATTTGAGATATATTTCCCTTTTCACAAAGATATATGGATTGATGTAACTGATTATTATATATACTTTTACTTAACTGAGCTATTTTTATTGGTAGCTAAACTTTAATAAAGTTTACAGTTTCATAATTTACAGACATTTTCTGTCTCTTAAACATTATTTTCTAACATTATTTGGACCTTTACATAACTAACATTGTTTTTCTTCTTTTTACTTTTATTATTTGATGTAACACAGTTTCAACAATTCTTACATGTTTGCAGTCCTTCTTTTAATATAACACAGACCAGCAAGTTTTTCATAGGGGCTAGTAAACTTTGTTCTTTATTTATACAGGAAAATTATGTTTACGCGCATAAGATTGCCTATTTTTTAAATGGGCTGGCCACAGCTGACCAATATTGTCCCTTTCACAAAATGGGCATATCAGTTGCCTATTTCACGCAAGGAGCAAAATTCTTGCCTATTTCACAACATTTTCACTTAGAGGCGTCAAACCCATACAGAGGTTATTGCCTGTGATTAGATGCCAAACCTGCTAACCCACCAGGCTACTGAGCACCTTATCAGATTGCTTTGCAAAATAAAGAACAATCACACGATTGTGTCTGTAATATACCTAAGTTTGATTCTGATCCTACTGAAATTGTGGATTCATTATATAGAACAGGAAAAGAGAAGAGATGCAAACAAGGTACTTGTTGGAGGTGCTTGTTGGTGCTTCTTGAACATACTCTGTGCATATAAATTCATCAAGATTTCATCACTGTGTTAAAAAAACCCAAGCAACCTAAAATGTAGGAATTAAAGATATCACCACTGTACCCAAGATAAAAAATGAGAGAAATTGTATGAAATTACAAACATATTTAATTTTATCATGGGGGGATCACCATTGCTTTATCATGGTTTCTAAGTAGCATACACTACTAATTCAGCTATCTTAAGTTTACAGTTATAGTGTTTGATTTGATCTGTCAGAGAGTATAAAAGATAGTTTTCCCCTTTCAACAGCAACAAGTACATATCTTGGCACGCACTTTGTGCATCTTTTATGTTTTCTGATAGCTTTGAAGACACATCGAAACAGATAAGAATCAAGTGAGGAAGTCAAAAGCTAAAAAACTTATTCTAATAGTGAAGACTGGTTTCAATCATCTTGATAGCATATGCTTCACATACTTTTCTGTGATTGTTAATTATTGTAAAACTACATATTGTAACTTCCGCATGTATAGCTTTTGAAGTATGGAGTGCCGTGTTCATGCTGATTTAAACGTCCATTTAAAAAGTGCATACTTTTTTTGCATTTCTTTGACTGAGTCCTTTTTTAAAAATATGATTTAGCAATATGTATGGTATTTCTGTGAGAGCTGAATAAGCTGAGAATGTATGCAAGAGGAGCAGCTGTTTGCAAGAAGCATTTAAGTATCAGGGTGGCTAGAAAGGTTTGCAGTAATAGGAGCAGGTATGTATTGACATTTAGTTTGGTGATCCCTGTGAAGGGCTACGTTGAAAAGTTTGGACAAGAAGTTAGTTTGAGCACAGAGGAACATGCAACACTCAATTGTTACAACCATTAACGTATCAATAACCAATACTGTATCAGCTAACCAATAATATAGCAAAAATTGACCAATAATGTATCATCAATCAATAATGTATCATAATTAACCATTAATGTATCAATTCTCTAACCAATAATGTAAAAATCACTTGCTCCAATAACGTATCAACAGGTAAGCAGTAATAATGTAACATCCGTTAATGTATTAAGCAACATTTGAGTTGATACCAAACACTCATTTCCCACAGATGATAAAATGCCCAAGCACAAACCTACACACATATACTCTCATATGTGCCTAACCAGCTATCTATCTACATACCTACCCATCTACATTGAGTTGGTGAGCTGTAAACCACCTCATCATTAGTGGAAAGTTGCAGTATTGTATGGTACTGGAGCAAAACTGTAGTTTCTTTAGGTCAACGAGGTCTGCAGTGGCCAAATAATTAGCAACTTTGCATCTTATCACATGTTGCCACCTCTGTGTGTGGGGGGTTGACTCCCGCAAAAGGAAAGTCCTGTGGCCCTCTTTGACTTTTGGTTGTTCAAGGGGATGAATAATCCTCAGCTTTGCCCTTGGACCTTTCTTTTAGGTCAGTTGTGTAGTGATTATTATATTCACCAAGAAAAAAAATTAAAATAATATCAGTATGAGGTCCATGGTTTATTAAATTATGCAGTAATGCTCCACAGAACATAGCCAAGACACTGCTTAATAGTTAAACCTTAGGTTAATATATCCTGGATGCATGTTGTGCTGTTGACATATTAACAGTGGTTTGCTACCAACTTTGTTAATACCAGTAATATTGTTGAAAACCAGGGGTATTGTGTGATACACTTTCACACATATTTAAAGGACTGATTGCAGTTATTGTTGCTTTGAAACAGATTATGGATGCTCTGAAGTACAACAACCTTTCATATCAAACAGTCATTCAGCATGCAGGTTTAACAGTGGTATAACAATGATAAATTTTACATTGTCACATGTGGCCCATTTTTGAAGGTAATCAAAGCCTTGTTGTAACAAATCTTTGCTTGTCACACTATCCCGGATCTATAGGACTACAGTTTTATTTATTGTTTGAGGTTAAACCTATGGCCACGCTGCTGATTGGCAAGTTTCATTGTTTTTTAATGCTGACATCCTTAATTGTGTTCTGTTGAAAACCTTAGCATATGAAATTATTGCTGCTTAACTTGTTGATATGTTACTGGAGCAAGTGATTTTTACATTATTGGTTAGAAAATTCATACATTAATGGTTAATTATGATACATTATTGGTTAACGATACATTATTGGTCAATTTTTGCTGCATTATTGGTTAGCTGCTACATTATTGGTTATTGTAGAAATAAACTACGTATGCGCGGACTTTATTGGCCATTCAATCACAAAAATAACCTCAAATAAAGAACGAGGGCGAGGGCCGAAGGCATAACACTCGATCCCCAAAGCAAAGCCTGCCTGTCCACCCTCATGGTTGGAAAGGGTCAGGGGTAAGTTCTTTCACTGTAAATCATCGCCCTGTTTAAGATCCCTGTTTCCGACCCAAAGAGGATTTGTTGACAAATTTCTCTGACCGATAGCTGATTCAAAGAACCTTTTTTTTAATGAAGTGATATAGATATATCTGGAATATATACCTTCCTGGTATCTGTATTATATTCCACTGTAGGCAAGTTCTATTACTGATGACTGTTAGAAAAAAAGGTTTGTGAAGTGAAATATATCTATAGATATATCTGGAATATATATCCCTTGTATTTGAAATATATATCCCTCGTATTCTAGGGGTGTACTTTTACTGTTTCCATTGCCCCGTGTTCTATCCTTGTTCTAATCTTGTTGAATTTCCCCCAGCCTTTGCTTATTATTTTGAACAATTTCAGAAAATTGATTGATTGGACGTTACAATGAAACAATGTTCATCAGAATCCCAAAGCTTATCTCGTAACACCAGTGTCAATGTGTTATTTAGCATTTTGACATTTTTACCAATTTGATATTTGTGATTGACTGTAATCTCTAGCCAGCTATAAACTTGGGAGCTGATCTGGCTGACATACGTCTTATGAACTGGTCCCAACAATGGTAAATCATTAAATATCTTATAACACCAGACCCTGAACCCTAGTGGTGGATTTTACACAGATATTCAATTTGATAAGATCACTCGTTGAAAGACTGAAAATACTGTGATATAACAAAGTATGTTTGTTGCTGAAATGGATAAGTATCAAGGATGCATATTTTAGCTTGAAATTTCAATGTACCAATTGGACGGGATATAATGGGGTATAGTGGAGCCCCAAGCTCAATGCACAAGATACTCTAACTCCAAATGTCATTGCTGCCTTTAGAATGGGACATTAAAACTAGGTCTTTGACTTTTGACCTTAGCTCATAGGCTTTGGTTAGAATGTAGTAGTACACAGATTAAGTAAAATGAGGCCGGGGTTCGGTTCCTGACCCATCTCACTTAGAAAATGTCAATCGTATGTTATTCTCTTTAAGTTTTTGATATGATACAATAGTATTTTAATCATATAATAATAAAAACAAGAGTGTCCTGAGTGAGAATAGACACCAAAATGAAACCTCAATTAAATAAATTGCTTTATGCCAATTGGATGTATTGCCCCAATATTCCACATCCGATATCCACCATTTCTCGCTCTTCTTTCTGTGATCAGTAATGGCTTCATGGTATTTGAGGGAACACCATTCCAGAAGAAAGAACTGCATATCTTTAACAGAATGGCCCTGTTCTGTGAAGTGTTTAGAGACTGGGGTAATTCTGGAATCCTTAGGTTTAGATACAGACAGTCTATGTTCAAAGATTCTTTCCTGAACGGGCGTATTTGTCACATTTTCTACATGTGATAAGGTATATGATATGACTGATCTCACAAGTTTTGTGAGGGATACTGGTCAAGGGGTAAATTCTATGTGTAATTTTACACTTGACCTGGGTGATAAGTGTTATAAGAGGACAATATGTACACTTTCCTAGTCGTGTACAATATGTGGGTCTAATTGTATGCTTCTGTACATTAGATGGGGGTATGGAATCTGTGCTCTGGTTAACAGATTCCTAAGGTTGGGCAATTTTCTCAATCCCACTAATGGTTTATCTTTGAAAGTATTGACAGTCATTGCTGTGTTCAATAATGTTCCAATTCAAGTGAATGAACTGTTTAATGTCTGCGTTACAAGGGTTAAAATTGGCGATCATGACAGGTGTGCTTGTCTTTGGTTTTTGTCATTGGATATTGGTGTGGAGTGAAGAGACATCTAAAGTGACCAGTAAGGCCCCCTCGGGTATTTGACCCAGTTGTTTAAGTCTGCTAATGAAGTGCTGAGTGTCCCTTACATATGATTGGGTTTTGGGCACATAATCTTTAATATGGGCAGCTACAAATTTGCTAATATTGCAGGTAGGGTGTCCTATGGAGCTGCAGATTGGTCTACCTTGGACCTGTTTCTTGTGACCTGTCTTCTGTAACAGGTAGAATCTGCCTGCTTTGAGATTTTTAATTTGAAGGTACTCAAAATTTTTCTTTGTGACAAGTTTGAGATTTTTCATTTCAGTAAGAACAGTCCATTTTAAAAGCCCTTTTAAAACCGTCTAATGTTTTATTAGGAGGGCTAGGTTTCCAGCTAGATTTAGTTTTGAAATTTTTATGAATTTCTTTGTATGGGTCTGATTCTATTATAGACTCATTACACTCTGTTTTTGAAGGGTGGTTTTCCTGAGGTTTGAAAAACTGCATTAGTTCCAATCTTCTATGGAACTCCTTAAAATCTTCCCAGATCTTAGATTTATCAGGTGCATTTGGCGTTGGGCAAAAAGTGAGTCCCTTCTCAAGTGCCCTAATTTGGTGTTCAGTTAGATGGACATTAGATAGATTGATCACATTGTGACCAATATAGCATTGTTCCCTCAAATACCACGAAGCCATTACTGATCACAGTAAGATGAGAGAGAAATGGTGGATGTGGAATATTGGGGCAAAACATCCAATTGGCATAAACCAATTTATTTAATTGAGGGTTCACTTTGGTATCTATTCACACTCAGGACACTCTTGCTTTTATTCTTGTCTGTATATGAACCCCTTTAAATAACAAGGTGAACAGCTTTTTATTGCACACCACCATAAGCACCTAAAAACACATTTTTCATTTTTAATGGGCAAAAATATCATTATAGGTGAAAAAAGTTTTGTGACGTAATCACAACAATTATGCCAATGACGTAATTTAGAAGATAATGATATGACGTCACAAGCCAGGTTACTAGCTCACTTTAGCTTACAGAAGCTGGAAAGTTATTCACTAGGGTCAAAAAACAATTCTAATATAAATAAAATCTATTAGTGGGATTACATCTGTATATAAATATTTAGATGAAAACCAATTATGTATGTGGATTTTGCAATAAAGCATTTACGAGAAATGCTTCACCTAAAAGACACAAAACTAATGTGCATATGAGACAAAGCACTCATCACTGTATTACATGCAAGAAATAATATAAAGGGCATGAGGATTTAGTAACATACTCCAAAGAGTGTTTATCTAAACTACTAGAGGATGATAATTGTGATACTGTGCCCACCACTAGGACACCCAGAGGTACTAACACACCTAACTCTTGAAAATACAGCCCAGTGCCTCAAAAGGGATTCAAACCAAACCCTCAGTTTCCTCTAAAAATGACCAACTTGAGGATATGTGTGCAAGAAAACCCACAAGACCAAGCCTGGTTATTCCAAAGTGCAAAAGGGATACCCTTATTGTGCCTGAATCGCTCAAAAGCAACCCACAGGAGAAAACAAGCACTGTGGATAGGTGTTAATAGACAGTAAAATAAAACAACAGTTTATTTTATTAACATTTATTTTACATAACTAATCTTTTTAACATTATTTAAAATTAAATAATACATTTTTAAACCAATAGAATATTGACTCTACCCAAGAAAGATCATCACAACTTAATGTGCAATAATTGTCTTCTGAAGAACATTATCTACAAATGACAGTGTAATAACTCAACCACATTATTCATAATACACACACATTTTTATAACATGTTAATATGTCATATTATGTTTTGTAATAAATAACTGTGATTTTCTTATAACTTATTTCTGGGTTCATATACACTAGAAATTCTTATCTATTCTTACCTGTAGATTATGGATTCATCCAGCATAGGTAACTATATACAATACAGTGACTATCACAACTGGGTTTAGAAATGGATGGAATACACACCCACACTATAACCAATTATGACAGCCACATAAATCTGGCATTACTGCTCCTACTTAAAACCCCACCCACAGTCCATCTCCCAAACATAGAGCGACTGTAAGTATTTAATAACCCATTTAAACTAATAGGGGAACTAGTAGGTGAACTGGGTCAGCAATTTTGATCATATACCTGTAAAGAGTGTAAATAACACTAGGGTAACCCTATCCCTAATCAGAACCAAGAGACTGACAACCCTAACAGGAAGTGAACAAACATCTTTTGGGAATAAGATAAATACATAACAATTAGTAATATATCCTATAACTTAACAATTGAAAAAACCAAGAGATGTCCCCCAATTATCATTATGTATATAAACTTTGATAATTTCCTTAAAAAGCACTTTGACACCAATACCCTGCACCCTATGCACTGCACCAAAATGCACTGCACCGGTGCTATTTACCGGTGTAATTGCACATCTGAAAAAGTACTTCAGGGGGAGTGTTAGACTTTTTCTCCAGCCTCTGATGAGATAGCACACTTTGACTATCAAAATACAGTTGTGTATAACATTACAACAGTATAAGGCCCAACTCTATATAAATTTGGTATAAAGTGAACTTTATCTGTGACTACCATCACTTCTGCATTTGTTTCCTTTATATTTTAGTCATATAGTTTTTAAATCCTAATTGTCCTCAGTGGCTTATCAGGTTTGTAGGTTTGGCATCTAATCACAGGCTGTCACCTTTGTGTGGGTCAGACTCCCAAAAGAGACAGAGCTGAGGAGCTGTCCCAATATGGTTCTTGGTGGCCTAGGACTTAGCAGTCTGTCACCTCTGTGTGGGTTCGAATACCACAAGTGACGAATACTGAGGACCTTTCCCAATATTATCCCGGCAGATGAACAAGACTTAAAATTCTAACGTTGAACTTTATGTGAAGTCCACCTGAATAATATGAGAAAAGAATATGCTGCTAAGGTATATGTTGTGGCAAGAGTTTGATTTCATCTTTATAGCATTTATATATTTGTTGTGAATCTTTTTACAGTGTCAAGTTTGACATGGGTCCCCTGATTCAAAGTCAGATGGGATAGACTCTCCAAAACTACTTCTCTCTCCCTTTCTACTATTTCCATGGGGGTTTGGAATTTGAAAACTACTGTCGTGAATTCACAGGGTGAATATTTTTTTCTGTGTCATATACAACATTTCATCCTGTTTCCTGTCAAAGGCAGATTACAGGCCATAAAGGCCTTAGTGGTGGTGGACCAATCTACATCCATGTTCCTGTTAGCGCCACCCTCTATTTTCTTAAAGATTTATGCTTTTTGATAGAAAATATGTTCACCACGTCATATATAATTATGAAATTGATCTTCCACATTGGTAATTTATTGTGTAACTGTGATTGTCTTCAATTAATTTAGGGGTGGTCGTGAATTGGTTCACCACTGCTTTCCTGCTTATTGACCTTAATGATTCAGAATATGAAACAAAAATGAGAAAACCATGGGCTACGAATTTTGTTTATATCAGATTCTACATGTAACGTCCCCTTCAAAGTCAAATGATAATATATCAGGGAGCCCTTGTTTCTTACTTGTTGAATTATCACAGTGTGGTACTTCTGAGTAATATGCAGCAACCTCTATTGTACTAATTGAAGAGGTTAAGCCTAGACGACCAATCAGAATTGAGTTTAAAAATTGGACCAATGCCACCACTAATGCCTAACCGTACAACACGGTATTTTAAAAAATCACTGGTGAAGGGAATCACTTGGCTATTGCCCCAAAACAAAAACCCATGCAATTTGTTTAAAACTATAAAATGACATAAATACCCTCTCTCCCCCGAAGGAGAATAGTAAATGTTTTGTGAACCTCGTCCAGTTGTCTCTCTACACGCTTATCTTGAAAGCAATGCATTGGATCAAGTTCATATTTTCACATAACGTGGGTCTACGTTAGCTTCCTCCTACTCAAAGGTGAGGATAAAACCTTGAAGCTAAAAGCTTTAGCCCGATTCACACTACTGGTTTTATACCACATGCTACCAAAAACATGAATGAGTGACATGCTTTTATAAACCACAGAATATGCCTTCAACTACCACATGAAAAATGTCTCTGCGGTGAGTCACGGTTAGAAATTTATAGGCAATATTTTATCATTTCCGTCGAACTCTCAAGGAATGGGACAGCAAGCCACTGTAATACAAGTTCCCATAGGGACGTCAGATGGTAGTTGAAGGACATTGGTGTTTTGTCTTATGCCTATATCATAATTTTTTAATATCTACGGGTAATAACAGGGTAATAATTAATAAGAAATTACTTCCTGCTTTTATGCAAAGGAATTAAGTTGCTACTTTCATTCTCTCAAGAAATACACACCTTTGTAAAGATAGGTGATAAATAAATATTAATGGTTGGATAATATATGTGCAATAAATTACTTAAGTACCTATAGATTCATCTCCTCATCATAGCCACAAGATAATTTACTTTTAAATCTGTTGGCTTGTCTAAGAATTTCCTTTTTCACATTTATGTTTTAACTACATTTAAATACAATTTATATTGTTCCTATAAGTACACATATTTATACATTTCCGAGGGCCCCCAAGACGAGTAGGAGAATGAATGGGATTATAGAATTTATTTAAAAACACTCTTTAACAGTTTGCTAAATCACATTCCCTTTTGTGAAACGCACTCACATTTATCTTACAGACATTTGTTTAAGCTTAATAGTTCTCATACAAAGAGGTTTTTACGGCTGACTTTTTTCGCCAAGAAGTGCAATGGAAAGACATTTTTAAAGGTAAATACAGACATGCTTTTCTTATTCTTCAAACTTATTGTGGATAGTTAATGTAAAACAATATTTCTGAATAATATCACTTGAGTCTTTTGATAAAAAAATATAAATTATGTCATTGTTCTCATTATATGTATACCAACAGTTGTACACATATTCTTATACGTAATTATGTTAAGCTGATGGATTTTAAATAATTTAAAAGTAGTATCAGTATCAAGGGCTATTTCCATACATGCGGCATCCGGTATCCGGCATCCCGATACAGCATCCGGGTCCGGTACCCGGCATCCGGTTGGTGTGTTTCCATATGTACTGACATAAATTGCTACTTAGCCGAATATTTGAGATTTTCAACCAAATTCCAATAAGATGGAGGGCTTCAGTATGAGATGTTAATCTTTTGCAAATATTTTCAAAAGTACTTTACCCACACACACAAAAAAAACAACAAAAGACAAATAGCATTAGACAGGTATTTGTACAATGTTTATGCTGGTTTCATTAAAAACTATCCAGAAATAAGAGAAAAATTCTAATTCAAAGTTTGGCCTTATATATACAACTACCTTACTTACATCAAGTACATCAAGCATACATAATAATTCCTCAGATACCTTTAGCAAATTTCCAACCTAACTTAATCAAAGAAAAAGCAGTAAAAGTTACAATAAAGCCTCTTTATTATTATTTAGATATAAATGTCATATTTTTAACTTCAATATTTCCATACCAATGTGTAATCTTTTTATTTCAATAACCAACTATTTGTTATTTTTTAAACTTATTTTCAGGTGAAGCCAAAACTTTTTTATAATTCATTGGCCATCACTACACCCAGTTGATTCTTATAAAAAGCACCATGAACTACAATAATTTCCCTTCAAAATGGTACAAATAAGTGAAATAATAAAATCTTTGTACAGAAATTTTCAGCCAAATACCAACAAGATGGAGGGTCTCAACTGGTGTCCATTTCAGTTAATGGAAGGAGTGATTTACAAGCATGTATAAATGTAATAATATTAGTATATATTACTTTATATTATTATATAATATATGTAGTTGAAAAGTGCATTCATTTGTTTTATTGCCTCAAAATAAATGAACAAATGAGGAAAAAATGACATTAAGTTTATTTTTTGTAATTAATCATGTACACTCATTTTTTTCAGTAGTTTGTGTTAAAATCTTGAGTTATTGACGTTGCATATGATTTCTGTTGGTTTATAAGCTTTAAAATGATACATTATTTGTCAAAATCAAGCAAAAAATGGCAATTTTATTAATTTTTATTTTAATTTTAATGTAATTTATATAATCGCATGTTGTTATATGGCCTACCTAGTACTATAGAGTGATGTCCTTCTGATGTAATTTATTGATTTTGTATACGGGATACGGCTAGAATTCAATTCCAGGATTGAAAGGCTTACCGGACGCCACATTCTGTGTTATAACCGTACCGCGTACCGCACACATAAAAACATCTCTTCTATTTTTAATTAAAATTGAAAATTGCCGTTTACCGTATCACGGATGCAGCCTGCATTATACCTGATGCCGTGCGTATGGAAATAGCCCTTCAGGCATGTCATTTTTACATGCATATATTTATATATGTTATGTACAAGTTGAGATTTTGTACAAGTTTCAACTTGTACAAAAAACTGGTACAAGTTGCAACTTGTATAAGCAGTTTGTAAAAGTTGCAACTTGTACAAGATTCTAACTTGTACAGAATTTCACCATTGAATAATCCCAACTTGTACAGTGTTGTTATACAAGTTAGATTTAAAAAGAACTTTAGTTAATTTAATAAATTAACAACTTTATTGAAAATATTTCTTATTTTATATGTATAAATATCCAAATTAATGTGGAGTATATATTTTTCCATAAAAACTAACACTATATTTACAGAAAGACCCTGAAAAATTTGCCAGTAATACTTAAAACACAAAAAAAGTTATTAATATATGTATATTAATATATTAAGTTGATATTTTAGTTGATCACTCAAGGTTCAAGTTATTTACATGTTTATCATGCAGAAAAAAATTAAGCTGTGTTAAATACTAGGTTCAGTATGAATGTGTGGTGTTCCTTATTGATGCCTATTTGACTCAAGCTTTGATCCCAATAGAGTTGTAGAACTGTGGACTGGGATCTTTTTCCTTTTTAAAAATATTTAGGCAGAAAAACTTTTAAAAATAACAATCAGTTTTCAAAGATGAAAGTTAATAAAGTGGTAAGAAATAGAAATCTTCTAAATGCAATCAACTGTCTTGGTGTGGCTTCCTAAAGCACTCAGGCTATTTTGTGATTTACCTCAAGACAATAAACTAGGATCACAAGGGAAAGCATCAAAGGACAGATGTGAGTATATACATAATTGTAATTCATGCATGTTTTACATTAATAAAATCCTAGTATAGTCTTAAAATTCAGATGTGGTTTTATTACCATAAAAATAAAGATTATTTATCCCTGTGTTTTGGGGAAAAAATTATTATAAATTATAAGGTTATCAACCCCAACCCCAAAACACATACAGGCTTCAGTTGGGCTAGTATGACTCAAACTTTTAAAATTATATATATATATGCATTTAAAAGTGTCTAAATTGTGAAAAAATTATGAAAATATGCAGAACAGTTTGCTTTCTAATTAAAGAATTGTAATATACAGTGAATTTGTTTATTCACAAAGATTGGATATGTTGATTTTATGAATTTTAAAGTATAAATTCATTAAAATACATTGCTCAACTGATAAGTATTGAGCTTGTACAAGTTGCAACTTGTACAGGTCCAAAATTTGTACACGTTCCAACTTGTAAAAGTCAACCTGTACGATTTGCAACTTGTACAAGCTGTTTATGCAAGTTGCAACTTGTACAAAATTTCAACTTGTACATCACATATATACACATACATTTACATTGTTATATTCTAATCAACCAGATAATCTGTAGAAAGTGTTTTACTCTCCGGGCTGGTAGAGTATATAAAATGTGTAACTGGGATCATTCTTACGAAAGAGTATTAGCGCCACCATAGTGTTTCAAAAACCATCATATCATTTTTGTTGCAAACTTTATACTCTATCACTTCGCCAACAACAATGAAAACTTCGCCAACAACAATAAGAACTTCACCAACAACAATGAGAAATTCACCAATAACAATGTAAACTTCACCAACAATGAAAACTTCACCAACAATGAAAACTCCATCAATAATGAAAACTTCACCAATAATAATGAAGAATTCATCAACAACAATATAAAGTTCACCAACAATAATGAGAACTTCACCAACAATAATGATAACTTCACCAACAACAATGAGAATTTCACCAACAATGAAAACTCCATCAACAATGAAAACTTCACCAACAACAATGAAAACTTCACCAATAATAAGAACTTCATCAACAATGACAACTTCGCCAACAATACTGTAAAATTCATCAATAATGAAATATTTACCAACAACAATGAAAAGTTTGCCAACAATGCTGTAAACTTCGCCAATAATGAAAACTTCGCCAACAATGAGAACTTTGCCAACAATACTGTAAACTTCGCAACAATGAAAACTTTGCCAACAATAATGAAAACTTTACCAATAATAAGAACTTCACCAACAATGACAACTTCGCCAACAATACTGTAAACTTCACCAATAATGAAATCTTTGCCAACAACAGTGAGAAGTTTGCCAACAATGCTGTAAACTTCGCCAATAATAAAACCTTTGCCAACAATGAGAACTTCGCCAACAATATTGTAAACTTCGCCAACAATGAAAACTTTGCCAACAATAATGAAAACTTCACCAATAATGAAAACTTCACCAACAATGAAAACTTTACCGATAATGATGAGAAGTTAACCAACAGCAATAAAAACTCCACCAACAATGATAAAAATGTTGTCACAATTAGTAAAAATCAATCAGTAATGGAGGTGCTCCACTGATCCCAACCAACCCTGACTTCGAGTCTGTTTCAAAACCTGTGAGTCAAGACCATTTTTGAATGAAAAAATGCTATTTCTTAGTTACTAAAAAGCCAGGTTGATTCCAATTGTACTTTTATAGCAATCTCTGTCATAATGACATGCTGTAAGGTGCAACGTCCAACATTATAACAACAAAAATTATATGGTACAAACAGGGAGGTTTCATGCATTACACATTTAGACTGGCTTCCGTGGGTATTGTTGGCTGGTGGTTTGATTTTAAGGTAAGGATAGAAATACTTTGGGCAACTATTTTCAAGATTTTACATACCAGTAGTGCCATTTTAAAAACAGAGCATTGCTGAATGGGTAACCAGTGCATGGCCTTTCTTTTGGGGTAATATGAGATACTTTGTGGCTTTACAGTCAATTGTAGCAAGACTATTCTGAATGTACTGTAAGATGCATAGACCAGCAGCAGAGAAACTCTTGATCAAAGAGTTACAGTAGTCCAGCCTATTTCCTATAAAAGCACTGGCAACCATTAGAACAGCATCATGTGTTAGGTACTATCAAATTCATCTGAGATTCCTCATTTGAATAAAGCACAAATTACAGATATTTTACAGAAAATAGCCCCACAAACCATTTTAACACCCATACAAGCCTTGAAGAAAATAAACCAGTTTTGCTACTCTTGCCAACTGTCCACAAGTTTGGAATAGATTTTTTTCCCAGCTGACCAGGAGCCCTCTAGGACAAGCCCTCAAGTTAACCAACACGCCATAATGCACAAACTTTGCAACAAATTGTCATAACTGCTAGTACCAGAGGTATGATCTTAAAAGTCTCTTAAAGAGGCAATAGTCGAGTCTGCTGCTGACCAAAGCATTTGCAGCTATGATAGCAGAATCCTGTAAAAAGTGTTTTCAAGCATGCCTTAAACCTGTGCCCTTTATCATTTAATTCAATTTAACTTTTATAGTGCCTAATCTCCATCTCAGGACAGACTCTATGGCACTTCATTATTGCCATATTCGATCTCGTAGTCCATTATCTTTTTGTCAGATATCTTTTAATTTGACAATTTTAAGCTTGGTTAGCCCTAGTTGGGTTAGACCTATAACCTTTATCATCATTTAAATTTACAATGTTAAGTTGTGTGAGCCCAACATAAAATTGGTTACCAACTAAGTATCCTAACTTAAACTATAGCCATTCATGAGATGAACTGTCTCTAAAATTGGACACATAATGATTCAGTGTAAACTTCGACAACAACAATGTAAACTTCATCAATAATGAAAACTTCGCCAATAATGATAACTTGGCCAACAACAATGAAAACTTCACCAATAACAATGTAAACTTTACCAATAATGTAAACTTCACCAATAATGAAAATTTCAACAACAATGAAAACTTCACCAACAATGATGCAAACTTCGTCAACAACAATGTAAACTTCGCCAACAACAATGCAAACTTTACCAATAATAAAAACTTTACCAATAATGAAAACTTTACCAATAATGAAAATTTCGCCAACAACAATGTAAACTTCATCAACAACAATGTAAACTTCAACAACAACAATGAAAACTTCATCAACAACAATGTAAACTTCATCAACAACAAAGTAAACTTCACCAACAACAATGAAAACTTCATCAACAACAATGTAAACTTCATCAACACCAATGTAAACTTCACCAATAATGAAAATTTCACCAACAACAATGTAAACGTCATCAACAACAATGTAAACTTCACCAATAATGTAAACTTCGCCAACAACAATTAAAACTTTGCCAATAACAATGTAAACTTCACCAACAATGAGAACTTTGCCAACAATACTGTAAACTTCGCCAGCAATGAAAACTTTGCCAACAATAATGAAAACTTTTCGACAACAATGACAACTTCGCCAACAATACTGTAAACTTCACCAATAATGTAAACTTCGCCAATAATGAAAACTTCACCAACAACAATGTAAACTTCACCAACAATGAAAACTTTGCCAACAACAATGAAAACTTTACCAATAATGTAAACTTCGCCAAGAATGAAAACTTCACCAACAATGTAAACTTCGCCAACAACAATGTAAACTTCATCAATAATGAAAACTTTGTCAATAATGAAAGTTTTGCAAACAACGAAAACTTCACCAACAACAGTAAAAACTTCACCAGTAATGAAAACTTCACCAAAAATATAAACTTCACCAATAATGAAAACCAATTGTGCACAAGGTGTATCCCCTAGTCCCAACTCAATGTAGAAACAGGGGAAGTGAAGACATGTGATCTCCAGCAAGGTCATCCACACTGCTAGCAAAGCCAGAGAACTAACAAATTTAGAAATTTAGACAGAAGGTCAAAACCAGGGCAAAATTGGCAAGTTCTTTTTTGTGAGGAAAAAGGAATGGCCTTTGAAGAAAGAAAATGTAAATTATAGTATAATGGATACATAGAAGGGTTTGAGAATGATCATACTGTACAGTTTACGGTATGAAGAGGTGCCATTTGGAAGAGGAAACCAGTACATGCTGTTGGTCAAGGTTCTGTACTGTAAACTGCCGACCAATGACAAGCAACTACCAGCTTTCCCACTTGAGGTCAGGCCGGGAATTGAACCCCAATTTCAGGGGCGAGAGTGTTACCACTCTGCCACAGTGGCCCCTTGAGATGCATTTACATAGCAAACATTTATTTCATTATTTCAATGAAGACATTAATTTGGTAACAAGGAATGTTTTTTTAGTTACATAAACTGTATATGCTTGAGCCACACACCTTCTGTGATTGGCTGACATTTTTGCCAATCTGAAGGAAGATGCGGTAAAAGGCAAAGTTTACAATATTGTTGCGAAGTTTTCATTATTGGCGAAGTTTTCATTATTGGCGAAGTTTTCATTATTGGTAAAGTTTTCATTATTGGTGAAGTTTTTATTGTTGTTGGTGAAGTTTTCATTATTGGTGAAGTTTTCATTGTTGTTGGCAAAGTTTTCATTATTCGTGAAGTTTTCATTGTTGTTGGTGAAGTTTTCAATGTTGTTGGTGAAGTTTACATTGTTGTTGGCGAAATTTTCATTATTGGTGAAGTTTTCATTGTTTTCATTGTTGTTGGCAAAGTTTTCATTATTGGTGAAGTTTTCATTGTTGTTGGTGAAGTTTTCATTATTGGTGAAGTTTTCATTGTTGGGTTGGTGAAGTTTACATTGTGGTTGGCGAAATTTTCATTATTGGTGAAGTTTTCATTGTTGTTGGTGAAGTTTACAATGAATCATAATGTGCCCAATTTTAGAGTCAGTTCATTTCATGAATGGCTATAGTTTAAGTTAGGATACTAAGTTGGTAGCCAATTTTATGCTGGGCTAACTCAACTTAAAATTATAAATTTAAGTGATGATAAAGGTTATAGGTCTAACCCAACTAGGGCTATCCAAACTTAAGATTGTCAATTTAAATGATATCTGACAAAAAGATATTGGACTACAAGATTGAATATGGCAATAATGAAGTGCCTTAGAGTCTGTCTTGATATGGAGATTAAGCACTATAAAAGTTAAACTGAATAAAATGATAAAGGTTATAGGTCTAAAACAGGCTTGAAAACACTTTTTACAGGATTGTGCTGTCATGGCTGCTTTGGTCAGCAGCAGACTCGACTATTGCAATGCTCAAACCACTGAAACTTGCAGTGCATCAAGAATAGTCTTGCAGGGTTATAAAAATAGTACCAAGTTTGTGCATTGCTTATGTATTTATGAATCATAAATGTAATTGATTGGTGCTACAAAATCATTGTGCCCTCACACTAGTCCCAGATTTTAATTTTTTAATTGTAAGTATGTAAAGATAAAGTATTAAAACAAGACAATTCAACAGCAATTGTCATAAGAGAAAGCCGTAACCAATGCCCCTACTAAGTAACAACTTTGTATACCTTACGGTGTCCGAGATGTAGCCTGGACAATATTTTATAGGTCAAGGTCACTATGACAAGGTCAAAGATCAAATAAAGGTCACACCATGACGTTGCACACCTACAACCCAAAACCATTGTCCCTACCAAGTATCAACTTCTTACACCTTACGGTTTCCCAGATATAGCCCGGACAAGATTTTATAGTTCAAGGTCACTATGGCAAGGTCTAAAGTCAAATTAAGGTCACACCATGACATTGCACACCTACACCCCCAACTAATGTCCCTACCAAGTATCAACTTCCTACATCTTACGGTTTCCGAGATATAGCCCGAATAAGATTTTATAGGTAAAGGTCACTACGGCAAGGCCAAAGGTCAAATCAAGGTCACACCATGATGCTGCACACCTACTACCCTGAACCAATGTCCCTACCAAGTATCAACTTCCTACACCTTATAGTTTCTGAGAAACAGCCGGGACAAACTTTTCCCTTTGACTGCCCACCCGCCCATCTGGACACCATGGGTGAAAACAATACCCCGACAGCTATTAAGGGCTGTGGGTAAAAACTCTCAGACAAGTGCCACATAAAGGAAATAAATCAGGGTCCATTCCATGTGTTTTAATGTACCGCCTGTTACTGTTATCCCCACATTCATAAAATCAGAGTCCATTGATGATTCTATGTTTTATAATGTACCGCATGTTACTATTTTTAGCAACACTTTTCATCATTGTTGGCAAAGTTTTCATTATTGGCGAAGTTTACAGCATTGTTGGTGAAGTTCTCATTGTTGTTGGTGAAGTTTTCATTATTGGCGAAGTTTTCATTATTGGCGAAGTTTACAGTATTGGTGAAGTTTACAGTTTCCATTCACTGAAAATAATATGATTAAACAAATATAACACTATGGTGGCGCCAATACTCTTTCGTAAATTCTCCTGTTTGAAAAAAAATCTATGCTGTAAGGGACTCTTTGCATTATGTGGCACTATCAAATGCCTGTATGCGGGTGAAATAATGTTTACAATTTTCGACCTTCAACAAAGTATCAACTACAGTTCACCAAGTAAGTATACTCAACAAATATATATGTATATATATATATATGCTTTACAGTTTGTTATCCCTGTTACAATGTCACGATTTTTCATATCATAAGGCCTGGCCAACTTTCAAGCAATGAGGAGATGGGGGCAGCTGTTGGGAAAAGTGACAAATCCTGTGATTTTTGTTGATTAAAATGATAAGGGCTGTTCAATTATTGCTGTCATTTGTCATCGCCTTATGTTTGCAGTCTTACCCTTACAACTGAAAAAGTAAATTGTACACACAAAAACATTGCATTTAGGATTACGTTGTCATGGTATTTGGGAAGCTAACTCTTGAAAGTGGAGCATGTGTACAATAATTTTCACCCAACAGACTGAAATGATTGTTGTAAAAGTATGCTGTGTACATGTTTGGAATAAGTAGTTGAGTGTATATTGCATCCTGTTTGACTTAGTTATCTAGCACAGCTTTTTTATCTAATTATAGTTCCAAGCTCATATTTCAATGTTTGAAGTTTAGTAAGAGATGCAGAGGGAAGTTGCTAGACATGCTTGTCTCAAATGCTGAAGGTAACATTCCTTTTTATCATTGGACATCAAACATTTGAAAAAATGTTGTGATCTTGTGTGTAAATTGTTGTTAATTTAGGTTTCAGATATCACACCACCACAGTCATTAGATACAGCTCATGTTAACTTATTCACTAATCTGAAGAAAATGTACTTCTACAATATTCTGGAGTTTAACGACAAGTTTGTTGTCAATTTTGCTGTTTAATCTGAAAAAAAGCATGGATAACATCCAAGAGAGTTACAACATGGTTGCCATAACAATTAATATACGACAGCGTGCCAAATATATGGCCCTGTTTTCCATAATTAGTACTGTAGCACTGTGTTGGCAGAGTTTATTGAGTGCAACAACAAGAACTTCAAATAGCATTGCCAGTTCATCATCAGTTTGGCATGCAAGAAAGAATGAAGTCGTTTCTGTGTCCACTGCAAATGTGCACAAAGGAAGCAACAGAACCTTGCCTGTAGAAATAATTGGAAAGTGGCTGGAGCCGACAGGTGCAGAACTTGTGGGTCCCCTAGTGTCAAATGTGAATACAAGCACCTGTTACGTTCTGGAAATGGTAAAGGACTTTGTTGTTTAAAATAGTATTTGAAATGTGATGGGGGATGTTTTCAAAAGGTCAGTTATCAAAAAAAAAAAAAAAAGGTTTACCATAATGTGCCTAAGAAATGAAACAAAACAGGTGTAAACTGCCAGATTTGGGTTGTCTCCATAGAATGGCTGTGGCCCCTAATGTTTTGCATTATTGATTACTGTTGTGGAGCAAAACCCGAGTTTTGACATGTGCGGAACACTTTTAACATGCCCTGATAATTTACTGACATGTTAAAGCTACAGTGTTGATATTTCACATTTCTAAGTGATGTATACTGTCATGCTGCAAAAAACAAAGAATATAGACTCTTTCTCCCTTGAGAGTAATGTTTAACATATTTTCAAACATTACCTTGTCCTCAATATTATAGAGGTCAGTTGCCTACTGGTTGGCATATTAGGAATCTAATCACATCTTGCCTCTGGTGTGGGTTTCAGCTCCCATATGTGGTTATGCTGAGGGTCTGTCCAAATAAGACCCTGGCTGTTAAAGAGGATGTTAAAAACCTAACTTTGATCATTTGTCCCAGTTAAGCCAGGTCAAAATTACATAACATGTTGTGTCACAGGAGAAGGTGGATCAAGTTATGTTTACTCGATTGTACTAGCAATATGTAAAATCGCTTGCCCCTATAACACAAACCAGATTTGGCAGATTATGCACCAAGAATGATTTACGAGGAAATGTTTTAAAAATCAATGGAAAAATATACTGTATTTCATCCAATTGTGGGACACATCTTATTTCACTTTGTTAGCATTGGTACTACTCACAGTGAAGTTTCTTAAGTTCTTAAATTCTATACATGAAATATAGAATACTACTAGAGATATAGCATAGTAGTTGGCCCCTTTATAACAAACCATGTCAAATAATACCCAAACGAGCTTATTTAGAGCCTCTTTAAAAGGACAATCCAAAATTTTCAGTTTTGATCAATTTTGTGGCATATTGTCAAAAACACATTCACAGAGAAATTGACTGTGGTTATGAGGTCCTTAAGCTGCTGTCACACATAGCTCATGTTCAGGCTGTGGAGGTACATACAGGATATTTTAAAAGGGAAGTGGTGTGGGTCTGGGGCAGTTCATTCCAGCCATTTCATATTCAGCCAAAGGCTTTTTATATCAAACCCCCTGACATTACTTCAGTTTGACAAATGACAGAGATTCAACACCTGCCAGACAAATATCTGCTTAGACAAACATGTTGTTCTGGTGGGAGGGAGTGCAGAAAAGAACTTTCACTTTTCATCTTCTGAACAAACCCATATGTGAACTAGTAAGCATTCATATAACTCAGACCTCGGGCAAGTCAGTGGAGTATTGCCATTTGTAATTGCCATTTTTATTTTAACCCTGATAAGCGTATAACATGACCATGCAAATACAGTGAAAATTGGACTTACTGAACTTTAGGGTTTTATACGGACCTTTCACAAAAGGCCTACTTCACAAAGATCCGTTGACAACTTTTGGAGTACTGTGAAAGCGATAGCCAAAGTCATTAAAAATACTTATTGTGGATACAGAAAAGTCCATAATTTTTAGAAACTCCCACTGGAGGGGCTGTACTCTTTCAGTGCTTTCGAGTTTCCTATATTCACGAAAATTGAAGAATCCCGCCCCCCTCACTACTGTTTGCAATTGATCCATGCAAGTCCTCAGTAGCTGAATAGTTCTAATCACAGGCCGTCACATCTGTGTTGGTTCGACTCCAACAAGTACTAGTACTGTGTGTCGGTCCAAATTTGAAGCTGACTGTTGAATGGGAGATACAAACCTGACTATGACCTTTGTTGTGGATATACGCAAAAATAGCTGTTAAGTTTTATTCTATCTTTGTCAAAATCATTGTTATATCAGTTTGATTTCTTTGTCAGGAGCCCTTGCCTTTCATAAAGAACTTCAGTAATCCTTGTTGGATTGAGAAACTTGCGGATGAAAATCCTTACCAGAACCTGAGACACAGATTTCACATGTCAAACAGACACTTCAGAGGTCAAATATTATTCAAACAGTATAAGAATAGACTGCTAGATGGCTTCCCCTACAGACTAAGGTGTCTGCCGAGCTATTTTATTATTGGTGAGTTTGTAAAATGCTTTATATTATACATTTGTTATCTACCATTTTGTTTCAATAATAGGTAAAATAAGCCCACTTTTACCTAAAGAGGGTCGAAAAAGTGAAAATATATTCACATTTAATGGCACACATTCATTGCAATAGAATATGAAATTATAGATGATGGTACAAACGACCCTTTCAACTCTGACTTTATCTTTGTCCAGGTCCCCAGAAAACTGGTACAACAGACTTGTATGACAACTTGGTGAAACACCCTCGTATATTGGCTGGCTCCATGAAGGAACCTCACTGGTGGAGCAGGAGTAGGATTTTTCCAGGTTGTGTATATATTCAATAATAAATAATAAATAAAATGGATCATATATATATATATAGCACTCCTCCATTGTTCTGAGAGTGCTTTACCATAATGTATAATTAAACGTTTAAAAGGTTTTTAAATGTTTTAAAATGACTGTGGCTATTCAATGTGTATTACAACTTAAAAGAAATAACAATGCTTTTGCGACTTTTTGAAGAAGGCCATATTAGTCTTGACTTTGATATCTTAAGGCAGACTAGTCCAAAGGTGAGGAGCATGAACAGAGAATCCCCAGTGTCCACCAGCCTTATTAATGTGTTTTAGAACCGCCAGCAAATCCTGCTTTGTTGACCTTTGAGTCATGCTGTTGGTTCTTCTTTGTGGTTTCAGTAGGTCGCTGATGTATTCTGGTGCTAAGCCAATTTTGCTTCATAAAAATCAGAATGGCATATTCTATGCTTGACTTAACTGGAAGGCAATGCAATGACTTTAATACCGGTATTATGCTTTGTCTATACAGTGCTCTGGAGATGAGTCTAGTTGCCCGATTTTGTATGTTTTGTAACTTTTACAGAAGCCTATCAGAAATGCCAAAGAATAGCACATTGTATTAGGTTGTCTCATTCCATGTGTGTTTAACTGTGCTCTGTATAATTCTGCTAACAATATTTTAATGACACAACTTGGAGATAAAATACTTGTGAAATATGCATGACACAAGTGCAAGTTACAAACAACACTCCACGGGAAATATGCCAATTAATAAACCTTTTACATGACTTTTTGTAATAATGTAATTGCTGGATGTAATCTAGAATCCCAAACTTGAGGCAGTCAACACACAACTTACAAAGCCATATATATGCATTCCACACCCCCTTTCGGGGCCATGGTGGCAGAGCAGTAACACTCAAGCCTCCCACCTCTGAGATTGGGGTTCAGAACCTTGACCAACTGTGTGTACTAGTTTCCTCTGCCCTTCGAAATACCCGTCGTGATATGCCCTGTACAGTGTTGAAAGCGACGTAAAACCCCAAATAAAAAAATAAACACACCCCATTTCATCCATCTAGCATTTTTTATGTTTAGTACACAAAACACATTCTAAGTTGTGTTGAATGCCAACAAGGATGTTCTACTGGAAAGCAAATCCTCAGTTCGGTGCCCTACCAAAATGCAAAGCAGACCTCACCACAAAGAACTATAACTGAGAGTATACAAATCCATTTGGTTGTAGCTTGTGACTTCGCCAGGGTTAAGTGTGACCTGTGTATTAATCTGTGCCAAGTTAAGGTGTGTGCCAGTTTACCAAGAAAATCAGTGTGTACACAGATAGGGAACAAGGCGATGCCCGGGGATAGTTAACATTCACATATAAAACCCTCTTTTGGCATGGTAAAAGGGTAATACATGTTAAAATGACGATGATGTAAAACTCTAACTTTTACATCCATGAAAGGCAGAATCTCTTTTATCTTTACCACTTGATAAAGAAGAAACCTGTTAAGATAACAGTTATGCAATAAATGGGGGCAGGGCTGAAGAGGTTAACACCATCAGCACACTGAACAGGTCATCACAATGACAGTGAAATGGATGCTCTGTTAATGAAATAATACAACACATTCTTCCTGGTGAAGATATTTGTAATATATAACCCGCCTGAGGTAAATGCCAAATGTGAAATTGAAGAAACTTTCATGCACACAGTATATTTCTGAGATTTTAGCCTCCTTCCACTACTCCTTTTGCAAAAATATAAATGCCTGTTAAAATATAAATCACTTACTACGATGGTTTTTCGGGGCTTGGCTAAGACAAAAAGTATGCACTAAATTTTGGCTTAAATAACAAGTCTCATTTAACATTATATATAGTATGTCTGGAATAAACTAATATTGTTACTTAATGGGTGTATGTTAAAATATTACAGATTACAAGACCACACTGACTGAATACATAGACTTATTCGATGTTGTTGCTGACACTATTGCACAAAAAGCATTCTCTACAAAGGAAGATATTGAAAAATATAACTACATCACTGGTTTGTTGACTTTTTTTCCTTTTGTACAGACCTTTCTGAAAATTTACCATAAATTATACATGGAGTGCTTACTAAAACATAAAGGGGCCCACGGTGACACAGTGGTAACACACTCGCCTCCCACCTCTGAGGTCAGTAGTTCAAACCCCAGACCTTATGTGGGAAAGTTGGTAATTGCTTACGGATGGTCAGCAGTTTACAGTACAGAACCTTGACCAACTGTATGGACTGGTTTCCTCTGCCCACAAAACTACCCATAGTGATATGACAGGTACAGTGTTGAATTGATGTAAAACCCCAAATAAATAAACTACAAAATACTACACATAGAGGCACTGCAATGGCCAAGGGTGAACAAGTTTGGCATCTAATCATTTTGATCTCAAATTTGTGGTTGTGGGTTCGATTCCAGCTCTAGCCAACATAGATACTTAAAAATCTGTAAGCTTAAAGACACACTGTGTTATATTTGTATCTCTGAAATAAAAAATAATGATTATTGGTTTTGGGATTGAGTACTGTATATTTTTGGTCGCTGTTGCCCCCTTTTCTTGCTGGCTACCTTGACTGTACAAGTAGATGCTGGTTTGTTTATATTTGCATGCAAGTGTACTATTCTTTCTTGACCAAATGATGCCTCATATTAGTTTTGCACTATGCAAATATATTACTCCCATTGGATTACTGGAAAATCTGAAATTGTGATATATAACATATCTAGGGTTCATATGCTTATTAACATATTAAAATGTACCTATTTACACATTCATGATACATGGTTAGGGACACAGGGAATAAAACCAATAAAAATATTACTGAGTTTTTATTAAGTTCAAATATAGTGCTTGTTGAATAACAAATGATTTTAAAAGGCAGAAATAAATGTTATACTGAAACAGGAGAGGCCACACCAGAACTGATCTGGGACAACTGGTGGTGGAGGAAGCAGCCAGAACATGTTGGCAGAAACCTAACAGAGGTGAACATCACTACTCCTCATCATATCAAAGCAGTCCTACCTCATGCTAAATTGATTGCCATCTTCAGGAATCCAGTAGACAGGTTTGATATCAGTTTTTGAGCATGGGTATGAGCTCTTTTGTCTCCAGACTTTAATGGATTGTAGCAGAGTGTGATGAGTATCTGTCTCTCCACTGAAGTTAAGCGGCAATGGGCTACGATAAGTACTGGGTGACCACTTCAGTGCACCACTGCTGTCACTGGTGGCTTTGCAGCTCGCTCTAGCAGACCAAAACCCCTTTTGGCCTTGCTTTTGGCTTGTATATGTAGTTATAAAGTTATTGCATACAGTTAATGTATTGTTTTTTTTTTACTATTTTTAAAAACTCATGTGCCAGTTGAAGAGGGTAGTCTGGGTTTTGGTGGAGTGTTTAATAGTTTTGAGTGGTCTTTAGAGAGGTTGCGCACTACGTTTATTGTCCTGCTACAAAAATATGCAGGGAATTGGGTTAACATGTACGTTATCGGAGATATTTTGTGTTGCGCACTACGACTACAGTATACAAGAGTTTGGTAAAGATTTATGCTAATGTTATTTAATTGTATGTTTGATGTGAATGCTAAACCTATTTTAAACCTCTCAACTCAAATATATATTGCATAAATAAAGTATGGTTTGTCCGAAAAAGAAATTTCATTTTATAAAACGAAAGTCAACAGAAAATTTGTGTTCTGGAAACAATTATCCTCTAAACAACATTGTATAACAGGGATTTATATGAACATAAATACTTGCATTTCCTAAATATCCAAACAAGACATCTGTGTAATCAAAAGTATTTATTGTATAAACTAGTTTATTTGTTGGTCGCTGGTTTACAAGTATTTCTATTTATTTGTTGCTCTCAGAAATTCAGCTTTAGAAAATGTTTGGGGTTCCATTATTTCAGTAAACACTATGGACTAGTGCATGTTGTACATTTTCAAAATTTTAACAAATATATAACATTGGGACAGTTATAAGTTTTCATATTTATGCAAATCATTAAATATGTTATACAGAAATGATAGGTAATATTATTTTCTCATACTTTATTTTATTTTACTGAAATTTAATTGAACAGATGAAATCTGGGATACTGATGTATTCTGGTTTCATGTTTGCCAAGCCACCACCACTATAGCAGTACGTTTTGACATGCATGCATGATAACTCAAAAATGTTTTCACGGATTTCCTTCAAACTTGGTTCACGCATGTATTTGGGTCAGGAAAGGAGTACCATATTAAGGTGACGTTAAATGTCCAATATTAAAAACGTTATGGCCACCTTAAGGTCAGAAATTTGACCTTTAAACACTTAATGACCTCTAGGTGAAAAACTATATGGTATGCCACATAGAAAGACTTTATGTTGATGTTAAAATTGTGTTTGAGGCCCATTAATCCCTGCTTAGGCATTTTTTTCACATTTTTCACATATTCCTGCAACTTGGAAATGGTAATTCTAATGAGTCCCAATTTAATATATGTAGGGTGAGCATAAAAATATTTGTTATATTTTGTTTTTTTCCCCTAAATTCTGCTTTGTAGCATGGAAATTAAGTCTGACCAGCCTCCCACTGCACTAAGCATAACTTGTTTATCTTGTCTTTGTGGAAATTGTTAGCTCTGTAGTGTAAATGTTTAGGTCACCTTTAGGTCTAAAAGAATGTTCAAAAGGAACATTTCTATGCACGTTTTTCACTTTAAGCCCTATACCTTGCAAAGGTTATTGGAATGGAATTCTGTAACCTCATATTTCTTTATAAATATTGAATTTTTTTTTTACTCGTATGATTGAGTCATTGCTCTCCATGCCAACTCAACAGATGTGACTGATTAATTTGGTCACACTGATTGTTTGTTCATGGTTATTGTACTTTTTGTCCATTTAACTTTTGACGATGAAATGGCGATTTAAGGTCTGTGTGTGTAAACTTGTTTTAACACCCCAATCCCACGATGATTGTGTAAGCGATCTTTACCTCACTTGTATTTAAACTCTTTTTAAGATTACCTCAGTAGGCAGGATCTTATTTTATGTTCATGGAATCTGAACTTATTATCATGTTTCATGTGTTCACTGAACTCCAAAATTCAGTTTCTGATTTCATGTAATTTAACCTGTTCCATGATGTGGCTTAACTTCTTGGCTAAAACTGCAATTTCCTGCTTTAACGTAAAATTTCTAATACTTGATTACCAGTAAACTTTATTTTAAAATTAGTTCAAATATACCCTCACTTTGTAGTAACCTTATAGAAAACATTCCCTTTTAAAGTCACCCTACCATCAAAAACAGTCGTGCATAGATAGCTTTATTTAAATAGTGCAATAAATAATTATATTCCTCTCTCAGGCTTTATATGTGTTTAAATTTTGGGCTTGGGAACACTGTATACTTTTATAAAAGCAGTTTAAAAGTGATGTAAAATAGTAAAGTGGAAAACTAAATACGCCTGTGCACATAAACGGGTAAAATATGTGAATTCATAGACACAATGCTAATACATCTTTTAATGTACTTTTTGTGCTTTGACATCTGTTATTTTCAATTTCTTACTGTCATTCAGATATTGTTTCCATATTTGTTAATTTGTGCCCTCATTTTGACAATTAATTTTGTGTATAATAATTACTGAACAGTTACAGACAAAAATCGATTGCTCTCTTCAAAAATTGATTAGTGTCAAGAATCATGTGCTTGGAAGCATACATTAACTATATTTTGTTTTGTTGATAGACTATACTCAGACTATCATTACTTTGGTCATACGTGGAAGAAAAATGACCTGGACTTCCACACAAGAGTTGAGAAGGGCATTCAGTGGCTTAACAACTGTTTTAAAAATGCCAGTCGAAAGACGTGTATGTACGATCCTATTGGCATTGGGCCATATGGCTCACAGTGGGAACCAGTGGTGAGGATTCTTTCTAATATAATTTTATCTAATTAATATTCATATCAATTTCTGTACGGATTATCTGACCTAATCAGACTCTATGTACCGAAAATCTTATCTGATTAAACTCTTATAGCACTTAATCTCTGAACTGGTAATCCCATATAATCAAATTGTTATAGCCGGTAATGGTAATACTGTTCTGGTAATCTCTCATTAGACTTCATAGAACTTAATCACTGTACTGGCAATCTCTTCTAATTAGACTTCATAGATCTTAATCACTGTACTGGCAATCTCTTCCAATTGGTGTTTATCGCACTTAATCCCTGAAATAGTAATTTCATCTAATTAGACTCTTACAGTATTTAATCTCTGTACTAGAAATTTTATGTTATTAAACTCTTATAGTGCTTAACCTGTGTGCTAGTAATTTAATACAATTAAACTCTCCTAGTACTTAATCTTTAAACGAGTAAGCTCATCTAATTATACTCTTATAGTACTTAATCTTTGTACCAGTAATATCATCTAATTAGACTCTTATAGTGCTTAATCTCTGAGCTAGTAATCTCATCTGATTAAACTCTTATAGTACTTAATCTTTGTACCAGTAATCTCATCAAATTTAATTTCTGTACTAGTAATCTCATCTAATTAAACTCTAATAGCACTTAATCTCTGTACTGGTAATCTCATCTAATTGGACTCTTATAGTGCTTAATCTCTGTACTAGTAATCTCATCTAATTAGACTCTTATAGTACTTAATCTTTGTACTAGTAATCTCATCTAATTAGACTCTTATAATGCTTAATCTCTGTACTAGTAATTTCATCTAATTAGACTCTTATAGTACTTAATCTTTGTACTAGTAATCACATCTAATTAGACTCTTATAATGCTTAATCTCTGTACTAGTAATTTCATCTAATTAGATTCTTATAATACTTAATCTCTGTACTAGTAATCTCATCTAATTAGACTCTCAGAGTGCTTAATCTCTGTACTAGCAATCTCATCTAAATAAACTCTTATGGTGCTTAATCTCTGTACTAGTAATCACATCTTATTAGACTCTTGTAGTGCTTAATCTCTGCACTAGTAATGTCATCTAAGTAAACAAATAACACTTAATCTCTGTACTAGTAATCGCATTTAATGAAAATCTTATAGCTCTTAATCTCCGTACTAGTAATTTCATCTTAATCTCTTGACTGGCATTTTTCAAGTTGCATAAAGCAAAATTGATGCAAGATCATTCTAATATTGCACAACCTTAGACTACTAATCATGGAGATGTCGTGCTACTAAAGTTAGATACGGTGAGAATCCATGTTTTAAGCAATAAATATCATAGTTAAATACAAACAATTACTTGAGAATGATGACCGAGGATGAAAAATGTTTTGCATTAAATTTCATAGTGCAAGCATGTATAATAAGCATTAATTTATGTTGTTTCGAAAACATTTTATTTGTAAATATTGACAGCAGATAGTTCCCCTTATATGACTGGGGTGATTTTTCTAATTGTTGACATCCTGATACTGGATTACGTTAACTATACTTACTTTTACTATTAATGTAATACACCTGATTTAAGTTATGTGCCATTTACATTTCTATGGACAAAAGAAATTATATTAGAATGTCTCCACTTAAATTAGACATGACAATTAGGCAGTAAATTTGCTTCTGAATGAATACATATTATTTGGAATTTGGGTTGTAATGCCACAATAGAAATAGAGACCAATATAGGTCATAGGTCAAGCATTGGCGTCATTGAATTAAAAGATCCCTAAAGTACAAAAAGTGCAGAAAGGCAAACCCATTTAAGGTTGTCAGAGGTTGTCAGATCAGTATTTTTGAACAGTAATTTTCAATATTTTATTGCATTTTATGTCACATATGTCAAAGTGAGCTGTTATCACACTATATAAAATAATGTGGAGCTGTCATACTTAATGGAGACCCAATTGATACATTCGGAAAAGTATGAATGGGGTATATTAGGTGATGGAAAAGTCATAAAACACGAATTTTTGACATTTCTGTCTGTTTCAGGTAAGAATCCGAATGGGGCTGTATTCAGAATTCTTAGAGGATTGGTTTCAAGTGTTTCCAAAAGATCAGTTTAAAATTGTGTCATTAGAAGATTACTCCAGGAACAGATCTGATATATTGAACCAACTTTTTGACTTTCTTGCAGTGGGTGTGTATATTGTTTAAACTTAGTGTATGTACACATGTGTGCAACTCCCGGTAAATGGTGCAACACCTTTGCCCGATTTGCGATTGATAGTGCGAGTTTTGTGTTGAAATGTACAAAAGTTACAGTGCATCAAATATTAAGTCTCAGCATTAAATGAAGATTTAAGTTAGTCAAATATGTATGTATACTGACAGCACTTGTAGTTTTCCCAATTAAATGAATGAGTTAATCAAATAAAAGGAGATCAGTCAGCTAGGCCCGAGATAAAGTTGCAACATAATGAAACACCCGAATGGCAGACGAGCATTTTATTTTACAAAACATAGGTTAAACTACAGTAAGTTAAAGGGTTAAAATGTTACTACAAAGACGTAAAAGGCCCCACTCAGAAGGGGAGTTACATAAGATGTAAACATAAAATGAAATAGATGATAATGTGTAAAAACATGTAAAATGATAGACTTTAATTAAATGATACCATTCTTAACATAAATATGTTTATACCATAATATGCTAAAACCATTTCTACGACTCTCTGCTGTTAAATTAACATTAACTGGTTAAACAGTGTTGTAAACTTGGCACTTGACCTGTAGCAAGGTGTAGTGTATTAATGCAGGGAGGAGGATGGGCGATTTTAACACTTCACTAGCAAAAGTAAAAATGGGGTTTTCCTAGCACATTTGAAGTTACAAGCCCCCAAAGGCGGGAAAGCAACACATGAACACTTGTCAATTAATGAGACACTTAACACCTGACACTTCCTGGCCTGCTAGACTAAAAAAGTTGTGCCCAGCATCAACACCCATAATCCTCCCCTCGTGCCCTCCAAATTCACACCAAGTATGAGAAAAAGCGAGTAGTTTAACACGATATGAAAGAAAATACAAATACGTAGTAAAAGAAGGATATTATTTGATTCTTTATCTGAATTTTTTCTCAGTCCCAGAGTATAGAAAATCGCAGTTGGACATCTCCAGTCAAATTACTTCTTTAGTGCACTATAACACTGGACTGCTTGTTCTTATGTCAATCTATCTTTAATATATTCATACAGAATATGTTGAATATGCAACTTTTCATCCAACCATTTCAAACTCAATCGGAATTTTAGTGCCAATATGAATCATAGTATGATTACAATGTATTGACGATATTGTCAATTACTTATATTAACATTTGGAATTCAGTGGTTGTGTCATTGTATTAATTAACTAGAAAGCAAGCCAAAGCTAAGACTTTACAAAACATTTAAAACAACTTTCGAAACCGAAGGATATCTTTACAGACATCTTAAACGACAAGACAGATCTCTTTTGGCTCAATTTCGAACAGGTGTTTTACCTCTAAGAATTGAAACAGCAAGATATCAATTGAAAAAAGATCTAAATACTGAAAGCTTCAGAAAATTAAATGTTGAAGAAAGAACTTGTTTAATTTGTAACACAGGTGACATTGAAAATGAGACCCATTTTTTATGTAAATGCAGTGCATATGAGATCCCAAGACATAATTTGTACAACATAATTGAGAAACATTTTCCAAATTTTCGAAAAATGTCTGATGAAGATAAACTTAGTATTATTCTGAAGTCAAATGATAAGAAACTTGTAAGTTTTATTTGTGATTCATGGAAGATTAGACAAAATGTTACTGCCAAGTGATTAAATTTTAGGTTATATTAATCTTGATTTATGCACTCTTTTGTTGAGAAAAACATGCTTAGTTATATATTGTGCTTTCCTTTACTAGTAGGTATATTGTTAAACTCTTGCAAATAATTAGATATTATTATCTGTATTGTGTTCTTTTAGTATGTCAAAGACTGTAAAATATTGTCCATTTATAATTCTTATAGCAACCACTATTATGAAGTATTACTTACAAAAGTGACATATAAGTCCATTGGGGCTGGGCAAATTGTTTACTGTCTTATTTGATTATTGTTAAATGTATTTGCATGTCACTATAATAAATAAATTCTATTCTATTGTATCTTGTGTGTGAGCCACTTGCATATCTATCGACTAGAACAACACATCTCATTATCCTACAAGCACTCCATGACCTTATGTTATTCATGTATTGGCATTTAGTGAAATATGCGGGTAATTACCTCGCTGGCAATAATGGTCAAAAATAGAGTAAATCATAGTAAAGTATCTGACGTGTGAATTTGTACTAATGTCCCGCCTCTTCATGTTTTTCCAGGGCCTGTTGAACAGAATCTGGAGCAAGTATACAACAGCAAAAAGGTCTCCAATGCCAGACATCACGGTGACATGCTTCCAAAAACTAGACAACTATTAGAGGAATTTTACAGACCTTTTAATGAGAAACTCTGTCACATGACAGGGACTGATTCATTCGATTGGAATAAAAAGGCTTAATTATGAATACTAATCACAATATTTAAAATTTAAACTGCGAAATTAGACTTACAGTGCTCAGTTGTCTAATATAATCTAGCTTGACGTATCTACAGTGCTTAGATTAAAAGTTAAATTGCTAAATTAGATTGAAATTCTTACGTAACCTAATCTGACATATGATAACACTTTGTCTATGTGCCAACAGTTTCTGAAGTGTACAAAACAAATGTAATTTTGGTAGAAGAAACATCACACGAAACCCTTTCAACAAGAATGGATTATAGATAATTACTTCTCTCAAGGAAGTATTATTTTCATGACCAATTATTTATAATTACTTCCCTCAAGTAAGTATTATTTTCATAACCATTTATTTATAATTACTTCCCTCAAGTAAGTATTATTTTCATGACCATTTATTTATAATTACTTCCCTCAAGTAAGTATTATTTTCATGGCCATTTATTTATATTAATTTCCTCAAGGAATTGTTATTTTCATGACCATTTATTTATAATTACTTCCCTCAAAGAAGTATTATTTTCATGACCAGGAATACCCACAAATACTAATGGTTTGAACTTCTCGAAAAATAAACCAGCAGATGGGACCTGGTGCAACTTAGACCCTGTTAAATCTTGAGTATAATCTGGATTACCGTCTGGATACAAAAAAAAAACAATCCGGATTTTTCCATTTACTTATTATTACGTGCCTTGGAGGAAGTATGCACTCTTCAAGTGCTTTTGTTTTGCTACTGTCTTGTTTCAAATGAAAATGTGTATGTTTTTATCTGAAGAATTTCATCCATGATTATTATTGCCGTGGTTCAGCTCTGCTTGATAATTCAGTCAGCACAAACAGGAAGTAAACAATATATTCTCACTGGTGGGACCAGTTATGCCCTTGTTCCACCAAAGGATTAAGCCCCGATCCTGTCGGCGACCCTTAATCGTGGGTAGTCTTGGAAAAAATGGAAAAAAAATTGACCAATGGGGTGGAAGACAGAATCGGTATGAAGGTCTGGGATTAACTACAGATCGGCCTCAGGACGCCCCAGGAGGCCCCAGACAGTCCCTAACTGGTCTGGGACTAAGAACAGACTAAGCCATTTTTCTGGTCGGTTTGAATCACGATCCTGTCGTAGACAAACCGACTGGGTCCCAGGACGCCTCAGGCCTCCTGGGACTAAGCCCCGACTAACCCAGGATTAAGTCCCGACCCCACAAGGTGTCCTGAGGCGTCCCCAGGCGTCCCCAGACCGAGATAGCCGATTTTTGCTTTGCAATGGGACTAAGGGTCGCAGGAAGCCTGGGACTAAGGTATAGAGGGTCTGGGACTAAGGGTCGGCGACTAAGGGTCGCAGGCGGCCTGGGACAGCATAGGACTGTGTAAATTTGATCTGAGGAGGCCTGAGGAAGCCTGGGACTGGACATTTTGTTTATGGCGGGAAAAAATAATCGGTTGGGGTCGGGAGAAATATCAAACATGTTTGATTTCTCACACGGCCTCAACCGACCACAACCGACCCTTACAGGAAGCCTGGGACTAAGCATATTTTTGAAACCGACCCTCAAAAACCCTTAATCGGGAGCCTTAGTCGTGTGGTGGAACACCCACATTAGAATCACTGTTACAAGATTAATAAATATGTAGCCGGATAGCTGATTGGTTCCAGGCAAATTTATGACACAAATTTTATGTGTAAGCTGTTATTTTTCCAATAATTATGTCATACTGAAGGTTACTCAGTTTGTTGTTTTATGTGTGTGCAGTGTATTTTCATACAAACCCTTTTTAAAATTGCTATTCCTTGTAAAGCAGTAACACTGTTGTGAAGATGTTTACAGAGGGTTTCACCCAAAAGTTAAATGTTACTGTAACCTATGAACATTACCTACTGGCCACGAAGCCTCATCACATTACATGGAATAGTAATTGGCTACGTCATGAAATATACCATCTGCACTTTTCCAAAAAGGCACCCTGATTTGAAGATGAGTTGATTGGGTTTGATTTATTGGGGTTTAACGTTGCTTTCAACACATTGTATAGGTTATATCATGGTGGAAAGTTTTAAGGGGAGCAAAAACCAATGCATACTCGTTGGTTAAGAATCTGCATTGCAAACTGCCGGGCATCAGTAAGCAACTACCACCTTTCCCACATCGATTAAAATCCAGGGTTGAAAGACGCAGACCTCAGAGGTGGGAGGCCGGTGTGTTACCCACCATACTGCTAAATCTCCTAGGAAACGAGCTAAAGTCTGACACCAGGTTAATAAAATGGAGTAATATTCCAACTTTCACATTTTATTACATAGGTCACCCAAACTGTTGGGAATTTGTTGGATGATTGAATAATTCAAGAATCATTATTTTGGTACCTATTACCAATATGGCATTTGCATATGATACAAAAAATGATTGATTAAAAGTTTTTAGATGTACATTCATCTCTGTTCCCAGTGTAACATAACTTTCGCACACGTCCATTTGCTGTGCTCCTTTCAGTGACACTCTGTGTCCAAGGGTATTCTTCCATAGTTGTGTGACTATACCATTATTCTGACCTCTGATTATTATATTAGGTAGTCTCAACGTAGATTTTTTTTCTCATATTGCGTACATCACATACAACTACACATCATGTAACCAATATCGTGGCACTGCGGTACTGTATCTGACATTTAAATCACAATTTATCTTTACTGCAGTCAACTGGCCAGAATAATATACAACTGGGAATGTGTTATAAAAGCCCTCTTGTTAAATTTGCTATTGTAGAAAATATGATTGCTTTACCCTCTCTGCCAGTGATGTTGTTCCTAAATGTCAGTGACCAACCTTCAATGGCATACTTTCGTATTGGATCTTTCCAATAAGTAAATCAAATGATACCGAGTCAGTTATAAGGTCAGTGTGAGTCTGGTGAAATACCCTCACTGTACATAATTGTGCAACCAATACATTTGCAATTACCATAGCATTTCAATATCAACATCTACATAGCCATCATAAGATGGCGTTGTTTCTATAGGAATATAAATATATGTACAGAATAATGTAAATGATTAGGATTTTCTATGACGTAGACTGTTAATCATACTTCAGTAATCCACAGATGTTATACAGAGAACTGATGTTATCAGGCTTCTGCCAATATAAGGGATTTGTTAATTAAATTTCCTGTGCTTTTTGAACCATTGAGTTAAAGTGATAATGGCCAATGTCTCAACTGCCTCTACAGATTTAATCAAGATAACTTCAACATCAACCCATTTTCAGGATACCACAAACCGCAATGTACTATCAACGGAAGACGATTACAACAGTACTCTAAAAGGGACTATCTCTTCAACACCTTTTTCTGACATGGATAACACAGAGTATCTTCTAGATACCTTGATAGGAAGACTCCGACAGCCCGAAGAAAATGTCATTGCAGCAAAAAATATCCAGACCCAAGCGGTGGCATCTTGTAACAACTCATTGGACTCTGGAGCTGCCATCCAGTGGAATTGGAAGGAAGAATACCTCTGGCTACCCTATGTGGTGTTTGCTGCACTCTTCATTATATTTCTTTTTGCATCCTTCCTTCGGTTTCATTTTGTCAACAAAGAACGTTACGAACTCCGCAGGGAGAGGTTACAACAACTTTACGAACAATCCCTGGAAGAAAAAAGCCAACATTCCACTAAGAATTCAATTGAAGCAGACATAAGTTCTGAAAATACTTCCTGCTGCTTACTGAGGTGGACTTATTACAGAAACAGGTTTAGGAGGTCTAGCGAAAGTCAATATCATGGTCATAGGGGCCGCTCCCCAGCAACTCTGCAATACAGAGCCATGCCATATCAAACAGATAGAAAAGGATTATATGCAGGAGCTGGCATTTTGGTGGCTATGTTTTCACCAAATAGAATGCAGCAAGTGCACAATGCAAACAACATTGCCTCAATTTATGCATAGTGTGACATCAGTTTGGATATCACCTCTGCTAAAACTTGTTTTTCTGGAGATTCCCCATGAACGATGAAGATGTCAATATTTTTACACTTTAGGTAAAGCAGAAACATATATTATTGTAACTCAGCAGCATCAAAGAAGACCTAAAGTCTAGAAATCAAAATCATTACGAACAAGCAGTGCCTTACAATGCACAAACCCTTGTCTGCGGATAGCACAGAAAAAAAACCCAAAATGGATCTCTCACTGCAACTATCTCTGTCTTTTCATTTCTACCCCTTCATTTTTAAGGAAGACTGAACCATGAATAGACACTACCTTCTGTAAAAACCTGATCCAGATCTGATGTGCTGTTTTTGAGTTATGTGCTTCCTGAGCCATGGATAGACTCCACCTTCTGTGAAAATAAGACCCAGATCCGATGTGTATTTTTTGAGGTTTGTGCTTCCTGAGCCATAGATAGACTCCACCTTCTGTGAAAACATGACCCAGATCTGATGTGTATTTTTTAGTTATGTGCTTCCTGAGCCATGGATAGACTCCACCTTCTGTGAAAACATGACCCAGATCTGATGTGTATTTTTTAGTTATGTGCTTCCTGAGCCATGGATAGATGCCACCTTCTGTGAAAATAAGACCCAGATCTGAAGTGTATTTTTTGAGTTATGTGCTTCCTGAGTGATGGATAGACGCCACCTTCTGTGAAAATATGACCTAGATCCGATGTGTATTTTTTAGTTATGTGCTTCCTGAGCCATGGATAGACTCCACCTTCTGTGAAAATATGACCTAGATCTGATGTGTATTTTTGAGTCAAACAGTCACTCTATTACAATACGCTCACCACTCCCCCTCAAGTGGTGAGAGGAAAAACCATTAATTCTAGATGATCTTCTCGAGTTAAAACAGGCAGGTCAAGTTTCCTTGATATGGTACAGATAATAAGTATATATCTAGCATGATGATGTCACACAGCCTCAGCCTTTAAAGACCCTAAACCGGGGTACACTGGATACGATATTGCAACTACGCGAATCGGGTATAAAGAGCCGAACTTCCTTCTATATTTGCAGTAAGCAGTAGGCACCAGGATTGAGGCATGGCAGGATTTTTATGTTGTAGAGAGCCTTAACATTCCCCCTCTCACAGCCTAGTGAGAAACAGGATTGATAATGTATCCCATATGACTTCAGGACTGGTATTTGATAGGTGGAGGCATGTATGTTTGATAATAAATAAGTGGTTACTTGAGATTCTCAGGAAGACTTGTGTTCTTTGTTATCACCAGAAGATACCTGTGTAGTCTTTAATTAGTTCCCCTTTGAAATTATTTCCTGAAAATTGGTACTATATTACGGATAGAAATTATTATTGATCTTTTTTGATGCCATAAAATGATTTTTTTCACAATATTGGTAACGTACAAAATTTGTTAAAATATTATATGAAAGTGAATGTTTCTGGCATATGATTCAACCTTTTCTCTGTATTTTGGGTAAACGAAACTTACTTAATGGTAACTTATTTAAAATGGGAATACCAGATTTGAAGCACAATTGTTTATTTGCGAAATAGAAACAGAATGTTTGAAGATATTCCTGAAGAAATGAACTTGTAGAGACAATATGGGTTATTATTGATGGTGGGACAGAAGCTGCACATACTAGTCGGTCACGATTTTGTACTACAGCCAATCAACTGTTAACTTTCTTTTAGAAATGTGGGGCTGATATTCAAAACCATAACCCAAGATCTGTGGGTAAGTTTATCCACCACACCATGCTGCAATCAAACTTAACCTCTTCCCTTGATGAACCTGTATACAAATTAAAAAAATCAAAATGAGGGTTTTATATCCAGTTCCATATCAAGGGTTATGTTGGGACAGGTCCTGAGCATTGCCATGTTGCCATGTTGCCATCCTGTAAACGAGAAGAGACTCTTGCTGACAATGGTTCCATTTTCTGTATTCCTACAACAAAGTATTGTATCTTGTTTTAGCATCAGAATAATAAACATAGCCCCTGCTGCAAAAGGGAGAAGACCACAATACAAGATGTGCACAACGGATGGCACTCAAGCCGTGAAGCTGGCTGAAGTGCGACAGGGGGAGCTATAATTCCAGATCCAGGTACAACATGTCTTGCATAATGCTAAACCAGCATGGTTTGAAAATATGGGCGTTTTAAATGTTCCACTCCTTCTGGGAACACTGGCATCCTGAAAGCAAATCTGAGATCTTATTAATAGTGCCTTGTATATGTGCGTAATGTATATCAATGTCATGTGTAGCCATGCACTACCAGATATTCCTAGCACAAGCTACAGGGGACTTGAGTACCATGACTACTGACTGCCTGGTTGACGTGCAAATAACCTAACAGCCAACAGGATGTTAACCATTTCAAGAGGGACAACTGAACAAACTTCATAACCTTTCAACTGGAAGGTGGTATTACATAACTGTCAAGCCTGCCACATAGTCCCGTCAAACACGCATCCAACTCCAAAGTTTGGTGAATTGGTCTGTGATCATATAATAAGTTCACACCATTATATAATGGTAAAAACTTGGCAAACCAACGCAAGTCACGGTTAAAGTCAGGGGTAAGAGAAATAGTCTGACTGCTGTCACTAGCTCTGAGGAGATCAAGCATTCTGTTGAGAAAAACGGGTGCAGGCTTGACACACTTGTGGGTATATAGTAGCAGTCCTAAAATTTACTGCAACTGTTTCTTGGTACAAGTATGCTTACCTAACCAAATGCGTCACCATGTCATTAATCTGAACCAGTTTTCCATGTGGGATCACTATACTACCTTTCTCAGTATCAATCAGAAACCCATTTTCGACCAATTGCAACAATTGCTGGTCCCAGCAGTCAACTAACTCCTCTTTCTAGGCGGCCACATTTAGTTGCGAATGAACAGGTATTCTTGCCTGCATATAATTAGGTTTCCCAGTGGCCCTAACTACATCATGGATTTAAAAAGGGGAAAGGCCATCTGGGGAACTCACATTATAACTTTGTGGCATAACTTGTTCATTGCGAGGATTAAAACCAATGTCAAAATCTGACCATTGCAATACCATCATAACAAATCTCAAAAGTGTGTTTACGCTGAATATCATGTAAAATAGTATTAACAAATTTGTCTTCAATACCCGCCAATCACTTATCATACAGAAGACATAACTTGTCATCATACTTCTCATTAGCTGCTACATTCATTGTGGCATCATGTACACTTACTGGACTGTCTGGATCACCCACTTGTCGCACTTCACCTGGAACGTACTCTTGAGGCTCAACATAATTATTTTACCAGCATCATTCACAAGAGTGAGAACACACTTTGCATTTGTATTTCTAAAACATTTGTCATTTCAACAGCTGGCCTGGCTTTTTCAGGGAAGGTTCTCGTTCTGGCCCATGTGCAGGAAGCCTCGTTAGCAGGAGTTTTTCTTTTACTTTTGTAGCCAATAAGGCATCACTTTTACTTGGGACGTTATGTAACCAGTATCATTCACCACACTAGGCCCACTGTGATTGCTCTAAGACACATGATCAATACTAACAAGTTTGTCTTTTGATATTTGATCTAATAGACTTACGCAATTACTTTTTGAACTACTGCATCCTACAGATTAGCAGCCATCTCATCTACTTGTTGTTTTTATTTATTTTTCTTGTTCACACAGTCTTTTTCTGCATGAACTAACTGCTTTCCATTGTCAAGACAAAAAGCGCAAATGTGTTTGTGCTTTCCCATTGGTTTCGTGATCTTTGACTACAGAGACCCATTTGATTTTTTTAGCAAAACCAAGGTTTCCTTGTAACTTCCCGATTTTTGACCAAACCTGCCTGGAAACCCCTAGATGCTTTTGCATATGTGCCCTGCAGATCCTATCAATGCGGTCGGTATCTTCCCATGTGAGGACGCCCCTTTCCATAACTGTGTGAGCTGCTTTGGCCCCCTGCCAGGAAAAATCTGTGGCAATTGTAACGTGACGTAAAACCAAAAAGTAATCTTAATCAAGAAAAAACATAAACTTTGTAGTATTTTCCTCTTCCATTTGACTATCAAGACATCATCCTCTAGGGACTTGTAAATTCTCAAACTGATCTTGCTTGTAAAAACCTTCTGATGGTACAAACATACTGCCTGCTTGGTGTCCTATCATTGCAAAAACCTTAATTTTGCACAAAAAGAAAGAATATTTAATTACATTTAGAAAACTCATGCGGCTTTGTATACCAAAAAAGGAAGTCAAAGTGACGACCATAATAAATTAAATGTCTTCATGGATTTCTGTATGCATATTGTGTAAAGTTGGGGCACTGATATTCTAGTAAAATTATATTATCTTCCCTTCAAAACCATTCTTTTGCTTAGTTATTTGGAGTTTTACATTGTTTTCAACACTGTACAGGTAATATCACGACGGGTAGTTTTGTGGTCAGAGGAAACCAGTGCATACAGTTGGTCAAGGTTCTGTACTGTAAACTGCCGACCAATGGCAAGCAACTAATAGCTTGCCCACTTGAGGTCAGGCCGGGAACCAAACCCCGATCTCGGAGGTGGGAAGCGAGAGTGTTACCATTGTGCCACCGTGACCCTTCAAAAGCATTCAAAAAGGTTTATTGGTTTTATATTACATAAGTGAATGGCATGTATTACTTGTGTTAGGACATACTTTGATCAAAACAAATCAATGTAACAATATTTAAAACATGCAAAAATATTAGGTTTTTGTGAGGAAGTCACGCAATGTGAAATTAACAATCTCGATCCTCATTCCTCAAAACTTTAGACAACATGTGTCTTCAGTGGCTTTAATAAGTATGTGATGAGCTCAAAATCTGCATTTTCAACAGTAAGAAATGAACATGTCTTACACACCTGCAAAGTTATATTTGCCCAAAACCTATCTATTGAGCAGAGAAGACTCTCCTACATCCCAATGTTCATACACAAGAACTAGCCAAAAACTAGCAAACCTTGAAGTTACACCCCATGACACTCACCTGAAACGCAAGTTTAAAGCAGTATCATATTACTGAAACACATATTTGTCCAATTGATTCAGATAGTTTCCTTCTCATTTTATGATTCCTCAAAGACCTTGTCACTCAGGTATTGGTGGGAGTGGCGGTTTTGTTTACATTAGATCCTCCTACTGAAAAAAAATATAATGGAATCTCCTTTTTTATCAGTTGCTTAAAAACATGTTGGTGTCAATTGGGCTTCATGGACACTCATTGTTGCTTGCCTCTGTCTACCGCTCTCCGGGATCATGTACCTGTAACTTTCTAGAATTCCTGTCTTTTGTTGGTTTCCTGGCATCTATTAACTCTTCATATTATATATTTGTGGTGACTTCAACATTTATTTTGATATACCAGTTGGTGATGGTTATAAATTTATAATCTTTCTTGATTTGTGTGATCTGAAACAGTTAATGAACCTACTAATCTGCATGGTCACATATAGGCCTTATTCTATGCCCCAATGATCAGGATATTATTGTTGATGTCAAAATTTGTGATTTTGTATCTGATCATGCATTAGCCAAATAATCAATTGCCTTTCCTCGTCAAGTGGCTCATATTCCAAATAATGTTCAATATAGGAGGTACCACCATATCTACATGTCTGACTTCTGCTCGGATCTCAAAATATTTCCTTCGTCAAGTCTCCAGCTAATGTTGTAGTTGATCTTTATGAATAATACGTACATGATTTAGGCAATGTTCTTGACAGGGATGCACCACTTATATCTAGACTGACTAAGAAAGATTCTGCAGATTGGTTTTCTGATTCTTATCGATGCGCAGGCACCAATTTGAAAAAATCTGGCAAAGGGCCAAAAGTCTAATGAACAGAAGTCGGATTTGTCGTCAAATTGTTTGGTGCAATGTACTTGTAAACAAGGATAAGTCAGACTATTATAGTAGACTGATCTCAGACAATAGTCACAACTCTAGAAAACTATGATATGAGCTGCACATAACCCTGAAATGACACTTCCATCCCACGAGTCTGACAAGTCATAGGCTGACCAGTTTGCTCCTTTTTTCGAATAAAATTAAGAAAGCTAGAGATACTTTCGTTCTCTCTGGCACTGGAAATGCTTGCAAATCTTGCAAATCCTCCAAAAATTATTGCTTTTATGCAAGTTTCTGAAGATGCTGTTGATAAAATAATTAGAAACTCACCTACAAAGTCCTGCCTGTTGAATCCTTTGCCAACATTTCTCATCATTGAATGTAATGATATACTAGTAACATTGCTTACAAAGTTTGTCAACTGCTCACTCATGGAGGGTTGTGTCCGTGATGGTTTGAATAATGCTGTAGTTACTACCTATCAAAATGGCTAATCTTCCAGTGGACGATCTGAAGAACTATATCCCTGTTTCTGACCTTAGTTTCGTATCAAAACTGGTTAATTGTGTGGTTGCTAAGCAGTTGTTAGAACATATACATGTCCATAGCTTTGACAACCCATACCAGTCTGCTTATAAAGGAGGTTTAATTCAACTGGCACAGCTCTTCTGTCCATGAAAAAATGAAGTTCACTTTTCGTTGTCAAGAGGCGAACCCTTGGCATTGTTTGACCTGTCTGCCGCTTTCCCGAGCATTGATCATTCCACTCTTCTCAGTTGCCTTCAGATTTGGTTTTCCAATTTAACTGAGTGTAATCAGTCAATCAAAATTTGTCAGATGTTTGTTAATTCCTATTTGGCATACCCCAAGGTTCTGTCCTGGGCTCTCTGTTGTTTTTATTGTACACAACTCCCCTCAGTTTGGTTATAGTACACATAAAGAAATAAAGTTTCATTTTTAATCAGATGATACCCAAATTTATGTGTATTTATTCAAGAAGAATGTATTTGCTGCCTTTGAACAATTGAACAGGTGCCTAGATTATGTAAAGGAGTAGAAGTCAACTAGTAAACTTGAATTGAATCGTGATAAGACTGAGTTTATCATCTTTGGTGTGAAAAGACGGAGGGATAAGTTGAAAGCATGTTTTCCAATTGACATCTTGGGTAGGTCCTCTCTGCCCTGTTGAGTCAGTCAAGAATCTGGGGGTGTGGTTTTTAGGATTTTTCCTTGTCTAAGCATATTCAGAATGTCTGCAAAAGCTGTTTTGTGCAACTGCGTGATTTCAGACATGTCAGGCAGTTTCTTACTCATGATGCTTCTGTACTTGTGGCTAATGCTCTTGTTGGTAGTCGGTCTGATTACTGTAACTCACTATTCAGGAGTCTTTCCTAGTTCAATCTATGTAAATTACAGTGCATCCAAAATAGTGCAGCCAGAATTGTATCAAATACCAGAAGATACACCAGTATAACTCCTGTGCTCAAGAAATTGCATTTGCTTCATGTTTAATATTGCATAGTTTTTAAAACAGCCATACTTGTTTATAAGTTTCTTCACACTGGTTTTCCCAAGTATTTGGCTCCATATCTTTATTCATAAAGCAGTTCTTAATAGTACCATGGTCAGTCAGATTTGGTGTTTATTTCCTTGTCATTCCAAAGTTCTACCCTTCTATTCATATCTGTCAAACAGTTTGGTAAAAGTTATGCTTTGATGCTCATACTGTTTAAAATGCTCTTCCGGATGAGATTTGTCCATCTCCCTCCATACCCTCTTTCAGAAAGCACCTTCAAACCTACCTGTACACCAAAGTATACCCACTTTAGTCTTGATCATCCCCTTGTGTTCTCTGTGGTTCTTGACCTCTTTTCTATCCCTGGATACTGAAATTGGTTGACTGTTTTTGGTTTTGTTGTGTCTTAGAGTCATATTTGTATAGGGGAGATTAAGCGCCACAAAAGTCCATTTAGAATTAAGAAATGAACATGTTTTACAAACAAGCATATTTCTCTTTCATTTCAAAGTTAAGGTTTTACATCCTGTTCAACAGCCAAAATGTGAATAATTAATAAGCCTAGCAAAATGAAAGAAATATATTCATCAATAATTCATTTTATGTGTTATATTATTTTTACAAAAGTTTACCAGAACAAAGTGTTCAATACAATTTTTTCCAAAATTGGTATAGTTTCCTAATGATGACATAATCATTATTAACAAAAGATTTATAGTTTCACAGATAATTTAACATGATTATTAAGTTATGCATAGACCCTAAGTCTGAGTGAAATGTGACTGTAACAATGAATATACTGCTGAGTAAAAAATACTTAATATTTCAAAAAAATAATAAACCCAATTGTATCCTATACATGTGGTACTGCATTTAAGTAAAAGTTTGTTATATTTCTTGAATTGAGGAAAGATCAGGTTATCCCTATTGGACCTTCAAGCCTTCCAATCCAAAAGATGGATACTTTCTTGTGTTAGTACAGATAGAATAAAAAACAAATGAAGAAAATAGCAGGAAATCTTTCAATATTTACACCTAATTCTTTAATTCCAGATTGAACTTTTGATGTCCAGTCCTCCCTTATGTAACTCAACACTCCCTACTACAATTCTCCAAAAGGACCAAAAGTTAGTGTACACTTCCAGAAAGCACCTCTTAAATCACAAGAGTTTTGGTGTAGTTGTTATTGCATGAAGCCATCACAAGCCTCTCCATAAGGTGATCAATTATGTAAGTGTCCCAGTGGAACAAATCTGTCAATGTTCATGGGCCCATCTATACACAGCAGATTGTCTAATAGTGCGTACTGATGAGTGATTTTTAGATCACTGGAGAGTGTTGTGACGTTTGTTTATGCCTGATAAGCCAAAGTAATAAGGGCTTTCTGCTTGTAATTTGGTTGTATGTCATTACGAGCAGTTCATGCTACAGCAGGTGGCACTTAAATAATTAACTCTATTTGTGTACATATATATGTTCCTATACCATTTAAAGAAGTCAACATTGGGACAATTGAATAATGCACCATTGGCCAGTTGTGCATCTTTTAGGATATATTTCAGTTTATCGAAACACGGAACTGGATATGCTAATGCTTATTTTAATTAAACAGGGTATTGCATGAATATATTTGCAGGAAATAAACAGGTGTGTGTCTGCTGCTTGGCTTGGCCATTCAGCTGACCTAAAATTTGTGCAAAGCTTGATCAATCACAATCACTAATGCAAAGAAACATACGGCTTTGTTAGCTGCATGTTGATTGGTTGTGTGCCAATCCGGAGCATTAATCTTAAATATTTGCCACCTATTGAAAAGCAGGTTTTATTGGTGGCACTTTTGGGAGGCACAGTTATATAAGTCATGCTAGTGTCTGTACATATTTTAATGAAATTACCTAGATTATAAATGAACAAACTGAGTATAAATAGAGAATTTATTTAAGTTGTGCTAAATAACAACCCTGAGATAAGATGGTATTTTTGGCAATTTTTGAGACTCTGAAGTGACAGCGATGAGGAAGTAAAACATTTCTAACCTGACATTTATAACTCTTCTACAAAGTTTGTAAAACTCCAAAGGTTATAAATGTATTATTGTGACTGATACGCCTCAGTATTGTGATATGTCATTTACTGATATAAGAGATATGGGGAATACTAAACTTCCTCAAAAGAAAGAGGAGGGCCAAACCCCGAGATGGTTGAAGATTCTCAGTGACTATTGTGAGGACACCACATTTCATGGAATCAAACACATAGCTGAACACCAGCGTTACTTCACAAGAAGGTAAAAAGCCTACCTCTGTTTTACTAACATTCTGTATTCCTAACACAACTCTTATTTTATGTTGTATATAAATTCAGAATGAGGATAATTCCAGAAAAAAAGTAAAATTAATTGAAGCATTTCAAGATAACTAAGCAATTTTGTATAACAAAGACTACACATTGACACATCGATTTCAATAATTCAATTGCCTAATTGGAAAAACGGACATATTTGTTACATGACATAAAACAGAATGTGATTTTTGTCCCATTTAAGCTAATCAATAGTTTGGTTTATTACGTATCATTGCTACTTCACACTATATAAATGATTCACAATAACAAAATGATTGAATAATTTATAATGTAATTTCTTCCTTTGAATTATTTTTGCTTTTTATTTAAGATGTTTAATCAAGCCTGTACAGTAGATACAAATGACAATTATTCAAGCTGATGATTATGGAAGCCCTATGTCATTTCATTTTGTGTTAACAGATATCTTCCAAGTTTCTAAGTCTCATTTGTAATGTTACTTGCATCCCCAAGTCAATAGGTCTCAAATTCAAAGTAGCAACATGTCTGTACATGGTAGGAACAGATGGGTCACACCTCTCCATATTGGTGTCACAAGCTACAAACTGACTTCTCCACATCCCCTTCATATTTTGGATGGATGCCTTCAGTGAGAGTTCCATTTAGGTAGGACGCAGAATATGTTTTGTATTCGAGACTGCTTTTTCTAAAATGTTTCAAATACTTCTCAAGAGCATTAGGGGGGGTGACGGGGGCAGGGGGCTGGGGGGGGGGTATATATATATATATAAGAGGCGCCTCATGCTTCAAGATTAATTAATCAGACATCAGGTCTCTTTTGAGCGCATAAGGTCTAGGTCACCAATCAAAATTCAAGTAGATACAGTCGCTACTGGTCCTATCTATTATATCTCTGACTTCTTAAGACACATATCTATTGTACATATAAGTAAATTGTTTATGCAAGGTAAATACTCTTAGATGAGAGTTAATCATTTGTGCATGTGTGGATAACATGGAGGTCCATGTCAGTGCAACTAATGAAATTGAGGCTGAGAACTTACAAATATTGGTGGCTCATTAATTATACATTTTAGTTCGTCAGTCTCCTTCAATCACGTGTTTTATAATTCAACAGTGCCATTTTGAGGGTGAGTAAAGAGCTTTTAATGAAAATTGATTTCTCATTGTTTGGTCATATTTGCTAAAATGTCATTTCAGTGCACATACCAAACAAACATATAATGTAAACAAACAGACTAGATATACAACGTGAACTTAGTAGGAAAACTTGTGGGGTATTGGGACTTTACAAAAGATGAAATATATGCAAAGATAAGGGATATGGAGTGGAACCCACCAGTTAAATTTGCAAGGACATCCTTCTGGTAAAGAGAGACTTCCTGGTAGCAGGGGAAAAATAGTAGTAAAATATCTTGTCTGGACTAGACATTTGCTTCTAATTAAAGGGGATTTCTGCTTACCACAGTAACACAAGGGTTTTGATTAAAATGTCAATATATGATACCAGTAGATATTATACTTACTTTTTACATTAACCTTTTATGTTATCAAAAAATTTCATAAGAGATTTACGATACACTAGTGAATGTGGAACAGCCCCGTTGTGCTCGTATATTTGAAAAGATTTGCCAACAGAAAAAGGACTGCATAATCGCTCTTTGGGGATGAGATAACCTAGGTCCCCACATTTCAAAAATCCCATATCTTGAATGTTCTCAAAAAAAAAAAAAGAAAAAAAGAAAGAAATTCAAATTATGTAAGAATATAAGAGACATCACAAAGAAATATTTTGATGGAAATGTTTGTCTAAGAAATCTCAAGATTGCTTGTCAACAACACAGTACCACTGTTGCTTGCTTTATGCTCAGCCGTTTGGCAATTATTGCAATCTAGAAATTCTTATGCTGATAATGTCAGTTGTTTTCCTAAGAATGATTGTAAATATTAATCAAAACACAAGTCTACAACAAATCCTTTCCAGTGGTTTAGTTTAGTGTTTCTTTTGACCAGACTAGTCTGGCTATTGCTGTTTCTTGGAAGCTCCAGCATCTTCCTCCTTCAAGTGGCCACAAGCATAGAGTACTACCTGAGCTGGCCTGTGTCTGTGGATGTCAAGATCATTTACAATGAAAGTATCATCTTCCCTGCTGTTACCATCTGTAACAAGAATGCCTTCAGGTAGGTACAGTAATCTCTGTATAACTAGAACCTCTGACATTCACACCATCTGACACTTAGACCTTCAAGAAGACTGCAGAAGCCTTCCATTGTGGTTAGCACATTTAGCTTCTAATTACAGGCTCTCACATATGTATGGGTTTCGAGTTCCCCATGCTGCAATGTGGAAGGCCTGTCCCAATGTGACCCTGGTTGTTCAGCAGGATATAAAGACTCTAACTTTAACTTTATTCAGTACTGCATTTCCAGATATTTGGACATCAAATTTAATTCCACTGGTACATCAATTACTAACACACTCCCTAGTTACACACAAAATTTATCTGCTATTTTTGCAATAATAAATCACTCATTTCCCACAGATAAATGTATATTGACAAAATATGGAGAAAATTGATGTTGGAAAAAAATCACATATTGCAAGCTTGCAATTTTACCAAAAATACAGGGCAATACTTTATAATATTGTGGAAAGAGAAAAAAAATTACAGACACAAAAATACAAAAATAAAACATATCAAAGATATATACACATCAAAAATGCACTTATTTTGTTGCAAATGAAATTACAGCAAAACAAAACCCTTAAACTTTTAGGTGCAATTGCTTTCAGATGAAAAAAAACAACAACTAAATTCTGTATCATTATATCTTAACACAAGAAAACACCTATTGTGTAGAATTAGATCTTATCCTTATTGTCTATACTGGCAAATTTTAATATACACAACACAAAGTCATTGCTCAGGAATCGTGTGGGCATTGGGCAAGCCTGAGTCTTAAGTTACCAGTCAATTCCTATTGAACCAGCAGGTGTAAACCCCCAGAATAAATTCTGACAAATAGAAAATAACCTAAAGTTTAAAGTCCACAACTTGTGCCTGTCAACAACTTAGTTATATCCAAACAGGCCCTTACTGTATCCCACACGTTGTCATGAGTTGGGTTCAAACCCAGAACCACAGGGGAAGAGTCTGTGACCTCAATATTAGCCTGGATAGGATGGTATATCATTTAAATTCTAAACGTTGAATACATGCCCTGTATGTATGTAGTATGTCATGATGTATAATTAAGACTTAAGCATACCTTAATTCCACAATCTCTTTGAAAATTAATGTATTACACCTTGTTCTAATTTTGCGCGAAAAAACAGAATCAAAATTCCAGAAGAATGTTATGCAAGGTTACTATTTTTGTTTAAATTTCTAACATAAATGGATTAGTCGGTTTAAAACCCAATTAGTTGACTTAAAAATGTTAACCCTTTAACTGGATTAATTGCATTTTAATAGTCAAATTATATTATAACTTTATTTAAATTTTAAAAAATCATTTTGTTTTAGATTTAGAATATATCTATATACGACACAACAATTCTAGACCAAAAAGAAAAAAAAAGTTTAACAACCAAAATGCAATAGGATTACAAAATATGATCCATAGAATGTCATTACAATGTGACCACCAGAGAGAGAGTAACTCCAAACCTTCTTTGTCTCTTCATTATTGATGAAGGCAAGTGATGTAAAACAATTCATCAACTTATGGATCTGCCTCATGTTTGCAAACTCTGTTTGTTAGTGTGGGCAGATCCTGCTTGTACGCCCTTCACACTAAACCGGTTAGATAACCTGCTAAATCTCTAGCACACTAGAAATGGGCAACACACTCGCCCAGGAACACAACCGACTGAATGACTTGTTCAAATAGTATCACTGGGATATTGGCACTATTTTCGTAATGGCCACTGTAGAACCACAGGTAAGTTTGTAAATGGTCATCTGTTAGACTATGTCTTTCAAGGAATGTCAACTACTAGAATTACTGAACTGGTGCAGTTGGGATGGTTCAAATAGTGCCTCGAGTCTTGTAGTAGAAAAGATATTGTGATGATAATTACACAATACAATACAACAACAAGGTCTTTGGAATTGTGTCCGTACATTCTCCTATACTTATATATCTTACTTGAGCTTTTGGGATCCCTGACTGTAGTACCAGATCAAACTATTAAGTGGTTATATTTTGTTATTTTTACCTTTAATTTATTTTTTACAGGCAGACAATCGTCAAGCTTCTTGATTTGTCTTGTAATGGGTTATGTTAGTGATAGGTTCTGACGAGTATACTGTCTGATTCCATTGTCCCAACTTTTTATATCTTCATCAATAGTGTTTTGCAGATTTGTGTTTATTTATATTATTTTTAATGGTGGTAACACATACTAGATACTGAAACATCTTTTGCAGATTTTAGCCTCACAGACTTGCTTGCCCTTTTACATTATGCTAAGAATTGCAACATCAAGGACAACTGGTATAAAATAGTAATTTTAATTGGCTGTCCCATTATTCTGTTCAGCCACTACAATAGAACTTCTTTTAGAAACACAGTATGTTTACTGGACATATAATGTAGACCCAAATCTTTTCTGTCCTGTTTGTTGTCTTCTCTGTTGAGCTAACTGCATTTATAGATGTGCCTGTTGGAATAGATAAATGTGACAGCAACTTGTGGGATGGATTCACAAAAACTTTCACAGAATCTGAAATAAAAGAATTCCATTAAACCTTGGCCATTGGAAAGAAAATAAAACTGACATCAAACAAAACCCTTTTCAAATTACAGTAAACACAACCTATTTTGCACCTCAATATTTTACTTGTATTTGACCAAAAAGATTTGGCTTATAACTGAATTTAAACTGGTGTCCCAAGCTAGATAGGAAGCTTTTATATTACAAGCAGTGCTTAAGAATTGACAAACCCTCTGCTACGGGTATGGCTGAGGAATCACAGACCCAATTCCTGATTCATTATTCAGATCAGAATTTTAAATTTTACAAAATGTAAACAAGACATGAAAGGTCATTTCAAATTTGACATTGTTGAAATTGTGTAAAAAAATTAACAGTATGTCTAGACAGGCATGATAAATCACTTTCCTGGATCATATACACTCAAATATATTTTGCGGTCTAAGTAGGTGTAAAGCAATGGTTCTAGACACAAGTGAAGTAATATAATAGCTGTTACTGTAAGCTTGTTAAATCACTAAAAGCATTGTCTGTGAAAAAGCACTGATGGGAATTACATCGCTTGAGTAAAGCTGCAGCAATGTATGTTCTTTTTATGAATTGATGAGATCTGATGTCAGTTTAGAAGACCCATTTTGTAATTAGGGGTACAGCAGGGAGCTTCACAAAAGAAATATGAATGCTAACTTATGCTCCAATAACACTGCAGGATTTATCGCTGTTTTGTGTGATGTCTTATTCCTCCATATACTGCCAGATTTCTATAATTAAGACTTGCATACTGTAAAATTCCCTGCTTTTCAAGACAAGAGAAGTTTTAAACTGTTCGACATGGTCAAAAAAAAGTTTTAAATGGTTCAAGATTTCCTCCGGGCCACAGCGGCACAGTGGTAGCACACCTGTCTCCCACCTCTTTGCCTGGTACAAAGGTACTAGGCATTATGTACAACACTAAGTATTTCCTCCTACAATAGATGGTCTCAAATTCTACAAGGTAACTGCAGGTTATCCTGGATTTGCGCAATTCTTATGCTACTACATATTCGTGGTATTCTGTGTCTTTCTTGTGTTTTTAGCTATGTTATATATTTATACATTGCTGTATCTTCACATTATTTTCTTCTACGTCCCTATGGTCATTGTCCTCTCCAATTCTACTTATCTTCTGGATCAAAACTATAGCTGGATATATGCAGTTGGCTTTTGTTGGAGATACAGCATTTTGTCTCTGTGTTCCTGCCATCTATGACCACCGGGAACACACCAAATGTCACGTAACTAGGACATATGAAATTTAGTGATTAACATAATGTGTACAGGAAAAAGTCAACATGCCTGCACTTGTCTATCACAAGCCATATTTAGCTAAGATATTCAGCTTTGATTTGTCAATTAACCAAGGGATTTCTATATTTAAAAAAAAAAACTTGTCCTGGCAATTGATCAAACCCTTTATCCCTTCTGTGCACAATATTTTTCTCCATGAAGTTGATTACATAAAAGTAGGAAAGTTCAGCCAACCTGAAAACTGTTGCCAACAGATTGAATGTTTGCAATTAGTTCATCCCATTGTATCATCAGTTGATTCAACAAGTGTTTTAGCTCTGTTTTCTAATTCTAATAGTACTTTTATAGCACTTCATCTGAAGACAGACGCATAATGCAGAACAGTAGAAATCCAAAATGGCAGAGACATAGCACCACAGAGAAAGACAGGGAAAAGGCCAGAAACTGGGGAGGGGGTATGATATTGCAGTTTTTTCTGAATGACAAGAGAACAGTATCTGAACAAATATCAGGCAAATCATTCCAAATCTTTTTTAGCATCATATGCAAAGCTGAGGACGAAATAATTAGTTTTCTCAGAATAAGTTATATGGGGTTATTTGTCAAATGACTTACAGTCTCTGAGCTCTGCTTTGTCAGCATGCTTCTGGTGCTTTGCTTTTCCACGCTGCCAGGTTTGTACAAACTGAACATCTGGCTTTGACTTTTTAATTTCTTTCAACTGCTTTTTGGAAAGTTCACTTACTCTGCAAATGTTGATTGCTGCATCCAGGGTTAAGTTCTTTTCTCTAAACATTCTTGCACATGCTGAGTTTGCATTCGTTCCTAAGACTAATCACAAATAAAATCATCAAGTAAGGCTTCAAACTTACATAAGTGTGCAAGATGTCTTAGTCTTGTGACATACTTGTGAAGTATTTTTCCAAGGCTCCAACAAAAGAATCTGGATCCTTTTTCTCATCTTCTGACATGCTCAAAGTTTGTAATATTTTCAAGCATTCCTTACCCATGATTGATCGCAATGTTGCTATCCTGGCAGTTTTGTCCATGCCTTTCAACTCGGTTGCTACTTCATAATCAGCCCACTGTTGCTTAAAGAACTGCCAATTGCTAGACAAATCACCTTAAGTATAAATAGGAGCTGGAACTGGGAGACCAAATGTAGTCATGTTGTATTTGTAGTTGCATGTTGTTCAATTTAACATGTGTGCTCAAAATCTAATGTTAATGACTTTCTTTGTATGAAACTAGTTACTGTATTTTTATTATTTGTGTTGTCCAATTTTAACATGAACTGTATAATCATAAGTTTACCTCTGACACCATGTTTGTGTATCTGAATACAGATAAAAACACAAAGCTTTTAGAATTAAAGTATATTAACCAAAGAATAGATTTTAACACATGCTGTACGCTTGACACACAAACAATCAGTAATTTAATTGCCCTTGTAAGAGCACATTCACAGGTCATCACAGTGGATTCCAAATATAAACCAGGACAGGATATGGTAACCACAAACTGCTGTCATTTATATTAACTACATCTAACAGAAATATTTGGAAACTTTTTCATTTAATAAAAATTTTTACTTTGTAAATTTTTTAACTTTAAAAATATGTAAGGCTAGACAAAATGTAACACTTTTTAATAAACTATTTTTAACATTAACATTTGACATTACTTTGACCGTTGCAATTTGTTTGGAAATTGGTTGAACATTTCTTTGATATTTGTTGGAGATTTGCAGGAGATTGGTTGGAATTATGTTGGACGTTAGATATAAGGGTTCTCTGCCAGCATGTCTTTTAAAGAGGGCAGTGTTGTCTGTGGTTGCTGCAGAGTCTTTTACCATGTAAGGTTATTGAATTACTAATTTTGTATGTAGCTTACAGAATTGGTCCAGGTAGTGCTGACCTCTCTTGTGCAAAACTGGAATGATCTATTTATAGATTTATAGATGGTCAGAAACCCCCTGTTTTCCTTGGAAATATCATTCCAGTCTGTAGTGCTTTCTGGAACATTCTGTATCTCCAATATATAAAGGGTTGAACACCTGGCCACATGAAAGAGAGTGTTAAGTTTATTTACTATAAGGACTGCTATACTGTGAATAACTTTGTCAAGTGGATATAATCTGATTCTAATTCTAATTCTTTTATAGTGCTTAATCTCCACTGAGTAGTGGACTCTAAGGCGCAACAAGACAATAGCAATATGCAAATTCAAAGTCCAGGGACAGAAATAGGTCAGCACCACAGAGAAGCCATAAGAGAAAAATGGGCTAAGGAGGATATGCCTTTGTGTAGAGATAGGTTTTGAGCTTCTTTCTAAAAATGGCAATAGTGGGTGATGCATGAATGTCTTCAGGAAGTGAATTCCAAACAGTGGGAGCATCAAAGGCAATACTGAAGCCAAACTGCTTAGTGGACTTGTGAATTGTAGGTTGAAAGTTTGGTACATTAAGGAAATTGGCAACAGTGGATAGATATGGAGCAAAATATTTAGGGAAACCCATATGAATAAACTTGTACACCAGGGTAGCCAGTTTGAACTCTGAGCGAAACTGAACAGGGAGCCAATGGAGTTTCCTTAGTACTGGAGTTATCCGAGTATATTTACTTGAATTTGTAACAATTCTAGCTGCACTGTTTTGGATAGACTGTAATCTATGAAGATTGAATTTGGAGAGATTCCTAAAAAGTGAGTTATAGTAGTCCAACTGACTACTAACACAAGCATTGGCAACCGACACAGCTGCATCCTGAGTCAAGAACTGTCTAACATTTCTAAAATCCCTTAGTTGAATAAAGCAGCTTTTACAAACATTCTGGATGTGTTTAGAGAAAGAAAAATCAGAGTCAAACCATACACCCAGGTTCCTGACTGACTCAGTGGGGTGAAGGGGGTTGCCCAAGATGTTGATTGGGAAACATACATTTAACCTTTCACTCTGTTTCTTGGAGCAGAAAAGTATGAACTCGGTTTTATCAGGATTAAGTTTAAGTTTGATGGCTGACATCCATCCCTTAACATCATGAAGGCATCTGTTCTGATTGTTACATACATCTTAGGGTGAACTCTTATTAGAGTGACCTGGATGTAACTAATTAAACTGGATGTACTATTAAGAGTATCTGAGTTGTCTGTAATCATTATTTTAACTGTTAAATAACTTTGTGATAAGTAAGTAATAAGTAATTTGTAATAAGTAAAACTATTTTGTATTTTCCTGTTGCAACTTGAAAGCAACCAGTACTGCTACCGTGCTTGCTCTGTTGATTGTAACATGGAGGTGTAACATGACCCAAATGTAAAGTTCTTGGAATAAAAGGGTGGTCCTAAAAATGCCTGATAGATGCCAGCTTCTTCTGTCTTAGGGTGCATCATCGTGTCACTTCTTCAGATCCTCTCCTCCTACCCAGCCAATGTTCCAGCATGGTTAACATAATCCTTGAGTCGGTCTCTATGTTACTTCACCTCCCTTAAGGGATTTCTGCAGTCTTCATCAGCCCCACATCCCGTGGGACATTTACTATGACTGGAAGGTTTTCCTGTGGGGTGGGTTCCCTGTGTCCTCAACATGTTGTGTAACACAACACTTGTCAAAATAATATCTCTGACAACCTCTGCCCTTTGCGCCATTGTGAAAGCAAGACCCTAAATCTGCTCGCTAGGATTCCAAACTCATTCTCAACTACTTCCCGGCTTTCGAGATCCTGTAGTTTGCTATTCTCTCTCACCTGGTGAGTTGTCTCCTGCTGTAGGGTTTCACTGTGCTTTAAGGCACAGGTGTCATGCCTCGGCAAGAAATAATTCACAGGTGTCCCCCTTTCGCCAAGGGCTCAGATGGTAAAAGCCCCAAGGTGCCATCCTGTATCCTTAAGCTGTTAAGTATTTGTGCGGTAGTTTATGTGTTCTTCTTGGAGCTCCAAGAATGCAGGGTCATTCTGAAAAAAATTGTTGTAACCTAGGATATCAGTCGGCCAGGAGGTTGTAGTAGCATACTTTATCTTCTCTTTCACGGATCCATGGCATGATCCAAGGGTTTGAGGGCTTCAAGCTTCTCCTGGGTGATGGGGGACTGTGGTGAAGCTGCTGGTTGTATGCAGGTGCTGGTCTTGGGTTCGAATGAGTCCTTTTTCTCTGTAAATCAGAATAAAAATCAAACTATTTAACTCAATAAAAAACAGGGCCGTAAGGTTATGTAGAATATCTCGTGGATGTTGAGTTGGAATAAATGATGAGTTACAGGAGCAAACAAGGGTTTATATAGTGTTGCTTGGTTACCGACCGGTGACCACAACTCCAGAAATTAAGCAGTCCATTCAGGATAAGTCAGTACTCCAGTCTTGTGATTGGTTTTGTAATGTATAAGATTATATTTTGTTAATAAACCTACTGACAAAAGTAAAATTCACTACTGCTTTTTTCCCGAAACCTGCCTGATTTCAGGGCATCTGAGGCTCACAGGAAGGATTACTATTACTTCATCTCAGAGCTGTTTGGACGGAAAGATGTTCATTACTCTCCAAACACCAAAAACCCTATAGAAATGAACCTTGAGGACTTATACAGAACACTGGGTCATACAAAGGAAGACCTTATAATTAGGTGAGTATCTGCAATCTGAATTTTGGATATGGATGTACATGTACTTAAAGTCTTTGTGATGGTAGGTATACACTTCTCCAGAACAAATAGCTAGGATTGTAAGTCATCACCAATTAAACAGGACACAGGAAATGGGACAGGAAAGTGTTGGAAATAGATGAATATGTTCAAATTAGTTTTTGCATTAAATTGCACTGTGGTGTCACAATGGAATTGGAAAGAAATATGCTGATTTGGTAGTAGTGGTGATGTATTGATGGTGACAGATTGGCAAGTCATCAAATGACTGAATACTATAGGATAATGGTCTCTCACCTAACAATCAATGGAGACAATCTAAGACATTCATTTTGAAGCATGAATTTGGTAATAAACAGTCCCTGAATAAAAGTGTGTGTATTCCCCTCCACACAAACCATCCATATTTAGTCTGGACTTCCTTCATTTTGAAATTGTCAACTAGCTGAAACAAGAAGAAACTGTGTGGTGTTCAGACACCACATTGTGTACATAGAGTATGTGCATAAGACTTCATTTACTTTTATTATCCACGACCATAGGTGATTTTTGATAAATACTTCAATTATGTAAACTACAAATATGTTACTTATTCACATCATTAGAAATGTTCTTTTACAGGGCACCTGCTCAAGCCTTTTTAGGTATCAATGTCAATGCAGAAATGGTGGAGAAATCTAAAGTTAAAAACTGAAATTTTCAAAATTCACTGATGCTCCTCAGTACTGTTCACACTGACTGTTTTCAGTATTATTATATTTAGGCAAACATGGACTCATTTTAATTATTGTAGAAATAAAATGAATGTTAATAAATGCTAAATAATTCTTATATCGTATATCTTTTCAATTTGATCGCCCAGAAGACAAAATATGCAATCCTTGTCCTACAGAGTCAGACTGTAAACATTTATCTTCTCTGATGAAAAACTTTAAAACTATGCATCACCCGAGTAATATTCTTATTATATTAACAAATCCCACACTAATAAGTCAATCCACATCTATACCTGTTTAGGTGTGAGTGGAATGGAGAGACTTGCTTCGCTGATGACTTTGTCACTGTGATGACAGATTATGGGATGTGTTACACCTTCAACAGTGGCGAGAATGACACACCTCTCAAACTGACACATCAAGCGGGTAAGTGTTAATTTCTGAGTAGTACACAAATTGTGATTTGCAATATTCCACAAAAGTTTTGTGTATTTTTTCTTCTTAATTGTAAGTTGTTGCTTAGTATTTCATGGACGAGAACTAAATTTTTAAATGTCCCTTGTGTGCAGACATAATTTGCTCAATATATATTTATTGGGGGAGATAAGCCATTGATTATTGTAAAAAAAAAAAACATGCCAGAAGATTGAGAACATGGGAAGTCAAAAATTGCAAATTGCAGAAACAAAATCTTTGATCTGAAATCATGTACATTGCAATGTGTGCCATTCCATGATACTGTCTGTTATAATTTCTTATCCCCATAAGCTATTTAAATTCAGCACAGCTTGAACCACAAACTGTTTATTGCACCTTGTTTAATTTACTCCAATAGGACTTAAATTTAATTAATATACATTGACACTGGGACAACACATGAATAGATTTCACAGTACTTTAGCGCTTAATCTTCATCTATTGACAGACTCTAAGGCGCATAATGATAGAAATCAGAGATCATAATCGTTAAATCAAAAACATTGCAAGGGTGTACATGGATTAACTTAAATCAGAGGATAGAGCTATTATTTGTATTAACCACACAAATTACATATGCGTGGTCTTTATCAACAATTCAATCACATAAATAGCCTCAATTGTCCTAGACACTGTAAATGACCTCGATTTGATAGACATTTACAGAACTCTTAATCCACAAACTAAACGTTATACATGGAGAAGACTTAATTTCAAAATGTGAGATCCAGTCAAGCTACAGATCAGATCATTCTGTCCTTGAACTTAATATATCACTTCATAACTTTAAGGTGGGTAAAGGAATTTGGAAATTCAACAATAGTCTACTTAAAAATAAGGATTATTTAGATACCATTAACAAGTGCATTGAGGAAGAAAAAATGAAATATGCTGTTCCAATTTATAATCTTTATTACTTAATGAACAACCAGGGTACTATTGAATTGACAATTGAAAAAAATATGTTTTTAGAAATGCTCTTTATGCGTATAAGAGGCGAAACAATAAAATTTGCTACAACTCTCAAAAAAGAAAATAAAATTAGAGAAAAAATTCTGTTGGAAGATATAGATCACTTAGAAAGAATTCAGGATGAGACTGGAACAAACTCAAAATTAATGGAAGATAAAAAGCTAGAACTGCAAAAATTACGTGAAAACAGAATAAAAGGTCAAATGGTAAGATCACATTTACAATAGCTAGATCAGGGGGAAAAGCCCACAAATTTTTTTTGCAAATTGGAAACCAAAAATTTTGTTGATAAGACCATTAAAAAAATACAAACAGCAGACGGTTCTGTTATAACCGAACAACACCAGATATTAAAAGAAGTGCAAAAATTCTATAGTAATCTTTTTAAAAGTAAGGATAATTCACTCGGTACATCAGATATTTCTGAAATGCCTGAATTACAGAACATTAAGAAGATCTCCCAACCAAACCTGGGCAGAGAAATGTCAACTAATGAACTAGAAAATGTATTAAAAAAGATGAAAAACAATAAATCATCAGGTATTGATGGGTTTTCAGCTGACTTTCTGAAAGTATTTTGGGGAAAACTGAAAAACCACATTACAGATGCAATAAATGTCTCTTACAACAAAGGTATATTACCAGTATCATGGCGACAAAGTATTATAACTTGCTTGCCAAAAGGTGACAAGGCCAGACAATTTTTGAAGAACTTGAGGCCAATATCTCTCCTATGTGCAGTATATAAGTTAGCATCTGGTGTCTTAGCTGAAAGAATGAAGCCCTATCTTAATAATTTAATCTCAAAAACACAAACTGGCTACATCAAAGGGCGATATATAGGGGAAAGCATTCGTACAGTCTATGACTTGATGAATTTTACAGAAAAGTATAACATTCCAGGGATGATGACTCTGTGTCATGGAAATTTTTATACTCAACTTTAGCTCTGTTTGGTTTTGATAAAGCTTTTATTGACTGGATAAAATTATTTAATAATAATGCTACTGCGTTTGTTTTACAATGCGGCGTTCTTTCAGATCCTATTCATATTGGCCGTGGATGTAGGCAAGGAGATCCAATCTCACCTTATCTTTTCTTACTTGTGGCAGAAATCTTAAATATAATGATTGTGAACAATATCAGCATAAAAGGAATTTGTGTTGGTACTCAAGCTTTAAAAATGACACAATTTGCAGATGACACTACATTAGTACTTGATGGAAGTCAAAGTTCCTTGCAGACAGCGTTAAATATTATGGAGCTTTTTGGTTCACTATCAGGTCTCAAAATGAACACCGAAAAAACTAAAGTAATATGGATAGGTAGCAAGAAGCACTGTAAAGAAAAGCTAAATATTTCAGCAAAACTACATTGGGGAGATACAGAATTCTCATTTTTGGGTATTGATTTTTCAGTGCATCTAGAAAATATACCTGAGCTAAATTTCAGAAGAGCAATGAACAAAGCAAAAAAAGTACTTAATCGTTGGAAGAGTAGGTTTCTAACTCCTATTGGGAGAATAACAGTGATAAAAACCATTATCCTGTCTAAATTAATCATTTATTCATGTCTATTGTGACACCTAAAAAATCCTAGATGATTTAAACAGAATGTTATTTTCTTATCTATGGGGAGGGAAAACACACAAAATTAAAAGGATAAATGTCTGTGCTGATTATTTAAAAGGTGGACTACGTATGGTAGATAAATAAAATGAAAAATCTTTAAAACTTGGGTGGATGAAACATATTTTGTCAAAGCCAGAGTCGCCATGGAACTTATTACTACAAGAAAGCTGTAAAAACATATTCAAAATGTTTTATGTTGGGCCAGAGTGGTTTCAACAACAACTTCCAAATCTTAATCCCTTCTGGTGTAATGTATTTGAAAACTGGATAACATTCTGTAGAAATCAAAAAGTCAAAACAGGCAAAGACCTCTTAAGTAGTAGCATTTGGTACAATAGACACATATCTCCAGAAAGTCTGTTTTATGGAACCTGGTTTAAAAAAGGTATATTGATTGTGTCAGACCTATTTACCTCAGATGGAACCAGTTTTGGCCCAGATGAACTAAAAATAAAGTATAAGCTCAATTTGAATATATTACATTACTACAGAATAAAACATCTGATAACTAAATTCATAGAGAGGAAAAATGTATTTTCTAAAGTTAAATTGGAAAGACCACTTGTTCCATTTCATATAAATGTTCTGCTAAATCCTGAAAAGGGAAGTAAACAGTTCTACACAATACTTTGTTGTGATGATTTTGAACAACCGAACAATGAAAAAATATGGCCACTCGAATTAAATGCGCAACTACATAGTGAATTTTGGAGAACCTCTTACAAGATATGTTTTCAAGCAGTTTTGGATAACTCGTATATATGGTTTCAGTACAGAACATTGCATAGAATACTTGGTACACAGGACCACTTACATAAATTGAATCTCAGTGAATCATTTACCTGTGGAATATGTGGTCAGCAACGTGAAAATATTACCCATTTATTTGCCAGATGTCAAATTGTGCTTGATCTTTGGAAAAACATAACAAAATGGTTTGAATTGAAACTTTCCATTAAAATAAAGCTTAATGAGTTGGACTTCATATTTGGGTATCAGAAGCATGATGAAAATTTTTGGTCGTTAAACTTTATACTTTTGATCACTCGAAGCTATATATTTCATTGCTCAAAATACAAACATGATGTTAATATATACAATCTGCAAAATCTTATAAAAGAAAAGTACTTAGAACAGCTTACTCTCTCCAACAACACACAACACATATTTAGCAAAAAATGGTTGACCTGGAAAATATTATTTGAGGAATAGGAATGTGTTATTTGTAGTGTATTATTAGTTTTCTATGGTCCTTTCATTGTGGTTGTTATACACTTCCTATATTGGTGTTCAGGGTAGAAGTACTGAGATAGTAAAGTGGATTCTTTTTTAATTAAAAACGACTGAAAATATGATTGTATTGTACACAGAATATATTGATTGTATTGTATGTCTGACAATGTTGTCACACTTTTGTAAATGTAAATATCTGTATAATAAAAAAAAATAGCCTCAAAGGACAGAGCCCAGCCTAGACTTTGTGCAACATCCTTTCATTCCACATTTCTGCATCAGCACATTATGATTTTGAAGGGGGGAGATTGTCTGGCTGAATGAAACTTCTAGAGGAGATCAGAGATAAAAGTTACTAAATAAAACTAGTGCTGCCATCTGTGGATTGTAAGGAAAAATTGTGGTTATGTACACATGCATGATTCTGTTCCACCTGTGATTTCTTATTCAGTGCTTAAAAACATGCAGAAGTTGAGACTTGTAGCAAGTCTAGTCGCAGCCCTGAGTCCTTTATTTAGAGGATAGGTTTCATTAAAGTCCAAGTATAAGTAATTGGTTGTTTTAACCTTTTAAAAATTTATTTTCGAGATTATATTCTACAACCATGTTTGAAGATTGCAACAGCAGACATGAGTTTCTCTGTTAAGTACCCCACGAAAAGCATACAGATACACATTCGTCCACTGTGTTGGCTTCCGTTTCATAATGTTAAATATTTTCTGATTGTGTTAATTGAGGGGAATACTGATTTCTAACAATAGTCCACGAATTTGTGGAAGTAAATTTTAATATTACATTAGATAACAACTTTCCACCTTGCCACAGGGTTTAATTTGCTTAATGCAGACGCTTATTTATGTACAAGTTTACAATGCTGAGGATCTGTCCCAATATAACTCTGGCTGCTGAACAGGACGCAATTTGATCTTATAAATATCGTCAATATAGGTGTCTGGCTACGTATGTTCCATCCTGCCATCTGAACACCCTAGCTGAAATATACGCTAATCAGCATATATGGACAGAACAAACTAGGTCTTTAGCTAGATAGATTTCTAGAGTATAAGTATTATTTCAGGATCAAATGGAGGTTTGAGGCTTCAAGTAAACATAGAACAGTATGAGTACATGCGGGGCCCAAACACTGGTGCAGGTTTAAAAATACTGGTTCACAATCAGAAGGAAGTGCCTTTGGTGAAGGATTATGGGAGAGCTGTTCCATCTGGTTCACATGGCTATGTAGCAGTCAAGACATTTGAAGTAGGCAATTATTTTATTTTCAGTCCTCTCCAGTGACCTAAATGGCCTAGGTGCTATGCTAATTTGTCCATGAGATATTCCACTGGCTATCATGCCTGTGGTCTTGGGTTTGAAATATTGGTATGTTGTCAAAATGTGGCCCATCTCATGATGGTGTTTCAATTTCTGTTGTTTTCGGACCATCACCATTCTATTTATGGATGATTATATATCATTTAAAAACCTTTAATTTGTGAAAAATCAGGACAGAAAATTGTATTGTACATTTTCAAAATGTAATTTATACAATGCAATATTTCCTTTACTATAAGATTCAAAGCACTAGTTGACCCATTCCAACTGCAAAAGTGTAGCCCAATCTCTCTGGTAACTGACATTCTTTTAATTAAAAGACAGCGTATTGGTCTGACTATCAGCATCACTTTGATTCATTAGCCTGCCACTGGGGATATTCCTCAATGACAGAGGACCATCATCTTCAGTAGTCATCCAAACCATGCTCTATCGACCATTACCTGACACATAAACCCTGGTCATCTGCATTCCTAGGCAAATGTGTTGCTCAGTATGCCAGAGTGGCAGAAGCCCGTGAATATGTAGCAGAACTACATTAAGTATAAGCATTATGCAAGAAATTTTATATATGTAACATATCTTTTGTCACAGTATGTATAAACATTATATTCTTTGTATTTCCGGTGAGTTATTATACTTCACCTTTAGTTTCACCCACATTATGAGGCTTGACAATCTGATAGCAAATTGCTCATTAGGTTTATAATTTTGGCCAACCACCATCAGAATCAAGATGTCGTTTCCACAATGTCTTATACTGACTGCACAGTGGGTTGTAGCAGATGGACAACAGTATAATGGACTGTAGCGGATGAATATGTCCTTGATCACATAACGTTTGGTTTGAAGTCCAACTTACAGTTGATACTTTCACCTGTAAAAGTACAAAAAGTAGGTTGACTAGTCAAAAAAGACATCTTCAATGTGTGATACAAAAAGGTGAAGGTGGGCTGAATGTTCCTGTTCATTGTGTATGCCTCAATTATGGAGATCTGCTAAAACCTATGTTCAGTTAAGTGCTGAAATGCAATAAAAGATTTCACCAGTGAAATATTTTCAGTTGCTTTGCTGTTGTTTTGAGAATATATATATTTTGAACATAAACAAAGACTTTAGGAGCTTTTATATTTTAAAGTACATGTTAATATTTTATTCCACAATTATATTGGTTTTCTTTTTGTGTAAATTTCTCAATCAGTGGTGTTTTATTTCTTTGTCATGATATTCTGACTAATAAGTCTTGCAGGCCAGGTGTTCCTTTTGCAATTATTATTAATTTTTGGTAAAAATATGTGTAACATATATATGTATGATACTTGTTGCATAAACATATATCGATTATATAAAACAGGTGAATAACCTGGAACCAAATCATGGAGAATGTAATGACTCAGTAAACCTTACATACTATGATGACTATGCCATGTACAACTGTTACACCAATTGCAAGCAAGAGTATCTCCTGCAGCAATGTGGATGTAGAGATTTTTATATGCCAAGTAAGAACGGTGAGTTGCATTACAAGGAAGAGACCATTCATATTTATTCATTCAACACACCTGTATGTACATTGTTGAATGTTAAGCTAGGATCGATTTCATAAAATGTCTCAGACTTAACCCAGTCTCAGGCAAAACCACTGGTACAAAGCTGAGTTTTTGGTTTCTGCTGAGTTTGGGGTTATAGTCCGATTTACAAAAGCTGGCTCAACTGAGATCAGTATGAATCAAAAGTCTCAAGTATTAAATTACGTAAAGTCTGTCAATTTAATTTTTCTTCAACACATATACTTTGGAGCACAGAGGGTTTACAATTATAAATATAACTGTAAATGATTGACACAAAAAAAATCACGAGACTTTGGGCTCAATACTTCAGCCACAATGATAGCCTCAAAGTTGAACCCACCACTGAGCCAAATCTCAAGCTTTAGTCGTTCTGTCTAATCACTTAAATCCTAATTTTTCGGTTTAGCAAAATAGTGTCAAATATTTGAGCCAAAAGTGTCCAATTTGAGCTTGAAAGCCTGAAATTAGCCCCAGAAAAGTAATGAAGATAACTTCACTCAATTTTGGGTTGGCATGTAACATGGCTCTGTCTTCATTGTTTTAACATGATTAAAATGTTGATACATAGTCAAAATAATACTAACATAACAGGTGAGTCATGGAATATTACCATCTCTGGGGTAAAAGTCTCTCTTTTGTGCCTTTGACCACAAAAAGTTGTGTTTTTTCATTTTAAAATAGCCACAGTTGTATGAATTGAATTTTATGAATAATGCTATTGGATGTTCTTAACTACCGCTTTAGATGTTCAGACACTTTGTGTACTTTATTAGTTTTAAAACTGTTATCACATATCACAGTGCCATATTAAGATACACGACTGATCTGCACATCCACATATGTCCTAAATCTATATAACTGAAATCTATATCCCAGGCTGCACTGACCTCTTAAGTAACTTCTATTCTCGAATTCTTTGTGCAGGGTTTCCAGCAGCTTGTGACATGGAGACATATGAAACATGCATGATCCCTGCTTTAGGTTTGTATGGTTTGCATTAAAATCTTATCCTAGATATCATCTACAAATAGGTCCCTTAAGATGACAACACAGAGATAGCAAAAGAAGCGTTAAGCATATTTTTAATCTGAGCCTGAGCTATGTTTCAAACAGAAATGACAATAAGTTCCAAAATTGTTATGACAATTATATAAAAGAAATGTACTTTTATTATTTCATGTAATCTTTCACATAAAACGTGTTATGATTTGACTATATTTATAAGTTCACTGAAATACAATCATGTGATGTAAAAGGATTTTTAATATTCATTTTTATATTAGTCTAACCACCTAACTAACAGTTAAAACCAGTCTGTCCACTCTGTCCAGCAATCTGTCCTAAGGATTAATATCTGTGTTTTCAGCCACCTTCAGTAATGTCAAAGACTGTCACTGCCCTGTACCCTGTCATAGTCTCCTGTATGAGCCAAGTGTCTCATTTGCATCTTCTTCTAACTTTGATGTGGACACACTTTTGAATGGCAACAACAGCAACAGATTCAGGTAAAATGCCTTTTTACAAGGAGCATAGAATGATGGCCAGGATTGTTAAAAGCCACATATTTATCTGAAAAATTTTTGTTGCACAAGGTGGTTATTGGCTCAAATTATTTTGATTGGTGGTAAATATCCTGTCTGGGTTTGAAGGTAGTAATGATTCAAACTAGAGTATAACCTCATGCGTTTCACTCAAAACATTATGCGTAATGTTGGCATTTAAGGACAACCTCCACTTTTACATTAACATTTTGCATTGTCTTATGTTTGGGCTTTAATGTATATAAGAAATATTGGCTTGATACATTGCAGTTATCTCAGTAGAGTACCCTCCCACTTCCGAATGAATTGTTGATTCAACTACATGTGGGTTTTCATAGAATTTTTATGTTGTTTGTCTATCTCTTTTTGCCTCTGTATTAAATTTTGAAAATTAAATCACTATTTTTTAATTTGTGTTGTATATTACTAAACATGACTTCGTGGAAAATAAATGTCCCTTTTACTCTTCATCAGTTAATTTCTATTGTCACTGACACTTATTTACATCTTGATGAAACATCAGTGATCGAGTTATCAAGTTTTGTATTTAATCCTTTGGCCTCCATCTCAGTGGATGTGGGGCCTAATTCATGGTACACATCACTTTGTACTTTGCAAAGTTTTGTTTAATGACTCTGGTGATTTGGTTTTGTTTATGTATCATTTTATCTACACCATTGTTTCAAATATATAGATGTTTTAAATATATATATAAATATATAGATGTTTTAAATATATAAATATATATTTATTGTATTTGTCAGAGACAAGTATATTGTAGCCAGAGAGGTGTCACAGCGAGTACACAAATCTATCATACATAAAGACACTAAACTTATAACTACATTTAATGACACAGTGCAAACACTTTCCAAGTTGCTATTGCTGTTGCATCAAGATTTCCTGTGTACTCTATCTATTCTAAAAGAGTCATTCAACACCTTGCAAGATCACATGTCTTTTCATATGGACCGGGGACTTGAAGCTGTAGAGTTTATCATTGACCATGACTTCCTACGAGGCTGGGAGTTGCAGCATGAAAGGGCGTATCATTATGTGACTGCAGACTTTATGGGCTTTGCTCAGATTTTGAACCGAACCATCACTTCAGCTGCCAGCAAGTTTGATCTCAGTAGTAATGCCACCAGAGAATGGGTCTATTTCCCATTGCGAGACATGTTTAAAGTAAAACTAGCTTTACTGGATAGGGCAGAGGAATATTTGAATGAGACAAATCAAGCATTTATCACTGGTGATCCATTGTTGACATATGAGCTGACCTTAAATAGGACATATGATATGACATATATTACTCTGCCTCTCCTGCAGGATTTTGCCAATGAACAAAAGCATCACTATACAACATTGTTAGAGGGCATCCACTGGTTGAGATCAGGTATTAATGTACTGCAAGAAACAGGAGAACAGTTTGTTGAAACAGGGTTCTTTAATGAAACTGCCTTTATTTATGGTGAAGACATATTTATAAAAGGGGGGAGAAGGTTTAACTACAGGTTGTTTACTTACAAGACAAGAGTTTTAGATAAGCCTCTGGAAGAGATAAGGAGAAGAATAGCTGAATTCCAGGTTGCCAACAGAACTATAATTAAGCATTATTGTACTGTGGAGAGAACACTAAAGGACATGAATGAAATTCTAAATGATGTTCTCCAAACTACTTGGCAAGACATAGTTAATCTATCAGAAATATCTTCAGCATACATATCTAACACTGGCAGCTTAAAGACTAATCTAAGTACATATGTGACATCTTTTTCAATCCACAGATCAATACACATAATTGGTATTTTCTTTGATGATTTCAAGATAAGATCAAGATCCATGTATGAAGATATTATGACTTTAAAACTAGCTTTCAGCGATGTGTGGTCTTTGATGCTTTCAGAAAATTCAACAGTAAAATTTTACGAAATGTTGTACAACCATACCACTGACTTTCTTCAAAGCACAGACCAAGATAGTTATTATATGGAACTATTTGCACATCTGCTTCGAGTGCAGGTTTCTGATTTGGGTAAATTGACAAAACAAGAGATTTTAGATAAAATAAACTGGGATTTTCATGTACAAACACAAGAGCAAGCACTGGATAAGGTATCTCAAGTGTTTGACATTTTTGTTAGTACAATGCAGGTGAACAAGCATATTGGTGAGCTTGATGAATTGTTTCTGGACCAATTCAATAGATATAACGCTGCAATGAATGAATTCCTCCAAGGGAATGAAATAAATTCGGATTTTTACAGGTAAGGACACTGGCTTATAATTTTATTTGCAAATCTTTATGTTCAACAGGCTGGTTAGGAAGGCATAGTTGCTTGGGCCATTAGGTTTTACAGTTACTGATATCAGTTCAGAGGTTGGATATTGACAGTAACATACTGACTTCAGCAGTTGGTCATTTGAAGTAGTAACAATTAATAAGGCTCACCATTAGTTATTCGGGCTTGACATTTGTTGGCTGAACAGTTGAGTTGTCAATTGGACCTAAATGGTAAAAAATGATTTATAAAAACGGCTATAACATTTTGTGGTATAAATCTATAGTAATAGCGTTAGATGTAGTGTTTGCCTTGACAAAATATGATGGTTTCAGTGATCTGAACCCTAGTAATATTATATACGTACCACACCACTGGTAAGCCAAAGTATTTTTCCCTGTTCTTGTCTTTGTGTACGGCTGCTATTAAAACAAGACAATCCAGAAAAGATGTTTATCAATGTTCCTTCTTACAGCTCCTCGGTTCATAAATCGAAAGTTCATTTCAAAAAGTGCTTTTCATATGTTGCTCCAAAAGTCTGGAATGATTTGCCACTGGAAATTCGAACTGCACCTACACTTTCCTGTTTCAAAAGGGCAACTTAAAACCTACTTCAGACTTCTTTTTCTCCCTAGGTTTCTACCTACCGAACACCAATGGTCCTCATGGTGACAACCATATTATGTTTCATGACCTACTGATTTGTGCATTACAAATTGGATGGTGTGCCTCAGAATCCACCAGTTCAGAGATTAAGCACAAGGATACCTGATACCTGATTCTCATACATTTTAGCCATGTATTACTTTGCACTATGACTCTAGCTGTTATTTTGAGATAAAACTCAATTTGAACTCTGAGCACATAGGGGCCAACATTATTATTGGAATTTTCTGAAAGCATCACCTGAAAAGGTATCTGAAAGATAACTAGACCAAGATGTTTGTGTCACTACAAAAAATACCTCTGTAATATTGGTTGGACTTTGACAGAACGTTTGTGTCACTCAACAGAAACACTCTCTAATGTTGGTTGGCCTTTGACAGATCGTCTTTCACATTTGTTTTCCTTTCTGTTTTGCACATAATGATTTTGCATAATGATATTTAATGAAAAGTTATATGCGGTGTGCATTCTGGTTAAAGTGTTGAGATGTGCATCATTGTATCTACCATTTTTTTACATTTTACAGTCCACGTGTAAACTATTTTAAAGTCATTACATTTATGGAACCCCAACTGTTTGAGCAACCCCCCCCCCCCCCCCCCCCCCCCCCAATGTGTCCATTTTAGGTATCTTTGGTCATGTGTGAGTTGCATTTTATGACATATTCTTCAGGCAGAATGTGATGACCTTGGATGTGTACATGCAGGAATTAAGTTATCAGCAGATCACTCAGCAAAGAGCATATGGAATCTCTCAGCTAGTCAGTGAGTGTTATAATACATTCATGCAGCTTCAGATCAAGATCTGGATGTTGATTCGTTTCAAACTTTGCAAATGCATAATTAGTTTGCGATTCTACCAGAGTTAAAATCCTTCTTTTTGATAATTAATAGGTGCCCCTCACTATTTTATAATTTATATTCAACAACATTGGTTATTTTAGTTACATATTCCCATCCCCTTAATCAGCAACAAAAAAATCCAGCCAATGTTTAGTCCATCTTTACAATTATATTGCTTTTGCCATGTTTACGCAGGACCAATTTCTATAAGGTCTCCATTTGAATGTGGTACACTGAATGGGGAACAAAACTAGGTTAAATGGGTGAACAAATGCATTTTTTTGTGGCCTGACATGAAACAAAGTATCACCTTCTGTTGGTCAAAATTGCAAGATGATATGTTCCTACCTTAATAAGAACGTGTCAAGTTGAAAAATGTGAACAGGGTTTTGCATTTATCTCCAAGTCCCACATACAGTAGACTTTAGGAGCAAAATCAAAAGCCATCTGTTCAAGACTCCCTATCTGTTGTTTGTGAGATTGTGAGATGTTGAATCTAAACTTGGTTGCTATCAGGTCTGGATAAGCACTATTACGTTAGCTGGTTAGCCATAGGTTTTCCTCCACTGAAACATTAACATATTAATTTACATTCAGTTGACGTATGATTTACACAGATATTTACCACAATAATACTTCCCTTATGTGAGACTTTTTGATTGATTTTCTTTGCCTTTTAGTTCATAGATTTTTTCAGGTAGTTCAGGGTTGAGGGAAGGTGCATATTAGCTGGGCATGACTCTGTACTGTAAACCACTAGCAATCAGCAAGCAACAACCTACTTTCCAATACAATGTCATGGCAAGATTTAAAACCATCAGAATACCAGAACATAGGGATATCAGTAGGTCTTGAACAGGAGCCGTAATCTTCAACAATATTTAGACTGGTCCTAACTTGGATTCTAAGTTTTTCTCAAGTTTTTCTAACTTAGATCAAAATGGTATTCATCGACATTCCTAACTCTTATGTTATCTTGGACCTCTACTTAGATTACACTGCATTTTCCCTCAAGAAAATGAACTTTTTACCATTTTTTAACAAAGCAGATGATTCAGTAAAAATCAAAGGACACCTTACGTAAGAACTGTTTTGAACAAAGACTCTTCCTAATTTAGATATACTGGTTTCCAAGTTTACAACTACTGCAAAAAGTATAGGGAGTTTTCCTGACTTAGAATCTAAGTAATACTTAACAAAGTAGAGATTGATGAATACAAAGTCTAAGTAATACTTTGGTAAGTGGAAAACCATTCCTAACTTGAATCTAAGGTGACCTAAGCAAAGTATTGTTGAAGAATACTGCCCAAGATGTCAGAACTTACAGTACAGAGTGTGTTACATTTCTGACCATGTGTTTCTTTTTACTTCAGGTGATATTGGTGGGTCCATGGGACTTTTTATTGGAGGAAGTGTGCTTTCCATCTTTGAATTCTTGGACATCTGGGTACACAACTGCTTTCAGAGCTACAATGATGGCTCATAAACACTTTGTAAACCCTTTGCTGAAAGAATGCATTTATAGCAGCCATTGTGGCTAGAGTCTATTATCAATACTACTGAATAATAGTGTGTCTTAGTTATACTAATCACCATTTACTATAGCATTTATTACTTAAGTCTTTATAATTCGAATATTCTGTATATACCAGTCTTTATAAGAGGAATATCCTGTATATACCAGTTATACTAAGTTGCCGGAGTATCACAGATCTTCGTCACATCCTCGTACAACCAAAGTCAGGAGGATTAATAAAGAATCAATAAATATAACTAACATAGTTTAATTTCTATTTTATGCCACATTCACATCAGGTGGTAAAACCTGTAGTTACAGGTTTTCTGAGGCAGTGGCACCGCCTCCAAGGAGGCCTCATATCTTCTAAGATGTGGTGTTGCATTCAAACTACAGTCCAAGCTTGGTAAAGCGTCCCTCTCCTTCAACTACCATCCGAGGTTCTTATCCAACCTTATGACACATACTGGCGAAACGTCCATTTACCTCCACTCAGCTTACATCACTGTATTACCCTGAAAGATGACCCAGTCACAACCTTATATACATGGTGGAATACACCTTCAGTAACCGAAAGAAGAAATTCATCTGTGTATGCTCGCATTCTTCTGCGCATGCTCACAGTACCAAATCCAGAGGTGGAAGTTTGTAACTTTTTTAAAACTTCTTTAGGATGTCCTAGGTAGTGGATATTTCGCCAGTGTGTCACAAGGTGGCATACAAACCTTGGACAATAGGTGAAGGACAGGAATGTTTTACCAAACGTGGACCTACTGCGGGGTATACCACCTGCAGTAAGAATATGGTACTACTGTCTGATTAAAGGAAACCATATGCCAAGCACCTTGATGGCCTTTCTTTGTTGTTAATTTGTAAACTCTTTCCGTGGCTATCACATCATCTCTTAACTTCCCATGTGACCACTTTTCTCTATATTTAGTTTGAGGGCAAGGAACTTTTGAAAAGTGCAGTTGCACAATGTAAAAAAAAAATGTATATTTTGGACAAATAAAATTTCCATCCACTAATTGACACTTTTACAAAATGCTCTACACTTAGGACTATTTCATTGTGTTCTGGCCTTGCTGTTTTTGAGAGGATCTCGGCAACCAAAAATAAATTATAATGTTGAAATTAGGAAGCCTTGCCTTGTGTCCAACGGAAGATCGAAATTCCAGGATAAATATTCATTATATTCAGTACAGGAAGGTACATGATGTTATTTGTTTTTAAAAGTGTAATCTTATTGCCCAAATGTATGCCGAAATTCCCATTCAATTCTATCAATAGCTTGTTTAAAGCCTACTAAAACTAGTAGACCAGCAACCTTGCTCAAGATTAGTTTAAGACATAATGTCCTCTGAAATATGAATGTTGAAAGTCCAGTTTGGAATTTATAATAATTGAATCACTTTCTGCAATCGAACTGCTTCTGCGTTTGCTAAAATTATGTAACCTGCTACTAGACATGAAATTAACCTCCAAGATTTACGATTAAGTAAGGAAACTGTGTTAAGTTATAGTGGAAGAGATCCTTATTTTTGTCCTCTCAGCCAAGTGAGTTTATAAGTAATAGTATGTGACCTATAGGTCTTCACTGAGGGGATGAATATCACACCAGCCGTTGGCTATGCCACCTCTTTTGTGGTCAGATTAATATTACCTAAATCGTCAAAATTATCACTTCTCATCTTATATCACTCCGGTTATATAAGATCACTAATAGACGAAAGAATGAAATATTTCTTTACTTTTTATTGGCTGCAGATTTGACTATACTTATCACTTTAGTGCACTCATAATAATATAATTTTTAAGTATATTGTGGCAAACGTATTATATATGTATTATTGCCTTTGCAGATTATTCTACGAAAAGTCTTGGAATGTATAAATATTTGATTTTCTTTTATCTTCAAATTCAATTGCCCGTACATTCCACAATATTTCCAAAGGTTATAATTCAAAGAAACTTGTTATTAATGAGCATATATGCATAGAACATATCTGGGTTATCACATCTTATCAGTGTCTCAATTACAACTGGATTTCATTGACTCAACTCCAACATTTCCAGAAAATTAAGTTTTAATAAAGTGGTTTAGTATAATATTCTTAATGATACATAACTACAACTGCATAACCAGGTGCACTAGACTGCCGTGTATTAAAATGACATTTGAGTTATTGTTAAAATACCAATTTATTGTCATACCATGTAGCCATGAGACACTCTACAGATACAAACGTATACTACATTTGAACATAATGACAGGCAGGACTACAAGTAATACTGTAATTTTTAGTCTGATTTTATATTAGAATTCCATGTAATTGTATGTTATTTACAAACGTACTACAAGTTATACAACACATACTAAAATATAGTTCCTCATAAAAATGTCACACATGCTGTCAAACAAAGCTTTTCCACAAGAACTTTGTAACATTCTACCCCATGAAGGTGGGGGGAAGTAAGCAACACCATTGTAAACCTTTAATGGAGGGAGGGTGTGTTGGGTGATTGTAATCCTCAGCAACCAAGCACTGAGTTGTGTTCATACAAGAAGTGGAACTAACAGAAGGCAGGTAAACCAATTGAGACAATCATAATTCAGCAAAATAACCACCGTACAACAGGCAGATGAGCCATTTCAAAGTGATAATAAATTCAGTGAAATAACTGCCAACGCAAATATAATTATAATACAGTTACATAATAGCATAAAAATGTGAACATTTGGCTATATAAATAGATAAATGGTTTTGACAATAACAACAATGCATTGGGGGCTAGAGTAGCCTCAAGTTGCATGGGCGGATCCAGCCTTTACGTAAGGTGGGGGTTCACATCGAGTAAGGTGGGGGTTCACATTGAGTAAGGTGGGGGTTCACATCGAGTAAGGTGGGGGTTCACATTGAGTAAGGTGGGCTACATCATAGGGGGCCACTGAAGGACAAAAGAAACGCAAGGAAAAAGTTCCAGGAAGTACCAGAAATGATAGACAGAATAGAGGGAGGCATATCGTGCGTACTAAGAAGTATTAAGTGTGTGCGTGTGTGTGTGGGTGGGGGGGGGGGGAAATTATACAAGACATACAATGGGACATTTCGGGTCTGTCGCATGCAATGCATATGTATATGGTGCATAGGGATAATGAAATATTCAAGAATTACTTAATTATTACCCGTTTGCATTTAAATGTTGATGTTTCGTCCATGATTCACTGCACAATAACCTGAAATTTGTATTGACTAGAATAAAAAGTTTACTGCTTGACGCCGTATCATGGCACAAATCTCAACAAGGCACAAAACAGAAGATGGAATATTTATTAACACTTGTTCTTTATCGCCCACACTCGTGTCTTTCTACATACCATGTAAGGTAGATAAAATGACAATGCGTACAAATTACTTGGCTTCGGGAATTTCCGTATGCAAATTGTGCCAAGTTGGGGCACTGACTTTTAGTATAAATTATATTATCGCCCCTTAAAACGCTCTAAAAGGTTTGTTGTTTCTTACTGGGAAAACGATGCACACCATACCAGACCCCAAAAGGGGTCGAGTAATAGTGTGCATAATTTTCCCAGTGAGGAACATTTGTAAATAGATTCTACTTTACTTAACTTAAAGCTCACAAATTTTTGGATGCACCCTCCCCCCCCCTCCCCGAAATAATACACCATTATTGAATTGTTTAAAAAACTTGTGTCAAACCAATTAACCTACATCTCAATATACTTGGTTAGTGGCCTTTGTATATTGGCCCATGTAATAAATTCGTTTTTGGTAGAAGTGTGAATCAGTTTATGGGTCTAATTTTGGTGAATTTTTGACTTTGAACCTTAATAACACAGAGAGTATTTCATATATTTTCAATGTTAATACCTCAAATAATAGGTGTGTTATCCTTTTTATTATTAGAGAGGTTTAGTGATGCGTTTCACAGCTACCTAACGTAAAATAATTTCCGTAAGAGATACGTTAAGTTTGAAGAGGATACATTTGTCAAATAAGAGTTTAGCAATACGTCCATATGGATGAGTGCAGGTCAACGTAGTTTATTTGATGTGATAAAAAAGAAGTATCGTTTGTAAACAGACATCTGGTATTCATATGGGAAAATATGGTGAACTGAAACCTGGCCAAAACATGGTGTACATATTTATCTGCCTATGGGGTTGTGTCATATTTATTTGTAGTGTGTAGTTTTTAAATAAAATAGATAGGGGTGAGTGAACGTAAGGAAGTCATCCTTTACGTATAAAACGTAACATAATTAGAGAGGTTTAGTACTACGTTTGAAAAGGCACGTAACATTAAATAATTTCCGTAAGAGATAAGTTACGTTTCAAGTGGATGTGTTTATATTAGGGTTTAGCAATACGTCAATACAAAGGAATGAAGGTCGATGTAATTTCTTTGATGTACTACAAAACAAGCCCGCTTTGTAAATATGCCTCTTGTATGTATATCGCAAAATATTGTGAACTGAAACTTTACTAAAATATGATGTACATATTTATCTGACTGTGGGGCTGTAACATATTTATTTGTATCATGTAGTTTTTTAATAAAATAGATAGGGGTGAGTGAACGTAAGGAGGTCACCCTTTACGTATAAAACGTAACCTAATAAACTCAAAAAACACTAAAAGTCACCTGATACACACCTACTGCTGACGTAAATAAGTTTGCGTTTACGTTTTGACACCCAAAACGTAACACTAAACCTCTCTAATAAACTCTAAAAACGCTAAAAATCACCTGATACACATCTACTGCTGACGTAAATAAGTTTGGGTTTAGGTTTTGATAACAAAAACGTAACACTAAACCTCTACTGTGCCAAATATTAATCCCCTAATATTTAATACACTGGACTAGAGAATGGGCACCTCAAATGCATCTTGTTTTATTCAGTAGAACTAGTAATTGCCAATAACCAGTAGTTATTTCAAATTTATTTATTTACCGATTTATTTATTTATTTGGATTTTAACGTTGCTTTCAGTACATTGAATAGGTCATGTTTTCGATTTATAACATTTTTTCTCATGGTCCAGGCAAAAAAAAAAACATTTGACTGTTTTAGGTGTCTATAAATTTGAACAAAAAGTGTGCATTACCTAAAAATAATTCAATCTTTTAACAATAGAATGACATTCTAAGTGTGCTTTAAAAGAAATCCATGAAGTTGCACTTAAAACAAGCAAAAATATTTTTTGGTGTCCAAGTTGTGTCAAGTTGCGGCTTGGAGCAATATATTTTTGTGAAAATCCAAAGGGGTTCCAATTGTTTTTGGATATGGTAATACATTGCTATTAACTAGATCAGTAAAAATATTGTTTGTGAGAAAGATTGAACTGCTCAACATCTGAAAGCTATAACCTAAAGGTCCAAATAGTTGCAAGTAGCAAAAAAGAACTCCTTCGAATGAAAGTATCTGGAAGAAGTTTCTTCTGTCTTCTCAAACAGATTGATTTTTTGTATATAGTAGTTTTTATTGCTGTTACCTACTGTCTATTGTCCCCTACCCCCCACCCCCACCCCCATAACATGGTATAACAAATACCAGTTATACTTCCTGAATACACGTCTCCTGTTATGTAACTTGTGGCATACTAGTTGTAACAATGCCACCACAAACCCCTTGGTGTAATGATCAATAATGTGAAAATCCCCATATCAGCTGATCCATGACCCACATAAATGTCTAAATGCTTTGCATTAATTGGTTATTTCTCATATAGATTAGGTTACAGGAGGGGATAGTAAAATTATCTGTATATCCCTTTGGAACATGTTTCTACATTCATTACTATAAAGCCAGTGTAATAGTCATATTTTAGAAAGCACACTTGCCCAAATGTGTTATTTTTGGGATATACACCACTGCAATAGATATGTCAATAATTATCTTGTGTTACAGTATTTACAAATCAAATAACCAATTGTTCAAATTCTGCTGAATTGCCACCCTGGATCTATACCACTTTACTGGAGCAATGAGATGGCAAAAGTTTCTCTTGTTTTGAACTACTCTTTGAAAAGACAGAGATTTTGAAGCAAGTATTGCAACCCTAACATTTAGGGACTGTCTCTACAACACAGATATAACTTCAGAAGATACATTAGTGTGACTAAATAAGTCTTAGGGTGGTGATACCATGTATTTTTCTGATATAAGTGATGTGGGGAATACTAAACTTCCTCAAAAGAAAAAGGAGGGCCAAACCCCGAGATGGGTGAAGATTCTCAGTGACTATTGTGAGGACACCACATTTCATGGAATCAAACACATAGCTGAACACCAGCGTTTCTTCACAAGAAGGTAAGAAGCTTCAAATATTCTTATTTTTAAAATAATTCTTTATTTAGAATCTTTGTCAGAAAGAAATGGCTTCCAAAAAAATCCAAGATAAATGATAGAAAATGTTGCAAAAATTCTCATAATTTCTGTGAATTATTAGATTTACAAAGGTCATATTCTAAATGTTTTACCTCTCAATAGCTAAAGGTGTCAAGTCACACGAGGAATATCAAGCCACGTGGAATTAAACACCTACCTTGTTGACTTTTCTTCTTTTTTTTTTGTTTGTGATATACAAATACAATGACAGTACAGATACAGACACAATGACAGTTCAATATGACAAAAGCAAACTATGTACAGCATAAAATGAATAGTGATCAGCTACATTTGATTGTCATTAATTACAACAGAAGAATTTGAAAACAGGTTAGTAAAGTTACACCACATTTTTAAAAACTTACTTTGTCTAAATTCCAGCTTAGCAACATACTCTTGCTCAAAATATATTGTGCTCACATAGTTACAGAAGTGTTCAATAGTGAGTCTGGATCTTGATCATGCACACTCAAAAATATATATATTAACAGGCATATATATTGTATTTAGTGGGATAAACAGATCTCCATATGAGAGGTGACCAAACATTGTATTTGGTGCAGAGATGCAACTATCATAGTTAAGTCTTGATTTTACATATGTTTTAAGTTTGTCCCAGAAAGTTTTTGCCTTTTCACAGTGGACAAAAAGATGAGCAATGGTGTCATTATAGTCACTGTATAAGCTGCAGACACAGTCATTACTTAATTTTAGTTTATAAAGGTATTCCTTTGTTCCTATTATCCTGTATATAATATGATACTGCATTCATATAAGGTCATTATTTTTCACAGTATTGAAGCATGAATTCATAAAATTTTTCCATGTTTTATCTGATAATTTTATCAGAAGAGTTTGTTCCCAAACAAGCTTTGTTTGGCATCGCTACAGGAATTGTTCATTATTCTGTATAAGTCTTTGCTGCCATTCTTGGATTTTAGGAGTAGGCTTATGTGATTAGGAATATTAGGCTTTGGGTAGACATTGGAAGTAATTTACAATTTACTGAGGTAAGCACTCACACATGTAATAACTGTCGTATTCTAAAAAGTTTGTTTCTATATGGCACTTATGGTTTTAAATTCTTTCTGTCATGAAGTCTCCATTTGCATGAATTAGATCAGCTGGTAGGTTGATCCCTTTTCTATTCCAGTTTGGAAGCAAGAGATGGGCTTTTGAAATCCTAGGATTTAGCCAAAGAGTTTCACTTAAGGCATTCTGTGTGTCTGAAATTGATATATTGATCATAACTCTCCTCCAGGAGTGAAGGACTCTTACCCAAAATTTGTGTGTTTTATTTGCAAATTTATTTATATTTTCTGGTCCAAGCTTGAAAAGTTTATCTATAGGTCCTACATTGTAGAAAGACAAATTGACCCAAGGGGCATTACTATAAATGAATATCCTATGTAACCATGTTGTTTTGAGAGCACTAAAAAAATTAGACCCCCCATCTTGGTTTTATTTTGTATAGTTGTCCTCTTGACCTTATCTGGTTTACCATCCTCAATAAAGTTAAAGAATACAGTTTCTAAATTCTTAAAACTGTGTTTGTTTGGAGAAGGGTCTGATTTTGCTAGTGTTTTAACAACAACTAATGCCAAACACGCAACATTTTTTTCTATACTTTTGATTGTTGGGGAATAGGTAAGCTCAGTAATCCATTCCAGATCAGTTAAAAAACTGATGCCAAGAAGGTTAAAATCTGTAGCACCCTGGGCTGAGATGCACGTAGTATTAATTTTGTCTTTAGAATGACACTTCTTCCCTATCCAGATTAGCTTAGTCTTATTGGTATTTACTTTCAATCCTGACATTGAACCAAATATTTCTAGTGTATTTAATGTAGCTACCAAAGATTCTCTGCTACCATCTAATATTAGTGTTGTGTTATCAGCAAACTGAGTAATAATTTGTTCTAAGCCATTACCTTTTATACTTGAATTGTTTATTATCAGTAGAAACATTATTTGGGCACAGATTATAAGCATGCATGATAATATTGGATCTCCCTGATGACATTCTTGTTCTTGCTTTAATATTAGTATTCAGTGCCGGATCCATTTGCATAATCCTTGTTTAAAGTCGAAAAACTTTATTGTTGAATGGAGAAATTTCCATGAGACCGAGTCAAATTTTTTTTTAAAAAAATCAACATCAGCAGCCCAGGAATGTCTTCACATTGTGTAGAATGTAGGATGTCATATATCGAGTGTGTATTTTCACCAACGAAACGCCCACTCATAAATCCAGGCTGATTTTGTGGGATTGTTTTTCTTGGGGTGGATTAGTCGAGAGGCTAGGGCTGCAGATGGAACCTTGTAGATAACTGATAGTAATTCACGTATTTAAAAAAAAGAACTTGGGTTATAAACTGGCAATGAATATCGCAACTTCTCTCTATTAAATTGTTAATGCGTATTAGATATTTTTTATGTTTTAAGAAAGAGTAATTTAATTTCCACAGACATCTACCTCTTTCAAATTTACATGTTGTAAGAGTAAGTTCTATTCGTGAGTGAGTGATCTGACCTATATCGAGGTTTAATACAGCATTTATCAATTAATTCTAAGAGATTAGAAGAAACAAGGACATAATCCAACCTAGCATGTCTTGTTTGGTTCTTTCAATGCCAAGTATATCTTCTTTGATCATTATTTAGACATCGAAATACAGCACTGGTTTGCATGTGAAACTTGTTTATCACACACACAATTTTCTAATGGTTTTATGAATGTCTGCCCTAAGTATACGACGTGGCATTAATTGGGGTTGCTTGTTTCCATTAGTTTGAAATGGCAAATTTTCACAGCTGTAGCTCCATTTCTAGTAATAGCTACTTTGCCAATTTTGGTTTTGAACTTTCCTTTAATGCCGAAAGCTGTCTTTGATATTAAAATACTATGTATCTTATTATTAGTTTTAATTGGAGTTTGGGTTAGAGAGCCAACCAAATTTGGAAGTTTGGTAGGGCATTCATTGTCTCTTACCAAAATACAAATTTGGCTTTATGTCTGTAATGTTTAGGACAGGCTCAGGTAACCCAGCTCATCTGTATTCTCAATTTCATTAATAATTGTTTTTTGAAACTCTTGTATTATCTAACTGCATTAATCTGTTCCAGAGTTTGCAAATATTCAAATAATATCTATATTTAGTTGTCGTCAATCCAGATTCACCCATTACTGCATGAATAGGGTCCTTATTGTGAACACAAAGAAAATATCAAAGAACGTGTATTTGCAGTGCATTTACACATTTATCTTTGCAGTAACCCCATATGCCTGATCAAGAATCTAACATAGGTATGGCACATCTCTCATACAGTTTTTGCATGTTTTGAAACCCTCAAAGTTCATTTGTGGGGGGGGGGGGGGGGGGTTAACCTGTCCATCATCCCTTAAAATGGTCTTCAAAATTCAGGTGTTCATCAAGTAGGGCACGTAGATATCAATGTAATACTTTTTTTTAATTTTCACCCAAGAAAAATCTTACTTTGGATCAACTTTCCTTAGTTTCCTAGAGTGAACTGATGGTGTTTAATTTTATTTATACTAAGTTTCCATTTATTGCACCATTCACGAAAAATGTTGAGCAAATGTTGTAAGTTCCTTTCATTGTCTGAAATCAGAACAATATCATCAACATAAAGGAGAACACATACATTCAGATATATTCAAATCTCCCACCGTGATTCCAAGATTAAGTTTCTTTAATTCAGTTGCTAGATCATTAATGAAAATACTGAATAGAGTTGGTGAAAGAGTTCAAGACTTGGTGGTCCGAAGAATTGTATTCGTGTGGGAACTCATTGTATCCTCATGTCCATGTGGAAAAGAGCCTGCCTCTCCTGTGGATAAGTTGGGAGCATAATGACCAGGTGGTAGTCTGCAACCTGTGTATTGGCTACTGTTCTCTGATGGGGTACTGGGAGGATGCTCCTTGGAAAAGTTTGCCCATTGCCGACTGGTCTTGTATAGTGTGGTACAGAATGGTTCATCTGGTTATCATGTGGAGCTGACTGATTGTATATAACCAGTTCACAGAAGCTCAGATAAAAAGATCTTTGCTGTAGTTAATGTTACTTTAAAGAAAATCAGCTGGAGGGTTTTGGGGGACAAGCCTCTCATTCTAATAGAAGCAGTACTGATTTCCTGTGGGCTTCTCCTCCAGAATTGTTTTATAAGTTCATTTGAAGCAACCTTTCGGTGTGACCTTGTAAACTCTGTAGAAACACATTTTTGACAGTGAGACTCCTTGAATATATATTTCCCGCAAAGGACTTGAATGATAATTACTGTGATTTCTAGCTCAATTGTTATGATACCAGACTTATCTTCCTCGGGGCCTATGCTTATGGGGTCATTTGGTACTTACCACCGGCATGGGATTATACCCTTGCGATGGTCTCACTCTATGCATGTTGTTTTAATCTTAATATTTACTTTGCCATTATATGCAACAGATCAAAAAATATATATATATGTGCAAAAATCAATTGTGAGTAGGTTTAATTAATTATCATTGCTGCTCAACAGCAAACCAAAATACGCGACAATAAATAATTGAATAGTTGAGAAGTGAAGCATTCTTCCCTTTAATTATTTTACCATTTATTTATGAATCAAATCAGATTAGCACTGCACATGCTACTAGTGATACAGGGGCCATGGTGGCAGAGTGGTAACACTCTCGCCTCCCACCTCTGCGGCCGGGGTTCGATCCCCGTCATGGCCGTAAGTGGGAAAGCTGGTAGTTGCTTGCCGTTGGTCGGCAGTTTACAGTACAGAACCCTAGCGAACTATATGTACTGGTTTCCTCTGCCCTTCCAACTACCCGTCGTGATAAGTCGGTATAATCATTGAAATCGCAGCTAAGTGGTTCCGAGGAATGGTATCCAATTACATGTATTTTGTTTTGTTTGTCAAGCTCCTTCTATAATAACTTTTACAAATTCAATAATTTCCCTTTCAGGTCCATTTGGAGTGTGGGTAAACAACTGTAAGCGAAAATCAATAATACATTTCTACCACTTTTCAAAAGATATACATAAACTATCAGAGAAATTTACTTGTTCATATTTGCTTTGCCATCTCGGTATTTTGGTTTCAGGCAAATGGCAAACAAACGAGAGTACTTGGACAGTGCAGACCTCCACCAAGAAACCAACACTTCTAGTATCATTTGTTTCTTATGCCATTGTCGGCATTTCCTGACATTTTAATTAAAACGGTCCACAAATTTTCGAGTTAGTTTGCAAACTGACAAACAAACAGATGCACGCCACCACTTACATAGCTTCCTTGGCGGGGGTAAATATATCTCTTTAACAGTTTGATCAGATATACAGAAATGGTTAAATGGTTATATGGGAACAATGAATAGTGCTAGCTTTCACGTGATTATAAAGCGAACATAACCAGGATATAGAATTAAGGATGTCCTATTAAATTGAGCATGTTAAGTCTTGTTGCAAGGGAATCTAATGTATGTATACATCATGAAATGTTTATCTGGGTATGGCCTGGCTAAAGGGAGAAGTTATTAAATTTTCAGAAAGATCCGGATGATATGCTAGATACAAAAAAATCCAAAAAGATCCCATTTGTACTGTATTTCCAATGACTTTGGTTTTCAGGCTGATATAGCTCCAAAAGTAATGGGAAATCTTTATGAATTTTTTAATTGGGGGTCAAACCGTGGACAAAGTGTTTAAACTTTCATGAAATATCATAGATCAAATTCTGGATAATAGTTAGATAACTCGATGAAAAAAAAATCATCCTGTTCAACATTTAATTCTCCTTATAATGGGAAGCTACTTGACACAGTTACACTTGAGGGGTGTTAATTGTATCCCCATAATATGAAATACTTATCCTCAATTATTTTACCTCCACCAATGATGTTAATTGTTGTTTGGAGAAGTTTGTTTGTCTGTGTCCATAACTAATCCAAACCTAATGAATTCGTCTATATGATTTTTAATGTGGGTTGGGATTTATCAGAAGTTATTACATTTTGAGAAAGCTCTGAACAAAATCTTGATTTTTTTTCAGCTGCTTCATCTTTTAATAATTTGGGGTTTTTACTTGAGATTATTTCAAAATGATAATAAGAAAATACAAAATGGGGAATGTCTTGGCGAAGGTTTACACTCTCGAAGTGTTTCCTAGTTAACCCTAGAGTCTGCTTAATGTATCCAAATATATGATAAATGTAAGTTACTGTACCAATTTTATGCAAGAAAACCCAATGGTTATACCATAGTAATAAATCTTTGGAAATCATCACAGTAATTTCATCAAAAAATGCCTCTGACCCTGTACCCCCCCCCCCCCCCCCCCCCCCCCCCCCACCACCACCACCACCACCACCACCACCCCCGGAGATTTGGCCTTGTAACTAACTGGCCTGGGCAACTGAGGTTCAATGTGCCTACGTAATTTTATTGTCGTGTATTTATTTTATCGCTATTCTCAAGAGTTGTTAAACACAGAAATCATAAAATACCTGGGACTGAAACATCGCATGGGAGTTTTTTGACTAAAAAGCTTGTTTAAACAATATAAACAATATTTTATTCCTACAATGTTTCTGATACCCGGAATATTTTCATAAAAGGGTGAGAATATTTTTGGTCATTTGTTTAGGACTTACTGATTTGTCAACAGCTAACTGAGGTTAGTATATTAGCCATTATCACGACATATCTCTAATGTATACCACACTACACCGTGGAGTGGATTCAAATGACTCATAAATAATTCTAAGCTCAGCAAGAAAATATAAAAAAGGAGTCAAAAACACGTGTCAATTTATATCCACCCCCGTCCTAATGATTTAGTTTCTCTGTTTTACCAGAATAGCCTGGCTGTTGCTGTTCCTTGGAGGGTTTGGTATATTCTCGGTGCAAGTGTTTACAAGCATAGAATACTACCTAACCTGGCCTGTGTCTGTCGATGTCAAGATCAATTATAATGAAAGTATCATCTTCCCCGCTGTCACCATCTGTAATAAGAATGCCTTCAGGTAGGTACAGTAAACTCTGTTATAACTAGAACCTGTGATATTCATAACACCTGTGGCCTGTGTTCGGCTACCTGTATTTGCATACAAGATACCTCACTTTTTGATATTTCGACCTCAACACTAGCCGATTTGACTAGGACATTATTTGAGTAAGCTATTTTTTTTCTGGGGGATGATTTGACGGGGGCCGATTTGGTAAAGGGCCGAATTGTCTATGATTCTAAATAAGTAGTACAATGTCAGTTTTTGCATGAACTTATGTGTAGATGTATTAGTAGTGATTTGTGGGTAATTAAGATGGAAAATCCAATAGAGTCTTGAAGTCAACTTATTAAAATTTAAAGCAAATTAATCCAGTTATGAAACTCAGTAATAGACTGTTAAAGTTGTTGACGATTAAAAACCACTTGTTTCTTGTCTAACCTCATGCTGCTCTTCAATATAAAATGAAAAAACAAATACAGGAGAAAAAAATCAAGGCTTAATGGGTTAGATGCTAAAAGCTTAGTGATCAATGAATCCGTTACTCATCTCAGCCATAGATGGAAGTCAGTGTGACATGTTTTATGATCTATAAACAGTCATTGTAACATAAACATCACAAAAAGTAACTAAAAACCTTCTTTGTCTCTTCCTTATTGATGAAGGCAAGATATATAAAGCAATTTCTCAACAGGTATAGTTGCTGCTCTAGCCTTGCTTAAGGCTCAAGTACCCTTATAATTAAGAGAAAATATAAAGGTGAAAAATGTTCATAGTGTACTCCTACATTTACATGTACTGGATTTTACACACAAATATGGCATAGACAAAGATGTCTGCTGAGTTTATATCTCCTAACATGTATGGGTGCTTTATGAATACCAAATATCTGTGTGTACAAGTGTGAAAACATATGGTACAAATTTGAGCCTTAAGCGAGGCTATTGCTGCTCCTGTTTTCATAGCTTTATTATCACTGTTTGACAAATCCTGCTTGTACATCATTCACACTCAACTGGTAAGACAAATCGATGCACCTTTAGTTTGAAAATGACTCTTTCTAAGTTGATTTTTCCAAACTGAAGTGCGAAATATGAATGCATTTTATCAGGTTCTTAATGTAGCCAAAATATGTCACCATTGTAGATGTATATGGTGCAGTTGTTGTATAACTTGTTGATTTGAAGTATGCCATGCATCAACAGCACTAATATGAAACTGGTAAAAATCTAGTCAGATCACTTAGACATTTTGCTTTAAAATTCAGATCCCTAGGCTAAATTTGTTGACAGATATCTTTCTTTTATCAAAAGTTTTGTCAGTTGTGATCTGCTACTTATTGTTTATCTCTAAAACAGAACCCCTGATTAAAACAGTAAACATTTTTTAAAGATTTACTTTGGATTAAGGGCAATACCTTTTTTCCATTTCAAGTGTCTTAAGCAGCACTGAAACTGAGTTACTGAAGGTTCATTCAAATCATCCTTGTCTATTTATTGCTATATCAACAAGTGCAACAAAGTTTACCAAACTAAAGGGGCTTATTGAGTTTAAAAAACTATTTCTTTGACGTTTTTTTTCTAATCCAGTAAGGGTCCTGTTTCTACATTTTTAGAGTACCTTAATATTAGGTGTCAACGTTTGACCTACAATATATTTTAACATGCTTAAATTACAAGAATCTCTATTCCATTGAGACAAAAATTTTGAAAACATAGACACGTAATCATCCATGATTTCGAAAGTCTATCATTTTAGAGTGGGTATGATCACATTGTGTCATAATTTAATTAGTTCGGTTTTATTTCACTGGAACACTTCCCAAAATGATGCAGAAAAATGTATAATGACTGATGATGATTCAATTTTGTATATGTCTAATCAGGCATGCTTGTTTTTATTATCGCCCACTTTGCTTAAATAATAAATAAAGTAAGTCCATATGAAATAAAAGAATGCAAAACATTAGATGTGAAATGTATCGATTATGTATTCATATTTACTGGCCCCAGTGAACATGAAAACTTCAATTTTAACTTGAGATTTCTTTGTTGTTGTTGGTTTTTTTTTGCAGTAAGTTCAAATTAAACAAACTGATCAGAAGCTCAGTAAAAATGCCTTTCTAGTGATATGTTTAATATATTTGTAACTGATGTAACTAATGAAATATTTTACATAAATCATCACTTGTTTATGCATTTGTGCTGTTAATTATCCCTAGTAGGTGGTACTGTTTAATAGAAGCTTGTTATTACAAAAAGATAATAGTATCCAGTCTGTATGTTGTGATATTTGGGTCAAAGACATTGTATAGTGGACAATAAACAAAATTAGACACATGTTCCTTTTCTGTTCTATTTTGATCTTTGTGGTTGAGCAAGGTGCACTCATAAAATTGCCCATGAATCAATTGTCAAAGTATAAATGTGACAGCCGCTTTAGGTATTGAGTCATAAATCTTGCTCAAAGGAAACTGGGGCACAGTTCAAAGTGACAGACAATTATTACACACTGGCAGAAATACAAAACTATCATTAATCGGAATCTGGCCATTTTCCACTAAATATTTTATTTATATCGGATGAAAAATAGGTCCTCCCTCAGTTGCCTAGTGGTTAGCAAGTTTGGCATTTTATCGTGGGACGTCACCTCTGTATTGGGTGGAAGCAAGTGGCAAAGCCAAGGGTCTGTCTAATATGACCCTGCCTCTTGAATGGAAATTAAAACCCTCTAATTTTGATTTTTTTCAATTATTTCCCGATACAATAAAATGCAAATAATTGAAAATAAGGTATTTTCTTTTTTTTGTGTGTGTGAATATTTTGTTGAGTATTTACTATTGTGAGCGAGACCTGCAGTGTAATATAGTTTTAAAATTGTGTCAACTGTTTACCCACAGACATCAGCTCAAGTTACTCCTGCCTATCACACTGAAACATATACTCAAACACCGTGCACACACTATTTGATGAGATCACTATTTGATATTAGATTACTATTTGATTTGAGATCAGTATTTCATATGAGACTAGTGGTTTTTTTAGTAATATTTTTGGTTGCATACATTGAACAGTTACACAGTTGACAACTATAAAATACATTATACCATTTTTAGCACAAAAAGGGGCAGTATGAAATCATTACAGAAAAAGTAGATCATTAACGATAACACATGCAACCTACATTACTGCAAGATTATAAGATAGCATACAGATTACCATATTTTAAATTGAATTTTTCTATATTTCCTTGGTTAATACGGATGTTGTTTTCAATGCTAAAATGATATTTCATAGTATATAAAAAGCAGTTAAAAACAAATCTTTGTCATTTTTTTTACATTTGTAAATAAAATATTTTCCAATTAATATTATATAATTAACAGGAAAATAAAAGTGATTTTCAGTGGTATTTACACCAAGTAGTACTTCTTAAAAAGATAACTTAATTTGTATTTGAAATTTGCTGAACAACCAACTTTCAACTTGGTCCCAGAAGTGTTTTACAAAACGACAATAGAAAAAATAATGCTGAAGACTGTCAGTGTCAGAGCATAGACTGCAATCTGGTGAATCTTTGATCTTTCATATATATAATTTATAATTGCAATTGAAAAATCTATGAATTATTTTAAACTGTAAATTTATTAAGTAAGAGTTTGAAACCAATTTAGATGGTAGAAGATAAATTTGTTTCCAGTCATTCATTTCTAAGAAAGGGTAGTACTCTACCCATTTATGTTGACTTGTGGGAGTACTATACAATGCTTTCACATAATGCATATATACCTCTTTATTTATTAACTTTTTTGTAAGACATAAATTTGGAATTGAATTGAAAACTAGGCTTGTTTTGGTGAGATTTCTAATTTTGGATCGTATGGTATTGCTAAATTTATTGTATTTCATGTCTGGAATTTGCTTTTCAGGTTTTTCCTCTAAGTTTAATTTATCAATCAAAGTCTTATCACTATTTATTATATCTTTAACTTTTAAAATGCCAAGATCTTTCCAATCCAAATATTCGGTAGAAATAATCTTATTGTCTATTGTAATAAGGTCATTGTTATAAAGAGGCTCTTTTAAAAGATTGTCAAAAGTTTTTGGTTCAGCCGTTATAAAATTGTACCAAACAGAAAGTAGATCAGCATAAAAGGTGCTGAAAGGTTTATGTTTAATATTTTTGTAGATTTTCTTTTGATATATCATCTTAATTTCAATATTCATTAAGCATTCAGATAAAACTTTCCACTTTGCTTTAATACTATTTCAATACCTGACTGAATTATGACTCTTTTTGCAATCTTGTGCTTTTTTTACTCCACAAGAAAGAAAAAACACATATCATCTAGCTCATTTAATAAGGCATTGCTAAAAGGTAAAACATAGGCTAGTTGTAGAATTTGAGGTATAATAAGGGATTTTAAAACTATTATTTTTCCTTTAAGTGTCAGGGATCTAGATTGCCAGATATTTAGCATGTCTCTTATTTTATCCATTTTTTCTGAAACATTTAATCTTTCTCTGCTTTCAAGTACAAACCAGATACCCAATGTCTTAAAGGGTTTATTGATCCAAGTAATACCTAAATTGTCATCAGAATGTAGAGAACCATCGTCATAAATTATAGTTGCCTCAGTTTTACTCTTGTTAAGTTTTAACCCTGCATAATGGTAGAATTCTTCAAAAATTTGTAGAGCATGACAAACAGAACTATCATTACTTAGGAAAAGTGTCATATCATCAGCCGATTGACATAATTTTATTGAAATGCCATTAACAGTTATTCCTTTAATACTATCTGTATTTCTTAAGACTGTGGCAACAACTTCTGCAGCCAACAAAAACAAAAAAGCAGTTAAAGGGCATCCCTGTCTAATTTCCTTATATAATATCAAATATAGTGTTTGATAACCATTGTTGGACACACAACTCTGAATATTACAATACATAACATTTATCCATGTCTGAAAGGTGGGACCAAATCCAAAACGCTTAATACAAGATTTGAAAAAAAACTCCAATTTATAGAATCAAAAGCCTTCTCAAAGTCAGCTAATAAAATTATACAAGGCTTTTGGTTAATTTTACAGTATTCAATAGTATCTGCTATTAGTCTGGTGTTTTCACCACAAAATCTATTTGCCATATAACCTATCTGTATTGATTATTTCTGGCAGAATGAATTTCAGCCTGTTTGCAATAACTTTAGCTAATATTTTATAATCTGAGTTTAACGGAGAAAGAGGTCACCAAGATTTAATGTCTGTAAGATCTTTTCCCTTTTTTGGTATCAAACGTATAACACTCTGCCTTTGACTTTCACACAGGAATCCTTTTTTGAAAGCTTCTATATAGGAAATGTATAGTAGATCACTTGTATCTTCAAAGAATATTTTATAAAGTTCATTTGGTAGACCATCTGGTCCGGGGGTTTTGTTAATTGCTAATTCTTTTATTGCCTTTTTAACTTCAACTAAAGTAAGTTCACTTTCACAAAGTTTATCAGCCGCAAAAGAGATGTGAAGTAAATCCATGATTTGTAGGTAGTTTTCAGTACTATCAAACTCATTATTTTGTTTGGCTCTGAGTAAAGGTCACAGTAAAATTGCTTTTGTGCATCCAGAATATCTTCTTGCTTGCTAATTCTTTTGCCCTTTACAGTTAATGAGAAAATAGATTTTAATTTATTATTTGCTTTTTCTAAGTTAAGGAAATATTTTGTCGGCTTCTTATACTCTTCTGTGACTTTGCATCTAGACCTAACAATTGCTCCTCGGGCTTTTTCTGCATATATGTCTTCAATTTGCTGTTTTATAAGAGATATTTCTTATAATGGATTCACAGAAGGGGTACAAATGACCAATTCTTCTAGATATGCAAGGCGATCTGTTAGAAATTTCAAATCTTTTGTACTTTTTCTTCGTTTACGAATGGCATATGTTACAGATTCAGTTCTAATCTTACATTTTACAAAATCCCAAGTCAAAGGCTTATCAGAGAGATTATGGGCATCACGTTTAGCATTATGTATTGTTTCTTTTATTAAACTAATATAATCAGGATCAGACAGCATGTTAGTATTAAGCTTCCAAAGACCTTTTCCTCTTTTTTGGAGCCTGTTCTAAAATTAAAATCATTTGTAGAAGACTATGATCAGACTTTATACTTGGCAGGATATCAACAAGTTGTATATTACTTTGTAAATGGCAGGATACAAGAAAATAGTCCAGTCGTGATTGGGAGTATCCAAAACGTGTCCTTTCTCGCCTTGTGTAATGTAAAATATCTGGATTGTGTAGTCACCAAATATCAACGATATAAAGATTCTGAGAGTAGGAACATGTATTCGCTGTACGTTGGACTTGAGGAACTAAAGTTGTGCCTTATAGTGTCTAAATTTATATTTAGGTCACCACCTATTATTATACTTTGTCCAATATAATTCTCAAGATTAGAATGTATATAGTTGCCAAAGTTATTTTCTTCAAGCTTTTTATCTGCAGTGGGAGCATAAAGATTTACCAAAATATATTTTATATTGCTAATTCTGCAATCTATTAACAAAAATCTACCCCCTGTATCAATCGTAATAGAGTCTATATTAACATCTAGATTTTTTTAACTAAGATAGCAACCCCCCTACAATTTGATTCACCATGAGAAATGAAGATTTCTCCATCCCAATCTGGTTTCCAAATATGTTCTTGATTAGCATTTGAGTGACATTCTTGAAGTAAAAATTTGCCCCGCCCTTTTGCTTTTAGCCACAGAAATATTGCTACTCTCTTTGTTCTGGTAGCTAGTCCCCTAGCATTGAAACTGAATATATTTATAGAATCATTCATAGAACTACAATATTATATATAAAAATATGCTTCCATCTGTATGCAATCATTATCTTTAATAACACAATGAAGACAAAGTAAGTATATGTATGATTCTTTTAAGGTTAACCAACAAATGCTCCATGTAATAGTGAAAAATAAAATTAACTTTTTACAAACTTCAGTTGTAAGCTTGGGAAGACTGTATGCAAAAAAATACTGAAAAAAACAACATAACATGTATTCAAGGGGAAAAAGGTGCACCTGGGTAATGGGTGCTGTAAGAGGGCATAACTTCATACAAACATGTTGATGCCTGCAGGGTGGAGTGTAGCGAATGCCCAAATATAATATAGTTCTTGGTGCCAGCGCCTGGTGGTGGCATTTGGGCTAGTTGGATCCCCCATCCAATGCAAGATACTAAATTCCATGTTTCTCACAGAGTGATTTTTCTGTGTAAAGTGCCTAGGGACTGGGGTGGCTTTTTCAGCCTGGAATTTTTGAACACTGCTGTAGTGTTCATACATCCTGTTTCTGGTAGGCCTTTTGGTCTCTCCTTTGTATTGGAGACCACATTGGGTGCAATTTATAATGTAAATTACATTAGTTGATTGAGTGAATGTTGGTCACTAGGTTCAGCTTCCTTCTGTAAAGGGTTTTGGCCTTCAGATAAAGAGGTTTTGTCGCTGCTAGATAATTCCCTCTGTTGTCAGGTGAGACAGCTGGAGAGAGGATTCTCTTCTTTTTGACTACCTTGCCTTTTTTGGACACTGGGTCTTTCAGTCTATTGGCTGCTTCATTGAGTAGTTCTACAGTTTCACTACTCATAGTAGTTGTAGGAATAGGAGTGCCACTCATTGGTGTGTTGAAAGCACTTGCACTTTTAACTTGTAAGTTATTAAGTTCAGCAGACAGAGCTGTATCACTGACACTCATATTACCCTGAGATAAATAAGAATATAAGTGTTATGTGTCAGTGAGTGAGTGTTATCCCTGAATAACCTTGCCTTATATTGTCCAATACTGCTTGGCAATATTTCGAAAATACTATGGATTTTCTCATCAGTGGCTGAAGAATCATCCCAACTTTGGTCCTAAGGTGCAAAAAACCTAACCTAGTGACTAAAGATATTGTTGTTGACTTAACTGCTAGGTAATTAATAATATAACATTGTATTAAAGGCAGTACAGTTTAAGCTTAAATTTTTGACCAAGAGTAAATTTTCACCAGCTTAACTGTCAGTATTATATAAATTACTGTTGTAAATATTAGCTAGTTACTCATTACTATAGGAAGTAATTTAAAGTGGGTTTGAATTATAGATTGTTAAATACTGAATTTTAACATGAAGTATAATAACATGTCATGGTGCAGACAAAACGAAACAATATCCACCCTTTATATGAAACAAAATCAGTAGTTTCTATAATTAATACAACCTTTAAAACACTTTTCTGAGGTTATTATCATGCAAAATATTTCCTACTAAATTGTTAACTGCTGATTTTTGGCATAATTAATATATCATAATACCGACAAAAAAGAGACGATATCAACTGTAATGGAAAAAAATTGCTGTTATAAATACAGTCCATTTAGAAGGTATTTTCACAAATGGTGTCCTGTTAGATTTTAATCGAGTTTGTGGGGTAAGGATCAAGGCATCAAGCAAACATTCTTTACCATAAAGTACTGAAAGAATCATTATTAATACATTTAAATATTGACATTAAAAAAATAACAACAAAACATGAATATACAACATTTTAAAAAGAGAGAGAAAATAAAACTTTTATTTATAATCATATTATATATCAAGTATCTTATGTAAGTTCAGTCTGTTAAAGTCTATATTTATGCAGAAGATGATACCAACAATACGAAAAACTGCCAATGGTTGACATTGCATAATACCTAATTACACAGGTATCAAAGATATTTCTATTCATATTTAATGTTGAATATACCTTGCATATTAAATACAATCAAAATAGTGGTGTCCTGATAATTTTTAATTTAATTTGTGATTTAGAAATCAAGACATCAAACAAAAATTCTTTATATTAAACTACTGATACCCTTGAATTTTGGGGTTGAAAATATAGCAACAAAACAGCAATTTTCCAACATTTTGAAACATTATAATCAAATATGTTATATAGGGCAGATTATTAAAGTCTGCATTTATACAGAGGTAGATAAAAAGATACAAAAAGGCTGCTAATACTTGATAATGCATCTTGAAAGCTAACACAAAAAGACTTTTGTTTAATCAGTAATAACAACCATTGCAAAAAAGAAAAAGTATAGTTACTGTAAAATAATCATCAGTATCAACCATCAATGTGTTAGGTAACACATCTTTTAAGAGGACTGTATTTATTATATTCCTTCAGTAAAAGGTATTATCTATCTTTATTTAATCAGTAATAACAACCATTGCAAAAAAGAAAAGTATAGTAACTGCAAAATAATCATTATTATCAACCATCAATGCATTAGGTAACACAAGTTTTAAGAAGACTCTATTTATTATATTCCTTCACTTTAAAATTTATGACTATTTAAAGATACTTAGTTTAATATTTTCTTTTCAATAGTAGAAACACACCTACTGAGGTAAACTGTTAGTTTAATAATATTTATTCTTTAAACAATAAACTTATTTTAAAGTAACTAATATTTCCATATTTATTGAGAAATACTTCTCTGTTATGGCTATAAGCAGATATACTCATTCACATATTATAAACGAGTCATGAACAATCATGAGTGCTTTTCCAAGTCTGTTTTGTCCTGGCCATTCATTCTTGTTGAAGACTCTGGAGTCTTGTAAGCTTAAACCAATTCCATAAACCTTGTCATTTGGATTAGCCTCAGCTAGAGTGTTAGTACCTGTTGATTTCAGAAGCTCGCGAAGGTCCTTATTTTGTCCGAATTTGGCTGTTAATCCTTTTGTCAACACTGCTTCTATGTCACACATCCAGTCCGATCTTTTAAAGTTTTTTATGTTATGTCCATACCGTTTAATTACCTCTGGTTCATCAGTATCCATAATTTTGTCCAATGTTTGAGTGTCTCCAAAAAGCCTTACCTTCTCTGCCATAATGCATTGCTCCATGCTACTGTACAGAACTCCATTAACCACAAAATTACATTTGAAGTGATTTGAAAATCTGCAATAACTTCTAAAAAAGGCTGTCACATCATTCTGGGTTTTTGTGAACAATCCATCTAGGCTGACTTCCTCTGGCAATGCAGCTCTTCCATATTGTAATATTCTCCATTTAAAATAAGTTGACTAGTTTTTAATTTAACATCTTTCACTGTATCATTTTCTGCAGATAACTGCAGATGTTTCAGAGCTTTAAAGACAGGACTGAGCTTTCTTTGTTTTTCATCAAGATCCTTTGGAAGATCATCAAAAAGTAAGATATTGTGTTTGTCCCTTTCTGTATGGCCCAAGGCGATGTACTCTCTCTAAAGTACGACTGTCAAACTCATAAGCTCTGGTTAAAAGGCCATTAAACAATGCTAACACCCTCAATTCTAGGATTTCTCCTTGGGTTTCACTGATTCCTACCAATCTTAAGATTATTTTTCCTTTGGAAGGTTTCTAGTTTGTTGAGTTTATCTTTCAAAACATTATTTTCGGCTTGTAATTGTTTACAATGTTCCTGAAGGTAATCAAACTTTTGGCAATTTTCTTGTTGCCTTTTTTCAAAGATACTCTGAGACTAGTGCTTGATTTGACATCAGTATTAATATGAAATCTGTATTGATTTGAGATCAGTATTTCATATGGGATCAGTATATCACTTGAGATCTGTATTTCATATTAAACCAGTGTTTGATTGGAGATCAGTGTTTCATATGAAATCTGTATTGATTTGAGATCAATATTTGATATGTCATCAGTATTTGATTTGAGACCAATATTTGATATGAGATCAGTATTTGATATGAGATCAGTATTTGATTTGAGATCAGTGTTTGATATGAGATCAGTATTTGATATGAGACCAGTATTTGATATGAGATAAGTATTTGATTTGAGCTTGGTATTGGTCCGTGAAATACTCTTTAATTTCCTGCATCCTTTACAATGAATTCTTTGCATTTAAAATTTGTCAACAACTAGTGATTTTCGTAAATATTTCTTAAACTATGTAACCTAGAAATATGGGCCCAGTTTCAAAAAGGCCTACTAAATATAGAAGAAAGTATGTTATTAAATTTAGATCTTAGTAGGTCTTTAGTAACCACTACCTAATATTTCCACCTTTTTCTTCAGTTAGGAGAGTGTGTTGTCTGAACATATTGTGTCAGATTCGGTTCAGTGTATAGGGCCTTCATATCCCTCTGTGTTCAAATCAGTGTTTTTTTCACACTGGTAACGTAATTTAAATGATGTTAATGCAGCCCTATGTCAGCTTGTCAAACATCTAAAAGCATAGTGTTTGCCAAAACATTTATAAGAATTACATTGCTTCAAAAATGCTTTGTTAGATTTTTTGCATAACCTAAAGCTAAATATCACTGCAATCAGTGCAAACATGAAATGAACCATAAAACCTTTCTTATAATTATTCTCACGTCTGCTATTATATTATTTTCAATCCAGGTTTTTTGGTTTTCACTTATGTGTAATATTTGGAGTTTTTTTTTCTCCCCACTACTTTATAATTCATTCATGACTAACAGCTATGGCTGGGCTTTTGTATATGCATTAAATTTCTTTATTTCTACTTCATAATGCTTGAACACTTCCTTGACCTATGCATCAATTCAAATGACTCCAGTTTGCTTTGATTACTTCGGGCCCTTTCAGAGAATATCCCTCTTACTAGTATAAATGTACTTAAACTCATAAAAGAGTGCCTTCTAAAAATAATACTGGGCTGGAATTCACGAAGGGTCTTAGACCTAGTCATGTCTTAGACTTATCTACGGGCTCAGAGTTAAGCCCATTGTACACTAATAAGTAGTTCACTGCTTATACACATATGCGGTGCAGCAGCTAGCAGTGCGGCGTAGATTTTTTCATTTAGAAAATTTTCTAAAGGTCGTTGCACATTTGCGGGGCACAGTACAATTTTTACTACATGCTAAGCAGACGAATTTTCTTTACTTTGCACATTTGGGCGATTTTTCCCAGTGGTTTTCAGTAAATTGAAAAAAGCATGTCATGTGTCCAGACCAGGAAAATGTCATCAGTAAACCTTTTCCAGACCAGTGGTTTGAGGTGGTAACCATCTACAGCTCAATGACTCAAAATTCTATACCAACTTAACCATGACCCCACACAAACAATTGGTCAAAAAATTACAGACACACTTAAAATGATGTATAACAAAGGTTTAATTAGTGATAAAAACCTCGAACACCTATCCCCAGAATCATGCACAGAAGCAAAGTTCTACATGCTTCCCAAGATACATAAGAAAAACGACCCAGGTAGACCCATTTGCAGTTCTGTAAACCACCCCACTAGCAGAATTAGCAAATTTGTTGATGAACATATAAAACAGTATGTTCCACAAACAAATCCTATATTAGAGATACCCAAGACTTCATAAAGAAAATAAGGAGTCTAGGACAAATCACAGAAGGAGCAATTTTATGCACTCTAGATGTATCTAGTTTATACACCAATATCCCTTACCACAAGGGAATATTGCTTGTGGCAAATAAACTTAGAAGTGACCCTACCAAAACATCAATAACCCAGTTCATACTAGACCTGCTAACCTTTGTCCTCCATGTCGGGATATAAAAATGTATCGATGTACTGGAGAATGGATAAAAAAAATAAACAGTTGTCGTACTTGAGATAACACCTGTTTTGTATCGTAGTGTTTCCATAAAAATCCCATAGCCTGACATGGTGTCAGAAGACAAAGTTACCTGTAGTGAGTGAAACATATTAAAAACTGCTAGTTGTCAGAACATAGCTGTAACCTCACACAGGCCTCGGGACTGAAGGGAAGACACACACACACACACAAGTGGAGTACAGTACATGTGCAGTTCAACCAGGAAGTGAATACTACTGCAGTATATGAACACTACGTCAAAAAAAACAAAAAAAAAAAAAAACAAAGGCTCTGGTATTTCTGTGCATAAAATTGAACTGGCCTGTTCCACTCTCATCATTAGACTACAATGGCAAAATTCAATCCTCCTGACTCTTCCAATTTCACAAAGCCAGGGCAGTGGAATGAATGGCTGACAAGATTTGAGAGATACAGAATTGCTACAAAACTGTTTAATGAAAATCAAAAAGTGCAAGTTGCTAGCCTTATTTATGCCATGGGCCCAGAAGCTGAAAACATTTTCAAAACATTTGATTTTGAAACCGAAGGGGATGAAAATAAATATGAAACTGTCTCACAAAAGTTCACTTCCCATTTCATCCCTAAAAGAAATATCATACACGAAAGAGCTATTTTCCATAGAAGGAATCAAGATACCACAGAATCTGTAGAAGAGTTTATAAGAACATTATACGAACTGGCTGAACATTGCGACTTTGCAGATAAAGACCAGCAGATTCGTGACCGAATAGTTATCGGGATAGCCGACCGGAGAGTATCCGAAAAGCTTCAACTGACTGCCGACCTCACACTAAACAAAGCAATCGAGATTGCCCGGCAATCTGAGATGATTAAGGTATAACTGGATGACCAGGTAGCCAAGCAAGGCGCTATTGATTTTGCAGCATATGGAAGGCCAAAGAAGCCTTACAGGAAGAAACCGTGGAAGGGAAATACCACTACACCCACTCAGAATTGTTCACGGTGTGGCAAAGATGCACATGACTTTGACAAGTGTCCTGCCAAAGGTAAAAGGTGCAGAAAGTGCAACAAGATGGGACATTTCAAGACCTGTTGTAAATCTAAAATACACACTGGTCAAAGACTTCAAGAAGTTAACTGCAACTTGGAAGAGTTATTCCTCGGCGCCATTGACTGTCCAGACAAAGCAACAGGCGAAACGTGGTCTGTATGTTTGCCTATTCACGGACGTGATGTAAGGTTCAAAATAGACACTGGTGCTGATGCATCAATTATTTCTAAGAACACATTCCTCAGCCTTAAAGAGAAACCTGCACTCCATACTGCACAAAAGGTCCAATTGCACAGTCCAGGCGGTAAGCTGAAGATTATTGGACAATTCAATACAGACACTGTCTTTAAAAGTCAGAGATACTACTTTCGAATCTTTGTGGTAGATGCCAATTGCAACAATCTTCTCTCGCGATCAGTGGCTACAACTATGGGTCTGGTGAAACTCATAAATGACGTCAGTGACTCACAAGTGTTTGGAGATTTGGGAATCATGAAAACTGATCCAGTAAAAATTTGCCTGAAGGATGGCGCTGTTCCATATAGTATAAATGCGCCGAGGAGGATGGCAATTCCCCTCTTGGACAAGGTCAAAGCCGAGATCTTGAGGATGGAGAAATTAGACGTGATCCAAAAGATAGAAGAACCAACTGAGTGGTGTGCGCCAATGGTTCCAGTTATCAAAAAGACAAACAAAATCCGTTTGTGTGTTGACCTGAAACAGCTGAACCAATCAGTGCAGAGGGAGGTCCATATTTTGCCAACAGTTGACGACATTGGACATCGTCTCAAAGGAGCGATCATCTTTTCCACTCTGAATTGCTCCAGTTCTTTCTGGCAGTTACCATTAGACAGTGCCTCTGCAAAACTAACCACATTTATTACCCCGTTCGGGAGGTACTTCTTCAAACGCATGCCGTATGGTCTGTCCTCTGCGACAGAGATTTTCCAAAAGAAACTGGAAGATCTACTGAAAGACATTCCAAATTGCTTCGTGGATGTCGATGATGTCCTTGTCTTTGGTAAAGACAAAAGTCAGCACGACCAGACTTTGAAGGCAGTCCTGCACCAAATCAACGATGCTGGCCTGAAACTAAACAAATCTAAGTGCAAGTTTTGACAGTCCAAAGTAACCTATCTGGGGCATGAATTTAGCTCCAAGGGTATGTCTGCTGCACAAGAAAAGGTTGAAGCCATCAAGGGATTGCCTCCACCAGGAAATGTCACAGAAGTTCGTCAATTCACTGGTATGGTGAATTACCTTGGACGGTACATAGAGAAGCTTCAGGACGTCATGCACCCAATTACTGAATTACTTCAAGGTAACAAATCATGGAGCTGGGATAGCCCTCAGAAAGCGGCATTTCAAAAGGTTAAAGAGCTGATTTCGACAGCCCCAACGTTACAATACTTTGATCCAAAGAAGGAGACTGTGGTGTCAGCCGATGCTTCTAGCTATGGTCTGGGTGGTGTACTACTACAAGAGGGCCGTCCAATAGCCTTCTGCTCAAAAACTCTCAGTGGAAGCGAGAGGAACTATGCCCAAATCGAAAAAGAGTGCTATGCTGCTGTATTTGCATGTGAGAAGTTCTCCAGATATCTCGTTGGGCTTGAAAGTTTCAAACTACAAACTGATCATAAACCTCTGGTCCCATTGCTGAACAACAAGCCGTTGGACAGTGCTCCACTGCGTATCCAAAGACTCCTGATACGCATGATGAAATACAATGCTATTGCTGAGTACACACCGGGCAAGTACCTCGCTGTCGCTGATGCTTTATCCAGGAATCCTCTGCCCGCAACAACATCATATGATGAGCTAGTGGAAGAAATTCAAGCTCATGCAGACTGTGTTCTTCAAACCTTGCCTGCTTCTGAACAGAGATTAAATGATATTGTAGAACACACTAAGAAAGATTGTCAATTACCCTCAGTTATAAATTACGTTTTACAAGGTTGGCCCACTCATGAGCGAAATTGCTCAGAGTCTGTAAAGTGTTTCTTTCATGCAAGGAATTGTCTGTCATACAGTAGGGGTTTATTGTTGTATGGTTCTAGAATTGTCATTCCAACTGCTTTGCAAGGTGAAATTTTGAGAAAAGTACATGATGGACATCAAGGTGTAAACAAGTGCCTGCAAAGAGCTCAGGATTCAGTATGGTGGCCCAAGATAATTTCTGATATAAAATCCATGGTTGCTTTGTGTGAGCTATGTCAAACCTTGAGGCCAAATCAACATCGTGAACCTCTGAAACCAACTGAATTACCTAGCGGTCCATTTGAAAAATTAGGGACTGACTTGTTTGAATACAATGGAAAGAAGTATTTAGTTATTGTTGACTACTATTCCAGGTACATAGAGATTTGTGAGTTGTCCAGGACAACTTCCCCGTTAGTCATTGGCAAATTAAAAGGTGTTATGGCCAGGTTTGGGATTTGCTCTGAGTTGGTATCTGACAATGGTCCCCCTTTCAATAGTCAAGAATTTGCTGATTTTGCAAAGAGTTACGATTTTACACATAGATTTAGCTCACCATTTTATCCCATTAGCAATGGTGAAGCAGAAAGGGCTGTTCAGACAGCTAAAAGGATACTAGCTACCCCTGATCCCTATCTAGCCCTCCTGGCATACAGGTCCTCACCACATTCTATTACTGGATTCTCTCCTTCAGAATTATGTCTAGGTAGAAAACTAAGGACAACCCTACCAGTACTTAGTGAAAACTTAGTTCCCAAAACCATAGACCCTAATCTGGTTAAAGCAAATGATGCTTCAAAGAAAATGAAGATGAAGCAATATTATGACAACCGCCATGGGGCCAAATTGCTAACTCCACTAAACAAAGGTGACACGGTAAGGGTGAAGCTTCCGGGTGAAAAGCGCTGGGGGGAAAAACAATCAGTTAGCCAAAAGCAGGGAGAAAGGTCATATATTGTCAATTGTAGTGGGTCTGAGCTATGTCGGAACAGAAAACATCTGCAAAAAGTTCCCCAAACCAGTCCCGATGAAACTCAAGACAATAGTCAAACCAACATCCCTGATTCACCAGTAGCGAATCAACCAACCCACTGCGTAACCCCAGAAAGTGTAACAGGGTCCCAACTATCCGAAAGGGTTTCTCGGTTTGGAAGGGTTCTCAAACCTTTGAGAAAACTTGATCTGTAAATTTATGAAAGTGGTTTACTGTCTAAACATTCTGTATGTGTTTATGAATGACATGGTACTAATTAATAGTAATTTTATTGTAGTCATCATTTGGCAGTACGTCTGCATTAAAAGACATTTTATTTCACAGACATGGACATTGATAGACGTTTGTTTACATTTTATTTTATATTTGACATGTACTAGTTAAAAGTGTTTAAAAAAATATAAAGAATAACTACAAAATGGTCTAGACTAACAAAGACTTTAATTCTTGTACAATAATGAGAAAAGTTATATCTGGGGGGAAGATGTCGGGATATAAAAATGTATCGATGTACTGGAGAATGGATAAAAAAAATAGACAGTTGTCGTACTTGAGATAACACCTGTTTTGTATCGTAGTGTTTCCATAAAAATCCCATAGCCTGACACTCCACAATATGAATTTTGAATTCAATGGAGAGCACTATTTGCAAATAGGGGGGACAGCCATGGGGACATCATTGGCACCAAATTATGCCAAATTGTTTATGGATAGATTCAAAACCAGAGCCTTAAATGGTTACCAGCTCAAACCACTGGTCTGGAAAAGGTTCATTGATGACATTTGCATGGTTTGGCACATGGTGAAGAGTCACTCAACCACTTCATTGAGTATTTGAACTCTCCATGAATCAATTAAATTCACCCATGAATTTAGTTATTCTGACATAAATTTCTCTGACACAGCTGTGAAATTTAATGAAAATAGGGAACTAATTACAACCCTATAGAATAAACCTACAGACACCCATTTGTATCTAGAATACAGTTCAGCCCATCCTAGTACTGTACTGAGAAAGGGACCCTATGGACAATACCTAAGGTTACATAGAATATGCACATTGGACAAAGACTTCAAAACCAATGCTTTTAATAAAGCCATTCAGTTTAAACAGTCAGATTTACTGGAGGATAACCCAAGAGAGACCGTAGACACACCAGTTATGGTTACTTAATCCAACCCCGGAAACCCACCCATTAAACCGCTCATTAGGGACAACTGGAATATTATTCAAAATACAGATCAACTCAAAAACATCTGCAAGGACAAGCCACTTATAGGTTACAAGAGACTACCAAATCTCAAGGACCTACTAACTAGAGTTGCTATTAAATTCCCACCCACTAATGACACTGAAAATAAACTAGTTTTCAACACTGTATGTACTAGATTAGGAAAATGTACATACTGTCCTAAATTAACCAAAGTGGACAAAATAACCAGTTTCCACACCAAAAAGACCTTCAAATGTATTTACCTACCACCAAGGCATTGATACACTTGCGAATTAAGTAATGTAATATACATTATAAATTGCACTGAGTGTGGCCTCCAATATATAGGAGAGACCAAAAGACCAATTAGACAGAGAATGTATGAACACTATAGAAGTGTTCAAAAATTCAATGATCTAAATTCAACACCTGTCTCAAGACATTTCACACAACCCAAGCATAGTGTCAGAAATATGGAGTTCAGCATTGTGCAATGCATGGGGATGGCAACAACCCAGATTCCTCCACTAAATGTAAAAGACAGGAACTATTTTATATTTGGGCCTTCCCCAGCCTCCACCCCACGGGTATCAACATATTTGTGTGAGTTTATGCCCTCTTTTTCCACCCCTAACCCAGGTGCCTACCTGTTAATTTTTATGAATTATTGGGCACCTCACCAAAGGGCACTAAAACCCATCAAAATTGGTCAGTGACCTATTCACGTCACAAATGATGCAAAATGACACATGATGTCATTTTGTGATTAATACTATTCACGTCAACATTACTTAGTAACATATAAGGTCAGTAAGTTACAACCTTTACTTTAAATATAAAAGCTGTGAAGATAGCATCTACAATAGTGTGCTTGTTGATTTTTTGTGTGACAAAAATATTCTTAGTGTGTTTTATGTGCGGATTTTTAGTCCATAATTGATGAAAATCTGATTCACATGCAGCACATGTCACAAGATTTATTGTCATAGATCGAATCTCAGGAGACATATTAAGAGTGCTCACCTGAATGATAGAATCAAATGTAATATGTGTGATCAAGAATTCAGGAGAAAAGATTATCTGGATAGGCACATAACACGTTGCCATAATAATGTGGACACCTTCTCTGGGATAAGAGACTGTATAGACAGTGAGTCAAAGGAATTTCCTTCTGATCATCCAGGTTGTCCTGAGGATAACACAACTGCAACTAAGTACACTCAACCGGTGAGTGACTTTCTTGACAATTTGTGGCCAGAGGACCATAGATCACCCCCACCCAGAGAATGAATCCTACTCCAAAAACATGCCCAGTTACTACAATGACTACGCACAATAGGACCCAAGTATCCATCAGTACACAAACTGACATTTGTGACTTACCACCCAAGAAGACAGTCGCACACACACAGGTTGTAACACCACCCCTAAGTTTGTGAGGGATAAGAGCACTCAACATGCACCCACACTGATTTCCAAGGGAATTTCTCCACATTGTGTATTCCTGGACGAGCCAGCAATGGGGAACTAGGAACAAGAGTCATCCCCACCAGTAACACCTAATCTTCACATCCCCAGCTATTTTACTGAGGAGTTCCAGATGAAAAGGGAGGAGAAGGGACTGCCTAGATGCACAGTATATCAAGGCCCATTGGAGCAATCAGTTCCAGAGGACCTCCTACCTTCACACATCTGGGCAGAAATTCCAGAATGGGGAGTCATCCAGAAAAATGAACAACCCATGGACTTCAACCTTCTGGATTACATGGATAGTTTGTGTCAGAATATCACACCACCACATAATGGTTACTAATGGTTTGGTGTAAAATAGGACAAAAAGTTTATTTAGAACGACTTTTTTATTCACACAATTTATTTATTGACAGTAACAAGTAAATAGCAGCTTTAAGACTTTAAACTAGTCTTGACTCTTACAATTATTAAAAGGAATAGTTTTAATATTTGTGTTACATTTTATAATTTTTATGTTCAATATTCTATGAATATAATTCATTACTTAACTTGCATTAAAAGTTGTTGTTGTGAATCACGGTTATTTTCATTATAAAATAACACATGAAGACATAGCTAAAAACAGCCTAATAAAATAAATTTGGGCATTATTTGTCTCAAAAAAATTATTTATTTTCATTTACTATTATAAAAATCATATTGTAGGCATCCACATAATATGTTGGACTGCCACCCACACTTAACATTATTTTATTTTTTCCCCAACAATTATTATGGTATAAATGCTATAATGGAATTAAGAATAAGTATGAATATTCACCCTAAATTTACACTTATTAAATCAATACTTCTGATTCCTGTGATTTGATTCAGTGCCACAAGAATGAGTTGGTACAATCACCCCACTGTCCACCACCTCTAGGCGGATTTTATAAGAGGTGACTGAAACAGACACACTCCAGACTCATATTAATCACACCTTTAAACAATGCTTAAGGGAATGCAACTCAGCTCCCCCTGGGAAAAGGGTTAACAGTTGTTCATTACAGATTCATTACAATATCATACTATGAAATGAATGACTAGACAAAAACATTAGTATAAAACAATAAAAAGTTTTATCACTAATTATTCATCACCTATTTATTTAACTGGAAAAAAGTTATATTTCACACATCCTCAACTACTCACTAGATTGTATCTTATGGAGTGTAGAGTAAGAAATCTAAAATTCGCCAGGAATCTAAAATTCGCCACCTCTAAAACCTTAGTTAATTTTATGAAGAAAATGATGTTTTTGTCAAAAAAATGGTATTTTTCAGTTCAAAAAGCCATACATTACTATACATTCAACAAATCTCACCACAATTCATTTATTTTATTAGTATTTTCACATGTGGCGAATTTCAGATATGTGGCGAATTTTAGATTTCTTACTCTATATTAACATCTCCATTATTCAGTTTAGTAAAATAACTAACTGATAAAAATGGCTGAAAATTACACATAAAAAATCACTGGTCAATAGAAAGTGATAAATTCATTTTTAAAGTCAGATATAAAAAATCTGATCCGATCCGCCAAATCCCAGATCTGATCCTCAGGATCTGAGAGGATGCCATACTTGTAATTTAGGTGATCCCCTTATCCCACTCACAGCCTCTGATGAGAACTGACAAATTCAGATCGAAATATTCATACATATTAAACTGTGAATATATGGCAGAGATTTAAAGTCTTGACTCACTCTTCACTGACTCAAGTTCTTATTGTTTTAAAAAAATAATAATGTTACAAGAGGTCAAACTTTAGAGACCCACTTTGCCAGGGAAGAACAGACATGTGTTAAGTGTGAATGTCACATAAAAAGTGTATTTACACTTTGTTAAATATAGAAAAAGGATATGGCAATATGCCATCGCTTATACAACCTATTTGAACCTATTTGTATATTCACCTTCACTCTGTGATGTATGACATTGTTCTATGAGACGTTTTTGCTGACAATTGATCAAACCCTTTTTTATCCCTTTTTAGTCACCTATGTTTTATCTGCAGTTGATGTGTGTGTTATCAGAAAGTATGAATGTTCAGTGGACCTGAAACTTATTGTCAACATAATAAATGCACTCCATTAGCTTATCCCAAAGTGTCATAACCAGTTGTAACCAGGATTTCCGGTGAATAGAAGGTCACATGTTTTGTCCCTCTTTGGTTAAACATATGGTTATGTGGCAAGTGTTGTTTTTTTTTTCTAATTGATAGTTTTGTATTTTTGTGCTTATAGACAAGCTACAGAAGATATAAAATAAATTACAGTGCTTACGAATTCATGCCATAATTTGGCATACAACTTAAATTGGCATAGTTAATTATTTAACAATCAGTCAATGCATACTCTAACCAATTAGGATCACTTAAGCCAAATATATCTTAAAATAAGGTCAAAACTGATCGTCTGTCAGTTTATGCCCTTGTTCCACCACAAGACTAAGGCTTTGATTAAGGGTTTTTGAGGATCGGATTCAGAGTCCTGGCAGTCTGTTTGAGTCTGTTTGGATCTGTTGTGGTCGGTATAAACATCAAACATAACTGATCCACTTTCGCACCTACCCACAAATTCCCCAGTCTCAGTCTTCCTGAGGCCTCTTCAGACACAATCACAATACACAATCCTATGTTGTCTGAGGCATCCTGCAACTCTTAAGCCCAGGATTCTTAGTCCCAGAAGGCCTGAACGTAGTCTCAGACTTGAACAAAAATCGCCCATTGCTGTCTTAGAAAATCTGTTATTAGTCCCAGGAAGCCTGAGGAAGCTTCAGACCAGTCTGAAACCCAGCCTGTATATCCCCGACAGGATCAGGGTTGAAGCCGATCACAAACTTAATTCGCCTCATAGTCGGGGAATGATCGTGACTTGTCTGAGGATGCCTGAGGCTTCCTGAGGACAATCTGTGTTTAATCCCACACCTGGATCAAGATTCCATGTTCAAACTCATTTTTTTCACAGACCCTCAAGGATTAAGGGTCCCAAGACCAATCTGGGATTAATCCTTTGGTGGAACAGGGGCATAATAGGTACCAATTCCACGTAGACTTTACTATATTTGTGCCGCTCAAATGTTCCTAAGAAGGTAGATTGAATTTTTGTCATTCTCTATTCAATTTGTGTGGGATTATGGGGGAATCAGTATGTTTTACAATTTAATATGTTAGGATACAGTAAGGGGGATTCACGTGTTCGTTGACAAACTGGTCTCAGTACAGTCATTAATCTAAGTTACCACACTTTATTCTATCTTTAGGACAGATTCTTCTTTTCCTGGTGTTTGAAAATGGTGTTTAATCGGGGAGAAACATTCTCTCGTGAGAAATTCTTTAACCAAGAAGACTAGGAATGTGGGACCCAATTCCCTTTGTCCTTCTCTTTTTGTTTATTTACAGGAAAGTATTCACTAAAGCCCTTATTGCTGAAGTTTCTGTGATTTCAGGGCGTCTGAGGCTTATAAGAGGAATTACTATTACTTCATCTCAGAACTATTTGGGCCAAAGGATATCAGCAACTCCACGAACACAAAAAACCCTGGTGGAATGGACCTGGAGGATCTATACAGTAAACTGGGTCATACACAGGAAGATCTTATCATTAGGTGGGTATCTACAATCTGAATTTAAACAATGAATATCGCTGAAACACAATGCTTTTATATTCTCTAAGTTTACACTTCTCCAAACAAATGACATCTCATACTGAATGCCTGGAGTTCAAACAAAGTCGGAAAGTGGATGAAATTGGATAAATGTGTCTATAACTTTCCCCAAATTTATGTTGACATTATCATGAGTACAGAGATTAATATATTTTATTCTCATATGATAGACTGTATCAGTAATTTAAGTCAAATTTAACTCCTACAGCAGTAAAAGCTAATCCCTAAAGTAACAATTAAATCTAAAGGTGACCCTCACTGGCAGACAAGAAAAAGTTCAAGTTTCCAGAAATGCTGAGGTTTTGATAAAACAACCCTTGAAATTCAGGGTACAAAATTCCTAATCAAACATATGCCATACTTCACATTTTCATACATTTTAAAATCATGTACAAAAAATTAACTACATAGCCAAAACAGAGACCTGACAATGCAGCAGTAATATTGGTAATATATAGTACATAATAGGTGCATAACAGTGCTGAATATTGGTCATACTACCAATACAAGTTTATCCCACCAATAAATCAGCCACTTTGAATTGACATGGGCAAAACAAGAGAATGAAACCAAATAAACCAATCAATTGAGCATCTAAAAAATCAACCTATTTGTTTAATTGGAACCAGACTGTGTGCACCACCATTTTTTGATTTTATAACCCTAGCCTGAAAAAAGTTAGGGACGAGTATATTGTCAATATATATATGGTTTTCTATTTGTCTCTTTTTTAAAAAAAATTATTTCTCACTTCAGGGTCATATTTTCTAGCAAGGTTGAGTCTACCTGTCGCTTGGTCCTACTCAAAGAATGTCCAGATCCACTTTAAGAGTCCAGATTTTTTTTAGGTTTCTCCAATATCTGGTTTTGATCTTATCAGGTGAGGGATGCTGCATCCTAGGGCTCTGCTGCTTACACATTACTTCACGAAATGGTGTGCTTACCATACTTTCTAAAACATGAGTCTAAATCTTTTGTTAATCTTCTCATTCAGTAAGTAAGTAGGTGAATCATAAATCAATCAACTGACAAGTCAGTCCATACCATACTTGTTTTAGGTGTGAGTGGAGTGGAATGGCTTGCTCCTCCGATGACGTCATCCCTGTAATGACAGATTATGGGATGTGTTACACCTTCAACAGTGGCAAGAATGACACACCTCTTAAACTGACACATCAAGCGGGTAAGTGTACATTTTTCTATACACAAACTGCAATTTTTTTTCTCTACTTTTAAAATGTCAGAATGGTTTTCCATGGATGCGAATGCATATTTCATCCATACTTATGTTATTTGAGGGGAATCTGATCATTATTTTTGTAGAATTTCGCCCAAAATTACATTTGAATCTACATGGTTCATAAATTGTGCCCACAAAACCCAGATCACAACTTGCACAAATGCATGTACCACGTAACTGATGTAGATTCTTTTGGAAAAGTTTATCGCTTGGGTACAATGCATGACAGAACACTCATTCTAAAATTTTTGTTGAAATCTGTCATAAAATAAGTATATATTTAACAAAATTAAATGAACACAAGTTTTCCAACAGTTTAACACATTCCAAAAATTAAAAAAAAAAATAAACAGATAATTAACTGGTTCGTAACATTTGCTTTATTTATGCCTAACATGGACCGGACAAAAATGGATTTTACATTTGTCTTGTGTTACTATAATTATGCCAGGATCAAATGGAGGTTTGAGACTTCAAGTAAACATAGAGCAGTATGAGTATATGCGGGGCCCAAACACAGGTGCAGGTTTAAAAATACTGGTTCACAATCAGAAGGAAGTGCCTTTGGTGAAGGATTATGGCATAGCTGTTCCATCCGGTTCACATGGCTATGTGGCAGTCAAGACATTTGAGGTAGACAGTTTCTGTATTTCATTTCTGTCCTCCTTTAGGTCCATCTCAGTACCCAAATGGTTGTCAAGTTCATAAAGTAATCATTGGACTCTCCACTCTGTGCTGCTGGTTTTGAATATAGCTGATGGTAGCATTTAGGGAATACTGATGGGCTGTTGCAATGTCATCTTATACATAAAACTGGTCATTATCGTGACCTCTCTTTGAAGATGTTTTTGTTTCCTGGTGTTTTCTGACCATGGCTATGCTCTATGGTTTTCTAAGTCATAAGGTAAAGCAGAACTGGGGAAGACAAGCTCTGGAGCATGTCAGCGATACAAAATCACTGATATAGTGATACAAAATCTTTACTTTCAAAAATAGTCGGATTGAGGGCTGACTATATTACAACACCAAGTACAAAAAGCATATTCATATAAATATTCACCTAAATTATATTGTTTTATGTTACTATGACAGTCTATGTCACCAGTGTTTTGTTACTTCATTGTAACTCACTTTTGTTACTATTGTCAAATAAACGCTTAATGTATAACACTTGTTGAAGATATATATAATTATATATATGTATACATATATTACATAACAGGTGAATAACCTGGAACCAAATTATGGAGAATGCAATGACTCAGTTAGACTTACATACTTTGAAGACTATACCATGTACAATTGCTACACCAATTGTAAACAAGAATATCTCCTAAAACAGTGTGGATGCAGAGATTTCTACATGCCAAGCAAGAATGGTAAGCAGCATTTCATTGTCGCAACTGATGTTGTATCAATTGCGCAATACATGACTTATTTTTATCATATTCCAACTTATTTCTTATACGGAACAATTTATCTATTATCTAGAATTTATTGTGTATTAACAGCACAAATATGTAAAAAAATTCTGCATAGAGTTTGTGAGATTTAAATAAACTTGACAATATAAAGCTTAAGTAAATACAAAGCAACAGCATTTTTGATTCAAAATAAATCACTCATACTAGATAAGTAAAAATTGGATAAAAAGTGTGTTAGGTAATACAAAGGAAGTTGTTGATAAAAACAACTTGCTACATAGTTTTTGTATTTGATTCAATGGCCACCTTTCAGAAAACTTTCTAAATATTTCTGTGAATTTACATTTGACCTGGAAAGCTGAAAAAAAACATTGGTCAATCCCCATAAATAAATTTCTAGGGCAAAATAAATTGAACGAAATACTCAATTTTTCATAGTTTTCTCCGTATTGATTGATTTTTTTATTTGAAGTAGAACATTTTATTCATAACTAGGTCAACAAATCCACACACTTAATAAGATACAATTATTGTAAATCATTTTCAAAACAATTTGCACCTCAAGGATATGTAAACGTACACTATTTGTGGATCAGTTATACACTATTTCACATAAATTCTATGTAAGTATATACTATTTGCATATCAATTGAATGTAAATATACACTACTGACACATCAATTGTATGTAAATATACACAGTACACTATTTGCACACATCAATTGTGTGTAAATATACGCAATTTGCACATCAATTGTATGTTAAATATACACTATTTGCACATCAATTTTTTTGTTAACGTACACTATTTGCACATCATCAGTATGTCAACATACACTGTTTGCACATTAATTTTAAGTCCAAAGAGACTGACATTTCCCATGATCGAAAATTTGAAACATTTTTGCAATAAGGTGACCTCCCAGCAGGCACGTCAACGTTGATTCAATGTTGAATTACTGGTCAGGGTTAGACATTGAATCCAGGTTGGTTTTGCAAACATGGTCCAGAGTCACCATGTGACGTTGAAATCAAGTTGAAATTATGTTGAATTCAGGTTGAATTCAGGTCGTGATTTATTGGTAGTGGGCAGAGCCTAGGGGGAATCCTTGACCAGTCAAATGACCAGTGACATCATAGGTCACATAATGGGTAATGGAAAGGTAGTGGGCGGAGCCTAATTGGAAATCCCTAAGCAGTCATATGACCAATGACATCATAGTGGTTGACAGGTGGTAACAATAACAATGGGTGTAAATATGATATGGTATCCAGGAATAATAATGATAATAGTGAAAATAATTATTATAATGATGCCAGATAACAAGCTACATGAGGGTAAATTTATAGTGAAAATGGTGTTTTTATGTCTAAAATTATAAACTAATGGGTCAAAAATTGAGGGGTAAGTGAATTATGAGTATTGGATACCCCATCCCAAGATATTTTTTGACAAAGTTCCCTAAAATCCCATATTATTGCTCACTGCCATCTTGTATGACATCACATGTGATGTCACACGTGACATCATTATGACATCATCATAGTAGAGTTGATTCAAGGTCAGTTACTGACGTTGAAAACAGGTTGAAATTAGGTTGTGCAACATCATCAACTAAAAATCAACCTGATTTCAAAGTCAGAAATATTGATTGAATCCTGAGTCAGATAATGACATAGATACCAAGTCTAAATTAGGTTGTGCGACGTCATCAACCAAAAACCAACCTGATTTCAATGTTGAAATCAGGTCGTGTGCCTGCTGGGCTTAGACATGACCAAGTCTATCCCAAGTCCATCTCACCAATGACCACCCAACTTCTTCTATTTTATAAAATAATTAATGCTACACAAAAACATTCAACCAGCATACCTCATACTTGCCCAAAATGTGATTAATGGCATAACAGGAGCTCTGTGGCTTCACAGGTGATAACATAAATGCAGGACAAATTATCTTACTGAAGCTGTTTATTTTATAAAACTGTTTTCACTGTCTTATATGAGTGACTCTCCCAGGACATAAGACAAGGCCTGGCATTAACCTTGTAACCCCTAGCTATCAGCCTGACCGCTACAAACAAGCCTGAAAGTACAAGTAATCTGCGTGGTTTATTTTCACACTGGAGTTAGAAGGATAGCTTTGTACATTTAGGAAATAACATCATTTACTAGCTGTATATAGGTCAAAGGTGTAAATTATGTCCCGTTCAACAGCTAGAGTCACATTGTGACAGGCCCATAGCATTGCCACTTATTAGGGGTTGAACCCACACAGAGGTGACAGTCTGTTACCAAACTTTAAACTTGATACCCATAAGGTCACCGAGAACCTTCACAGCAGATAGGATGTTGATATAGTTTCCATTGTTCAAGTTCCATTCTCTCGATTTTGCTTCCTAGCTACTCAATAATGCAGTCCTGAGAATAATGTTATTGGCTGTATTGCTTACATTTTCAGTAATAAAAGTCGGGGGTACATTAAATAGGCAGAAGCCATCCCTGAACATATTAAAAACCGTTGCAAATGAGCTTTTCTCTTCCCAGTACTAGCAAACAATTGGTTGTAAGATATTCAAACCTTATATCAATGGTACTATAAATTTATGGGGGTGTTCCACTGGAGCTGATTTGCCGGTGGATCAGCAAAAAAATCATGTTTGATATTTCACCAACCCTCCACAACTCTGTATCTGGATTGTGGCTCCGCCCACCTGGAAACTCTCCTAATATGGATCTCTACGGCTTGTCCGTTACACTTCCAGTCTTGTCCTATATTGTTATCGTCTTGTCTTGAAGAACTTTCCATCCTGTCTTGGTTAAGTACCAGAACTCCACCTCCAGACAGGCTGTCAACACTAACTGACCATACTTGAAAGCAAACAAGAAGCAACTGTAGAATCGGTAACATCTCAGCAGGACATGTCAGGAACACATACAAACAAGCCTTAAGCACAAACTCACAAGGCGTTATACAACAGACAAGCTGGGAACTGTGTAGGACAAGCCGGCTTCATTTTTACCAATCCACAGATTGTCTGCTGATGAAGTCTCTGTCTATATAAGATGAGTCAGTTGCCATCTGATGGGTTCTATCTTGCAGTGTTTCAAGAATAGAAGATTCTTTTTTTTTACAATTATCTAGGATAGTGTTGAGTTGAAGTTCACTGACTTTATATTTTAGGATTTTTTTTAAAAATATTGCTTATTTAACAAAGAAAAACAGCTCCTAAGAAGGGCAGAAGAGTGGGAAAAATAGAAGTTCCCACTGACAGTGTTCCTGATTTTGAGCTGGGGGATACAGCGGTACATATTCAGCGGAGGAGGGGGGAGAGGGAGGCAAGAGAAAGGGAAACAGAGGCACAGAAACAGAGGGAGGAGGCCAGGAGGGAGGAAATGCAATCGCAAGAGGAGGGAGTAGCAGTCTGGCAGAAAAGCGTGCAAAGACAGACAAAAGTGACACAGAGACAGAGGCTGGAGGGACACAGGAACATCACAATCACAATACAAGAAGGGGCATAGAAACATTATACCTGATGGACTCAGATGAGGAGGCTATTGTGGACTTTGTGAAGGACCACGAGCAGTTGTATGACAAGACTAATGAATATTTCAAGGACAAAGGAAGAAAGGAGTGTCTCTGGGAGAGGTTTGCCATCATTCGCAAGCTGTCTGTCAAGGTGTGTGCGACCTGGTTTAAGTCCCAAAGGACATGTTACAGCAAGCTCATGCAATCAAAGTCTGGACAGGCCTGAAAGAGATGACAGAATGGACAAGGATACTGGATACAGGATAAATTTGGATTGGTGAAGTTGCACATTAGACGCAACAGGCTCAGCAAATTGTCAGGCTTCAAGTCCCATGCCCGAGGAGCCAGCGCTTCAACTGCTTCAGCACACAACATCTCCAGAGCTTCAAGCCACACGGACAGTATGGAGATCAGCATGCAGTCAACAGATACCACATTACATCCTCAATAAGCCATGAGCCAAACCCCAGCTTCAGGGTGTTCTTCAGTCCACCAGCAGGTCATGGAGCAGGTCACACAGATGAGAACCATGCTGTCATCATTCCTCGGGCCAAAGCAGGAGACAATATGTACAGCCTTCTGCAACTACCTGACATTGGAGGTGGAGGGATTAGAAGAGAAAGACTTTCAGACATTTATAAAGGGGGCTGTGAAGTTTCTTTGCTCCAGCAACCACAGCAATAGACACTTTCATGAAACTAAAGTGCAACTTCAACATTTGTGGCATAGACATTTCAACAGCCGCAGCAGCCAGCACCAGCACCAGCTGCAAGGGAATACATCTCAACCATTCCAGAGACACAGATGCCTGCAAGCCAGGTCATCCAACCCGCTCAGCAGAGCCAAGTTGTAATCAAAGTACAGCCGCAGCAATCCTGAGGGAAGCTGACTTCCTTCTTAGTCATTGATGACTAACAGGCTGGACCTTCAAGATAACTTACCTTCACTTTGACCCTGATTAAACACTTCAACCCTCCATCAGTTGCCTCTGCTACAGGCGGAGAAAGTCAACACAGCATATCAGGATTCTCAAGCATCTTTGGAAATATACCCTTAGTGCTGAGCTACCAGGAGATTGACACACCACAGCCATTTTCACCAGCTGACATACAACTACTAGCCTCCTCTCCTCCAACCACCACATCCTCACAGCAAGAACATTAGCAGTCACCAGCCCAGCCTCATCTGCAGTCAGCTGACGCCAAACAGCAGCAGCAGTAGAATTACTGCCATTGACTCTAATCGATCCTTTACAGGACCATTGCTGTGAACAATTTAAAGGTCATTTTTAGGACCACCCGAATTTTCCAAAAACAATTACTAGTTGCTGTTAAAAAAATCCCAAACAAGAAGCATTACACCACCCCACACAAAACACTGGAAAACACCAGAAACACAAAAGATGAATGAATGAGTGTGTGATTGAAGAAAAATTTGAAGTTAAAAAAACTTTTAAAAGAATTTAATAACTTTAAAAAATAATTTCAAAAATTGATGCAGAACTTAAACAAAACTTTGGCAAAAAATGGGGCAAATGCAATAAAATTTTGTCCATCCCCAAAAATAAAAAATTAAAAAAAATATTTCGATTTTAAAGAAGACCTGACGTTTGGATTTTGACCTTTGGATTCGATCTTGTGACCTTTGACCCTTTGAGAAACTTTTTAGTTTTGGCTGATTTGGCTTAATTTTAAATTTTAAAATATCTTGCAAATTTGCAAGAAAATAATTCTTTTTAAAAATTAAAGGTTTACAAATTTTAACATTTATGGGGGGTCATTTTTACATAACTTGGGTTCAATGTTTTAAACAGGGGACTTATGATTTGGTTTGAAAAAAATTTGAAACTTGTTGGAAATGGATTGGATTTTGCTTGAAAATTTGTTGTAAATTTGAGCAACACCAGCTTAAATAAAAATTCTTGGAATAATTGAGTTGTGTGAAAAGGACTGATTCTGTCCCAAGGGTTGTTGGTTGACACATCTCAGACTCTGTCCTCTTGTCATGCCCCCATGTGATTGAATTAGTCTTTCAGTAATTCTCGGTGAAGTTTGGCCCCCCTCGGAGGATTCCTGTAATTCTCATTAGGCACATACACTGCCTGTTCGTTTTGTAGGGCTGCTACATCATTTGCTGGGGTTAGTACCCTGTCTGCTCCTCCCTTGTGTGTCCTCAGCATGTTGTGCAACACCACACACATAAACACAATGTCTCTGACAACCGTTAGCCTTTGCTCCATGGTGCCCAGTAGCACCCTGAACTGGCTCACTAAGATCTCAAAGACGTTTTCAACCACCCTCCTGCCTCTGGACATCCTGTAGTTGCCTATTCTTTTTTTCCCTTGTGAGTTGTCTTCTGATGTGGGGTTTCACCATCCAAGGCATCAAGGCAAAGGGGTCATCAACCAGCAAGAAATAGTGCAAATCTGGCACTCTGTCCCCAGCGGTTCACTTGCCGGAAGCCCCAAGCCGCTGTCCTCGATCTTCTCCCTCCTTCTCTCTTGAAATCTATGCATCTGAGCAAGAACCAGTTGACCCGCAGTCTACCCCCATGAATCTGTATTCTGTGTCGGCCAGGGCTAGGAGCACCAAGATAAAGAAGCCCTTGTAATTGTAATTCTCACTGCCTGATTTCTTTGGCTTCTTCATGATGATATGCTTCCTGTCTATTGCCCCTACAGCATTGGGGGGCATTCCATCTGGTTCTGAACTTCTACTCCACCCTTTTCCACTCATCAGGGTTTTTAGGGCAGTACAAATATTCGTCCTGAAATTCAGCAAGGATGGCTCGTCAGACCTGGTGGATTTACAGATGGTGGCATGGCCAACCAGCCAGTGATACTGCAAGGAGGTGTAGGTCTCTCCTGTTGTTAAGTGTCTCAGCGTTATTGCCAGTTTCAGTTCAACTTCTAAGGGCTTCCTAAAATCGATGACTGACTTCTTGATTTGGTGGTGTATGCATTCTTCAATTAGGTAAAAAACGCAGGTGCCATCCTGACAAAATTCTGGTATCCTGGGATATCAGTGTGTATTAAATCGGCTAGCAGGTTGCTGTAGCATCCTTTTTGTCTTTAAAGTATCCAGGCCATGACCCAGGAGTTTGGTGGCTTTCTTCTTCTCCTGGGGGCTGGCTGGGGCTGTTGTAGTTGTCCTAGTTGTAGGGTAGGTAGTGGTGCTGGGTTCAGATGTGTCCTTCTCTGTCTACCAATCATGATGCAAATCAAAATATTAAACTCTATAAAAAAACCAAAGGTACCCTCAGCTTATGTAGAAAGTCTCTTGGATGTGTAGCTGGCTGGATGTGTTGAATCAGTCCCGACTCTGGATCCCAACTCCAGGATTTAATCAGTCCAGTCGGGTTGGGTCAGGAAAATACTCAAGTCGACTTGTTGTGGTACTTTCCCATCTTGTAGCGAAGAATATGGTCCCGACCCCATGACAGGTTGGGATCTGAATCCAGACAAGCTGGTATGTGTAACCAACCCAGCATTTTTGCATGCTTTTTTTGTAGTTTTCATCCCTGATTCTCCTACTTTTGCAACTGACCCTAGAGTTGTAGAGTGGGTTACAGGGTCGGTTCCAGTGGAACACCCCCATTAGGGTGTTACACTTTTAGTCCCCAACTCCCAAGACAGAAAATTACACTTGCGGGTATCATTTATTATTATGTAAATATAATATGAATGTAAAGTAATGCAATACTAATACTAATGTACAGATCAACTAAAATTATAAATATAAAAAGCCTTTAGTTAGTGTATATAGCAAATATTTATCTTACGTATACCGATAAGGCTGCATGAGATATTATTACTTTTGGTAGAACAGCCAAGATATTTACAAATCGAGGAATATTTTGATTACTTTACATGTTTAACCAGTGCCACTCTTGTAACACACAGAAAATGAATATCATCAAGATGACCTCAGAGTTGATATTGAACCCAAGCAGAAAGGGAGATTTGGAATTTTAGGTCACACTTAAGCCCCCCCCCCCCCCTCCCCCTGCAGGAGAGAAAGGGGTCTCGACCCCCGAGCTGAATAACCCTCAGAATAACCGAATAACCAACTGAATAAAGGTTTTCCATCTTCATCCTTCAAGTATCAAATTCAAACTGATATAAAATACCTGGAAATACTAGGGATCAAGAGGATATATAGCCAATAGAGTAAAGTTGTTACACGTTGCCCCTGGAAACTGAGCAAAATTTCAGAGAAACCAAAAATTGTGACACAAGAGGTCAAGTAAACCAAACAGACCACCAAACTAGTGAGTTCAGAACTTTAAACCAATACTGCCTTGTGAAGAGGACTGACACCCTGGTGTGCTGCACAAAAGTAGTTTATGTCATTATGTCACCAGTCATCTTCATGAGTCATAGCAGTCGGGAACGTGTCAGTCATTTTCACTCAGGACAATCCACATGGTTTTGTCAGTTTTCCCACACATTTTCAAAAGAATAAGTTATAGCAGTCTCCATATTTCCAAGTCAGGGAGATCTTGCAATAAGATCTTAAAAATGAAACGGATATATCGCCAAAATTATAGCTTCGCTGATAGATTTTAGCACACACTCAACTATGTGACTTTTGCATTAACAAATAAAGCCCGTAATACATTGAGTGAGTAAATTTCACCAATCTCATCATATTATTCATCTTTATTTGTTGTGACAACCAAGAGTCAGGGACAAGTATCCGACAGCACTTCCATGTAATTGAAACAATAACTTGAGATTTCCTATCCTGAAATGTTGGATAGGCCATGAAGTAATTGGCTCTAATTGGGCAAACACACTGATCCCGGATCTGGATGCCGATAGAAGATCTGATTGTTTACTATAGATATAGTATGGAGGACACAATGGATGGAATTCAGATGCAGATCAATAAACCCTGCCCTAATTTCCTGTACATGGACATTTTCTCCTAAATCCTGGATGGTTTTTAGGATATATTTATCCTGTCAAGTTAAGTTCTTTCTTATGGCAACTTCCAAGCCTCACAACTAATTTCAATTATGGCTGTGTATTTTAGAATGAAGAGGGACTATTATCTGAGTGGCAAAGTAAGTTAATGGCAGAAAAGGCATACAGTAGATTAAGCAATGTCTGAATACAATATATATAGCAACGTTTTTAGACAAGTGAATTAAAAAGTATCTGCATTGAAATACACCGAAGAACCATTATTATAACATGATTTGGTTAAATAATTTGTGCCAGAATGGTTTAAAAGAAAATAATCTTGCGGTGCCTTTAAATCCTATACCGCCTATGAATATGGACTCAGTTCAGTATGGCTAAAGTGCCAAGGTTGCCAAGGCCCATCCTTTGTGGCCAGTCACAGAGACTTTCACGTACGGCAGATTTTTATGTTATTTTGTGTGGGAAATTCAAACTTTGAAGACAGATCTTGAAGGGAAAATGGCAGACTAGAGACCGGTATTATGGCTGTGTATTCTTAACTCATGATTTAACAACCCAACCCAAGGGTGACTAGATGTGTTTAAGACAGTTATCATGGTTCACAGAGGACTAATGACAGATTTTTGCACCTTTGCATGTTTTATTGAGTTGAGACCAAGGTCACCACTGACAGAAATTGCAATAATCTACATTTCGACCTTTGTTCTGGCCTGTCTGTTTCGAGTTACGCCAAATAAAAGAAATAGAATCATATTAATCTCTACATACCAACTTATTGGTCAGGGAAACTGAATATATGTATTAACAGAAATTGCATTAGAATGCTGATCTTTCATGAGAGACAAAATGATGTCACAACTACACTCAAGATTTTTCCAAATTGCTGGCATTCCAGCTTGATCCCAACAAAAAGCTTGGCGGCAAACGGGTATGTGACAGGTTGAACCTTTGATGTGGCCGACAAAAAGGAGTCCAGTGGGTTGCTGACCAAGTCTCAGAAATATTAAACATGCTTGATATTGTGATACTTTGATCCAGTATCACAAACGCCCACATACCCACCTACCCCCTAAAATATATCGTGACTGGCTCTAAAGTAGGGGGCGTGGGCACAGGTCTTACCAAACAAGGTATAGGTGTGACGTGAATTCTGTGGCAAATAGGACGTTGCAAACAGGTAGGTTTGAGCATTTTCCAGAAGGAGGCGATAAATGTTAAACTGCATACATTATCTGGAAGTTTATTCCAAATTTTGGGAGCATAATGGGCAAAATTATGGCCAAACTGCTTGACTGACTTGTAGAGTTAAGACAAAAAAGGAGAACAATCAGGGTGACTACATCTGATATTGTAGGAGAGGCTGTCCTGTAATGTAATATGCACGTCATTAAGTTTGGTTTTCTAAACAATGACGCGTGGAATTCCCCATTGAAATATGAAATTTTAGAAAAGAATCACCAACTCATGTCAGATATTAAATCTGCACGTCAGCATACCACCCCCTATACATCCAGGCTCCAATAACATGTTGAATCTCAATAAGCCATAAACTTTCACCTCGTCATGGTAACCTCTGTCATCTTTGAATAACTGTTTCTTTGTTTTATATAAAAAACATGCTAGTTATTGTTAAACTACTCTGTTCATACATTAAAAACACAGTAAATACAATAAATTATGTTGAAATTTTCAATAAAATATTTCTAAATAAGAAGCAAGAGTTGCTTGATATGGTTTCTGTAATTCTTTTGTGTAGGTTTCCCAGCTGTTTGTGATATGGGGACATATGAAACATGTATGCTTCCTGCCTTAGGTATGTATTACATTCTTAGGAACTTATCTCAATATCCCAGACATCAATAAAGAGACTTTTTGAGTTGGCAACATACAGATTTTGCATTAAGCATGGTGTACATACTTCGTGCGAGAGTGGTCTGTGTCAAGTATGGCAATGTATTGTAAACAATGTCTAAAGTATAATTATAGTTCAAACTTGTCTTGTACATGAGCATGTATATTATGTTTTCATTTTATCATTTTGATACGTTCTCTTAACGAGAGCTGTATGACGTTTAAATAATGTTTGATCAACACAACCAAAACCATTATTTTATGTTATTTCCTTTGTAAAATAAGGTTTTCTTGTAATTATGATATATAATAATAGTCTTTAAGCATGATCTATTTTTAAGCATACATGCTTATACATAAGTTACGCCCTTGTACTCTAGTGCACTACTCGTGTATCTGATTGCTTTACAGCATGTAAACCAAAACAAATCCCGCCCCCTGTTTGTGCCAGATATTTAAATAACAGACTTCAAACCTAATTCCTGGGTTGGCATACATAAAAAATCTCAAACTCAAAAATTGTGTTCTCAAGTGAAACCCTTCCAAATTTGAATTTGAGTTTAATCTCCTAAATTATCCCTTAGAACAGATTCTCTATGTTTAAGATTTATGGATTATCTTTGAGATTGGAATTTTTTGTGAATATCACCCTTTTTAGGGAAGAGTAGTGGGACCACACCGACTTTTTTTTTACAAATAATGACATCAACATTTATCAATTAATAGAGACAACTTATTTTTTTAGCTATCTAGATAATAAGTCAGTACATTAAATATGGAAATTATCTCTATTTATTCACATGATACATCAACAGTTACAAAAAGGATGATACGTCGACAACCGAACATTTTAATAAATAGGTTTTTACTTTTTAAAATGATAGAGATCCCTAATTGATGCATCAGCTTGCTTAATATATTTAATTTCCCCTAACAGTGCAGCAGACTATGTCACAACAATTTGTTTTACAATCATTGTCTTTTGTGGTATTTCTTGTACATATTAAACATTGTCATAGTTAACACGTGTTCACCAAACAACAGTGTAGCAGGTAAAATAACTTTCCAGACAATTGGTCCCATCTTTCAATAAGCTAACTACCTTGGAGAATATTGCTATTTATTTATTGGTATGCCAAAAAAAACAGGAAATGTACATGGCTACAAACCACATGAAGAATAATATATATATGAAACGCCTTAATAGTGCTAATATATTCCATCGTAAAAATTATTCTCTTTGGATTTGATGGTCACTTTTCCCATCAGTTCCCTTCAATCTTATATTAGGTCATAACTCCCATGTTTGTATTTTACCCCGAAATGTTTCACGAAATTTTATTACAAAAAAGGTATTTGCAACTGTATGCTATTTGGTAAAAGAAAAGGAACTTGTGAGTACATCTATATACTAGTAATATGCTAACTATATCGGTATTATACATGTCCCATGCCAAGATAATTGGATATAGCTTGATGATTTGTAACCAGGTTTTTTTCAGCCACCTTCAGCGGTGTTAAGGACTGCTACTGCCCTGTACCCTGTCATAGTCTCCTGTATGAGCCAAGTGTCTCATTTGCATCTTCTTCAAACTTTGATGTGGACACACTTTTGAATGGCAACAACAGCTACAGATTCAAGTAAGGTGTTTGTTCACAAGAGTGATAATTCGGTAGAATAATGGCTACAATGCTAAATAGCTTTTAATTTCCTTTATGTATGTTTACTATGTGCATAATCTCTTTGGTAAAATGGTGGTCATGGTGTTTTATGGTCATTAAGTCACGTCTGTTCTCTGGTGGCATACAACCTTTGGCAGAATGATCACCATGTAATGTAATTTGATCTTTGGTAAATATATTGCCTGGGTTTGGAAATTAGTGATGTTTAAATCACCTCAAACGGACAATTTTTAGTAGTAAATTAAATTTTAAAAGTTAATATCTTACCTAACAGTCAGCAGCTTATAGTCCAGAACAAGTCGGTATCGCCAAACATCAAAAAAGGACATCCAGGGTTCTACTCTAAATGGACCAGCGGTGTCCCTTTTAATGGGTTGATGTGTTTAATTAATCTTCGGTATCAGGGTACATGACAGTAGGTCACTGACAATTTCCAGCAATCAATTATTCAGCTTAAAAACTTGCCTTCCCTGATGTATCTCAATAGCCACCAATTTTTAGAACATGTTAGGTACTTTTCTTTAACAAATGGACAGAACATGAATTCTGGGTTTGTTTATATCTACCGCCATATTTGCAGGAAGTTAGTGCTTTTGGCAGATCCCAAAATAATAGAAACCTATGTACTTCATATCAGAAAGTGTTTTATAATATAATGACCAACAGTGGGGTAAGCAAAATCAATATTATGGTGCAATTATTGGTCAAGAAAAATGGAAGAAAAATCTACCATGCAATGTCGAAGCGATTTACAGCACTAATCTCATCCATTCGCTAGGTGATTAATATCCTCATCCTCGCCAAGTGGCTATGACATCGCTTCGTTTTTTTCATTACACCCTGTAAGTGGAAGATCCTGAGAATGGTGAGCATTCATGGGTGGAAGGGTCGGAATCCCCTTTCTGTTAGGTATGATATTAACTTATAAAATTAATTTACTAATCAAAATTTTCTATTATATTGTGTTAATATATCGTATCCAATAGCCATTAGCTAGAATAACTACCCATTGGATGGTCAGCTACTTATTAGGTAACTTTTAAACAGAACTCCAATTAAAAATGCACTCCAGATATTCTAAGGTCTCTGGCATAACCAGTTAACTGACTTCTGGACCGAAGCAGCCCCCTTTTCTCCTCTGAGAGTGGGGAAGGGGGTAAAGAATTTATTCTCAGGAATTCGAGACAAGTGGATGATAGTGAGTTAGAAAGGAAGGTGGATCTGAAACCCTGTAGTACCAGCACTCAGTCAAAGGGATCTATAAGAAGATTAAAACCCTATCGAAAAAGGTCTTAAACTTTAGGAAAACCTCCAAACCATAACAGAATTTAATACACTAAAAGACATTCACTTGAAAAAAATAGTCGGCATTATGTGCATCTTTTCTGGGAAACAACTCCTGGACCCAGGTTTATTTTGATTTATTTGGGGTTTTACATCGATTTCAACACTGACTGTACAGGTCATATCACGACGGGTAGTTGGAAGGGCAGAGGAAACCAATACATTAAGTTTGCTAGGGTTCTGTACTGTAAACTGCCAACCAACGGCAAGCAACTACCAGCTTTCCCACTTGAGGCCATGACAGGGATCGAACCTCGGCCTCAGAGGTGGGAGGCGAGAGTGTTACCACTCTGCCACCGTGGCCCCATCCCTAGACCCAGGTGAAAAGGTTCAAAATTAGCCCAAGCCACATCCTTTAAACAAAACTTGTGTGTGTTGTTTGACTTCCAGTGACAGGCTGAGAGAATCTGTTCTAAGGAGACTCCCCTTTGGAAAGCCTTAGAAACAGCAAAAGCTCTAATGTCATGAGCTTTAACTTGACACCTGACCACAGTGTTGGTAACACAGGACCACTTTGCTTGATCCAAGAAATGGTTGAAGGAGAAATATGCATACGTAAGTTCTTCTTGTATGAGACAAGAAGATGCTCTTTCCTTTCTAAGAAATGGGCTAAGGTCATTTGCTTCTCTGCAACTGAAGTCGAAGACTTGCTTGGGGTCCAAATCTAGCTTCTGCAGATACACAACCAAGGATTTGAGGTTCGAGATCCGGATACAGGGTTGTCAGCGTTTGAGGTTTTTGCTAACAGAAGACCTATGCGAGATGTAAGTTGCTGTGCTGAATGAACTAATCTTGACAACAGGGATTCTTTTGTCCAAACTTAGGGCCTGCCATCTTTTTTGGTGGCTTTGAACACCCCTATTGATAGGTTGCATTGACAATATAGGAAGATGAAGACTTGCTTGAGGTGGATTACTAACTACTTTTTCAGTTGCCACTGGACTGGTTTTATGTGAAGACGACCTGGGGACACTTCTTCTCAGTGGCAGTCAGTACACCTATCAGATACATGAGCTGTTATTCTGAACAAACTGGTTTTAATAGATGAAAGAAGGCAAGAAGACAATAGAAGGCAATGCCTGGAGCAGGAAAGTTCTGATGAGAATACCATAGTCACTCTGGAGGAAAGTTGTCTGCCAGAGGGACTTTGACTAGAAAGGAGAGATGCAGCCCCCTTAGAAGTGAGACCATGCTTTGGTTGTATCTAACCAGTGTTAGGTATTCCTGGGTATTTGCAGCCTGCAGCCAACATGTGACATTTAGGCGGAAACACAATACAAAGAAAAAAAATTTCACAAAATTATATATCTTACATCTTTCTTTCTTTCTTGGTAGCACACTTTCAAATGACCAGATATGTAGGGGTTTGCTACATCATAAACATAAGGACTACCAACTGCAACAAGTGCACTTGAAGGTGTGAGTCTCCAGAAGTTTGACACAGCCTAAGGCACTGTAATTGTTATTTGAATGATTTGCACCCCTAGCAGGCTGTGAGGAGCCACATGAACCAGGACGTTTTCATTTTCCTCCAATCGACCCTGGCAGCAAGTAAAGGGAAGATTTATTGTCTTGTGATGGCTTCTATGTGCGAAAGTTAGTGTCAGAGAAGAGTTGCTTAGTGATATGCTATGCAGGGTTGAAAACCAACTGCCTGGTTTTCAAACCTAGCAAGATCTTCAATAGTACGAGTGGAGCCATGTTCAACTACTTCTGTCATAAGGTTCATAGCTTCAGTTATGATATTTTTTCCCCGGTTAAAGGGTTGATGGAGTTGGAATGTATATTCCTGGTTAGGAATATGTGACCAACCGTAAAAACAGACTCCCTTGTCTATTGCCCTGTGAAACTGTTCCTCAAACAGCAACATATCAAAGGTTTCATACATTTTTTTTCTGGACTTCAGTCTCTTAGTCTACATCCTCTTCTGATCCCTGACCAGAACCTGCCAGTAACGTAATCAGCTTATCGAGCAGAGTAGGCCTATTGGCAAATGCAGGCGCGTGATTAGGTTCCAGAATATCGCCAGTCTGCGAAAAATGGTCCAAAGGTGAAAAACAATACATCAGATTTATGATTGAATGACCAGTGATTGAATGCAGTAAATAATTACCAGAAAAGATGTTGAATCTGAACTGGTTGTACAGGAAACACTAAAAATGTCCTAAGAGTGAATTATGTAGCAAAATACCAGTAAAGTGTTACCAGGATGTATATGCTTCACAAGAAAAAAGCAAGGCTGAAGGGGGTTTCAGTATACTGGCGTGAGCCACAAAGCCATCAGAGACACAAGTAGTGCACTGAGGCAGTCACCCATCCAAGAACTAACGTAGCCCATTGCAGCTTAACTTCACGGTTGAGACAGTTACTCATCGGTGTATGCCACAATTCATGAAAGCCTGGACACAAAAAAATATATATATAGAAAAAAGTGATCTCTAGAAGCTCGAGCCTCGCTAGAGCTCAAGTTTTAAAATGACTTCTGTGAGAGGGGGACCTGGAGCTGGTACTTAACCAATAGGCTAAGGATCCCTTTGTAGATGTTTTTGTGTATTACCAACCCAACATGACCGGCCTGTGGTCCAGTTGAGGGCTCATTGCTTTGTAGACAACTTTAAAGATTTTGATTGTATTGTATCATACTTAAATGACATAACTATTTTGAACCCAATTTTTACTGGGCCTCTGAGTTGCTGTCCTTGTCACTCTAGGGTCACGCTGTCACTTTGACTTTGAACCTCACAGAGTTAACATAAAAATTTCCCACATATTTTGGCCCCTCCCCTGATTTTGGGTCACTGGTACATGAACTGATTATGCTTCAGATTACTTGACTGAGAAATACTAGCCTATCTTAGTGGCTTAGTGGCTTCTGTGGGTGCCTGACTTCACCGGATGCTCTTTACTGCTGACCTTTAGCCACTGCTGATTGATGCTGGTTCCCACTTGTTTGGCCTTCAGGGTTTTGTTGCCTGGGTTGTTGCCTGACTCTTGTTGGGTGCTTTTTTCTATTTAAGAAGATTAACACCATATGGCTGGTGGACCTGCCCAAATCTCACTGATTGATGTTTCCACTTGGTTGGTTGTTGGATGCTGTTGGTTTGAAATTCTACCAGATTGGACTTTCTACCATGATATATATATATATATTATACATATAGTTTGGTTCTAGTTTGGTTCTAGTTTGGTGTAATACTTAACCTCAAACCTGGTTCCATGCATACCTAAATCCCATATACACTTACAACTGCTAGAGTGTATGTCATAAGTTTTAATGTTAATGTTTTAATGTTATCTAGGTGTACAGACACAATTATACAACTTTAATTTCCCTAATGTCTGTGTGTGATAGTGTAACCTTGCTGTTGCAGTGTGATAATTAAGTTGTCAGCAATAAAGGCAGCTAATAAAGGCATGTCTAATGCATCATGCACACAAACTTGTATCTACCAATTTTGGTGAAATCAATCTAAATGCTTTGCATGGTTGTGTTTGGCTATATTTAAAATCTTGTTATTGAATATGTTTGTTCTATTTTATATTCTATATTTGTGTACTTCTATATGTATCATTGTACCTAATGAACAAATAAATTTTATTTAATATTTGTCAGAGACAAGTACATTGCAGCCAGAGAGGTGTCACAGCGAGTACACAAAGCTACCATAGATAAAGACACTAAACTTATAACTGCATTTAATGACACAGTGCAAAAACTTACCAACATGCTATTGCCGGAACGCCAAGCATTTATATCTGCTCTGGCTACTCTGGAAGAGTCATTCAATGGATTGCAAGATCGCATATCTTTTCATATGGACAGGGGACTCGAAGCTGTCGAGTATATCATTGACCATGACTTCCTACGAGGCTGGGAGGTGCAGTATGAAAGAGCTTATCACTTTGTGACTACAGACTTCATGGGCTTTGCTCAGATTTTGAACAGAACCATTACTTCAGCTGCAGGGAAGTTTGACTTAGGTAATAATGCCACCAGAGAATGGGTCTATTTCCCAATAAGAGACATGTTTAAAGCAAAATTTATGTTACTGGACAGAGCAGAAGAGTATTTAAATGAAACAAACCAAGCATTTCTGACTGGTGATCCATTACTTACATACAGATTGACCTTAAATAGGACATATGATATGACTTATATTACACTACCACTGCTTCAAGATTTTGCCTATAAACAAGAACTACAGTACACAACACTGCTCGAGGGAATCCAATGGTTGAGATTAGGTGTTAATTTACTCAAAGCAACAGGGGAACAGTTTGTTGAAACAGGGTTATTCAATACAACAGCCTTTCGTATTGGTGAAGAAAGATTTCTGAAAGGGGGCAGAAGGTTTAACTACAGACTGTTTTCCTACCAGACAAGAGTTTTAGACAGGCCTCTGGAAGAGATACGGAGAAGGATAGCAGAATTCCAGATTGCCAACAGAACTTCAATAGAGTACTACAGTATTATGAAGAGATCACTAAAGGACATGACAGAGGTTCTAGATGATGTTGTCCAAACAACCTGGCAAGATATATTTAACCTATCACTAACATCTTCAGAATACTTATCTAATACCAATAACTCAAAGACCAATCTTAGTGCATTTGTGACATCTCTTGAAATCCATACATCAGTGCATGCCATTGGTAGCTTCTTCAATGACTTTAAAATTAGATCAAGATCCATGTATGAAGATATTATGAATTTAAAATTAGCTTTCAGCAATGTGTGGTCGTTGATGCTTTTAGAAAACTCAACCATAAAATTTTATGAAATGCTGTATAATCACACCAGAGACTTTCTTCAAAGCACAAACAAAGATAGTTATTATTTAGCACTCTTTGCAAATTTGCTCCGAGTGCAGCCTTCTAGCTTGAGTAAATTCACAAAGAAAGAGATTATTGATAAAATTAATGGGGACTTTCATGTACGAAGACTAAAAGATGCACTGAATCAGGTGGATGACCTGTTTGATATTTTTGTCAGTGTGATGCAGATGAACAAGCATATCGGTGAACTGGATGAATTGTTTCTGGATCGATTTGATGAGTATAACACTGAAATGGATAAATTCCTCCAAGAAAATGAAATAAATTCAGATTTTTACAGGTAAGGACTTGGTCTTATAATATACAACTGGTGCTTAGCAGTTGCTTATTGGTCTTGACAGTTGTTCATTGGACTTGTCAATTGGGCTAATCACTTGTTGACAGGGATCAGCGGTTGTTCAATGGGCTTAATAATTGTCAACTGGGCTAATGAATTGACCATTGGCATTTATAGTTGATCACTGAGCTTAGGAATTGTTTATTGGGTTTGCCAACTGGTCTCTAGGACTAATTTTTGATGTTTTTGATGTTCAGAACCATAAAAATTTGCAGTACTACCAATTTTGTGTTGGCTTAAAACAAAATTATCCAATTTACCCAATCTTTGACTTTTGATAGAGCGACTCTCCAAAATTTCTGATACAAATTAATAACAAATTATCTGGTCTATTTTTAAGAAACTTTTATTATGTGCACAATCTAATATAGATTAACATCATGGCAACCTTCATTTATGTTACATCCTTATTTTTGTAGCCTTTAGAATCTTCAGAAAAATGGCATGCAATGGTGATGCAACCTTGTAGGATTGATTGTTGATAAATGTTGGCAAATAAAATTTCTTCTTAAATTCAAACAAATATGTATGCACCAAACTTAAATCGCCTTTCATATATTAGTAGTATAATAGGGGCATTTGGCGCCCCCTTTTTGTGAAAATGCGCCAACTCAGATTAAACAAAATGAGGCCTTCAGATTACAGGCTAGGGTAAAAAGTAGTAGGGTAAAAAGTAGGTTTAAAAGGTAGTAGGGTAAAAAGTAGAGTGTGCATGCGCAGTGGTGTGTAGCAATCTGTAACAAATCACGCGACTAAATACTGCAGTCTGATTGGTTGATGACATCACATCAACCAGGATGATGTCGTATTGATTTGTTTTATGATATGTATAGGGGCCTTAATATAGGCATCTTGTTAATGATGTCATATTGATTGGTTAATGGAGTGATGGATGTCTTTTTTATTGTTTGACACAGGCATCTGATTGATCTTATTTGCATATTGACTTGCCAGATGGCAAAGTGTTGCAAAGTGAACCCAGCAAATTCTTCAACTCAAGAAAAAAAGGCATTAAGGTTCATACAAGTTTATTTTTTTTTCTTTGACAATAATATCGTTCTTCATCTTCCAATATATTTGCTCTCAGTCTCATATTATCCAGTGTTTCCTGTTTGAGGTCAATGAACAGTTAGCTATACGGTCCCAAGGTCATCACTCTTTCATACACCTGCACAAGGTATTCTGTATCTTAGGGGTACATCTGTCTGGCCAAGTGTTGAATCTGGCTGGCATCTCTGGGATTCTTAAAAAGGACCATGTAGTGTGTGTTCAAACTGATAGTCCTCCGGAATCTGCTTGGGTGAAACACATTCTGGGTCACTGCAATGACGGATATATTTTTATGATGACTCCCTTTGGTAAAGAGGTCAGCCACTTCACTCTCCAAGCGGTCCATCATGTCATCCAACACCAGGAGACACGATTCCAGTTCTTCAACATCTGGTAAGCCTTGTTGGAATTCCACATCTTTCATTGTGGCATAAAGAGGCTGCCATTGAGAATAGCACCACAGGATTTTTTCTGGGCATTGGTATATCTTTTCATTTTTCAGTTCCAGTAGCTTCATTTCCTTTCCTTTCTTTTGACGTATCGCTTATTATGTTGGTCTAGAGAAAAGTCGATGCCGTGAGCCAACTTTGTTTGCTCTCAGTCCCAAAACTGAGGAGTGCTTCTATGTATGCTTTGTAAGGATAGGTGTCATTGGAGGTGGTGACTAAAGTGTCTTTCAGGGTCATGTCTATCTGACTAAACAAAGCATGCAGCAAAAAATTTACCAGAGCGACATCTGCAGTGGCACCCAAAACCTCTCCGTGAGTATTCACAATTTTAGCCTTGACTCGAATGAAGCTGTTTTTCAAATCAATGTACTCTGAGTTAGTCTCAGCAATTTTAAATTCAATGGTGTCATCACTGTCCTTGACTGCTGTAATTTGTCCATATTCTGCCCATCTCCTTTCTTCAACACTGGTTTGAGTGAGTGGCACACCAAACAAATCCAATTCACTTTTAACGCACTCGCATGACAGTGGGTGAATCAGAGGCATGTTTAAGAATATATATCTTTTTGTTTTTTCCTGGAAGGTCCTCCTCTTTTTGACTGCTCTCAATGAAATGACGCGCCTTCTTTGGTTGCTGTTCCTTTTATTATCTCCCAAGTAATCTTGTGCCAGTTCAACACCTGCTTTTAGAGCTTTCTGCACCTTTCTTCAACAGGGACGCAGCCACTCCTACAAGACCCCGAAACAGGCTTCCCAAACCGTGACCTCTCTGATATCACAAACCTTGAAATCCTGGTAATTCACTTCCTGCTTGATTCGTGTAATACTGCTCATATGCTTGACGGGTAGAATCGTCGCAGCAGTAAACCTGGTGCTTCATTTTTTATGAAAGTGAAGCGTTACAAATGACTTCCCACCAACAAATGGAATAATTTCACCTGTATCCCCCTTTATATTGATTTCAACAGTTCCAAAAATCTTTCGCATCACTGGATAGTGACTATAGGAGGTGGTGACAATGGGTCCTTTTTGGATGGGCACAATTCTCAGGAAGGGCACCTTGGCATTTCCCAAGACTACAGACTCAATTAAATCACAATAGACGTACAAGTTGTGTGTGCCATCTTTAATGTCAGCCAGATACTCTGATTTTCTATCTCCAGCTGAAGATGGGCCTGTCTTGACAAATCCTAATATGTCACTTAATCTCTTGAAAAGATACAAGTCAGGTGCTAACTCCTCTGATGCATTATTTGTTTCAATTTTAAGTCTCATTTTTTGCATGGTTCATTGGTATTGAATTCGACAGTGACAGGTGGGTTTGCACCAAGGCCCCATTTAATTTTTTTTTAAGATTTTGATGAATTCCTTTATATCAGCATAAATACCCTCAGGGATGAGAATGGTTGTATTCCAAACTTGAACAAATTGATCTGAAGGGACATTGTACCACGTTCTTGCATACTGAATTTCCATCAGTCCCACTTCACAGAACAGTTCATAAGGTTGAGCCAGTGGTACAATAAACTCTCCGGGAGTATTACCCATGTGCTTTGTATTGCTTGGTAAATAGAGATAAAGTCTTTCATGGTCTGTCTCTCGTCATACTGAATGAAATCAATGGATGTTTAACCTTTAAGGTACTCTCCCATTTGTACTTTTTTTCTTGGAATCTTGGTTTCCATTCTGATTCCCATTCCGGTTCAGATTCTGGTTCAGGTTCTGGTTCAGGTTTCCACACCTCCTCTTGTGGTTGAAACTGGGGACCAGGACCTAATAACCTCTCTGGAATGTTAGCCTCTTGTAACTTTTAATTAAAGTATCCCCAACCAGTTGGGAGTTTTCTGATTTTCACTGTGTCCGAATAGCCGTGTTAATCAAATCTGTAATGGGTCAATTGTCTTCTGTTAAAATTTCACCTTTGTTATTCCATTGTAAAATACCTTTTAACACAGGCGCTGACCTTTACTCCTCAGAGAGGGTGGCAGAGTGATGGCGAAGTCATCTTCTAAATCTTCTTTAGGGTCTTCCACAGAGACCACAGGATCTGGAAAAGGATCCACAGATTTGGCGTCTTGCTTTCGATCATAAGTCAGTAGACGATTTATCGACTGATTGTACAGCTTCATTTTTTCAGTTGGTTCCAATACAGAGTCTTCTAACAGTCCACTCATATCTTTTTCTAATCTGGTCATAGCTGTAGCTGTGGCATCTCTTCCTACTGGAGCACAGTCTCTGGTGGTGGTGGACTTGGGCACAACAATTTTTTCGAAAAATTTATTCATCGCCGAGTGAAAAGCCCTACCAGTTTCTTAGCAAGTGGAGGAATAACAGTTCCTAAAATAGGAGCCAATAAAGCAGGCAGGAATCCACCCTCTTGCAAAATTTGTTTCTTTTTTCTGTTAGTGGTATTCTTTTTCCTTAATCCTCACAGTTCTTGTTTATACTTTCTCAGTCTTTTCTTTCAGCCCAAGAGGAATATTCCCCTCTAGAAGATTGTGAGCACAATCTACAAAACAGTGAATGAATGGCCTTTGATGAATGTTGTACTTTGTCACCTTCAGCTAAAATCCTTAACATGTATTCGCTCTTTTTAATGACAGACATGTTTTCACCATGACTGTACACGTTGAAATGACAACACAGGTTTAGGGAACCTTCTATTTATAAAAGCCAGTGATGTCTGTGGCTGGTATCCAAGAATCATACTTTGGAGGCCAATGTAGCCACCTCACCAAGACCTCTTTGGGGCAACCTTTAATTTTGCGACTTTTCAAAATATTTCAACCTTATAATACTCATTGGGAGTGACCTTCTGTAGCTCTTCTTCATAAAAAGTTCCATCAATGGACTCCCCGGCATAGTCTTTGATTTTGTATGTGGGATACCTTTGCGTCCCATCTCGGTTGACTATTTGGAACAGTTCACCACTCCACCTCTGATCATATTTCCTTGTGAATGTCTTTCTGGCATGTGAGATCACGTGAGTCCCAACTTTAAACTTAAAAGTATTTTCTTTTCATTCTTTCTTCATTCTTTATTATTTCTGAATTCAAGTTGCTCATTGTGACCTGTGCTGGTGCCATTTTAATGGACCGGTGTACACTTGAGTTGTAAGCCTGTGTAATGTCTTGCAGTGCATCAATATAACGGTAAGACTGCTTACATGTAAAGTACTTGTATATTTTTCCTTTGATGGTTTTAATAGCTCTTTCTGCATAATTGGCCTTCACTTTATTTTGGGTCACAAAGGGAGGGATAAAGTGTGATTTGAATAAATTCTGAACTTTGTGTCCTAAAAATTCTGTTCCATTGTCTGAACGCACAACTTCGGGTACTTTTACCTTAAAAATTTTTGTGAACACACAAACAACTTCATTTCCAGAGTTATCCTTGAGTGGCACCGTCCATACATAATGAGAAAAAACATCTATAGCTAAAAGAATGTAATGATAACCATCTTTGTATTTTGTAATTTTCGTCATGACCATCATGTCTACATCCCACTCTCGATCAATTGTCCTTACAATGACTTTATTTCTTTTAAATTTCTTTCTTGATGGCTTGTGAAATGTGCACGTCTCCTCTCCGCTCAACCAACTTTTCACGGTATTGAGGGTCACAGTGCTGTCTTGTTTGACTGCAGCTTCATGCAGTTTCCGAGGACCTGAAAAGCTTGCGGGGTGTGAGGGTTCAAAGAAAATCGAACTTAAAAGCTTATTCATTCTTTCTTTTTTATACTAGGATTTGGCAATATATATATCCCAAAGATGAACACAGTAATGGTAGCCAAATACCCTTTTCATCCCAGTATAATGACAAATTCACAACAGATGCTATAATTACAATAGGAAGTGTGATCATCTGACAGGAATATTTGACCAATGATCCTTTCTGGTGAGAGGGACAACTATTTATGCATATTGACTGCATAAATACCAGGTAGACTTCACTTTGCTTACTAGTTTGCTCATCACTTTGCTCACCACTTTGACCTCCCCTTTGGTCACCACTTTGGACACCACTTTGAACATCACTTTGGTCTCCACTTTGAATGTTGCGTACTATAACCTGATGCAAATGCTTTCAAACAATACTGACACTTATTCTCTTGTATCATTTTACAAGAATGTTGCTTCCACATTTGCTTTGAACAAAATGTTTGATAACATTTTTCACACTGATGTTTCTTTAAATCTTCTTCTTCTAAACTTGCTCCAACATTTACACAGTTCTGTTCATGTTTTACCCTGCTTTGTACACTCACAAATCCTTTCCCGCAAATATAACAATGCAGTCTCTTTTTAGCTTGTAAACCGAGACAGATCTTTTCGTGACTTCTTTTGTTAAAGGCAGATGCAAAGGTCTTAAAGAAATGCTGACATTGTCTGTTCATTTTTGCAAAGGCTTTCTTTCCAGTTCGGGATTGGGAAGCAAATAAATACTGCTCGATGAAAGATCTGTTTGGCCACCTCCTGTTAAATTATGCACAGATGTACAAATTAACAAAAAAAAATAATATCACCACTTGAACTCAAAATAAAAGTATAACACTGTAAAATGATTCACCCGATTCAAAAGTGTCGCTTTTATAATGTTGCCCCTAAATTTTAATACGCGCATGCGCACTCCGTACCATTCTAAATTTTATTTTGCGCATGCGCATTCTAAAATTTACGCGCACTTCATTATATGTCTTTTTTATACTGTTTACCTTGCGCATGAGCACTCCGTACCACTCTAAATTTTATTTCGCGCATGCACACTTCACTTTAAATTTCACCCACTTTACTCACCAAAGTACCTCTCAAAACCTATTGTTTTGGCATACTTTTGCATTAAACATACTAAATTTTCCCAATTTGTTTTAGTCAACATAACAATCTCATTTAAACGTCCAATGTGTATTCAACTTTCTCCCTTGCATTTTAACACTTCCACATACACAGTCCCACTTAACCAAATTTTATCAAAAACAGCTTTTTCAATAAACTGATTCGCTTTTTCAATATTCTCATGTAATCTATCATAAAGGTTATGTCGACATTCTACCATATTCAAATTTATTTTCGCCTCTTTGTAAAAATATCTTCTTATGCTTAATACGTGCTCTCCAAAACATTTGTAACCAATATCTATTTCTACTTTTGAATCCATCTTCAATACACTAAACTTTGATACGCGCATGCGCTAATATTAGGAGGAAGAGGAGGAGGGGTCATATTGGAAATCCCCATTTTTTTACCTGTTATTAACCAGGGGCTTTATTCACATCTTGCAGAGTCTAAATATGGTTTCGAGTATTTCACAACGCTTACTTTCTGTTTTTAATTCAGTAATTTTTTCATTATAACAGATACATATGGAAAACTATATATTGCTGGAACGTGTACTTCTTAACGCTTCTTTTGACCTTCATTTCATCAAAATCCATCCAGAAGTAAGCGAGATATTGCAGCTTAACCTTCAAAGTCAGTTCAAATCAAACAATCACAAAATTAAATGCCACGGGCTTTATCCGCATCTTGCAGAGTCTAAATATGGTTTCGAAGGTCTGAATATTACACAACACTTACTTTTTGCTTTGTCATCAATAACTTCAAAACTATAAAAGATACATATGGAAAACTATATATTGCTGGAAACAGTATTTTACAGAGCTTCTTTTGGTCTTATTTCATCAAAATCCGTACAGAAATAAGTGAGATATTGCAGTTTAAACTTCAAAGTCAGTTCAAATCAAACAGAATCAGAAAATTAAATGTTGCCTTTTTATTAATAATCTTAAAATCTATAAGAGATACATATAGAAAACTATATATCACTGAAAAGAGTATTACATAACGCTTCTTCTGATCTTCATTTCATGAAAATCCATCCATACATAAGGAAGTTGTGGCTAAAAATATAAAATGACACATACAGTCCTACACACAAGGTACAGAGACCTGCTCTCCCTGAGCCAGTGGGTTTTTCAGTGCAGTGATTTCCCTCTTTTCTCTCCTTAAACTAAGCACTGGTTAAGTTCACTGTGTGGAGTAAACTGCAGCCTTTTTCTGCATACAGCCTCAGCAGCTAAGATCAACAAACTGTACTGTGTGTGTGATATCATTAAATAGCCATTATATACTTATCTGGATATTCCTCTCTACCTTCAACTTTTTTCTTTTACTTGTCAGTAGAATTAGAAAGCTAATAAGCTTTTTATGTGTGTGTATCTCTGTCATACATTTATTAAATAATTTCCTCCAAATACACAGGTTAGCTCTTTTTGAAATGGGTTGTTTGCCTATTAAATTGATGTTTCTGATGTTTGTCCATCTGTCTGTTCATTAGTATGTCTGCCCATGTATCATCATTTTGGTTGCCAGACTCTAATTCAACAATGCTTCCACCAATTGATTTGAAATTTGATAGGGTGGATAGGACACCACTTCGGCTAGCCTATTTCAAAATAAATGCCAGTTGAGGTGTCTGTTTGTCTGTATGTCTGTCAATATTTTGGTTACCGGACTCCAACACAGGGACACTTCCACTGATCAATTTGAAATTTGACTGTGGTAAGACACCAGCAGGGCTAGGTTGCTTTCAAAATTGGTGCCAGTTGGTCCATCCGCTTGTGTGTGAAAAAATACCGATTCCGGGATACCAAAAAAAATTGCGTTCTAGCATATCCCCAATCAAACTGACCCATAACAGGAAGTAAAATTGGTGGAAACAAAAACAAAAACAAAAGAAATTGCTATAAAAGTACTACAATATGCAGAAATATGAGATAAAAGTTTATAATTTCTTCAGATTTGAGGGGGTTTTTTTTTGTTTCTATTAGATTGATGTGTCTGACGCCCGTCTGTCCGTCAACATTTTTGTTTTGGGACTCTAACTCAAAAAAGCTATGTCCAATAAAATTCAAACTTGACATGGAGATAGATTACCATCATAGCTAGGTTATGTTTGAAATTGGTGTAATTTCATCCCTTAGTTTGTTCATTTTTTATCCATTTGTCTGTCCATCAACATTCCGTTTCTGGACTCTAACTCAAAAACGCTTTGTCGAACCGAATTCAAACTTGACAGGGACATAGATCCCCCATCATAGCTAAGTTGCTTTTGAAATTGATGTAAATTTCTCTCTTCGTTTGTCCATTTTTGGTCTGTTTGTCTCTCCGTCAACATTTCCATTTCCAAACTCTAACTTAAAAACGCTTTGTCCAACCAAATTCAAACGTGACAGAGAGATAGATCACCATCATAGCTAAGATGATTTCGAAATTGGTTTAATTCCATCTGTTCGTTTGTCTGTTTGTCCGTCAACATTTCCATTTCCGGACTCCAACTCGAAAATACTTTGTCCAATCGAATTCAAACTTGACAGGGAGATAGATCACCATCATAGCTTTCAAAATTGGTGTAATTAAGTCTGTTCATGTGTACATTTGTCTGCCCATCAACATTTCCGTAAGATGATTTCGAAATTGGTTTAATTCCGTCTGTTCGTTTGTCTGTTTGTCCGTCAACATTTCCATTTCCGGACTCCAACTCGAAAATGCTTTGTCCAATCGAATTCAAACTTGACAGGGAGATAGATCACCATCATAGCTTTCAAAATTGGTGTAATTAAGTCTGCTCGTGTGTCCATTTGTCTGCCCATCAACATTTCCGTACTCTAACTTGAAAACGCTTTATCCAATTCAAAATTGATTGGGAGATAGACAACCATCTTAGCTAAGTTGCTTTCGAAATTGGTGAAATTCTGCCCATTTGTTTATCCATTTTTTTTGTCCATCAACATTTCCATTTCCAGACTCTAAATCAAAAACGCTTTGTCCAATCCAATTTAAACTTTACACGGAGATAGATCACCATTGGTGTCTCCAACTGCCCTAATATATGTATCTGTCTATTAACATTGTGGTTTGAAATTGGACAGGGTGATAGGATGCCACCCAGGCTACGTCTGGGTACAAAAAAAAATAAATTGGATTTTCCTTTTTTCAATTATTTAGTGTCCTTTTTCAGGGATATGCAAATACTACTGGTGGGATATTCCTGAAAAGAATCAGAAGATGGGTCTTGGTCTAACTTAGATACCAATATGAGACTCATCTGACTCCCTGCCTGCTTACAGAAAATATCAAAATACAAATTTTCTCATTTACTTATCAGTGAGCCTTTTAAAAAAATCATACCTTTTAAATTATGCCTTTAATTCACTACCACCAAGGAGGTATTATTTTCATGACTGTATGTTTCTCTGTTTGTCTGTCCATTTCTCTTTTTGTTAACAGAACTAACTAGTGCTTAGATCTTATATCGCCCACCCTATTGCTCCAATATTTTCATTGTAATATAGCAAAAAGCAAAACGGAATACACTGCATCAAATTGACACAATTTCTACTTATTATGTTCTTTGGTGGAGGTATGCACTCTCTGAGTGCTTTTTAATATTATTACAGTCTTCCAGAGCATCTATAAATAATTTATACTATGCAGTGTTAACATGGTATCTTTTAGTAATTTATTTTATCATTTTAGTTTGAGTTATACTTTTGTCTATACTTGTAAATTTGCAATGAAAATGAATGCATTATACACATGTTATATGTAACTTCTTTTTTACTTGAATGTTTGAAACACTCTCCCAAATCTAACAAGTAAGAGAATGGGTGTATAGTAGTAAATGATACTGCCTTTGTTTACACAAGAGACCCAGCTGGATTTGTGGTTTTGCAAGATGCCCCATCACCACAACTAGTTTAAGTTGAACACAGATTTCAAGTTCATGTGTTTTTGTGGTTACTGGAATCAAGTTAAGGCTGACAAAACACATTTTGTAGCACTAAGTAGAAAGGGAGATTTTGTGCTGCACCTTGTGTGTAGGACTGCATATATACTGTACAAACCATAATAAACAATGTGCACATGCGCGACCGAATAAACAATCACCATCACTCCATTAACCAATCAATATGACATCATTAACCAATCAGATTCCAGTATTTGGACACGTGACATCATCTACCAGCAGATTGCTACACACCACTGCACATGCATACCCTACTTTTTACCCTACTACTTTTTAACCTACTTTTTACCCACTACTTTTTTTAACGTACTTTTTACGCTACTCCTTTTTACCATACTACTTTTTTTAACCTACTTTTTACCCTACTACTTTTTAACCTACTTTTTACCCTACTACGTTTTACCCTAGCCTGTAATCTGAGGGCCTCATTTTGTTTAATCTGAGTTGGCACATTTTGCTTAATCTGAGTTGGCACATTTTCACAAAAAGAGGGCACCAAATGCCCCTATTATATTACTTATATTCCATTACCATTCACACAGTATGTATAAAAAGCCTCCAATTTATGGTAATTTGAAGTTTGACCAAAGTTTTAAGTGATATTTAAAGTTTCATAGTTTGTTCCAGTTCTTTAACAAGCGTATGATCAACGTGCTTTCACATCCATAGCCAAATCTCTCCAGATATATGAAATAGTTGAAAACCAATTTATAGCACGTACCTAAAATTTGGTTGTTTTAGCACTCATAGAAGGGTTAAGTTTAAAGTTTTACTGATACCACTACAGAGTATTTTTGAAAGATTTTTTGATATATTTTATCATGCTACAATAATCTTTATCACATTTCTGCTAATATTGAAAAAATAGGTGCACATTAATTGAATGATTTTGGGGGGGGGGGGGGGGGGCGGGGTAGAATTTTGCCCTTTACCTCATCTACCCCATATAACCCTTTATTTACATTAGAGAAATTATAATTTTGAACTGTGAAACCAGCACTTCAATTGCATGTAGAACCATACTTATTATTAAGGTCTTACGCAAACCTAAACAGACTATCTGTTTCATCTTGAAAAGTGACAATGAGCACTACATATTTTCTTTAGGCAGAACGTGATGACCTTGGATGTGTACATGCAGGAATTAAGTTACCAGCAGGTCACCCAGCAAAGAGCATATGGAATCTCTCAGCTAGTCAGTAAGTGTTATAAAATACAAAATATACAGCCATGCATCAAGATCTGGGAAATTCAATTACTTCCGCATGAAACTCTGCAAATGGATAATTACCTTTTCAATCCACTCAGAGTTGAAATCTTTCTTTATGATGAATCAAAACATGTTCATCAACTGTAATAGGATTCAGAGCAGCATAGAATTTACTTTGATAATTATCTTTTGAAGAAGAGAATAGCTTGGTTCACTTAACATATAATGATAAATAGCCCTACTCATACCTAACCATTTACTGCATTTAATGTTGTGTAATGATTGATTGATTAATTGATTGACTGATTGATTGACTTATCAATTGATTGATTGATTGTTTGATTTTAATTTAACCCATTGCACACAATTCTATTGCGCCTGTTCTGGAAACTACTGGACCAAAACAAGTGCACCAAAACTTTCCCATTTAATGTTAGGGCGGAAGGAACTCCTCCACATGTCACCTTGCCCCTACTCCTGTCTGCACAGATAGATATAGGTCTTGAAAATTTGAAAATTTATTAAAATTACCAGTACAGGGTATGTTATATTTCTGCCCGTGTGTTTCTTTTTACTTCAGGTGATATTGGTGGGTCCATGGGACTTTTTATTGGAGGAAGTGTACTTTCCATCTTTGAATTCTTGGACATTTGGGTTCACAACTGCTTCCAGAACTACTATGATGGCTCATAAACACTTTGTATAACTGTGATAAAAGAGTGCATGCATGCATGGTTAATAGGTTGTTTTTATACTGATCACAATTTAAAATAGTATTAATTGCTTAATATGTTATATTTGTTGTGTAATATATATTTTTGCATATCAACTCTATTATGCTCGGGCTTTGCGTCTGTCCATCTTTGATTTGCTTCTGACAATGTTTAAAGATAGCTTTTCACCTTAACATTTTGTCAGCCCAGTACCGCAGAGATTAATACGCCATAATTGTCACTTTTTTACTGAAACAAGGGCCTCACTTTTGACAGAGCTATAATGTATGAATAAAGTCAATCTTGTTTGTATATTTGATCTCCCAAACATTCGGAGCCCAGGAATGGACATAGAACTCTTCCTCATTCCCACAAACTAAGAAGTTGTACCCACGAGTTAGCAACACATTACCACAAGTTAAAAACTCATTACCACAAGTTAGCAAGTCGATCCCACAAGGTACTAAGTTGTTTTTTTTATATATTTTTTTCTTAAACATTAGAGACAGAATATATATACAAGTACATACATCAAATACCATATTACATATCTGTTTAATTTATTTATTTGGGGTTTACAGTTATTTTAAATTTTAATATCATCAAAATTGTTTACCCACATAGTCCATTTTTGGGGAAAGCAAAAATGGTATACAAAAGTTCTTGCTCAATAAATCTTCTTTTAATTTATTTTTGTAAAAAGTATATATCGGGTAGGTAATTATTGGTAGCACACCAGAAAATATAAAAAAAACTGAGTGGCCAGAAATGTATGTCAAAGTACAAATAACCTAATATCTTCATAGTTCCATCATTGTAAAAATTTAGCTCTATTTTGTTGAATATCCATTTACCTAGATTTTCCCACAAGTGACCAACACTAGGACATTCAGCAAACAAATCCTTCACATCTTGAATACTTTTTTTGCAAAGGTTACAGTCGCTTTCAAGTCATAGATTTGTCTTTTTTAAATACTCCTTGGTTCTCAAAATTTTATAAAGGATGCGGTATTGGAACCATTTTAAGTTATTATCTTCAATGGATTCAAAGTATATTTTGTAAATAATAGACCATTTATCAGTCAATTCAATATCAGGATATTTTGATAATAAAAATTCATTCCTAATATATTCACACAATGGTGTCTCTTTGCAATGCGTGCTGTTTATATCTTCTAACTCTAAGAGTCCATCATCTGTATTACTGATATCTCCAATTAAATGGATTCCTTGTTTAAACCAATCTGGTAAAAAATGTTGGACTTTTAAAAAATCTGAGAGTGGTACATAATACATGTTTGAAGACTTTTATTATTTGACCTGATAGGAATTTGATGATGTATATCTACCCAGTTATTTAGCACATTATGCCAAAAAGGGTTTGTGATATTTTTAGAGATGGGTTACTGAAGTCATCCACAAAGCTCAAAATTTTATCGGGGTTTCCGAATGATTTCTTAAAGAGTCTATACCACTGTGAATCAGAACTGGATAAAAAATTTTCTTACTGAACTCACTTTTAATGCCTGCTCAAACATTTTTTATGTTTATCATCTTTAGACTGCCTTCCAAATAGCCATGACATATAGTTGTTCTTTTTATTTTGTCAGGTTTAACGTCTCAAATAAATTTAATAATATTTGGTTTAATTGCTTTTGAAAATTATCTGATCTTAGTAAGGAAGAGAATGGATGAATACATTTTGACAAAACACTTGTCTTTGCCACAGTTATTCTTCCAAAGGGACTTAAATAGCGACTGCTCCATTTTTTTAGATATCATTTAATAATTTGATAAGAGTTTGATGATAATTCATCTCTGGAATTTCACTCAGATCTGTTGAGAACCTTAAGGCCAGCAAAGTAAAAAATCAGTATCATCCCGATTAAGATTAGCAAAAGCATTAAGCTTCTCTCAACAAAATCTTTTCCTGCCAATCCAAATCATCTTTGTTTTGTCCTTATTCATACAAAGACCAGACATATTATCAAATATTTCCAACATATTTAGGGCTGCCTGTAGGGAACACTGACTGCCATCCAGTATCAAAGTTGTGTCAACTGCGAACTGTGTTAATCTATCCCATCAATTAAGATACCAACAATTTAGGGCTTCACTCTAATGAGAAGTGATAATATTATTTGTACCAATTAAGAACAGATAGGGAGATATAGGATCCCCTGATGACATCCTCTGTTTATTGGTATCCCCACATTGTAAAACATAACCTATGATATATTTATTAAAGATTTTATCAGATTGATCAAACTTTTACTATACCCAAAGAAGGGCTCCAATCTCATTTTTTAAAATCCACATCTAACAAATTATCATCTCAATTTTTGAAAAGATTCTCATACAATGATCTCACGTGGTCAAGCACATCTTCTTGTTTAGTGACTATAGAACCATTGCTAAGCTTAAATCTCCTTATGGTTTTTTAAATGTAATTTTTATTTTCAAGGTTTCAAAAATATTTAGAAGGCCTTTCTCCTTCTTGTAACCATTACAATTATGCTCTAACCGATTGACCTTTCATTTTAACATTTCTGAAGTGCTCTAGCTCTGCTTTTTTGTCTAAAAGAAGTTCAGAATTTATGGAATTTGGTTGAGGTACAGATTTATTTTATTTGTTTTTTTTTACCAAATTGATGCAAATTTAATAGCTTCCCCATGAATTCTATGGAAAAGTACTTCAAGAAATGCATCAGGTTCTATTATAGAGATTGAAGAAAAAGTTATTTCCAAAAATTTAAGATCGTAGACTGAAAGTACATATTTAACTTTTTCTTCATCAATGAAAGAATTAATCAATGTTAGGAAATCCTTAATTTCTAAAAGATTTTTGTTAAATTTCCACAGTCCCTTTCCATGATTTAAATTGTTGAGTATAATATCAAAATGTTGTATAGAGTGATGTGATCCATAACTTAAGCTTATATAACAATTTTTAATTATGTTTAGCATATTTGATGAGGCTAAAAAGTAATCAAGTCCAGCTTGTTTCATTGGATTTTTCCATCTTCATGTGAAATGCCTCTGGTCCAGATTAAACTGGCAGTATACGCATAAATCACATTCGACCATCATATGTAATACTATTTGTCTTGCCCTAGCGTTGTTAATGTGTTTATAATTGTAGGAGTCCAAATCTGGATTTAAGACTAGATTAAAATCCGCACATATGAGGGTCTAATCAGAGATGGTGCCTCCAGAAGGTCTTGAACATCTTTATAAAATTCTGTATTATCAGTGTTTGGCCCATGTACACATATAATACTCAAAAGTATCATGCTTAGTTTTAAGATTAAATTTAACAAATTTTAATTTAAATCCTTTCTGCATTTTAAAACTTTGTATTTGAAATTATTGTTCAATAGAATAGCTACTACAAGTCTGACCTCCACTTAAGTATATGTCATTGCCCCAAAGTGTTTTAACGGACTTGCTATCGTTTTCTGTCCAATGGGTGTCTTGCAGACAGACAATGCTAGCATGTGTTTCTTTAAAATAGTTAATTACATCAAGCCTTTTTGCACAATTTCTTAAGCCTTGCCAGTTTGCAGATAACACACTGATACTATTGCCTAAATGAGCCATGGCTTGTTTTAGCATCACATTCCCTACTAATGCAATTCAATCTTGGACAAATATTGAAAATTATCTTGACCAAAGAGATACATGTAACGAAATATGACATTTGTTAGTAAGCACATAATTTTAGACACAGGCAAACACTGGTTGTGACACACCTGTTGAATAAATGTGAAGCAAGACCACAAATATTATACTTCAATATTCTAGTATCATAAACTTTAAAATAATTACAGATCATGTATAAAACGGTTTCATTAAATATAATTTTGTATTCCATAGAACATAAAATAATGGCAGAATGATTCAGAAAAAATACAAATTAAGTATGTACTTGGTACTTGGTAGATAGAACAAGTTGTGAATATGTAGCAGAGGTTCATTTCACCAAAGAAACAGTGAAATTTTATGTGCTGTTTTGGACCATTTATGGTGGAACAAAAGTTTAAAAAGTTTAATTCCCAAAAGACAACAAATAAGGTCGTGTTACTTTATTCGATAGCATAGTGTAACTAATATGCTGCCATTGTTACATGTATACATATCAAAAATACAAATAAAAACATAAGTGCCTGTTGCTGGTACACACAGCCAAACAGACAAAAATTAAAATAAAATATATTGCTATTTTGGGTTACAATTATTGAAAATAAATCAATGAAGTTGATGAGTTATACAAAAATTCAAAACATTTCACAGTGAGTAAAAAGTCCAACCACTTTTATAAAATTTCAGGTAAAAAAATAATGTTAAAAAAGATGAAACCAAAAGCCAGATCTTGTTCACTTCACACCTCTGTATCTCTTTACAGGTATCAAATACACTAACTATCATAATAACATTGTCAAGAAAGAACTAAATTATCAGAGATCGATAGATCAACATTAAATATATATAGTTAAATGCATTAAACCAACTCCAAACATACTAAGTTAGCATGTTGTTCACGCAAGATAAAAAGTCATTCCCACAAGTTACCAATTTGTTCCAACAAGATAGCAAGTCATTCCCACAAGTTAGCAAGTGGTAACCACAAGATAGCATGTCATTACCACAAGTTAGAAAGTCGTTACCATAAGTTAGCAAGTTGTTACCACAAATTAGCAAGTTGTTACCAGAAGATAGCAAGTCGTTCACACAAGTTAGCAAGTCCTTACCACAAGAGAGCAAGTTGTTCCCACAGGTTAGCAAGTCGTTGCCACAAGATGTGAAGCCATTTTCACAAGTTACTAAATCATGCTTTCAATGCCAATGTACAAGCAATTTTTTTGTCTATGAAACCTAACTTATACAGAAGTCACCCTTCAAAGGTCCTATTATTCCTATTACTTTACATGTCCAACTTTTACACCATTATGGTTATCATTTTGGCAATTTTAATGGTTATTCTCCTTAGTTACCTACCTAGTGACATTCAGAGGTCATATACTTATTATTACAGGTATGTTGCATTACTGTATTTTAGAGGTTTACTACAAATTGGGTTATAGTGTCCATATGTGGGAACCACACCATTATGTGCTCATGTATATTGTAAATAATTTTTCTGTTTGTTATCTGGTAACAATCTTAAATGAATTTATATATTATTAACTAGTTTCAGTAATAATTGATAAAAGCCGTTATTGGTCACTGTTATAACTGTGTATCATGCATATTAAATATTTTTAACCCCTGTTTGCATATTATTGGCCCCTGGGAAAGTGGTGGGATCGAGATAGTAAGTGGCGGGAACAAGTTAGTAAGTGGTGGGAACGAGTTACTAAATGGTGGGAACAAGATAGCAAGTGGTAGGACTGAGTTGGGTACTAGTCAGTAAGTCATGGGAATGACTAAATAAGTGGCAGGAACGAGTTAATAAGTCGTGGGAACAACTTAATAAGTGGTGGGAATGAGTTAGTAAGCAGTTTGAACGACTTATTACGTGGTGGGAATGAATTAGTAAGTGGTAGCAATGAGATAGTAAGTTGTGGGAACAAGTTAGTAAGTGGTGGGAATGACTTAGTTAGTGGTGGGAATGACTTAATAAGGTGTGGGTATGAATGAAAACAAAGATTTACTATCATGTGGTAACCACTTAGTATCTTGTTCCCACAAGTTAGTATCTGATTCCCATAGGTTAGTATCTCATTCCCACGACTTAGCATTTCATTAGCCACAACTTAGCATCTCATTACCACAACCTACAACCTCCACATATAATGATAGGCTGGCCAATCTAAGATTCCTAAGTCAGGCTAGCGCCAGTCTTAAAATTGGTAAGATATCCAACATCAATAAAAAACACAGAACACCAACACCAAATAAAAACATAAACAAAATAAAATTTCTGTATACAGTTCATTGAAGCTGACCAATGATAATATATAATTTCCTTTCCATTTGCAAATACATGAAAGTACTTTATATTATTTTTAGCTTTAAAATCATTTTTGAGTTTGATTATCTTAAGTTGGGCTGATATGTTGTAGCCAATCTTAATGGGGAATGTTAACTTTTCTTCTTATTCTTTCCCAAATACTCTCAGGAAACTTTCTCCTGTTATAGTATATAGGTTCGAAATGGCACCTCTTTGCTATTTATAAAAAAACTAGAATCCGCGAACCAAACTTTTTTGCCAGGGGGTATAAAACAAAAATTAAATATTTCTGATAGGGAATTTTGGAAATTGGGAATATTATTTTTCTTTATTTCTTCCATTTTAAGCCCCAGATTCCATACCCTGTTTTGGATAGCCCACCCTTGTCATTTCTTGAAACAAAATTCACTTGTCTCGCTGCTGCTGAAATTGTTGCAACTATTAGGTAGCAATGGCTACATCAACAAATCATCTAATTAAAATGAATAGAATTTTGGCCTGTTTTCTCTCTAAATACCCCATAGTTCCCAACCTTATTACATTGTACAAGTTCCTATAATTTGCAGTCTGGGGGAATCTAACTAACATATCTTCCCAAAAAAGGTTATTGGTTGAATGATGATTAAAAGAAATGCAGCAATGAGACATTGACAAAACCTTTTTCTCTAAATAAAGAGCCTTCAAGATAGTCCTTTACTTCAGTGAAAAAAAGTGGACTTATGACCTAAGAAAACAATTTAAATATCAGTTGAACACAGTTGTCATTCATTGGATAGCAATAATAATAAGTTTGTGTCAGCAGAACGTCTACTGCATACCAGATAAATCTTAAATTGGGCCAGTTTCACTTCTTTGGGTAAAATTTCACTAGTAAGATCATGCCACACAAAGATTAAAATCAAATGTTCAGAAAAGTATAGCTAAAGGATGTAGGAGATTGTGAGGTTAATTCTTTGACCAACATGGTGTCCTATTGTTTTAAATCTTTGTCAAGCACCCAACATCGAAAGTTGAAACTGTGACAATGATTTTTCCCACCTCCTCCCTTTTTTTTGTTGTTTATGCCTGTCCAAGTCTGATTTTTGACAACCAATTACAAGTTTGTGACTGTGATTTTTAGCTCTGGAAGGAAAGAATCAATACAAAAGATAATGTTACATTTTTGAATCCCTTTTAGAAATTGGATGTTGTAAGCTGCTTACATGTAAACATAGTCTAGCAGGTAATTTAAGGGAACATTTATTTAAATATTTACTAAATGGACAGTTATCTCCCTCAACTACCTGCATTTAATGCACTGAGACTGTTACCATAGAGTACAAATTTGCAATTGCAGTGAGACAATTTATTTCTGGGGGGAATTTACTATACAGCTTTATAAAATTCTATAAATTCTATAGAGTTCACTTTACATTGTCTGAAATAGTTTTTTTTACTTTTCCCCACCCCCTTCAAGGATGGATATATAGAGTTTGTGTTTAACTATATTGTATTGTTAGAAAGTGGTTTATTAATAAAACTAGATCTGGAAACTCTAGCTTTACTTTTAAAGTAAAAGAAAAGTTAGAAATTATAAGAATGAGTTATATTCTACAAGCTTTTGAAAAGTTCTTTTGCACTCTGCATAGCTATTTTGATTCATGAATATTCAGTTAAAAGTAGACCTATAATAATAATAACAACAATGTACTATGCTATGGTTAAAAAACGACAAATTAGATGGTACTTCATGACATTTATTTATATTTAGAAGAACTAATTCTATATTCTTCACTGAAAGCTGAATAAGAATAATGTACTGGGTATACTATAATAATGCAATTTTCATGTTAAAATACAGATCACAGTGTTATAGTAATAAGAAAACATAATCAGCTATATTCAGACTGCTTTGATATCTTTGATATTGTATGTTACTGTTTATTATATTCAATGATACAAAAGAGGCCATAAAGTATTAAAATCAAATAAAAAAGGGCAGTTGGAGTTTCTAATGAAGAGATAAAATACTCACTTTAAGTGAAAGGTAAAAGAAGGAAAGCGTAGTGTCATTTTCATAAAGATTGTAACTGTAGATATGGAAACAGTTATACATTATCTGCATGTTTAAAGACAACATGAAGCATTTCAGAAAAAAAATTTGCTGCACTTTTATGAGATTTTAAAATATTAAATCTGTTTTTCAGTAATACATTCGTTGGGTTTCAAGTATAAGTGTTTGTTATATTACACTTTAAATGTCCTTATGAAGGAATTCTTTGATCTAGTACAAAACAATCATGCTTTGTCAACAGGCTGTGCTTTTTATATGGGACAATATTGTGATGTGAAACTTGACCAAAATGTGCTTTATATACATACATATATATTTGTCTACATGTTGGGCTATATGGCATATTTATTTGTATCTTTTAGTTTTTAATAAGATAGATAGGAGTGGGTGAATGTAATTAAGCTACCCTTTATGTATAAAATGTAATGTAATGAACCTCCAAAACTTTAAAAAGCATTTGATAAAATATCTTTGCGTTTAAGGGTTCGATGGTAAAAAAGTAACACTAAACCTCTCTATTATATTTTTATGAATCTGCCCATACCATGTTAAGTATAATATTAGTTTTGAAGTTTAACACAATCTATATGTGTGTCATCGCATAATATTATATTATGAATTTGTATACTGTGCAAAAAATATAAAAGAATGCTGGGTCTCACCAAGATTCCAGCAAGATAGAGGTTGTTATCAAGTACCCTTTTTCAAAAATATTTAAAAAGCTGTATCACCCACATATATGTTATATTATAATGCAAGAAATGTGTTTTAACTTTACATTAAAAATCATCCAACAACAACAACGACAACAACACCAATAAACATTCCTAGAGAAGGAGGGCACCTATCCCTTCCAATCATATTAAATTTAGTATGCACCATGTAAACGCCTGTAGCACTAATTGGGTGGACATATAAATGTCGTGTATTGTAATGTGTCATTGTCATGGTTTGACAGCAGTTTGAAACATTGAACATATTAAAAAGGGTTTGAAGGTTTTTCTTAATTGCTTCATATTTACTTCTTTTATACTTTTCAGCATTTTTGTGGGCGATAATAAAAGACTTGTATATTGCGATACTGTAACATACTGCTTAGACCGAGTTTTCTGTCTCAAAATATGCCTTTTTAAAACTGATGGATGGCATTTTGGGACAGAGTTCCTCGCCATACGAAAAACTTCAATATCTGAAAATTACTGTCACTTTAAAATATCCACTTAAATGTATTAACAGTACGTACTGCTCAGCCCGTGAAGTTTGTCACCCCAGTGAAGTTTGTCACCTGCATTTTATGGTAATATTAAAGAATTTTTATTGTCCAGTTACGGCATATATGTATACCTTGCCGTTGAAAGAAGCTATTCCATTTATTTAAATGTGAATATTGCCAACTTCACTGGGGTGACGAAATTCACTGGCCGACCAGTATAAAGCATCGATCAAGTGAAGAGAGAGGCACATTCAGTTGAAACGCCACTAAAACATGGGTCAAGGGTGGAGATCTTCCGTCGGTTTGCCGATCTTCACTTGTCCCTAAAGCATTTAGATGCAGGAACACAATTTTCTGTGTTTGCAGTAATATCCCAGATAGCAAGACTCTGTAGGGCCACCACTGGCCCACCAGCGGCATAGCAGTCCGATATTGGCTGTAGCTGGTGACTAGCCATTGGCTTGACCAGCTGGTAGACAGTGGTCCACCACTGGCAGCCGACAGTAAGTTTACTGGTGGTCCATCAGTGGCCCACCTTCGGCAGCCAATGATAAGCTTTTCTATTGGCCCACCGATGGACCACCTTCAGTAGCCAACAAGGTTGACTGGTGGCCCACCGATGGACCACCTTCAGTAGCCAACAAGGTTGACTGGTGGCCCACCAGTGGCCCACTGTTAGGGGCCATCAACTTTTTGTGATGGTTCTCTGGTGGTGTGACCAGCTGATAGACAGTGGTGCACTGTTGGCAGCTAGTAATAAGGTTTACTGGTGGTCCATTAGTGGCCCAATGTTGGCAGCCAATGATAAGCTTTTCTATTGGTCCACCGGTGGATCACCTTCATTAGCCAACAACCCAGAGAGCATGCAGATGTTGGCCTAACATTGGTATATCTGTTGGTCCAATGTTGGACGCCACCGTTGGCCCAATGGCTTTTTTGCAGCATGGAGTTATGTGGTCATTGTTTAACAGAAAGTAAATAATTGACATACTGTGGGTGGATTTTAGACACATACAAAAATAAAATAAACAGTAATTTTACTGCATAAATAAACATTTGTTATATAAACTCCATAAAAAGCAGACAATAGAAATAAACAGAAATAAAAAGCCTGGTGCCTGTTTCACGGAACAGATATAAAATCTGACACCTAGTCCATAGGAAAGCATGAAAACACTTGTTTTATGTGATTTTTGTTCATTTTATTATTAGTCAAATCTTTGATTCGAGTTATGTACTGGGTTGTGGCTGTGATTTTAAATCAGCCGTTTTTATTAAGGTATATTTTATAAAGTAAGAAGCTTGTCTAGCACTACGTCTGGCTTTCTGTAAGGTCCCGTATGTCCTAGAAACTATTGTGTTTGCCTACTCGAACGAGTCTTTTTTAACGGTTTCATCTGCTGGTTTCTAGACGTGAAAGCCCAATTAAAGTATATATATTTATTCGTCTGCTGGTTTATCACACAGTCACTGTTAATGTAAAATTGTTGTCTGCGCAACTACATGACTTCATTCATTCATCGAAGCATGACAATTAATTTAAAAAGTATTTGTTATGAACCAATCACATCGCTTGACAGATATTTGTGTTTAAAATAGGTAGCCACAACCTTACTCATTTGTCAAACAAACAAACCGCAAACAAATTAATGAATGAAGTGACGTCACGATAGTACTAGACATTGGCCAATAAAAATATCTACATTCAACCACTTGAAGGCGCTTGTATATTTGGGTTTCCATTTCCTAGAAGTTATCACGTCATTTCATTTTTTTTTGTCAATCTGTTTCAAAGTGTTGGAAGAAGTTGTAAAATATTTTATCTGAAAAAAGTTTAATTTTTGGAATTAATATTACTGGAAAAGCTCTGTTTTGCTTAACAATGAAAATACTACAAATTTGTAGTTTACATGCACTAATTTATGACAAACGTCTAGTGCTACTCAGTAAAAGATCTACGAGATATTGGTCAATAAAAATATGGGGGATGCGCAGACAACGATTTTACACTAACAGTGACTGCGTGACACGTGAGGTTAAAATAACAAGCATTTACAACAATGAAATTCATCAGTTAATTTGCTTTTTTTATTGAATGAAAGCTTGTACTACAGTGATATCACTTCATTCATAATTTCTTTGTGGTTTATTTGTTGACAAATGAGGACTAGAAGTACTGACTGCCATGTGTACACAAATCACAAAAATATGAAGGCAAATGTATTTTTTATTATGTCCACCCCATTGGGGGGGTGGATATATTATTTTTGCTTTTTCTGACGTCCGGCGTCTGCCGTCTGGCGTCCGGCGTCCCACTTGGTTTCCAGACATTTAGGCAACACTTCTTATCCTATCTTTACCAAATTTGGCATGCAGGTTTTTTGGGTTAATTGTTTGTATGGGATTGCTTTTAGAGATGATAGCTCTATAGCTAACTGAGTAATAGCTACTTTGCTACTTTTGAGTATCTCTTTGGTTTCCAGACATTTTAAGGAATGCTATTAAGCCTAGCTTTCTGAAATTTGGTATGTAGGTTTATTGGGTTAATAGCTTGTATGGGATTACTTTTGGGGGGAATTGCTTCATAGATGAGTGAGTAATTAATTAAATAAATGAGTAATTGGCTATTTTGAATACTGAAAAAGGCAAATGTGCTCATATCTCCTAAACCGTGCGAGATAGAGCGATTTTGTCGAAATTTTCGACCCACAGGGTATCTAAGGAATGTACTCTTTGCAATTTTCAAAACATTTTCCCCTCCCTAAAAATGGCGGCCATTTTGAATTTTCGAATTTTTGCCAAAAATGGCAAAACACAAATTTGCTTCTATATCTGACCCACAGGGTATCTAAGGAATGTACTCTTTGCAATTTTCAAAACATTTTCCCCTCCCTAAAAATGGCGGCCATTTTGAATTTTCGAATTTTTGCCAAAAATGGCGAAACACAAATTTGCTTCTATATCCTTAACCACGTGAGATAGAGCAATTTCGTCGAAATTTTCGACCCACAGGGTATCTGAGCATTGTACTCTTGGCAATTTTCAAAAATTTTCCTCTTCCCACATATGGCGGCCACTTTGAATTTTCGAGTTTTGCCAAAATGGCAAAACACAAATTTGCTTCTATCTCCTTAACTGTGCGAGATAGAGAGATTTTGTCGAAATTTTCGACCCACAGGGTATACAAGGAATGTACTCTTTGCAATTTTCAAAAAATTTTCCCCTTCTCAAAAATGGTGGCCATTTTGAATTTTCGAATGTTTGCTAAAATGGCAAAACACAAATTTGCTTCTATCTCTTTAACCGTGTGAGATAGAGCGATTTCGTCGAAATTTTCGACCCACAGGGTATCTGAGGAATGTACTCTTGGCAATTTTCAAAAAATTTTCCCCTCACCAAAAATGGCGGCCATTTTGAATTTTCGAATTTTTCCCTAAAATGGCAAAACACAAAATTGCTTCTATCTCCTTAACCGTACGAGATAGAGCGATTTTGAAATTTTCGACCCATAGGGTATCTAAGAAATGTACTCTTTGCAATTTTCAAAAAATTTTCCCCTCCCCAAAAATGGCGGCCATTTTGAATTTTCGAATTTTTGCCAAAAATGACAAAACACAAATTTGCTTCTATCTCCTTAACCGTGCGAGATAGAGAGATTTCGTCGAAATTTTCGACCCACAGGGTATCTGAGCAATGTACTCTTGGCAATTTTCAAAAATTTTCCTCTTCCCACATATGGCGGCCATTTTGAATTTTCGAATTTTTCCCCAAAATGGCAAAACACAAAATTGCTTCTATCTCCTTAACCGTACGAGATAGAGCGATTTCGTCGAAATTTTCGACCCATAGGGTATCAAGGAATGTACTCTTTGCAATTTTCAAAAAATTTTCCCCTCCCCAAAAATGGCGGCCATTTTGAATTTTCGAATTTTTGCCTAAATGGCAAAACACAAATTTGCTTCTATCTCCTTAACCGTGTGAGATAGAGCGATTTCGTCGAAATTTTCAACCCACAGGGTATCTGAGAAATGTACTCTTGGCAATTTTCAAAAAAATTTCCCCTCCCCAAAAATGGCGGCCATTTTGAATTTTCGAATTTTTGCCAAAAATGGCAAAACACGAATTTGCTTCTATCTCCTTAACCGTGTGACACAGATCGATTTCGTCGAAATTTTTGACCCACAGAGTATCCGAGCAATGTACTCTTGGCAATTTCAAAAAATTTTCCCCTCCCCAAAAATGGCGGCCATTTTGAATTTTCGAATTTTTGCCAAAAAATGGCAAAACACAAAATTGCTTCTATCTCCTTAACCGTGCGAGATAGAGCCATTTCGTCGAAATTTACGACCCACAAGTTATCTCAGAAATGCACTCTTAGCAATTTTCAAAAATAATTCCCCTCCCCAAAAATGGCGACCATTTTGAATTTTCAAATTTTTGCCAAAAATGGCAAAACATGAATTTGCTTCTATCTCCTTAACCGTGCGAGGTAGAGCGATTTCGTCGAAATTATCAAGCAACAGGGTATCTGACCAATGTACTCTTGGCAATTTTCAAAAAATTTTCCCCTCACCAAAAATGGCGGCCATTTTGAATTTTCGAATTTTTCCCCAAAATGGCAAAACACAAAATTAACCGCGTGAGATAAAGGGATTTCGTCGAAATTTTCGACCCACAGGGTATCTGAGCAATGTACTCTTGGCAATTTTCAAAAATTTTCCTCTACCCACATATGGCGGCCATTTTGAATTTTCGAATTTTTCCCCAAAATGGCAAAACACAAAATTGCTTCTATCTCCTTAACCGTTACAGATAGAGCGATTTCGTCGAAATTTTCGACCCATAGGGTATCTAAGAAATGTACTCTTGGCAATTTTCAAAAAAATTTTCCTCTTCCCAAAAATGGCGGCCATTTTGAATTTTCATATTTTTGCCAAAAATAGAAAAACAGAAATTTGCTTCTATCTTCTTAACCGTGCAAGATAGAGTGATTTTGTCAAAATTTTCAACCCAACCAATGCAAAAAGGCATGAAGCTGAAATAATTTACATGTACACTAATAAATATTTAAGCATCATTGATATATTTTACAAATGAAACAGGGTCTTGTAAGACTACTGTACAATTTTGGCAAAAGGTTCATGGGTGGACATTACACATGATAATGTGTGTTCTTCTATGCTATCCTGTTTCTATTCATATGTCGCAGCTACTATCAACAGGGTGTCCTATTTCTAGTTTTAAATGAAATTGTTGAATATTTTATTAAAATGCTTACAGTTTGCTTCTATAAAATATCCATATAACACTTTAATTTATGCCTTCCAAATTGTTTTATATTTACAAAATAAACCAGTTCACTAATCTTCACACTTCAAAATTAAAATATGTCTTCTCACTTCAAAATCACATTTCAAACTGCACATCTACACACGTTTCACATCACGTCACTACAAATATACATCTCACTACACAAATCTGAAAACAACGTGTTTGGAAGCAGTTTGCAAATGCGGGCGATAATACAGAGTTTACAGATTTCAACACCCACTACGTACTGTCCAAAGATTCGACTCCGTGGTTGGCAAAAGCCAGCCACTGCACCCTTGTATTTTATATTGCAGAAATATATTTTTGGTGCATAAATAGTATGTTTTGATAATTTTGTGAATTAAAATGTGCAAGTCTTCACCATGTAATATCGCCCACGGCTTACGTTACTTTCAATATTGATCGATCCACCACCCTAAATTTTTGTTCAATATCGATCCTCAACATGGCACTGGATCCATACACTAGTAACTTGGGCATCTATTCCAATAGCTAAGTGAGTAATAGGTACTTTCTGACTTTTTAGTACCTTCCATAATGAGTAAAATCACTTGTAACTTGAAAACTATTACACTTTTTTGAATTTTGTTTATATTCACCTACTTTTGGGTCATCTATAACATAGCAAAATTGCTGACATGTAGCTCATGGCATAGATGAGTAATAGCTACTTTCAGGTTGTCACTGCTGAGTAAATCAGTTGTACCTTAAATATTATTGCATTTACAGTATTTTCTTAAAATATGTTATTCACCTACTTTTCAATCAGCTATTTTGTTTAATATGTTATTCACCTACTTTTTGGTTAGCTATAACATGGTTAAATTGCAGATCTGTGAACCATTGCATAGATGAGCAATAGCTAATTTGGGGTTTTCACTGTTGAGTAAATCAGTTGTAACCTAAAAACTAATGCATTTACAGTATTTTCTTAAGCGTCCCGCAAGGGACGTTTGTTTGTGTATGGGAGACCTTCAGGCTCCGCCGGCTCCGCATTTTGTTTTCCTTATAACTCTGTAACCGCTAGGCGGATTCTTTTCAAATTTGGCAGGTTTAGGCAGTAGCCTTGAGGAATTTTTTTGAATATACTGCAGTGACATTTCAACCAATCAGAGAGGTCACATGACCAAAAATGTCTTTTTTCGATGGGGAAGCTTGTCCGGATGATAACTTGAAAGGAATTTTATCAATTCACCTGAAACTTGACAAATACATTCATTCTATTAAAATCTGGAAATCATTAGATTTTGGCGTTGATTGGTTAAGAAATGGCCTAGTAATTAATGATTAATTAATCATTATGAATTTTCCAAATAAGGAAAACACCAAAATGCTTATATCTTGACAAACCGTGCTAGATAGAGCGATTTCGACGAAATTTTTGACCCACAGGGTGAGACAAAAATGGCGGGAATTTTAAATTTTCGAAGTTTTCTCAAAAATTGCAAAACATAAAAATGCCTATATCTCGAAAACTGTGCTAGATGGAGCGATTTCGACGAAATTTTTGACCCACAGGGTATCTCTGCAGAGTAGCCATATCAATTTTCAAAAAAAAATTTTCTCGCAAAAAATGGCGGCCATTTTGAATTTTCAAATTTTTCGCATAATTGCAAAACATAAAAATGCTTATATCTCGAAAACCGTGCTAGATGGAGCGATTTGGACAAAGTTTTTGATCCACAGGGTATCTCTGGAGAGTAGCCATGCCAATTTTCAAAAAAATTTTGTCTCGCAAAAAATGGCGGCCATTTTGAATTTTCAAATTTTTCGCAAAAATTGCAAAACATAAAAATGCTTATATCTCAAAAACCGTGCTAGATAGAGCGATTTCGACGAAATTTTTGACCCGCAGGGTATCTCTCCAGAGAAGCCATGCCAATTTTCAAAAAAAAAATTTCTTGCAAAAAATGGCGGCCATTTTGAATTTTCGAATTTTTCCCGCAAAATTGCAAAACATAAAAATGCTTATATCTCGAAAACTGTGCTAGATAGAGCGATTTCGACAAAATTTTTGATCAACAGGGTATCTCTTGAGAGTAGCCATGCCAATTTTCAAAAAAAATTTCTCTGGCCAAAAATGGTGGCCATTTTGAATTTTTCGCAAAAATTGCAAAACACAAAAATGCTGATATCTCAAAAACTGTGCTACATAGAGCGATTTTGACGAAATTTTTGATCTTCAGGGTATCTCTGCAGAGCAGCTATCCCAAAGAGCTTTCATTCGGTGAAGTTTCAGACCCGTAGCTAATTATTCACCTACTCAAAATGAGTAAATGCTAATTATCTCTAAAACTATTGGGGATACCCAATTTTTATCAAATAACTCATTCATCTACTTTTGGGAGAGCTTTCACGTGGTGAAGTTTCAGACCCGTAGATAATTACTCACCTACGCAAAATGAGTAAATGCGAATTATCTCTTAAAAGTATTGCAGATAGCCAATTTTTCTCAAATAACTCATTCACCTACTTTTGGAAGAGCTTTCACATGGTGAAGTTTCAGACCCATAGCTAATTACTCACCTACTCAGAATGAGTAAATGCTAATTATCTGTAAAAGTATTGCGGATACCCAATTTTTATCAAATAACTCATTCATCTACTTTTGGGAGAGCTTTCACATGGTGAAGTTTCAGACCCGTAGATAATTACTCACCTACTCAAAATGAGTAAATGCGAATTATCTCTTAAAAGTATTGCAGATAGTCAATTTTTTCAAATAACTCATTCACCTACTTTTGGAAGAGCTTTCACATGGTGAAGTTTCAGACCCATAGCTAATTACTCACCTACTCAAAATGAGTAAATGCGAATTATCTCTAAAAGTATTGCAGATAGCCAAGTTTTCTCAAATAACTCATTCATCTACTTTTGGGAGAGCTTTCACTCGGTGAAGTTTCATACCCATAGCTAATTATTCACCTACTCAAAATGAGTAAATGCTAATTATCTGTAAAAGTATTGCAGATACCCAATTTGTATCAAATATTCATTCATCTACTTGTGGGAGAGCTTTCACATGGTGAAGTTTCAGACCCATAGGTAATTATTCACCTACTCAAAATGAGTAAATGCGAATTATCTCTAAAAGTATTGCAGATAGCCACTTTTTCTCAAATAACTCATTCATCTACTTTTGGGAGAGCTTTCACTCGGTGAAGTTTCATACCCATAGCTAATTATTCACCTACTCAAAATGAGTAAATGCTAATTATCTGTAAAAGTATTGCAGATACCCAATTTGTATCAAATATTCATTCATCTACTTGTGGGAGAGCTTTCACATGGTGAAGTTTCAGACCCATAGCTAATTATTCACCTACTCAAAATGAGTAAATGCGAATTATCTCTAAAAGTATTTCGGATACCCAATTTTTATCAAATAACTCATTCATCTACTTTTGGGAGAACTTTCACTTGGTGAAGTCCCAGACCCATAGGTAATTACTCACCTACTCAAAAGGAGTAAATGCGAATTATCTCTTAATAGTATTGCAGATAGCCAATTTTTCTCAAGTAACTCATTCACCTACTTTTGGAAGAGCTTTCACACACGAAAATGAAAAATTGTGAATATCTCGGAAAAGCTATTTCTTCTCCTTTAATGCTGGCGGGAGATACATACCGCGGGAGTGGTCTTGTCAAAAATTTTTGTCTCCCCAAAAATGGTGGCCAGTTTGAATTTTCAAAGTTTTTGCAAAACACAAAAATGCTTATATCTCGAAAACCGTGCTAGATGGAGTGAACTCAACAAAATTTTTGACCTGCTGGGTATCTCTGCAGAGTAGCCATGCCAATTTTCAAAATATTTTTGTCTCGCCAAATATAGCGGACATTTTGAAATTTCGAATTTTTTGCAAAACACAAAAATGCTTATATCTTGAAAACCGTGCTAGATAGAGCAGACTGCGCTGACTTTGGTTGCCACAACAGTATAAGGCTAGAAACGAAGCATTTTCTTAATACTTTAGCACTCACCTTTATATCCTTTTCGGGACGCTTTGTTTTTGCATAGCAAAAACATTATTTTTTTTGTGATCCTCTAGTTTAAATTTGTTATTCACCTACTTTTGGGTCAGGTATAAGACAATGAAATCGCAGACCTGTACCTCATTGCATAGCTGAGGAATAGCTACTTTCAGGTTCTCACTGTTGAGTAAATCCATTACAACTTAAAAACTATTGGATTTACACTATTTTTTTCCCAATATGTTTTCCACCTACTTTGGGGTCAGCTGTAGCATAGTAAAATTGCAGACCTGTAGCTCATTGCATAGCTGAGTAATAGCTACTTTTAGGTTTTCACTTTTGAATAAATCAGTCTTAACTCGAAAACTATTGCATTTAGAGAATTTTGTTTAAATATGTTATTCACCTACCTATGGGTCAAAATGCACACAGGACCAAATTTTTTCTCTTGCATGACTTATCTTGTCAGTCATCAAGGTCAGTAACTCTATATGTGAACGATTCATTCGGTCACTGATTGGTTGTTTCATCTGTGGTCGTTTCTGCAGCTAAACCTCCACCAGCCGGTGCTGTAGACAACAACCAGTCTATCTAAAACCTCAGAGCGACCAACCGACCACCAATCAGCAGGAACCGACCAGATCACCAGCAACTGTTCATTAGCAGCCTGCACACCAGCCTAAGACTGATACAGGCCCAGATCTACCGACCAGCTTCTTCAACCAACCAGTTTACTGACCACTCACTATCAGCAGCCTGCTCACCAGTTTAAGTTTGGCAACCGGCTTACTACTGCTAGTACTCACCATCCACCGACCAACCAACCGGCCACTCACTCTTGGCAGCCGTTGCACCAGCCTAAGACAGATAACAGGCCTAGTACTTCATTTACTCACCAGTAACTGACCAATCAATCAGCCACTCTTCATCAGCAGCCTTCTCACCGGCCTAAGACTGATAACTCTGGATTTGATCCCAGCACTTCACCTGTACAGGTCCAGCAATCACCAGAGACTGATATGGATACCAGCTCTGATTCGGATAATGACTGTGTTATTCAGGAACTGCCCACTGGTCAATATGAGGAAGATGAAGTGTCAGATCCGGAACAGGATACCTGTAACCAACACAGACCAGGTTTCCAAAGAGGGACAGAATTATATAGAGACAATATGTGGTGTGCATTCTTATATGGGCTGGACACATATTCCAGATATGGATACACATACTTCTAGTGTGGAGGATAACCCCTTTGCTGCACCCAAACAACAACCAGTGGGAAAAATTTGTGTAAACCTACCAACAGATGACTGACTGTACAGGAAAATGGACGGTTTGAACCTGACACTCACACAAGGATATCCGTCCAGAAGCTCTGAGACAAGGGATCTGCAAAGGGACAAGTTTGTGAAGCAGAGCAAATCTCATGCCAAATGGTATGGGCTCCACCCCAATCCACCAGTTCTGTATCATTCTGGCACTGTGACGCTGCCAAGCTTAATAATGCATACAGCCGGATAGCAAGATCATCTGGACTTACATCACTAGCTCCAACTTCACGTACCTTGTCACAGGACACCCTCAGATGTTGGGAGAAGGCAGCAAGGGAGTCCACCTATGTGTGTAATCAAGCAGCGGAACTCAGTATGGTCAAGCAGGGTATGCAAACACAGCTCAGAATTATTCAGTACGAACAAGCCAAAGGGAAGTCTGCTGGCAAAGCAGGAGCTGCTACAGAAGAGGTTCAGTATCTGATGAACTTCAGCAACAGTATCACACAGTGTGTAGCCAAGGCCATGGAGCACCTGTCAGATTTCACCTTTGTCTCCATGGTGAATGTCACTCTCTGCACTCTCTGCAGAAGGACCCCTTACTTGGCTGATGTGAAGTCTGGCAGCTTTATGTCAGGCTCCTCTGGACACTGTTTCCGGACTGTGTGTTAAAGAAAGCTGAAGATGATATTGGCAGATTTGAAGACAAGGGTTGGTCTCATGGTCAAGCTGGTGGCAGGAGGGACAATAGATTTCACCCTTACAGACGGTCAGATAGACAAACACAAGAACAGAGATCTGGCAAACCAGCTGGAAACACCTGAGTCATTTCAACAACAAGAAGAGGGGTGGTCGACAGACAAACAAGTTTTACTCACATCTGGCCAGGGGTCAGCCGTCGTATAAATGACAATTACTGTATAAGTATCCCAGTGTGCAGGCGGCTGACTTTAAGGAGTCTAAATTTGTATCAGCCCCACTGGACCGGACCACAGGAACAACCAAAGGACTGTAAACTTCTGTCAGTGTCACCAGACTGGACCTGTGTCCGAAGAGACAGTAGATTGTTGTCAGTCAGTAATAAATGTAAACTCAGTTGTTGTAAATCATGCACATATTGTTTAAGGGCAGCCACAAAGGAAAGGTGTAAGTCCGGCTGTTGTAAGACATGGGTCATTAAAATATATGAACAATGTTTCCTGCGTAGATCGGTTGTGTTATGTCAAACTTGCACCAAATCTGCCTGTAGGGGCCAGACTAAACCAGTTTTGGGAAGGAAAGCCTTGGGGGCTGGACCCAAAGTAGTACAAATGTTGAAAGAGGGCTACACCCACCCTTTCCAGACCAGACCAAACTTAACAAGGTCACCGACAATCCTCAGCTGCTATGTACATCCCCACAGGAACCTCTACCTGTTGGATGCATTGTATCAGCTGACAAACAAAAACTGCAGTAGAGTTGGTCAAAAATCAAGAATCTTTGGGCTTTTACAACCGGCTATTTTTGGTTCCAAAACCGAACAACAAATGGAGGCATATACTAGATCTGAGCAATCTCAACAAATTCCTCAAGGCAGAAAAATTCAAAATGGAGACACCAGAAACGATCTGGACCTCCCTAAAGACAGGGGAGTGGCTCACGTCCATAGATTTCAACGACGCCTACTTCCACATACCCATACAAAACCAATCAAGAAAATATCTTGATTAAATTTCATGTCCAGGGCAAATCATTCCTGTTCAAAGCACTACCATTTGGTCTGTCTACAGCTCCCTTGGAGTTCACTGTAGTGATCGAAGAGGTCAAACTGATGGCTGTACAGAAGGGTATAAGAATCCACCAGTACCTGCGTAGATCAGTTGTGTTCTGTCAAACTTGCACCAAATGTTCCAAATGTTTTTGTACAAAATCTGCCTGTAGGGGCCAGACTAAACCAGTTTTGGGAAACTTGGAAAGCCTTGGGGGCTGGACCCAAAGTAGTACAAATGTTGAAAGAGGGCTACACCCACCCTTTACAGACCAGACCAAACTTAACAAGGTCACCGACAATCCTCAGCTGCTATGTACATCCCCACAGGAACCTCTACCTGTTGGATGCATTGCATCAGCTGACAAACAAAAAATGCAGTAGAGTTGGTCAAAAATCAAGAATCTTTGGGCTTTTACAACCGGCTATTTCTGGTTCCAAAACCGAACAACAAATGGAGACATATACTAGATCTGAGCAATCTCAACAAATTCCTCAAGGCAGAAAAATTCAAAATGGAGACACCAGAAGCGATCCGTACCTCCCTAAAGACAGGGGAGTGGCTCACGTCCATAGATTTCAACTACGCCTACTTCCACATACCCATACAAAACCAATCAAGAAAATATCTTGATTAAATTTCATGTCCAGGGCAAAACATACCTGTTCAAAGCACTACCATTTGGTCTGTCTACAGCTCCCTTAGAGTTCACTGTAGTGACGGAAGAGGTCAAACTGATGGCTTTACAGAAGCATATAAGAATCCACCAGTACCTAGACGACTGGTTAGTCCGGGCCAGATCCTTGTCTCCAGCATACACAAACACTAGTGTCAGGACTTAGGTTGGCTAGTAAACATGGACAAGTCGGAACTGGTCCCCAAGCAAGTTTTCGACTTCGTAGGTTACCAGTGTGACCTGAAAGAGGGCAAGGTCAAACCCACCTTTGACCGGTGGCAGACACTGTCAACCAAAATCAGATAATTATTAAACGGACCGACCTGTCCAGTCCAGCAACTGATGTCCCGCATAGGGCTTTAAACAGCAACAGAACCAGAATTGCTAGAAAAGGTGATACCAGTTCCCAGGTTGCTCCACCCCATCTAGAATGGTGGCTGGAGGAAAGCAATGTGCTCCAGGATCAACCTTTACACCCACTAAAACGTGCTCTGCAATTGTTTACAGACTGGTAAAAAAGACTGGGGCACTCACTTAAATGATCACACTGCAGGGGGAACCTAGTCCCTTCCAAAGAGCAAGCTACACATAAAATATCTGGAACTAAAGGCGGTCTTTTTGGCGCTCAAAGAGTTCTAAGACCTCTGCCAGAGCAACATATTTCTTATAGCCACAGACAGCGTGGGTCATTAAAATATGTGAACAATGTTTCCTGCGTAGATCAGTTGTGTTCTGTCAAACTTGCACGAAATGTTCCAAATGTTTTTGTACAAAATCTGCCTGTAGGGGCCAGACTAAACCAGTTTTGGGAAACTTGGAAAGCCTTGGGGGCCGGACCCAAAGTAGTACAAATATTGAAAGAGGGCTACACCCACCCTTTCCAGACCAGACCAAACTTAACAAGGTCACCGACAATCCTCAGCTGCTATGTACATCCCCACCTGTTCAAAGCACTACCATTTGGTCTGTCTACAGCTCCCTTGGAGTTCACTGTAGTGACCGAAGAGGTCAAACTGATGGCTTTACAGAAGGGTATAAGAATCAACCAGTACCTAGACGACTGGTTAGTCTGGGCCAGATCCTTGTCTCCAGCATACACAAACACTAGTAGCACTGTGTCAGGACTTAGGTTGGCTAGTAAACATGGACAAGTCGGAACTGGACCCCAAGCAAGTTTTCGACTTCGTAGGTTACCAGTTTGACCTGAAAGAGGGCAAGGTCAAACCCACCTTTGACCGGTGGCAGACACTGTCAACCAAAATCAGAGAATTATTAAACGAACCGACCTGTCCAGTCCAGCAACTGATGTCCCGCATAGGGCTTTAAATAGCAACAGAAAAACAGGTTCACCTAGGTCGACTCCATGTGAGGCCCATACAGTGGAACCTCAAACAAAACTGGAGGGTCCCAGAATTGTTAGAAAAGGTGATACCAGTTCCCAGGTTGCTCCACCCCATCTAGAATGGTGGCTGGAGGAAAGCAATGTGCTCCAGGATCAACCTTTACACCCACTAAAACGTGCTCTGCAATTGTTTACAGACTGGTAAAAAAGACTGGGGCACTCACTTAAACGATCACACTGCAGGGGGAACCTAGTCCCTTCCAAAGAGCAAGCTACACATAAAATATCTGGAACTAAAAGTCGTCTTTTTGGCCCTCAAAGAGTTCTAAGACCTCTGCCAGAGCAACACATTTCTTATAGCCACAGACAACACCATAGCAGGTGCCTATATAAGCAAAGAAGAGGGGATGAAATCGGGCCCTCTGTGTGCCCTTCTGTGGAGAATCCTGACCTTGTGTACCAGCAAACAAGCTATTCTGAAGGCCCAACACATTCCAGGCCAGCTGAATGTGGTAGCAGACAAGCTATCCAGGCTAGGCCAGACAATTTAAACAGAGTGGTCTCTCCTTTCAGAGGTCTTCCAGGCAATATGCAACAGGTGGCACCAACCTAAATAGACCTTTTTCCTACAACGTTCAAAAACAAGTTAGCACAGTATGTGTCATCAGTGCTGGACCCCTAGGCCTGGGCAGTCGATGCACTCAGCCTGCCATGGGAGGATCTGGACCCATACGCATTTCCACCAGCAGCCATCTTGGGCAAAGTGGTGGAGAAGTTGCAGGACTACACATGGAGGAGAATCATTCTGATTGCTCCTGGGTGGCCCAACATGCCCTGGTTCTGGGATCTAGTGACCATGTCCAGCCAAATTCCTCTGAACCTGCCCAACCTACCCAACCTGCTCACTCAGTCATTCAGCCAGATTCCTCACAGGAACCTGTCAAATCTAAATCTGCATGCATGGCTCCTAGAGCCTCAGCAATCAAAAAGCAGGGCTTTTCTGAAGCAGTGGCAGCACGAATTGAAGCTTCTCAGAGAGGATCAACCAAATCTGTCTATTAGGCAAAGTGGACCAAAGTGGTGCCTGAGTAATCAGGTGGATTTCAGGGCACCCCCTATAAAGTCAGTAGCTGACATCCTTATGTACCTTTTTTCAAGACAGGAAGTTACAGCCCAGTACCATTGATGGATACAGGTTAGCCATTTCTGACAAACTGGGAAATTCACACATTAATGTCAGCAAAGATGAAAATCTCGCCCGTCTCCTGGACAGTTTCCACAGTGACAGACCCAAAGGACAGAGGAGAATCCCCTCCAGGACCCTCTCCCTGGTGTTGCACCAACTGACTAAGGCTCCGTTTGAACCAATTAAAGAGGCCCCTTTGAAGCATTTGACCTTCAAAACTGTTTTCCTGTTGGCCCTAGGGTCAGGCAAACACAGGAGTGAGATTCATGCTTGGCAAAACAAGAACATAAGACACCAGTCAGACTGGTCAAAGGTGTCCCTGTGCCCATCACCCAGGTTTCTTTCCAAGAATTAGCTTGCCAAAGAAGGTCCTGTCATTGTCGCCCCAGTGGTTATACCAGCCCTGGCCCCAACGCTGGATTAGTCCCTCAAGTCTGACAGGTCCCTGTGTCCGGTTAGAGCATTGCGCTACTATTTGGACAGGACCTCAGGCAGAACAAGCAGTTAGTCTTTGTCCCCTTTAAGAAAGGCTTTGACAAGGACATCTAACCTGCCACTATCTCCTCATGGATCAAGCAGACTGTGATCCTATGTTACGAGCTCTCTTATCAGGAGGCCCTCACCTTACATCACATTAAAGCCCATGATGTCAGGGCCTTTGCTGCTTCTAAAGCCTCCCAGTCGGGAGTCTCATTAGAGCAAATCTTGTCAGCCTGCCACTGGAAGTAACACCTTCACACTGATTTGTATATATTTACATAGTATAAATAGTTCATACTGAAATAGTTAAAAAAATGAAAAAGTCACCAAAAAAACTGTGATGTGTTTCCTTCGTGAGGTTTATTTGCCTTCTGGGACAGAATTCATCCTTCTCTTCTACCTCAGAGCAGGTCTGTAAAAACATGGGGGGGGCAACGTCGGTATAGTCCCGGCAACCGGGTTCTGATAACCGACCATGGGCCTATGGGTCTCCTGACGAAGTCAGTCTGGACTGTAGGTTGACAATTTATTATCGTTTATGAGTTCACTTAAGCCCCTAGAAACTAACCCGCCGAACAAACGGTAGTTATTCAGCAATTGTCCATTGGACAGGATGTATTAACGCAATAAAATTGCAAACTTGTCAGTCAGCTGACATTATGGCATCAGTCTGTGTCGTTGGCGTATGCGTCTGCATGAATAACTTCTCCAAAAGTACAAGACCCAGGGACATGCTGTTATTTTTTAAAGATACCTCAACTATCAAGGATGAAAAAAAGTGTTCGTCATGCAGATCTGTTTGTTGGTCTGTTCCCAGGAGCCATTACAAGTGAGGACCCCCCAAAGTGTGGAAATTTCAACACTTTATCCCAGTTTTCTCATTGACTATTGCAGTCATTGACTGATGACTAAATACTTTCAGGTTCTCACTGTTGAGTAAATCAGTTGCAACTTGAAAACTTTTACATTTGTAGTATTTTGTCTAAATATGTTATTCACCTGCTTTTCAGTCAGCTATACCTTTTGGAAATTGCAGACCTGTAGCTCATTGCAAATCTGAGCAATTGCTACTTTCAGGATCTCACTGTTGAGTAAAATCAATTGTAACTTGAAAAATATTGCATTTAAAGTATCTTGTGTAAATATGTTATTCGCCTACTTTTCAGTTAGCTTTTACACACTGAAATTACAGACCTTTATCTCATTGCATAGCTGAGCAATAGCTACTTTCAGATTCTCACTGTTGATTAAATGAGTTTAAATTGAACACTATTGCATTTAGACTATTTTCTTTGAATAAGTTACCGGTATTCACCTACTTTTGCAGACCAGTAACTCATAGCACAGATGAGCAATAGATACTTTGAGGTTCTCACTGTTGGGTAAATCAGTTGTAACTTGAAAACTATTGCATTTACAGTATCTTGTTTAAATATGTTGTTCACCCACTTTTTGGTCAGCTGCAACATAGTACAATTGCAGACCTGTAGCTCAGTGCATAGCTGAGCAAAAGCTACTTTGAGATTCTCACTGTTGAGTAAATCAGTTATAACTCAGAAATTATTGCATTACAGTATTTTGTTGAAATATGTTTTCCACCTCCTTTAAGTCTGAATACCATTTGCACTGTACAACTTTTGTGTCCTTTTCTTCTTTCATTCCCACTCTGAAACTCAGAACACACTGTCAGCTGACACAGAGCCCATTCACAGGCCCTGATTGCTTGTTTTTTATTAGTATTTTCACATATGGAAAATTTTAGATTTATTACAGTAAGTCCAAACTTTTGATCAGAATAATATTTCTCTTAACCAGAACCGTTATAACAGATTAAATGGAAGCAACTCTCTCAGGGGACCTGATATTAATGTCTTCCTAAAAAAGGAAATGGACTTCAGAGTTTTACAAAAAGGGGTCTAGAGTTTTTACCCTTTTAATTTTTAAAATGTTCTGCTTTTATATGCTTTACTATAAAAAATATTGGTAGCCTCCACAAATTACAAGAATGGTGACAAAAAATAACACACAATAGCAGATACTTGTGAAGATGCCTTTTTATGCCTTGTTTCTTGAATGTGAAAACACCAGACTAGATACCCTGGATGAAATAATACAACTTTGAAATAGAAGAGGTAGCCTTATGTGAGTCTCAAGTTAGATGTAGGACTGAAATTGATATTTTGGAGCACAATCATACAAATAGATACTTCAGAGAGCTAATATATAATAAATTAATTTCATGTGTTAATGTATCATAGCTATGCAGAAAGTTACAAAATAAAATTGTTCAATATGGATCGATAAAGCCAGTTACGGCCTCTTCAACAGGAGAATTGCAATTGAGGTTTTTTGTAGTAACATGCTTATATTTTAGATTTTTCCGCAATTTCCATTGGTCAGTCTCACAACTAGCCATAACAATTAGTTCATAATCCATAGAATGATAGAATCTACTTGTCCAATGGCTATCTGATTTTGTTGTACACGCCTTACTGCTACTACAGAGAGTGAGAGTTTAGTCAGTCTAATCAGTTTAGATTTTGTGGTGAATACTTTGTATGTGACTCTAGGCATGTTTACATGTAGGAAATTATCTGCAAGAAGAAACAAGACACACATGCTGCAAAACTGTTGTCAACTCATTATGTTAAATAGTTTTACAGTTATATTAAGTGATTATTGTTGACATATTTAATCAGCTTAATTGAGCTAGTGCTCTGAAGATTTTTGCACGCCACAGAGCATCAAAAAGTAGATGAACAACATATTTCATAAAAACACTGTCTATGCCAGAGTTTTGTAGTTAGAGGTGATTTATTCAAAGCTGATCCATCAAAGTAGCTATTACTCACCTTAAGGGAACAACAGCTCTGTTAATCTACCTTGACAGAGATCATCAAGAAGTAGATGAACAATATTTGATACAAATCCTCAACTCAATAGTGTTGAAGTAACAAGTGATTTACTCCACCACAAAATGAACTTGAAGAAAATTGTAAAATTTCTTAAGTCTTAGAGTAAATTTACAAATCCATATACAAACTGCAAGAAACAAAAGTATAGTATTTAACATTTGGAATGTTGCTGACATCAGTATTTTTATGTCGTCACTCTGTGGCGTGGGCGTCCGCGTGAACAACTTCTCCTCCAAAACTACAAGGCCTAGAGACATGCTGTTTTTTTTTAAAGATACCTTACCTATCGAGGATGAAAAATTGTTCAAGGCATGCAAATCTGTCTGTTCGTCTGTTTGCTAGAGACATTACAAGGGAGGTACCCCCACCAAAAGTGTGAAAATTTCAACACTTTATCACAATTTTCTCAGTGACTATTGCAGGGATTTCTCTCATATCTTGCATATATTTACTAGGCCAGAGGTAGATTCTCTAGTGTGAGTAAGAGACCTGGATCTGTCTTATTTTTTTTTTAATAAATTTTTTTAATAATTTTTAATGCATTAAAATTCATGAAATCATGCACTAAATCACTTATAACTTGAAAAGTGTTGCATTTAGAGCATTTTGTTAAAATATGTTATTCAGCTACTTTTTTCATAGCTACAACATGGTGAGTAACTTGGGTGTCTGTCTCAATAGCTAAGTGAGTAATAGCTACTTTTGGGATTTTCAGTAACCTCCATCATGAGTAAAATCACTTGTAACTTGAAAATGATTGCATTTAGAGAATTTCGTATAAATATTGTAACGGGCAAGGTGTCCCGTCACAAGCCCCGCCCCTCTTATGGGGACTACCGTAGCCACAGGTGCTCTTTCACCCGTGACTATTTCAATCGCTAGATTTCCTTACGCCTACCCCAACTCAGACTACTAGGAAATATGTGATTTAAACTCCTAAGCCCTACTGATCCTGGTTTTCCGACTGCTCACAGTTCTGTTCCTTTGGTAGTTTCTTAGCAGATTATGCCAAAACTGTATTTGTGATAATATCTCCCACAAGTTTGACCTTTGTTCAACAGATAATACATTTACAGATTTACTGTCACAGTCACTCTAATAGAGCTAAGGTCTATATGACCTATCAGACACTAATTCACATAAATCAGTGGTAAATCAATCAGAAACTTCAATTATCACCACGGGTATCTCGTGCATATATTAAACTTAAATTACTGAAGTTTCATATTAGCGTAATAACATCACGCCATTCATTCATATATAAATAAATATCACCACAGCAGTACAAACATCAGTGTCCATCGACAGTACCCACAAAGCATAAATCATGTCACAATCAAAATATCAGAGTCCAAGTTCAAGCTCAAATGCTCAAGATCACAAAAATACAAAATTCAATGTCATCAAAAATATCCAGTGAACACCCAATGCCAAATCAGTGAGATCCTCCTGAGCAATAATATAAACCATTAACTAAGATATTAAAATAACCAACTTGAACATTTTATTCAACAAGACATTAAGACCTGAAAACATAACTATCTAGTACTAATAATTCATAAAAAGTAAACCAATGTATACAGATAAATGTCAAGCACTGAAGTTATATTTACATTGTAAAATAACAAAGCCATAGTATCAAGTCTACAAACTGATATCAATAAACCTGCAAACTACAAATAAATGCGTACACCAAGTCTACAAGCTAAAATCAATGTGCACACCAAGTCTACAAGCTAAAATCAATGTGCACACCAAGTCTACAAGCTAAAATAAATGTGCACACTAAGTCTACAAGCTAAAATAAATGTGCACACCAAGTCAACAAGCTAAAATACATGTGCACACCAAGTCAATAACCTAAAATCAATGTGCATACCAAGCCTACAAGCTAAAATAAATGTGCACACCAAGTCAACAAGCTAAAATACATGTGCACACCAAGTCAATAAGTTAAAATACATGTGCACACCAAGTCAACAAGCTAAAATACATGTGCTTACCAACTCAATAAGCTAAAATACATGTGCACACCAAGTCAACAAGCTAAAATACATGTGCTTACCAACTCAATAAGCTAAAATACATGTGCACACCAACTCAATAAGCTAAAATACATGTGCACACCAAGTCAACAAGCTAAAATACATGTGCACACCAAGTCAACAAGCTAAAATACATGTGCTTACCAACTCAATAAGCTAAAATACATGTGCACACCAAGTCAACAAGCTAAAATACATGTGCACACCAAGTCAACAAGCTAAAATACATGTGCACACCAAGTCAACAAGCTAAAATACATGTGCACACCAAGTCTGCACACTAAGCTCAGTATAAACAAATGTGCACACCAAATCTGCACACTAAGATCAATATAAACAAATGTGCACACCAAATCTGCACACTAAGATCAATGAGTGCACGCTATAATTATATATGTGCACACTATAAATATATGAGCACACCAAGTATAAGATTCTAAGCACATACACACAAAAATGGCCTAACAAATCAGCCAAATAAATTATTATGTCCACCCCACTGGGGGGTGGACATATTATTTTTGCTTTTTCCGGCGTCCGTCGTCCCTCTTGGTTTCCAGACATTTTAGGCAACAGTTCTTATCCTATCTTTACCAAATTTGGCATGCAGGTTTATTGGGTTAATAGCTTGTATGGGATTGCTTTTGGTGATGATAGCTCTATAGCTAACTGAGTAATAGCTACTTTGCTACTTTTGAGTATCTCTTTCGTTTCCAGACATTTTAAGGAATGCTATTAAGCCTAGCTTTCTGAAATTTGGTATGGAGGTTCATTGGGTTAATAGCTTGTATGGGATTGCTTTTGGGGGGATTGCTTCATAGATGAGTGAGTAATTAATTAAATAATAATTGGCTATTTTGAATACTGAAAAAGGCAAATGTGCTCATATCTCCTAAACCGTGCGAGATAGAGCGATTTTGTCGAAATTTTCGACCCACAGGGTATCTAAGGAATGTACTCTTTGCAATTTTCCAAAAATTTTCCCCTCCCCAACAATGGCGGCTATTTTGAATTTTCAAATTTTTGCCAAAAATGGCAAAACACAAATTTGCTTCTATCTCCTTAACCGTGCGAGATAGAGCGATTTCGTCGAAATTTTTGACCGATAGGGTATCTAAGGAATGTAATCTATTCAATTTTCAAAAAATTTTCCCCTCCCCAAAAATGGCGGCCATTTTGAATTTTCGAATTTTTGCCAAAAATGGCAAAACAGAAATTTGCTTCTATCTCCTTAACCGTGCGAGATAGAGCGATTTCGTCGAAATATTCGACCCACAGGGTATCTAAGGAATGTAATCTTTTCAATTTTCAAAAAATTTTCCCCTCCCCAAAAGTGGCGGCCATTTTGAATTTTCGAATTTTTGCCAAAAAATGGCAAAACACAAATTTGCTTCTATCTCCTTAACCGTGCGAGATAGAGTGATTTTGTCGAAATTTTCGACCCACAGGGTATGTAAGGAATGTACTCTTGGCAATTTTCAAAAAATTTTCCCCTCCCCAAAAATGGCGGCCATTTTGAATTTTCGAATTTTTGCCAAAAATGGCAAAACAGAAATTTGCTTCTATCTCCTTAACCGTGCGAGATAGAGCGATTTCGTCAAAATTTTCGACCCACAGGGTATCTCACCATTGTACTCTTGGCAATTTAAAAAAAAATTTCCCCTCCCCAAAATTTTCAACCCACAGGGTATCTAAGGAATGTACTGTAACACAAATTTTCTTCTATCTCCTTAACCGTGCGAGATAGAGCAATTTCGTCGAAATTTTCGAGCCAGAGGTTATCTCAGAAATGCACTCTTAGCAATTTTCAAAAAATTTCCCCTCCCCAAAAATGGCGACCATTTTGAATTTTCGAATTTTTCCCCAAAATGGCAAAACACAAAATTGCTTCTATCTCCTTAACCGTGCGAGATAGAGCGACCCACAGGGTATCAAAGAAATGTACTCTTGGCAATTTTCAAAAAATTTTCCCCTCCCCACATATGGCGGCCATTTTGAATTTTCGAATTTTTGCCCAAAATGGAAAAACACAAATTGGCCTTAAGCGTGCAAAATAGAGTTATTTTGTTGAAATTTTCAACCCATAGGGTATCTAAGAAATGTACTCTTGGCAATTTTCAAAAAAAATTTCCTTTTCCCAAAAGTGGCGGCCATTTTGAATTTTCAAATTTTTGCCAAAAATAGAAAAACAGAAATTTGCTTCTATCTTCTTAACCGTGCAAGATAGAGTGATTTCGTCAAAATTTTCGACGCAACCAATGCAAAAAGGCATGAAGCTGAAATAATTTACATGTACACTAATAAATATTTAAGCATCATTGATATATTTTACAAATGAAACAGGGTATTGTAACACTACTGTACAATTTTGCCAAAAGGTTCATGGGGTGGACATTACACATGATAATGTGTGTTCTTCTGTGCTATCCTGTTTCTATTCATATGTCGCAGCTACTATCAACAGGGCATCCTATTTCTAGTTTACATACAGTTATAAAATGCCTAATCAGGTCAGGCTGTTTGAAGATCAGATCAAGCATCAAGATATAAAGATTATCAATAAACCCAGTCAAAATTATCCAAAAACTGTAAGATTGAGAGATTTAATTCTGAACAATCTTGTCCAGTCGCTATAAATCATTAATCATAAGCAAACTTCATTAAATCATGTGGACTTCATTTAAAGGACAATTTTTGGTCAGACAACTACAGTGAACTTTCATGTTATTATTTATGAATCACTAAATAAATTTCCAACCTCAGCCAAAAAGAAATAACAATAATATTATTCAATTCACTTAGAAAATGACTGCAAATACTCACTTTCCAGTCAAACAATGAACCATGTGATGTGATGTTTGTAAACAGAGTTGTACAATTATGCTAATTATCGTCTGACATATAGGCCTCTCATAGGGAAGTCCGCCAATTATATGCAGACCAAGCTTATTTATTGGCTCAGCCACTTACCAACTCACTGCAGTATTCGTCCGCGAAGATGAAGATTCAAATATTCTAAATTAGAATACTGCTGAATACCGCTTCTTACTCCATAAAAGTGACAAATATGTTGAATATTTGCAGAGTAAATGACATTTATACTTTAAAATATTGTAATATATGCATAACTAACATTTTAAGTCTTTTAGAAATAAAATTCCTCCACTTTCGGTTTCGGAACGTAAACTTGCGGACGAAAAATACTCCCAAAATCGTCGTTATAAACTACATCAAAGATGGCCAGTTTTGCGATAAAACTAGGTAAAAATCATAGAAAAACAGTATAAAATCATTAAAATAGTTCAAATTATACCAGAAAAGTACAATTCCACGACGATAAAACTTCGGATTTGTACACTGCCCCGCCTACACTGCACCGGAAACGAAACGTAAACATCGTTTGTTTTGATTAGTTTCACGGGAAGAACTGTCAACTCCCGATCCGTGACAATATGTTATTCAGCTACTTTGGGTCAGCTATAACATAGTAAAATTTCAGACCTGTAGCCCATGGCATAGCTGAGTAAATAGCCACTTTTAGGTTATCACTGTTGAGTAAATCACTTATAACTTGAAAACTATTGCATTTAGAGTATTTTGTTTCAATATGTTATTCACCTAGTTTGGGGTCAGCTATAACATAGTAAAATTTCAGACCTGTAGCTCATGGCATAGCTGAGTAATAGCTACTTTTATGTTATCACGGTTGAGTAAATCACTTATAACTTGAAAACTATTGCGTTTACAGAAATTTGTGTAAATATGTTATTCAGCTACTTTTGGGTCAGCTATAACATAGTGAAATTACAGACCTGTAGCTCAATTGGCACAACTGAGCAATAGCTATTTTCAGGTACTGTATGTTGAGTAAATCAGTTGTCACTTGAAAAATATTGCATTTGGAGTATTTTGTTAAAATATGTTGTTCACCTACTTTTGGGTCAGCTATAACATAGTGAAATTACAGACCTATAGCTCATGGCATAGCTGAGCAATAGCTATTTTCAGGTTCTTACTATTGAGTAAATCAGTTGTAACTTGAAAACTATTGCATTTACAGTATTTTGCTTAAATATGTTGTTCACCTACTTTTGGGTCAGCTATAACATAGTAAAAATTCAGACCTGTAGCTCATGGCATAGCTGAGTAATAGCTACTTTGAGGTTATCACTGTTGAGTAAATCACTTATAACTTGAAAACTATTGCATGTACAGAAATTTGCATAAATACGTTATTCAGCTACTTTTGGGTCAGCTATAACATAGTGAAATTACAGACCTGTAGCTCATTGCACAACTGAGCAATAGCTATTTTCAGGTACTGATTGTTGAGTAAATCAGTTGTAACTTGAAAAATATTGCATTTGGAGTATTTTGTTAAAATATGTTGTTCACCTACTTTTGGGTCAGCTATAACATAGTGAAATTACAGACCTATGGCTCATGGCTTAGCTGAGCAATAGCTATTTTCAGGTTCTCACTATTGAGTAAATCAGTTGTAACTTGAAAACTATTGCATTTACAGTATTTTGCTTAAATATGTTGTTCACTTACTTTTGGGTCAGCTATAATATAGTAAAGATTCAGACTTGTAGCTCATTGCATAGCTGAGTAATAGCTACTTTGAGGTTATCACTGTTGAATAAATCAGTTGTAACTTGAAAACTATTATATTTAGAGAATTTTGTTTAAATATGTTATTCACATAATTTTTGGTCAGTTATAACATAGTGAAATTGCAGACCTCTATGTCATGGCATAGCTGAGCAATAGCTACTTTCAGGTTCTCACTATTGAGTAAATCATTGTATCCACTGGATAGCCGCAGTGTGTAGAGAGATTTCACCATTACCACTCTAATGAAAAAAATATTATAGCTAGCCTTCTCAAGTTTGCAGGATATATTAATAACCATAAAATGTTGCCTGGGAATATTTTTGGCCTCATTTTGAAAAACAAGATGGCCGCCAGGGATGTTTATTCGACTTTAAACAAGGACTTTTGTTGGCCCTCTAGAGCAAAGGGTATTATAGGTAGAGATCTCAAATTCGCAGAATATGTTCCGCATTATAAAATCTTGACTGGGAATATTTTTGGCCTCATTTTGAAAACCAAGATGGCCGCCACAGTTGTTTCTTTGTCAGTCATGAAAAGTGCTTATATCTCCCTTATTATTGGTCCTAGAGGTTTGGGATGGTAAACCAACCTGTAGGAAGTCATGGGCTGGGAATCTTTTGGTGTGGTCAGATTTGACCTTTGACCACTCCTTCAAGGTCAAACGAGGATAGCCAAACTTAAAAGTGCTTATAACTCGCTTATTATTGGTCCTAGAGGTTTGGGATGGTAAACAAACATATAAGAAATCATGGGCTGGGAATCTGTTGATGTGGTCCGATTTGACCTTGGACCCCTTTTTCAAGGTCAAACAAGGATAGCCAAACTTAAAAGTGCTTATAACTCGCTTATTATTGGTCTTAGAGGTTTGGGATGGTAAACCAACATATAGGAAATCATGGGCTGGGATTCTTTTGGTGTGGTCAGATTTGACCTTGGACCCCTCCTTCAAGGTCAGACGAGGATAGCCAAACTTAAAATTGCTTATAACTCGCTTATTATTGGTCCTACAGGTTTGGGATGGTAAACCAACCTTCAGGAAATCATGGGCTGGGAATCATTTGGTGTGGTCGGATTTGACCTTGGACCCCTCCTTCAAGGTCAAACAAAGATAGCGAAACTTAAAAGTGCCTATAACTCGCTTATTATTGGTTCTAGAGGTTTGGGATGGTAAACCATCCTATAGGAAACCATGGGCTGGGAATCTTTTGGTGTGGTCAGATTTGACCTTTGGACCCCTCCTTCAAGGTCAAATAAGGACAGCCAAACTTAAAAGTGCTTATAACTCGCTTATTATTGGTCCTAGAGGTTTGGGATGGTAAACCAACCTATAGGAAATCATGGGCTGGGAATGTTTTTGTGTGGTTGGATTTGACCTTGGACCCTTTCTTCAAGGTCGTACGAGGATACTGCATTTGCAGTATTTCTTGAAATATGTTTTAACCTACTTTTTACACTTAAACAGTTACCTTGTTACTTTCCTTCATAATACCATTTGCAGGGCACAACTTTTTTGTCCTTTTCTTCCGTCAGCTTCAGAATTTCTTTTGAACATGCTGTTCAATTACCATTTACTGTACTTCTGTACAGCACTTTCTCTGATAATTATGCCTTCCTCTCATTATTACCTTCACAAATCAAAAACACTCAGTCAGCTGACACAGTGCCCGTTCACGGGCACTCTCCTCTTGTATTCTGTCTTTCATTGCTCCCAGCAATCAGTTTTTTACCCCACAGCCCTTAAGGGCTGTCGGGGTATTGTTTTCACCCATGGTGTTTGGGCGGGTGGGCGGCCGGCGGGAAATAGTTTGTCCGGGCTGTATCTCAGAAACTGTAAGGTGTAGGAAGTTCATACTTGGCAGGGACATTGGTTGGGGGGGTGTAGGTGTGCAACATCATGGTCTGACCTTGATTTGACCTTTGACCTTGCCGTAGTGACCTTGACCTTTAAAATCTTGTCCGGGCTATATCTCGGAAACCGTAAGGTGTGGGAAGTTGATATTTGGTAGGGACATTGGTTAGGGGGTGTAGGTGTGCAACGTCATGGTCTGACCTTGATTTGACCTTTGACCTTGCTTTAGTGACCTTGACCTATAAAATCTTGTCCGGGCTATATCTCAGAAACCGTAAGATGTAGGAAGTTGATACTTGGTAGGAACATTGGTTAGGAGTTGTAGGTGTGCAACGTCATGGTCTGACCTTGATTTGACCTTTGACCTTGCTTTAGTGACCTTGACCTATAAAATCTTGTCCGGGCTATATCTCAGAAACCGTAAGATGTAGGAAGTTGATACTTGGTAGGAACATTGGTTAGGAGTTGTAGGTGTGCAACATCATGGTCTGACCTTGATTTGACCTTTGACCTTGCCGTAGTGACCTTGACCTATAAAACCTTGTCCGAGCTATATCTCAGCAACTGTAAGGTGTAGGAAGTTGATACTTGTTAGGGACATTGGTTAGGGGGTGTAGGTGTGCTACGTCATGTGACCTTGATTTGAGCTTTGACCTTGCTGTAGCGACCTTGACCTATAAAATCTTGTCCAGGTTATATCTCAGAGACTGTAAGGTGTAGGAATTTTATACTTGGTAGGGACATTGGTTGAGGGTTTTAGGTGTGCCACATCATGGTGTAACACTGATTGACCTTTGACCTTGCTGTATTGACCTTTAAAATCTTGTTGCACCTTTGGGTCTGTCTGTTGATGCAGATTAAGCACTGTTAAAGTCATATTAGAATTAATTAAGAATTTCCTTTGCAAGTTCCCATTGTAACAGATGGAATTTCATCAAGTGAGCCACAGGCTTTTCTCCAACACCACACATAAGCATACATTGAATGTATTGCCACTTCTGTATGCATGGGTAATATTCTAAACCTCCAAACCATAATTCGGCCATTTTTGGTTTGCTGATAAATGCTGTCATTTTATTATTGAATTGTCTTGTTTTAATACTTCATCTTTATATACATTTCTTTTCTTTGATATTATTTTCTCTACTTAAGCATTATTTGGACCTTAATATAACTTACACTGCTCTGAAAGTATCTTGAACTTTGTACTGTTACACTACTTCTATATCTCATGGTGTTGAAAAATATTTCCCCAGGCTCTGGGGTACGGGCATCTCTGATGCTATTTTTGATCTTATAATTTCTCAAACGTGTCTGATGGAATACCTCAAATATTTGAAATTTACCATATGTACCATATGTGTGCCATAACCTGTTGCAACAGTTCGAAATATGAGCAGATTTTGTCCAAACAAAATGGTGAGGAAATTGAGAGTTCACTCTATTAATAGTGGTCACACAAATCTCCTTTAAAATTGATGGTTTAATGTGATGACGGATTTAAGCTACTCAGACTTCTCATTAATGTGAGACAAGAATATGAATTTATTTGAATACTCCATGAATTGAGAGTGCAACCCTACAAGCAGATATAGTTTTTATTATCCTGTGATGTTATTCCAAAACTGAAATATTTGTGACTGTTATGACCAGGAAAGGAATTTAGTGACACTGAATGCCATGTATCAGTCATCATATGAAAGAGTACAAAATAAACCAGCAAAGAATTACCAAAGGACATCCAAAATTTTAGTGAAGTTAAATCTTTCTTTTCTTGAAGAAAAGTTTTATTCCATCTTTGGGCCTATTTACCAATTCTGGTAACATTTCAACGTGATGACTCCCATCTACCCACATTTCAAACTGGTGTAGGATTCTTGCAACACACACTTTCATCTCACTCATGGCAAAGGTTTGGCCAATGCAATTCCTTGGTCCTGCGGAGAATGGAAGAAAGGCGTAGTTGTCCATGTCAGCTGCTCTGTCTGGTAAGAAACGATCTGGGTCATAGGTCATGTGATCCTCCCCCCAAACACGAGTGTTGTGATGTAGAGCCCAAAAATTGATTTCAATTGGAGTTCCAACTTCTATCCTCTGTCCTGCCACAAGTAAGGGTTTGGTCAGTTCGCGCTGCACAAGTACGACAGGAGGATTAAGGCGCAGTGACTCTTTCAAGCACATGGCGAGGTAGTTGAGATCACTAAGGTCATCCCATTCTATGGTGTCCTTAGTTTGCATAATCTCATCAACTTCCTGTCTGGCCTTTGTCTGGTATTTAGGATATCTTGCAAGGTTATAGAGACAAAAAGCTATTCCACTGGCCGTTGTATCATGGCCTTCAAACATGAAGGTTTCCACTTCATCCTGTATTTCTTTTTGTGTGAGGCCTTTTCCATCCTCATCCCTTGCAAGAAGAAGAATATCCAGAAAATCAGTGAGTCGTTTCGCTGATACTCTGCCTTCTCCAATGGTCTTCCTTCGCTTGTTAATACATGCGTTTGTAATGGAGTGGGAGAACTTGCAATGTTTCCAAAACTCTCGGCCATCCTTTGTCAAGAAGTAAAGGTGATCAAAGTAGTGCAATGGCTTAAACAAACGTTGGAAAACACAGTGCGTTAAATTTTGAATACAGTTCACATATGGAGAGTGATTTCCAAGGGTCTGAACATCCTCTGTGGAACTAAAGCTACATTTTAACACAGCATTTAATGTACTCAAGCTAACTGGCTCATGGATTTCTACACTTTCACCATTGGATGATTGTTGCTCCAGTTTGTCCATCAACTTCTCCACACATTCATTGAATATTTTAGTGTATGGTTTCAAGATATCAAAATGGAAACCTGGGGTGAGGAGACGCCTGTTTCTAGACCATACTTTACCATTACTTGTCAGTAACCCATTACCAATCCAGTGGTACAAGATCCAGTATGACCATCCTAAAGCAGGGAGCATTCCTTTAGGCTCAGTGGTCTTCAGAATCATTTTCACAGTATCTGGGTGACAAAAAACTAGGGTTGGTCTCAGAGGATAGAGCACAGTGAAACATCCATCAAATGCTCTCTCAGTCCACTCTAGTGTCTTCATCATTCCTGCCTCGTTTGGTCCTGGATGTTCTTTCAGATGTCCATAAAACCAGTGCGGCTTTGTCAAAACAAAAACTTTAATGGCCTTCCTTATTTTTCGCACTTGTAACAACCATATCACTGCCTTTAATGCATAATATATAATAGGTAACAATGTCAATGCAGTAACAACAAGATACACAGCCATTTTATATTTTTTGATATATACTTTGTGTGAAAAGTATATAGAAGTGCAATTTTATGTAGTCCTATCTTATGTGATATAAAGAATTTGTAGCTGGCTGTATTTTTTTTATCCTTTATGCATTTAATTTTATCTCACTTAATGTTTCAGTGTAGCTAAATTATTGATGTCAGTGAAAAAGTACCCTATATACAAGATGTCTGGGAAACACTATCTCGGTTGGGGAAAACATAAATTAGAGTGTTTTGGTTCATGAAATAGCCTTCTTGAAGACTGTTTATATGATAATTTTACTGGTGAACCTAGTTTTGGGTTTTTGACATCTTGGCTTTGAACTTAACTCTTTGTAACTGTGTAAGATTGGATATTTTTGAAACAGGTAGTGGTAGTGTTCTTGCGTCACCCACTAAAACCAAATGAATTGCTTTAAAAGAAAGCAAAACTGTTCAAAAGTGTTTTGTATTGTTTTCTATAACTTGAAACCCATGAGCCTCTTGAAATAACTTAAATTTATAACAACTTTACAACAGCTGAATGGACATGTTGTGGTGTGAAGTAATATCCAGGGGGCATTAAAAGTCACAAAGTGGATTAGGGAAACATAAGCGAAAAATTTGAAAATTTTAATTACTTAAATGTAGCTTTTATAAGCTACAAGCTTACCATGTGGGACTTAATGCTGTTCTCGGGTTGCCACACCCGGGGCCAACGTCTTAGAAAAAAAGATCGTTCTTGTTAGCCACCGGATATACTGGTAGTTGTTGTCACGTGATAACTTCTGACCAATCGCCCTACTTTCTCGTTGAAATTTTTTATTAAACCTACCCCTCAGCTGTAAACAGCGGGGAGGCAGGGTGGGACTCTCCTAAGTCCCACATGGTAAGCTTGTAGCTTATAAAAGCTACATTTAAGTAATTAAAATTTTCAATTTTATTACGCTACAATAGCTTACCATGTGGGACTTAATGCTGAATTCAACCGCCCGGTGGCGGGATTACAGCTGAGACTGGAAAATATGTCATTTTTTCTAAGATTTGAATTAGTATATACAGAATAGTGCCAGAAATACCAGTCTGAGTCCCTTTTACAGTGCCCCGATCCCGAAGATCGGGCCTGTAACGAGCCAAAAAACCTAAGTAAAAGAGGGACAGTGCTAAAACTGTCCAGATGTTTGGTAGTAGGACGGAAGTGCAGCGGTGCTCACTTCGAGGTCTAAGGGTCCCTAGTAGACCTTCACGTGTGACTGACCAACCCAGTGGTTGGGCATCTCATGAAATTTTTAACCTGAAATATGAGATTAACGACAACTGAATAAGTCCTTAATAGAAATTACCTGATAATTAAAAAATAAAATGACCTTACCCGTAACATCTTGAAGGTAAAGGAATACCTAGATCCTGGGAGAGACTCCTGAAGACTTGGTTGTAGCGGATGTGCCCCCCCCCCCCCCTCCCCTTTTTTCTTTCCGAGGACAACTGGTCTGAGGGGAAGGATCTAGGACTTGTTGTGCCGCCACCACGGGTCCCAGATACATATTGTTGTCGGTGTCCGACCAAGTAAGGTCTTTTAGGTAAAAATTTGTGAATGTGTTGTGAGCTTTCCAGTGACAGGCTTGCATGATTTGGTCCACCGATACTCCACCGTAAAAGCCTTAGAGGCCTCGAAGGCCCGGATGTCATGCGCTTTGACTTGGACCAAGTCCAAGGCTTGTTGATCTGCGTGTTTGTAACAAAGTAGGATGGTTTGTTTCAACCATGAAGAGAGTGTAGCGGGTCTGATGTCTGAGGTATGTCCTTTCTTAAAGGAGATGAAAAGGAGAGAACGAGATCCTCTCAGGTCTTTAGTTCGGTCCAAATAAAACCTCAGGGCCCGCACGGGACACAGGGTCCTGTCTTCCTTAAACTGTCTATCTACAATGGTAGTCAAAGCAGGGATAGTCACTGGTGACACACTTTGAGAACCTTCTCTTGCTAGTTGGTTTTTGGCTATGAAATCAGAAGAAGGGAACAAGGCCACCTTTTCCCATTGGCCTAAATTAGATACTTTGTTCGCGACCCAGGCATGGATTTCGCTGCGGCGCTTGCCGGAGGCCAAGGCTAGCAAGAAAGCAGTTTTGAGAGTAAGATGTTTGAGGTCTGAGTCTTTCATGGGCTCAAATGGTGCTTTGGTGAGCTCGTTATGGACAACAGAAAGGTTCCACTTGGGTAAATTTCTGGAACTTTTAGGACGATCCCTGTGAAAACTGGAGAGTAACCTATGAAGGTCTGCATTGTGTGCAATGTGTTGGGCCGTTGGGCCCAAAGTGTCAACGATTGCAGTCCTGTAACCATCAATGGTCGAGGGGCGCCTGTTTAAGTCTTGGTACAGGTACATGAAAAAATCTGAGATTTGTTTCACAGATGGAGTGGAGAAATCCACCGAATTTTCTCTGCACCATTTTTCAAATAGGGCCCACTTTGACCGCTGTCCTTGTTGATGACCGCTGAGGGGCAGCAATTCTCTCTGCCACCTCCACAGAGAAGCCTTGTTCTTGGAGTTGTCCGCTCCTAGACACCAGGCGTGGAGGTTCAGCTGTTGTGGGTTGTTGTGGAACACATACTTGTGGGACTGTTTGAGTAGGGTCCTTGACACTGGGAGTTGTAGTGGGATCTCTGTTGAGAGCTGCACTAGGTCCCAAAACCAGGGCATCCCTGGCCAGCCTGGGGCTATCACGATGATCAGGCAATGGCATTGCTTGATCTTTTGGATCACCTTGTGAAGGAGAGCCGTAGGAGGGTAGGCGTAGGCCGTGAGGTTGGTCCAGTTTATGTTCAGAGCATCTATGTTCCAGGCCCTTGGGTCTGGGATAGGAGACACATATAGAGGGAGTTTGTGGTTCAGGTGAGTGGCGAATAAGTCTACATGAGGGGTGAACCACTTCTGGCAGATTTGCTTGAAGACCTGTGGGTGCAGAGACCATTCTGTTGACTGCACTTGGTTGGACCTGGATAGCAGGTCGGCCATCACATTCAGACACCCTGGAATGTGCCTGGCTTTCAATGTTACATGGTAGTGATGGCACCAGGTCATGATTTTCCACAGGAGAGCGCACATCTCTGCTGAGTGAGTTCCCCCCTGCTTGTTGATGTAGGCTACCACTGTTGAGTTGTCCATCGCAACTAACACTGTTTGATTCTGGCACTGGTCCTTGAAGTCTCGAAGGGCCAGGGAGACCGCCTTCAATTCCAGGACATTTATGTGTAGCCTTTTTTCCCGCTCTGACCACAGCCCTTTTGTAGAATTTTGATCTAAGTGAGCGCCCCAACCTCCGTTTGAGGCGTCGGTAAAGAGTTGGATACTGTGGTCCTTGGGATGAAGGTCTGCGCCTTTCATCACATTTGAGGGGTTTTGCCACCAATCTAGGTGGGCTACAATGGCTTCTGTCCAAGGAAGGAGGTTGTCCAGCGACTGAGGATATCTCCAGTGCTCCTTGAGATGAAACTGAAAGGGCCTCATGTGAAGGCGTCCCTCTGGGACCATTTTCTCCGTTGAGGCTAGCAACCCAATTAGAGACATCAAAGATCTTGCAGTGAAAACACGTTTTGACTTGAGTCGTAGGATCAAATCCTGAAGTTTGAGCCATCTCTCGTGAGTGGGTCTTACAAGGGCTGAATCTAGGTGGTATTCGTAGCCCACAAACGAAAACACCTGAGTAGGTTTCAGTTCTGATTTTTCTTGGTTGATTATCCAACCCAAGGATTGGGTTAGGTCTACCACTGCCTGTGTGTCCCTTTGGGATTCCTCCTGAGACTGGGACCTGATCAGCCAGTCGTCCAGGTATTGGTGAATTCTGAGTCCTCTTGAGAGGGCCATTAGTTTCACTTCCTTTACGATCATCGTAAAGACCTGGGGGGCTGTGGCCAGTCCGAAAGGTAGGGAGGTGAACTGGAACACCTGGGCCTTGTAGCAAAACCTTAGGTACTTCCTTGAGTTTGGATGGATGGGGATGTGAAGGTATGCGTCTGACAGGTCTATCGACGATACCCACTCCCCTGGGACCAGGGAAGTCCTGATGGACTCCGGGGTTTCCATTTTGAACTTTTCTACATGTAGAAAAGTGTTGAGCCTGCTTAAGTCTATGACTGGCCTCCACCTTTGGTGAGGCTTGGGTACTAGGAACAGGCGACTGTAAAACCCGAGAGATTTTACGTTTTCCACCCTTTCGATAGTAAGCGTTCTTTGACAAGAGAGACTGGATACAAGTGGCCAAGGCTTGGTATTTTTGTTGGGCCTTGTACTCTGATAGAATCAGAGGAAATCTGATCAAGTTTGGCTTTGAACGGAATGGCAGAACGTAGCCATTGGTGATTATGTTTAACACGTTTTGAGAACATTTGTTTATTAGCCAGTCTCTCTTGAAAGAACGGAGGCGACTTCCTACTGGTGGACTGAGTGAGGCTTTGGAGGAGTCATTGAGAAGGGGGGTTTCCACACCCCCTTCCCCTATTGTGGGGTCGAAAACGACCCCCGGAGCCTCTGAAGTTGGATTTTCCTCTTCCCGAGGGAAAGGATTGGTTACTGCTTTGAGAGGTATTGCCCCCATAGGGGCGTTTCCTGTAGGAGCCTCTTTTCTTGTGGGGGCCACGAAAGGGCTTATTCTGGTAGGGTGCGAAACCCTGAGAATCTTTTGAGGTGCCTTTTTTGAGAAGGAAGTCCTCACCTTCCTTTACGAGTTGAGACTCGAACAAGGAGGAGTCCCAGAAGGACGAGTTCCTAAGTTCTTGGCGTCTCGTTTCCCCTAGCTGGGGATGTAATAGAGTCATTTCGGCTTCGCGCCTAAGCAAGCCGGTATTAGCCATGGAATATAATTCCCCCTGGAGGATATGGGCTAGAGATTTGCTGAGACAGGTAAGAGCTCTATGTTGAACAAGAACCGTCTTGTTCCAAAAATCCAAGTACTCAGCAACTTCCTCATATGCGCGCTTTGCTGCTTTCTCAGGATTGGCACCTTTCTGGATCTGAGATTTTATCTTCTTGACAGTTGACTTAATGCTATGTTGGCACTTTTCCAAGGAAGCATTGCAAGAAGAAGAGGTTTTGGCAAAGGCAGCGGTGAAATTGAGGGTTTGATATATTTTGTCTAGCCTGATGTTCCAGCTCCTTAAGAACTGGCAGAGGAACTTTGGCTACTGGTGCCCCAGGAGGTCTAGGAGTAATACAGATCTTAGGAAAGTCTGTATTCAACTCCTGAATTTTGTCTTGAAAAGTGGGCTGTCCAACCTTATACCACTTAGAAGTGGATGGAGGAGGCTTGACATATTTGCCCTCAGCTAAATTGGCAGCTTTGAAATCATGTTGAAATTTATCAAAGACGTCCTTGATAACTAAGCTAAGTGGTAGGATAGAGGAAGGACCTCTAGGTCTGAGCTCTTGACGGCCTTTTTCGTCATCCAGACCCAACACTGAAGTTGAAGACCTATGCATAGAGTCCCTGGGGTCAGGGAGAGAAAGAATGCGCCTGAAGGTGTCTACTTCTTCAGAGTATTGGGAGGGAATGTCAGACAGAGCTACTTCCCTATAATAAGGGGGGTCTGGATCATGTTGTGGGAGGTCTTGATCAGAAGCTGCGCCTGAGGGCTGAGCCCTAGAGGGCTTAGAAGACCTGTGTCTGGCAACAGGGGAGTGATCTTCCTCTGAAGATGACACATATCTGGACCTAGCTTTATGCTTGCTCTTGTCAGAGTGTTTCTTAGGTCTAGTTGGATGGATCCGAGGTTGGTCGGAATCCTCATCCAGTTGATCCGAGGCAGAGCTCGGTGCTACTGTTTGTCTGTGGCTTTGTTTTTTGTGTGAGTATGAGGAATCCTTCGGTATAGCCTCAGAAGGGACAACGTACTGATCCGAGGTAGTTTGGTTAAGTACTAGTCGAGGAGGGAGTGCTGGACCAACGTCCACATCCATTGCCTCGGACTGAGCATTAGTACTTGACCTCGGAGGGGGTAGGTCCAGATGAGCAGCAATGTTGCTGGATGGACCAGCTTTTGAAGCATGAGACGAGGGTTCAACCTCGGATGGCTTTTTAATTGATAACTCCTCTGAGGTAAAGAGGTTATCAGCAGCACTCTCTAGGTCTGCATTGGAACCAGTAAAAGAGTCCCCATCGCCTTCACCCAAGAGATCTAGTTCATCTTTAGAACTAGTTGCCGCTTTTTGCTTTTTTAAGTACCGCTTCCTGTTTTGAATTTTTTGCAATTGCTCATCAGTGAGAGACGTGGAAATATGGCAGGGTGCTTCAAAGGTGACACAGGGGTCATCTCCCTTGCCAGCCTCCCTACAGGTAGGGCAGTAGTTATGATTATCAAAACTGAAGCAAAAATGGCGGCATTTCTGAGCTCTCGGTTTGTCTTTGTTTGCTTGATGGAGAGACATTTTAACGCAATAAAAAGACGTACAATTGAAATTGCCTGAACCGAGAAAACTCAAAACACGCGGATTGTAAGGAAAATACTTAAGTTGTGAAATCAATAATTTTACAGAACAATCTATGAAATATATGAAATGAAATATTCAAATATTAGCCTCCAACAATACGTAAAGACTGAGAAATAAATGAAAATGTCTGTATATTTACAAACTGGTACCAATCAATCGTGGCCAACGAGAAAGTAGGGCGATTGGTCAGAAGTTATCACGTGACGACAACTACCCGTATATCCGGTGGCTAACAAGAATGATCTTTTTTTCTAAGACGTTGGCCCCGGGTGTGGCAACCCGAGAACAGCATTAAGTCCCACATGGTAAGCTATTGTAGCGTAATAAAATAGCTAACGCTAATCTAAAAATTGGATTAGGATTAAGTTTGGTATTCACAGAGAAGTGAAGCTAATTTTTGGATTAACTTTAATCCATCCAACAGTGGATTAACTTTTGGATTAGTTGAATCTGCTGCATTTAATAAAAAAATTAGCTTAACTTTATGAATACCAATTTAATTCAAAGATTAGCAAAGCCAATTAAGTGACCGTGATTATATATCACATGTTTAAGCCTTTAAATACTAAAATTTTGCACAATTTTTGTGCAGGTGTAGCACTACTTCCACTAAGGCCCAGTATGTCTTAGAAATTATTATCTTGGCTATTGTTTTCCAATGCTCAAGTGAGTATTTTTAGCCATTTTGTCTGCTGGTTTCAGGATATGCATATGTGTGTGCAACAATTTAAAATAGTTGTCTGCATATCCTCAAATCAATCAATCAATCAATCAATCAGTTGTCCAAGTGCTTAATCTCCGTATCAACAGATTCTAAGGCACACCATCCAATTCGTAAGGCATAAGACATTAGACATGTTCCGAGTCGTTCCCAGAGAGGCGGTCCGGTGTTCGGTAGTAAGAAGCTATGGTGGGAATGATTTTTGAAATAGGTAGGTTTTGAGTCGACTTTTGAAACTGGAGAGATTTGGAGCACTGCGTATATCATATGGAAGATCATTCCATAACTTAGGGGCATCATATGAGAAACTATTGTTAAAATGGACCTTTGATTTATGGATGGAAGCACAGTAAGAGGGAACCTGAAGGAACAAATTTTTGGGATTGGAACGTCTTGTATTCATGGCAGATTTGTACAAGGGGAGATATGGTGCAAAATACTTAGGCTGGCCAGTGGTGAGGTACTTATAAACCAAAACTAGGGTTTTGAAGATAATACGTTGTCTAATGGGTAGCCAATGAAGTGTCCTAAGGGTGGATGTAATGTGAGTGTACTTTGAAGCACCAGTGACAAACCGTGCAAGCGCATTTTGAACATATTGGAGCCTTGTAGCATTTCGGGATGACAAACTGCGAAAAAGAGAATTGCAATAATCCAAACGACTTCTGACCAGAGCATTTGCAATCACCACTGATGTATCCACAGAAAAAAACCTCCTGATGCGATGAAGGTCCCTGAGGCTAATAAAACAGGATTTGATAACAGAATTTATGTGATTGGTGAACAAAACTTTGCATCAAACAGGACACCCAGATTGCGTACAACATCTGTGGGAGAGAGGCAATTACCCAGGATATTGACAGGAAATGAGTCACTGAGCCATTTGTGTCTGTCTTTGGCACCGAAGACTATGAATTCTGTTTTATCAGGATTTAGCTTGAGTTTGTTTTCAGACATCCAGACCTGAATATCATTCAAACACGATTTAAGACGGTCAAAAGACTTGAGACTATCATCAGGGGATAAGTGAATGAACAGCTGAGTGTCGTCCGCATAGAATTGGTAACGGACTCCGGTATATTTTCTGATGACTTTACCAAGAGGTGTTGTGTAGAGGGAAAACAGAAGAGGACCTAAGACAGAACCTTGGGGGATTCCAAACTTCAATTTGAACAAATTCGAAAGACTGCAACCAATCTTGACTGACTGAAAACGATCCTGGAGGTAGGATCTAAACCATTTTAGTGCCGATCCAGCAAAACCAAATCTAGACGACAAACAGGATAGGAGTGTGTCATGATCGATAGTATCAAAAGCCGCGGACAGGTCGAGTAGCACTAGTGCTGTAGGCATGCCCTTGGACAGAGATAAGTGAATCTCATTTTTGATGCACAAGTTAACCAGTTTAGTCAATGAAGGGAGAAGAATGTCAATACATTGTTTCACAATGTGAGTGGGGCATGGATCAAGGGAGCAAGTTTTTGAAGGGGATTCCTTGATAAACTTAAGGACTTCAGTATCAGTGACAACTTGAAAGGAACTGAAAATCGGCAGCTCCTTGTCTGGGTGAAGAACCTGAGGTGTATTTAAAGGTGTCTCGAATCTTTTCAATTTTATCAATGAAAAACGATCCAAATCTGTTTGCTAAAGATTTTTCATCATCAAAGGATGGGAGGACAGTAGAATTTGATCGACTCAATGTTCTATTTAGTGCATGCCATAACCTCTTACTATCACCGCAATTTTCACTAACTAGATCACGGTAGAAACACCCCTTGTTTCTATTTAGAATGTGGTTACATCTGTTTATCTGCTGTCGAAGACGGGAACGATTTTCAGAGGATTTGTCTCTTCTCCAGGCATGTTCATACTGCCTTCTCATGCACTTGGCAGTTCTATACTCATCAGTTATCCAGCTTGGGGCTGGTTTGATGAGCTGTTAAGTCTTCACTGGTGCATGAATATCTAGAAGGCCAGACAAACCAGACATGTATTGTTCATGCAATAAATCTATGTCATCAGATGGTGAGCTAACAAACGGAATAGTCAGGAGGTCACTTCTGAATTGATCAATATTCAATTTATGATACTGACGGAAGGTAACAACTTTCTGAATTGGTGTATCCAAAGATGGAAAGTCAACCACACGAGATAATTTTGTGATCACAAATAAAGTGTATTTTTATCCATTTGCCAATTTATCGCACAGTCCATGTTAAAGTAAAATTGTCTACACATCCTAGAAGTTGTAACAATTAATTTACAAAGCAAGAAACTGCTGTTTAACTATGCTGGATCCGGTGACCAGGAAAACACCTTGGATCTTAAAAAGTCTTCTCTGTGTACATGTCATACCACTTGGAACTTTTTGGTGTTTTCACAAACTGGTCCTTCAAAAGTCCAGCAGTTTCAGAGTTTTTCGAAGGGTAGCCCTCAGTGATGGTAATGTTCAGTTTTTCTAGCTTTTACCAAAGCCACTCATCTGCTGGCAGCTTGACAGACACTTTAGCAGTTGGCTTGGTCCTGGAACCGGCAAAGGGGTTGTCATCCAAAGTTGATGAGGAAGTGTCAAAGTCCAGTACCTAGTGCCACCCCATAAACGACCTCACCCCTCTCATGGTTTCCCGCTAGTTGGCTTCCTCAGACAACTCTTGGTCCAGCTCTTCCTGTCTAGGGGTGTCCCTGTCTGAGAGCTCACTCGCCCTATTCTTCACTAATACCAGCAGGGGAGCCTGGCTCACTGCATTGGTCATCTTCTGAGTCCATCTCAGAGTGAGTCCATCTGAGTCCATCTCTTCACCAGCAATAATAATAGGTACAGTCTTCTTGCTGGTGAGGGACTGGTCTACCGGTCTAACTTCTTCACTGCCAGTACCGGTAGGCTGGTAGTGGACCACAGGTCTAGCACCGGGAACCTCAACAGGCTGGGTGGCACCTCTCATCTTCACACCAGGAGCCTCAACAGGCTGGGTGGCTGTCAAGCTGGCAGCAACATCCCTGGTGGCCTGAACAGGACTGGCATCGGTAGTAACAATTTCTGAGGGCTGGGTGACCAGACTGGCAGTCTTTTTACTGGTACCAGCTGCAGGGTAAAAAAATGGCTTCTCACTGGTCACCACATCACTGCCTGTCTTCTGTACAGGTTCTACCAGTACTGCAAAAATCTTCACCAGGATCATTGTCTCTAAACGTGCGAACCTCTGAGACCACTTGTCATCAAGCATCTTCAGATCATCAGAGGTCGGCTTGCTGGCTTTCTTCTTCCTGGCTTCAGGTGAATCTTCAGCCACTTTCTTATTCTTGCCAGCACGAGTCTCTTCAAGGATCCTCCCTCCCCCTACCCTCCCTATGAGCTTCCAGTCTTTAGGATCCACTAGGGTGGGGGTAGCAGTAGATGGAGAGACTTTAACAGTCTTATTGCCGTGTTCCTTTTCCTTCCTGGCTCTGTAGGAAGGGGGGCCAGTTCTTGTTTGTGTTCAGCAGTAAACGCTTTACAGATAGGATAGTCTTTCTTGTGTACACACTAATCTTTGCCTTCCATTTTGTCCCTACATTGTGCACATTGCAAATAGACGGAGAGACATTAACAGTCTTCTTACAATGTTCCTTTTCCTTCCTGGCTCTGTAGGAAGGGGTGGCCAGTTGTTATTTCTGTTCAGCAGTAAACACTTTACAGATAGGATAGTCTTTCTTGTGTACACACTAATCTTTGCCTTCCATTTTGTCCCTACATCGTGCACATTGCAAATAGATGGAGAGACATTAACAGTCTTCTTACAATGTTCCTTTTCCTTCCTGGCTCTGTAGGAAGGGGTGGCCAGTTGTTATTTCTGTTCAGCAGTAAACACTTTACAGATAGGACAGTCTTTCTTGTGTACACACAAATCTTTGCCTACCCCTTTGTCCCTACATCGTGCACATTGCAAATGGCCATCGAAAACTGCTATAATATGGCCACAAGTGTCCTGGGGATGACATAATCTTCACAGAGCACAGCAGTATAAAGTCTTTGTAGAATAAACTTCAAATAAAGTTCAAATTCACAAAATATCTTCAGATCTCTTTACACTTTGACAGCTCTTCAAAAACACGTCTGCATATTCCACGCGCTAAAAGAAAGAGATGGTAACGGACTCCGGTATATTTTCTGATGACTTTACCAAGAGGTGTTGTGTAGAGGGAAAACAGAAGAGGACCTAAGACAGAACCTTGGGGGATTCCAAACTTCAATTTGAACAAATTCGAAAGACTGCAACCAATCTTGACTGACTGAAAACGATCCTGGAGGTAGGATCTAAACCATTTTAGTGCCGATCCAGCAAAACCAAATCTAGACGACAAACAGGATAGGAGTGTGTCATGATCGATAGTATCAAAAGCCGCGGACAGGTCGAGTAGCACTAGTGCTGTAGGCATGCCCTTGGACAGAGATAAGTGAATCTCATTTTTGATGCACAAGTTAACCAGTTTAGTCAATGAAGGGAGAAGAATGTCAATACATTGTTTCACAATGTGAGTGGGGCATGGATCAAGGGAGCAAGTTTTTGAAGGGGATTCCTTGATAAACTTAAGGACTTCAGTATCAGTGACAACTTGAAAGGAACTGAAAATCGGCAGCTCCTTGTCTGGGTGAAGAACCTGAGGTGTATTTAAAGGTGTCTCGAATCTTTTCAATTTTATCAATGAAAAACGATCCAAATCTGTTTGCTAAAGATTTTTCATCATCAAAGGATGGGAGGACAGTAGAATTTGATCGACTCAATGTTCTATTTAGTGCATGCCATAACCTCTTACTATCACCGCAATTTTCACTAACTAGATCACGGTAGAAACACCCCTTGTTTCTATTTAGAATGTGGTTACATCTGTTTATCTGCTGTCGAAGACGGGAACGATTTTCAGAGGATTTGTCTCTTCTCCAGGCATGTTCATACTGCCTTCTCATGCACTTGGCAGTTCTATACTCATCAGTTATCCAGCTTGGGGCTGGTTTGATGAGCTGTTAAGTCTTCACTGGTGCATGAATATCTAGAAGGCCAGACAAACCAGACATGTATTGTTCATGCAATAAATCTATGTCATCAGATGGTGAGCTAACAAACGGAATAGTCAGGAGGTCACTTCTGAATTGATCAATATTCAATTTATGATACTGACGGAAGGTAACAACTTTCTGAATTGGTGTATCCAAAGATGGAAAGTCAACCACACGAGATAATTTTGTGATCACAAATAAAGTGTATTTTTATCCATTTGCCAATTTATCGCACAGTCCATGTTAAAGTAAAATTGTCTACACATCCTAGAAGTTGTAACAATTAATTTACAAAGCAAGAAACTGCTGTTTAACTATGCTGGATCCGGTGACCAGGAAAACACCTTGGATCTTAAAAAGTCTTCTCTGTGTACATGTCATACCACTTGGAACTTTTTGGTGTTTTCACAAACTGGTCCTTCAAAAGTCCAGCAGTTTCAGAGTTTTTCGAAGGGTAGCCCTCAGTGATGGTAATGTTCAGTTTTTCTAGCTTTTACCAAAGCCACTCATCTGCTGGCAGCTTGACAGACACTTTAGCAGTTGGCTTGGTCCTGGAACCGGCAAAGGGGTTGTCATCCAAAGTTGATGAGGAAGTGTCAAAGTCCAGTACCTAGTGCCACCCCATAAACGACCTCACCCCTCTCATGGTTTCCCGCTAGTTGGCTTCCTCAGACAACTCTTGGTCCAGCTCTTTCTGTCTAGGGGTGTCCCTGTCTGAGAGCTCACTCGCCCTATTCTTCACTAATACCAGCAGGGGAGCCTGGCTCACTGCATTGGTCATCTTCTGAGTCCATCTCAGAGTGAGTCCATCTGAGTCCATCTCTTCACCAGCAATAATAATAGGTACAGTCTTCTTGCTGGTGAGGGACTGGTCTACCGGTCTAACTTCTTCACTGCCAGTACCGGTAGGCTGGTAGTGGACCACAGGTCTAGCACCGGGAACCTCAACAGGCTGGGTGGCACCTCTCATCTTCACACCAGGAGCCTCAACAGGCTGGGTGGCTGTCAAGCTGGCAGCAACATCCCTGGTGGCCTGAACAGGACTGGCATCGGTAGTAACAATTTCTGAGGGCTGGGTGACCAGACTGGCAGTCTTCTTACTGGTACCAGCTGCAAGGTAAAAAAATGGCTTCTCACTGGTCACCACATCACTGCCTGTCTTCTGTACAGGTTCTACCAGTACTGCAAAAATCTTCACCAGGATCATTGTCTCTAAACGTGCGAACCTCTGAGACCACTTGTCATCAAGCATCTTCAGATCATCAGAGGTCGGCTTGCTGGCTTTCTTCTTCCTGGCTTCAGGTGAATCTTCAGCCACTTTCTTATTCTTGCCAGCATGAGTCTCTTCAAGGATCCTCCCTCCCCCTACCCTCCCTATGAGCTTCCAGTCTTTAGGATCCACTAGGGTGGGGGTAGCAGTAGATGGAGAGACTTTAACAGTCTTATTGCCGTGTTCCTTTTCCTTCCTGGCTCTGTAGGAAGGGGGGCCAGTTCTTGTTTGTGTTCAGCAGTAAACGCTTTACAGATAGGATAGTCTTTCTTGTGTACACACTAATCTTTGCCTTCCATTTTGTCCCTACATTGTGCACATTGCAAATAGACGGAGAGACATTAACAGTCTTCTTACAATGTTCCTTTTCCTTCCTGGCTCTGTAGGAAGGGGTGGCCAGTTGTTATTTCTGTTCAGCAGTAAACACTTTACAGATAGGATAGTCTTTCTTGTGTACACACTAATCTTTGCCTTCCATTTTGTCCCTACATCGTGCACATTGCAAATAGACGGAGAGACATTAACAGTCTTCTTACAATGTTCCTTTTCCTTCCTGGCTCTGTAGGAAGGGGTGGCCAGTTGTTATTTCTGTTCAGCAGTAAACACTTTACAGATAGGACAGTCTTTCTTGTGTACACACAAATCTTTGCCTACCCCTTTGTCCCTACATCGTGCACATTGCAAATGGCCATCGAAAACTGCCATAATATGGCCACAAGTGTCCTGGGGATGACATAATCTTCACAGAGCACAGCAGTATAAAGTCTTTGTAGAATAAACTTCAAATAAAGTTCAAATTCACAAAATATCTTCAGATCTCTTTACACTTTGACAGCTCTTCAAAAACACGTCTGCATATTCCACGCGCTAAAAGAAAGAGATGTGATGATGTCTGTGGTTTGGCAGGACCAGTCGTGGCGATGGACCAGTATAGCAAATGTCCATTGGGTAGGGTATTAACTTATAAAAATTTAATTTTACTTATTACTTATTGTAAGTTATCAACCAATCACACAGCTCAACAGATATTTGAGTTGAAAATACATAGTTGCAGCCTAAAAAGCATTCAGCATTATAATTATATCCCCAGATGTAAGTCAGGGATATACTGGATTCCAGTCTTTTGCGCTGCTGCTGTGGAAATTTCCTTGTGTACAGAATAACTCAAAAATGGATCAATATAGTTTTTTCTAACTTCCTACACATGTTAATTGTGGCCAGAGGAAGATCCCTATTTTAAGGTGAGCTTAAAATCTCATTATAACTTATGGCCACCTTAAGTGTGAAATGGAACATTGGCCAGTGTGACATATGCATAGCTAGCTGGGAAGCAAAAGGGGTGTGTGTAGTAGATCAGTACACTGTGGATGAATGGAAAGCTGAACTGGCTAAACTTTGTAAGGGAGAGATTTAAACAGAAGTAGTGATGGCCATTTTTTAATACAAAATTTTGACAACTGTTGCATGTACTTTGTACATTTTGTATTTTGTTAAATAATCATTTTACACCAATTGACATGATTCTACAAAGACAGTAGCTTGGCTACTATTCTCTTAATTACTACATTGGGATTGATCTCTAACATGCTAATGTCCAACAGATTGTGGATTGTAATGCTTACTAAACAGAGAGAGAAACCCAGTGACAGGAAAGGAATTCATACAGTGGTTTCATGTAAAGACTGACCCCTACGAAAGACTGTTTTTAGCATTTCCCATGGGTGGTCTTTATACACAGGTTTGACTGTACATGTCCTGTGCAACCTTGCACACATTTGACCTTGAAGCTCTTAATTCAAGGTCATCCAGGGAGTGCCGAAGTAACCGACATAAAGTAACACTTTAAAAGTGCCTATATCTCCCTTATTATTGGTCCTAGAGGTTTGCAATGTGAAACCAACCTATAGGAAATCATGGGCTGCAAATCTTCTGATGTTGTCATATTTGACCTTGGATCCCTCCTTCAAGGTCAAACGAGCATAGCCAAAGTTAAAAGTGCTTATAACTCACTTATTATCGGTCCTAGAGGTTTGGGATGGTAATCCAACATAGAGGAAATCATGGGCTGGGAATCTTCTGGTGTGGTCAGATTTGACTTCCTTCAAGGTCAAACGAGGATAGCCAAACTTAAAACTGCCTGTAGCTCACTTATTATTGGTCCTGGAGGTTTGGGATCGAGCAACATATAGGAAATCATGGGCTGGGAATCTTCTGGTGTGGTCAGATTCGACCTTAGGCCCCTCCTTCAAGGTCAAACGAGGATAGCCAAACTTAACACTGCTTATAACTCGCTTATTATTGGTCATAGAGGTTTGGGATGGTAAACCAACCTATAGGAAATCATGGGCTGGGAATCTTCTGGTGTGGACGGATTTGACCTTGGGCCCCTCCTTCAAGGTCAAATGAGGATAGCCAAAGTTAAAAGTGCTTATAACTCGCTTATTATTGGTCCTAGATTTTGGGATGGTAAACCAACCTATAGGAAATCATGAGCTGGGAATGTTTTGGAGTGGTCGGATTTGACCTTGGGCCCCTCCAAGGTCAAATGAGGATAGACAAACTTAGAAGTGCTTATAACTCACTTATTATTGATCCTAGAGGTTTACAATCTTGCGCTAGGAATCTTCTGATGTTAGATTTGACCTTTGGCCCTTCCTTCAAGGTCAAATGATGGTTCACTGGCTTTGGTGAGTTGTCTTTTCGGTGGATACAAATTTGCATCAGTTCTCCGATCTGTAGGTCTTGTTTGAATATGATTGCATTTACAGTATTTTGTTTAAATAATTATGTTATTCACTTACTTTTGGGTCAGCTATAACATGGTGAATTTGCAGACCTGTAGCTCATTGCATAGCTGAGCAATTTGCAAATTTAATAAGTAAATTAAATTTTTATAAGTTAATACCCTATCCAGTGGACAAATGCTATTCCGGTCGGCGCTTTCTGGAAGGGACCAGGTTCCCCTTGCAGTGTGTTCGTTTAAGTGACCGCCCCTCTCTTTTTTGATGCATCTGTAAAGATCTGCAAAGCATGTTTTAGTTGACCTTGAAGCACATTGCTTTCCTCCAGCCACCATTTCAAGTGACGGTGGAGCGACCTGGGAACTGGTATCACGTTTCCAGTGGAACTTTTTCCATTCTGGAACCCTCCAGTTGTTTTTCAAGTTCCACTGTATGGACCTCATGCGGAGCCGACCTAGGTGGACTTGTTTCTCTGTTGCTGTGAGAAGACCTATGAGGGACATGAACTGCTGGACCGGACACACCAGACCGGACAGTATTGCTTGGATCTTGGCTGTTAAGACCTGCCAACGCTCTAGTGTGGGTCTGACCCTGCCCTCTTTCAGGTGGAACTGGTAACCTACAAAGTTGAAAATCTGTTTTGGGACCAGTTCTGATTTCTCTCTGTTCACCAGCCAGCCTAGCTCTTGACAAAGAGTTACTAAGGTCTGTGTATGCTGGAGACAGGTATGGTGGGACCTGGCTCTCACCAACCAGTCGTCTAGGTACTGGTGGATCCTTATACCTTTTTGTAAGGCCATCAGCTTGACCTCTTTGGCTACCACTGTGAACTCCATTGGTGTTGTGGACAGGCCAAAGGGTAGGGCTTTGAACTGGTAGGACTGACCCTGGACATGAAAACGCATGTACCTCCTGGACTGACTGTAAGTTGGTATGTGGAAGTAAACGTCTTTGAAATCTATGGAGGTAACCCACTCCCCTGCCTGTAGGGAGGTTCTTATTGTCTCTGGTGTCTCCATTTTGAACGACTGTGTTTAGAAAGGGTTTCAAGGTGCTCATGTCCAAGATAGGTCTTCACTGGTTGTTGGGTTTGGGTACCAAAAATAGTCTGCTCTTAAAGCCCAGTGATTTTTGAGTTGCTACCGGTTCTACTGCATTTTTGTTCACCAGCTGGTGCAGGGCCTCCAACAAGTGGAGGTTCTTGTGGGGATTTACATAGTTGCTTATGACAGTTGGTGATCCGGTCAAGTTGGGTCTGAACCGGAAGGGGAGGGTGTAGCCCTCTCAAAGTACTGTTGCTACCTTGGGACTTGCCCCCGGGGCTTCCCATTTTTACCCTACAGCCCTTAAGGGCTGTCGGGGTATTGTTTCCACCCATGGTGTCCGGATGGGCAGTCGGGTGGGTGGGTGGGCGGCGGGAAAAAGTTTGTCCGGGCTGTATCTCAGAAACTGTAAGGTGTAGGAAGTTGATACTTGGTAGGGACATTGGTTAGGAGGTGTAGGTGTGCAACGTCATGGTCTGACCTTGATTTGACCTTGCTGTAGTGACCTTGACCTATAAAATCTTGTCCGGGCTATATCTCGGAAACCGTAAGGTGTAGGAAGTTGATACTTGGTAGGGATATTGGTTAGGGGGTGTAGGTGTGCAACGTCATGGTCTGACCTTGATGATTAAAAATTGACAAAGTAGCTATTACTCACTTAGCTATAGAGATACACTTCTAAACCACTGACCATGTTGTAGCTGTGGAGAAAGTAGCTGAACAACATATTGGAACAAAATATTCTAAATGCAATAGTTTGAGAGTTATAAGTCATATAATTATATTAGATAAAAGTGCAAATACTCCGTCAAAAGTAGGCGAAAGTTCACCAAACCCCAAAAATATTGAGCGTAAAAATTCATTTGGACAAGTAATTTACCAAAAATATGCAACTGTAGTAGTTTCAGAGAAAACTGCATGACACACTCACGTACGCATACACATGGTGCATTTTATAATCTCTCGCCGGCGTGCCGGACGGGAGATAATAAAACCTTAAATTCAGTAGATTTTGTTGTAGGGTCTTTGTCGTTTGACAATAAAGTCAGTAGACAAGTAGAAATAAATGCAGAAATTAATATTTTCTGTCTCTTCTTACCAAACTACACCCTCTAACCCTTAGGGACAAAACACAATTAAATTCCCAAGATGACACTTAACAATTTATTACTATTTTAAAATATCAGTATGTACAAATCTCAGTTATTAAATTAAGTATAGACTATTTTACAGTAGAACATCTATTTGCATATTAATATTCAAGATAAAATGAAAGGAATTATGAAAGCAACAGAAATGTGAAATTTGTAAATGATGGCACCCTGTTATAACTTACGAGAATTTGAATACAAAATTCTTATTTGAGCTTGTTTTAAATATTATGAAGTAAATTTCTCCTGATTAAGGTGTACATCAACACAAGTGCAACTTCTACAAAAATTCACATTAACCATTTATAGTGCTTTTAATAATACAATTTCTAGATGACATAAGTAACCCAAATTTCCACAAAACTGAGAATCTGTAATCAGCAATTAATGAAATTTTTTTATTTTTGTCATTATTATGGCATCACTCTGCGGCGTGAGCGTACGTATCACTTCTCCAAAACTACAAGGCCCAGAGATTAGACCTTGTGCAACATCCTTTTATTCCACATTCTTGTATCCGTACATCATGATTTTGAAGGGGGGGGAATTGTCTGGCTGAATGAAACTTCTAGAGGAGATCAGAGATAAAAGTGACTAAATAAAACTAGTGCTGCAATCTGTGGATTGTAAGGAAAAATTGTGGGTATGTACACATGCATGATTTCTGTTCCACCTGTGACTTCTTATTCAGTGCTTAAAAACATGTAGAAGTTGAGACTTGTAGCAAGTCTACCCAGAGATATGCTGTTTTTTTAAAAGATATCTTATCGATCGAGGATGAAAAATGTTCAAGGCATGCAGATCTGTTTGTTCGTCTGTTTGCTAGAGCCATTACAAGTGAGGTACCCCCCATCCGAAGTGTGATAATTTCAACACTTTATCACAATTTTCTGATTGACTATTGCAGGGATTTTTCTCATATCTTGCATATATCTACTAGACCTCAAGTAGATTCCCTTGTGTGAGTATCAGGCCTGGGTCTTTCTTAATTTTTTTAATGAATTTTTAAAATAAATTTTAATGCATTAAAATCCATGAAATCATGCACCAAATCACTTATAACTTGATGTTATTCAGCCACTTTTTCCATAGCTACAGCATGGTGAATAACTTGGGAGTCTATCCCAATAGCTAAGCGAGTAATAGCTAATTTTTTACTTTTCAGTAACTCCCACAATGAGTAAAATCACTTGTAACTTGAAAACTATTGCATTTAGAGAATTTCGTATAAATATGTTATTCAGCTACATTTGGGTCAGCTATAACATAGTAAAATTTCAGACCTGTAGCTCATTGCATAGCTGAGCAATAGCTATTTTGAGGTTATCACTGTTGAGTAAATTAGTTATAACTTGAAAACTATTGCATTTACAGAAATTTGTATAAATATGTTATTCATTAACTTTTTAGTCAGCAATAACATAGTAAAATTGCAGACCTGTAGCTCATTGTATAGCTGAGTAACAGCTACTTTCATGTTATCACTGTTGAGTAAATTGCTCGTAACTTGAAAACTGTTACATTTAGAGAATTTTGTTAAAAATATGTTATTCATGTACTTTTGAATCAGGTATAACATAGTGAAATTGAAGACCTGTAGCTCATGGGAAAGCTGAGCAATAGCTATTTTCAGGTCCTCACTGTTGAGTAAAACAGTTGTAACATGAAAACTATTGCATTTACAGTATTATGTTTGGATATATTATTCACCTACTTTTCTGTCAGCTATAACATAGTGAACTTGCAGACTTGTAGCTCATTGTATAGCTGAGCAATAGCTACTTTCAGAATATAGCTGTTGAGTAAATCAGTTGTTGCTTGAAAACTATTACATTTAGAGTATTTTGTTTAAAGATGTTATTCTTCTAATTTTTGGTTAGGTAGAACATAGAAAAATTGCAGACCTGTATCTCATTACATAGCTGAGCAACAGCTACTTTGAGGTTCTCACTGCTGTAACTTGAAAACTATTGCATTTAGAGAATTTTATTTGAATATGTTATTCATGTACTTTTGAATCAGCTATAACATAGTAAAATTGCAGACGTGTAACTCATGGCATAGCTGAGCAATTTGCAAATTTAATAAGTAAATTAAATTTTTATAAGTTAATACCCTATCCAATGGACAATTGCTTTACCGGTCGGCGCGACCGGTCCCGCCAAACGCCAGAAAAAGACGTCCTGTATATACTACCGGCAGGACCGGTCACAGAGTGTGCATTCGCCAGGTGGCGCATCGTACTCCATTTCCTGTTTACCTATTGACGTCATAGCATCTTTTTCGTGTCTAATCCTAGTAAGACCCCTAGTAAGCTGATAGCGGGGCCGGTTGGGTGGGCCTTGCCTGTCCATTGGATAGGGTATTAACTTATAAAAATTTAATTTACTTATTAAATTTGCAATTTTATTGCGTTAATACATCCTATCCAATGGACAATTGCTGAATAACTACCGCTTGGTAGGCGGGTAAGCAGCTAGGGACTTATGTGAACTCATAACAACAATTTTAACAGGCCCATTTGACCTAGGGTCAGAGAAACCTGAAAGGTCAGGGTCGGTCACTAACTCACCGGTTAACCGGGAGACTACCGACGTTGCCCCCCCCCCCCTTTCTCTTTCCTTTCAGAGTTGGTCTGAGTTGGAAAGATAGAGAGAGAGAGGGGCTGAGTTCAGTCCCAGAAGAAATAAACTTCCCAAAGGAAGCAAGTCACAGTTTTTTTTTTTTTTTTTTTTTTTTTGAACATATATGTACATTCAACATATTTACATTATGTACATATCTAGCATATTTATAATATGTACATATTTACATATATACACCATCTCCTCACTTCTGGGCCTGGTGGTGCACCTGCTGGGCAGCCACTACAGGTCCCAGATGGAAAAGCTCTGAGTCAGCCCAGGCAACATCCTTCAAATAGAATTGGGTGAAGGTGTTGTGAGATTTCCAGTGGCAGGCTGACAAGATCTGATCTAAGGAGATCCCTGATTGGAAAGCCTTAGAAGCAGCAAAGGCCCTAACATCATGGGCTTTAACCTGATGTAAGGTGAGGGCCTCCAGGTCAGAGAGCTCATAGCACAGAACCACAGTCTGTTTGATCCATGAGGAGATGGTGGCAGGCGAGATGTCTTTATCAAAACCCTTCTTGAAGGAGACAAAGACTAACTCCTTATTCTGCCTGAGGTCTGCAGTCCTGTCCAAGTAGTAACGCAGGGCTCTAACTGGACATAGGGACCTGTCACCCTTGAGTGACCTATCCAGAGATGGTGCCAGGGCTGGGATGACCACTGGTGCCACACTATCTGGACCTTCCTTAGCCAGCTGATTCTTGGATAGGAAGCTGGGTGAAGGGTACAAAGACACCTTAGACCAGTCTGACTGGTGTCTGATGTTCTTATGTAACCAAGCATGGATCTCACTCCTGCGTTTACCTGAACCCAAAGCCAGCAGGAAAACAGTCTTGAAAGTTAAATGTTTCAAGGAGGACTCTTTCAGGGGTTCAAAAGGAGCCTTCGTGAGCTGATGTAAAACCAGTGAAAGGTTCCAGGAGGGGATGCCCCTCCTGCCCTTAGGTCTGTCTCTATGGAAACTATCCAGGAGACGAGTGAGATTCTCATCTTTGCTGACATTAATGGTGGAATTGCCCAGTTTGTCAGCAATGGCTGATCTGTAGCCATCAATAGTGCCTGGTTGTAACTTCTTGTCCTGGAACAAGTGCAGGAGGAAGTCAGCAATGGCCTTCAGAGGTGGTGCCCTGAAGTCCACCTGATTACTGAGGCACCACTTTGTAAAAATGGTCCACTTTGCCTCATAGACAGATCTGGTTGATCTTCTTTGAGGAGCCTCAATTCGTGCTGCCACTGCCTCAGAGAAGCCTTGCTCCTTGATTGCTGAGGCTCTAGGAGCCAGGCATGTAGGTTCAGATTCGACAGGTTCCTGTGAAGGACCTGGTTGAATGGCTGAGACACAAGGTTTGGTATGCTGGGCAGACAGAGTGGGATCTGGCTTGACATTGCTACCAGGTCCCAAAACCAGGGCATGTTGGGCCACCCTGGGGCAATCAGGATTATTCTGTTGCAGGGGTAGTCCTGGAGCTTCTCCACCACTTTGCCCAAGATGGCTGCCGGTGGGAAGGCGTATGGGTCCAGGTACTCCCAGGAGAGACTGAGTGCATCCACTGCCCAAGCCTGGGGGTCTGGCACCGGTGACACAAACTGAGGTAGTTTGTTGTTGAACCTGGTGGCAAACAGGTCCACTTTTGGCTGGTGCCACCTTGCGCATACAGCTTGGAATACTGCTGGATGAAGTGACCACTCTGTTTGAATGGTCTGGCCAAGTCTGGATAGCTTGTCTGCTATCACGTTCAGCCGGCCGGGGATGTGACGTGCCCTGAGGGTTACCTGTTGTCTGGTGCACCAGGACAGGATTCTCCACAGTAGGGCACACAGTGACCCCGACTTCATCCCCCCTTCTTTGTTGATATAGGCAACCACTGTTGTGTTGTCTGTAGCTATCAACACAGTCTTGTTGCAGACCAGGGTTCGAAACTCCTTTAGAGCTAGAAAAACTGCTTTTAGCTCTAAGTGGTTTATGTGCAACTTGCTTTCTGGAAGGGACCAGGTTCCCCTTGCAGTATGGTCGTCCAAGTGAGCGCCCCACCCTTCGTTTGATGCGTCTGTAAAGATCTGCAGAGCATGTTTTAGAGGGTGTAATGGTTGACCTAGTAGCACATTGCCTTCCTCCAGCCACCACCTTAGATGAGGGTGGAGGGACTTGGGGACCGGTATCACCTTTTCCAGTGACTCTGGGACCCTCCAATTGTTTTTCAAGTGCCACTGTATGGGTCTCATGTGGAGTCGCCCTAAGTGGACTTGTTTTTCTGTTGCTGTGAGGAGACCTATGAGGGACATGAATTTCCGGACCGGACAAACCGGATCCGACATCATTGATCTGATTTTGTCTGTCAAGGCCTGCCAACGGTCTTCTGTTGGTCTGACCTTGCCCTCTTTCAGGTCGAACTGGTAACCTACGAAGTTGAAGACCTGTTTGGGTGCCAGTTCTGACTTTTCCTTGTTCACCAGCCACCCTAGTTCCTGACAAAGAGTGACCAGGGTTTGAGTATGCTGGAGACAGGTGTGGAGGGTAGAGGCCCTCACCAGCCAGTCGTCTAGGTACTGGTGGATTCTTATACCCTGTTGTAAGGCCATGAGCTTGACCTCTTTGGCCACCACTGTGAACTCCATGGGTGCTGTGGAAAGACCAAAGGGCAGGGCCTTGAACTGGTAGGAGTGGCCCTGAATGTGAAAACGCATGTACTTCCTGGACTGACTGTGAATTGGAATGTGGAAGTAAGCGTCTTTGAAGTCTATGGATGTGACCCACTCCCCTGCCTGTAGGGAGGTTCTTATTGTCTCTGGGGTCTCCATCTTGAACGACTCTGTGTTTAAAAAGGTGTTCAAAGTGCTCAGGTCCAAGATAGGTCTCCACCGGTTGTTGGGTTTGGGAACCAAAAATAGCCGGTTGTAAAACCCTAGGGAGGTCTGATTTGTTACCGGTTCTACTGCATTCTTGTTGGTTAGCTGAGTCAGTGCCTCCAAAAGGAAGGCCTGTCTTTGGGGGTTTACATATTTGCTGATGACCATTGGTGACCTGGTTAGGTTGGGTCTGAACCGGAAGGGAAGGGTGTAGCCCTCTCTCAGTATTTTGATAACTTTTGGACTCGCACCCAGAGTTTCCCACTTTTCCCAAAACTGTTGAAGTCTTGCCCCTACAGGAAGATTTGTGACAACAGTTTGGACATTTGTGACAATATTTACAAAACTCAAGTGACCTACACAGGAAACATCTTTCACATGGTTTATTTCTCTGATAGATTGACAATAAGCGGGGTTTACACCTTTCTTTTGCGGTGACCCGCTGACAAAAGGAACACTTGCAACAAAAGAGTTTACATGTGGAAACACAGTCTCGCTCTTGTGTATCACTGGAGGTGGTGGGTTCAAGCCCTCCATCTTGTCGGATACATTTACAGAGTTCAGCAATCCGACCACATTTGCAAAACAGTGATTGTCATTTATGCTTTTTAAAACCTCTGGCCGGCTTCTGGCTGAAGTTTGAGGCTTTACCACCCCCTTTCTGAGCAGTTTGCCGGTCTCTAATCTGCTTCCATGCCGGAGTAGTGGGCTTCCGGTCCGGCTGGTGAGGGGTTCGGTTGGAGGAGACGTATGGATGAAAACGTCCAGGTTTCCTTGGTGTGGTACCAGCAGAACGCCTCTCTTCACTACGTAAGATTTCCTCTTCAGCTTTGACCAGTAAGCTGTCCGGGAAGAGTGATAGTTGGTGAACTGGAGACGTACGTAAGGCAGACAAGGTGTCCGGTTTAATGCCACCCCTTATGAACTCTAAATAACTGTCTCGACGTGCCAGGGTGAGATTAGCCATGCTGATAAAGACTCCCTCTGATAAATCCTGCATGGTACGCTGCATAGCCTGTGAAATTGACCGGTTAAACGTAACCAGATATTCCAGTTCTTCAACAGCTTGTTGCTGTTTCTCAGCACTTTTGCCCTTTGAGGAATCGAACCTCAGGGACTTTAACTGGGTGACCATGGAGTCCTGTACTTTGGTGAGGCATCTAGAGAGGCCAGCAGCGTGATTACACATCACTGATTGTTCTCTGAATGATCTCTCCCACCTTCTAAGGGTGTCCTGGCTGAAGGTCCTGGAAGCTGGGGCAGAAGGTAAACTGCGCCTTGCAACTCTAGAAAACATACTGTTAAGCTTTGCCGGTTCCGGAGACCAGTCACCAACAGCCTGGTTAGACGCATCCTTCTTAACAGCTTGCATGTCGTACCACTTGGAAGTACGGGGTGTCTTGACAAATTGATCACGCAGCAGTCCACTGGTTTCAGTATTCCTAGAAGGATAACCTTCAGCAATAGTCACATTTAGTTTCTCCAGCTTCTTACAAAGCCATTCATCCACCGGCAATTTTACTGACACTTTACCGGTAGTCTTCACTCTAGAACCGGCAAAGGGATTGTCATCCATAGATGCAGCTGAGGTGTCATAATCCGGGATTTGATGCCAGCCCATGAAACTCCTCACCCCTCTCAATGTTTCCCGGTAATTAGCATCTTCAGAAAGATCCTGGTCAGTGTTAGATTCCGGTACATCACCCTGGTAGTGAACACTAGCCGGTGAAGCCGGTTCCGCATCCACCTCAGCCTCACTGTCAGATTCCCTAGCAACCTCAGAATTCTGGCCAATGGGAGGCGACTGGTTAGACAGCGTAGTTTCATAACCGGAAGGCAGAACCTCAGGACCCGCACCGGGAGCCTGTGGAGGCTGGGTGGCAGTCCCTGCACCGGGAACCAGTAAAGGTTGGGTGGCAACAGTCTCAGAGGTACCGGGGCCCTGAACAGGGTGGGTAGCACTCTTAGTCACTTCCTTCACAGCTTGTGTACCGGGAACCCCCAGAGGAGGTTGGGTAGCCGTCAACTGCGTAGCCACGTCACTAGTGCCCTCAGAAAACATAACACTTGTAGAAGCACCCGGATCAAAGAAGGGGTGTTCTCTGGGCACCACAGAAGCAGAATTCACCGGTCTCACAGGGACAGCAAATGACTGGTTAATCAGCATTGCTTCCAGACGGGAAAATCTCTCACTCCACTTGTCATCAAGGGACTTGAGGTCATCTGAAGTGGGCTTACTGCTGTGCTTCCGTTTACTAGACCTTGGGGAGCCATCAGAACGCTTCTTCTTCTGCTTGGGTGTAGAATCAACAGGAGACTGCGTCCCTGAGTTGACTGGACCCAGCAGTGAAACCTCAGACGGATCAACAAGCTTGGGAGACGTACTTGTCAAATCTTCAGATTTCTTCTGGCTGGAGCGTTCTTTCCGTTCCTTGTAGGTGGGGGTTGCTAACTGGTGAATCTGAGCAGGCGTAAACGCCTTACAGATACTACAAGGCAACTTCTTCACACACGGGTCGTCTCCCACCCCCTTGTCACGACAACGCGCGCATTTCTTATGGTTGTCGAAAAGGGCCATAACGTGCCCGCAAGAACCTCGTTTCTGTCCAGGAGACGACATAATGATCAGTAACGTTGTAGAATTACTCCGTACTAATAAAAAACAAGAAACTTGGAAGAGTTCGTTGTAAAACTTCAAAAACGTATCTCTGAAGAAAATCTTCTGCACACTCTTTCGCGCCAAACGAAAAAGATGCTATGACGTCAATAGGTAAACAGGAAATGGAGTACGATGCGCCACCTGGCGAATGCACACTCTGTGACCGGTCCTGCCGGTAGTATATACAGGACGTCTTTTTCTGGCGTTTGGCGGGACCGGTCGCGCCGACCGGTAAAGCAATTGTCCATTGGATAGGATGTATTAACGCAATAAAAAGCTGTTTTCAGGTTGTCACTATTGAGTAAATCAGTTGTAACTTGAAAACTATTGCATTTAGAGAATGTTGTTTAAATATGTTATGCACCTACTTACGGGTCACCTATAACATAGTGAAATTGCAGGCCTGTAGCTACATTCAGGTTTTCACTGTTGAGTAAATCAATTGTAACTTGAAAGCTGTTGCATTTAGAGAATTTTCTTTAAATAAGTTTTTTATTGTGTAAAATACCCTTACCTTATTCACCTTCTTTTGGGTCAGCTATAACATAGTAAAATCACTGACCTGTAGCTCATTGCATAGCTGAGTTAAACTGCTTTAAGATTCTTACTGATGAATAAATCAGTTGTAACATGAAAACTATTGCATTTACAGTATTCTCTTTGAATATGTTTTTCACCTACTTTTTACATCTTAACGGTTAACTTTGTACTTTACTTCTGAATGCCATTTGCAGGGCATAACTTTTGTGTCCTTTTCTTCTTTCATTTCTACTCTGAAACTCAAAACACACAGTCAGCTGACACAGAGCCTGTTCACGGGCACTGATTGCTTGTTTTATTTCTTTCATCACTTTGGCTATCATTGGTTGTTAAGTATTATGTTTACCAGAAATCCAATGCAGACATGATTCTAATTCTGTGTTTCAGTTTTGTTTCAAGTTGAAACAAATGAGATACTACCTCACCAAGCACTATCTTAATGGGAAACGATATAAAACACATTCAAGTGTGGCATCATATGAATTATCTCCAAAATCACAAAATTGTTAAAACCAATTTTTGGGGTTTTCCTTGGTGACTGATTTCAGTCTTCCAGCATTGAATGTGTGAAGAAATGAGTTGATGAATTGGAGGTCATTTTTAGGGCTTTATCATCCCTAATGAAGAGAGACCTTCCTTATTTGGACAGTGTGAATGTCGCTATGTATTTTGTATGACCAATGAAGGGATCGTCCACTCAACATAGGCAAGACAGATGGGCTCACATTCATTTGAAAATAATGTCACTTTTTTCTTACAAAACTGGTTTATATTAAGTTTTTTACATCTCTTTGCGACAGTTGTTGTGTAATTTTAATGCCTGCAAGTGACCTCACTTTTAAATACCTCGTGGCACATCCCAGTAGGCTGACCACTGCAAAACAGGAAACTTAAGATGATGAAATACTTGCTCTTATGTCAATACATCCTATTCTTTTAAACAGCTGATGGAAAGAAGGGACCTACACTTTCTTATCGGCTAACCTTATGCTACTGCTAACCACTACAACCTCCCTTCAAATGTGCAACCTCCCCCCACCATTCATGAAGTATTACAATCAACAATGTTTCTGACAGTTTGAATACATGAAATGTTTAAAAAAAACAGAAGTTTTAGATCCCCATACCTGATCATGCAACACGGTGAGCCCTGCTGAGCCACATTTCAAGGGAACAGAAAAACTTTCATATTTTTAAATGTAAAATACATTTTTATGAAGAAAAATGTAATATACCTACCATATGAAAACAGCAAATCACCCTCCCGCTTTTTAAAAGACCTTTTTCCAGCATTTATAAAGAATGACCTATTTCTGTATTGCTGCGCATGGCAGAGTGAATTAGGTCACCAGGGGTCAAAGGGTAGCAAGTACATAGGTTTAAAGAGGGTCTCCCCTCATAGTTTAAATTCTATGTCCAGTGTACGTGGCGGTCACAGGACGCCAAGCCAAGCTTAATCCAAGTGTTTTCATATGGTAGGGTATATTACATTTTTATGAAATAAAAACCTTTATTTAACCCATATTCATCAAAGGTCTTATCCACTTCTTTGGCTTAACTCTGCTATATTTGTAAGAGAAAAGTCTAAAATGTTGTTAAACCCTTTTATGATTACTGTTCCAGGATTTTGGACCACAGGATAAATTCTCACTGAGAAAAATATCCTCCAAGAATCCGATTTTGTTTCTTTTCAGGAAGAGTGGTTACTTTAAAGGGTTTTACTTAGTTTGACTGCTTTTAACAAAGCAAGAAAAAAATATAAACGATATTTAACAATAATAATAACAATAGAATTATGTGCATATACAATTACAATTGATATTGATTAATGATTTTTGTTTTTATTAAAAGCAACAAAAGTATCGTGCTAAACAAAAGAATAACAAAGGTCTGCAAATATTCATAACAACTTTTACAAATTAACAAACTGAAGAAAAACGAGTCCATAAACGTCTGTAAAATTTTGAAATGAGAGTCAGTGAGGCGAAATCATACACAGCATATAAAGATTTGAATAGCACATTTTCCAATTTCTCATTTTTTTCTGTTGAAATACATAAAGCACTTAATAAGTATATTACCTGGTAATGCATGAAAGAAATAAATGGTTAAATTAACACTAACCAAAATGGACACTCCCGTGTGTGTGATCCATAATTAGCCATGCACAGATTTTTTTAAAAGAAAGTCTCCATACATTAGCTACACCTGATGTGGGCTTTTCTAAACAGGCGTCCCAATGTTTTTGTCAGTATGTGTTGAACATTGCAGCCTGCAGTTTGTGTCGGCAGATTGCAAGTATGGAAACACAGATTTAAATGTGGTCGTACACATATTTACAACGTTATTTTTAGAAAGTAAGTCCAAAACTTGGGATTTTTTTATCGCTTTCAACAACTGAAATCATATGAGGCTTTCAATAAATCCCACTGTTGTCAAAGAGATGGATTCAAACCCACTACTACAGAGTTGACAGCAAAGTGATTGTGCAAAACATGTTGACTTAGTGGATTACTAAAGTTACTAATTTTAGCAAATAGATTGTTCACAAGACATTGCTACATTGCTGATAGTACATATTAAGAAAGAACTGACAAACTGATATTTGTGCACTTGAATAAATGGAAAAGAAAAGTAAAGGTACAGCCATCACTCTGTTCAAACTGTTTGAATCTTGAATAAATATAAACTTTGTTTACACAATGAAATAGCTGTATACGCACTGAAGTGAAAAAGGACAAGCATATGCATGACATTTTCTTATGAGCTGAGGGGCAAATGCACTTCAAACAGTGGTCAAAGTATATGCAAGCCTGAAAACTTATAGACTATAAATATATACAGATTTAGCACATACAAACTCTTGTTTTAACAGACAAGCCTCTTTTGCAAGTGATTATTCTCTACATACATTTCTAACAAGTGATGCAGAATGAAGAATTGAGACCATTAGATCAGCAAATCCAGGACAATATCAAAAGCAACTAATTAGACTGATAGGATGTCGATTCGACCAGTAAGCTAATGTACAAAATTAACAACCACTTTACAAATGAAAAATACAGCATGTTTCTTATAGGCTCCATATCACAGGGATAGTTTATTTAAATCATCCAGAAGACTTTTAAATTCGGGGAATCTGAAATTTATTGTTTACTTTTAACACTGTCAATATTGTTCAATACATGTTTTTGTCAGGCCGGTTGCATCAAGTAGCAATAGATTGTTACGCCAGTACAAAACTATCCTATTTCCAGGACATCAAAAATGTTTTGTTCTGATTTTGTACAAATTGAATAGGCTCGCAAAGCAGTAGTTTAATTAATGCAAACAAAATACTGAAGATATCTGTACATTGACGCTAATATGAAAGTGAAAAAAAAATGCAATAAATACATGATAAAAGGTCACAGCGATAATTTCCTTAGAGTAACTGTCAGTTTCTAACAAACACAACAATATAATGTGCTGACAATCAAGATTGCAAATTTAATAAGTAAATTAAATTTTTATAAGTTAATACCCTATCCGATGGACAATAGCTTATCCGGTCGGCGCGGACCGGCCCGCCAAACGTCAGAAAAAGACGTCCTGTGTCTCCACCGGCTAGGCCAGCCCAGTACTGTGCACTCGCCAGATGGCGTGTCGTACTTCCTTCCTGTCTGGACAGAGTGACGTCATAGCATCTTTTTCGTTGTTTAAACTTATTAGACCCCTAGTGAACTGATAGCGGGGTCGGTGGGAGGGCCTTGTGTGTCCATTGGATAGGGTATTAACTTATAAAAATTTAATTTACTTATTAAATTTGCAATTTTATTGCGTTAATACATCCTATCCAATGGACAATAGCTGAATAACTACCGCTTGGTTGGCGGGTAAGTTACTAGGGATCAAATTGAACTCATACTCAGCAGTGAAGATAGGTACCTTGTAAGCCTGGGCAGACCTTGAGGTCGGTAACGCATAAAGGCTGTGGTCGAATATCATCATCCGGTTATGGGGGTTGAACCGTCCGAAACGACCTTGATACCGTACCCCCCCCCCCCTTTTTATTTTATCAGACCTACTCTGAGGTAAGGGAGGAGAGGGATGAGTTCAGTCCCAAAGGCAAGTCTCCCGAAGGAAGCACATCTGAGATGATTTTTTTTTTTTTTGTATTATTCTTAACTATATTTACAAATGTACACATCTCCTCTAGGTAGTGGTCTGTTGGTGGATCTGTTGGGCAGCCACCACAGGACCAAGATGAAAAAGCTCTGCATCAGCCCAAGCCACATCCTTCAAGTAGAACTGCGTGAAGGTATTGTGAGATTTCCAGTGGCAGGCTGACAAGATCTGATCTAAGGAAACTCCCGATTGGAAAGCCTTAGAAGCCTTTCTTGAAGGAAACAAAGACCAATTCTTTACCCTGTCTGATGTCCTGTCCAGATAGTAGCGTAAGGCTCTGATCGGACAAAGAGACCTGTCAGATTTGAGGGATCTGTCCAGGGTAGGAGCCAGGGCTGGTATGACCACTGGGGCTACACTCTCTGGGCCCTCTTTGGCCAGCTGATTCTTGGAAAGGAAGCTGGGAGATGGAACTAGGGACACCTTAGACCAATCGGATTGGTGTCTGATGTTCTTGTGCTGCCATGCATGGATCTCACTCCTTCTTTTACCCGAACCCAGGGCCAAAAGGAAGATAGTCTTGAAGGTCAAATGCTTCAGAGATGCCTCCCTAAGAGGTTCGAAGGGAGCCTTTGTTAGCTGGTGCAGTACCAGGGAAAGGTTCCAGGAGGGTACTCCCCTCCGCCCTTTGGGTCTATCTCTGTGGAAACTGTCCAAGATACGGGTGAGATTACCATCTTTGCTGATATTAACTGTTGTATCACCTAGGTTATCAGCAATGGCAGACCTGTAGCCATCAATGGTACTGGGCTGCAGTTTCTTGTCCTCAAAGAGGTACATTAGGAAGTCAGCCACAGACTTTACAGGTGGTGACCTGAAGTCCACCTGATTAGTGACGCACCACTTTTTAAAAATGGTCCACTTTGCCTCATAGACTGATCTGGTTGATTTTCTTTGAGGAGCCTCAATTCTTGCTACCACTGCCTCAGAGAAGCCCTGCTCTTTGATTTTTGTGGCTCTAGGAGCCAGGCATGGAGATTTAGATTTGTCAGATTTCTGTGAGGGATCTGATTGAAGGGCTGTGTCAGCAGATTGGGCAGGTTGGGCAGGCTGAGAGGGACCTGGCTGGACATGGTCACCAAGTCCCAAAACCAAGGCATGTTGGGCCACCCCGGAGCAATCAGAATGAGTCTCTTGCAAGGGGAGTCCAGCAGCTTCTCCACCACTTTGCCCAATATGGCGGTCGGTGGGAAGGCGTATGCGTCCAGATCCTCCCATGGCAGAGTGAGTGCATCCACTGCTACAGCCAGGGTGTCCGGTACTGGAGAGGCAAACAGAGGTAGCTTATGGTTGAACCTCGTGGCAAATAGGTCTATCTGAGGCCGGTGCCATTTGCTGCATAATCTTTGAAAAACGTCTGGAAGGAGGGACCATTCTGTTTGGATGGTCTGATTCAGCCTGGATAGCTTGTCTGCTATCACATTTAGTCGGCCAGGGATATGTCGGGCTTTTAGAGTCACTTGTCGCTGGGAACACCAGGCCAAGATTCTCCACAGTAGGGCACACAGCCGGCCCGACTTCATGCCTCCTTCTTTGTTTATGTAAGCCACTACTGTGGTATTGTCTGTGGCCACTAGGACTATTTTGTTGGTGCATAGGTCTTGGAACTCTTTCAAGGCCAAAAGGACTGCTTTCAGTTCCAGGTAATTTATGTGCAGCTTGCTTTCCGGCACTGACCAGGACCCCCTTGCAGTGAGCTCGTTTAAGTGAGCGCCCCACCCTTCTTTTGATGCATCTGTAAAAATTTGCAGGGCATGCTTTATGGGGTGTAATGGTTGACCTTGGAGCACATTGCTTTCTTCTAGCCACCATTGTAAGTGTGGGTGCAGGGATCTGGGTAGAGGAATGACCTTCTCTAGAGATTCCGGTACCCTCCAATTGTTCTTGAGATGCCACTGTATGGGTCTCATGTGCAACCGGCCTAGGTGAACTTGTTTCTCTGTGGTTGTTAACAGACCTATCAAGGACATGAACTGTCGGACCGGACAGGCCGGTAGTAACAGCAGTGTTTGTATTTTTCCTTGAAGACTTTGCCACCGGTCCGGTGTCGGTCTGACCCGGCCGGACCTGAGGTCGAACTGGTAGCCTACAAAGTTGAAGACTTGTTTGGGCTCCAGTTCTGATTTTTCTAAGTTCACCAGCCAGCCCAGATCCTGGCACATCTTGACCAGAATTTGGGTGTGATGGAGACAGGTTTGGTGGGATCTGGCTCTGACCAACCAGTCGTCTAGGTACTGGTGGATCCTTGTACCCTTGTGTGAGGCCATCAGTTTCACCTCTTTGACCACTACCGTAAATTCCATGGGAGCTGTGGACAGACCAAAGGGTAGTGCCTTGAATTGGTAAGTCCGGCCCTGGATATGAAATCTGAGGTATTTCCTGGATTGCTCCTGTATTGGTATGTGGAAGTAGGCATCTTTGAAGTCTACTGAGGTGACCCACTCCCCTTGTTGGAGGGATGTTCTGATGGTTTCCGGTGTTTCCATTTTGAATTTCTCCACTTTGAGGAAGAGGTTTAGTTTGCTCAAATCCAAAATGGGCCTCCATTTGTTGTTGGGTTGGGGAACTAGAAAAAGTCTGTTGAAAAACCCCAGGGAGGTTGGATTTTGAACCAGCTCTATTGCATTTTTGTCTATAAGCTGATGCAATGCCTCCAACAGGTAGCTGTTCCTGTGGGGATTGGCATAACAACTTATGACTGTCGGAAATCTTGTGAGTTTGGGTCGGTTCCGGAAGGGGAGGGTATAACCTTCCCTCAAATTTTGGATTGTTTTGGGTCCGGCTCCCAGATCTAGCCAAGTTTCCCAAAAGTTTTGAAGTCTGGACCCTACAGGAAGACTTTGGGCAACATTTGGTACATCGGAGACAGAAGTGGCAAGAGACAATTGAGTGACACACAAAGCACTTTTCACAGATTTTAATTTGTAATCTTTGGTAATACAAACTGCTGGCCCGGGACTTAAATCTTTCTTTTGCGATTGCCCGGGCGCAGTAGTGTCAGAATGAGCAACATGAACTTTTACATTTAAAAAGTCTCTTGTCTGTTGGTGATGTGAGCTCCCAGCCAGCAGTCGTATAGGGAGCTTGTTTAAACTTTAACTGTCATTTGTACGACTGCTGGCCTTTGGCAGGTCTTGAGGAGTAAGAGGTAGTATGACCCTTGCCTTTCCTGTACTGCTTCTTCCCAATAGTTTTCCTGGCAGGTTTTTCTTGTCTTGAATCCTTATTGTTTCCGGACTTCTTCTCTACACGTTCATAAGGGTGATAACGACCCTTGTTGTGTCCGGAAGCAGAGTGGCTTTTAGCTTCAAACTGGGCTATCTCCTCTTCGGCCCGCTTTATTGTGGTATCAGGGAAGAGGGTGGAGATGTGAAGAGGTGCCGTTCGCAGAGCTGTGAGAGTGTCCTGTTTTATTCCAGTTCTGAGATGGCTGAGGTACGCATCCCGGCGGACTAAAGTTAAATTTCCCATGGTGATGAATACGAATTCGGACAAATGTTCCATGGACTTTGCTGCCGCCTGAGAGATGCTGGCATTGAAGTCCAATAAATATTGTAACTCTTCAACAGCCGGTGACACTTTAGCTGAACCTTTGCCCTTCTGACTTCAAAACCTTGAGTTGGTCTTTCATGCTCTGCTGGACCTTAACCAGGCAGCGATTAAAGCTAGCACTCTGATTGCATACAATAGATGCCTCTCTGGCCGACCTTTCCCACCTTCTTAAAGTTTCTTGTGAAATTCTGCGGGAAGCAGGAGGGGTAGAGCCAAGCCCCGTATACCTTGCTATGCGGCTGTAGCTGCTGTTTAGTTTCACTGCGTCGGTGTGCCATGTTGAAACTTTAGAGGGTTCTGTTTTCTGGTCGGTATGTAGTCCGTACCACTTAGCCTGAGAGCGTGGTGGCCTGAGAAAAACGTCCTTGGCCAGACCTCCGGCTTCAGAACCTCTGGAAGGGTAACCTTCTGACAGACTTAAGTTGAGCTTGGAGAGTTTTTTGCACAGCCATTCTTCTGTGGGCATTTTGACAGAGACTTTACCCGGAGTAACAGTTTTGGGCCCAGCAAAAGGGTTATCTTCGGCTGTAGTAGCAGAACTGTCAACTTCAGGGATATGGGTCCAGCCCATATAAGAGCGAATACCCTGCATAGTGTCCCGGTAAGTCTGCTCTTCTGATACTGGCTGATCTTGATCCATAGCAGAGAGCTCCGGATCTTCAGATAGCTCTCCTTCCTCAGCATACAAGTCAAGGGGGGGTCCATCCGACAGATCACTACCGGCCTCTGATGAAAAACTTGAGACACTGTCTTGACGAGATCTATGTAGAACTGGTGACGCAGAATCTGCTGTGTCAGACAGAGTAGGCCGGTCGGTGAAGGCAGGTCGGTGAGAGCTCTGGTGGGAAGACGGGTCGGAGATAGTATCCGGTGGAAGATTTGGTCGGTCAGTCTTGGTTTGACTGGCAGGCTGGTGCGTAAGAGCAGAGGAGCCTTTTGAAGAAGCAGGTCGGCTGGTTTTAGTTTGACTGGCCGGCTGATGCTTAGTAGCAGAGGAGCCCGTACCAGGAAACTTGGTCGTTGTTGAAGACTGTTGACTGATCATTGCTTTACTGGTCGGCTGATGCCTTTCGGCAGAGGAGCCAGTTCCAGGAAGCGTAGCTGAAGAGGAAGGTCGGATGAAGGGTTCAGAAGAGTGAGTAACAGAAGCTGGAGGTGAATGAGCCGGTGTGACTTTCACGTCAGCAGAGAACTTAGGTTCCATATTTCTGGCCAAGAGAAGGGCCTCCAGCCGGTTGAACCGTTCCGACCATTTAGAGTCTAATGTGGCTAACTTGTCGTCCGTAGAACCCTGAGAAGCTTTAGATGTAGAAGCAGAGGGAGATTTTTCCCGTTTAGCAATCTTCTTTGTGTCCTTTTTGGTTTTCTTGTCTGGTGGGGGCTCAGTAGGTGAAATAGCTTGTTTTTCTACAGGCCCAATAACGGACACATTTGAAGGATCTACAAGTTCCTCACTGTCTTTGGCTGGAGTTGCTTCCAGTTTTTTCGCTTCTCTCTTTTCTTTTTTAATTCGATATGAGGGAGTGACAAGCTGAAGGCGCTGTTCTTCAGAGAAGGTGTTGCAAATCTTACAATCCGTGGACTGGGGATTTTTAACACAGTCATCAGACCCCTTACCCTTCTCGCGACATCTTGCACAAAAAGCATGTGAGTCAAAGTTCGCCATTGCGTGGCCACAACTCCCTCTACGTTGTCCTGGGGATGACATGATAGTTCTAGAAGGTGATAACAAATAAAACTGAAAATAATAAGAAATTCTAACATAAACGCTGATAATTCTTCGCTGAATAAAATTCCAAGTGCACAGTCATGCGCCAAACGAAAAAGATGCTATGACGTCACTCTGTCTAGACAGGAAGGAAGTACGACACGCCATCTGCCGAGTGCACAGTACTGGGCCGGCCTAGCCGGTGGAGACACAGGACGTCTTTTTCTGACGTTTGGCGGGCCGGTCCGCGCCGACCGGATAAGCTGTTGTCCATTGGATAGGATGTATTAACGCAATAAAATGGGTGGTTGGAATATTTTGAATTTAGGTAATTGGTTCAAATACCACGATACGAGCACAACCAAGCCCTATTAAAAGTAGTGTAGCGACAATAAAGTTTCACAGAACTATACAAATGAGTAAAGAACACGCACTATAATTACATATATATATAACTGTGCCTCCAGTGGTGAAAGCAGGTCATTCTAAGACTATACATAATATTTAATTTTATAGTCTAGGAAAGAGATCACATATCACTTTTTCCATATCAACTGATATGGCTTTCTGAATTTCAATGTCAATATGAAAAGGCAAATCGAGTTTGAGATCGACACTGAAATTAGATTCCTATATAATATAGTCATGTGTGAGTGAACTGACTTATATAAAGAAATCATAAGTCTACTGAGACCTAAATAACCTCCTATAAAGTTTTCTTCTACAGATATTTCAACAACATCACTGTTCTCAAGTCATCAGCCAAGGCAGATTACTCAATGCAGATCCCATAAAGTGAACAAATTGGCCCAAAAATGGCATAAAATAATGGACAATCACAAAGTAAAAAGTACCTACATACTCCTGCGTAAAAACAGTATCCTGGTATCAAAATGTTTCCTTGGATACATACTAAGCACATTTGGTGAAAGATTCACCAAAATTTTTAATATACAGATACTTGGAAACACTAGACATACAGGGATTTTGTAGCCAGATGATCTATTCTGAGGGTGGAGGAAAATAATTGAGGTTATTTTAAGCATAAAATATGTTGCAGAAAATATGAAATTTTGTGAGCCTTCAAATTCGTGTTTGACTTCATTTAGTACCAAGAAATTTGGTGCAATATTTTGTAATTACCTTGTTTTCCCAAATAAACTGCTTTACAATATTCTTGAAACACTTTAAAATTCCTTTACTTTCAAGCATTTGATCTTAAAAATAAATTAGACAGGATGTCCCAATAGCTTATTTTATATTAAAATTTTGCTCATTCTTTGGCAGAATCTAGCTTTTGTCTGACAGCTGACTTTGATCTCAAACCCTGGGGTCAGTGATCAGTGGTAAGGAAACACTGGCTTCTCAATTGTATACATAAACATTTTCTCTACTTTTCACTGGTATACACAAGGTCCATTCCTTTGTATAAAGGCCAAATAGACCTTTGCACCAGAAAAATATATGTACAGTCGGTTCAGATTCTTAAATCTGAAAACAAGTGTCATTTCCAATTTGAGTCTCTCAGCATCTCTGATAAACTGAGTTATGCTGCTTTATCACTGGTTTTAGAATTTTCAAATTCTATGTTTGAGTCACTTTTCAGTAAGTACCACCTGCTGTACAAGTCACAAATCTTTGCACAAATGTTCTTCCACCATTGCAGTGGTTGAGATTTGATACACTTGTACTGCATGTCGATTTGGCATTGCCTTCAGTTTGTGCAAACGAGATTAGTGGTTTACTATATGGTTTACTATCATGTGCATCCTGTTAGAACATCAGGATTTGAGTTTTGTAAATATTTGTTACACAATCTGGGTATATCATTAACTTCTGTACCTTTCTACAGTGGAAAGCAAGAAGTTCTGTTCAACCATTTCTCAGCTTTGTGTCAATACCTTGAGTTAAGTGCTGATATTTTTAGTAATCTCAGTCAAAAGCCACAATCCTTCAACCTTGTCACACAGTGAATTTTTTAATCCTTTCACACAAGGTTCTTCTTAGAATGTCATCATCATTTTACCCATCATTCATGAAGCAACTACCTTGGCATAAAAAAATTTAAGTCGTTTTAATTTTAACTAAGCTCATAGTGCACACATGTATGTCATTTTCAGGGCTCTATGCAGGAATCATAATGCACACAAGCAACACTTGAGAAGTAGAACTTCACACATCATGAAGAAGGGCCTGCCCTTATGGCCCAGGTGGGCTTAGGGTATTTTTCATCCAATTTTGGCCCAGCGTAAGAATTTGAGCACTTCTTTTGCAGGCACATTGCGGGTGTGAGCTTTGAGACGAAGGTTTCTATCATCTGTTAAAAGCACCACTTCCCTGTACAGGCAAATGGGCTCATCTGGAATACAAAAATTTACTGTAAAGTTGAACTACTAGGGCCGTCACGACTAGCCGACTATTCAATGACAGAATTGCAAATTTAATAAGTAAATTAAATTTTTATAAGTTAATACCCTATCCAATGGACAATTGCTTTACCGGTCGGCGCGACCGGTCCCGCCAAACGTCAGAAAAAGACGTCCTGTATATACTACCGGCAGGACCGGTCACAGAGTGTGCATTCGCCAGGTGGCGCATCGTACTTCATTTCCTGTTTACCTATTGACGTCATAGCATCTTTTTCGTGTCCAATCCTAGTAAGACCCCTAGTAAGCTGATAGCGGGGCCGGTTGGGTGGGCCTTGCCTGTCCATTGGATAGGGTATTAACTTATAAAAATTTAATTTACTTATTAAATTTGCAATTTTATTGCGTTAATACATCCTATCCAATGGACAATTGCTGAATAACTACCGCTTGGTAGGTGGGTAAGCAGCTAGGGACTTATGTGAACTCATAACAACAAATTTGAACAGGCCCATTTGACCTAGGGTCAGAGAACCCTGGAAGGTCAGGGTCGGCCACTAACTCACCGGTTAACCGGGAGCCTATCGACGTTGCCCCCCCCTTTTTCTTTCCTTCCAGAGATGGTCTGAGAAGGGAAAGACAGAGAGAGAGGGGCTGAGTTCAGTCCCAGAAGAAATAAACTTCCCAAAGGAAGCAAGTCACAGTTTTTTTGTTTTTTTTTGTTTTTTTTGAAAATATATGTACACTCAACATATTTACACTATGTACATATCTAACCTATTTACAATATGTACATATTTACATATATACAACATCCCCTCACTTCTGGGCCTGGTGGTGCACCTGCTGGGCAGCCACTACAGGTCCCAGGTGGAAAAGCTCTGAGTCAGCCCAGGCAACATCCTTCAAATAGAATTGGGTGAAGGTGTTGTGAGATTTCCAGTGGCAGGCTGACAATATCTGGTCTAAGGAGATCCCTGATTGGAAGGCCTTAGAAGCAGCAAAGGCCCTAACATCATGGGCTTTAACCTGATGTAAGGTGAGGGCCTCCTGGTCAGAGAGCTCATAGCACAGAACCACAGTCTGTTTGATCCATGAGGAGATGGTGGCAGGTGAGATGTCTTTATCAAAACCCTTCTTGAAGGAGACAAAGACTAACTCCTTATTCTGCCTGAGGTCTGCAGTCCTGTCCAAGTAGTAGCGCAGGGCTCTAACTGGACATAGGGACCTGTCACCCTTGAGTGACCTATCCAGAGATGGTGCCAGGGCTGGGATGACCACTGGCGCCACACTATCTGGACCTTCCTTAGCAGAGCATGTTTTAGAGGGTGTAATGGTTGACCTAGTAGCACATTGCTTTCCTCCAGCCACCACCTTAGATGAAGGTGGAGGGACTTGGGGACCGGGATCACCTTTTCCAGTGACTCTGGGACCCTCCAATTGTTTTTCAAGTGCCACTGTATGGGTCTCATGTGGAGTCGCCCTAAGTGGACTTGTTTTTCTGTTGCTGTGAGGAGACCTATGAGGGACATGAATTTCCGGACCGGACATACCGGATCCGACATCATTGATTTGATCTTGTCTGTCAAGGCCTGCCAACGTTCTTCTGTTGGTCTGACCTTGCCCTCTTTCAGGTCGAACTGGTAACCTACGAAGTTGAAGACCTGTTTGGGTGCCAGTTCTGACTTTTCCTTGTTCACCAGCCACCCTAGCTCCTGACAAAGTGTGACCAGGGTTTGAGTATGCTGGAGACAGGTGTGGAGGGTAGAGGCTCTCACCAGCCAGTCGTCTAGGTACTGGTGGATTCTTATACCCTGTCGTAAGGCCATGAGCTTGACCTCTTTGGCCACCACTGTGAACTCCATGGGTGCTGTGGAAAGACCAAAGGGCAGGGCCTTGAACTGGTAGGATTGGCCCTGAATGTGAAAACGCATGTACTTCCTGGACTGACTGTGAATTGGAATGTGGAAGTATGCGTCTTTGAAGTCTATTGAGGTGACCCACTCCCCTACCTGTAGGGAGCTTCTTATGGTTTCTGGAGTCTCCATTTTGAACGACTCTGTGTTTAAAAAGATGTTCAAAGTGCTCAGGTCCAGGATAGGTCTCCACCAGTTGTTGGGTTTGGGAACCAAAAATAGCCGGTTGTAAAACCCTAGGGAGGTCTGATTTGTTACCGGTTCCACTGCATTTTTGTTTGTTAGCTGAGCCAGTGCCTCCAAAAGGAGGGACTGTCTTTGGGGGTTTACATACTTGCTGATGACCATTGGTGACCTGGTTAGGTTGGGTCTGAACCGGAAGGGAAGGGTGTAGCCCTCTCTCAGTATTCTGATAACTTTTGGACTCGAACCCAGAGTTTCCCACTTCTCCCAAAACTGCTGAAGCCTTGCCCCTACAGGAAGATTTGTGACAATTTTTACAGAACTCAAGTGATCTACACAGGAAACATCGTTCACATGGTTTATTTCTCTGATAGATTGACAATAAACGGGATTTACACCTTTCTTTTGCGGTGACCCGCTGGCAAAAGGAACACTTGCAACAAAAGAGTTTACATGGGATAACACAGTCTCGCTCTTGTTTGTCACTGGTGGTGGTGGGTTCAAACCCTTCATCTTGTCGGATACATTTACAGAGTTCACCAATCCGACCACATTTGAAACACAGTAATTGTCATTTATGCTTTTTAAATCCCCTGGCCGGCTTCTGGCTGAAGTTTGAGGCTTTACCACCACCTTTCTGAGCAGTTTGCCGGTCTCTAATCTGCTTCCATGCTGGTGTAGTGGGCTTCCGGTCCGGCTGGTGAGGGGTTCGATTGGAGGGGACGTATGGATGAAAACGTCCAGGTTTCCTCTGTGTGGTACCAGCAGAACGCCTCTCTTCACTACGTAAGATCTCCTCTTCAGCCTTGACCAGTAAGCTGTCCGGGAAGAGTGAGAGTTGGTGGACTGGAGACGTGCGTAAGGCAGACAAGGTGTCAGGTTTAACTCCACCTCGTATGAACTCTAAATAACTGTCCCGACGGGCCAGGGTGAGTGTTAGCCATGCTGATAAAGACTCCCTCTGAGAGATCCTGCATGGTACGCTGCATAGCCTGTGAAATTGACCGGTTGAATGTAACCAGATACTCCAGTTCCTCAACAGCCTGTTGTTGTTTCTCAGCACTTTTGCCCTTTGAGGAATCGAACCTGAGGGACTTCAACTGGGTGACCATGGAGTCCTGTACTTTCGTGAGGCATCTAGATAGGCCAGCAGCGTGATTACACATCACTGATTGCTCTCTGAAGGACCTCTCCCACCTTCTAAGGGTGTCCTGGCTGAAAGTACGGGAAGCTGGAGCAGAAGGTAAGCTGCGCCTTGCAACTCTAGAAAACATACTGTTAAGTTTTGCCGGTTCCAGAGACCAGTCACCAACAGCCTGGGTAGACGTATCCTTCTTAACAGCTTGCATGTCGTACCACTTTGAAGTACGGGGTGTCTTGACAAATTGATCACGCAGCAGTCCACTGGTTTCTGTATTCCTGGAAGGATAACCTTCAGCAATAGTTACATTTAGTTTCTCCAGCTTTTTACAAAGCCATTCATCCACCGGCAATTTAACTGACACTTTACCGGTAGTCTTCACTCTGGAACCGGCAAAGGGATTGTCATCCATAGATGCAGCTGAGGTGTCATAATCCGGGATTTGATGCCAGCCCATGAAACTCCTCACCCCTCTCAAGGTTTCCCGGTAATTTGCATCTTCAGAGAGGTCCTGGTCAGTGTTTGTTTCCGGTACATCACCCTGGTAGTGAACACTAGCCGGTGAAGCCGGTTCCGCATCCAACTCAGCCTCACTGTCAGATTCCCTAGCAACCTCAGTATTCTGGCCAATGGGAGGCGACTGGTTAGACAGCGTAGTTTCATAACCGGAAGGCAGAACCTCAGGACCCGCACCGGGAGCCTGTGTAGGCTGGGTGGTAGTCCCTGCACCGGGAACCAGTAAAGGTTGGGTGGCAACAGTCTCAGAGGTACCGGGGCCCTGAACAGGGTGGGTAGCACTCTCAGGAACTTCCTTCACAGCTTGTGTACCGGGAACCCCCAGAGGAGGTTGGGTAGCCGTCAACTGCGTAGCAACGTCACCAGTGCCCTCAGAAAACATAACACTTGTAGAAGCACCCGGATCAAAGAAGGGGTGTTCTCTGGGCACCACAGAAGCAGAATTCACCGGTCTCACAGGAACAGCAAATGACTGGTTAAGCAGCATTGCTTCCAGATGGTAAAATCTCTCACTCCACTTGTCATCAAGGGACTTGAGGTCGTCTGAAGTGGGCTTACTGCTGTGCTTCCGTTTACTAGACCTTGGGGAGCCATCAGAACGCTTCTTCTTCTGCTTGGGTGTAGAATCAACAGGAGACTGCTTTCCTGAATTAACAGGACCCAGCAGTGAAACCTCAGACGGATCAACAAGCTTGGGAGACGTACTTGTCAAATCTTCAGATTTCTTCTGGCTAGAGCGTTCTTTCTGTTCCTTGTAGGTCGGGGTTGCTAACTGGTGGATCTGAGCAGGCGCAAACGCCTTACAGATACTACAATCCAACTTCTTCACACAGGGGTCGTCTCCCACCCCCTTGTCACGACAACGCGCGCATTTCTTATGGTTGTCGAAAAGGGCCATAACGTGCCCGCAAGAACCTCGCTTCTGTCCAGGAGACGACATTATGATCAGAAACGTAGTAGAAGTATACAACACTAATAAAAAACACGTAACTGGGATGAGTTCGTCGTAGAAAACACAAAACGTATCTCTGATGAAAATGTCTGCACACTCTTTCGCGCCAAACGAAAAAGATGCTATGACGTCAATAGGTTAACAGGAAATGAAGTACGATGCGCCACCTGGCGAATGCACACTCTGTGACCGGTCCTGCCGGTAGTATATACAGGACGTCTTTTTCTGACGTTTGGCGGGACCGGTCGTGCCGACCGGTAAAGCAATTGTCCATTGGATAGGATGTATTAACGCAATAAAATGATGTTATGTAGTAAAAGGTATGAATCCATCAAATAAGTGCATATTGTCACAAAAAGATAACCTAAACTCCAACCACAGCCATGTTTTCTGTATTGTTTATGCATTCACATAAAACAGGAAGTACCATTTACCTCTGATATTGCCCACTTCCTGTCATAATACATGAAGCAGAAGTCACAGGAAAACAGCAAATCTGTTAAATTTTACGGATTATAGACATATATTTTCATTTTATTTCACATACTTATTGTTTTCATTGCTTTTTATTGTACGAAACTTAAGATTTTTGATTGTTTTATAAATTCGATGGTTATTCAGTGTCGACACGAATAGTACTTAGTGATTAGAAGACAAGAAATATTTGCAACAGTGACACCCCAACTAACTACTAATACTGTCAGTTGTCACTTTGTCAAATATTGTACATCTACTCAGCTAGGATTTTAAGATGCCAGAAAATTTGAAATATGTTCTTGAAGGACCTGAGATTCAATAAATCTGGGTATTGGGCAGAAAAAGAAATACTTGAAGAAAGACATATCCAATGGTTAAGAAAGATATTCATTTTGAACATATTTAACACATGTTTTTTTTACAGCTAATGAAATCACCAAATACATATTCATTTAGTATTTCACATATTAAATGTGATGTAATTTTCGGCTAATGACACCACACAATATAAAACTAAACAAACACTTACCCCTGTCTTTTGGCATGAAATCCCTTGCTTTGTCTTGGCAGTAATGTAAACAACAAGACAAGATAGTGTCATCATTGTTTCCCTGAAACCACAATATTACGTAAAAGTATATAGATTAAAGCCAATATATATTGTTTGTCTACAAAAGCTTATCAAAAGGATTACTTGATAAAACTTCCACAGTTTATTTATAAGATTTCCAACACTTCTCAATTCATTCAGCCTGTTACTACCAAGTGGATGGAATTCAAATGTATTCCAAGGAAATTCCTAGTATATACTACATACAACCATCCTCTGTTCATAATGCACACATGTATGACCTGTCCTCCTTAAATGTAACCTACTTGGCTATGTACAAATGCCAGAAACTGCAAGGGCAAAGACCACTTAAAACTAGACCTACACATCGGAGAACCAATGCAAATTTGTATCCTAAGTTGGTTTGACATTGCAAACCTCTAGGACCAATAATAAGTGAGTTATAAGCACTTTTAAGTTTGGGTATCCTTGTTTGACCTTGAAGGAGGGGTCCAAGGTCAAATCTGACCACATCAGAAGATTTCCAACCCATGATTTCCTATAGGTTGGTTTAACATTGCAAACCTCTTGGACCAATAATAAGGGAGATATAGACACTTTTAAAGTCTGCTATGTGGGGTACTTTGGCACTTCGTGCAAATGTGTGCAAGGTTGTAGAGGACATGTATGTCTGTTATACATATCACCTATGAAGAGATTCAACCTTCTACCTATGAGAAGCAGCCAGCAGAAAAAGGTAGATAATTTTCAAAGAAATGCCCGCAGCAGCCATATTGTTTTTCAGAATGAGGCTAATTTCAGTCCCAGAGAAGCGTACCTCCCAATGAAGATATCCTGCAAATTTGGTGAACCTAGGTGGTGTTATTTTCCTCTGAGAGTGTTAACGCCGAAAATCTCTCTATGCGCAGCGCCGGCATAGCGAATGCAAAACCAAAGTATCCACCGGATGCCCCCGGATGCTTCCGGTGGATACAACTAGAAATGGCATCTCCTTATGACACAGCATATCCCCAGACAGGACATTCTAAGTGCAATGAAAGTCTAAAAACAGATGCAAACTTCTGTGTAGTTTGAAACAGGGGAAAACTTACATAACTTATTTATTCATAATGTGAGTTCCAAGCTGAAGGACCAATATATAACAGATATGCAGCCATTTTAGTATCATGACACCACTCGACCTTGAAGCAGGGGCCAGACACAGATTCATAGGCCATGACTTTCTACAAGTTCTTTTCACATTTTGAAGCCTTAAACCAAATATAAGGGAGATATAAGGCCTTTTTAGCATGATGACCCCACTTAACCTTGAAGCAAGGGTCATAGGTCAAATCTGACACTTGCAAATGATTCACAGACCATGATTTCCTATAAACTGTTTTCTCATTCCGAACCCCTAGTACCAAAGATAAGGGAGATATCAGGCCTTTTTGACTGAAAAGTATTTAAAGTGTTGCCATGGCAACAGCTGTTGCCAGATACCCTCCAAAACCTATCAGCTCTAGATCCTCTTGGGGTAAACATATCCTGAACGTTTGGTGAAAAACTGTGCATGGGTTCAGACTGTGGAACAAGGTTTACATAAGCTTTATGACGGCCGCAGACGCCCAGACGACGCAGGGGATGACTATAATCCTGGCCTTTATGGGCTGGGGTTTAAAAGGCCAACATGCCATTGCTGGAGGCCAGGCCTCAGGCACAGGATGATCTGTCATTCTGTATCTGAGAACCAGGCCTCAACCATGTGATGAAATGTCCAAAACTTGCCCTTTAGAAAGCCACCATTAGTCTTGTAGTGAAAGGCCAAGGCCACAAACAAAAGGCTCCAAGGTCTTATCCATATATATAGACTTTAAGTTAACAATATAAAAAGTCTACATATTTTTTTTTTTTTGCACCTCAAAAGGATAACAACAGCCTGCAGGGTGTATCCACTAAATTTCAATATTTTTTCCATGACCAAAGCTTTAAACTGGAAAATTTAATAAGTAAATTAAATTTTTATAAGTTAATATCTTACCTAGTGGACAGATGCATTTGTCCGGCGCACAGCCGGTCCCGCCAAACGTTAGAGAAAAACGCCTCGAGCTGGGCTCTGGCCCGGACCGGTAGTGTCCTGTTTACTCGCCAGGTGGCTGTATAGCCTCCCTGCTGGTGCACTGCGCGTGCGCGCGCATGCGTACTTCCTCCTTTTGTTTGCACCCTGTTTGAGTCCCCTGGGAATGTTTGTTGCGGGGAAGGCAGGGTGGGAATCCCTCTGTCCACTAGGTAAGATATTAACTTATAAAAATTTAATTTACTTATTAAATTTTCCATTTTATTGCGTTAATATATCTTACCTAGTGGACAGATGCAGAATAACTACCCATTGGATGGAGGGCAGCTAAACTCAACAGGGACTCTTGTCAGAACTCTGGGCCTCCGGCCCAAGGGTTAGGGATCCTTCCCATACCCTACACCATAGTTGATTCCCCCCCCTCTTTTTTGCCGTCTACCGAGCCACCTGGGCTAGGACTATAGGAGAGAGGAGGTAAGAGTTCAGTCCCAAGGATTCCGAAGGAAGCAGAACAGGATAAACTAGAAATAACTCATACCCCACACCAGCCCTTCCGGTTGAGAACTGCGCGCTGGGGTTACAAAACAAGATAACTAAAAAAGAAGGAGCCAACTAAAACAACCCACTACTCCTTCTAAACGCTTTACACTATATACAAGTTATCCTTTCAAGGATACCAGTTACTCGCGTATGTGCTGGGCTGCGACCACTGGTCCTAAATGGTACAGGTCAGCATCAGCCCATGCTACATCCTTCAAATAAAATTGGGTGAAGGTATTGTGCGACTTCCAGTGGCAGGCTGAGAGGATCTGGTCCAAGGACACACCTCCTTGAAAAGCCTTAGAAGCTGCAAAGGCCCGCACATCATGGGCTCTGACCTGATGTAATTGTTGTGCATCCTCATTGGACAATTGATAGCACAACAAGATGGTTTGTTTAATCCAAGAAGAAATCGTAGCAGGAGCGATGTCCTTATTGAAGTTCTTCTTGAAAGACACAAAGACCAACTGTTTGCCGGAACGGAGGTCTTTGGTCTTGTCCAGGTAATAACGCAAAGCCCGAACTGGACATAAGGTTCTATCCTCCTTGAGAGACTTATCCAACGTAGGGGCCAAGGCCGGAATAATTACCGGAGCTACTGAAGAAGGCCCTTCTTTAGCCAACTGATTCTTGGACAAGAAACAAGGAGAAGGGAATAAAGAAACATTAGCCCAATCTTCCTGATGTCTAATGTTCCTGTGTACCCAGGCATGAATCTCACTCCTTCTTTTGCCCGAGCCCAAAGCCAGGAGAAACACCGTTTTGAAGGTAAGATGTTTCAGAGACGCCTTTCGAAGGGGTTCAAAGGGGGACTGGGTTAATTGATGCAAGACCAGAGACAGATTCCAGCTAGGGACTCCTCGAAGACCCTTGGGTTTATCTCTATGGAAACTGTCTAGCAAGCGGGTAAGGTTTTCGTCTTTACCAAAATTAACCTTGTCACAACCAATTTTGTCGGCTATAGCAGTTCTATAGCCATCTATGGTGCTAGGTTGAAGATTTTTCTCCTTGAAAAGGAATAGGAGAAATTCCGCTACCTGAGTTAAAGAAGGTGACCCGAAGTCCACCTTGTGTGACTCGCACCATTTGACAAATATGGACCACTTCGATTCATAGATGGCTCTGGTTGATTGTCTTTGAGGAGCCTCAATTCTCATTGCCACTTCATTAGAGAATCCTTGTGCCTATATGCTAGAGGCTCTAGGAGCCAGGCGTGGAGGTTGAGCCCTAGGAGATCTCTGTGGGGACACTGATTGAACGGTTGGGTCAGCAGGTTCTCCACGTTTGGAAGGGAGAGAGGAATCTGAACAGACATGCTGACTAGATCCCAGAACCAAGGCATGTTGGGCCACCCTGGAGCAATCAGAACCAACCTGTGAACTCCTTGATCTAGGATCTTGGACACCACCTTGCCCAAAAGAGACACAGGAGGGAACACGTAGGCATCCATATTCTCCCAATTCAGGCTGAGAGCATCTACTCTCCATGCCTGTGGATCGGGTACTGGGGACACAAACTTGGGTAGTTTGTGATTGTACCTTGTTGCAAAGAGATCCACTCGGGGAGTGTGCCACCTGGCACATAAGTGGTCGAAGACTTCCTGCAGGAGGGACCATTCTGTCTGAATAACCTGAGTGCTCCTGGACAATTTGTCTGCTATCACATTCAGCCTTCCCGGAATGTGCCTGGCCCTTAGAACTATCTGTCTGCGATTGCACCAGGAAAGGAGTCTCCAGAGGAGGGCACAAAGTGAGCCTGATCTCATACCCCCCTCCTTGTTGATGTATGAGACAACCGTTGTGTTGTCCGTGGCTATCAAAATGATCTGGCCCCAACACTGTTGCTCGAACTTCTTGAGGGCCAGAAGGACCGCCTTTAGCTCGAGAAAGTTTATGTGCAACTGGCTTTCTGAGTCCGACCAAACTCCTTTTGCCGTGTGGTCTCCTAAGTGCGCGCCCCAACCTTCGTTTGAGGCGTCGGTAAACAACTGCAGAGCATGTTGTAGAGGATGAAGAGGTTGGCCGCTGAGCACATTGTTTTCGTCCAGCCACCACTGCAGATGAGGGTACAGAGATCTGGGAAGAGGAATCTCCTTCTCTAGTACCTCTGGCACGTGCCAGTGATTCTTCAAGTGCCACTGAATCGGTCTCATGTGAAGGCGCCCCGAAACCACCTGTTTCTCTGTGGCTGTCAACAAACCTATGAGAGACATGAACTCTCGGACCGAACAATGGTCTCTGTTCATTAGCATCTTTATTTTTTGAGTTAGGGTTTGCCACCTCTCCTGAGTCGGCTTCACCAGACCCTTGGAGAGGTCGAAATGATAACCGACAAAGTTGAACTCCTGTTGGGGAACAAGTTCCGACTTTTGCAAATTGACTAACCATCCCAACTGCTGACACAGAGCCATCAGGGTCCGCGTTTGGTTCACACAAGCCTCCCGAAAGGGCGCTCGAAGCAACCAGTCGTCTAGGTACTGGTGGATCCTTATACCCCTGGACTGGGCCATCAATTTCACCTCCTTCACCACCTTTGTGAATTCCAAAGGAGCCGTCGCTAGGCCGAACGGCAGAGCCCTGAACTGGAAGGTTTGACCGTGCAGGTGAAACCGGAGATACTTCCTCGACCTTGGGTTGATGGGAATGTGGAAATAGGCATCGCTGAAATCCAGCGATGTGACCCATTCGCCTTTTTGAAGGGATAGCCGGATGGTCTCCGGAGTTTCCATTTTGAAGGTTTCCGAGTGGAGGAAAAGATTGAGTTTGCTCAAATCCAAGATTGGACGCCATTTGTTGTTTGGTTTGGGAACTATGAACAGCCGGTTGTAAAAGGCCAGAGAAGCCCGAACCACTACTTTTTCTACGGCCTGTTTTGTAATCAGGGACTGCAACGCCTCCTTCAAAAACTTGTTTCTGCGAGGGTTGGCGTATCCGCTGATTATCAGAGGACACCTGGTCAATGGGGGCCTCATCTTGAAAGGGAGGTTGTAACCGTCCTTCAAGATGGAGACTACCCGAGGATTTGAACCCAGGCTGAGCCACGTTTCCCAGAACCTGTGCAACCTGCATCCTACAGGAGGATTTTCTGCAACACTGTGGACATTTGGTACATGAGGGACAGAACGACAAGGAGAGACAAAAGAAGCACTTTTGACATGTTTTATTTCTGTCTGACAAAGATCGGGACTTAGGCCTTTCTTTTGCGGCTGCCCGGGACCGACAACAATAGGAACAGGAATTACAGCAGTTCTTGAGTATACAGTCTTTGAAAAGTTTTGAGGGCTGATGTTTTGACCCACTATCTTTGGAATTATTTGGTTGTGTGGGTTTGTACAATGATTGTCATTTATAATTTTTGCCACCCCGGGCATACTTGGAAAAACGGTGGTTAGTAGAACCACGCCCACGGCCACGACCTCGTGACCCAAACTGTCGCCAAGGTTGTTGAGGAGCAGATGACGGCTGAACCATGGTCTTAGCCTCCTTCTTCTCATACGGTTTATAGCGATACTTGGTCTTCTGTTGGTGCTGGGGACCAACTCGAGACTGGACCGACACATGTTGTGTCTCAAACTTGTTGATATCTTGTTCCGCGACATTCAAGGCCGCGTCGGGAAATAACCCATATCCAAAAAGAGCAGCATTCCTCAGTTCATTCCAAGTGTCCATCTTCATACTGGGACGAACATGATCTAAATAAGAGTCCCGACGCATCAGAATGAAGTTCCCCAGCTGCACAAAAAGGCTATCAGCCAGGTGCTGTAGAGCTGTCCCAAGAGAGACAGATACATTCTGGTGGAAAGCACATAAATCCCTTAACTCCTTAAGTGCTTCAGACACCTCCTTGGCTGACTTGCCCTTACTGAGATGAGTCTGTAGGAAAGTTATGTGATGTGCCATCTGATCTTGAATCTCGCTAGTGCATCTGCTGAAACCAGCTGCATGGTTCACTGTGTAAGTACCCTCTCGGGCGCACCTTTCCCATCTGCGTAGTACTTCTTGCGATATGGGACGAGACACGGGACCTGTTGCGAGATATGCAGCTGGTTTGACAATTCTTGAGAATTGAGCATTTAGTTTCGCCTCAGAACCATGCCAGTTGAACAGCTTTCTACCTGGTCGCTGGGGACCATCTGTCTTTAACTTATGCATGGGATACCATTTATCCTGTGGTTTAGGGGTGCGTATGAATTGGTCAGTACGCAAACCACCAGCTTCTTGACTTCGGGAAGGGTAACCCTCAGCTACAGTCAGATTAATCCTCTCCAGCTTCTGACAGAGCCAATCGTCTGCTGGCATGGCTACTGACACCTTTGAACTTGTCTTCGGATTTTTTCCACGCCACGGATTGTTGGACTTATCCGGGTCACTGTACTCAAACTCAAAGTCTGGGATAAAGTTCCAGCCCATAAAGGCCCTGATGGAACGAACTGTTTCCCTGTAACTCATTTCTTCATTCTTTTCTGGTTTATCAGTGTCTGATTCAGAAAGTTCACCATCCTCGCTATCCAAAACATCTGGTGATGTATGATCCCTATCCACAACATCTGTTGATGTATGATCCCCAAAGAGTGGTTCGTCTGAAGCCACAGGCAAGACATCTGTTAAGGGGTGTTCAACATTGGACATATCATCTGAGCCACCAGCAGAAGCAAGGTTTCTAATAAACGGCTCCCCAGCCGGTGCAGCCGGTTCCGGACCGGTAAAAGATCCATCCACAACCGGAACCGGTTCCTTGGGTACAAAGGTGTCAGTTTGGTATGCCCTGACCGGACCGGTCATCTCCCCGACCGGTACCGGTTTAGATTGTTGAAGTGCAGTGTCAGAGGGCTTTTTCTGTACCGGACCGGTATTTTCCTCAACCGGAACCGGTTTTGCTTTGGAAGATTTATGATGAGAAGACTTGTGCTTCTTCTTTGAATCTTTCTTGCCATCTGATCCTGTACTAGCCTGTACTGCCGGAAACCGCACCGGACCGGTGGTTCGGGCAGAGGCAGGATCTATGAATGGCTGATCAGAAACCGGTGGGTTTGAAACCTGAACCGGTACTTTGGGGGTAGCAAATATATTGCCTCTTGATAAGAGTGCTTCAAAACGAGAGAATTTCTCATCTAGCTGGTCACTTAATTTGTCAAAATCTTTTTTAGAAACAAAATCTGAAGAACTCACATTATCGCTACCCCCAGGGAGGTCCTGCGCATGCGCACTGTCATCTTCAGAAATCGTCTGCTGAGCATGCGCAGTACTAGCTGGCTGTTGAGAAGAATTAACTGGAGACAGCACAGTTACATCTCGTGGTGACACTAGCAAACCCGCTTTCTTGTCCTTGCGAATTTGATACTGTGGAGTGGCCAGCATATCACGTTGAATTGCTGTAAAATTGTCACAAATCTTGCATATCGCACCTCCCACAATGCAGGGATCTTTACCCAGACCTTTGTCTCGACAACGAGCACACTTCTCATGCATATCAAATCCAGCCATCTTATGGCCGCACGATCCCCGCCTTTGTCCTGGTGAATCCATAGTTATTAAACAACACTTCTACACAAAGAATTTATCAAAATATATCCTGTAACAGATATAAAATAAAATAAAAGTTTCTCCAAAAAACAGACGACCTCTCGTCTTCGCGCCAAACAAAAGGAGGAAGTACGCATGCGCGCGCACGCGCAGTGCACCGGCAGGGAGGCTATACAGCCACCTGGCGAGTAAACAGGACACTACCGGTCCGGGCCAGAGCCCAGCTCGAGGCGTTTTTCTCTAACGTTTGGCGGGACCGGCTGTGCGCCGGACAAATGCATCTGTCCACTAGGTAAGATATATTAACGCAATAAAATTAAGGACCTTAAGGACCACTGAAGCCACAGGCTCCCGGTACCCACCAGTTTTGCCTTCGAGAACCATGCACAAGGTTCTGGTCACAGTACAGGAAGATGTGGAAAAATTTGGTCTGATTGCACAAGAGTATCCTTTTATTGAAATGTTGGATGAAAGAAAGGAACAACACCGTTTCACGAGAGGATGCCTTTTAATTTCCATGACTTTTTAATGAATTTTCCAAAACTTGGGAGTCAATTTCCATGACTTTTCCAGGCCTGGAAATAAAAAATAAAATTCCATGACTTTTCCAGGTTTTCCATGACTGCATACACCCTGTGCCTGGTAGTGACAAAGCCCAAGTATCCCAAACTTTGATCATGTGACTTATGAAAACAAAGAAATGCCTACCCCTAGTCCTAAATCCTCGCTCCTGAAGGCGATGGTTTCCATGACATTTCCCTTGGATGTGATTGCCCTCAGGTGGCTGTTCCTGGCTTCAAACTCTCTTTCTAGGAACTCCACTGTACTTTGGGCCCCTTTTTTTACTTTTTCGGCATGCTCAAAGCTGTCGTACTGTCCTTCTTTGCTGCCTTTTGAAAGTCCATCAAGTTCAGTGATAACTACAACAGAGATGTATCTTACAAAGTAAGTCTTGTCACAACTTGTGATCTGTGATCAACAAATGCAATTTGTGATGTCTGTATAGCCATGTGGGCAAATTGTTTCAACATTACCACTCCTTAGTATATCTTGTGGGATCTGGAAATCTGGGGAAATAGTTTGCAACACCATGAGATATAGAAGTAGTGAAACAGTACAAAGATCAGGATACTTTCAGAGCAGTGTAAGTTATATAAAGCTCCAAATAATGCTTATTTAGAGAAAATAACACCCTAAGGGAAAGTAATTGTATGTAAAAGTATTAAAACAACATAATTCAATAGCAAGATGACAGCATTAATCAGTAATTTAAAACTAAAATTATGAAGCTGTAAAATTTATTAATAAAAATTATTGTAGAATAGCAGCTGTCAATGGAAATAGCACAATTATGTAAAAGTACATATAATAATCAGTTGCAGCAATCTATCAATCTTTGGTGTAAGAAAAACATGTCTCAAGTATGCAAGACGAACACACTTTGACAGAGCCCAAGTTAAAGGTTGCACCATGATGCACACCTACACTCCCTAACCAATGTCCCTACTAAGTGTCAACCTTCTACACCTTACGGAATCAAAAAATAGCCCTGATAAGATTTTTAAAACTCATGGTCACTACAACAAGGTCAAATCAAGATCATAACATGATGTTGCACTCCTACAACCCATGATCAATATCCCTACCAACTATCAACTTCTGACACCTTATGGTTTCAGAGATATTGTCTGGATAAATATTTTAAAGGTCAAGGTCACTACAGCAAGATCAAATGTTAAATCAAGGTTACACCATGACGTTGCACACCTACAACTCCCAATCAATGTCCCTACCAAGTATCAACTTCCTACACCTTACCGTTTTTGATATGGCCCGGACAAGATTTTATAGGTCAAGGCCACTATGGCAAGGTCATATCAAGGTCACACCATGACATTGCACACCTACAACCCCTAACCAATGTCTCTACCAAGTATCAACTTCCTACACTTTACGGTTTCCAAGATATATCCCAGACAAGATTTTCAAAATGAAGGTCATTGCGGCAATGTCAAAGGTCAAATCAAGGTCACACCGTGACATTACACAAACACCCCCTTAACCAATGTCCCTACCAAGTATCAACTTCTTACTCTTTATTAGGGGTGAGACGGGGACAATATTTTGACTCCGGTTAATCCGCGGGAAATAACCGGACCGTAACCGGAGATCGTGAACATCCAAAAGCTTAATATTAGACCATTTCCTTGCAGTTTGCTTCGTTTTTTAAGGCAAAAATGATCCTTTTGTCAAAAAAAGCAACACAAAATACAGTTAAACTGGATACTAGCAAAAAAGAGAGTACTTACCTGCAGACAGGAAATGAACTATGGTTGCTATGGAGATACAGTAAAACAGGAAGTCCAGGTACTTAAGGTGTACTGAAGCTCAAGTTGTGATAAAATATGATAGATAATGGAGTTCTAGGGTAAGTAAAACACTTTTTATTGTTATATTTATTTCATTCAACACAATTTGTACCTTTTCTGTAAAGGAAGTATAGATTTTCGGTTTCCACGAACGTTAAAATATACCCGGTAGTTTCATAGATTGTCACCGTCTTTCGGTGACCGGGCACCCTGTCACACCCCTACTCTTTATGGTATCTGAGATACAACCCGAACAAACTTTTTCCAGCCACCTGCCTAACTGCCTGCCCGCCCATCCGGACACTATGGGTGAAAACAATACCCTGACAGCCCTTAAGTACTGTGGGGTAAGAATTAAAGAATTATACTTTATATATTCCATATCTTAAAGATTTTACTTTTAAGATCTTTAAAATTGCTTTTTCTATGAGAAATATTATTTCTTTATTTTTAAGGTGACCATTAAATTGTTTCCTCCAAAAAATAAAGAAAACTTCTTTTTTTACAAATGAATCTCTGTTATTTTACTCACAAGATTGTGTAATGATATACTTGAAGTTCTTACCTATCAGGGGTACAATGAGTGTGTATTTTCTGGCTTGTAGCAGTCTCTGTATGCCGGGCAGGTGGTCTATGAAGCAGTTTGTATCAGGCACAAGGAAAGTTGGATGGACTTCCAGCTCTACACGTGTGCTCTGACTCTCCTCAAGCATGGTGCGGATACTCTGCTCATGCTTGGCCTTAGTCACAAAAAAAAACAAGATTAAAACTACAAAGACACTCCTGTGTGGGCAAGAAAAAATGAAACAGAAAAAAGGCCAGGACCTGGGGCCAAAAGAAAGAATAACACTCATGTGTAGCCTAAGTGAGAAGCAAACAAGAGGGTCAAAGATGCCCCAAAAGGCGGGTTGCGCAGGCAGCAATAAGGTTAGCGACTGCTGTAATTAAATTTAGAAACAAGGAAAGCAATGTTAAGTCACCCAGTTAAGGTGAATGTGTTGGGCTAAGATAGGTAAGATCTGATTGGTAAGAACTTTTAAGTTTATAGCATAGATACAATTATGTAACCTAGATTACAAGTTTTACATTTCTTAGCACGTCTAACACAGTCACCTTAACTGGGTGACCTAACATTTCTTTCCTTGTTTCTAAATGTAACTAGACCTAGCGCATCGGAGAACCGATGCAAATTGTATCCACTGTAAAGGCAATGCACCAAAACCTCTAGCACCAATAATAAGCGAGTTATAAGCACTTTTAAGTTTGGCTGTCCTCATTTGACCTTGAAGGAGGGGCCCAAGGTCAAATCCGACCACACCAGAAGATTCCCAGCGCATGATTTCCTATATGTTGGTTTACCATCCCAAACATCTAGGACCAATAATAAGCGAGTTATAAGCACTTTTAAGTTTGGCTGTCCTCATTTGACCTTCAAAGAGGGGCCCAAGGTCAAATCCGACCACACCAGAAGATTCCCAGCCCATGATTTTCTATATGTTGGTTTACCATCCCAAACCTCTAGGACCAATAATAAGTGAGCTATGGGCACTTTTACCTTTGGCTATCCTCGTTTGACCTTGAAGGAGGGGCCCAAGGTCAAATCCGACCACACCAGAAGATTCCCAGCCCATGGTTTCCTATATGCTGGTTTACCATGCCAAACCTCTAGGACCAATAATAAGCGAGTTATAAGCACTTTTAAGTTTGGCTGTCCTCATTTGACCTTCAAAGAGGGGCCCAAGGTCAAATCCGACCACACCAGAAGATTCCCAGCCCATGATTTTCTATATGTTGGTTTACCATCCCAAACCTCCAGGACCAATAATAAGTGAGCTATAGGCACTTTTACCTTTGGCTATCCTCGTTTGACCTTGAAGGAGGGGCCCAAGGTCAAATCCGACCACACCAGAAGATTCCCAGCCCATGGTTTCTTATATGCTGGTTTACCATGCCAAACCTCTAGGACCAATAATAAGCGAGTTATAAGCACTTTTAAGTTTGGCTGTCCTCGTTTGACCTTGGAAGGAGGGGCGCAAGGTCAAATCCGACCATGCCAGAAGATTCCCTGCCCATGATTTCCTGTATGTTGGTTTACCATCCCAAAACACTGGGATCAATAATAAGCCAGTTATAAGCACTTTTAAGTTTGGCTATCCTCATTTGACCTCGAAGGAGGGGCCCAAGGTCAAATCCGACCACGCCAGAAGATTCCCAGCCCATGATTTCCTATAGGTTGGTTTACCATCCCAAACCTCTAAAACCAATAATAAGCGAGTTATAAGCACTTTTAAGTTTGGCTGTCCTCATTTGACCTTGAAGGAGGGGCCCAAGGTCAAATCCGACCACACCAGAAGATTCCCAGCGCATGATTTCCTATATGTTGGTTTACCATCCCAAACCTCTAGGACCAATAATAAGTGAGTTATAAGCATTTTTACCTTTGGCTATCCTCATTTGACCTTCAAGGAGGGGCCCAAGGTCAAATCCGACCACACCAGAAGATTCCCAGCCCATGATTTTCTATATGCTGGTTTACCATCCCAAACATCTAGGACCAATAATAAGCGAGTTATAAGCACTTTTAAGTTTGGCTGTCCTCGTTTGACCTTGAATGAGGGGCCCAAGGTCAAATCCGACCACACCAGAAGATACCCAGCCCATGATTTTCTATATGTTGGTTTACCATCCCAAACCTCTAGGACCAATAATAAGTGAGTTATAGCCACTTTTACCTTTGGCTATCCTCATTTGACCTTGAAGGAGGGGCCCAAGGTCAAATCCGACCACACCAGAAGATTCCCAGCCCATGATTTCCTATATGTTGGTTTACCATCCCAAACCTCTAGGACCAATAATAAGCAAGTTATAAGCACTTTTAAGTTTGGCTGTCCTCATTTGACCTTGAAGGAGGGGCCCAAGGTCAAATCTGACCACACCAGAAGATTCCCAGCCCATGATTTCCTATATGTTGGTTTACCATCCCAAACTTCTAGGATCGATAATAAGCAAGTTATAAACACTTTTCAGTTTGGCTATCCTCATTTGACCTTGAAGGAGGGGTCCAAGGTCAAATCTGACCACATCAGAAGATTCGCAGCACATGATTTCCTATAGGTTGGCTTCACATTGCAAACCTCTAGGACCAATAATAAGGGAGATATAGGCACTTTTAAAGTCCGCTATGTGGGTTACTTCGGCACTCCGTGGATGACCTTGAGTTAGGAGCTTCAAGGTCAAATGTGTGCAAGGTTGTAGAGGACATGTATATGTGTCATACGTATCACCTATGAAGAGATTCAACCTTCTACCTATGAGGAACAGGCAGTAGAAAAATGTAGATTATTTTCAAAGAAATGCCCGTGGCGGCCATCTTGTTTTTCAGAATGAGGCTATTTTCCTTCCCAATGAAGATATCCTGCAAATTTGGTGAACCTAGCTGCTGTTGTTTTCCTCTTAGAGCGTTAACGCCGAAAATCTCTCTAGGCGTGGCGGCGGCGTAGCGAACGCTAAACCAAAGTATCCACCGGATGCTTCCGGTGGATACAATTACAGCAGTCACTAACCTTATTGCTGCCTGCGCAACCCACCTTTTGGGGCATCTTTGACCCTCTTGTTTACATATATGATAAAGAAAATCAGATTTCTCTGTATATGCCCAATTGAAAATCATTATCTTTCAAGTTGGACACCTCATCTTGGTTAAAGTTTTTATGAACAGCAAAATTTTAAATGCTGTGTTTTAATCTTTTCTTTTCTTTTTTGCAAAACCTTTAAAAGAAATTGCTAAAAAAAGCCTAAACACAGAAATTTAAAAAAAACCCTCTAGAAGTGACTGGTATTGAACCCTAACCATTAGATTACAAATTCTACACATTACACTCACAGCCACAGAAGAAATCTGATTGGACAAAAATTCATCAGGAACAAATCCTGTCATGATATTGATTTTTGAAGACAAGCAGGTTTCACTGCATATGCCCAATTAAAAATGTCTACTGACTTTAATTTTCAAACAAATTACACCAAATTTGGAAGAATCCGTCTGTGCCCCATGAAATACCTGCCCACCAAATTTGAGCCCAATTGATCTTATATTTTTTGAGTTATAAGGGCAAAACGATGCACATACAGACAGAAACAAACTGATCACAATAGCCCTTCTCCTATCATCGAGTGTTAACTACCTAACTTTGTTTAGATAACTGAATTTGACTACTTTATAAGCCACCTTCATTCCCATTACGGGACTTTCTCACTTATCTCAGATAACTGGATATCCTCACATTATTAACATAACATGACTTCTTATTTAGACTCCCTTGATTCAGACAACTGAGGTCTGGGGCCATATCCACATACAATCCTTAGACCATTCTTAACTTAGATATTAAGTATTAGATTTCAAGCAAGAAATTATGAAACAATATTTATGAATATTCCCAACTCTTTCCTTATTTGGTGAATATAAATTTCCAGAAAAACACAAGTGAAAACCCTGCATTAATTAGACCTAATGTCATATCTAAGTATTGTTCATGAATACAGCCTTTGGTTTTATTCAGATATCCCTTACTTTATTCAGACACTGAGCCTACCTTCTCCTGCACCTGTCTCTGCAGCTCCTCTTTCTTGGCCTTCAACTCTCTGATTTCTTCCATCTCGCCACTCACATTCACTTCCTCCTCACTCTCAGACTCGATCACCACATCTGAACTCTGTAAAATCAGTACAATATTGGAACTGTAGTAACATAGGTCAAGCAAGTCAAACTCCAGCACTGCTCACCACACTGCAACTAAAATAAGGATTAAATAATCACAAACATTTTAAATTTATCAGAAATTAGCCACAATGTCTCACCTTTGGAATCAATCGCCAGTAATAGTAACATTAAACAGAAGTAAAAACTGAAGTAATGATCACAACACTGCAACTAAATAAGGGGAAATAATAAATAAATAAATATGTATTAAATTTTACAGTAAATTACCCAGAATTCATATCCTCTGGACTCCTTCAGCATCTGAAATGTACTGGTATGCCAATATGGAAACAAAAGCCTTTTAACCAAATCTCCTTTTAGAATCAGTTTCTGTTTCCTGTTTTTTTTTTTTTTTTGACTTTGCCATCTTTCAGTACTAACTGTTTATCCATCTGTATGTCACATCTTTATGACATCTTCACCCTCCTAAATGTCTTGTCTGGATTTATTTCCTGTTCAACTTTAATATGACCTCTTCCTTAAAATTTGTCTTCATTTACATTCAACTTTTTGACACTGTGCAATTTTATATTTTAAGCTACTCTTACCTCTGATTCCCTTCTGTATCTCCCATCTGTTTCTCGTTCATCTGTTTCTTTACCCTCTTTCATCACAGCTTCATATCGATGTGTCTCCCCACTCCACTTCAGTAGTGGCTCATCGATTCCCGCCAATACCTCAGCCAGCACTTTCAACTTTTCTACACGCAAGACATTTCTCCCAGCATCCTACATATTAGGTACCAATTAGGTAATGTATAAGAAAACAGAGAGCAAAGTGGCAAACTAGATACTAAAAAAAATTATCAGTTAAATCCATTAATCACTTTTGTAAACCTAAGTTTTTCAGTCACATTTACACATCTAATACTAGACCTATCGGAGAACTGATGCAATTTGTATCCACCAGAAAGGGAACTCACCAAAGCCAATCAACCATTGCTTAACCTTGAAGGAGGAGCCCAAGGTGAAATCTGACCACATCAAAAGATTTTTAGCCCATGATCTCCTATAGGGTGGTGTGACATTGCAAACCTCTAGGAACAAGAATAAGCGAGTTATAAGCACTTTTAATTTTGGCTATCCTCATTTGACCTTGAAGGAGGGGCAAATCTGATCACATCAAAAGATTCTTAGCCCATGATTTCATATAGGATGGTTTCACATTGCAAACCTCTAGGACCAATAATAAGCGAGTTATAAGCACTTTTAGGTTTTGATATCCTCCTTTGAACTTGCAGGAGGGGTCCAAGGTCAAATGTGACCACTCCAGAAGATTCCCAGCCCATGATTTCCTATAGGTTGGTTACCATCCCAAACCTGTACGACCAATAATAAGCGAGTTATATGCACTTTTAAGTTTTGCTATCCTCGTTTGACCTTGAAAGAGGGGTCTTAGGTCAAATCTGACCACATCAAAAGATTTCCAGCCCGTGATTTCCTATAAGTTGGTTTCACATTGCAAACCTCTAGGACCAATAATAAGCGAGTTATAAACATTTTTACATTTGGCTATGCTCGTCTGACCTTGAAGGAGGGGTCCAAGGTCAAATCTGACCACACCAAAAGATTCCCAGCCCATAATTTCCTATAGGTTGGTTTACCATCCCAACCTCTAGGACCAATAATAAGCGAGCTATAAGCACTTTTAGGTTTTGCTACCCTCCTTTGACCTTGAAGGATGGGTCCAAGGTCAAATCTGACCACAGCAGAAGATTCCCAGCCCATGATTTCCTATAAGTTTGTTTACCATCCCAAACCAGTACGACATGAGTTATAAACACTTTTAAGTTTGGCTATCCTCATTTGACCTTGAAGGAGGGGTCCAAGGTCAAATCTGACCACACCAAAACATTCCTAGCCCATAATTTCCTATAGATTGGTTTACCATCCCAAACCTCTAGGACCAATAATAAGGGAGATATAAGCACTTTTCATGACTACGAAATCTTGACTGGGGATATTCGTAATGAGGAACATATCCTGCAAATCTAAGACCTCTACCTATAATACCCTTTGCTCTAGAGGGCCAAAAAAGTCCTTGCTGAAAGTAAAAAAAATGCCCGTGGTGGCCATCTGGTTTTTCAAAATAAAGCCAAAAATATTCCCAGGCAAGATTTTATGGTAATGAATATATCCTGCAAATTTGAGAAGGCTAGCTATAATATTTTTTTCGTTAGAGTGGTAACGGTGATATCTCTCTACACACTGCGGCATCGGCGTAACAAAGCGAAATCCATAGTATCCACCGGATACTGTCCAGTGGATACAATTAGTGATCCATGTAACTTTCCTTAAATTCACAGGTTTGGACATCATATTTATTTAAAGTTGGTTTACATCAACTATTATCAGGGTGTATCTACTAAATTTCAATATTTTTTGTACGACTTTTCCATAATTTCTCCATGACCAAAGCTTTAAAATCAAGGACCTTTTACATGCAAAATTTGATCTGATTGCATAAACGTATCCTTGTATTGAAATAATTGATGAAAGAAAGGAACAACACCATTTCGAGAGAGGATGCCTTTTAATTTCCAAGACATTTTATGAATTTTCCAAAACCTGGAGTCAATTTCCATGACTTTTCCAGGCCTGGAAAATAAAAATGGAATTCCATGAATGGATACACCCTGTATTATTTGCTGGTACTTCCAGTCGCTACCACTAAAATCCAGTTAGCAAGATTTTGGTTGTTCCTTGTGAAGCGAATATGAGAACCTTAGTCACAGCCTTGAATCATAATGACCTTCTATTCCATATGGATGGGGTCAGTCTTCTGTTTTCAGAATAAATTCACTTGTGCATGACTGAAATGGCTTCTAATCTTGCACTTTGTTGATTGGGGTTAGATCTCTGAGGGTCTGATATTTAGTTGCAAATAAAAGTGGAACTGCACTATAGGAGTACTAGGGATGGGTCGGTAGCCCCGGTATCTCAATATTGAGAGCATTTTAAGGAAATGCAACTTGCATTTTGAAATCTTGCCAACACATATAATGGAACAAAAATTTAAAATATTGGAAACAAAACCCAAATTTCAAAAAAAAAAAAATGTTAACTTTTATCCCATATTTCTGTACGGTGACAGACTTTTATTGTGATTTCATCAAGAGGAAATCTGCATGTTTTTGTTTCACGAGTTTCACTTCCTGTCAGTGGCCTGTTTAAATGGAGGTGTGCTAAAACATGGAATCCCGGAATTGGGACAATTTTGCATTGGCAGCCTCCTGATCTACACATTTTTGATACCGACCCATTAAGGAGTACACATGTAATTATAACCAATGGTCCAAAGTTCTTTGAAATTTCTACGGCCATGAGCACTTTCAATGGCCTGTCTTTGTAACACAGTATGTTTTAAGTACTAGAGTACCTGAAGAGTACCTGTGCATTTACCTTATCCACTGGGGTGTCGCAGTGATAACATATTTGCCTCCCGGCCTTACCTTACGTGGGAAAGCTGGTAGTTGCTTGCCATTGGTAGGCAGTCTACTGTACAGAAACCTTGACCAACTGATTGTACTGTTTTCCCCTGACCTTCCAACAACCCATTATGATAGGACCTATACAGTGTTGAAAGCGACATTAAAACCCAAATAAATAAATAAATAAAGTTACCTTATCCACAGTCGAGTGCACATATCTGTCCTCTTCAATGCACAGATTCAATGGTACAAATCCCGCCACTTGTGAAGCCTCGGGTAGAATGAGCATCTCACAGCCTGAAACAAGCAATGAGACAACCAAAGTTTATCTTGCTGTTACTTGCAATTCATGGCCTAGAGCCCGTGAAAATTCAGGGAAATGCCAGTCACAAGAACCTAAAACATTTAAAAATTCAGTCAAATTATAAAGTGTCATTTGCAAGTCACAGCCTAAAACATTCAAAGTTCCAGTCAAACTGTTTCGTTCTACTTGCCACTGGCTGCCCAAGTCATGTAGAATTTGAAGAAATTATATACCGGTAGTGTCAGTGGCACCCCACAGGCTAAATCAAAAGAATTTCATTGAAATTATAGTGTCACTTGCAATGCACAACCGAATACACAGTCATAAATATTTCAGTCACATTGTATTGTGTTGTTTTCAACTCAGTCTGAAACATAATCAAAATTCACTAAAACTGTGTTGTGTTGCTTGGAATTCACATCTCAAGAATACAAAGAAACTAGAAATAGGACGCCCTGTTGATAGTAGATGCGAATAGAAACAGGATAGCATAGAAGAACACACATTATCATGTGTAATGTCCACCCCATGAACCTTTTGCCAAAATTGTACAGTAGTCTTACAAGACCCTGTTTCATTTGTAAAATATATCAATGATGCTTAAATATTTATTAGTGTAGATGTAAATTATTTCAGCTTCATGCCTTTTTGCATTGGTTGGGTCGAAAATTTTGACGAAATCACTCTATCTCGCACGGTTAAGAAGATAGAAGCAAATTCCTGTTTTTCTATTTTTGGCAAAAATTTAAAAATTCAAAATGGCCGCCATTTTTGGAAAAAGGAAAATATTTTGAAAATTGGCAAGAGTACATTTTTTAGATACCCTGTGGGTCGAAAATTTCGACGAAATCGCTCTATCTCGCACGGTTAAGGAGATAGAAGCAAATTCCTGTTTTTCTATTTTTGGCAAAAATTTAAAAATTCAAAATGGCCGCCATTTTTGGAAAAAGGAAAATATTTTGAAAATTGGCAAGAGTACATTTCTTAGATACCCTGTGGGTCGAAAATTTCGACGAAATCGCTCTATCTCGCACGGTTAAGGAGATAGAAGCAAATTCCTGTTTTTCTATTTTTGGCAAAAATTTAAAAATTCAAAATGGCCGCCATTTTTGGAAAAAGGAAAATATTTTGAAAATTGGCAAGAGTACATTTCTTAGATACCCTGTGGGTCGAAAATTTCGACGAAATCGCTCTATCTCGCACGGTTAAGGAGATACAAGCAAATTTGTGTTTTGCCATTTTTGGCAAAAATTCAAAAATTCAAAATGGCCGCCATTTTTGGGGAGGGGAAAATTTTTTGAAAATTGCAAAGATTACATTCCTTAGATATCCTGTGGGTCGAAAATTTCGACGAAATTGCTCTATCTCGCACGGTTAAGGAGATAGAAGCAAATTTGTGTTTTGCCATTTTGGGCAAAAATTCGAAAATTCAAAATGGCCGCCATTTTTGGGAAGGGGAAAATTTTTTGAAAATTGCAAAGAGTACATTCCTTAGATATCCTGTGGGTCGAGAATTTCGACGAAATCGCTCTATCTCGCACGGTTTAGGAGATATGAGCACATTTGCCTTTTTCAGTACTCAAAATAGCTAATTACTCATTTATTTAATTAATTACTCACTCATCTATGAAGCAATTCCCCCCAAAAGCAATCCCATACAAGCTATTAACCCAATGAACCTCCATACCAGATTTCAGAAAGCTAGGCTTAATAGCATTCCTTAAAATGTCTGGAAACCAAAGAGCTACTCAAAAGTAGCAAAGTAGCTATTACTCAGTTAGCTATAGAGCTATCATCACCAAAAGCAATCCCATACAAGCTATTAACCCAATAAACCTGCATGCCAAATTTGGTAAAGATAGGATAAGAACTGTTGCCTAAAATGTCTGGAAACCAAGTGGGACACCGGAAGGCGGAAAAAGCAAAAATAATATGTCCACCCCCCAGTGGGCGAGCTCTGAGCAGTATTGTAAACTTTGGGGGGCGAGCTCTGAGCAGTATTGTAAACTTTGGTTGAATTATGTCCACCCCCCAGTGGGGTGGACATAATTCAACCAAAGTTTACAATACTGCTCAGAGCTCGCCCCCTAAAACATGCATAAATTTGGTCAAATTATTTATAGTTTCGCTTGTAACTCACATCCTAACACAAGCAAAGTGTAAGTGAAATTACAGGGATCTGCTGGTAACCTATGACCCATTATGTCCCTACTGATAAGAGTATAAGATTCCTGAAAGAAATAGCTAGTCAGAAAAATACAGCTACAAGACGACAGCATTTTTTGTGAAGTTTTCTTTCATTTGATACATTCGTTTTTGATATATCTGAATTTAAATGGCTTTGGTATGTCCTTGTACACATTTTAAAGATAATTGCATTTAACAGATAGTTTACTGGGGCAGGAAATTATACATGACACTCTCCATCACAATAAGATATTATCATAAAGCCCTTCAAACTAAGGTATCAGGATGGTAATTGCCAAATCATTAGATCATGTTACTGAGTAGGGGTGCAACGAATCAAAATATTACGAACCGAATCGATCCGCGAATCAATCATTGCAACCCGAATCGATTCACGAATCAATTTGACATAATTTAACTTGCCTGTGCAGTGGTCATTTGCAAACATAAGCGCAAATGAGCAGTGTTCATGTTTGCTATTACTTGTTAACAATTGTCTTTGAAGTCACTTGTAAGAGTGCATTATGCAAAAATATACCTTAAAAAGTGAAAATATTAAAAAACTGGATAATTAAATCTTGTTGTGCAATAGATATTTATTTCTATATATATTTAACAAAACTATGAAAAAAATGGCAAGTTTACATCCACTGGTGAGTTTACATCACTTACTATAAACGTGTTTTCTATTGATAAATACTGAATTTTTGTTAAACGAAGTATGATTGGACAGTGCCGTTTCTGCTCGACCAATCAAATTAAGGCATTTAGAAGCAAGGAAACATGGAGGAATTGGGTTAAAAAGACAATATATGCGTCCTTTTATTTGATTTTTAAACAAAATTTGTCTAATTTTCCCAATATTTACAGCGAAAACGCGGGCGATAATGCAATATATATGCGTTACCGCGACTCGGGATGAGATTCGCGAACTTTCGTTTGCCACCAAGTGGTTCGCGGATCTCTGTTTCACCGAAAATGACCGAATATACCGAACCACCGAACTATCGTTGCAGTACTATTACTGAGTGCACAAAATATTGCAACCTTTAGGACAAATATCATTAATAATATCCAATGAATATTAAAAGACACCATGGATAACTAAAATATTGTATACTTTAGATAAATATTATACCCTATGATTGTTTATTTGCTGGAGTTCCATAGAACAAGTAAGTCAGTTGCTCAATATTTGACTCACCATCAATGGGCTGTCTGTAGAGTTTGATATGTGAGGTGTCCATTGTACTAAGTAGGTCAATTAATTCAGCAGTAATCTGCCACACATCAATCACAGGCCTGAAACAAAAAAACATCTGTATTTTTTGCAAAAAAAAAATACTACATCACTTTTCTTGTATGTGTATGGCAGAGGTTAATTCATAAGTACAATTTTATAAGCACAAAAGTATAATTAACAAGCCAGTGTGGCTCAGCGGGTAACACACTCGCCAAGGAAAACAGACGACATGGCTTTGAAACCTGGTACAGGCAGAGAAACAGTGGCTTGGATGACCACTTAAAATGGCGGTCCTCTGTCATTGGGTCTTATCCCCAGTGGCAGGCTAAAGAACCTCAAGGATGTTGATAAATGGTCATCCTAGAGCCTCAGTCTTTCAGTTAGGGGAATGTCAGTCATGAGAGAGCTTGGGTTGTACTTGTGCAGTCAGGATGCATAACATAGCACTTTGAGTCCTCTACTACAAGGTGAGTACACATTAGGGATGGGTCGGTATGAAAAATATGTACATCAGGAGGTCGCCAATGCAAAACCGTACCGAATTCGGGACTCCACAGTTTAGTACACCCCAAACAAACATGGATGTTTCCTCAACGACGTCGCAATAAAATAGGAAAACGTCCCGAATGACGTATACAGAAAAAATATATCACGAATGAAGATAACAATATTATACGAGTGCGCAGCACGAGTATTATATTGTTAATCTTCATGAGTGATATATTTTTTCTGTATACGTCTGATGAGGGATGTTTTACTTTTATTATCCACCATTTTATGCGATTTATGGGTAAAATAATATGAATATTTAATGAGAGAACGTGAAAAAGTCTGTCAAAAAGCATGAGCAATACTGAATATAAAAACTTCATTCTTTACCTTGCAATATCTCAGTCATTTCTGCATGGATATTTATGCAACATACATGAGCAGAAGCGCTAGAATAACACCTTTCTAATGATATATTATACATATTTTTAAGTTACATACTTTCCGAGATATTGTTGAAAAAATAAAAGTTATCCACACTCAATATTCATAGTATACAAAAAAAATACATCCCGGTCTGTATTTCCCCGTATTTAGGTCAAATACGTTGCGTGGTGGATAATAAAAGCTCATAAATGCACAAAATATGTGATAAAAACGTATAATATTTTCATATTTCTGGTTTCTGTCCAATATTTAAGTTTTCCTTTATTTATATGAGTTGACAAGCGAAATTGAGGTTATAAAGTGTTGTAACCAAAACTTGCAAATTTAATAAGTAAATTAAATTTTTATAAGTTAATACCCTATCCAATGGACAATTGCTTTACCGGTCGGCGCGACCGGTCCCGCCAAACGACAGAAAAAGTCATTCTGTATAAAATACCGGCAGGACCGGTCACAGTGTGTACGTTCGCCAGGTGTCGCCTCATGCATACTTCCTGTCTAGTCAGAATGACGTCATGGCGTCTTTTTCGTTGTCTAGACCTAGTCAGACCCCTAGTAAGCTGATAGCGGGGCCGGCTGGGAGGGCCTTGTCTGTCCATTGGATAGGGTATTAACTTATAAAAATTTAATTTACTTATTAAATTTGCAATTTTATTGCGTTAATACATCCTATCCAATGGACAATTGCTGAATAACTACCGCTTGGCTGGCGGGTAAGTTACTAAAGACTATATTGGAACTCATGCTGGAGTATTGAAAGGAATTTTATTATAATTAAGCCTGGGCAGACCTTGAGGTCAATGCCCCTAAGGCTCTGGTCGAATATCATCATCCGGTTCTAAACTTGAACCGTCAGTCGACCTTGCCCCCCCCCCCCGTTTTAAACAGACCTGCTCTGAGGTAGGGGAAGAGAGGGATGAGTTCAGTCCCAAGGACAATTCCCAGAGGAAGCATGTCAGAAGATTTTTTTTTTTTTTTTTTTTACTGAGTTGATAGATATACACTATATACATATGTACAGTGATGTCTCCTCCTTATAGGGCTTGTTGATGGACCTGCTGAGCAGCCACTATAGGCCCTAAGTGGAAAAGCTCTGAATCAGCCCAGGCAACATCCTTCAGGTAAAATTGTGTGAAGGTGTTGTGAGATTTCCAGTGACAAGCTGACAAAATTTGATCTAAAGAAATTCCAGATTGGAAGGCTTTAGAAGCAGCAAAGGCCCTTACATCATGAGCTTTTACTTGATGTAAGGTAAGGGCTTGTTGGTCAGAGAGCTCATAGCATAGGATCACAGTCTGTTTGATCCAGGAGGAGACGGTGGCAGGAGAGATGTCCTTGTCAAAACCTTTCTTGAAGGAGACAAAGACCAATTCTTTGTTCTGCCTGAGGTCTGAAGTTCTATCCAGATAGTATCGTAAGGCCCTGACTGGACAGAGAGACCTATCACCTTTAAGTGATTTATCCAAAGTGGGAGCCAATGCTGGGATCACCACCAGGGCCACACTATCTGGGCCCTCCCTAGCCAGTTGGTTCTTAGATAAGAAGCTGGGGGAAGGGTACAGGGACACCTTTGACCAATCTGACTGGTGTCGAATGTTCTTGTGTAGCCAAGCATGAATCTCACTCCTCCGTTTACCAGAACCTAGGGCCATCAGGAAAGCCGTCTTAAAGGTTAAGTGTTTTAAGGAGGCCTCTTTCAAAGGTTCAAAGGGCGCTTTTGTCAGCTGGTGGAGGACCAGAGAGAGGTTCCAGGAGGGTATGCCTCTCCTACCTTTTGGTCTGTCTCTGTGGAAACTATCCAATAGACGAGTGAGATTCTCATCTTTGCTGATATTAATCGGATCATTGCCCAGTTTGTCTGCAATGGCTGATCTGTAGCCATCAATAGTGCCTAGTTGTAGCTTCTTGTCCTGGAACAAATGCAGGAGGAAGTCAGCAATGGCTGTTAAAGGTGGTGTCCTGAAGTCCACCTGATTACTGAGGCACCACTTTGTAAAAATGGCCCACTTTGCCTCATAGACAGATCTGGTTGATCTTCTTTGAGGAGCCTCAATTCGTGCTGCCACTGCCTCAGAGAAGCCTTGCTCCTTGATTGCTGAGGCTCTAGGAGCCAGGCATGTAGATTCAGATTCGACAGGTTCCTGTGAAGGACCTGGTTGAATGGCTGAGACACTAGGTTGGGTATGCTGGGCAGACACAGTGGGATCTGGCTTGACATTGCTACCAGATCCCAAAACCAGGGCATGTTGGGCCACCCTGGGGCAATCAGAATTATTCTGTTGCAGGGATAGTCCTGAAGCTTCTCCACCACTTTGCCCAAGATGGCTGCCGGTGGATAGGCGTATGGGTCCAGATCCTCCCAGGAGAGGCTGAGGGCATCCACTGCCCATGCCCGGGGATCTGGTACCGGTGAGACAAACTGAGGAAGTTTGTTGTTGAATCTGGTGGCAAACAGGTCCACCTGAGGCAGGTGCCACCGGTTGCATATAGCTTTGAACACTTCTGGATGAAGCGACCACTCTGTTTGAATGGTTTGGCCAAGCCTGGATAGCTTGTCTGCTATCACGTTCAACCGGCCGGGGATGTGACGTGCCCTGAGGGTTACTTGTTGCCTGGTGCACCAGGACAGTAGTCTCCACAGTAGGGCACACAGCGAGCCCGACTTCATCCCCCCCTCTTTGTTGATATAAGCCACCACTGTTGTGTTGTCTGTAGCTATCAACACTGTCTTGTTGCAGACGAGGGTTCGAAAGTCTTTTAGAGCTAGGAATACTGCTTTTAGCTCTAACTGGTTTATGTGTAATTTGCTCTCTGGAAGAGACCAGGTTCCTCTTGCAGTGTGCTCGTCCAAGTGAGCGCCCCACCCTTCTTTTGATGCGTCTGTAAAGATTTGCAGAGCATGTTTTAGAGGGTGTAAAGGTTGACCTAGTAGTACATTGCCTTCCTCCAGCCACCACTTTAGATGGGGGTGGAGGGACTTGGGAACCGGGATCACCTTTTCCAGAGACTCTGGGATCCTCCAGTTGTTTTTCAAGTGCCACTGTATGGGCCTCATGTGTAGTCTCCCCAAGTGAACTTGTTTTTCTGTTGCTGTGAGGAGACCAATGAGGGACATGAACTGTCGAACCGGACAAACCTGACCGGACAGAATTGACTGGATTTTGTCTGTTAGGGCTAGCCAGCGTTCCTGGGTAGGTCTGACCCTGCCCTCTTCCAAATCGAACTGGTAACCTACGAAATTGAAAATCTGCTTGGGTTCCAGCTCTGATTTCTCTTCGTTTACCAGCCATCCCAAGTCTTTGCAGAGAGTCAGTAATTTTTGTGTGTGCTGAAGGCAGACTTGGGGGGACTTGGCTCTGACCAACCAGTCGTCGAGGTACTGGTGGATCCTTATACCCCGCCTCAAGGCTAGCCATTTTACTTCTTTGGCTATCATTGTAAATTCCCTGGGGGCTGTGGACAGGCCAAAAGGTAAGGCCTTGAACTGATAAGTCCTGTCTTGGATTTGAAAACGCATGTACTTCCGGGATTGGCTGTTTATGGGGATATGGAAGTACGCGTCTTTGAAATCTACTGAAGTCACCCACTCCCCTGATTGGAGGGAGGTGCGTATTGTTTCCGGGGTCTCCATTTTGAAGGTTTGGGTCTTCAGAAAATTGTTCAAGTTGCTCAGATCCAAGATTGGCCGCCACCGGTTGTTGGGCTTTGGTACAAGGAACAACCGGTTGTAAAACCCCAGAGATTTTTGGTTTAGGACCAGCTCCACAGCATTTTTGTTTAACAGCTGATGCAATGCCTCCAACAGGTAGCTGTTCCTGTGGGGATCTACATAGCAGCTTGTTATTGTCGGTTCTCTTGTGAGGTGAGGTCTGGACCGGAATGGCAGAACGTAACCCTCTCTTAGGATTGAAACCACCCTGGGGTTTACGTTCAGTGCAGCCCATTTTTCCCAAAAAAGGTGTAATCTTGAGCCTACAGGCAGATTTGGTGCAACAAGTGGGACATTTGTAACATTGTGGACAGAACTCAACTGATTTACACAGGAAACATTTTTCACAGACTTTATTGACATTTGATGATCGGGCATTACGTCTTTCTTTTGCGACGACCCTTCTGCAAAAAGAACATGATTGGCAACATGACATAATACAGGATACTGAGTTCTTTTGTCCCAACAACAGTTCTCTCCGGGCACTTTTGAGTCTGTAATAACACCTGACACAGAAGTCTCTATCTGACTCTTTACAACACAATAATTGTCATTTATATTGCTTCTGTGTCTTTGCAGGTCGCTGAGAGAAAGAGGAGGCCTTGCCCCTGCTAGATTTGTTACCCCGGCGCCTAAGCTGCTTCCAAGCTGGAAGGGTAGACGATTGCTCAGAACGTTGGTGGCCTTGCTTTGAAGACTGAGCATAAGGGTGGTAACGTGATGTCTTTCTTGCCGGACCGGGAGTACGCTTGTCCTCAAAATGGCGTATCTCCTCTTCTGCTTTGGCAATCATATGGTCAGGAAACAGTGCACTCATGTGAAGTGAGGCAGACCTGAGGGCCATGAGGGTATCCTGCTTGATGCCGGACCGGACAAAATCTAGATAACTGTCCCTCCTAGCTAAGGTCAAGTTGGCCACATTAACAAAAACACCATCGGAAAGATCTTGCATGGTGCGAGCCATTGCCTGTGTGATAGATCTATTGAAGGTGACCAAAAAATCCAGTTCGTCAGCCGCTTGAGTGAGTTTAGGTGAAGCCTTTCCCTTAACCGTAATTCCCTGGATCACTTTCAATTGGTTTGTCATGCTCTCTTGGACCTTGGTAAGGCAACGACTGAATGTTGCTGCCTGGTTGCACATATACGTCTGGTCCCGTGCAGCCCGTTCCCACTTCCTCAGTGTGTCCTGTGACACCGGACGAGAAGCTGGGGCAGAAGGGAGAGAACGACCAGCTATCCTTGGAAAACTGCTATTAAGACGAGCAGGTTCACTGGTCCAGGTGTACACCTTGGAACGGGAAAAGTCCTTCTTCTCACTATGCATTCCGTACCACTTCAAAGTTCTAGGTGACTTAACGAACTGATCTTTACTGAGTCCGGCAGTTTCTGTATTACGAGTGGGGTATCCCTCTTGTAAGGTCACATTAAGTTTCTCAACCTTGCGACAAAGCCACTCATCTACTGGTACTTTAACAGAGATTTTCCCAGTCTGTGCTGTTTTGGTACCGGTGAAGGGATTATCATCTTGAGATGAGGAGGCGGAGTCAAATTCTGGGATGTCGGTCCAGGCCATGAAAGACCTAACTCCCCTTAAAGTCTCCCGGTAACTTTGTTCAGCAGAAAGTTCTTGATCACCCTCAATAAGTTCTTCCTGTCCTTGAATAGATTCCCGGTCAGACAATTCCCCCTCGTCCGGTGAAAGAGATGACCGGTCACTGGCAACTTCTTGTTCCGGTTCCTCAACAGGGACTGTGGGACCGGTAGGGATGGTACCGGGAGTAACAGGCAGTACCGGTGAATGCATCTGAGGTTTATCACCGGAGGTGGGTGAGAAGACAGGTTCCTGGTCAGCTGGAAGATTTTCTGTGTCTGTACCGGGGGCCTCAACAGGCTGGGTAGCTGACACGTCTTCTGGATTCACACGCTGGCTGCCAGGCAGGACACCGGAAACCTCAGGAGGTTGAGAAGCTTTCTTAGTCTTCTTGTGACCGGTGGACTTCTTCTGCTGCTGCATAGAGGTGGAAGCAGCAGTTGGAGGAATAAAAGGTCTGTCTGTAACCGGAACATCAGTTTTCTTGACCGGTTCTACTGGAACTGAGAAGCTTTTTGCCAGGAAAAGGGCTTCCAACCTGGAAAACCTTTCAGACCACTTGTCGTCTAATGACTGTAGTTCAGTTTGAAGCTCTGAAGATTTGCTGGATTTTTTCTTAAGGGGAGATTTGTGAGAGGACTTCTTTTGTTTCTTAGGTGTAGATTCGCCTCTATCACTGGAGCTCTCACCCTTGTTCTCGACCCTACCCAAAACTGTAACATCAGAGGCAGCAACGTGGGTGGGGGAGGGATTTTTCTTCTGGCCAGATTCCTTACGTTCTCTACACTTAGGAGTGGCCAACTGCGTCTTCTGAGCTTCTGTGAAACTATCACAAATGGAGCATGGTTTCTTTGCTACACAGTCGTCCCCTCCAATCCCTTTCTCACGACAGCGAGCACACTTGGTATGAAGATCAAATAGGGCCATAACGTGGCCGCACGAGCCTCTACGTTGGCCAGGGGAAGACATATTGCTCCAGGAATAAGTAGATATACTTCTGCTCAACGTATCGCTTATAAAAGTCTGCAAATGGACGAAAATATGGGATAAAAGCTTATAATTTCTTCAGATTTGGAGTATGTTTCTAATATTTTAACCCTTCCTGCCATTATATGTGCTGACAAGTGAAGTGGCGGTTGTAAAATCTCACCATGGTATTTCAGTAAAATGCTCTCGATACCGAGATACCGGACCTACCGACCCATCCCTAGTACTAGTATACATATACAAAACTTTCTGTGATTTATCTGCAATAAATTACATAACTTTGAAGTAAAAGCAAACTAAATTTTGTGGAACTTTCAGTAATAGGTCATAGAATTTCCTTATACAGTATCAAAAAATCTCAGAAAGCCCTGACATCATAACTATTACATGTCTTATATTCTGATTTTTTATCCAATATCCATAACTTCAGTTACATGCATTTAAATTTCTCATGCAATTGGAATTTACAGCCTGTATAGAAGCCTATTAAAAAGATATGCAAAATCTCTTGCAAACTAAAACAACAAATATAACATACAGATAAAGAATTGTCAAAGTATTTACAGGATACGGTTTCAGACTTACCCCAATTCCGGATCTCTTGGTAATGGAGGGGGATTCCACAGGTCCACCTGAACTGTCATCCAGTTTCCCCACAGAATGAGGCTTGGTGCTAACTCCTCCACTTCAGTACTGAACAGCTGGTAACAGAAAATATTCTATAGAGATGCTTTAGAGTCCTCCTTAAGGTTGTTTTATAAACACACGGAGGAGTGTAAAAGACCCTAAAACATTTCAACAGACACATGGGTCAATTTACAGCAACCCTTTTTTATTAGGCTGGGTACAAATGAATCATCCAGGCATTTTTGTGATTTTTATCTTATTTTAAACCACTTTCATGCAATAAACTGATGGTTTCGTTTACGTACGCCTGTATTTACAGGAAATTCACATTTTGTGTGGATATTAAATTTATTATTTAGAAACAAGTGAGGCTGTTTATTGCAATAAAAATCCGCTGGTAATGCAATGCTCTGTTAAGACTGACAGTTAGATCATATCTGGGACACTATTTAAAGAGATTCCTTATTAAATACTATTTCTAGTTTCCTACTTTTTCACAATCTGGTTTCATATTTAAAGAATTTCCTGTTTTTTATTTTTATCTTTGAATAAAATTTTGTTTTCTTTTATGCCAAATTTTAAGACCGACAAAAATTTCTCTAAGAATAAGATTTTTTTACATTTCGTTAAAACTTGTATCTGCAATGTTATTTTTATTTATTTTTTTTTTACAAATAATACATTCATTTTGATTAAGAACTAAAATACTCATTATACCTGTTATTTGCATATCTACTGCATCCAGTTTATCATTGTTGACTTAAGAAGTCAAAATATTCTATTAGGGCTGCGAACTGTTACTCGAGCCTCGATAGACGAGTCGGTTTTTGCTATTACTCGAGTCCATTTTAACTATTCGGTTACTCGCAAGGTATTGTATTATCGCCCGCGTAATGGAACGTTTGTGTAAAATATGGTAAATTTTCTGCATTTCCATTACATAATATCAAATGAATTGAAGTTGTGGTTTTTGCTTTAAAATGTCTAATTTACTCCATACTCTATAATATCTGGTTAAATAGAAGTAGACATTTTTCTTCAAAAGTTTCGTCACCGGAATCAACTATTTGTTTACCGAAGACTTCTAATGGTAGGTACTAAATCTCCCAGTTACTCGAATTCAGGCCGGTTGTCAAAGGACGAGTATTCGGGGCTGTTTTTTAGGACCCGTCCAAGCCCTAATGTCTATAAATTTAAGAATTCTAAATCTTAGAAATCTTTCTTTTTCTAAGAATTTCTCTTAAAAAAATGGCTATATTAGAATATTTAGAATAAGAATAATTCTAAGAATAACAATGTTAGTTAATATTGGCCATAATATTAGATACCTGCGGTTCTCCTGACTGTATGTGTTCTCTCAATAGGCGCAGACATCTGTTGGCAATCAGAGCAAACATGTCCAACCCTAGCTGCACAGCATACTCCTGTAACAGTGGTCTGCAGTTGTCATCCATCTGAGACTGGTCTGTCAGCATACACAGAGAAATCACAATGAACATAATGTACTCAGCCATTGATTGCACTGAGATCTAGGTCGTGTTGTGGGGCACTGACTGTATTGGGACATGGGATGGGTCGGTAGGCCCGGTATCGAGAGCATTTTAATGAAATACCGTGACCAGATATGAAAGCCGGCACTTCGCTTGTCAACACATATAATTGAAGGAAAGCTTAAAATGCTAGAAAATTAACCCAAATCCGAAGAAATTATGAACTTTTATTTCATATTTTCGTGCACTTGCAGACTTTTATACTGATTATCGATTATGTTAAATTACAGCAGTTTATCTCATATTATGTGGATATGGGGACTTTTATTAGGCTTTTGTTGAGAGGAAACGTCCATGTTTGATTGGGGTGTACTAAAACATGGAGTCTCGAAATTGGTATGGTTTTGCATTGGCGGCCTCCCGATGTACACATATTTGAAACCGACCCATCCCTAATTGGGACTGCTCTGCAACTATACATACAGTCAAAAAGTCTGAACATGTTTTATGGGCCAATGACTGTCATTCTTATCTCATGATAAATTGTTCTTGTGTTTTTTACCTTGAGGCTTGACAGATAATTCTGGTCTAATCTTTTGGTGCAACATCTAAAGGTGGATTTTATTCATGAAATTTCTCTTTTCTGACAGTGTACACTTGGACATATAACATTTAGTACCTACCGATTTTATCGTACTTCTGCTTTGATACTAGTTTATCCAACTAGAAGTACATAATTTTAAGTATCTAGCTAGCAGTGTATATTTTTACTACAACTAAATTTAAAAATTATCGATGAAACGGTAGCGCCAATATACAGTATACAGACCACTATATTGAAGTACTGACTCAAAAAAATTACAACCAGCATTTTGACCGGCAGTACATACAACAGTGGAAAACAAATCATATATTAGAAAGACAGTACATACAATAAATATGAAGAAAAGTCTAACCTTTCTTCCAATATCCTGGGCCCAGTTTCACAAAGGCCTACTATCTCTTTAGTAGGGTACGAAGTGCTAGTAGTCTGTTAAGCCTATACTATCCATCTCACTGAGATAGTATTCACTATAGCAATAAGTAGGCTCTCCTCCCTAGAAACCCTGCTATCCCAGGAACTTGGAAATTCCATAGGATCTGCTCCGTGGAACACTTTTGTAGTGACTACCAAGGACGTACTACTAAGATCTAGCTTTAATAGCATACTGTCTTCTATATTTAGTAGGCCTATGTGAAACTGGGCCCTGGCATTTTTGTGACTTTAATGAGATTGTTTGTGTTGACACTAGTGCTGGGACGAGTTGACGGAAACTCGAGTTACAACTCGATGGGTGATAATTGGGGGTCACATCGATCTGCGCAAGTGAAACTCGAGTTTTTGAAAACGTATATATTTTCATCATCTAAGGCTGACACTTCACCAAAACAATAGAAATATCTGAAATTTTCAAAAATATATTGTATTTTTACTTTATTCTTGCTTAAATCAATGAAGATTTAACTTAAATTATATCGCGAAAGCCCATTTCCAGTTCAAAGTTTTGCCTCATGTACGGTTATGTAAAATATTTTCGCTAACAAACGAAATACTTTATCCCGGAAATTACTCGAGTTTGACTCAAGTTCAACTCGCTTCTAACAAGCGATGCTCGATCTGTCATTTAAGCTGGCGATCCCACCACTAGTTGACACCACTTCCTATTACTGGGATTATTTGATCTGGACTACAATAAAACACAACTATTTCTTCATGCGGGATTGGGATTGGTTTTACAATGTCACAATACCAATCAAGGAAATATATGCAGCCATCTAATCCCTTGTAAAAAAAATTGATTCCTTGGAGCAATCCTTCCAGATTTTCACCCTGGTTTACCTCTCATTCTTACCTCTCGGCACCACATTATGCACAGCAAACATGTTGATGGTGACAAGCTGCTGTAGTCTGGTGGCAGTCAGAGGACAGGGCGAGTGCTGTAACAACACCTCCAGCTCGTGTAACAACTGCGACGAGGTCTCCGGAAAACGCTCCATACTGTACACAACAGATGTTAAAATATATATATCAAAATGAGCAGTTAACCAGCAATTCTTGTACTGAAATGTATTATACCAAAAGAAAAACTTCATTGAACATATTTTAATGGGTACTATTGGGTCATCTTAATGGGTAAATAAGAATCTTTCAGTAAACTGTTGCAAAGGTAGTGACCTTTGCTATTTGTGTTGTAAACATAATGGTAATAATAGTAAAACCATATGCATAGCACAAAATTGAGGAGGATCATTTAATGCATTGGAATGCTAAAGGGGACAGTCCAAAAACCAGGCAAAATGGTGCCTGACAAGGGAGGACAACTATGGTGGTGAGTATGCTAGTCCAAACAGGTAAGTCTTGAGTTGGCTTCAAACACTCAAAATGGTACTTGAAAGATGGTAAGAAAAACTTTTTTTTTTTGTGCAGTCAAACCACTTTAGTAGAATAACTAGAATCCCAATTTAATTCAAAATAATTATCAGGTCCTTAGAGGACAAAAACTTCAAACATATTTTAATGATTACTATTGGGTCACCTTAATGGGTAAGTAAGAATCTTTCAGTAAACTTTTTGCAAAGGAAGTGACCTTTGCTATTTGATGTGTTTTTCTTTGAGATTTACTCTAGGTCTGTTATCAGGAAATCATGGTTGAACAAAATTATTTTTCAGCCCCCTTAAGATTCAACACAGCAAGGTGTAACCACACTTTATATTTATTTATTTGTTCACATATTTATTTATTTGGGGTTTTAACATTGCTTTCAACACTGAAAAGGTCATATCACGATGGGGAGTTTTATATACATGCAGAGGAAACCAGTTCGTACAGTTGGTCAAGGTTCTGTACTGTAAACTGCTGACCATCAGTAAGAAACTACCATCTCTGCTTGAATTCTTGGTTAACTAGAAGTTTTCTCTGAATATTCCGTGATACAATTTAACAGAAAACAATTCCACATCTGATCAGTGTTTAGGGAAATTCAAATTTGTTATACGACCTTTTTCTCGGTGCTGTTAACTAAAACTAGAAAGTAGAAGTCTAAATATTATTGATGGAAAAGAAGTGAAGCAGGAGTTTCACACTCACCCTATTTTAGTGAAGAGCTTTCCATGAACATTCAGGAAACTCAATGTAAAGCGTTTGTTTAGCTGAAAAGAGAAATGTTATCAACATACAAAACTGGCAGAATTATAGAGTAAGAAATCTAAAATTTGCCACATATCTGAAATTCGCCACATGTGGAAATACTAATAAAATAAATGAATTCAGATGAGATTTGTTGAATGTACAGTAAAGTAAGGCTTTTTGAACTGAAAAAGACCAATTTTAAGGCAAAACATCATTTTCTTCATAAAATTAACTAAGGTTTTAGAGGTGGCGAATTTTAGATTCCTGGCGAAGTTTAGATTTCTTACTCTAATATTTCACAATGTCACCACTAAACACTTTAAACACTTTTGTTATTTTAGTGGCATAGAGTATTCATAAACCTTAAAATATTTAAGTTCTATATATTGACAAAAACAGTAGAGTAGAACTTTTGAACAAAATAGCTATAGAGCTATCAAGAAATTTTACATTCAAAAGCAGTTATTTTATACAATACCTTGCAGCAGAGAGAAGGCAGCAGCAGGGGATTGTAGTTGAAGAGTTAAAGGGACAAGTAGATGATTCTCTAATGTTGTTTCAGTAACAAACAACATACCCTTTTTTTTAAACTGACCTCATTAGCATATAACCTAGCATACTCTGAATTGATCTCATTAATTGACAACCTGCCCTTATTATTTTAAACTTACATCATTAGAAGTGTAGGCGTCCATGTACACAGCTGTGGTATGCGGCTTACAGATGCGGCTCGCGTTTATATTTTGTGGATTTTCGTGGTAAATAAATTGACATAGATAATACTAATTCTTTAAATGGCTGTAACTTCCTTGTAAGTTTTAATAATTTTATCACCATTACCTCCAGTTTAATGAGACGAAAATTTTGATACCAAATACCTCATACTTAGTTCAAAATATATCCTATCTTGCTTACGGCAAAATCTGATCCCTGACTGAAAACTACTGCAGCCCGCATCCGCTAACCGCAAGCCGTGTACATGAAAACAAGTCAACTAAAACTATACCAATCAATTTTTTTTAACGCAAGCCGTAATCATAAACCGCACCCCGTACACTAATGCAGACAATCAGGTTTCTTTTAAACTGACCTTATCAGTGGACAACCTACTCTTATTTGGAACTGACCTCATTTGCGGACAACCTTCCCAGTTCATCATCATCATCCATATCCTCTTCAATCCGGTCCTTGGAACTGGATCCATCCGGATGGAACCAGATCTCTAACCGGTGACTCTTCTGCCGTGGTTTTCTCTGCTGTTTGGGTTTTTCTGACATCCTTTTCTGTTCAACCACTTCAGCCTGCAAAACGAGCACCAAAGTAGAAGGAGAAAGATAACAATGCCCAATGGAAATAAAAATCTACAGTTGAAACCTGTTACCTCCAAAAGACAGGTACCGACGGTAACCTCTGTAGATTATAAAAGTCTCATCTCAACACAGAAACTTCAAAACTATAACTTTATTACGTGTTAGTACTGAATGTGTGAATTTGACTAGCTAAAATCTGGTCTCATTACCAGATATTAGAGATATAGGGGAACTATAAATCAAGTATGTCGTTTAAAATGATAATTGAACGGGAATAATTTTATATATCTACACACATTTGCACTATCTGTTCTTCAAATTTTAACTGGAATAGATTGATCTGATGAACAAGTTTTAAAAACTTTTTTGGGGGTCAATGGCTGTTAAGATGAACAAGGGCAACATAAGTAATTAAAGCATTGTAGTTCATTAACTTTCACACACTTGATCATTCAACTTCGAATAATAGATTTGAATAATCCAAACAAATTGAATATATTTTGTTGTGTTTTTATCAACTAATAGCTATTGGGAAGTAATCAAATTGTAAATTTAATGGTTAAATTAAATTTTTATTAGTTAATATCTTACCTAGTGGACCAGTGCATTTGTCCGGCGCGCAGCCGGTCCCGCCAAACGTTAGACAAAAACGTCCTGAGCTGGGCTCTGACCGGGACCGGTAGTGTACTCCTCATTCGCCAGGTGTCGTGACTGCACCCAGCTCCCCTACTGCGCGTGCGCGCGCATGCGTACTTCCTCTTTTTGTGGCCTACCTAAGAATGTCCCCCTTTTAGCTATTGCGGGGCAGGTAGGGTGGGACTCTCTTGGTCCACTAGGTAAGATATTAACTTATAAAAATTTAATTTAACCATTAAATTTTTCATTTTATTGCGTAAATATATCTTACCTAGTGGACCAGTGCAGAATAACTACCCAGTGGTTGGAGGGTAGCTATGGAAAAAAGGGGGGACAGAGACTCTAAGATCTACATATATATTCCGTAAATCCAGAGGGAATCACCCGGGAAGGGTTTGTAACTACCCTGGATAGGTACAGTCTCTCTCCCCCCCCCCCCCCCCCCCAGTTTAGTAGCTGAAGAGTCCACGAGGAAGTAAAGAAGGGGAATTGAAGATTAAGATGGTCCCCCATCTTCTTGCAACGCAAGACAGACTGCAGGGACGTTGGTTTTTTGTTGTTTTTTTTTACATGTATGAACACATATATACATAATTATATACATGGAAGCCTCTATTTAGTCCCTAATTTGTTGGGCAGCTACCACAGGACCCAAATGGTACACATCCGAGTCCTCCCAGGCCAAGTCCTTCAGGTAAAATTGGGTGAAGGTATTATGAGACTTCCAGTGACAGGCTGCCAAAATCTGGTCTAAGGGAACACCCCCCTGAAAGGCTTTGGACGCCGCGAACGCGCGAACGTCATGAGCCCGAACCTGATGCAATTGTTGAGCCTGTTGGTCTGACATCTGGTAACAAAGGACGATGGTTTGTTTGATCCAGGCGGAAATGGTAGCAGGGACAATATCCTTCTGGAAACTCTTCCTAAAGGAAACAAAAACCAATTCCTTGCCTGAACGGAGATCTTTGGTTTTGTCCAAGTAATAACGGAGTGCCCGGACCGGGCACAAACTCCTATCCTCCTTGAGGGATCTGTCCAAGGAAGGAGCCAAGGCTGGAATGATAACAGGGGCCACGCAAGTGGGACCCTCTTTAGCCAGGTGATTCTTAGAGATGAAACTAGGAGAGGGCGATAAGGAAACATTCGACCAATCCTCTTGGTGCCTAATGTTCCTGTGAACCCAAGCATGAATTTCACTCCTCCGTTTCCCAGAGCCCAAGGCTAGAAGGAAGACAGTCTTAAAAGTGAGGTACTTCAGCGAAGCCTTTCTGAGAGGTTCAAAAGGAGGTTGTGTAAGTTGGTGAAGGACCAAAGACAAATTCCACATAGGAACCCCACGCCTGCCCTTTGGTTTGTCCCTATGAAAACTGTCCAACAACCTGGACAAGTTCTCATCCTTGCTGATGCTAATTCTGGAATTTCCCACTTTGTCGGCTATGGCAGTCCTATAGCCTTCTATGGTACTAGGCTGAAGATGTTTCTCCTGAAAAAGGGAAAGGAGAAAATCCGCAATTTGCTCTATAGAGGGAGTTCTGAAGTCCACCTGATTCTTCTCACACCATCTGACAAAAACGGACCACTTTGATTCATAAATGGCTCTGGTAGAGCGTCTTTGAGGAGCCTCAATTCTTGTTGCCACTTCTGCCGAGAACCCGGCTTGCTGGATGGCAGAGGCTCTAGGAGCCAAGCATGAAGGTTCAGATTGGGAAGGTCCCGGTGAGGACACTGATTGAACGGTTGAGTTATCAAATTCGACACCTGAGGGAGCAGGAGGGGAATTTGAACTGACATGTTGACCAGGTCCCAAAACCAAGGCATGTTGGGCCAACCTGGTGCTATCAGAATGAGACGACGGAATCCGTGGTCCAAAAGTTTCGTTACCACCTGATGTAGAAGGGCCGTCGGTGGAAAAGCATAAGCGTCCAGGACCTCCCAAGGGAGACTTAAGGCATCCACTTCCCACGCTGATCGGTCTGAAACCGGGGAAGTTTGTGATTGAACCGGGTGGCAAACAGGTCCACAGACGGGCGGTGCCAACGCCGGCATATTTGAGCAAACACCTCCGGGAGGAGGGACCATTCCGTTTGGATCACCTGATTGAGTCTGGACAGTTTGTCGGCTATGACGTTTAGGTGACCCGGGATATGCCTGGCCCTCAGGACAATCTGCCTTTGATTGCACCAAAGCATCAGTCTCCAAAGGAGGGCACAGAGTGAGCCTGATTTCATACCCCCTTCCTTGTTGATGTAAGAGACCACAGTGGTGTTGTCTGTACAAACAAGAACTATCTGGTTGCAACATAACCGCTCGAACCGTTTTAAGGCCAGCAGGACTGCCTTGAGCTCCAACAAATTTATGTGCAAGGCGCTTTCTGACTCTAACCAGACTCCTTTTGCCATGTAATCGCCTAAGTGAGCGCCCCAACCTTCGTTTGAGGCGTCTGTAAACAGTTGAAGGGCGTGTTGAAGAGGGTGTAAGGGTTGACCGGAGAGCACCTTGGCCGGGTCCAACCACCACCTTAGATGTACATGGAGAGATGAAGGAATTGGAATGACCTTTTCCAGAGATTCCGGGGCATGCCAATGCTTTTTCAGGTGCCATTGAATGGGCCTCATATGCAGCCGCCCCGATACTACTTGTTTTTCTGTTGCTGTCAGAAGGCCGATTAAAGACATGAACTGCCTGACTGTGCAACATTCCAGTCCCAGGAGAAGGTTGAGCTTCTGAGATAGACTCCTCCACCTGTCCTGAGTTGGTTTGACTAACCCCTGAGATAGGTCGAAATGATAACCTACGAAGTCGGAGGTTTGTTGGGGAACCAGCTCTGACTTGTCCATGTTGACTACCCAACCTAGAGAGCGGCAAAGGTCCAAAAGGGTCTGGGTATGACGTAGGCAAATTTCCCGGCATGGGGCTCTCAGTAACCAATCGTCTAGGTATTGGTGGATTCGAATAACCCGCGATTGAGCCATGAGTTTTACCTCTTTGACCACCTTTGTGAACTCCAACGGAGCCGTCGACAGGCCAAAGGGAAGTGCTGTGAACTGAAAGGTCTGACCTTTTATGTGGAACCTGAGATATTTTCGCGACCTGTGGTTTATGGGAATGTGAAAATAAGCGTCGCTGAAATCCAGCGAAGTGACCCACTCCCCCTGTTGCAGGGAGAGTCTGATGGTCTCCGGAGTTTCCATCTTGAACGTTGCCGGAGCAAGGTACAGGTTCAGTTGACTTAGGTCTAGAATGGGCCTCCATTTTTTGTTGGGTTTTGGAACCAGGAACAACCGGTTGTAGAAGCCCAGAGATGATTGAACTGACACTTTTTCTATAGCCTGTTTTTGACCTAGAGATTGTAAGGCTTCGTTCAGCTTTTTGTTTCTTAAAGGAGCTGATGAACCACTGACTATTACAGGGAATCTTGCGAGGGGTGGTCTTTCCTTGAAGGGGAGTTGGTACCCTTCCCTGAGGATGGAGACTACCCTCGGATTTGAACCCAGGGAGAGCCAAACCTGCCAAAACAGTTGCAGACGGCCTCCTACAGGCGGATCTTTCACAACACAAGGTACATTTATGACATTTGGGGCAAAAAGACATTGATTTACAGACAAAGCACTGTTCACAGATTTTATTTCTATTTTGGCATGAGAGGGTCTTACGTTTTTCTTTTGCAACGGCCCTTTTACAGAAACTGCAAGAAGAACAACAGGCAAATTTACAGTCTTTTGAGAAGTCACTTTGTTGGCTGCTGACACTAGATTGAGATCCCCGGACTTTGATTTTAACTGAACTAGGGGACTCCACAAACATTGATTGTCATTTATATGGTTTACTACCACGGGCAGGCTTGGAGTAATATGTGGAGCTAGAGCCACCTCTACCACGACTCTTACCCCTGCCTCTGCCCGAAAACTGCCGCCAAGGTTGCTGAGTCTGAGAAGATGAAAAACCAGATTGACGACTATCTTTCTTGTCGTAGGGTTGGTATCTGAACTGATGTTTCTTAGAGTGCTGGAATGTGCCCGAACCGGGACCAGGAGCACTCCTATTTGACTCATGTTTTTGTATATCTTGCTCAGCCACCGCCAGTACATCATCCGGGAACAACCCGTAAGTAAAAAGGGGAGCATTGCGCAGCTTATTCCAAGTGTCAGGTTTCAGGCCTGGTTTAACATATTCTAGGTAGGAATCTCTCCTCAACAAAATGAAATTAGCTAGTTGGACAAACAGACTGTCTGCGAGGTGCTGAAAAGCAGTACCCAAGGCCACAGAGACGCTAGCATGGAAGGCTGACGAGTCTTTCAAGTCCTTGACGGCGCCCGTGACCTCCTTTGGAGCTTTACCTTTAACAATGGTACTGTTCAGAAAGGAAATATGTTGGTTCATTTTGTCCTGGATCTCACTCACGCACCTGTTAAACCCTGCGGCATGGTTGGCAATTAAGGAGCCTTCCCTAGCACATTGCTCCCACCGTCTAAGGATTTCCTGAGAGATAGGCCTAGAAGCCGGTCCTGAGGATGGATAAGAGGAAATCTTGGCAATGCGTGAGAACTGTGAGTTTAATCTAGCTTCGGACCCCGACCAGCCAAAGATAGTCCTTCCGGGTCTTTGGTTGCCATCCTGTTTTATTCGGGATTGAATATACCATTTAGCCTGGCTTTTAGGTGTCCTGATGAACTGGTCCTGTTTCAGACCTGCTGCTTCCTGTGCACGGGAAGGGTAGCCTTCTGCAGCCCGCGTATTAAGCTTCTCCATTTTATAGCACAGCCAGTCGTCTGCTGGCAGTTCTACTGACACTTTTCCCGTACGACAAGGGTGTTTACCCTTCCAAGGGTTGTCAGAGCGGTTATCCGTATCACCTACAGCAGCTTCAAAATCTGGTATGTGAGACCAGCCAAGGAAAGCCCTGACCGACCGGACCGTTTCCCTGTAGTTCATTTCTTCGTTTCTCTCAACAACCTCAGAATCTGAAAGTTCACCCTCCTCACCGGAGTCTTTATCTGACCGGTCCGGAAGGGGTTCCCCGTCTGACAGAGCCGGATCCGGCTGAGTAAAACTGTCTGGAGCAAATGAAGTAGAACCACTGGAATGTTGCGGACCGGTGATGACCGGTTGAGAAGAGGATCCAAGAGAAGTGACACTGGTAAAAGAGGAAACAGTTTCCTCCGGTTTCTCAAGAGTTTGTAAACCCGGACCGGGGACAACTGTCTTGAGAGGAGGAATAGGATCCGAAGCAATCTGATCTGAAGAACCGGCACTAGCAGCCGGTTTAAAAGCCTTCTTTTGCTTAGATTTTCCCTTATTTATCCCTCACCAGACCGGTGGCTCCGGGGTCAGGAGATGGGTTGATAAAAGGCGTGTCAGAGATGGGAGCTTGAAATGTTGAGACAGGCATCTTGGGAGTTGAGAAGATGTTGGTTCTGGAAAGGAGCCTCAAAACGGGCGAACTTTTCTTCCAACTGATTGTTTAATAGTTCAAGGTCCTGACGGGAGACAAAATCTCCAACACTAGCTTGACCAAGAGCAGCCGGTGAGGCACCGGTAAAAACCCGTTCCTGCGCATGCGCAGCGTCCGGGGCCATCTCAAAATCAGTCTGATCCTCTACGGGACCCACAACAGTAACTTTACTAGGGGAAACCAAGGTCCCTGCTTTTTTATCTTTCCGGATTTGATATTGTGGGGTTGCTAACATACCCTTCTGAGAGTCCGAAAAACTGTCACATAAATCACAACGTTGACCTTTGACACAAGGGTCATCTCCCATCTTTTTGTCCCTGCAGCGGGCACATTTTTTGTGCAGGTCGAAGGCAACATGGCCACAACTACCACGCCTCTGTCCTGGTGATGCCATGATAAATATATTTCGCAAATATCCAAAACTTTCCTTGTAACACACTTGTAAACAACTAATATAGTTCAGTTTATTCCACTGAAATTTATCCGCTAACACACTATGGCGCCAAACAAAAAGAGGAAGTACGCATGCGCGTGCACGCGCAGTAGGGGAGCTGGGTGCTGTCACGACACCTGGCGAATGAGGAGTACACTACCGGTTGTTACATATATTGGACTCTATATTAGTACATTGTATATTACATATATTAGGCACTATATTAGTGCATTGTTTAATTTAAGCTTTATGTTTATACATTGTCATAAAAGATAATTGTGTTGTTGGTTCTTTTTGTGTGTTGACATTTAAAGTAAGGGAGTTATTGACTTTTGTGTTTTAGTGTTTATTGATCTGTTCACAGACTGGGGGAAATCCCCCCCCTCAGTGGTTATGTTAGATTTGGGGAAACCCAATTGCCAGTAGTTTCTAGAACTTCCTCCTTTGGCCTAGATGGCTCAAGCTTTTCTGAGTTGGTTCTGTACAGTTCCAGAGCAATCTGTGAATGTATATAAGGAATGTACATCTGACCACAAGTGAACTTTGTATTCGCTGGCTATAAGGAGAGCTATTGTGTTTTGGAATATAATATAACTTGTGTTGCTGTGAACTTTTACTGGAGTGAACTGGATACATCATCTGGGCAGATTTATTGCACTTTGGATATTTTTGGATATTGTACAGTTATATAACAGAGAGTGAATTTACTGCATTTTGGACATTGTCCACATCTTGGAGCAGACAGTACAGTTGTGTTAACTCTCTAAATATCTCCAGACAGACATTCTGTGTGACTGGATATACAAAGAAAAGCAGGACAAGAACCTTTTGTGTTGTTGAGTGCGAGACAGGTCACAAGATATAGATATCTGTGTGTGAGTGAACATTGGACAGATCACAGGACAGACCATAGGACATTGGACAGACCACAGAATATACTACAGGACGGATTACGTAACAGATTGCTGGATACGGCGGATAAACTTAACTCTTAATCTCAGTGGTCAGGTCAGCTAGATCTTATTATTGTATTAGTGTGTTTAGTTAAGAGCATACCAGTTGACTGTAATCATTATTATTGACTATTAAATAAATTTGTTAAGTTTAACTTTTTGCTTTTTCTGTTACAACTTAAAGACAACCGGTAATTGCTACCGCGCTTGCCCGTGACCGTAACAGGAAAATTGGGGGCTCGTCCGGGATCCAACCATTTGATTACAACCATTTGATCAACTGCTCAATTAACATTTTGAAAATCCATTTGATTTAGTAATTGGCTACAGTCAACAGTGCTCAAAATGGCTACTGCTAAAGAGTTTGTACAATCACCATCTATGGAAGTTCTAGAAACTTTTAAAAAAGATATGTTAATGCAGATAGCGCAAGAGTTACAGTTAGAGGTAAAAAGGTCAACACGTAAACATGAACTTAAAAGGCTTATTGTTGAACAGTTAGTTGATGAAGATGTTTTACCTGATAGTTGTTTAGAAGTGTATAAGCCTCTACCAATGGAACCTTCTGGGCAATATGAGATCAGGCGATTAGAAATTGAAAGAGAGCTAAAACTTAGAGAATTTGAAGCTAGAGAAAGAGAGCTTGAAGCTCAACAACGAAAAGAAGAGCTTGAAGCTCAACAGCGAAAAGAAGAGCTTGAAGCTCGACGAAGAAAAGAAGAGCTTGAGGCTCGAAAAGAAGAGCTTGAAGCTCAAAAATATGAAAAAGAACTTGAGCTTAAACATGAAAGAGAAATGAAAGCTTTAGAATTAAATGCTCGTCGAATTGCCCATGAAGAGTCCATTGCTACCAAATTTGATTTGGGTAAAAATGTGCGACTGGTACCACCTTTTAATGAGTCAGAGGTCGATAAGTACTTTCAACACTTTGAAAGAGTAGCTCAAAATTTGAAATGGCCTATAGACCAGTGGCCTTTATTGCTGCAAAGTGTTTTGAGGGGAAAGGCCCAGGAGGCATACACGGCTTTGCCAATTTCCGAATGTGTGGACTATAACTCTGTCAAAAATGCTATTTTGAAAGCATATGAGTTGGTACCAGAAGCATATCGTCAAAAATTCAGAAATTATCGTAAACAAGAAAGTCAAACTCATGTTGAATTTGCCCATGAGAAAGAAGTGTACTTTAACAGATGGTGTAATTCTAGGGAAGTAGGTACAGACTTTGAGAAACTTAGGCAAGTTATTTTGATTGAAGAGTTCAAAAGGTGTGTTCGTGATGACATTAAAACCTATCTAGATGAACAGAAAGTTGAAAATTTGGCAAAAGCAGCAGCTTATGCTGATGATTATGTGCTAACTCACAAGTCCACTTTCAACAAGAATAAGTCCTTTGGTCCTGCTAAAAAGTCGTATCCAGAAATAGGAAAGAAATCTGAAAATGTAGCTCCAGAAAAGAGTTCAGATAAGGGTCAAACCTCAAATCAGACTATGAGTAAGGATAGGAAACCCAGATCCTTTGCTCCTGTTTGCCACTATTGTAAGAAACCTGGGCATGTTATGTCTGACTGTTGGCTCTTAAAGAAGAGAAGAGAAAAGGAGGCAACGCCCAACGCCTTTGTGTCTAGCAAGTCTAACTGGCGTTCAAATCCCAATAGAGCAGAGTCTAGTATTGGTTTAGACAAGTCTGAGATTATTAGGGAAAAGTTCAAACCTTTTGTGTCTGAGGGTTTTGTATCCTTGGAAAGTAGTTCCAGTCAGGTCCCCATTAAGATATTAAGAGACACTGGAGCTACTCAGTCCTTACTTTTAGAAGATGTATTGCCATTGAGTGTAAGCACATCTACTGGTGAGAGTGTCATTGCTCAAGGTATTGAAGGAGGCTGTGTGAACGTTCCCTTGCATAAGGTCAAGTTAGTATCAGACTTAGTTACTGGTTCTGTTGTTGTGGGTACCAGGCCCACTTTACCCATTGAAGGGGTATCTTTGTTGTTGGGAAATGATCTTGCAGGTGGAAAGGTAGTTGCTGATCCTAAGGTTACTTCTAAGCCGATCACTTTGGTTAGCACTGAGAAATTAGAAGAGGTTATTCCTGGTATTTTTCCCTCCTGTGCCGTGACTCGAGCTATGGCCAAAAAGGCCCAAGAGGAACCAAAAGATTGTAAACAATCTACAGATGTCTTAGTTGATTTGTCAGATACATTCTTGAACAACCATGACCATGATGTGCAGAATTTTAGTGATACTAATCCCAAGGACAGGGTAGATTCTGAAAAACAAGACTCAATTGACTGTCAAGATGTATCGCTTTCAAAATCAAAATTGATTTCAGAGCAGGAAAATGACCCTGAATTAGCTCCTTTATTCAAGTTGGTCTTGCCACCAGTAGAGCTAGATAAGGTCCCTGTAGGCTATTATGTCAGAAATGGTGTATTTATGCGAAAGTGGAGGCCACCAAATGTCCCTGCATCTGAAGAATGGTCAGTAGTACACCAGATTGTTGTGCCAAAAGTGTACCAAAGTGAGATATTAAAATTGGCTCATGAATCTCCAATGGGTGGCCATTTAGGCATCAACAAAACTTACAACAAGATAACCAAACATTTCTATTGGCCTCAAATTCGGCACTGTGTGGCAGAATTTTGCAAAACTTGTCACACTTGTCAAATGGTAGGGAAGCCAAACCAAAAAATTCCTGTAGCTCCTCTCAAACCCATTCCAGCATTTGAGGAACCATTTAGCAAAGTGATAATTGACTGTGTAGGTCCCTTACCAAAAACTAAATCCAGAAACCAATATCTTTTGACCATTATGTGCGCCTCAACCAGATTTCCCGAAGCCATACCATTGACCAACATAACAGCTCCCAAAATCTCAAAAGCTCTGGTTAATTTCTTTACTCTAGTTGGCTTACCAAAAGAGATCCAGTCAGATCAAGGGTCAAATTTTATGTCAGGACTATTTCAACAGGTTGTATTTCAGTTAGGTGCCAAACAGATCAAATCTAGTGCTTATCACCCAGAATCCCAAGGTGCACTTGAAAGGTTCCATTCCACTTTGAAGAATATGATTAGGACATTTTGTTTAGATAATGAAAAAGACTGGGATGAAGGCATTAGCTTATTGTTGTTCGCAGTTAGAGAGTCTGTTCAGGAGTCTTTAGGCTTTAGTCCCTTTGAGTTGGTCTTTGGCCATTCAGTCCGTGGTCCTCTCAAGCTGTTGAAGGAAAACTGGTTATCTGAGAACACTGAGAGCCTAAATCTGCTAGATTATGTCTCAAGGTTCAGAAATAAGTTAAAGAAGGCTTGTGAGCTGGCGCAACAAAATTTGAAAACTTCTCAGTCAAAAATGAAGATGCTTTATGATAGGAAGTCACAAAACCGTATTTTCAAACCAGGTGACAAGGTTTTAGTGTTACTACCTGTCCAGGGAAATACGTTACAGGCCAGATATCACGGGCCATACAAAGTGTTAAAGAGAGTAGGTGACCTGGACTATATCATTGAAACCCCGGACAGAAGAAAGTCAACCCAACTATGTCATGTAAATATGGTAAAACCATACTTTGAAAGGGGTGTGAAAAAACCTGTTATGGTTACTGACTGTAGTATAGAAAGTAACAGTAATCAGGAGCGTGAAATATGGGACGACACTCCTGATTTTGATGTTGAATGTAGAATTAGGTTGAGTAATTCTGAGATCCTTGATGATTTGGAAACCAAACTGAGTCATGTACCACCAGATAAGAGGGTTCCACTCATTGAATTGCTCTTAAAGTACAAGTCAGTGTTCCCAAATGCCCCTAATAGGACAAATATACTCATGCATGATGTCGATGTCGGCGATGCCCGTCCGATCAAACAGCATCCGTATCGGGTAAATCCTATGAAACTCGAAAAATTAAGGCAGGAAGTGCAATACATGCTAGAAAAAGATATAATTGAACCAAGTCAAAGTAGTTGGGCATCTCCTTGTGTTTTGGTCCCGAAACCAGACGGTTCAATCAGATATTGCACTGACTACAGAAAAGTCAATGTTTTGAGTAAAACGGATTCCTTCCCTATCCCAAGGATGGAAGACTGTATTGATCGGATTGGCAATGCCAAATACATCACAAAGTGTGATTTACTGAAAGGATATTGGTGTGTACCTCTTACTGAGCGGGCCAAAGAAATATCAGCCTTCGTGACCCCTGATGGTCTATATCAGTACAAGGTGATGCCATTTGGCATGAAGAACTCCCAGGCCACATTTCAAAGACTAATGAATGTATGTTTAAAAGACTTAGAAGGTGTTGAAGTGTATGTGGATGATATTGTCATCTTTAGTGATACTTGGGAAGAACATTTAAAAAGGCTTGAACAAGTCTTGTTTCGGCTCAAAGAGGCAAACCTCACTGTAAATTTGTCAAAGAGTGACTTTGTAAAAGCCAAAGTTATTTACTTAGGGCATGTAGTAGGTCATGGAGTTGTGACACCAATCAAAGCTAAAGTGAAAAGCATCATTGACTATCCCATTCCTGAAAATAAGAAAAGCTTAATGAGGTTCCTTGGAATGGCGGGATATTATAGAAAATTTTGCAAAAACTTTTCAGAGGTCACTGCTCCACTGACTGAACTACTGAAAAAGAATGTAAAATATCACTGGTCAGAGACTTGTCAAAAATCATTTGACAAAGTAAAGAACCTTCTCTGTTTAGAGCCCGTACTAACTGCTCCGGACTTCAGTAAACCTTTCCGTCTGGCTGTAGACGCCAGTGATGTGGGTGCAGGTGCAGTTTTACTGCAATGTGATAATGAAGATATTGAACATCCCATCTGCTATTTTTCAAAAAAATTTAATGTTCATCAAAAGAACTACTCAACAATAGAAAAAGAATGTTTAGCACTCATTTTGGTCATCCAGCATTTTGACATATACATATCTTCATCATCAAAACCCACCGTTGTACACACAGATCACAATCCTCTAGTCTTCTTGCACAAAATGAAAAACAAAAATAGAAGATTATTGAACTGGAGTTTAATGTTGCAAGAACACAATCTTCAAATAGAACATGTTAAAGGAAAGGATAATATCTGTGCGGACGCCCTGTCCAGAAGCTGTATTTAATGTGTGATTTATATACCTGTAATTAGTAAGTTTATAAAAGTTATACATGGTATCAATTTTACTTTTGTATTTAGATAAATATGTTTTGTAAAAAGTTATTACCTGTGTGTATATACCTGGTGAAAATCTCTTGTAAAATTTTGTAACCCCTTGGTTTCCAAAATTTTTCTTTAAGGGGGGAGGTGTTACATATATTGGACTCTATATTAGTACATTGTATATTACATATATTAGGCACTATATTAGTGCATTGTTTAATTTAAGCTTTATGTTTATACATTGTCATAAAAGATAATTGTGTTGTTGGTTCTTTTTGTGTGTTGACATTTAAAGTAAGGGAGTTATTGACTTTTGTGTTTTAGTGTTTATTGATCTGTTCACAGACTGGGGGAAATCCCCCCCCCCCCCCCCCCCCCCCCCCCCCCCCCCCCCCTCAGTGGTTATGTTAGATTTGGGGAAACCCAATTGCCAGTAGTTTCTAGAACTTCCTCCTTTGGCCTAGATGGCTCAAGCTTTTCTGAGTTGGTTCTGTACAGTTCCAGAGCAATCTGTGAATGTATATAAGGAATGTACATCTGACCACAAGTGAACTTTGTATTCGCTGGCTATAAGGAGAGCTATTGTGTTTTGGAATATAATATAACTTGTGTTGCTGTGAACTTTTACTGGAGTGAACTGGATACATCATCTGGGCAGATTTATTGCACTTTGGATATTTTTGGATATTGTACAGTTATATAACAGAGAGTGAATTTACTGCATTTTGGACATTGTCCACATCTTGGAGCAGACAGTACAGTTGTGTTAACTCTCTAAATATCTCCAGACAGACATTCTGTGTGACTGGATATACAAAGAAAAGCAGGACAAGAACCTTTTGTGTTGTTGAGTGCGAGACAGGTCACAAGATATAGATATCTGTGTGTGAGTGAACATTGGACAGATCACAGGACAGACCATAGGACATTGGACAGACCACAGAATATACTACAGGACGGATTACGTAACAGATTGCTGGATACGGCGGATAAACTTAACTCTTAATCTCAGTGGTCAGGTCAGCTAGATCTTATTATTGTATTAGTGTGTTTAGTTAAGAGCATACCAGTTGACTGTAATCATTATTATTGACTATTAAATAAATTTGTTAAGTTTAACTTTTTGCTTTTTCTGTTACAACTTAAAGACAACCGGTAATTGCTACCGCGCTTGCCCGTGACCGTAACACGGTCCCGGTTAGAGCCCAGCTAAGGACGTTTTTGTCTAACGTTTGGCGGGACCGGCTGCGCGCCGGACAAATGCACTGGTCCACTAGGTAAGATATATTTACGCAATAAAATATATTACTTTAGACACTTAATGCAGTAAAATACATTTCCTTTATGGAATACTTCGGTCATGGCCTTAAGCCATATTCAGATCTGCCTTGGGGCAATAAATCCTGATACAGCCCTCTCAAGTACTTTATACAGTCCAAGTGGGTCAGATGGTTGGCAAGAATAGATCAGAGTGTCATATAACATTTACAGCCATCTCACCTTGGTGAACATCAGTAGATACTGTCCTCACTCATTACATTAAAATCATTTAAGTTTTGAAATAATTCCTTGAACAGATATGACCCAGGGCTGTAAATGCTTTTTGTGCCCTCTGAGGTATCTGATAGTCACAACTATTGCTTAACTGGAAATGTACTGTGTTATTTATTCAGCTATTTTTAAAAACTAGGTTTCACTAGTGAAAATTGTGATTTTTTTTTTCAAATTTTTTTATTAATATTAATATTTCCACATATACAGTATACTACAGTTGATTTTATCAGCAATTACTTATCTTTACCTTTTTCCTGATGTCATCAAATATGGACATCAATATTTCCCGACCATTCAGAAATGGGTTACTTGCTGCCAGACTTCGCATGAAGTAATACACTGCTTCCAGCTTACGCTTCTGAAACAAAAATCAATTTGATTGAAATTATACTCTTTGAATTTATTTCAAATTTTGTTTTACTCTGACACTGCTTTGAGTTTTTTTACTTCTGTATAAAGATAAGGATTTGCATACTTGACAAAATTTATTAATTAGTAGGGGGGTGTGACTCTGGGCTTGGGTATCTGGTGTGCAATAACTGACCCAAACCTAACAATATGACCAACTGGAAGTACCACTAGAACAAATTGTGTAACGATGGATGATGTAAACAAATTGATCAAAAAATAAAAATAGCATCAGAGATGCCCGTACCCCAAAGTCTGGGGAAATAGTTTTCAACACCATGAGATACAGAACCTAACCAATGTCCCTACGAAGTGTTAATGTTCTACATCTTACAGAATCCAAGAAATAGCCTAGACAACATTTTAAAACTCATGGTCACTATAACAAGGTCAAAGCTAAAATCAAGATAGCAGCATGACCTGTCACACATACAACCTCTAAACAATGTCCCTACCAGGCATCAATCTCCTACACTTAATGATTTGAGGGATTTTGTCTGGACAAAATTTTAAAGATCAAGGTCATTATGGTAAGATCAAAAGTCAAATCAAGGTCACATTATGATATTGCACACCTACAACTCCAACCAATGTCCCTACCAAGTGTTAACTTCCTAGACCTTACAGTTTCCAAGATATAGCCCAGACAAGATTTCAAAGGTCAAGGTCACTATGGTGATGCCAAAGGTCAAATCAAGGTCACACAAGACGTTGCACACTTACAATATTCAACCAATGTCTCCACCACGTATCAACTTCCTACACCTTACAGTTTCCGAGATATGGCCCGGGCAAGATGTTATAGGTCAAGGTCACTACGGCAAGGTCAAAGGTCATATCAAGGTCACACCATGATGTTGGACACCTACACCTCCTAACCAATATCCCTACCAAGTATCAAATTCCTACCCCATACAGTTTTTTAAGATATAGCCTGAACAAGATTTTATAGGTCAAGGTCACTACAACAAGGTCAAACGGTGGCAGAGTGGTAACACTCTCGCCTCCCACCTCTGAGGCCGGGGTTCGATCCCCGTGACGGCCTTAAGTGGGAAAGCTGGTAGTTGCTTGCCGTTGGTCCGCAGTTTACAGTACACAACCCTAGCGAACTGTATGTACTGGTTTCCTCTGCCCTTCCAACTACCCGTCGTGATATGACCTGTACAGTGTTGAAAGCGGTCTAATCAAGGTCATACCATGATGTTGCACACCTACACCCCCTAACCAATGTCCTTACCAAGTATCAACTTCCTACACCTTACGGCTCTGAGATACAGCCCTGATAAACTTTTTCCCACCACCTGCCCGCCCATCTGGACACCATGGGTGAAAACAACACCCTGACAGCCCTTACGGCTGTGGGGTAAAAATGTGTTATAAATTACAACTTCAGTGGACAAATCTGATTGAATATCGGGTTTTTACCCATCTTATTTATGGTCAAAGTTGGTGCTTTATGTCCCATTAGACAGCCAGGGTCATATTGGGACAAAACTTCAGCACTGCAACTTGTAGGAATCAAACCCACACAGAGGTGACAGTCTGTTATTAGATGCCAAACTTGCTAACCACTAGGTCTAGAGGGCTTCCGTCTTATTTATGAAAATATGCAATATTTAAACAGTTTATTGAGTACCAAGCTTGCTAGTTTGCAGTAGCCTTCTCAGCATAGACGGCCTGTCACAGTCCTAATTATTATTTCTTTTGTTTAATTTTAGACACAAATATTACAGGCACATAGAGAAATGTGTACAAGCAGACTACTTTATCAAAACAAGTTTTCAAGTTTTATTTATCATTTATATTTGTATCCTTTGTGAGGCTTCAGAAGTTTTTTATTTTCTAACCAGCTTTTGTGGGACACCTGTCTAACTTTCTGATAAATTGTAAGATCATCTACTTTTAATAGACCTTTGTACAATGTCCTTGGTTAAATGTATGGGCAAGGAATTTACAGCTACAGCTGGTACAGTCTTAAACAGATAATTTTTTTTTTCAGTTTATTTAATGAATACAAAATATAGATTTCTTGTCAGCTGCATAAATACTATTGTGTTTTCTTCATGATTTAGATAACATAAAAAGTTTATACCACAAAGTGATACAAATGGGCATTTGCAAGAATATTATTTATTGTAGTTTAACTTATTCATAAAGGGTTTCAATAATGCAGTTATATGTTACTGTCTTTTTATGTATATAAAATTAAATCCCAAAATTGAACACCAATAAACCAATCCAGAAGGTCATTCCATTGGCTACTCACTGTGTACATTGCCAGAATTGCTAACTGGTTGTATGGTCTCCCATTCTTTGGCATCACTTGTTGGGCCTTCAGATACCAGCTAAAAACAATATACTGCCACAATTAGCAAGCTACTATTACTACAGAAAAGTTTCAAATTCACAAAAAGAACTTTAAAGGAAGGGATAGCTTAATTTTTATAGATTAATTCGGTACAATTGTACTGAGATTGTACTGAGGTTTATCTAAACATTATTCTATATTCAGGTTACAGAAAGAACTTTATGTCACCAATTATATCTGTTTCTTGGTTTAAATAATTCTTCTACTTATGTGGTCTGTGCTTTCTTTTTATGTAATTTCTTTTCTAGGCATGAACTTGACATGTAACAACTTAGATCCTGGCCTATCCATGTCTGGCTGTGTTCTCAAGTGTCATATAAACTGAGCATCAGATCATGTGACTTAAATCCTGGTATTGCCATAGTTAGCTATCTCATCCATCCGTCATTTCTATTCAAGTCATGTAATTGTAATAATCTGCCCATCACTTACCTGTTGAACCATCCCATAGTTCTACCTCTACTGTTTCATTCCTTTGAAGTCATATGACCTATAACATTACAGTAACTGAACCCAAGGCTTTCCATGGTTTGCCATCTGAGCTATCATGTGACCTTGACCACAAGACCTACCTCCTAGCCTTGCCATAATTGGCTGTTTGGTTGATCTGTTCCCGGTAGCGAGCCAAGTCGCCCAGACATAGAAGACAAATATGGGCGCTGTAGAGTGCCAGTTTGGCACTGCGTCCTAAGTGACTGGGGTACGGCTTGAGTACATCATAAAACTGATCCAGACTGAAGCCAAACGTGGACTGCAAGTCTTGCAGCAGTTTCTCATAGAAGCTGTCACCCTGGCAAATTAAAAAGATTGGAGTATATACTATTCACAGTCATCATCAATCAATCCAGAAACTGATGTACACATCTGGGGACTCTCACAAATGCATAAAAAGGAGGCAGTTTTTGGTGACAGAAGATGTGGTCGAGATTTTTAAAGATATTTTTATTTTTATCAGATTTTTAGACATATATATATATATATATTTCTTTTACTTTCAAATTATCATTTTACTACATTAAAATATGGGATTTTTGTTGCACAGCAAACTCACTTTCCAACACCCTGGAATCTTGTCTAAAAAGTGGAAAATGTAGAAGTGTATGAATGTATGTTCCAATTGTAGTTGAATATATTTAAATGAGATATGCAGGTCCTCACTGGACAAGTGTTTGCATATACTTCTATTTAAAAAAGGGAATTTGATTAAGTAGTTCAAAATGTACCCTGGAGAACACAGTGGAGGGGCAAATTTTTGTTCCTAACAAAGAGACAACATCTGCCAATAAAATGAACAAAGGGTAGATTGTTTATTGGGGGTTTTACGTCGCTTTCAACACTGTACAGGTCATATCACGACGGGTAGTTGGAAGGGCAGAGGAAACCAGTACATATAGTTCGCTAGGGTTGTGTACTGACAGGGATCGAACCCCGGCCGCAGAGGTGGGAGGCGAGAGTGTTAGCACTCTGCCACCGTGGCTCCGAATAAAGGGTAGAACTAACAGACCAAATAAAACAGAATATTTTCATAACTGTCCAGGTAACACATGTCTCTAAGTTGGACAAAAAAGCTGGATTATATTTTCCCTTTCTTTGGTTTTTCCTACATAATGTAATTCTCTGTTCATATGTCTTTGTTGAAAAGGTTTTACAAAAAAGGATTTTGAGTCCAAATTGTCTGAAAGCTACAAGCATTCTATTCTATTATTACACAAGCCATTCATTTGTTAATCTTGTATATTATTCTAGTCACTGTTGTTTGTTCTCTGTAATTCTAGGAGGGCAGGTCCAATTTGATGATGACAGTACTTCCATATCACATAAAGCCAGTGGGTGTATTTACCGGGTGGAAAAAATCAAAAACCAACAGCACCAACTTAACTTAAACTGGTACTCCCTTAGAATGTCTCATTTACAGCTCAATAGCCTTCATTACTGAACTTTCAAATCTCAGGAAAGCCTCCATTTAAGGGGGTGTATAGAATATTATCCTCTCGAAATTAATGGGTAGAAAACATTTGTGACAGTTGTGAGCTATTTTGAAATAGCTGTCACACTGCGTTCTCAGGGACAGGGCCTAAAAGAAATAAAGTTGGCGGTTGATATAATAGACCAATTTGATGATGTCATCTGCTGACTGGACCTGCTTTAACTGTGTGGAAACTCTTTTAAGACTCTCATGTCCATCATAATATTTCAAAACAAGGCTATTTTAGTAGTCAAACATGCATACACTGAAACTTACAGTTAGTGTAGATGGGATAGCTTCTCTGTCAGAATCATTAACAAAGAAATCTCAGTATAAACTGCCATGGCAAAATAGTCTATATTGTAATGTATCCATTAATACAATGAATTCAATATAATTATAACAAGAGCACTTAGAGAATGCAGGCCTTCGCTAATACATATAATAATAAGTATTTTGGAAAATACAGATTTTTTTTTTTGCATCCAGATGGTGATCCGGATCAGTGTTAGAATTTAATTGGGTGTAAATTGGACCAATTAATTAATTAAGACCCATCTGTTAATTTTTATGAGGTTCCAACCAGTGGTATTGTATAATCCTGCTAACAAACCAAAAGACAGACAAATGGACAACCAGAAAAACAAATGTTCATGAAAATAATTGCAGAGGTAATAACATTAATGTACTACCTGTATCTGCCCTAAATTTAACATTACAACTTATATCATTATGATAGTTAATTGAAAAGCAGGCACTTAATAAAAAAATATACGCACACCCTGCAAATAAATAAAACAAGCATTCTGACGCATGCATTTATCTCCCGCCGTATAAATAAGATGTACTAAAGATAGTGGAATATAAATTTTCTTGTGAGATGGAGGCACATGTAGAAGTGACAAGTTTAATGTTTGATTGCAATACTTTTAAAGACAAAAGGCATTGATTCATTTTAGTAGCTATTACTCTGCCATCCAAAGAGCTACAGTTCTACAACTTTAACATGCAGTAGATCACCCAAAAGTAGGTGAATGACTTATTTAGAAGAAATTGCCTACCTGTAATACTTTTAGAGATAAAAGACATGTACTCATTTTAGTAGCTATTACTCAGCTATCCAAAGAGCTACAGTTCTGCAACTTCACTATGTGGTAGATCACCCAAAAGTAGGTGAATGACTTATTTAGAAGGAATTGCCTACCTGTAATACTTTTAGAGATAAAAGACATGTACTCATTTTAGTAGCTATTACTCAGCTATCCAAAGAGCTACAGTTCTGCAACTTCACTATGTGGTAGATCACCCACAAGTAGGTGAATGACTTATTTAGAAGGAATTGCCTACCTGTAATACTTTTAGAGATAAAAGACATTTACTCATTTTAGTAGCTATTACTCAGCTATCCAAAGAGCTACAGTTCTGCAACCTCAGTATGTGGTAGATCACCCAAAAGTATGTGAATGACTTATTAGAACTAGACCAAGGACGCATCTGTGGCCAGATGCAAAATGTATCCACCGGCAAAGGCAAAAGTAGCTATTACCCAGCCATAGCATGAGCTAGAAGTCTGAAATTTTTATTATGTTATAGCTGACCCAAAAGTAGGTGAATAATATATTTGCACAAAATTCTCTAAATCCAATAGTTTTCGCGTTACAATTGATTTTACTCATGATGGAAGTTAGTAAAAAGTCCAAAAGTAGCTATTACTCACTTAGCTATTGAGATAGACACCCAAGTTACTCACCATGTTGTTGCTATTGAAAAAGTAGGTGAATATCATATTTTAACAAAATGCTCTAAATGCAATACTTTTCAAGTTATAAATGATGTAGTGTTGAGTAAGAACTTCAAAGTAGCTATTACTCAGCTATGCTATGAGCCACAGGTCTGGAACTTAACTATGTTATAGCTGCTTCAAAATAGGTGAATAACATATTGCAACTAAATAATGTAAATGCAAGAGTATTCAAGTTATAAGTGATTTACCCAACAGTGATAACCTAAAAGTAGCTATTACTCAGCTATGCAATGAGCTACAGGTCTGAAATTTTACTATGTTATAGCTGACCCAAAAGTAGATGAATAACATATTTGCATAAAATTCTGTAAATACAACAGTTTTCAAGTTACAAGTGATTTTACTCATGATGGAAGTTAGTGAAAAATCCAAAAGTAGCTATTACTCACTTAGCTATTGAGATAGACACCCAAGTTACTCACCATGCTGTAGCTATGGAAAAAGTAGCTGAATAACATATTTTAACAAAGTGCTCTAAATGCAATAATTTGCAAGTTATAATTGATTTAGGGCATGATTTCATTACTTTTAATGAATAAAAAATTATTTTAAAAAGTCATAAAAAAACTTTAGCATGTGAAAGCTCTCCAAAATGTAGGTGAATGAGTTATTTGAGAAATACTGGCTATCTGCAATACTTTTAGATATAATTAGCATGTACTCATTTTGAGTAGGTGAGTAATTAACTATGGGTCTGAAACTTCAAGCGAAAGCTCTCCCAAAGGAAGGTGAATGAGTTAGTTGAGAAAAATTGGCTATCTGCAGTACTTTTAGAGATAATTCGCATTAACTCATTTTGAGTAGGTGAGTAATTAGCTATGGGTCTGAAACTTCACCATATGAAAGCTCTTCCAAAAGTTGGTGAATGAGTTATTTGAGAAAAATTGGCTATCTGCAGTACCTTTAGAGATAATTCATATTTACTCATTTTGAGTAGGTGAGTAATTAGCTGTGGGTCTAAAACTTCACCAAGTGAAAGCTCTTCCCAAAGTAGGTGAATGAGTTATTTGAGAAAAATTGGCTATCTGCAATACTTTTACAGATAATTAGCATTTACTCATTTTGATTAGGTGAGTAATTAGCTATGGGTCTGAAACTTCACCAAGTGAAAGCTCTTCCAAAAGTAGGTGAATGAGTTATTTGAGAAAAATTGGCTATCTGCAGTACTTTTAGAGATAATTCGCATTTACTCATTTTGAGGTGAATAATTAGCTATGGGTATGAAACTTCACCATGTGAAAGCTCTTCCAAAAGTTGGTGAATGAGTTATTTGAGAAAAATTGGCTATCTGCAGTACTTTTAGAGATAATTCATATTTACTCCTTTTGAGTAGGTGAGTAATTAGCTATGGGTCTAAAACTTCACCGAGTGAAAGCTCTTCCCAAAGTAGGTGAATGAGTTATTTGAGAAAAATTGGCTATCTGCAATACTTTCAGAGATAATTAGCATTTACTCATTTTGATTAGGTGAGTAATTAGCTACAGGTCTGAAACTTCACCAAGTGAAAGCTCTCCCAAAAGTAGGTGAATGAGTTATTTGAGAAAAATTGGCTATCTGCAATACTTTTAGAGATAATTCACATTTACTCATTTTGAGTAGGTGAGTAATTAGCTATGGGTCTGAAATTCACCATGTGAAAGCTCTTCCAAAAGTTGGTGAATGAGTTAGTTGAGAAAAATTGGCTATCTGCAGTACTTTTAGAGATAATTCGTATTTACTCATTTTGAGCAGGTGAGTAATTAGCTATGGGTCTGAAACTTCACCAAGTGAAAGCTCTTCCAAAAGTAGGTGAATGAGTTATTTGAGAAAAATTGGCTATCTGCAGTACTTTTAGATATAATTCACATTTACTCATTTTGAGTAGGTGAGTAATTAGCTATGGGTCTGAAACTTCACCAAGTGAAAGCTCTCCCAAAAGTAGGTGAATGAGGTATTTGAGAAAATTTGGCTATCTGCAGTACTTTTAGAGATAATTCGCATTTACTCATTTTGAGTAGGTGAGTAATAAGCTATGGGTCTGAAACTTCACCAAGTGAAAGCTCTTCCAAAAGTAGGTGAATGAGTTATCTGAGAAAATTGGCTATCTGCAATACTTTTAGAGATAATTAGCATTTACTCATTTTGAGTAGGTGAATAATTAGCTATGGGTCTGAAACTTTACCAAGTGAAAGCTCTCCCAAAAGTAGGTGAATGAGGTATTTGAGAAAAATTGGCTCTCTGCAATACTTTTAGAGATAATTAGCATTTACTCATTTTAAGTAGGTGAGTAATTAGCTATGGGTTTGAAACTTTACCATGTGAAATTGAAAATTTCATGTTTCAACAGAAACCCTTCTACTACACTGTGGGTCCAAAACTTGCTCGAAATCGCTCTGACAGTTTCAGAGATATTTGCCATTTTTCATTATCCGCAAAAATTCAAGATGGCCACCAAAAGTTGTAAACTTTGAAATTTGAAACTTTACTGTGATAGCTTACCAAAAAGTAGATGGACAACATATTTGAAAAGATTTCCCTAACTTTAATACTTTTGAAGATATTTGACATTTACTTCTTCTGTTATTTAGCTACAAATGAGAAAATAGTTATTACTCACTTAAGGCATGCAACAGAACCCCAAACTATGGACCATCTTATAGCTAAGGACAAAGTAGCTGAACAACATATTTTAGGAAAACACTCTAACTGCAATAATTTTGGAGTTACAATGGCTTTACTCAAGCTACAAACGAGAAAATAGCTATTACTCACTTATGGCATGCACCAGAACCCCAAACTATGGACCATCTTATAGCTAAGGACAAAGTAGCTGAACAACATATTTTAGGAAAACACTGTAACTGCAATAATTTTGGAGTTACAATGGCTTTACTCAACAGTCAGAATTTCAAAGTAGCTATTACTCAGCTATCCAAGGTGCAACAGGTCTGAAACTTTACTATGTGATAGCTTACCAAAAAGTAGATGGACAACATATAGAAAAGATTTCTGTAACTCTAATACTTTTAAAGATATTTGACATTTACTCCTCCTGTTATTTAGCTACAAATGAGAAAATAGCTATTACTCACTTATGGCATGCAATAGAACCCTAAACTATGTACCATCTTACAGCTAAGGACAAAGTAGCTGAACAACATATTTTAGGAAAACACTCTAACTGCAATAGTTTTGGAGTTACAATGGCTTTACTCAACAGTCAGAATTTCAAAGTAGCTATTACTCAGCTATCCAAGGTGCAACAGGTCTGAAACTTTACCATGTGATAGCTTACCAAAAAGTAGATGGATAACATATTTGAAAAGATTTCCCTAACTTTAATACTTTTGAAGATATTTGACATTTACTCCTTTTGTTATTTAGCTACAAATGAGAAAATAGCTATTACTCACTTATGGCATGCAATAGAACCCTAAACTATATACCATCTTATAGCTAAGGACAAAGTAGCTGAACAACATATTTTAGGAAAACAGTCTAACTGCAATAATTTTGGAGTTACAATGGCTTTACTCAACAGTCAGAATTTCAAAGTAGCTATTACTCAGCTATCCAAGGTCCAACAGGTCTGAAACTTTACTATGTGATAGCTTACCAAAAAGTAGATGAATAACATATATGAAAAGATTTCCCTAACTTTAATACTTTTGAAGATATTTGACATTTACTTCTTCTGTTATTTAGCTACAAATGAGAAAATAGCTATTACTCACTTACGGCATGCAATAGAACCCCAAACTATGGACCATCTTATAGCTAAGGACAAAGTAGCTGAACAACATATTTTAGGGAAACACTCTAACTGCAATGGTTTTGGAGTTACAATGGCTTTACTCAACAATCAGAATTTCAAAGTAGCTATTACTCAGCTATCCAAAGTCCAACAGGTCTGAAACTTTACTATGTGATAGCTTACCAAAAAGTAGATGAACAACATATTTGAAAAGATTTCCCTAACTTCAATACTTTTGAAGATATTTGACATTTACTTCTTCTGTTATTTAGCTACAAATGAGAAAATAGCTATTAATCACTAATGGCATGCAATAGAACCCCAAACTATGTACCATCTTATAGCTAAGGAAAAAGTAGCTGAACAACATATTTGAAGAAAAAGTTGTTTCTGCAATAGTTTTTGAGTTATGAGCCCTTTACTCCAAGTAGCTAAGATAGCTATTACTCACTTATCGTTAGGCCTAAGTCCATAAAACCAAACAAATTTTCGAGGGCATGAAAATTCATTGGGACAATTAATTTACAAAAAATCTGTAGCTATAGTAGTTTTGGAGGAATCTGCGTGACTAACTAACGCACGCACGCACGCACACACAGGCATCATTTCATAATCTCCCTCCCGGGCTAAAGCCCGGCGGGAGATAAAAATATATTCTGGAAAACTCCATGTACTGAGTAATAATATGGTGCAGTTTCTTAAGACAGACATTTTCCTTCACTACAGGAAGCAGGTATCGCCCTCTCCCCCTCCTCATCCGACTTAATTAAGACAAGGGCTTCCTGTTTTTCAACAAGCCGAACTCCTTCAATTTATCAAAATTTGTTCCTACAACACAAGACACATAACCATCCCCCCTCACCTTGCTGCCCTTGGAGCCCCTAACAAACAGTTGTTTCCACAAAACAGCCCGACAGATCAAGAGTTAAGATACTATATCTTACTGCTTGGGCAAATTCTATAGCTAATTTCATTTGCTTTATCTGAATTTACTTCTATACTGGTACTACTTGCCAGTTTGCTGACATTGTTGATCCCAGATAAAGTGATAATCAAGTAAAAATACACATACATTTCAGTCAATATATTTCTTCAGCAGTCTGGCTGTTGAAGTAGTTAAAAGTACATGTAGTATCAAAACCTACGCATTGTCAGACTCCTGAGTGAACAAATGTGAAAAGAATCTTCAAAATTTGTTGGGATAATAATGAAGATTATGGCTGAAAACCAAGCCCATTTATGAATAAAATGCCAGAAAGCAATGGGATATTCTCAATATGTGCAGATAATTTTCTTTTTATTTTATGAACATAAGTGGCCATAACAATTAACTGGGGGTATATCTCCAGTCGAGGAAAGCACAAAGACTGGTGATTGGAAAACACATGGTAAAAGTAGGGAGGGGTGCCACTTAAAAGACATTGTCATCACCCCAGAAAATCAGTTTATGGATCAGTAGAGTGTGTGACCGGATCAGCGGAGGTAATATAAATGCCAAGAGAAGAATTTACAGTCGTTTCTCTGAATAATAATGATATAGACCGACAGGAAGTGTTCGGAACCAATCTTTTTTCCCTAAAATATTGATGTAAAAACAGTCATTCGTTAACTTACAGAAATAGACAGCTGTTGATTTGAGTACTCAAAAATAAGCTTTTCGGTCAGTTTCAATGAAATACTGTTGAAAGGACTGAAAGGAATCATGAAAGGCTAATTATTTGACCAAATAGTAATTGTCCTATTTATTTTAGCTGTACAAAAAAGACATGTTAAACATCCAATTGTACCAATTTTCTTCCCTCACTTGGTGTGAAACATTTAACAGGAAATTTTCTAAAATTTGAGGTGTTTTGTCTGAAGAATTGTGAAAGTACCACAAATATGTTTAAACTTTGGGAACATAAACAGATACTCATGAAACTAGAAGTTGGTCAGACAATGCTTTATGAATTATACATTCACCAATAAGTTGCCATTAGTGATTTTCTGACACCTCACGACAAAACCCAAAGATTCCTAGACACTGCAGAAGCTAGTTGGGGGCGAACAAGAAATGTCTTTAAAACAACTAAAATAGGCAAAATATTACTTGTACTAAATATTAATTGTTTATTGTAAGACACTTTATGAACATAACAATTGATTTCCAGGGCTTAACCCTTAAATAACAATATTTTCAATGTACCTGGTTCTTGAACATTCTTTGTAAAGTCCACAATTTTTTCCACAACAAAACAATATGCAAAATACCAATTTAACATTTTGTGCTGATACAATATTTCTACTAATTCAAAGGTCATAGGTGGTTTTTGTTACATACCATCCATATTTCCAATACATTATAATGAGTTGGTCAAAGTCAAAGTTGGGGTTTTACGTCCCGTTCAACAGCCAGGGTCATATTGGGACAGGTCCTCAGAATTGCCACTTGTGGGACTCGAACCCACAGAGGTGACAGCCTATGATTAGATGCCAAACTTGCTAACCACTAGGCCACTGAGGACCTATTTATAATGAGTTGGAAATTCCAGTTGAAAAAGCACTTTAAGTAGGACTATTTTAATTAATACTATCTTAATTGGGGTAGCAATCAGGTCCTCCATTGACATATTCAATTTAAATTTACCTGTTAATCAGAATTTCTAGTTAGTAAGTTGACTAATTTTTTTTTTGACTCTTGAAATGAGACTTGAAGATAGTGTTGAACTTTGTCTTACGACAGATAATTAATGATGAGTGGCAAAAATTTGATTAGTTGAAACATAATGAAGGCTTCGCTTTGACCAAGTTATGTGATAAAAAAGCCTGATAATGATAACAATAATATTGCCATCAAAACTTCTCAGAAAGACAAAAAAAAAACTGGTTTCAGGAAAAAGCTATTTATGATATAATTTACATTAAATAGAATCGGAAAAATGGTGAAGAAAATCAAGTTGTTATCAGCCAGCTGTCACTGGACTATCAGTGACTAAGAGGCTCAAGTGGATTTAAGTTACGATTCAGTCACACTTGTCGGAGTGTTCAAAACAAATGCATTTGTGTGGATACACAGTTATGTACAGTATAGTCAACAGTATGGAAGAAAAGTGGGTAAAAATATGATTAAAAATAGCATCAGAGATGCCCGTACCCCACAGACAAGGGAAATATTTTTAACACCATGAGATATAGAAGTATTGTATCAGTACAAAGTTCAGGATACTTTCAGAGCACTGTCATTTGTATAAAGGTCCAAACTATGTTTAAATAGAGAAAATAACGTCTAAGATAAAGATAATGCATGTACTCTTTATCTACATCTGGCATGGCCGAATTATGGTTTAGATGTTTTGAATAATAGTGGTAATACATTCAAAGAATGCTTATGTGTGGTGTTGGAGCAAAATCTGTGGCTCACTTGATAAAATTCCATCTGTTACAATGGGAAGTTGTAAAAGTAAAATTCTTAATGAATTCTAATATGACTTTAACAGTGCTTAATCTGCATGAAAAGACAGACCCAAAGGTGCAACAAGATTTTAAAGGTCAAGGTCACTACAACAAGGTCAAAGGTCAAATCAAGGTCACACCAGGATGCTGCACACCTACAACCCCTAACCAATGTCCCTACCACGCATCAACTTCCTACACCTTACAGTTTCCGAGATATAGCCCAGACAAGATTTTCAAACTCAAGGTCACTACGGCAAGGTCAAAGGTCAAATCAAGGTCACACCATGACGTTGCACACCTACACCCCCTAACCAATGTCCCTAGTAAGTATCAATTTCCTACACCTCACAGTTTCCGAGATATAGCCCAGACAAGATTTTATAGGTCAAGGTCACTACAGCAAGGTCAAAGGTCAAATCAAGGTCACACCATGATGTTGCACACCTACACCCCCTAACCAATGTCCCTCTGCATGAAAAGACAGACCCAAAGGTGCAACAAGATTTTAAAGGTCAAGGTCACTACAACAAGGTCAAAGGTCAAATCAAGGTCACACCATGATGCTGCACACCTACAACCCCTAACCAATGTCCCTACCACGCATCAACTTCCTACACCTTACAGTTTCCAAGATATAGCCCAGACAAGATTTTTAAACTCAAGGTCACTACGGCAAGGTCAAAGGTCAAATCAAGGTCACACCATGACGTTGCACACCTACACCCCCTAACCAATGTCCCTAGTAAGTATCAATTTCCTACACCTCACGGTTTCCGAGATATAGCCCAGACAAGATTTTATAGGTCAAGGTCACTACAGCAAGGTCAAAGGTCAAATCAAGGTCACACCATGATGTTGCACACCTACACCCCCTAACCAATGTCCCTACCAAGTCTCAACTTCCTACACCTTACAGTTTCCTAGATATAGCCCGGACAAGATTTTATAGGTCAAGGTCACTACGGCAAGGTCAAAGGTCAAATTAAGGTCAGACCATGACATTGCACACCTACACATCCTAACCAATGTCCCTACCAAGTATCAACTTCCTACATCTTACAGTTTCTGAGATGTAGCCCGGACAAGATTTTCAAACTCAAGGTCACTACGGCAAGGTCAAATCAAGGTCAGACCATGACGTTGCACACCTACACATCCTAACCAATGTCCCTACCATGCATCAACTTCCTACACCTTACGGTTTCTGAGATACAACCCGGACAAACTTTTTCCCGCCGCCCGACCATCCAGATACCATGCGTGAAAACAATAGCTGTTAAGGGCTGTGGGGTAAAAACTAATTAAATAAATATTTTTTAAGAAAAGTGGGTAAAAATATGATAAAAACTAATTAAATATTTTTTATTTAACATGTGTTGTATATTTATACTCAGCACAATATCTCCTTGTACTACAGGACTCAAAAGTTCTATCTGACCCATACTGACTGCACAAATACAGCCCATTATAAGCTCTAAAGTGACAAATTTTTGTAAATGAAAGACAGAGACTCAGGGATCACCATTTATCAACAACCTTCAGGTCCTTTAATCTGCTACTAGGATAGGACCGAATGACAGAGGACCACTATTTCAGTGGTCAATTCTGAGCCACTATGCATTTGCCCGTACATTGGTTTGTTACCCACTAGGCCACAGTGGCAGTGATTACAATTTTAAATCATTTGTTTCTTCCTTGTTTGTACATGGATTTAAATACAACAAAAATCAGCAGAAGTGCCATTCAAATATATGTTTCTAATGATATATAATAATAATTATATACTTGTGGTAGAAATATTTTAGTTAAATATTTGTAAAAGAAGAACACCTGTCAACATGCTTCATCTTGCTGGAATATGGTTAAAAATCATTTAAGTGGTTGCTTTATTTAAGCTACACATATGATATTTGTACTATTTTGAATGTACATTACTGTAGTTGCTGTTGTTTTTACTTCAAGCTCCATACAGCTGTTCCGTCTTGGGTCTTTTTGGTAACATCCAATATATTGTACGTTTGTCACAGGATCTAGTTTCTGGGGTAACGAGTTTTGGTATGTTACTGTTTATAAATTATCATTTTCTCTGGAAGTGTACTAACAGAGGACAATACCTGACATAATAATGGATATTACTCATATTATGATAGCGGTAAAAAAGAATGAGAAAGTGTGCTTGAGGTTTTAAGAGGCTCAAGTAACTCCTTGCTGACATAATGGATATTACTCATATTATGATAGCGGTAAAACAGAATGAGAAAGTGTGCTTAAGGTTTTAAGAGGCTCAAGTAACTCCTTGCTGAAAATTGAAAAAAAAAAAAAAAACGCCTGTGGCGGCCATCTTGTTTTTCAAAATGAGGCCAAAAATATTCCCAGGCAAGATTTTATCGTTATGAACATATCCTGAAATTTGAAAAGGCTAGCTATAATATTTTTTTAGTTAGAACGGTAAAGGTGAAATATCTCTGCACACTTTTCTTTCAAAATGAGGCTTTTATCTTGGAGTAACAATTTTCCTACAAGGATGAAAAAAAAAAAATCTTTGTACACCAGCAGCAGTGGTGGAATGAAGGCCTATATACTGCTAAGATGCATCACGTGATACAAGCAGTGACATAAAATACAGTCTACAAATTCTTCACAAAGCATTTATTTAAAAACTGGGTGATGTTTGGGAAATTTTTATATATTTTGGGGCTGTGGTGAATCCCGCCAAATGCCAGAAAAAGACATTACGATTTTCACCTCGAGCAGGACCAGTACACTACAATCCACTCGCCAGGTGGCCTAGTTCCTGCTTCATTCGCCAGAGGGACGCGACGTCATAACATCTTTTTCATTCCTCCAGAGATTAAGTCCACCGTAACCTGAAAAGTTGGGAAGGCTGGGTGGGAATCTCCCGCCTGTTAGGCAAGATATTAACTAATAAAAATTTAATTTACTGATTAAAATTTACAATTTTATCACTGTGACCTTAATACATCTTCCCTTACAGACGACAGATAGAACAACTAACCGACGGAGGGCAGCTTATCTGGGACTTAGGAAAACTCTGAATAATGGTAAAATAAGGTCCGACTGACAGCCGGACCCTAGAATCAAGACCTGAAATGCCAAATTATGTGACACACACACACACACACACACACACCCCCCCCCCCCCCCCCCCACCCCACACCCCCGCTGTTTTCCTGGTCTGAGGAAGGGAGGAGAGGAAGAGTTCAAGTCCCTAGAGACTCCCAGATCCCCATAGGAGAGTGGAAAAGGCCTCACACCCTGCACACCTAGAACCTAGGTAAAAGGCCTAAAAACAGGAAAATGGGCCAAAACTAACAAAAACGACCTACATACTTAACCACTATGTACACTATATACAAAGGGGAAAATAGGAGCATAGGAGCCTCAATGGTGGATCTGCTGAGCAGTCACCACTGGACCCAAGTGAAAAAGCTCTGAATCTGCCCAAGCAACATCCTTCAGATAGAACTGGGTAAAGGTGTTGTGGGATTTCCAGTATCAGGCAGATAAAATTTGATCCAAGTAGATGCCACCTTTGAAAGCCCTAGAGGCAGCAAAGGCTCTAACATCATGTGCCCTGACTTGGTGCAAGGTTTGAGCCACTTGATCTGATAATTCATAGCAAAGGATGATCATCTGCTTAATCCAAGACGAGATAGTAGCAGGGGAGATATCCAAACTCTTTTTGAAGAAGACAAAAACCAACTCTTTGTCACGTGTGACCTGTAGTCATCAATGATACTAGGTTGAAGATTTTCCCCCTGAAATAGGTGCAGGAGAAAATCAGCTATTTGTTTGATAGATGGCGACCTGACTTACCTCACACCAACTAACAACTACGGCCCACTTGCCCTCATAGCCTGCTCTGGTTGAGCGTCTTTGAGGAGCCTCAATTTGTTCTTCCACAGGGCTAGAGAACTCTTCTCCTTGATTGTCTCTGCTCTAGGAGCCATGCATGAAGGTTGAGACTGCCCTGGGACGACGGAGCCACTAGATACCAGGAAACTGTCAGGGTGTCCACTGCCCAAGCTTTGGGGTCAGGAACAGAGGACATAAATTTGGTCAGTTTGTAATTGTACTATGTCGCAAACAAGTCCACCTCCGGAAGGTGCCACGTCTGACAAAGGAGATGGGACACCTCCTGTCGGAGGGACCAATAACCTGACCCTGATGGGACAACTTGTCCGCAATCACATTCAGGCGACCTGTAATGTGTCTTGCTTTGAGTCATCATAAAAGGGCACAAAGTGAGCCTGACCTCATACTGCCCTCTTCGTTTATAAATATAGGCTACAACTGTGGTGTCGTCTGTGGCAACCAGAACAATTTGACCTTGCACCACATGTTCAAACCTTTTTCAGGCTAGCAGGACGGCCTTTAACAAAAAATTTATGTGCAAAGGGCTTTCTGGGACTGACCATGACCCGCTTGCCATGATTCGTCTCCTAAGAAAGCACCCTAGCCTTCGCTTGAGGTGTCTATACAAACTTGGAGGGCGTGACACAAAGTGTGCAGGGCTTGACCTGGTGGGACATTTGCCTCCTTGGTCCACCACTGACGGTCAGGTTGAATAGCCCTTGGGACGGGAATCTCCTTTTCCAGTGATTTGGGCATCCTAAAATGATTCTCGAGGTGCCACTGGATGGGTCTCATATGAAGTCTGTCCAGAGGCACCTGTTTTTTTGTTGCCGTGAGCAGGTCTATTCAGGACATGAACTGCCTGACCCAGCAAGTCAGGTTGGTCAGGAAGAATGACACTTTTTGCAGAATGGATTCCTATCTGTTTTGGGTCGATCTGACCAATCTGTGTAACAGGGCATATTGGTAATCCACAAAATCGAAGATTTTGTTTGGTTATAACTCTTGATTTTTGAAGCTTGACTACCCAACATAACTCCTGGCAAAGGGCGAGGAGGGATTGAGTGCCAAGACTCTCTGGTGGGGGTTTGAATCAACCAGTCATCTAGGTACTGGTGGATTCTTATACCCCAAGCTTGAGCCATCAACTTGACTTCCTTAACCACACAAGTGAACTCCATAGGAACTGTTGAGAGGAAAAGGGAAGAACCCGGAAAGTCTGGTTCTAAAAATGGAATCTCAGGAATTTCCGCGACCTTTTGTGTATTGGGATGTGAAAATGTAAATCTTCTTGTAAATCAGAGCATGCAAAGCCTCCTTCATGTAAAGGTTCCTGAGGGGGTTTGCATACCCACTGACTATCAACGGGTCCCTTACCAGAGGAGGTCTGAGTTTGAATGGGAGCATGTCACCATCCTTCAAGATTGAGACTACCATTGGATTTGCATCCAGGAGGGACAAAGTCTGCCAAAGTTATGTAGGTGACCTCCTACTAGCTGAACATGTGCAACATTGGGGACATTGGACACAGGTGGGGCACCAACACAATGAGCTATAACAGAAGCACTTTTCACACATTTTATTTCTTTCTGTGAGTTTAATGAAGGACTTGCATCTTTCTTTTGTGACTGCCTTGTTGTATCTGTTACAGAAAGTACAGGACTGGCAACAGGATAACACACATTTACTGGTACATGAACAAAAATATCTTTGTCTCTGATAAACTCTACATATTTTGTGACTGTCTTGTTGTATCTGTTACAGAAAGTACAGGACTGGCAACAGGATAACACACATTTACTGGTACATGAACAGAAATATCTTTGTCTCTGATAAACTCTACACAAAGATTGCTGGACTAGATGAGTCAGACCGGAAACACTGTAATTTGAAAATTTTAATTAGTATTTAAATGTAGCTTTTATAAGCTACAAGCTTACCATGTGGAACTGAATGCTTACTCGGATGGCCGCGAGGGCAATGGCCAACGTCCAAGAAAAATTGACAAATAATGATTGGCCACTACCTTAATACTGTAGGTGAACCTCGTAGTGAAATACCGCATATTCCCTGTCTTTTTCGAGTTGGCCGCGTGATTATAACATGCTTTTATCTTAGAAGGAAAAGATCTCAATTTTACACGGATATACTTGTCGTTGGATATTGAAACTGTATCAGTTTCCTGAGTGGTATCCCTAGCAGGTCAGGTACCACATCTAGCCTGTCCTCCCCTGCCTCTACCACAGGATCTACCACATCCACCAAAAGTTTTCCAGGCTGGCATTTACTTTCCGGCCAGACCAGACTGACGGGTATTTTCCGGACTCTGCTTCCAACCGGTAGAATATGGTTGATACTGGTTTTGTTGTTTCTTATGGCCACTAGCAAACCCGCCATGCCCCAGACTAGGCTAGGAAATATGCTTGTTGGTTTTAAACTGAGCAATCTCGTCTTCTGCTTTTCTGATAACAGCATCTGGGAAGAGAGCATAGCCATTTAAGGGGCAGTTTCTCAAAGCCAATAAGGTATTAGGTTTCACTCCAGGCTTGAGGTGTTCCAGGAACAAGTCCCTTCTAACCAATGTGAGGTTGGCCATTTGGACAAATGTAAAATCTGATTGGTGTTCCAATGGCAAAGCTGACATTTTGATTAAAAGAGGTCAAGTAATATAGTTCATACAGGGTTGCCTGTGCTTTAGTTGAAGATTTTCTTTTGCCAAGTTTGCACCGAAGTTTACTTGCACATTATCCTGGATCTTGGTGATGCATCTATTAAAACCAGCAAGCTGGTTACAAATGTAGCTGGTTTCTTTTGCTGCTTTCTTCTACTTAGGTAAAGTGTCTTGAGATATGGGACATGATGGTGGTTGAGAAGAAGTAACAGAATGTTTTGCAATACTTCCAAAGGCATTGTCTAGCTTAGCTGCGTCATTTGGCCAAGCATCGACATACTTGCCAGGCCTTGTTGGATCTTAAGGTTCAGCTGGATGTATGTCGTACCATCTACTCTGTGACTTGGGAGGACACAAGGACTGATCCACATGTAGACCACCCGGTTCACTAGATTTAGATGGAAGCCCTCTATCAACACTAAATTCAAGTTTTTTACACGGCCAGTCTTTCGGTGGTAGAAGTATAGAGACTTCCCCTACTGGTTGATAATGGTGACCTATCCATGGATTGTCAGCCCAAGTTGTTGGTGAATATTCAAAGTCCGAGTATGTGTCCAGCCCATAAAGGCCCGTACTCCACGGACAGTCTCTCTATAGTTCTGATCCTCACTCATAACAGGATCCGTGTCACCAGTATCCGGATCTGGTTGATCCTCTGGGTCACAAACCTCTCCCTCTTCATACTGTTCAGGTGGTATAACTCCTGGGCAGAAACCGAAAGCGGGCCAACAGAAGAAACAGTATCAGACACCAGACTGAGTTGAGCAAGTACCAGTTCCGGATCACTATCTGGGTAAAGATTCTCCAAGGGAGAAGGCATATCCAGTGATTTGTTGGCTTGCATTCTATCTGGGCAAGAAGCAGGACTGGCTTGGCTGGAAGGAACAGTTGATAGCAGAAATGGAGTCTGGAAAAGAGCACCTGTTGGTGGCTGATGTTCTACCGGTGAAAAAGATGGCTTTAGTGAAGGTCTATGACCCAAAGTAAGTAAAGCTTCCAGTCTAGCCATTCTGATAGACCATTTCTCATCCATTTCTTGCAGTTCTTTACGGAAAAAAGGCTGAGGTAAAGGCAAATCAGCTGATGTATCATGAGAACAAGAAGCCCAATCTGCAGTTTCTTTATCTATTGGAGACAGAACTGTAACAGAAGCAGGGTCAACTAAAGTGTCCTTTTCCTTTTGCATCTGTTTTCTCAATTAGAGGTTGGAGTAGACAATTGTGTCTAACCAATTGTGTCTAACCTTTGATGCGGGGTTATGAGGTTACAGCACTCACAGTTCTGGTTTTGAACACAAGAATCATTGCGCTGACCTTTGTCTCTACACCACGCATATCTTTAATGCTTGTTAAGCAAAGCCATAATGCAGCCCCAGGCTCCATGACGCTGCCCGGTGATGCCATGACAAACTTAAAGTTGACTGATAACACCAGGAACAACAAAAACACACAGTAATATAAAATATCCACAAAAAATTTCACTATTTTGAAAACAAAACTTCCGAAAATGTGCCAAACGAAAAAGATGCTAGCCTATGACATCACATCCCTCTGGTGAATGAAGCACGAACTAGGTCACCTAGCGAGTGGATTGTAGTGTACCGGTCATGCCGGAGGTGAAACTTGGAACATCTCTTTCTGTGTCATTGGGCGGGACCAGCTGGTGCTGGAGTATAACTATCATCATGATATAGCCTGGACAAGATTATAAAGGTCAAGGTCACTACGGCGAGGTCAAAAGTCATAAAATATTGGCAATGTAACACACACAACCATTTATATTATTGGCTTCTACTGGTGTAGTTTGAAACTTTCTAATTTTTTTCCCCCAAAAAATGCTATAGCATAGTAGTTTCTGTCTTTTTTTAAAGGCCAACTTAACATTAGTTATTTCACAAAAATGCAGAAACTTGAACCTCAGTAAAACCCTGATGGATGAATCTGTTTATTGTTCTGACAGTCCAATTATACCTTTTTAACAAAGGCAGTTAATTAAATATGGTAAAAAACTACCATAATGATTGTAGCAGATGGAAAAATATTCTCATTTTTTAAATTTCCTGATGTCTTCGTAACGTATCCTGCAGAAAAAAAACTTCTGCAATGACAGACAAATTTTAAGCCATGATAATAAGTTATCAGATGAAGAAGCTCTCACCATCTGTGTAGGTGTTGTAGGGGGAGATTAGGTGATGACTTAGTTGCCATGACAATAATTGTCAGCTGACATAAAACAGTTGTTCATTTTATTGTGGTTTTTTACCGAGTTGATTATGCAATAATGAACACAAAACAGAAGCTCATTTGCAAGAGAAAATAATCAAGGCCAAATATGCTGATAAGTAGTGGATAGGAGCTTTAGAATATGCAGAGCAGAGAGCCAAATTAAAGTGATAATCAGAGGAAAGAATCTGCAATTTTCACAAAAACTACAGACTTCCGAGTGGTCATGTCTTGAAATAAACCTAGCCTAAATAAGCTAGCACATATAAGCAATATTACAGTGTGGCTTGGTGTCAAATTTAACAAATTTAGAGGATCGCTCGCAAAAAAAAAAGATAATGTTTTTGCATAGCAAAAACAAAGCGTCCCGAAAAGGATATAAAGGTGAGTGCTAAAGTATTAAGAAAATGCTTCGTTTCTAGCCTTATACTGTTGTGGCAACCAAAGTCAGCGCAGTCTGCTCTATCTAGCACAGTTTTCAAGATATAAGCATTTTTGTGTTTTGCAAAAAATAAAAAAATTAAAAATGTCCGCTATATTTGGCAAGACAAAAATATTTTGAAAATTGGCATGGCTACTCTGCAGAGATACCCAGCAGGTCCAAAATTTTGTTGAGTTCGCTCCATATAGCACGGTTTTTGAGATATAAGCATTTTTGTGTTTTGCAAAAACTTTGAAAATTCAAAATGGCCACCATTTTTGGGGAGACAAAAAATTTTGTCAAGACCACTGCCGTGGTGTGTATCTCCCGCCGAGCATTAAAGCAGAAGAAATAGCTTTTCCGAGATATTCACAATTTTTCATTTTTGTGTGTGAAAGGTCTTCCAAAAGTAGGTGAATGAGTTATTTGAGAAAAATTGGCTATCTGCAATACTATTAAGAGATAATTCACATTTACTCATTTTGAGTAGGTGAATAATTATCTATGGGTCTGAAACTTCACCAAGTGAAAGCTCTCCCAAAAGTAGGTGAATGAGTTATTTGAGAAAAATTGGCTATCTGCAATACTTTTAGAGATAATTCGCATTTACTCATTTTGAGTAGGTGAGTAATTAGCTATGGGTCTGAAACTTCACCATGTGAAAGCTCTCCCACAAGCAGATGAATGAGTATTTGATAAAAATTGGGTATCCGCAATACTTTTACAGATAATTAGCATTTACTCATTTTGAGTAGGTGAATAAATAGCTATGGGTCTGAAACTTCACAGAGTGAAAGCTCTCCCAAAAGTAGGTGAATGAGTTATTTGAAAAAAATTGGCTATCTGCAATACTTTTAGAGATAATTCGCATTTACTCATTTTGAGTAGGTGAGTAATTAGCTATGGGTCTGAAACTTCACCAAGTGAAAGCTCTCCCAAAAGTAGGTGAATGAGTTATTTGAGAAAAATTGGCTATCTGCAATACTTTTAGAGATAATTCGCATTTACTCATTTTGAGTAGACGAGTAATTAGCTATGGGTCTGAAACTTCACCAAGTGAAAGCTCTCCCAAAAGTAGGTGAATGAGTTATTTGAGAAAAATTGGCTATCTGCAATACTTTTAGAGATAATTTGCATTTACTCATTTTGAGTAGGTGAGTAATTAGCTATGGGTCTGAAACTTCACCAAGTGAAAGCTCTCCCAAAAGTAGGTGAATGATTAATTTGAGAAAAATTGGCTATCTGCAATACTTTTAGAGATAATTCGCATTCACTCATTTTGAGTAGGTGAGTAATTAGCTATGGGTCTGAAACTTCACAGAGTGAAAGCTCTCCCAAAAGTAGGTGAATGAGTTATTTGAGAAAAATTGGCTATCTGCAATACTTTTAGAGATAATTCGCATTTACTCATTTTGAGTAGGTGAGTAATTAGCTATGGGTCTGAAACTTCACCGAGTGAAAGCTCTCCCAAAAGTAGGTGAATGAGTTATTTGAGAAAAATTGGCTATCTGCAATACTTTTAGAGATAATTCGCATTTACTCATTTTGAGTAGGTGAGTAATTAGCTATGGGTCTGAAACTTCACCAAGTAAAAGCTCTCCCAAAAGTAGGTGAATGAGTTATTTGAGAAAAATTGGCTATCTGCAATACTTTTAGAGATAATTCACATTTACTCATTTTCAGTAGGTGAGTAATTAGCTATGGGTCTGAAACTTCACCAAGTGAAAGCTCTCCCAAAAGTAGGTGAATGAGTTATTTGAGAAAAATTGGCTATCTGCAATACTTTTAGAGATAATTCGCATTTACTCATTTTGAGTAGGTGAGTAATTAGCTATGGGTCTGAAACTTCACAGAGTGAAAGCTCTCCCAAAAGTAGGTGAATGAGTTATTTGAGAAAAATTGGCTATCTGCAATACTTTTAGAGATAATTCGCATTTACTCATTTTGAGTAGGTGAGTAATTAGCTATGGGTCTGAAACTTCACCGAGTGAAAGCTCTCCCAAAAGTAGGTGAATGATTAATTTGAGAAAAATTGGCTATCTGCAATACTTTTAGAGATAATTAGCATTTACTCATTTTGAGTAGGTGAGTAATTAGCTATGGGTCTGAAACTTCACAGAGTGAAAGCTCTCCCAAAAGTAGGTGAATGAGTTATTTGAGAAAAATTGGCTATCTGCAATACTTTTAGAGATAATTCGCATTTACTCATTTTGAGTAGGTGAGTAATTAGCTATGGGTCTGAAACTTCACAGAGTGAAAGCTCTCCCAAAAGTAGGTGAATGAGTTATTTGAGAAAAATTGGCTATCTGCAATACTTTTAGAGATAATTCGCATTTACTCATTTTGAGTAGGTGAGTAATTAGCTATGGGTATGAAACTTCACCATGTGAAAGCTCTCCCACAAGTAGATGAATGAGTTATTTGATAAAAATTGGCTATCCGCAATACTTTTACAGATAATTAGCATTTACTCATTTTGAGTAGGTAAATAATTAGCTATGGGTCTGAAACTTCACCATGTGAAAGCTCTCCCAAAAGTAGGTGAATGAGTTATTTGAGAAAAATTGGCTATCTGCAATACTTTTAGAGATAATTCACATTTACTCATTTTGAGTAGGTGAGTAATTGGCTATGGGTCTGAAACTTCACCATGTGAAAGCTCTTCCAAAAGTAGGTGAATGAGTTATTTGAGAAAAATTGGCCATCTGCAATTCTTTTAGAGGTAATTCGCATTTACTCTTTTTGAGTAGGTGAGCAATTAGCTATGGGTCTGAAACTTCACCAAGTGAAAGCTCTTTGGGATAGCTGCTCTGCAGAGATACCCTGAAGATAAAAAATTACGTTGAAACCGCTCTATGTAGCACGGTTTTCGAAATATTAGCATTTTTGTGTTTTGCAATTTTTGCGCAAAAATTCGAAAATTCAAAATGGCCGCCATTTTTGGCAAGACAAAATTTTTTTGAAAATTGGCATGGCTACTCTGCAGAGATACCCTGTGGGTCAAAAATTTCGTCGAAATCGCTCTATCTAGCACGGTTTTCGAGATATAAGCATTTTTGTGTTTTGCAATTTTGCGAAAAATTCGAAAATTCAAAATGGCCGCCATTTTTTGCGAGAAATTTTTTGTTTGAAAATTGGCATGGCTACTCTGCAGAGATACCCTGCGGGTCAAATATTTCGTCGAAATCGCTCTATCTAGCAGGGTTTATGAGATATAAGCATTTTTATGTTTTGCAATTTTTGCGAAAAATTCGAAAATTCAAAATGGCCGCCAATTTTGGGCGAGACAAAATTTTTTGAAAATTGGGAAAACTACTCCGCAGAGATACCCTGCGCGTCAAAAATTTCGTCGAAATCGCTCTATCTAGCACGGTTTTCGAGATATAAGCATTTTTGTGTTTTCCTTATTTGGAAAATTCGTAATGATTAATTAATCATTAATTACTCGGCCATTTCTTGACCAATCAATGCCAAAATGTAATGATTTCCAGATTTTAATAGAATGAATGTATTTGCCAAGTTTCAGGTGAATTGATAAAATTCCTTTCAAGTTATCATCCGGACAAGCTTCCCCATCGAAAAAAGACATTTTTGGTCATGTGACCTCTCTGATTGGTTGAAATGTCACTGCAGCATATTCAAAAAAATTCCCCAAGGCTACTGCCTAAACCTGCCAAATTTGAAAAGAATCCGCCTAACGGTTACAGAGTTATAAGGAAAACAAAATGCGGAGCCGGCGGAGCCTGAAGCTCTCCCATACACAAACAAGCGTCCCGCAAGGGACGCTTAACTCATGCCGAGCAGGTATTGGTCCGATTGGTTTTCAGAACTTTGGAACCCAATGAAATGAAGGATTTCATATGCTTATCAACTTGAATTTTTTACACCTTGGGTGGGGGTACCTAACTTCTAATGGCTCTGGGGAACAGACGAACAATCAGATCTGCATGTCTTGAACAACTTTTCATCTTCAATAAATAAGGCATCTTTTAAAACAAACAACATGTCTCTGGGCCTTGTATTTTTACAGGAGAAATTGTTCACACATACACATATGCCAACACTGCAGAGTGATGCCATAATGTCAGCTTATATTCATTCTGCTCCTTATTAGGCAATATACTAGCTTATAAGGGCTATCACCTGCAAAATCCGCTGTTTTAAGGCACCGTAAATAACATAACAGACTGAGTGTTAAATCTGGGACAATGTTTGCAAACTTTGCTATTATTGCTCACTGGCTCATTACCGAGTAATGATTGGTAAAATTCAAGTACACCCAAAAGTTGGTAAACTCATTTTCATTGTATTTTTGTCATGACACTTACTAGAAATCTTATTTTGAAACACTCCCCAGGTAAAATCACAAAACCAACCATAAATGCAAAAATACATAGTAAACAGAAAACATCTTGGGCTTTTATCACCGTTGTCCTGGTTATTATAAAATCAGCCAGTCACAAGTGGGGAAAAGTAAAGTTTGACGTGGGGTAAAGGGGGAAATTTATAAAAAGCTTTTTTGGTTATATTTTGGTTACATTTGTGTGTCTATGTTCCTAATTTTTTTTAATATTTGATTTCAATCTGAAACCGACAATCAAATGTGCCTGACTCCATGGTCGGCAATGATCAATGTTTGTTAACATTTTGCCGATTGGAGCATTAACAGGTAATACCGTGGCGATCTCCCAGCATACTAGAGTTAGTGCACTCTCGATAAAAAGAGCATCAGAGGTGCCTGTACCCCATAGCCTGGGGAAATTGTTTTCAACACCATGTCATATACAAGAAGTAAAAAAGTACAAAGACCAGAATACTTTCAGCGCAGTGTCACTTATATAAAGGTCAAGATAATGTTTAAGTAGAGAAAATAACATCTAACAGAAAGGAAATGTATGTAAAGATAAAGTACTAAAATAAGACAATTCAATAGCAAGATGACAGCATTAATCGGTAAACTAAAAAGTATGAAGCTGTAAAATTTATTAATTGGAGAATAGCTGTCAATGGAAATAGCATAATTATACAAAAGTGCATATAATAATCAGTTGCAGTAATCCATATATCCTTGTCATAACAGAATGATGTCTCAAATATGGCAGTTGAACCCACTTTGGAAGAGCAAAATGGTCACACCATGATGCACCCACACATTTACATTCACCCCCTAACCAATGTCCCTACCAAGTGTCAACCTTCTACACCTTATGGAATCCAAGAAATAGCCCAGACAAGATTTTATAAGTCAAGGTCACTACGGCAAGGTCAAAGGTCAAATCAAGGTCACACGATGACAATGCACACCTACACCCCTAACCAATGTCCCTACCAAGTATCAACCACTACCAAGTATCCCCCACTAATGTCCAAGTCAAGTATCAACTTGCTGTACCTTACAGTTTCTGAGATATAGCCTGGATAAGATTTTATAGGTCAAGGTCACTACGGCAAGGTCAAATCAAGGTCACACCATGGTGTTGCACACCTACAGCCCCTAACCAATGTTCCTACCACGTATCAACTTCCTACACCTTACGGTTTCCGAGATATAGCCCGGACAAGATTTTATAGGCCAAGGTCACTACGGCAAGGTCAAAGGTCAAATTAAGGTCAGACCATGACGTTGCACACCAACACCCCCTAACCAATGTCCCTACCAAGTATCAACTTCCTACACCTTAAGGTTTCTGAGTTACAGCCCGGACAAACTTTTTCACGACGCCCGCCCGCCCACTATAAGGGCTGTGGGGTAAAAACACATCTTCACTTGCATACCTCATCCAACACTCCCATGAGGCTTTGCCGTAGCATGTAAGGCTCCCAGCTCTCACCACTTGCCATCTCCTTACGTATGATCTCAATCAGCTGGTAGAAGGCTGTCTTCCACATCAGCTGCTCCACATTATGCTGAGTGGATGTCTCCGGGTCTAGCACCATCACCTCAACACAACGTAGCTGAAACTCCTTCCTATAAAGAAAACAGCAAGTTAAAGATGTAAAAATGTTGAAGTTTGATGCCTTATCGACCAAATATACATCTAAGCTAAACAGAACTGGAGCTAATATAGCTGTAAACTAGAGGATCGCCAGCCAAAAAACAGATAATGTTTTTGCCAGCAAAAACAAAGTATCTCAAAAAGGATAGAAATTAAGGTGAGTGCTACAGTATTAAGAAAATGCACTGCTTGTAGCCTTATACTGTTGTGGCAACCAAAGTCTGTGTAGTTTATTAGGTATTGAGCAATCACAAAAATGGCATACATTGATATATAGCCACCTGTATGTCAGACATATAATACAGATCAATGACATGTACTTAACAGTTGTGATAACACATTGTGTCTAAGGTTTGTAGTAGTGGGTGGACGATTAGACGTGTGCTCGATTAATTGTCGGTGACAGTACACAATTGTGGTCAGTCACAAACATTTTCTAATGATCGATTATTCTGCTTAAATCTTACCTTTCTTTATTTTTTCTCAATATCCACATATTTTTTTTATATATTTTAGGCATTTTTACTTAAATTGACAAATTGACAGATTTGTCATGACTTTCGAGTTTGTTTATATCTACCACCATATTTACAGTAAGTGGATATTTTAAGTAGATTCTAAATGTCGGAACACCGTTATTCTTACCGGATGGACCTATACTTCATCCCAGAAAGTGTTTCTTAATTAATGACCAACAATGGAGTAAAACTAGAACTACGCATCGGAGAACTGATGCAAATTTGTATCCACCAAAGCCAGTGAACCATCGTTTGACCTTGAAGGAGGGGCCCAAGGTCAAATCTGAAAACATCAGAAGATTCCCAGCCCATGATCTCCTATAAGTTGGTTTCATATTGCAAACCTCTAGGACCAATAATAAGCAAGTTATCAGCACTTTTAAGGTTGACTATTGTCGTTTGACCTTGAAGGAGGGGTCCAAGGTCAAATCTGACCACACCAAAAGATTCCCAGACCATGTTTTCCTATAAATTGGTTCACTATCCCAAACCTGTACGACCAATAATAAGTGAGTTATAAGCACTTTTAAGTTTGGATATCCTCATTTGACCTTGAAGGAGGCCCCAAGGTCAAATACGACCACACTAAAATATTCCCAGCCCATGACTTCCTATAGGTTGGTTTACCATCCCAAACCTCTAGGACCAATAATAAGCGAGTTATAAGCACATTTACGTTTGGCTATCCTTCTTTGACCTTGAAGGAGGTGTCCAAGGTCAAATCTGACCACACCAGAAGATTCCGAGTCCATGATTTCCTACAGGTTGGTTTACCATCCCAAACCTGTACAACCAATAATAAGCAAGTTATAAGCACTTTTAAGTTTGGCTATCCGCGTTTGACCTTAAAGGAGAGGTCCAAGGTCAAATCAGACCACATCAAAAGATTCCCAGCCCATGATTTCCTATAGGTTGGTTTACCATCCCAAACCAGGTGTGTGAGTGTACAACCAATAACAAGTAACTTATAAGCACTTTTAAGTTTGGCTATCTTCGTTTGACCTTGAAGGAGGGGTCCAAGGTCAAATATGACCACACCAAAAGATTCCCAGCCCATGATTTCCTATAGATTGGTTTACCATCCCAAAACTCTAGGACCAATAATAAGGGAGATATAAGCACTTTTTATGACTGACAAACAAACGCCCATGGCGGCCATCTTGTTTTTCAAAATGAGGCCAAAAATATTCCCAAGATTTTGTAATGAGGAACATACCCTGCAAATTTGAGACTCTACCTATAATACCCTTTGCTCTAGAGAGCCTACAAAAGTCCTTGCTGAAAGTCGAAAAAACGCACGTGGCGGCCATCTTGTTTTTCAAACTGAGGCCAAAAATATTCCCAGGCAAGATTTTATGGTTATGAATATATCCTGCAAATTTGAGAAGGCTAGCTATAACATTTTTTTTGTTAGAGCGGTAACGGTGAAATCTCTCTACACACTGCGGCGGCGGCGTAACGAAGCGAAATCCATAGTATCCACCGGATGCTATTCGGTGGATACAATAATCGATTGGGGGTCGATTATCAGTCAGGGAAATGGACGAATAATTGACCCTGAAAGTTTGAGGTGAGTCCCAACACTAGTTTGTAGGGAGGAAACTACTGTGTATATTTTTGGCTGGATGATAGTTATTTACCTTGGTACTGTCCTCTGAATGGATATTCATTTTCTGCTTTTCTTAAGCTACTGAAAAGCAGAATTGTTTGTTGAAAGGGTTAATTATCATCGTCCATATGGTAAAATTTTCTACACTACTCTGCAGAGATACCCTATGGGTCAAAATTTCATCGAAATTGCTCTATCTTACACGGTTTTAGAGATATAAGCATTTTTGTGTTTTGCAATTTTTGCGAAAAATTCGAAAATTCAAAATGGCTGCCATTTTTGGAAAATGGGACAGCTACTCAGCAGAGATACCCTGTGGTCAAAAAGTTTGTCAAGATCGCTCTATCCAGCACAGTTTTCAAGATATAAACTTTTTTGTGTTTTGTAATTTTTGCGAAAAATTTCAAAATGGCTGCCATTTTTGGTGAGACAAAATTTTTTGGAAAATCCAGATGTCTACTCTGCAGAGGTAAAAAATTTCGTCGAAATCACCCTGAGCATTCAAAATGGCCGCCATTTTTGGCAAGACAAAAATTTTTTTAAAATGTGCTAGTTAATCTGCAGAGATACCCTGTGTGTCAAATATTTCATCGAAATTGCTCTATCTAGTGTTAAATATTATCTAAGTTCAAGTATTTTCTAGTTTAAACACATTACAGGTTTAGAAAGGCTAACACTGTTTCTCTTAATTATGTTCAGTTATTTCACCAGCAGAAGTTAATACAATGCTGGTGTTTTTGAAAAAGACAAAGAATGAGTGGAAACCTGCCTATAGTCCCTGTTTTTCTTTGTGAGTTTATAAAACAGAGAGAATTGAGTTTGTAAATATTCTAGAGAAATAAAATGCTTTAGAAAGAAGTCAAGTTTTTGTTGTTAAGAACTTAAGATTAAGAACTCGGGGATTTAAGACAGAAAGAACAAATATCTAGCACACTTTTCGAGATATAAGCATTTTTTGTGTTTTGCAATTTTTGCGAAAAATTCGAAAATTCAAAATGGCCGCCATTTTTGGCACGACAAAAATTTTTGGAAAAATGTGTTAGTTAATCTACAGTTACCCTGTAGGTTAAAAATTTCATCGAAATCGCTCTATCGCGCATGGTTTTCAAGATACAGGCATGTTTGTGTTTTCCTTATTTGGAAAATTCATAATGATTAATTAATCATTAATTACTCGGCCATTTTTTAACCAATCAATGCCAAAATCTAATGATTTCCAGATTTTAATAGAATGAATGTATTTGCCAAGTTTCAGCTGAATAGATAAAATCCCTTTCAAGTTATCATCCGGACAAGCTTACCCATCGAAAAAAGACATTTTTGGTCATGTGACCTCTCTGATTTTTCGAAATATCACTGCAGCATATTCAAAAAAATTCTCCAGGGCCACAGCAGACACCTGCCTAATTTGAAAAGAATCCACCAAACGGTCACAGAGTTATAAGGAAAACAAAACACGGAGCTGGTGGAGCCTGATTTCCTCCCATATAAAAACAAGCATCCCTTTCGGGACGCTTAATAATAGAAAGATAAGATGGACGGTTGACTGCATATTGACAAACTAAATATGTGCTTCAAGTGAGAAACTGACTGCAAAGATCGACTCATCTATCGAGGCTCGAGTACTCGTTCACATCCCTACTAAAGAGTGTAAACTATAAGATACAAGGGTATAGAATCTACCGGGTACTTTGAGTACTCTTATTACTGTACATTTTTTCATAAATTGTGTGGGCACTGTTGAATATATACAAAAATTTTCAAATTTATTCTACTTATAACTGTAGGCAATAGTTAACCAGTATACAGTAATGTATATTACATTGAAGTATACCATATACAGGCACCATCATGATATGCTAAATGGGAAACTTTAACTAAATGCCCATTTACTGATATCCTGGTAAACAAAATGCCAAATGGTTATCAAATTATGTACAATTGAATGGTGACTGTATCAACTGAACAAGATGCTTGCACTGAATTTTCAATGCAATAATGTGAGCTACAAATGGAAATAGATTAATTATATTATATTACAACTATTTCCTTTTAAATAATTTCAACTGACAAATCACATTTGTTCTTGAAGGATATTCACAACTCATATATCACTGTACGTCCACTACTAACATCTAAATTCACAGAACATAATATTACAGACAGTGGTAAACATAATAATGTCAAACAAATACCAACTGCTGAGCTGTGATACCTTAGTTTACTTGCATCCATCAAAACATATTCACAGCTTCTTATAATTATCATGCTCCAAAGCTTTATAGAAATGATTTTTCCATTCTTCACACGAATGTGCTGACCTGTTTCAAACAAAATCTTGACACTTAAAATGTAATATCCCCACATTAAATGGCATCTTATTATATCATCTCATTTTCACAATGACATTTCCATTAATCATCACAACTATAGAAATGATGAAAAATTAGTGTTGTGATGTATTAATGACCACAAAATATTCACTATGGCAGGAGACTAAACCAGTAGTAAAGGAATTTTAATTTTTTTAATGTTGACAGAATTTAAAATTTGAGTTTCTGTCAAAATAACTTTTTGCAACAGTTTGGCGGTTATAATTCTAATACTGGGACAGGCTACATTGTCACAGTGGGAGTCTTCCCACACAGATTGTGATTAAGTGCTAAACTGGCATATTTGTGTAGGATCAGAAACAACTTTAAAAATCAATTAAGCTTGTATAATTATGCTCAGTATTGAAATAATTCTGTACACTCCTTGTGTGAAGCATTAGAAGTTGGACTTCTCAGGAGTTACATACTGTGAGCCATTATGGTTACAGACTCTTGACCAATATTTCCTGTGCTAATCAGGTAATCACCATCCTGACTTCCTGTCTATATGTTTACAATGCCTAATGCAAGACAACACCCAGAAGCCTTCAACTATGTTTCCATGCATACAGTCTGTAATCAAGACTTGTTTCTCTCCTTTTGTAGTAAGATGCAAATGCAATTTTGCAAGTAGAAATTGCACCTCAAAGCAATCACATGTCAATAGAAAATTTATCCAAAAATATTTGAGGGCTAGGACTGATATTTATATATAGTAATAGGTATTTTCATATTATTTCATCACTGACACCAAATCACTGATAGCTGATTAATTAGTGGAAGTGTTCCATTTCACCTGACCACGGCTGACGTAGATAACCATTAACAATCCTACATTTTTCCTCTATATAGCAAAAATATTTGGCAATATCTAACATGTATAAACACGTTTTGTATAAAATTTTTGGTGTACCTCAAAAATCAACCCAATTTAAATGTAAAGTTTTGTTGACAAACAGATATCTTTTTTCTTGTTGGAAATTAAGCTGGGTCAGCAATCATCATTTAAGTAATTGCTGTGTAGGCAAGGATACACAAGAACCTTATTAATATAAGACTGGCTCTGAAAACTTGTGTACATGGACTTGAACACAATACCATAGTTGCTATAATCAAAAATGGTTCACATGGTAACATACACTCATGTCCCAGTGCCTAACTATTCTACTTTATTGGACCCTAATAATGGGGTGCTAAAGAGTAAGTGCAATAATGGTAATATTCTCAACACTCTCCTCGTGGGGCCATCATACAGACCGAAATCAGCCTAATATCATCAGCACATAATGTGACCTTTACCTTAACTGCAGGATAAAAGACTGTGAGTAGCCATTTATATAATGTTATCCTTCAAAAGAAATCGGATCACCATATCAACCTACTGTCTGGAATAAAATAATGAGACACAATGTTTCACATGGAATGTTTCTTCTTGTGCTTCTCCAACTCTGTTTTATTTTCTTTATTTAAATAAAACACCTCGGGAAAGCTTAAGGTAAAGTTTCACTCATTTTGGATTGTTGCATGGGAAATAACTGTATAAAAAATCCAATTAAATTTGCTAAATTTATAGTAAACTAATCAACAAACCCAACTGGCTGCATAGGCATTATTTAATTAAACCCTAAAATTTACAGCTGTGTTACTGTTTTTTTATGAATTATGTTTCTTTTGCCATGTTCCCTATTTATCTGTACAAATGCCCCCTCTCGATTAATCGCCTGCCTCCCCTCTCTACCTTTGCAAAGTTCATATTTCGGGGTTTTACATCCCTCTCAACAGCCAACACCTTTGCGATTCCGTGATTCAAAAAAAAAGATGCATTTTAGTACTTCCCCAATCAAATACCACTTACGAGAATTAAAGGAAATCAGAACATAACATGGCAGTTTTGATCACAGACGCACTGAAATCTTCGAAAATACAAGATGAAACTTTATCATTTGTACAAATTTAAGGTTTTAATATTTTAAGTTATTGCCCATTGCAACTTGACTTGAGGGTTGACTTCTATCTGTAATAGTCGCCGTCGCGCCCCCACCCCCGCCTTTTGAAAAATACATCGCCCCTGGGGCGTTTTTATGAATAAATGCGATATATGTAAGGTTGTTTATTTTGGAATCTGTGGCAGAGGGCATGGGTCAGTTCTACAAAGATTTGATCAGTGAAAAGAGTTCTGATGGTCTATGGACAGATTAGTAGTTAAACATCTGCATTGATTTTCATTGTCTAGTCTCTTCCTTCTGTCTCTAAAAAAAAATTTTTTAAAAATCAAGTAGCAACTCAATTTGGACTTTCATTTCAAAATAAAGTTGTAAAGATCAGTTACAGTTTTCCCAACACTCAACACTACAGTTAATTTGTTTTTTGGGGGGGATTTATCACTAAAGATAAAGGTCTGAAATTTATCTTAGAAAACGTTGGAGTCTACTATTTAACAGAGATAGAGCAATTGGCTCCCGTAATCTGAAATAACTGGATACAATGAATATTTCTCAAGATTTACTTTAACAGGGTTTAAACTAAGGGTTTACTATATCCCTTTCATTAGCTAAGGTCATCTCCAAAAAAGGCCCCCAGTCAGTGTCACTATCCCATTACACTTAATTAACTAGATGTATAAAGACAGCAAACAATGTAAATTACTAAAATGATCCTCTTTGTAAAGAGTCAAATATCTTTAGCTTTGTAAATTAGTGAAAATATTCTCCCAGCTAATATTTCCACTGATAAAGTATATAAAAAATAATATCTGAAGTGTTGTTTAATTTGACATTTAAAACTCAAAGTGGTATTACTGGTGTGAATGACTGAATATAAGGACTTTATACATAATTTGACTATCCAAACAAACATGGCTTATAACCAGGTAGTTATCGTTTCTACTCAAGTACTGTTTTAAAAGTACTTTTTGAATATTAATATTTAGAAATTGGTAATTTAAAAGAGAACCTATTTCAAATAATCAGTTACTCTTCCTTTTTATGAGTACTCAATGCATTAAAGACCCTTTTCTCACAGGTAAAAGTGAAATTTAATACAATTTTCAACCCCAAGCGAAAACTTAGGTCTCTAAATTATTCATAATTTTCAGGGTGCCAGAAAACCCCAGACAATTTCCTGGAACACGCCACTCAAAGTGACTTCCCCTTCCATTGATCCCCTTACTCCAAGGTCACCCCAATCTGGGTGTCAATTTACATATATATTAGTGATCCACCCCTGATCTCAGGGTGCTAAAAACAGGATTACTGCTAGCCTGGTATCAGGCACTGATCAACTTTATTTATAGTAAATCTGATCAAAGTTGGTTGGCCATTTACTTCTACTTATGGAAACTTCTTGTCATAAAATTATAGACTTTATTATAAGCATATCCACTATGTAAAATACTAAAGATATGATGCAATTTAACTCTCTTTTAATATTATTAACACTTGTGTGATCACTCTACTTAAAGTAACCCATTTATTTGGTGTTCAGTCAGTTCAGATTTTTAGTAACACTGTTGTATATTGATGAATCAGGTACAGAGCGATACAGTGCTGCTGTTATGTCACCTCTTTCACGAATGTTCATACTTCTGTACAATAGTGGGTGGACGATTAGACCAATGTTTGATCAATCGTCGGTGTCATGGTACAATCGCGTTCGGTCACTGACAACTTCTAGAAATCGATTAAATCTTACCCTTCTTTATGTGCCTCAATTTCCAAGTAATTTTTATATTTTAAGCAGTTTTCTAAACTTTCCTTTAATAAATCAATAGATTTCTCACGAATTTTGTGTTTGTTTATAACTACCGCCATATTTATCGGAAGTGGGTGCTTTTGGTAGATTCTAAATGTCGGAAATACCGTTATTCTTACCGGAATGAAATATAATTTATCCCGGAAAGTGTTTATGATATATTAGCCAACAGTGGAGTAAAAAGTCGATTATGGGTCGATCATCGGTCGGAAAAATGGACGAATAATCGACCATGAAAATTGAGGCAATTCCACTCACTACTGTACAAATAATATTTGCAGGTGCTTCCCTAATGTTATTTCCATTAAAAAATAACACTCAGCGCAACAAATTAAGTTCTAGTTATGGCCACTTTCTGTAAGTCAAACTTCTCGCTATAATTGTATTTTGCACTTATAATTGTTGGTGCTTTGAAATTACATCTACTTAGGGCATTATTACCTCTGCCAAGAAGGTATTAAATTCATGACCGTTTGTCAGTTTGTTTGTCAAACTTCTATCTCATTTAATTTGAGAGTGATCCAGATCACCAACTGGATACAAAAATATCAAAGATCCAAAGTTTTCCATTTACTTATTATTGAGCCATTTTTATAAAATCAACTCATGAAAAATCTGCTGAAACTGCTTTTCAACATTCAGTTCAACCCTGTTCAGGTGATTCTCAAAGTACCAGAAAAAGACTACAATTTAATTAGGAATTCCACATTTTAAACCAAAAGGATTGTTCTAAGGATTTGACATCAGTACTTCTATTTAAAAGGGAAATCTGCTTATCAGAGTTCTATGTAAAGGAGTTTCGCTGTAATTTACTGGGTATAAATGCCGGATGTCTGCATAATTGCAATGGAAGAGACAACCAAATATGGATCGTTCAATACTGATCGATACACTAATAAGGCTTCATGGAATTCAATATCAGGAGCTACATTACTTATGGTGACAATTACATTATTATTCTTTTTTGTTAAATTGCTTGGCATTTGGCAACACTTCCAAAATGTTTAACAATATATAAACATTTTGGAATAATTAAACTGTAAAAATTGTAAATTTTAATTACTTAAATGTAGCTTTTATAAGCTACAAGCTTACCATGTGGGACTTAATGCTGTTCTCGGGTTGCCACACCCGGGGCCAACGTCTTAGAAAAAAAGACAGTTCTTGTTAGCCACCGGATACACTGCTAGTTGTCATCACGTGATAACCTCTGACCTCTCGCCCTACTTTCTCGTTGGCCACGCGAATTAGCAATGCTTTATTTTACAAGGAATATTATTTCATTTTTACAAGGATATTCTAGTCGTTGGATATGGATACTACACCAGTTTCTTTATTTTATTACATAGAATCACAATTCGATGTCTTTTCATAGTTCAGATAAGTATTTTTAGCATATTTTACAACTGAAGTCCACTTCCGGGTTCACGTTGTAAAGAACAGCGACTCGTTTATGTGGTTTCTTACACAGGATATATATATATGCCTGTCAGTAAAATAAAATAAAATAAAATATTTAACCCCTATCTGCTTCATTATTTGATCATTTTTAGGGTTTATAAGTGTATAAATGTAACACAAACGAGTCCTTGTCAAGTGAATTCATCGAAACCACTTCCGTTTTTTATCGAGACAGCATTTCTTAGCAATTTAACAATATATAAACATTTTGGAATAATTAAACTGTAAAAATGATGTTTATATTAATGTTTATATTAAATTTCAGACTTAATTAAACAGGAGGTTATACTGTTACTGAGCACATGGTTGAAGGTCAAAGCAGAGGTTAAAGTTGAAGTGGTAAGAGTATCTTCACAAGTATCTTCAAACATTTGATAACTCCAGGGTAAAATAGAGATCCGTAGTAATGCATTTATCGAGTCTATTTGTAGACATCTGACACCTGGTGAAACAGATGTTCTAGTTAAACAGAATATGTTGTGTACACTTTATATCTAGCTATATAAATATGTAAATTTGACGTACCAATTGTATAAAAATTTGCTGTATATGGCTGTCCACACCAGGTTATGTACAACAGAAATCCCAACTCTGCAGAATCAAATGTATAAAGTCTCATACCACTGGCAAGATAAAAGTGATGTTTTAAAATAGAATCTACTGTGTGCTCCTTATTACACACAAGAGAAAAATCAGCAGACACCAACGTGTTCAGAATGCCCAATATTTCATGTGCTGTGAATGTTGTACAGGCTCAGTTATATGACACAGAGCTTGAACAGAAACACTGGCTGTCCATTCTAATTCTAACAAACTTTTATGGCACTTAATCTGCACTGAAAAACATATATTAAGTCTCAATTGTCAAGAACAATATTACCCCCAGTACCATTGAGGAGCACATACTTTTTTAACACAAACTTGTAATATACAAAGCATCAATCTGAACCAACCTCCATATCTTTCCTCTCTCACCAAGCCTAACTGGCCTCACACAGGGTAACTGCTTTTCTGTTAAGTTGACCAGACCAAATAAAGTCAAATAAAAACATGAGGATACACAGGTTTGCCATAGCTGTTCAAGCTGAGTGGAACAAACTCCCCTAGGCCATCAGAACTCAGGGTTATACTGTATGCGATGCCCCTGTGTTTAAATGACAGTTCAGAACTTTAGACATACCTATTCAGAATATACTCCTGGGGCCGATTTCACTAAAGGACTTAAACTAAGTCCCTTTATTGGCTAAGTCAGGGACATAAATCTAAGACTTTGGTCTTAACTACTTCTGGGACATAAAATGGATTTCACAAAGGTGACTTAGCTAAGTCCAAGCTTATCAAATAACCACAGTGGTTTTCTGTGTCATATGACCTTTTATATCCTTCATTTGATGCATTTTATCTGAGGATTAGTGCTGTTTTGAAACAGAAAACCTTGTTACATCATATAAACTTCCAAAAGACTACTTCAGTAAGGTGTTCTGTATAATTATACTTTATTTACAGCCATTTCAAATTTTGAAGTGGAGAAAAGTTTATGGCGGCCATATTTACGCCCTCTTTACAAAATTTAAGCCCACTTAACCTCCCAGACTTAAAGTTAAGTCCACTGACTTAGCAAATCCATGGACTTAGCCCCTTTGTGAAATCCACTAAGTCTAGGCCCACTGACTTAGCACCTTTTTGCCAGAATTTAAGACCAAAGTCTTAAACTTAAGCCCAAAATCAGGCTTAAGTCCCTTTGTGAAATCGGCCCCAGATCTCACTCAATAGTCTTCTCCCCTATTGGATGTTAATGTGAAGACTGAATCCTTATGGAAATTGAACTGAC